>CM072539.1:2063851-3440101 GCA_036898165.1 Silybum marianum
TTTGACTCTCAAAAGTCAAACTTAATGAGGGAATGTAAGCAGCTATGAACTATTATCAGTTAAAATAGGAGAAAATGATTCGAGTTGAGTTGAGTTGAAAATACCTGATCGTCGGAAAATCTCTCAGAATGAGAAGAAATGGACCCTCCAGAGCTCTCTGTTTCGCCGGGGCTTTTTTCCGACGACTTCCTCCGCCATAACCAACTCCGGCGGTCCATCTTTTCCGGCAACAGATTGAAAACCAGACACTAATACCCCCACACACTCACCCTCACACTTCATCAACAATTTCACAAATCTTAATCATTCAAAAACAAAACCCAAAACCTTGTCTCTTGATCGATCAAAACCAATCACACAACACCGAATTACAATTAAAAAAAACCCTCTTGAAATCGAATCCCAGCAGGAAAAATGCGATATCCAAAGAGAAGAGAGCACAAAATTAGGGTTTGTGGATTGACAAAATCAGCACAATCTCTGTTGATTTTATATCTAATTTATTGAATTGTGATGAGAATCCACAATCTAGGCTTCAAAGACACAAAACCCACAACCGAAAAGCCGCTAATAGTAAATCGGAAGCAAGAAAAACATATATATATATATATTCACATTACCAAACCCATATCATATTTAAATGCATCAAATCTGTTGATCCTGAGGCTTGGCTTAGAATTCACTCACCATACCCATATGTAAATGCATCAAATATGAACAGATGCGCATAAAGAAAGCTGATGTATCAATCACGAATGAAAAAAAAAATAAGAAGAAATATGAAAGAAGGGTGAGGTTATTTTAGAACAGTTGTATGTATGTATGTATGTGTGTGGGTAGTAGTTTGCTTGGAACCCACAAGTTTGACAAAAAGGGGGGTTGTGAATTATTCTGAAAGATGTGATTGCACGCCTTGTTGGTTGTGGGGGTGTGAGCACATGCATTGCAGGTGCCAAAATTGACAGAGATGAAAGAAAGGTGACACCTGCTTTTTCCATTCATGTTTTTCTTTTTCTTTTTCTTTTTTTTTTGTTTTTCAGTTTATTCTGTGAGACCAATCATCACCTTGTGAGGTTTCACAACATGACTTCATGTGATCACACCCCATCTTATCATTTGCCTCTCACATTGTCACATCAATTTTGTTCAAAACAACCATGGTCTTTTGTATAAGAATGTGTACATTTTTGTTATAAATAATTAACTTATTTTCAATTGTCAACAATGACGGGTTTGTTTGTTTTATACATGAAATGATCTTAATAGTCTATATATGTCTTATTTGATGAGTCATATACGAGAGTTTGTTTGCGTCTTATGTATTAAGGTCATTAATTATTCGATCAATCAAGGAGGGTAGGATGTATCCATTGAGCTGATTTTACCTATCCTGTTTCTGTCCTATTAAAAAAAGATTTTCCTTTCCGCTTTCATTTTCCTTCTAATCGATGACATGTTGGGGGAATCGTCCCAACTATCAAAACGATTGTTGGAACCGTGTAGGCAAACAAGGGTAAGTCGATCACCGGGTTATATTGAGAATCGTGTGAGACACTTTCCGAGTTGATATTTCAACCCTATGCCCAGGTTACACGAAATTCAATATGGGATAAGACTCAAAACACTTTCGTTCTTAGGGACAAAAACGAGAGCAATTTTCTGGAGAGTATATGGGAGTATTGCTTAAAAAACCGTGTCTAAAACCATGAGTATAGATTCTTATTTATACTCAAAATATTGTAACTGAAATTATTAATCATGGCTGGCTGAAATTCAGGAGTAATGGAGGTTACAAAATTTCTTGTAACTCCTCAATAACTGCACATTTAATGTGCAGTAACCGTTTCAGAAAACTGATCAGAGTTGACCATCTAGAGCTTCTGGTCTTAGTCTAGAAAATGAACCTCTGACTTTTCAAGCTGAATTTTCAAGCTGACTTTTCAAGCTGACTTTTCCAAGCTGACTTTTCCAAGCTGACTTTTCAAGCTGACTTTTCCAAGCTGACTTTTTCAAGCTCACTTATTCAAGCTCACTTATCTTCAAGCTCACTTATTTACTCCAAGTCCTATAACAGCACGACCGGGTTCATACTCGTCTTATAACAAGCGTGCACTCCGCACCACCTTACTTGAATTAGATCACAGTATAAAACTCATATAGACATCATGTTATTTCCAATCACATAAATGGATCGGTGACACTAAAATAACCAACAATCCTCCCCCATTTTAGTGTGACCCATGAAATAACATCTTAATAATAAATAATACCAAACTTGCACATAAATGAAAATGTCGAAACGATTGAATTTCCATCTTAGTATTTTACACATTTTAAATATTCGAGAATCAAGGTGTCCCAAGGATTGAACCCATCAACTCATTTGAATACCTAAAGATAAAATACATACAAGTTTCACCTACTCGTCAAGAAAATAAATGTGACACAATTTTGAAGCCGAGTGTCCTAATCCTCTCATGATCATAAAAAGGCCAAGTCCCCAACCTTCTGAAATGCGGCTACACTTCACGATCACATAGGTAATTCCTTTACTTCGTGTACCTACAAATACACTTTCTCAAAGGAATTATTAAGAAGATAAACTTCAACCTACTTACTGTAGTACCGAACATATACCTGGGATGATTTATCATGTGTTCCAATCTTATAAGTATGAGCTTTCCTCATTGAATTCAGCCCCTAATGTCATATTAGAGGGGAATTGGGTGTCTCACCATTATAGATTTATAAGGACTTTAATCCCATCCCAATGGAAGACTTGTGCACTAAGTCTCTTGCCAAACCCTTGGTCAGATGATCCGCCAAATTTTGTTGTGATCTAACAAACTCAACAGAGATTACACCATTCATGATTAATTCTCTAATCATACTGTGTCTAACACCTAAGTGTCTAGACTTGCCATTGTACACTTGGCTATAAGCCTTAGCCAAAGTGGCTGCACTATCACAATGGATAGAAATAGGTGCAATTGGCTTCGACCATAATGGAATCTCATAAACAATATTCTTTAACCATTCTGCCTCTTTACCGGCAGTGGCTAAAGCCACAAACTCAGATTCCATTGTTGAGTTTGTAATAAAACTTTGCTTCTTTGATGCCCAAGAAATCGCACCACCTCCAAGCAAAAATACCCAACCACTCGTCGAAGAGTGATCCTCCATATTGGATATTGTAACACCCAAATACCCAAACATTTTACTAATAATAAGTAAAACATGTTAATACTTCAAAATGAACGTTTTTGGCATGTACAAAGTTTTCACAAAGTATCTTGAATTCACCTTGCTAGATTTAGGCTAAATCTAGGTTTTACCCCAATACCGAGTTCCATTCGGTGAAGACTTTATATCCTCAAGCTACACCTCTAGATCCATGGTGTAAATCTTTCAAGAACACCTATATAACCTCCTAAACATACACAAGAACGAACGCAAGAGAGAATGAGAGTTGTTGGTGGAAGGACCCAAACCCTATATTCAAGATTCAAGGATTAAGATCTTACCTTCACTTCTATGAACTCCAAAATCAACCAATAGCCTCTAGCCATACTTGTTTCCATGTTGTAGAGCTTCAAGAGTCGAATCCATAGCAACTTGAATCACCCAAATCGGAGCATTATTGAGAAAGATATGGTTCAAATGAGAAAGATCATGATTTTTTGTCTTTAAAAACGCTGAACAGAGGCTGACACCAGTTATGAAGTTGGTTATGTTTTCGTAACTGGCGTTGTAACCCACGCGGATAAAAATATCTTAGGGCTAGTTATGAAGTTGGTTACATTGTCGTAACTGGCATTGCAACCCACGCGAAGCATAAAAGCTTAGGGCTAGTTATGAAGTTGGTTACGTTTTCGTAACTGGCATTGCAACCCACGCTAGCCTTTGTTGAGTGTAAAGTCCCTTAGGCTAGTTATCAAGCTAGTTTCGGTTCCTAACCCACTTCGTAACCAGCTTGACCCATTTTTTTTCCTCCTTAACCAAACTTTACCTTGAGTTTTGAAACTCAAATACTACAACACTTAAGAGCATTCAAAGGAGCTCAATTTAAACCTTAAAGAACTAATATTTAAATACGGACCCACGATGAAAGATAGCAACGAAAATTCCGGTGTGTCACAGATATCCAACTTGCATCCGAGTATCCTTCTAACACCAAAGGATATCCCAAGTAACTCAAACCATAATCCGTGGTACCCTTGAGATATTTAAATACTCTTTGAATAGCTTGCCAATGTTGAGAGTTCGGATTACTAGTATACCGACTCAACCGTCCCACGGCATAAACTATATCCGGCCTTGTACTTGTCATGGCATACATCAAGCTACCAATAGCCTTAGGGGGCGTTTGGTTCGCAGAATGGAATTGAATGGAATGGAATCTGTCAAAGGAATTTGACTTTGAAGGAATTGGAATTGAATGTTGTCAGGTTTGACCAGCTGTTTGGTTGGAAAAATTGGAATGGAATCTGTTGGAAGAATTGGAATCTGTCTGTTTGGTTCACAGAATGTAGCTTTGGAATTGGAATGAAATTTCAGTAAACGACTAAAATACCCTTTTTATTAAATTTAATTTTTTAAAACTAAAATTAATAAAATAAAATAATTATTAATTACTTCAGTTTTTTTAATACTAAAAATAATGAGTTTTTTTACAACTAAAAACTGCATAAAACAGCAAAATCATAATTTTTTTACAGCAAAAACGGCAAAAAACAGCAGAAAAACAGCAAAAACAGCAAAAAACTGCAGAAAAACTGTAAAACAACATCTGTTAGGGTAACACATAGTCCAGTTGTTGCAAGAGACGATAGAGAACCTAACTGCTAGGGGTGAGCAAAATCCGAAAAAAAACCGAAAAAAGCAGAGAAACCGAAACCGAAAACTGAAAAAAACCCCGAAAAAACCGAACCGAAATCGAAAAACCGAAAACTGAAAAAAAAAACCCCGAAAAAACCGAATCGAAAATCCAAACGGTTCGGTTTTGGTATTGTTGGGCAATGTGGTAAGGGTATTTGAGGAATTAAAAAAGATGCAAATTCAATTCCCATGAAATCCCAAGGGTAACCCAAGGAATCTCAAATTGCCCTCTTTTGGAATTCTTTGGAATTTGCCAAATTCCAATTCTTGAAAACAATGAATCAAACAAGGGAATTGGAATCTGGTCAATGGAATTCAGATTCCAATTCCACCAGATTCCATTCCATTCCGGCGAACCAAACGCCCCCTTAAAGTATTCTAGTTGTGAAATAGAAGTGCCCATATTTGGCATTAATTTCACACTAAGATCCATAGGAGTGCTCACGGGAGAACAATCACTATAATTGAACTTTTTGAGAATTTTCTCAACATAGTGTGACTGTGTCATAACAATTCCTTTGTTAACCCGTTTAATTCTAATACCAAGAATTACATCAGCCTCCCCCATATCTTTCATGGAAAAATTAGATGATAACAACTTTTTAGTCTCATCTACCTGATTTTGATCAGTTCCAAAAATCAGGATGTCATCCACATACAAACAGATGATAACACCCGCACCTTTAGCATCAAATCTGCTATAAACACATTTATCACTTTGGTTTAGAGAAAAACCACAAGATAAAATAACCTCATCAAACTTTTGATGCCACTGTTTAGGTGCTTGTTTCAGCCCATACAAGGATTTTACAAGTTTACACACCTTATGCTCATTACCGGGCATAATAAAACCTTCCGGTTGTTTCATGTAAACCTCTTCATGAAGATCACCATTCAAGAAGGCTGTTTTAACATCCATTTGATGGATAACTAGGTTGTGAATTGCAGCCAAGGCAACCAACAACCTAATAGTTGAAATACGAGCTACCGGAGCATACGTATCGAAATAGTCAATACCGGGTTTTTGTCGAAACCCTTGAATGACTAGCCGGGCTTTGAATTTATCAATTGTCCCATCAACTTTCATCTTCTTTTTGAAGATCCATTTGCATCCAAGTGGTTTAGAACCTATAGGCAAATCAGATAACACCCAAGTGTTATTCTCAAGAATCGATGATATTTCGTCATCAATTGCTTCTTTCCAAAAGGAGACATCTCGAGACTCCATTGCTTCTTTGAAGGTCTTTGGGTCATCTTCAATACTATAACAATAAAAGTATTGAAGCCCAAGTTCATCTCTCGAACCTTCAACCAAATAAAGTTGAAAATCATCGCCGAAATTTTTGGCGATTCGGCCTCTTTTGCTTCTCCGGACCTGCTGCGTTTCTGGGGTTGAAACGCCATCCATACTTTCTGGATTTTGCACTTCATTAGTGCTAGGAATCAGATCCTTAGGCCTTTGGATAGATGAAAATCGCATCTCATTGAAAATCGCATCCCGCGACTCGATAACGGTATTTTTCGATACCGAATCATTAGATTCTATTACGTAGAACCTGTATGCATTGGAATTTGCTGCATATCCAATGAATATACAATCAATTCCACGTTCACCCAAAGTTTTTCTTTTGGGTTCGGGTAGCTTCACAACTGCCCGACAACCCCATATTCGAAAATAACTCCAATTCGGAGTTTTCTTGAACCAAAGTTCATATGGGGTTGTTTTGTTCCGTTTGTTTGGAACTCTATTCAAAACATAACAGGCCGTCAACATAGCCTCTCCCCAAAATCCCTCACTCAATCCGAGTATGAGAGCATCGAGTTTACCATTTCTTTTAAAACTCGATTTTTCCGTTCGGAAACCCCATTTTGTTGAGGTGTGTACGGAGCCGTAGTCTCATGGACTATACCAACTGATTGAAAGTATTGAGGGTCCATATATTCCCCTCCCCGATCAGTTCAGAGACGCTTAATTGAACCACCCAATTGTAGTTCGACCTCGGTTTTGTATATTTTAAACTTTTCCAAAGCTTCGTCTTTGGCATGTAACAAATACACATAACAAAACCGAGTGTTGTCATCATTAAATGTGATAACATATTTATTATTACCCAGCGAAGGAGTAGAATGAAAGTCACATAAATCACTTTGTATAAGTTCCAAAACAGCCGACTTTCTTTCGACATTCGGAAATGGCTGTTTTGTGACTTTCGTAAGCATACATGTTTTACATGTATCTGTATGAATATCAAAGGCTGGAATAAGACCATCTTTTGACATTTCATTTATTCTTCTAAAATTCACGTGACCCAGTCTAGCATGCCAAACCATTGAGTCGTGGATTTTAGATGAAGAAGATGACAATATAAATGCAGAATTTTCAGAATTGAAAAACTTGGATACAATATGCAAAAGAAACATTTTATTTAAATAATATCCAAAACCAACAAATTTACCATATCGAGATAGAATATTCTATCCGAATCATAAACTTGTCTATACCCTAAACAATTCAATCTACCTCCACTAACTAAATTCTTTCGAATTTTAGGAACAAACAAAACATCAGACAACCTAACATGATTTCCAGAAGTAAACTCTAAATTAACTACTCCAAATCCACAAATCGGTGCGGTCAACTCGTTCCCCATATTTAGTACAGATCCATCTTCAACCGGTGTCAATTTCTCGAACCAGCGTTGATCTTTACAAACATGGCACGTCGCCCCGGAGTCCACCCACCATGCACAATCATCATCCTGTACATAGAAAGACTCCGAAATAAGTGAAACATAATAAATACTTTCAGATTTATTAACAAAGTTAGTCAAAAACTGACCTCCTTTCACTTGAGCTTGGTCTTTAGACCCGTCTCCACTTGTTCCAACACCGCTGTTATTCAACTTAACCCGGCAATCACGTTTGGTATGGCCCACCTTGTTGCATCTCCAACAAACCAAATCCTTCTTCTTCTTGAAGGATTTATTGGGTCCATCAAACTTTCTTTTCTTGCCTTTTCCTTGATTATTGGAGTTGGTTTTCTTCTCTTCAACCATATTAACCGAGGGCTGTCCAGATTCAACTTTGGACTTGGATATGTCATTTTCTTGCACCCGAAGAGATTCTTCGATGTGCAAGTGACTCCCAAGTTGAACCAACGACAGTTCCTCCTTTTGATGTTTCAAATTGTGCTTGAAATCCTTCCAAGATGGAGGAAGTTTGTCAATTACACTCGACACAGCAATGGACTCATCCATGTTCATTTTGTGTAAAGTGAATTGACCCAAAATGCGAAGTATCTCATGATACTGTTCCATTACGGGCCTTGAGTCAACCATTTTATAATTATTAAAATCGCTCACTAAGAACTTCTTACTAGAAGCATCTTCAGCGATATATTTTGACTCAAGAGAATCCCATAAATCTTTCGCACTTTCAGCACTTTGGTAGATATCAAAGAGGGAATCACACATACCGTTTAGAATATGACCTCTGCAGATATAGTCATCGTTCTCCCACTTACCTCTCCTCCGAGCATGCTCCAACGTCTCGTTCTCCATGATTTCTGGAATGGGAGTGCTCAGCACGTACACCACTTTCAGAGTCGTCAACAGAAAATGCATCTTTTTCTACCAATGTCTAAAGTCAGCCCCTTCGAACTTCTCCAGCTTTCCGAACTTTGAAGTCATCTCTTTCACAGATTCAGCCATGATCGACATCACAAAATATCAATTCGATTGTTGGGGGAATCGTACCAACTATCAAAACGATTGTTGGGACCGTGTAGGCAAACAAGGGTAAGTCGATCACCGGATTATATTGAGAATCGTGTGAGACACTTTCCGAGTTGATATTTCAACCCTATGCCCAGGTTACACGAAATTCAATATGGGATAAGACTCAAAACACTTTCGTTCTTAGGGACAAAAACGAGAGCAATTTTCTGGAGAGTATATGGGAGTATTGCTTAAAAAACCGTGTCTAAAACCATGAGTATAGATTCTTATTTATACTCAAAATATTGTAACTGAAATTATTAATCATGGCTGGCTGAAATTCAGGAGTAATGGAGGTTACAAAATTTCTTGTAACTCCTCAATAACTGCACATTTAATGTGCAGTAACCGTTACAGAAAACTGATCAGAGTTGACCATCTAGAGCTTCTGGTCTTAGTCTAGAAAATGAACCTCTGACTTTTCAAGCTGACTTTTCCAAGCTGACTTTTCCAAGCTGACTTTTTCAAGCTGACTTTTCAAGCTGACTTTTCCAAGCTGACTTTTTCAAGCTCACTTATTCAAGCTCACTTATCTTCAAGCTCACTTATTTACTCGAAGTCCTATAACAGCACGACCGGGTTCATACTCGTCTTATAACAAGCGTGCACACCGCACCACCTTACTTGAATTAGATCACAGTATAAAACCCATATAGACATCATGTTATTTCCAATCACATAAACGGATCGGTGACACTAAAATCACCAACATGACAACCTCCTCGTGTTTCTTCTCTTTGGCGCCTAATGTTACTCTTCATCATTTGCTCCTCTTTGTGCCTTGGTTTCACGTCACTTATGTCGGTGAAGTTTGTGATCAAGATTTCAAATTAAAGACTCAACACATGTAAAATCAATTACTTTGCTCTCAAATTCTAATGGATGTTGTAAACCCTAATTTCACAAACATTAATTGGTGTATCATCAGTTAGTCACCATCTCTCAAATCCAATTGCAATATGCATTTTGTTGCTCTTCATCATTCTCCTCTTCACCTCTATATTGTCGAAGGAATTCATGAAAAGTAGTGAGAAACAGTAGGTAAAATAGTTTGGTTAAATTTTGAGATTATGTGAAAGTTTGTTTCCTTAAGTTATATTTGACTCAATTATGTCATGGTATCATGAAATTAACTCGATAATAATCTCAAATTGGTATTCTATTTTTGGCAGAAATGATTACCCTTGAAACCTATAGAATCATAATGGATCAAATATTAATGCAGAGAATTACTCTCCATTAAATGGAAATGATTGCTAGAATCAAATGGTGGATGGTTACAAAAGAACATTTACCTAAATTACCGGCAGATGACCATCAACTTGTAACTTAGCAGTGGGTAAACATCAGTTGATAACCCATCAACAGATAACCATCCGCTAATAAGTCTTCAGTGCGTAACCATCAACTGACATAAGTGGTAGTTTCACCAGCTTATTGCTACACATATGATGTATCATTTATCAGTGGTTACAAACATTGAAATTGATAATATATTGACACAAAAAAAACTTAGCGAGGCCACTGTCAGGGGTGTTTTCCCTTGGACCCTACAAGGGGCGTGACCCCCTTAACCCTCACCTACAACTTCATCCAACGATCCTGGGTTTTACTTAGCTTACATGAGTGTGCACTTCACACCTCCTATCCCGTGATACATCATAACTACCAACCTCATATTGTCTTGTATGTCCAAATACATAAAACTAAATGATGATTTCACTAGAATCATTAACATTTGTGCTCCTCATCTTGATGTTGAGGGCGAAGAAAACTCGATAAAAACAATTATACATGGTTGTTGGTCTCACTTACTAAATTTGATGACGACACTCGTTTGATGCTTCTATCTGGACCGAACACTTAGGGCATGATTGTTTTTTGATATTCAGCTCTTAATACCTCTGAAGTCTGATTCGTTAAGACGTTTTTGGTATTAAGAGCATTTGTTCTTTTTTTTGTTAAGAGCATTTATTCTTTTTTGATTAAGAGCTTAAAAGTCATGTGTTTCCTCTGAAATTTTAAGTGGTAAATTGATCTCTTAATACGTCTTAAAACTCTCTCTCTCTCTCTCTCTCTCTCTCTCTCTGCAACTTCGATCTCTCACAACCGCTTTCGATCTCTCATCCTTGCCATCGTCCTCTTCAGCTCTCAATCTCTCACAACTCTCGCCATCTCCTCTCAAGGTATCGATCTCTCACCTTTGATCTTGATCTCAAGTTGTCGATCTCTTCAAGCTCTCGATTTCCATATCTCTTTAAGCTCTCGATCTCCAAATTTATTCAAGGTCTCGATTTCTTCAAGTTATCGATCTCTAGATCTCTCAAGGTCTCGATTTCCAGATCTGTCAAGCTCTCGATCTCCATATCTCTCAAGCTCTCGATCTCCATATCTCTCAATTTCCATATCTGTAAAGATCTCCATCCCCATATCTCTCAAGCTCTCCATCTCGATTTCCAAATCTCTCAAGATCTCGATTTCCAGATCCATCAAGTTTTGTAATGAGTGAGAAAAATATTTGACAGGCTCTATTTTAACAATGGTTTCTCTTTTGTGGATGAAAATGACAAAAGGGGTTTCATGGGATAGGTTTGTATCAAAACTTACATAAATGGTAATGGTTTGAAGGAACTAGGAAGCAGAAGCAGCCAACCACAATGGCTAATTTGTACTATGATTAGAAGAAGCTTTGATCTTATTTTTCTTTTTCTTTTTCAAGATTCAATCTTTTTATTCTAGAAAAGTGATTAAATGTAATAAGATCATGAAAATAAGTTTGTGGGTTTTGTGTTCTTTGATCCACCACTAGTTGTTTGTGTGTTCTTATCAACATTCAAACTATAAACCCGTATGGGAGCTTCAGCTACTTCAATCTGGTCCCAACCTTTAATGGTATGAAGGAAACCTTCGAATTACCTTCTGCTAATTGTAAAAGAAAGTACGAACATAAACTCCACATGTTCTTTTTTTTATTCTCGTTTTTTGATTTATTTACAAAAACCGTTTGTAAATTACAAGAACTGTCGTTGTGTGTACATTTCATTTCGAATTTTGTTCATGGCCCTAATTATCGTTATGATCATCCATTAACCGTCTTCATGAGCTAGTTACTTGAAGGGTATTTTTCTCATTTTACAAAAACAAACAATCTTATTAATTTAGTATTCGGGCTTCAGACGTTTGTAAGTTTACAAAAACAAACAGAATTACTGATTTAGATTTCAAACGTAAAAACAAACAATCTGACTAATTTAGATTTCAGACTTTAGCACCACCTCTTTTAAATCATAAGTAAAATCAAACTTCAGACTTCAACACCTCTAAGGCTAGAGAAATGGAAGCATGGGCATTTACTACTTTGCAGATGGCTATGGGAGAGAACGTCATTTCTGAGATCGTTTCAGAAAAGACTGTCGCCGGTATCTGGAGTAAACTTGAGAATCTTTATCTCAAGAAAACTCTGACGAACAGGTTGTTATTGATGCGGTCATGTCTTTTCTTTAAAATGAAGGAAGGCACTTCTATTAAAGCTCACATAACCGAGTTTGAAGATATCATAATGAAGTTGAAGTCTACAGATGCACTTCTTGCCAAAGATGATGAAGCTCTTGTTATGATTCTGTTGTATTCACTTCCCGAGAAATATTCACAATTCACTAACAGTTTTATATATGGAAAGGAATCTCTTTCTTTTTCTGACGTGAAGACAGGTATGATATCTGAAGATCAAAGGTTCCAAATGAGGATCGGTAACAACCCAAGAGAGAACAATCTTAGCCACGGCCTATTTGCTGATAGAGGCCGTGATGATCAGCAATCCTCAAGAGGAAGAAATCGTGGACGCTCTCAATCTCGCAAATCGGCCCCTAGAGAGAAATCAAAGATTCATGGTGATTGCAATTATGGCCATAAACCGGGCCATTGAGTGAAAGACTGTCCGAACTTGAAAAATAAGGACAAGTCAAAGGGTGAATCTTCTGTAGTTGCAACCGAACATGATGTAGGCTTCTCGGCAACGGCTACGTCACCGAATGGTGATAGACGTTGGGTGTTGGATACTGGAGCCTCTTGTCACATGACACCGTTTCGTGATCATTTCTCTACCTTCGAAAAATTTGAAGGTAATAGCATATATATGGGAAATGATACATCATGTTCTACTCAAGGTATTGGTACGGTTCGTATCATGATGTTTGATGGCATTGTCCGAACATTGTACAATGTCAAATACGTTGCGGACATGTCTCGTTCCTTGATCTCGCTTGGACTTTTGTCCAAAAATGGTTGCAAGATTCGTATTGAAGATGAGAGCATGCGTATATCTCAAGGGAACTTTGTTGTTATGAAAGGCAAGCAGGCGGAAAACAATTTATTTCATTTGGTTGGCGAAACAATTTCTTTACAATCATGTGTGGCTGAAAATACAAAAAATGTGGATGCTACTCCTTTATGGCATCTACGGTTGGGCCACACTTCGGAGAAGAATTTGGAGGTTTTGGGGAAGCGGAAACTCATTAGCGTCAACACGTCGACAAGCCTTGATTTCTGTGCCGGATGCGTCAAGGGGAAACAAACTCGTGTTTCTTTTGGTGTTGGAAAACACAACACCAAAGGAATTTTGGATTATGTTCACACGGATGTTTGGGGACCATCAAGCACACAGTCCCTAAGTGGAGGTAGATATTTTTTTATCTTTTATTGATGATTTCTCACAAAAAGTTTGGGTGTTTGTTTTGAAGCACAAATCAGATGTCTTTGAAAATTTCAAGACTTGGTTAGCACACGTGGAAGTCGAGACCGGAAAGAAATTAAAGGTGCTTAGATCTGATAATGGTGGAGAGTTTACTAGCGGTAACCTCAAGACATTTTGCTCGAGTAAAGGCATCCACCGACACTTCACTATAGCTGGAGATCCCGAATCTAATGGGGTCGCGGAGCGGATGAATAGGAAACTGTTGGAGAAAGTCCGATGTATGCTTTTGACATCGGGGCTTTCTAAGACTTTTTGGGCCGAAGCTTTGCACACCGCGGTGCATATTGTGAACAGGTTACCTTGTTCGGCCATTGGAGGAAAGATACCGGAAGAGTTGTGGAGAGGTAAAAAGAATATTTGTATAAAATACATACGCGTATTTGGTTGTCCTGTTTATGTGCATATTTCAGGCCAGGACAAGTTAGATCCTAGAGCCACCAAAGGATCTTTACTCTGCTATAAAGATGGCATCAAGGGATACCGAATCTGGAATCCCTTGACTCGTAAAGTGATTCATTCTAGACATGTGACATTTGATGAATCTCCTATGTTGAAGTCCTCTTTGGACTCTCAATCCTCTCAAGAAACGAATGTCATCTCTACTGTTGCTCCTAGTGCCGATGATGTGGAGACAGTAGACAGTCCTATTATTATGAGCTCATCTACTCGTAAAATTATCCTTGGATCACCTGATGATTAAGTTGTAGAAGAAGTCATCCCACCAGTGATTCCTTCTAGTGATCCTTTGTCTACTACTGATGAAGACATTACAAATGATGGTGGAGATCAAGAAGATGAGGAGATCCCTGTTGATGCACCTACCAGACGTAGTCAGAGAACTATTCGTCCCCCTAACAGGTATGGTGATTGGGATTTTGCTAACATGAGTTTTACAGATCAGTTGGAGTTTGCATTACATGTAAGAGAAGAAGAGCCTCTTGATTTGAAGGAAGCATTGGCTTCAACCCACAGTTCCAAATGGCTATCTGCCATGCAAGAAGAGATGGAAGCTCTCTCAAAGAACAAGATTTGGGAACTTTGTCCACTACCGAAAGGTATTCGGGCAATCGGGTGCAAGTGGGTGTACAAGGTCAAGGATGATGATCGTTACAAGGCTCGTCTCGTTGCTAAAGGCTTTTCACAACGGAAAGGTATCGAGTATGACGATATTTTTTCTCCCGTTGTTTGTTATACATCTATTCGTGTTCTTTTGGCAATCGTGGCTATGCACGATTTGGAGCTAGAATAGTTAGATGTGAAGACCGCCTTCCTACACTAAGACTTGGAGGAAACTATCTATATGAAGCAACCCGATGGTTTCGTTTCCGAAAGCAAACCAGAGTACGTTTGTAAGCTCACGAAGTCCCTTTACGGACTGAAGCAATCGCCTCGTCAATGGTATAAGAAGTTTGACATGTTTATGCTAACCCTTGGTTTTGAGAGCAGTGAAAAGAATGCTTGTGTCTATCATAGACAAAGCAGTGGCGTTTTTACTTACTTACTTCTTTATGTAGATGACATGCTTATTGCCTGCAAGGACTGATCAGAGATCAAACGACTGAAAGATAATTAAAGTCGAAATTTGAAATGAAAGATCTTGGTGCGGCGCAGAAGATTTTGGGCACGTACGGGATAGAAAGTCACGTACTCTCAGATTAACACAACATGCATATATCCAAAGGATATTGAAGCGGTTCAATCTTGATGGTGCCAAAACATCTAACACTCCGCTACCAAAGCACATCAAGATTACAAGTGAAGATTGTCCGAAGGATGACAAGGAAAAGGCCGAAATGTCAAAGGTTCCATACGCCAGTGCGGTCGGGAGTCTTATGTACGCCATGGTGTGCACTCGTCCTGATCTCGCACATTGTGTCGGAGTGGTGAGTCGGTTTCTCGCGAATCTGGGTCAATCACGTTGGGTAGCCGTTAAAACGACATTTGAAGGGAACCAAGACACATGGTCTTATATTTGGTTTACACAATGACTGTGAAATTGTTGGATTTTGTGATTCTGACTATGCAGGTGATCGAGTCGGTTGGAGGTCCACATCCGGTTATGTATTTACCTTGGGTGGAACAGCCGTTAGTTGAAGATGACGGTTATAGTCTATTGTGGCATTGTCAACCACAGAAGCCGAACTTGTTGCAGCGGTCGAGTCTACAAAAGAAGCGGTCCATTTGAAAGAACTAATGAATGGCTTGGGCTTCGAGCAACCTTCCATATGCATTTTTTGTGATAATCAGAGTGCCATTCATTTGGCAACTAATTTGGCTTTCAGTTCTCGGACAAAGCACATAAATGTGCGTGATGCATATTTTGTTAGATTACATGAAGCGAAGGTCGTCTATTTGAAGAAAGTCCTGACAGATGACAATGCTGCTGATATGTTCACTAAGTCGCTACCGCCAACTAAGTTTGAACATTGCTCAAACTTGATCCAGCTTCGTTTGTGTTAGTGCTGTTGGGCACTTTGGCAGAGAGAGAGAGAGAGAGAGAGAGAGAGAGAATATTACCCAGGTGACAAAAATGACATCTTTGGGGAGTTATTACTTGACACGTGTTTTGAGTTGCCTAACTCGTTTCGTTTTATTGAGATTGCTCACTTGAGGATTTTTGCTTTTGGCTTTGACGGGTGATGGCCGAGCCGAAGCTCGTCACGGTCAAAATGCATTTTGTTACCTCGTGTCAATCTCAATCAGCTACCGTTCATGTTCATTGGATTTGTTCGTGTTTTGGTTTCGTCGGATGATTTGCACATCATGGTGGAGTGTTGAAAAACTTATTTTTGGGTAAGTTTTTTTGTTTTGAGATGCTGTACAACTCACCATCCACAAGTTACAAGTGATTAAAGCATGGAGCTTCAACTTGGTGCCCAAGTTTTATGTCATATATATGGATATATCATCCATACATACATGACTAGTTGTTGCCAACCATGCCTAAGCTAGATGTCATCTTTGCCAACTAATATAACATGTGTGGATTTAGCAAACTTGGAGCCAAAATTTGTCCACTATATATATGATATGCATGCATGAAGAAAAACACCACCAAACTTCTTCCTCTCTATTTTTATTTCTCTAGTCGTTGAGATAAATACTCTCTATATATATAGAGTTTTCTTTTGGTTTAGTTTCCAGCTTAGGAAACTTTGTTCCGGAGAAATATTGGGTAGCTTATTCGTTGATCCAAGGATCTTAGTAAACATGTTGTAATCTCTCCCGTTTGGTAATATATCGAGCTCTCTCTCTCTTTGGTGGATGTACACTATCACACTGATAGTGGAACCACGTAAATTCTCGTGTTGCTAATTTTATTTGGTGAACTTGTCATTTACGTAGATAATAACATTTATTGTTATTATCTATATTCGAGGGTTGTTTATTTCGTTAGAGTCATCGTGCAACATCTAGATCATTGTTATCCGCATTTGTTGTCGGGTTATTTGTGTCCTTGGATTTCTATTCGTTTTGGGACCTTAGAAATCTGCTAGCATTCGTTTCGTGACATAAATTTCCTAACATTATCAATATCACTTTATCTTATCAATTGAGAATAATAAGAGCCAAGAATCTTATACAGTGAAAGGCATAACATGAATCGAGAGTCTTACCCAATAAGTGAGGAAAATAGCTTTTACCCGATAAACGTTTATCGGGCTTAAAAAGCTTAGCAACTATCTATTTAATAGTCAAGAGTGTTACATGATAAGATACGTGAGAATAATTTTTTCTTATCGATAAGTATTTATATGATAAGTGATTGATAAACGACCCACATTATAAAAATAGTTATTGTATAAATTGAAGTTGATTTAAAGTATGATAGCTTTTATTGGAGATTGTCTTAAGGATTTGGTCATCTAATCAGATATATAATTATACATGTGAAAACATTACAATTTTCGTAAATCACGTCTAAAGTTATGGTATTTTTATTGAATTGTCATTTTCAAAAATCACATTAAAAAAACATGTTTAAGAACTACACCTTTAAAAACTAGGGGTGAGTATCGAAACCGGGTAGTATTTTTGGAACCGGAACCGTTCTAGAACTTCTAGTTCCGAAACCGGAAACGATGTGATTGGTTCTGGTTTCGAAAATACGGGACCGATTAGGACTAGTTCCAGTTACGATTTTCATATTTTTGGAACCGTTGTTCGGAAAATAGGTATCTGGTCCCGCGAGGTATCCAGAAACGGAACCGACGGGTACCCGCTACTTTTAAATAAAAAATCAATTTATATATTTATTAATAAAGTTATATTACTTTTTATGTTAGAGTTATATGAGTTATATATTTTTATAATAGACATAAAATTACATTTTTATCGGATTAATTTTGATCATTTGTTGTATTTATTACTTTAATTTGGTACTTTATAGTTTATAATAGATTTAAAATCACATTTTTATTGTATCCAATGTAATTTTTTAAAAAAAAATTGAAACCTGGTACCTGGTATCGGAGCGGTTTCCAACGTTCAGGTTCCGGTTCCCGTTCTAAAATATAAAGAACCGATTTTAGTGGTTCCAATTTCGGTTTCATGAAATTTGGTCGGCTACCCAGTTATGCTCACCGTAACTAAAAACTATTTACAAGTAATAAATACGTGGTGGTAGATTTTGAATCCCTTAATTTTTGTTGGCATACTTCTATATCTGATATATTAACGAATCATTTAGGAGATGTCTAATTGAAGGTATTAAGTGGTAATTACTGAAAATGAAAAAAATAATAGTTTTAATTTATATAATACAATAGACCAATCCTCTAAAAGTCCATACTTTTATTTTAAATTAAACCCAAAAAAACAAAAATTCATTCCCTATTATTTTTATTTCGATTTCCATTTTTTTACATAGTTTAAACTTTAAAAATAGTTTACTTTTTATGAAACACCTTTTTTTTAGAATAGATGTCCTGATATAAATATTTAAATAGATTTTTTTGAGCTAAATTTTTTTAGAATACGTTTTTCTCAAAGTAATAAAATCAAATATATTTTTTCTACCCATAATTTACCTTTTAATAAAAATAGTTGGAGAAATTTGTAAGATTGGTGACTTTTTGTATCCAAGTTTTATATTGATAAATTTTGTATGGTTTTTTTAATTTTTATTATTAATATGTTTTAAAAATTCATTTGATGATTTCTTATAACTTAATCCCTTCGTCCTAATTTAAATTGTCCCATTTTTATTTATATCTATCTTAAAATAAATGTCAACTTTCAAAAGTAAATAACAAAATTGTTAAATTTATTTTTAATTAATACATAAATATTTAAAAAAATTGTGAAAATAAAGATCTTAAATAAGAGTAAAAATGTTATTTGGTTTATCAAAAAGTGTATTAATGATCAATGTATAAAACTATATGTCTTTTTAATTATGGATACTTAGGATGGAGGAGTATTTTTCAATCAATAACAATGTTTATCAAGCTAATGAAAAATTCCATTTAATGTTTTTTAAATGCATTCAATTTTTTTGAATTAATAAGAAGTTGGTAATAAATATGTATCGATATATTTCCATCCATATATTTCCAACAACTTTATACGCTCCATCCACTAATTCAAACGATTTTGAATTTTGAAAAATCAAACTTTAAAAACTTATATTCAAATTTACAATAATTATATATATAAATAGTTGATTACAACATACTAAATTTGAATCATGACATAGATTAATTTTCATATTTTGATTTTCTTAATCTAATTAAATAAAGATCAATCTTTCTTTAGATACTATAAAGATCAAATTGGGTTTTTTGGACCAAACGGTCTACGAAATTCGGTCTTTATCACTTCCTAATCGATCTGCAGTTATTTTTAACCATATTAAATATACTTTTACCATGCTGACTTTTTTGAACTAGTCAATGTGTAACTGCACGAAAGAGTGCACATCTTACGACAATATTCCGAAATTATAGTTACGGATATATATGGAAAAAACATAGTGGATCAAAATCAAAGTTATTAGTTTCAGAAAAAATAATAAATTATAATCCAAAACTTATAAACTTATATATTTCTTGAACAACTTAAAATAAAAATTATGGAATTTTTAAAGGATTTTGACAGAAGATTACATTTTAGTTTATCTCCATTATAAACTTTTTATGAATGAAAAAATAAACAGATATTATACAACAACTATAAAAAAGGTATTGCTTTTATCGTACCAAAAACATAATATTTTTTTATAAGATTAAATGGAGAAAACCAATAAATGCAGATAGTATTATAACAACTATTTGTGATAAATTAACAAATAAATCCGATTAGATTTTGTTCAGAATTTTTCATTTTATATCAAATATATTATTAATAAATTGTTTCAAAAGCCAAAATTAGTGAAGACAATGAAATCATGTTGTTGGAAGGATGTTAAAAAGTCTTTGTCGTTATTATGTGACTTCAAATCATATCCACATTTTCTGCCATTTTATATGGGTTTTTGTTTAATAATAATAATAATAATACTAATACTGATGATGATGATAATAATATTAATAACAATAATAATATTGATAATAATAACACAAATTGCGTTCAAGTCCGAATCATCTTCTATTATTTGTGAGGAT
The DNA here is from genome assembly GCA_036898165.1 of Silybum marianum. Classification (NCBI taxonomy): domain Eukaryota; kingdom Viridiplantae; phylum Streptophyta; class Magnoliopsida; order Asterales; family Asteraceae; genus Silybum; species Silybum marianum. The sequence continues at coordinate 2,083,864 of CM072539.1, forward strand.
AATAAAAAGACAGGAGGGTTCAAGTTTTGTTCATGGCTTGCTGAGTCTAGAAGGCTCAAGTTTGAATTCAAGTGACATGAGGCTTGATGTGTGTTTGGTTTGTGTAGCCTGCAACAGGTTCGACCTTGGTACTCTTGAGTTTGCAAAACGATTATAAGTCTGCGAAGGATAAATAAAGTCATCTATTTCTCTCTGTTTAGTGTGTCTGGATTCATTTCCTACTTCTAGCTGAATGAGGGCCACACAATCATCTGTAATACGTAAATGTCTCTTTTTCTCCTAAAGTTAGCGAAATTATTAGCGGGGTTTCTATAGGCTCGTTGCTATACGACTTGTATCTGTTTGAGTTTTGACTTGGTTTTGGGTTGCGTAAAAGTAAAGCAAACAAATCAAATAAAAATACACATAAATTATATTCAAAGTAGCGGAGTTGATAGCTAGTAGCGAAAGCAATTATCCACTTATCGCATAGGCCTTTATCTCCCAACCTCCACTTACACCCAAGCTAGGTTATTAGTCCATCATCGCTTGAAAAGTAATACGAGACATAATTGTAAGACGGAAATGTAAGTGCTTAATTGGAAAGACTGAAATGTAAGTATTTAATTGGAAAGTCTTAAATGTAAAGCATAAATGCAAGACAGGAATGTAAGTGCACAACTAGAAATGCATAATGGGGAGACTGAAATGCAAACACGTAAATGGAAATGACTAGAAATGTAAATTGACAAGAAATGTAAAGATGTTGCTGGATGATACTATGACACACAATAGTAGTGTTACTGAAAGACTTCGAACTTAATATTAAAACTTCAAACTAAAAGCTAAGCTAGAATAGTTGAATGAGCCATCTAATGTGGTTGGTTTTTTCAAGAAATGAAAGTGCCCTCCTATTTTCATTGAGGGAGGAGCACCAAGCTAAGGAAAACATCTAAAAGTACATACGTCCATTGTCTAGGAAAAGAAAAAAGAATCAGAGTATCAAAAGTACAAGACATCAAAATGTCAACCACCTAGTATAAATATTTATTTAAAGTAACAAGACATTTCTTCATCATAGATATTTGTAACATCGGGGTTACACTAAGTTTGTTTATTCTAAACCCAAAACATTTTTCAAAATATAATCTTCAAAACAGATACAGGATATAGAACAAGTTCTCGATTGTTGATCCCAAAGGAGTCTACAAGAGTTTATCAACTATAGAAACAGTTTGTAGAAGGGCGGGGGGGGGGGGTGAATACAAACACAACTTTTTAAGATTTTTAAATGAGTTTATATTGAATAAACAAATTTACGGTTGTATGCGGAAATAAGAACAAGTGATTAAACCTATTCTAATACAACTTGAGAAATCACAAAGTTTGATGCACAAGGAAAGATAAGAAATAGAATTAGAGGTTCAAGAATAGATATTAGCATGCATGAAGATGAAGAAGAGATCTTCATCTACTTATAGCCGTTGCATTTAATGCAACTCAGAAGGTACACGCCACGTGCCAAGTTTCTATTTGAGGCTTGTCCTTTGTTCATAAAGCAACCATACTTTTGGCCAAATATGAACAGTAACCTAATCAGAGTTGGTAAAGACATAGGGGACAGGCCGTACGTCCTTTCTGACAAGGCATGGGGGTTTGACATTTGTGCATCGAGGATAAGATCAACTTTGATCTTGCTGAGTAGACCCCACTTGATCACTGATACTGAATCTTCAAGGATGAAGTCTTCAGGTATCACTGAGGCTTTATGCAAGATCTCACACTTCAGTTAGATGGACGTTGCTATCACTGAACCGCTTCAGATCACGAGTTGTTCATCTCTATCTTCAACTAGGTCTTTGACTATAGCTGAATGGTCTTTTGGTGTGAGTGTTGTTTTTCAGATCTTCAGAGATTAGGCAATGTTCCAGATCTTTAACGATCATTGAGTAAAATCAGGTATGCTATCGCTGATATGAAAAGTAACATAATCTTTGAATTTTCACTAAGTGTTTAAAGGAATCATATTCAAATCACTGAAAGGAGTTTGGATCAACAATCTCCCCCTATTTGATTATGATTAAGCAACATAGGAAAATTGTTTGAAGGAATTAGTAAGGCCTTAGAAAATTTAAGGTAAAAATTCTAAGTACTAATCTGTGAGATCTTTTCCAGCTAATTCACTATCTGAATTGAGTTTCATTTATAAGGATATGAAATCACAATTATTACAAGTGTAAAAACTAGAAAGTTCATTCACTGATAATTATTGAACATAATATCAGTGAGTAATAAGGTTTTAGTGATCAGAACTCATATGTTCATTGTCCATTTTACTATTTTCAGGGATCTTTTCAGTACACAGATGGAGTAGAGTACTTCATTGAATTTCATTGATAATTAATCTGAAGAATTACAATTGAGAATGGAATTACAATGATTAAATAAAGTACAATACACTGAAGAAGATTACAAAGGAAATTGTAAGAACTAAGGATTATGTTCCTGAGAACTATCAGAGTGTTATTTTCTTCTTCGTAATTCCTTCTCATATATGTTCTTCTGTATGAGAAGAGGATCATTATACAGCTAACAACTGTACTATAGAATTTTGAGTAGCTTGACTGGTGCAATGTGAATCTCTTTATTATTGAGAAATTTCATTGACCCATCATTATATTTAAATGTCATCCCTGAATTGGCAGGGATGTGTTGAGCATTGAGAGATCAGAGATAATGAGGTGGGCGAAAAGACTTTCTGCATCAAATTTAGTCTCATGTTCATTTCTGAATGATGGACCTTCGTCAGCTTCGGGCTTCAATATTTAATTTTTGGATTTTAAGGGAAGAGAAGGAACGTCACGTACTGAGATATCCTTTGCAAGAGTTGATCAAGATGCCTTTCTACAACTGCTTTGAATTGAGATTTGGATTTCTGGATACCATCTCTGATTTCCAGCCATTCAGAGAATCCGTAGAACTTCAGGAACTGAGGGGCTTCTTTTTCATGTTTTCGTTCTCTGAACATAGTTACCTTTATCGTTGGACCAGATCTAGAGTTTCGTCCTTCGATAGTTACAATGGTAATAGTTGCAGGAGAGATACGATAGTTTACCTTTTTCTTGCACCACTCTAGTTCTTCATTCTCTGGTTCTTGGGCTTCCTGATTCTATTTATTCAAGGCTTGTAGAAACTTCTCTTGAGCTCTAATAGGATTCACTTTTAAATTTTCTTCGGCACGTTCCTTCTCTGCTAAAGCTTTAGCAGCCATGAGGCTTTGTTCAACTTGTGTCTGGGTACTTTAGCCCTTATTCTGTCTTCACTGACCATTGCCTCAGCGACCTTGAGACTTGCCTGTGCATCTTTTAATTGTTGGTCTCTTATTCGCTGAGCTTCCAGAGCTTGTGCCCTTTCTTCAGGGGCAAGGAACGATAATTCGTCATAGACGCTTATTGGAGTGGGAGCTTCAGGACCAGAGGTACGAAAAAGAATTTTTACTATGGCCCTCTCTAGCTCCTTTACGAAAGCAACCCTTCGTTCTTCTTCTTCTTCTGGTTCAGAGAGGGGCTGTCTATTTGCGCGCCTCTGAACAAGGCCTTCTTCCTCTTCAGATTCCGATTCAGATATGTACAAGAATCAATCTTCAGCGAAAGGTTCATTAAAAAATGGGGACACCTTCGGGGGACAGGGTTCACTGAGATTTGGAGCGGAAGGTTCATCATTAGATATTTCATCAATACTTCTTATAAACGAAGTATTGATAAGGATAGCAAGAGGAAGGGATAAAGAAGGTTGGGGTTCAGAGAGAGGGATGTATAGATCTAGAAGAAGGCATACCTCAGCGTTGAGCTCCCCCTCTTTATTTAGAGAAGTAGGCTCTTTAGAGTCAACCACTTGTTTATTCTTCCATGAGGGATCAGATGGCTCCTGATTAGGAGGGGGCCTGTCCCCCAAAGGGTCCCTGAACACAATCCCTGATTGTGTTATTCCATGACGGTTGAATTTGAAGAAGTTAGATGTATCATCATCATCATCGTCATCGTCGTCGTCATCATGTCTGTGAGTGAAGGGGTTGTCTTCATTGTCATCATCTTCTTCGTCATCCTCTTCTTCTTCTTCTTCTTCTTCTTCTTCTTCTTCCTCAACATTTCCTTCATCAGGAATAAGGGTCTTCAGAGCATCGATATTTCACTGAGTAGGTTCAGCGTTAGTAAAAACGATGTGCGTTTCGTTTATGAGCTGTTCCTCGAGTTCTTTCAACACTTTCTCCCCCTCTTTGTTACCAGGAGGGAGAACATGCACCAATAGAGTACTAACAGTGCTCTTGATGTTGGCAAGTATCTCTGACTGGGCCTTCTGAGTAGTAGAGAGCTGACTCAGGTTCTCTCGGTCATCAGCAGAGAGAGAGAGGAGATTGATGTGCTTGAAGCTTGAAGAAGCCGGAGGATCTCTGCAAGTTGCTTTCCCCGAGCTGCAATTTCTTCTCCTTGCTTATCCAGTCGGGACCCCAACTGAGCCACCGAATAGGTATTCTGAGCAATGACGTTGCTAAGAGAGGTCTTTAGTGAGGAGACTTCAACTTGGATGCCTAGAACGACATTCTTCAGGGCTGGTGTTCCTGACACATTACTGTAGATGCGCTCTAGAGAGAGCCGTAGGATATCTGCCCTGTGCTTGATCTAGGCAGATTCCTGAACCAGATGATCCAGGGGTGGAATATGGATGGAAGAAGATGGAGGAGGCAGAGAGACGAGAGGAAGTTCCTTGATTTGGGGAAATGGCTTTCCCTGAGCTTTCTCCGTCTTTATCTTCTTTATTTGCTCCACAGTAAGGCTTCGAGATTTGCAGAGAGGTGTATCAGAGACACCCTTCAGATCCACAGCAATAGCAACAACAGTGGAGGAGGTAGGTCAATCAGTGACACCTGTAGGTAATTGATAAGCACTAAGAATTTAGTGCTTATTAGACTCCTTTATCTTCTTTTTAGTAGGTTATTTTACACTTTATCCCTAAATTGAGTCATTTTCTTATCTTATTTGATATTTCTTTATCATTGGAGTTAGAGTAAATGATTTTAACTGTTTTAAGACTTTATGGGCTAACTTGTATGGTATTTGGCACAAATTGTTGTTTTGTATATAGTTGTTGTCGGGAGAATGTTGTAGCACTGATCTTAAGATTACTTGGGGCTAAAGAGACATTTTGAAGTCAACTACTTGACCAAAGCTTGGATGGGTTGACTGTTGACTTACGTTTGGTTATGTTCCAGCTGGATGTAGCTGGATAATCTTTTGTATAAAAACACTTGGTTGTCTTAAATATTTTAAACTCCTTGTAATGATGATAATCTTTGACTAGCTTTTCGTATTAAGTAGCAAATGGACGGTTTTGCACTCACCTTTCTCTTAGTATATAAAGGAAGGTGAGGATGGCATAAAAAAATCTAATCTTGGTCTAAGCTTTAAACTTTGGGAAATATTTTGAATGAAGTTCTAAGTTTAAGTAAACTTCTCTCTTGTTCTTCAATTCTTCCTTTCTTGCTTACTATTACTTTCTTGAACACTTGTCTTTAATTATTGTCAATTATTTACTTGTCTTACATTATTGTATTTTACTTCTTGCAATTTAAATTCTTGTTCTTTATTTTTCTTGTCCTTGCTTTTCTAGTTATTTACTTTCTTGCATTTTACTTTTGTGTAATTTAATTCTTTCATTACTTCAATTGTAATTTACTTTCTTGTAATTTACTTACCATGTCTTTAAGTAATGTACTTTACATTTCAAGTTATTTACTTTCCGTAATGAGTGGCTAATTTCGTTAGCTTGGGTGTGTGACAGAAAGGGGTGAGTTTTGTAAACCAAACATAAGAGAATCCTTTTACGCAACAATACTTTTTTATCATTTCTTTTCAAGTTTCATAAAAACAACAACACCTCCTGACGGGTTGATCACCTTAAGGTATTAAAGTGAAATGGACTTAGAGATAAGCCATTTAGCTCACGTCAACTTGAATGATATCGGAATCTGCTCGAGAGAGTGATTTTTAACAAAATGTTCTTTTTTGTTTCTCCATATATTTTGCAGACACTATTTGTATATTCACTAGTCTGGATACTTCATAGAGATATGAGTAAAAATCTATAATCAATGCATTAGTGAAGTCTGAAAGGAATACCTTCAAAATCAGTGATGGAACTAATTGTTGCTAAAATGAATGATGTAGCATTCTGCCAGCACCGGACAGTTTGACGGCTTTACTTCACTTATGTTTGTGTTTGCAATCTCACCCTAAGTCATCACACCCTAGCTTCTTATAATCTGTTAAAACACCAAAAATCAGATCAACAATTAAATCTTCAATTTCGTCATCTGAATTCATTTCTTTCATCGGACTGTTAACTAAACTTTACTACAATCCCTGTGGACACGGTACTTAGTACCATTTATTAATTGAAAGACGATAGTAGAGTTGAAAGTATACTTGCTTTCAATCCTATTTGTCACGTATTTCAGGATATATAAACAAGTTATCAATTTTTTAGCGCCGCTGTCGGGGATTGGCAAGCTAAAGTTTTGTTTTTAGTAAGATAAAAGATTTGATTTTTCTAACGCCAGGTTAAAGTGTAGGGAGTAGTGTCTGCCAAGGATATACCGAGGGGAATTTCTTGAATTTGATCCTGACATAGAAAGAACATTTCGTGAACGAAGGAGGGCACAAAGAGCATTATTTGCTCTTCCCCCTCGTAAAATGGACCACCCACAACAAGAACCCCAAGGACTTCTAGAAGCACCACAACAACCTCCACCTCCATCTCCACCTCCACCACATGGTGTCGGCCCACAGCTACAACCATATGGACCACAACTCCGACAACAGCCTCATAACCAACCACGGTTGATACCTCAACAACCTCTGTTGATTGGGAATCCTCCAGAGATTCTTTTTCACCATTTACCACCATTTCGTTATGGAGAAGAATATGTGGATGATGATGATGAATCTCAAAATAATCACCAACCAGGGAATAATAATAATAATGAACCAAGGGTCCCACCGCCTAATATTATACATCTAGCAAATTCTAAAGATGGACGAATAATGGACTACGCTATCCCCAATTTTGATCAATTAAATTCTGGAATAGCTAGACCCCATTTTTCGGCCACCCGTTTTGAACCAAAACCAATCATGTTTCATATGTTACAAACAAATGGACAATTTTTCGGATTAGCTACAGGACCCACACTCACATCTGAAATCCATTTTGGAAGTCAATAATTCCTTTAAGATCCCGGGAGTGCCTAACGACACTCTGAGACTCACTTTATTTCCATTCTCATTACGGGATTGAGCAAGGGATTGGTTTAATTCACCAGCCCCCGGTTCGGTGACATCATGGAATGATATGGCTGAATATTTTTTTTGCGAAAATATTTTCCTCCCACCAGGAATGCTAAGTGTCGAAATGAAATCTGTCTTTTCAAACAAGGGGACGATGAAGCAATTCCTGATGCATAGGGTTTGGACTCGTGTCTGACGGTTCATATTTGGATCGTTTGAGATTTGGACATGTGTCTGTGTGTCAGGAAAAGAAACCGTTGAGAGAAAAGCGCGTGTATTAGTTGTCATCTTCTATTTTCACCCTTGAAGCTTTGTAACAGCATCCAAGAAGTTTTTTAAAGATCAATCTATCCGGTCTTATGAAAATCGTTTTGGGACCAGAAGAAAGTTTTGAAAAGAGCATATATCAGAAGAAAGAATAGGTAAAAGAATCTTCTGTATAACCTTGGCGGCAAGAGTTATTCAGAGATTATAACTACTCATGTTCTTAGGAAGTACGTCTTTACATAAAGTTTCATAGACATGCCAGAGGCTTCCGTATAACCTTGGAGACAAGAGTTAGTTCAGAAGTTCTGAATGACTATGATACTTTTGAAAAGTTTTCTGAAGCAATATTTCAGTTGTGATTTGTTTCAGAAGATTTTGGAACACACTAAAACCTTAAAATCAATCAATTGGTCAAGTGAAAACGTTTTGGGACCGATAGAAAGTTTGAACAAATTTAAATGACTTTACAGAGAAAATTATAGACATGTCAGAAGCTTCTGTATAACCTTGACGGCAAGAGCTAGTGCAGAAGAGATTGCCATGTATAATTTTCAGAGAAAGATTCATTCAGCAGGTTTCCAAGACAACCAAGTAGCTTCTGTATAACCTAGAGTGGAATAGGTAGTACAGAAGTTCTGGATGGTAATTAGACTTGCAAAATTTGTAACTCAGAAAGATCGATAGACATACCAAAGACTTCTAGATAACCTTGAAGACAAGAGTTAGTCCAGAGGTTCTGGATGTTTATCTTTTCTAAAACTTCTCTTTACAAGAACATAATTTTCTCTCCCTTGAAGTATGCATTGTTGTTTACTCCCCCTTGATTCGTGTATGATTATTTGCTCCCCCTTAAACTGTACTTGGATCAAAAAATTCGTAAGAGAAATTGGTAGAGTTTAAGCTGCAGAGATCCTTCTAGTGCAGTCAGAAGCTTCTGTTATGCTTGATGAACAGAAATGAGTGCATAATATGAAGAAGAGGGAAAATTGAAAAGACATGCTTAGAGAGATGTTACAGAAACCTATTAAAAATAGACTCTGACTTCTTATTACATGTTAAGCATGCCCAACTTGCTGATTAGAAAATTAAACCTGTTCTCATCTAATGCTTTTGTGAAAATGTCAGCAAGTTGGTAATCAGTAGGGACAAAGTACATTTCAATTGTACCTTTTTCCACATGATCCTTTATAAAATGATACCTGACATCAGTGTGCTTGGTTTTTGAGTGTTGCACTGGAGTTCCTGTGATGGCTATTGCACTTTCTAAATCACACAGGATGGGTATCTTATCATACAGAAGGTCGTACTCTCTAAGTTGGGTTTTGATCCATATTAATTGTGAACAACAACTTGTAGCAACAACATACTCTGTTTCTGCTGTGGAAGTTGACACACAATTTTGCTTCTTAGATGTCCAACTAATTAGCCTATATCCAAGGAGTTGACAGCTTCCAGAGGTACTCTTCCTATCTAATTTACATCCTGCATGATCTGAGTCGGTATAAGCAATTAAATCAAAGCTAGAATGCTATGGATACCAGAGACCAAATGAAGATGTTCCCTTTAGGTATCTAAAGATTCTTTTCACAGCAGCCAAGTGTGATTCTTTGGGATTGGCTTAATATCTGGCACAAAGACATGTAGCAAACATTATATCTGGTCTGCTTGCAGTTAAGTACAGAACTGATCCTATCATACCTCTATAATTCTTGACATCTACTTGTTTTCCAGAAGGATCAGAGTCAAGTTTCATATTTGGTGAGATTGGAGTTTTCATGGTTGTGGAGTTTTGAAGTTTATATTTCTTTAAAATGTTAGAGACATACTTGGCTTGTTTTATGAAAATTCCAGTTGTAGTCTGCTTGACTTGAAGCCCTAGGAAGAAGTTTAGTTCTCCCATCATGCTCATTTCAAATTCATTTTCCATCAATTTTGAAAACAATTCAACTTTTGCTTGGTTAGTAGAACCAAATATAATGTCATCTACATAAATAGGAACCATAGTTAACTCACATTTGCAACGTTTGATGAACAAAGTAGTATCAATTTTACCTTTTTCATATTCATTATTGATTAGAAATTTCGATAATCCTTCATACCAGGCTCGAGGAGCTTGTTTTAGTCCATACAGAGCTTTATCTAAGAGATAGACATAATCTGGACGACTTGCACTTTCAAAACTAGGGGGTTGCCGGACATAGACTTCTTCTTTCAATTTGTCATCCAGAAAGGCACATTTGGCATCCATTTGATAGACTTTGAAATCTTTGTATGTAGAAAAAGCTAGAAATAATCGAATTGCTTCAAGCATTGCTACTGGAGCAAAGGTTTCATCATAATCAATGCCTTCCTCTTGACAATATTCCTTTGTTACAAGTCTGGCTTTGTTTCTGACAAAAATTCCATCTTCAACCTTCTTGTTTATGAAGACCCACTTTGTACCAATTGCTGTCTTGTCTTTTGGTAAAGGTACAAGTTTCCATACCTTATTTATGTCAAATTGAAGAAGTTATTCCTGCATTGCATCAATCCAACTAGGATCTTGCAGGACTTCATGTACTTTATTTGGTTCGATCATGCTCAGAAAATTGACAAAGAAGGCTTCATTTGTAGTAGTAGATCTGGTTTTTACACCATCAGAAGGACCACCAATGATTTGGTCAGAAGAATGGTCTTTTGTCCATCGTTTCCTACGAGTTTGGGAGACTGGAGGGGATACAATTTCTGTTTCATGTATTGGAATAGCTTCTGGTGCAGGGTTCTGAATTGGAGAGGAGCCAAGTTTCTCCCCCTCAAATGAAGGCACGGAGGAAAGTGGATCAAGAACAAAGCTCTCTGCATCAGGATGAGACATAGTGTCCTCTAGGCTTTCATTTGAAGTAGAGGGTATCGGAATGAACATGCTACTCAGTATCTCCGCATCAAAAGTGGAATGTGAAACAAAGGGACCAGAGATGATTGATTCACAAGGGCGTGGTTCCTGTGTTGGTCTTGTTGGGATACTTCTGGCTATTTCTAGCTAATTTTAGTGTTGAAAGGGTAAAAAGGAAAACTTGTGCTGAAAGTATGAAAAATCAGAGACCGTTCTGGGAAACCAGATTCGCGACCAGAAGCTGACACCGAGGGTCCAGAGTCCGTGCCCAAAGATCAAGAGATGGTGTATAGAGCGCTGAATGTTCATGCTTCTAGAGATGCATTTATAAAGAGCTTCTGTACTAAAGCTTCTGCACTGTTTATACAGAGCATCTTCTGTATGTATATACAGAACTTTTGTCCTCTCTGTTCTTCTGCTCTTGGTTCAATCCTCGTCAAATCTTCAACCAGTTGTTCTTCCTATCATATCCTGACAACTCAGCAAGGAACTATTATTCCATTTACACGTGGAGCCTTTATATTGGAGGATGCTTTACAGTGACATATTATTACACGTGCTGAATGACGTGGAGAAACACCTAACAAGCTTTGTTAGAGATTCCTTTTGACGTGTCATATTGTAATAGGCTAGTCCTTTGACTTTCCTTATTTTAGGCTATAGATAGAAATCCCCTTTCCCATTTGTAAGTGTGAATGTGAGTTGTTTCTTTGGAACTCTCCATCTCCAAATACCCTCATCATTCCAATTATGTAAGATATATGATCACGATTAATCATATGACTACGCTTCTATCTTCATATTGTTCTTCATTTTGATTAATATTCTTCCATTTATAAACTGTTTGATCTAAATTGTTTCCGCTTTACATATTATCATTAGATCATTGATTCAATATGAGATCTGGGTTCCTACAATTAGTATCAGAGCCTATTGATTTGGTCAAATCAAACAATCCAATCTGTTGATTTTATCTCATTGAATCCAGTTTATTTAATATCATTTCTAGATCTATAATATTCATCTTTTTATACTTTGTTTTCGAATTGTTCTCGAAAATATCATTCAAATCTGTGTTTGAATTTATTTATATTCAACTTCAGCTTTGATTTCATTTATATTTGATTCAACAAAGTTATTCTCATTAGATCTGAAATGTGGATGGTGTTTGGGAAGAAAATTCAATGCCGATATGTTAAAAATTGATTATGCACACAAGGTGTTTGATAAAATGTTTATGAGAGACTTGGTTTCTTAAAATGATGTGATGAAGAATCATTTTCGATGCCAAGAACCAAAGTTTTAAAATCATCACCTTGATTGTAATTTGGTTGTGCAAGTCTAGATCAATTTTTATGGCGATTGAATAAAAATCAGGATGCTGACAGATTTGCGAGGCTGTGCTATATCGATCATATCTCTCTTATCACAACACCAATTCGAGTGATTCAAGCGGCACTACCTTAGACCAGAAGACCAGAAGACTCACATCACCAATTCAAGCGAGGCAAACTACAAAATATTTGGTATTGTGACTTACTCTATACCACGTCAAACTACAAAATGTTTTTGAAGTTTAAATTAGCCACGACTTCAGTTCATCTCAATTCTGGACCCACTCTTAACCAGAATTGCTTCTGAACATCAAACAATCAAATGCACAATTCAGAACCATCACTTAATCAGAAATTGCTTCTTGCAACCAGAGATAGGTTGTTGAAATCCTGTCAATGATCAAAGAACTACCAAGTCTAATTTTCATCCTTTGATCTCACATCGGGGATCTCAGAGTTACTCTTGGTGGTTTCGAGGTCTATTCTTGGAACAAATATCTCTGGTTGATATCCATTTTTGTAACACCCTCAAATTTAGAAAGATCGACTAATTTAAAATTTTATAAAAACAGTTCTATAAAGAATAAATCAATAAATAAGGAATAAATCCTTTCCTTATAAATCAATAATTGAAATTACTTAAATAACAATTCTATAAAAACATTTACAAAAGACAACTCAAGTCTTATAGTAAGACGTAATTACGGTCGGGGTGTTACTAAATCCAAAAAAGTCGCTATCTACGAATGCGGAAAACGTCACCAAAGCTAAATCTTTAACGTGCTACTCCCTAGCACTCAAGTCTACACGTGTCGTTAGTACCAACCCCAACCATAACCTGATGCACATGCTGACAAAGAAAAAGAGTTAGGCTTAACGCCTAGTGAACTCAAGAGTTTATAACATACTTATAATTGATTTGAAACCAAAAGATTTGCTGGATAAAATATAATTCTCAAATAAAACAACTTAATTTAAAAAGCAACATCTTTCCCAAATTAAATATTTCCATAATAATAGCTTTAGACCAAAATGACTTTAGAAGTGAAAACTTTAAATAGAAATACTCATTTAACGTGATACCAAATCCAATACTCACTCAACCATGAATAAGTTTATAAATGTAAAGATAGAAACATAACCATATTTTATAAACCATTAACTCATGCTTACCCTTGAAAGACTGTAAAATATCCGTAGATAACGGGGGAGACCTGATTTACCATTTATAGTGACGGAACACATAAGTGAGCCAGTTTTAAATGTTAAGAGCTTTCCCTAAGAATCAATGGCTATTGGCAATAACCAATAATACAATAAATGTACGGCCCCCGATGATTCCAGTCTTAGAGCTAGTGCTAAAGATCAATGGCTATTGGCAACAGCCAATAATACAACTGTGTACGGCCCTCGATGATCCGAGCTAAGATCAATGGCTATTGGCAACGACCAATAATACAACTGAGTACGGCCCCCGATGACCTAGTTATAGCACACACGTAAGGATCAATAGCTAGTGGCAACGACCAATAATACAATAAATGTACGGCCCCCCGATGGATCCAAATGCAACTCAGTCTAGTTTACATGACTCCGACATGAATGACCAACGCACTCAAAGCATGTAAAATATTATTTAAATCGGACAAATGTCCATGAGACTCATTTTAGTCAAAAAAGAGCAAATGCTCTATAACTCAACACTTATGTAATTACTCAAAACATTAGTTGAGACGGACCATTTTCCAAATGAAATCATATTCATGTATTTCCAAAATGTCTCATAATGCAATAACATGTATTTTCCAACGATTTATAAATCCCATATTCTAAAGATGCAAGTACAACCAAATGGCTTTCATTTAAAAGATAATGCACCCAAACAACCCACACTTATACTTTATTTGTCAAAATGTCTAAAACTCAAGTATAAGCCTTTTATATGATTTATAAATCCTTTCATATCAAATATGCAAACTTACCCAAATACTCACACATTTGATAAATAACAAGTAAACATGTTAATACTTCAAAAATGAACGTTTTTGGCATGTACAAAGTTTTCACAAAGTATCTTGAACTCACCTTGCTAGATTTAGGCTAACTCTAGGTTTTACCCCAATACCGAGCTCCATTCGGTGAAGACTTTAGATCCTCAAGCTAAACCTCTAAATCTATGATGTAATCCTTTCAAGAACACCTACATAACTTCCAAAATATACACAAAAGAGAACCCAAGGGAGAATGAGAGTTGTTGGTGGAAAACCCAAACCCTAGATTCAAGATTTCGGAGAGGTGATCTTACCTTCCACTCCTATGAGCTTCAAAATCATCAAATAACCTCTATATATCTTTGTTTCCATTTTTAAGAGCTTACAAAGACAAAACCACAACACTTTGAGTCGTCCAAATCGGATAAGAAATGAGAGAGATATCGTCAAATGAAGAAAATCCTGATTTTAACCAGTTGAGGCCGTCGGCGATTGTGCCCTGCGACTGTGCCATGTCACAATAGCATGGCACAATTGCCCATTTGGTATCGAGACTCCATTTTTCATCATCTTATTTCTTGGCGACCTTGCCAGGCTATTTTTCCAGGGCAGCCATGGCACTGTTGCCCTGCACTTGGGTGTTTTCCTACTTTTCACCCATTTTGATCTTGTTTCTCGTCTTGTAGGTGATACCCAATATAATTAACTTCAAAATACTTATTCCATTTATTCTAAGGGTGGGACACAAAGAGGACATGGTATTCCACTTTACCAAAGACCCGATTGATACATTGTGCCATTGTCACTATAGCATGGCACAATTGGGTCCACCAACCACTTGGTATCACGGTGGTATTGTGACAGATGTCATAACTGCATGGCACAATAGTCGAGACAACCATACTCTAAGTACCATCGGTGCTATTGTGACATATTTCATATGGCACCACTACTCAAACTCTAAAGTTAACCCTTTTTAAATAGATCGCTCGGTTCAACACATTCTTCAACTGGGATAAAAATCAAGATGTTACAATTTTGGGCTCCTCAGTTTATGGAAGTTTTCTTCACCCGAGCATCAAGTTGAGGGGGAGCATGAAATATGTTATGTCCAGACGTCTAAAGTTTTCATGCCTTACAGGTCAGAAGAAGCAATCTTTCTCATCTAGAGCTTCTGGTTGCACCCAGAACTTCTGGACAAGATTCATATAGCCAAAGCTACTTCTTGATCAACTTATTTGAGGATGTCTTGGACTTGAATAAAATCGTGTGCATATATTTGGAATGGGGTTGTTACATCAAGGGGGAGCTACATGTTTATCTAAGGGGATATCCAAGCTTCCAAAGCTCGATGGGAAGACGACTAATGACTTTCAATGGTTTTTCCTTTTATTGTTTTCCTTTTAACACTTAGGGGGATATTGTTAGTCCTAATTTTTGTGTTGAAAGTGTAAAAAGGAAAACTTGTGCTGAAAGTATGAAAGATCAGAGATCGTTCTGGGAAACCAGATTCGCGACCAAAAGCTGATACCGAGGATCTAGAGTCCATGCCCAAAGATCAAGAGATGGTGTATAGAGTGCTGAATGTTCATGCTTCTAGAGATGCATTTATACAGAGCTTCTGTACTAGATCTTCAGCACTGTTTTTATACAGAGCATCTTCTGTACTAAATATACAGAAGCTTCTTTATGTCTATACAGAGCCTCTGTCCTCTCTGTTCTTCTGCTCTTGGTTCAATCCTCGTCAAATCTTCAATTGATTGTTCTTCCTATCATAGCCTGACAACTCAGCAAGGAACGGTTATTCCATTTACATGTGGAGCCTTTACATTGGAGAATGCTTTATAGTGACATATTATTACATGTGCTGAATGACGTGGATAACCGCCTAAAAAGATTTGTTAGAGATTCCTTTTGACGTGTCATATTGTAATAGGCTAGTTCTTTGACTTTCCTTATTTTAGGCTATAAATAGAAATCCCCTTCCCCATTTGTAAGTGTGAATGTGAGTTGTTTTCTTTGAAACTATCCATCTCCAAATACCCTCATCATTCCATTTATGTAAGATATATGATCACGATTAATCATATGACTACGCTTCTATCTTCATATTGTTTTTCATTTTGATTAATCATTCTTCCATTTATAAATTGTTTGATCTTTTACATATTTTTATTAGATCATTGGTTCAATATGAGATCTAGGTTCCTACAGCCTTTCAGCAGGGATGTCGAGGAGAGCGACATGGTTGCTTGGTTTCACGAACCCTTGTTCCACATTAAATGTGGCATCGTTTGCCGCAATGAAGAAGGTGACAGAGACAGTTTCTTCATCTATGGAGACAGAGGTGTTGATGTTTTTGCTTGAAGATGCCATTACTGTTAGATCCCAAACAATCAAGATATAGAAAGATAACAAGAAATAGATCACCGAATGTTGTATATTGTATTGATCAGATGAACTGTATTACAAAAATATGTCTTTACAAGCTTATGAAAACGTTAGTTCTAACTATCTAACAAACTATCTATTTATACATGAAATAGAAATGCTAAAGTTATATTACAAAAATGACAAGCATGTTCAGAACTACTTCTGAACTTCTTCAGAAGTGTCTTCAGAACCTTCTTCAGAACTTCTTCAGAAGTATCTTCAGAATCTTCAGAACTTCTGAAGTTGCCACTTCAGAAGTTATGCCTTAGGCTTTTATCTGCTTATCTTCTGAGTTCTGAGTCTTTCTTTCTTCAGATCTTTCTTACTCTTCAAAACCCAGTACCTTTTGAAGCTATATTAGTACCTCTATCAATCTCCCCCTTAGTTTCAAAAGTTCAGATCATAATTCCAAAAATTCAGAATTTGTCTAACATCCTTTAAATTAGACTTCTGTATTCCAACAGAGATTCTGCAATTCTAATCATCTCCTTTGCAAGTTTTTTATACTTCTCCCAATCTTCATCATTCAGATTCTTTGGTCTTCTGTTTTGTTTTTTAACCAAACGATCTCTGATAGCCATTAAAGTTCCATTGCAACATTTGTGGAGTTCTTCAAATCTCACAAAGAGTAATTCTTGAAAGCACTTGCATATAAAACCTGGAGGTTGAATCACCAAAGTACTTTTCTTCAGATTCTGAATATCAAGTAAACTTAAGTTTGGTTTACTCAGATGAACTTGTTTTTTATTCAGCACATATGCAACTTGAAAATCAGTCTTTGCAACCCAGATAAATTCTCTATACAAACCATCTCTGAGAACTGGAAATGATTTTCTGAACTTTGTAATTGAATCATGAAAAGGATAAAGACTTATGTATACTTTGAGCATATCTCTTAGGTAAACATTCTGAAAGTCAGCTTCTGAAAAAGTAGATATTTCACCATTTCTTCTCTCCACAGTGAAAAATGCACAATTATAGTTTTTCCTTGTCTTTAAATCTGCATTAATCACTTTGATAACAAGACTTTCCTTTCTTGCTTCATTAACAGGAATCCTTAGCTTTCTAATGATATCAGAATACCATTGCTTCCATCCAAAGGATTTGTTGATCCAACAATCAATATAATTAAACTTCTGTTCATATTCCATGAACATTTCTGGATGGAAATATTCAAGAAACATGGTAAATGCACTTTCTTCAATCCTTTGCTCTTGTAGTTGTTCCACTTCAGAAACTTGCTTTGTAGGAACCAACTTTTCAGAAACATTTTCAGAAATTTTCTCCTTTTCTTTTTCCTTTTCCTTTGGGCTTACTTCTGAACTTTCAAGATTCAGAGTGAACTTCTGAATTTCTTCCATGTCTTGTTTCTTTGTATGGATATTGAAATCATAAGTATCACTCAGCAAATAGTCAGCTCCCCTGATTTTGTTTACCCTTGTGTGACCAGCAAGATAGATTTTCCTTATAAATTCTCTAAAGTTGATTCTTTCCTTAATCAAATAAACTATCTCTTCCTTTATATCTGATTCTTCAATAAAATCTTTAGCAAAATCCAGAAAGCATTTCAGAGTTGATGTTGAATACTCTGGAATATCAGAGACAAGAAAAGTTCTGTATCCTTCCACATTATACAAGAATCCAATGTCTGGATTAGTAAATACTCTTGTCAGCCCTGATCTTTCAATATTAACTGGCTCTAACAAGTTTACTTTGTTTAGTTTGTATTCCAAAGCCAACTGAAAATCATGCTTGATGAGATTCCTTACATAGATTCCCAAGATTCTTCTAATCTCTAAGACTAGTTCAGATTCACCTTTGTTAACACAGAAAGACAAAGTTGCCAGCTTATCCTGCAGTCTTAACTTGTAAATATCAAACTGAGTAAATTCACATAAAGTACCATCCCTTCTTTCTGCTCCAAACCTGGCTGTAAACAAATCATCTTTGATTGATTTTGATAAGCATCTGATCTTCTTTATTAAGGTTGAATCATGAAAGTTCTGAACACCATGATTCTGAATATAGTTTCTCACTTTAGAAATATGATCTTCAGACCATTCATCATTAGAAAATCTTCCAGAGTTGCAAACTTCAGACTTTTTCTGTACATGTAGTAATAAGAATCTTCAGGAAATACCAAACAACTTTCTCCAGGAATGAACACAATATCCTTTTCAAAAATTTGATCCAAAACAGGTTTCTTCAAGTACTGGAAGATCTATTGCAGGAATAACAATACAAGGTCTGAACCTTACTTCAAATTTTTCTGAGAAGACAATAAGAATTTCATCTGCAATTTCAATTCCTCCCATATGATTTAGATCAAACTCTATTTCAAATCTCTCATCTTGTTGATTCAGAAAGTCTTTAAAAATTGACAATCTGTCATCCAAAAATCTACACTCCAGATTTCTTGGATTGTTCATAAATAAATGAACCCAACAGAATTTTCTCAACAAACTCCATAATTCTTCAGAAATATCACTATAAACCTCATTCAGAATTTGTTGTGGCTTCTAGATCACTAAATCTCTGACTTCATTAACTTCTGAGATTTCTTCCATATTAACTTCAGATTCATTATTTACATCTTCTTCAAACATGATCACATCTGAAAGATCACTTGGTTTACCAATTACATCTTCAAATGCAAGATATTCTCTTAGCATTTCTTCATTAGAATCTGGAATCACATCTGTTTTATCTGAACTCAAGTTTCCTTCAGAATCAAAAGACAGTTTTTCTGTTTCATATCCTTCATCAATAAATTCTTCTAAAGAAGCAACATCAACCTCTTGCCCTTCATTTTCTGCAAGAATATCTTCTATGGCTTCTGAAACTCTGTTTGAACCTTCACCTATATTCTGAGCTTCTTTAGAAGTTTTCTCAGAAGATTGACCTTGAGTATTTTCAACATTTACAGCTTCAGATACTTTCTGTCTTTTCTCCCCTCTTGATTATCAGGACCCTGATCATCAAGATTTCTTTTGTAAGTATCTGCCTGAGGTCTACACTACAACGGAGATAATCTGTTATTCAATGCTGTCTGAGAAGTCTGAATAGAAGATAATTGATTCAAGATTTGATTAATATCATCCTTAGTAGCAAATTCAGAAGTATGAGGCTGAGAACTTGAAGAAGAAGGCTGAGATGCTTTAAAATAATATATACAGAAGAAACCACTTCAGAGAAAGCATTCAAAAGTGCATCTTTAAAGGAGTTGAGATCATTTGAAGAAGAGACTTGAAAATCATTCAATTTATTCACCATTGACACCTCCTGTTTGTACAACCTATCCTCCATCACCTTTTTTGATTTGTCCGTCAATTCCTTTAATTCCTTTTGAATCTTTTCAAATTTAGAAGTACAAAAATCTTTGAATTCTGTGAATTCAGAAGATGAGGGAAAATATCCAAGACCAACAGATGGTCTTGTTTGCAGTCCTTCAGAAGAAGGCTGGCCTGTAGATGCTACAGTATCATGATCCACAAAAGAATCTGTTAATGGGGCTTTTATGATGTTCACCTCACCAGGTCTTCCAATTAATCCTTGATATCCAATAATAGGAGTATCTATAGTTGTTGTTGCAATGTGACACACACTTTGTTTATTTACATCTGAAAGATGTGTGCTGGTGTGAAGGAATTCCACATTTAGTGGTGCATTAGGCTCAACATTGAGTGGACTCTCAGACTCTATGTGCTCAAAACAGTGAAGGGGGGACATATGTCCTTCTTTTTCAACAAAAGGATCCTCCAAATGGGGTCCTAATGGTATATGATCTGCTTGCCCCAATTGTGTTAATGAAACACCCTTCTGTTGGGAGATGGGTGAGTGGCTGGGGTGGGGGGGGGGGTTAACAAGTGTTGCCATGGGCTCACTGGCCTTTTCAATATTACCCACCAAAGAATGTGGAGTAATAGATGATATGGGTGCCCGGCTAGTAACATCTGGTTCACAAGTTTCTTTATTTTTTACTTGTGTTCTCCCCTCGTCAGTTCTTTTTCTCACCCTTCTACCCAAACTCTCATTTACATTTTTCCTCTTCAGACGTTGAGGTTGTTCTCCCCCTTGAACAGCCTCCCCACTCTTTCTAGATAGTCTAGACTCCTTAGCATGCTCAGCACTCTTGTGGGAATCAGGGGAAGAGACCACTGGTTTTGGTAGTCCCATTGATTCATAATACTCACTCACAATCATATTGTTTGGATTTATAAGTTCAAGTAAGTAAGCAGGTAATGGAATGACATTTGGAAATGTTAATTTTGCATTTGGTGGGGGAAAACTATCCATGGTAAAGACAGGAACATGTACCTCATGTGCAAGATCAGGAATAACAGGAACAACTTTCATTGCACGTTTGATAAATGTCTGAAAGAATCTTTGAAAGGGAATGTAGGTATATGTGGATTTCTTCAGAACAACAGTCTTCAGGTCTTCAAAAATTAGTGAAGCATAGTCATAGTGCTTGTTGAATGCTACTCCATGAAATATAATCCTTCCATTTGTAGATGCTTGGTCTAAACTAGAACTTTTTCCAGATAGACAAGTGTTTAAGATAGAGAATAGACAATACCAGATTGGTGGTAGTCACTTCCTTCTGAATGAACTTAAAGTATTGAGTTGTTCAGAATATCCCAAGCTCATAAAATCTGAAATCATCTCAGAAGATTATGGAACTTGATCATATGAAGTTTTCCAAAGAACTTCATCTTCTTTTGGAAGGAAATGTATATTTCTAACATCTTCCACATAAATACATACCCTATAGCCATGAATGTATGAGGAAATGTCATCTGCAGCTTCATCAACCTCAGCGTAATACCACCGTTGCTGCAAGTAAGAAGCAGGGACTGAAAATTTCCTTGAGAGCAAAGCACGAAGTGGATGTTTCTTCAGAATTTCGATCAAAATCATTTTATCATCAGCAAAATCTGTTGATTTGAAGTTCAGAGCACAGTTATTTTTCTTGATTTCGAGCAATTTTTCTTCATGGACATATAATTTGGACAAATCAGGTCCGTCACTGCTCTCAGCACGAGAGTGAGACTCACTTTCACCAGCATTTGATTTAGAGACCACCTCAATAGGCTTGATTTGAGTTTCCCCAATATTAGCAGAACTAGGGTTAGGGTTAGGGTTGGGGTTAGGAATTGGATTCGAAGGTTCGGCTTCACCAATAGCAGTTGTGGTTGTATCTTGGACTACTTGATCATCATTCAAAGGGATCTCCCTTGATCCAATCACTATTTTCTGAGGCACAATTTTCAACGATGCATCACTGGATGAACCATTGTTGTTGCTGAAACTTGAAGAAGCAGAAACCATCACATTCGAAGTCGACATTACTAGAAAGGAACAAAGATACGCACTAGATTGCAAATGAATAAGCACATAGAGGTTTTGGAGGGAAAAATCACTAGAAAATGAAGAAGACGATGATTCCATCTATTTTATATGACTGAATAAGCGTAGATGGACACGTGGCCAGAAATGAAACGAGATTAAAGAAGTAATCATCATTTATTTGGACTAATGAACCGTTTAATTGACGTGGGTTAAGAGTTGTCCAATGAAATTAAGACACGTGGCACACGCTTAAAATCAATAACGGGAAGTAAACTTCTAAGAACAAGTTCAAAAACTTCAGAAGAAATTCAGAACTTCTGAGAAAAAATTCAGAAGTCTAAATGAAGACTTTCAGAAACACTTCAGAACTAGCAAGGAAAGTTCAGAACTTGCAAGGAAAGTTCAGAATCAAACTTATATTCCTCCAAAATGACAAAAATCATTCAAAATTACATACTTCTGAAACATATAAATCGTTTTAACTGTTCAGAAGTAGGTTTGGACAATAACAAAGATATTTTATCTATAGCAGCTTGGCCATACTACTTAGATTTGAAATTCAAGACTTGTAATCAGCACCTCAGATCTGTTTGATAGAAAGGAGTACGCATGATTTTGAAATTTAGCATCACTCCTCCTTGAATCATAAAAAATTATGATTCTCCCCCTTAAACAATGCTATTTATCAGAGAAATGAAAATGTTAGAGAAATGGGAAAAAAATGAAAGTATTTGAAAGATAATCAACTTTGAAGAAGAAATTAGAACTTCTGAGTTTAGAAAGAATAAATTTCTGAAAATAGAACTTTAGATGATCTGAAGTTCAAATTATTCAGAATTTAAAAAAATTAAACTCAGACTATAATTTCTAAATACTTACATAAACATATTCATCATGCCCAATTTACTTACCAGAAAATTAAATCGTTTCTCATCAAATGCTTTGGTAAATAAATCAGCCAATTGATAATCTGTCTGAACAAAAAAAAATTCAATATTACCTTTTTCCACATGATCTTTGATAAAATGATATCTTACATCAATATGCTTTGTCTTTGAATGTTGAACAGGATTAGCAGTGATAGCTATGACACTCTTTGAATCACAATAAAATGGAATCTTTTTGAAAGTGTAACCATAGTCCTTGAGCTGTGTTTGCATCCAGATCACTTATGAACAACAGATTGCAGCTACAACATACTCAGCTTCTGCAGTAGAAGTGGAAACACAGCTTTGTTTCTTTGAAGACCAGCTTACAAGTCTATCACCCAAAAATTGACATGATCCAGATGTGCTTTTCCTGTCCAATTTGCAACCACCATGATCTGCATCTGTGAAAGCTGTTAGCTCAAAACCAGAATCCTCAGGATACCAAAGTTCCAATGAAGGAGAACCTTAGATAAGGATTCTTTTAGCAGCAAGAAGATGAGATTCCTTAGAATTAGCTTGATATCTAGCACAAATACATGTAGCAAACATTATATCTGGTCTACTAGCTGTTAAGTAAAGCAAAGATCCAATGATGCCCCTATATTTTTTCTGATCAACAGATATGCCATTCAGATCAGGTGATAATCTTGTTGCAGTGGACATTGGAGTTTGAATACTGGAACAGTCAGACATGTCAAACTTCTTAAGTAAGTCAGAGACATACTTAGATTGATTAATGAATATGCCAGTGGGAAGTTGTTTAACTTGATGACCAAGAAAAAATGTTAATTCTCCCATCATACTCATTTCAAATTCAGTTTGCATAATTTTCTCAAAATTTCTACAAAATTTTGGATTAGTAGAAGCAAATATAATACCATCTACATATATTTGTATTAATATCATATCATCACCTTCCTTTTTCAGAAATAAAGTGGTATCAACAGTACCTCTTTTGAATTTGGAGTTTAGAAGAAAAATTGTGAGAGTGTCATACCATGCTCTTGGTGCTTGTTTAAGTCCATATAAGGCTTTGTCCAAAATATAGACATGATCTGGAAATTCTTTGCTAACAAAGCCTTCTGGTTGTTCAACATACACTTCTTCATGTAGAATACCATTCGGAAATGCACACTTGACATCCATTTGGAATACCTTCATATTTTTATGAGCAGCATATGCAAGAAACATTCTGATAGCTTCAAGTCTTGCAACAGGGGCAAAAGTTTCATCATAATCAAATCCTTCTTGTTGACAATACCCCTTAGCAACAAGCCTTGCTTTGTTTCTCATAACAATTCCATTTTCATCCTTTTTATTTCTAAATACCCATTTTGTGCCAATTATTGATTTACCTTTTGGTTTAGGAATCAATCTCCAGACTTTGTTTCTTTCAAACTGATTTAGCTCATCTTGCATAGCTAGAATCCAGTCTGGATCTTGAAGAGCTTCAACTGGCTTCTTGGGTTCCATGCTGCTTAAGAAATTTACATACAAACACTCATTGGCTGTTGCTGATCTTGTTTGAACACCTTTTGATGCATCACCAATAATTTGATGAATAGGATGATTGGATGTCCATTTGTTCATATTTGGCAATGGTTGAACAGATGAGACATTGTTGAAAGAATCATAATCATCAATGATTGCTTGAGTTTCAGTATCATGGTTGATAACTGAATGTAGACCTGAATTCTCTACCTCAAATGGAATATTCTGTACTGGTTCAGAAGTTGCAGGCACAGGTTCAGAAATAGGAATATTCTGAACCGTTTTAGAAGTCATGTGTACAAATTCAGAAATAGGAATTTCTGAATCTGAGGTTGAGACTGGTGGTGCTGAGGTATTTGATATCTGAATTTCTGAAAGTTCTTGATCTGTTGTGCTTCTGAGGAGAGATGGATTCTGATAGTCTGCAGAGACATTAACAGAAATATCAAATAAGTCTTGACATAAGATATCTAAGTTTGATTTAATTAAAGTTTGAGATTCAGAAGTTTGATTTGTCTTGCTATGTTCTGAATCCAAGCTTTCAGAAATAGGGTTAAGTGTGAGTTCTGAACTGTCTTGTTCAGAAGTAATAGTTGGCTCATGAAATCGAATATTAGTAGTCTCAATGATCCTTTGAGTTCCTTTGATTAATACTCTGTAAGCCTTGGATCTTTGAGAATAGCCAACAAAGACACCAACTACACCTTTTGGTGCAAATTTATCTAAATGTTGTGTATCATTTCTGAGAAAACACCAGCAACCAAAATTTTTAAAGTAATCAATAGAGGGTTTTCTTTGTTTAATAATCTCATAAGGAGTTTTAAGTAGTTTTCTATTAAGAATTGTCCTGTTCTGAGTGAAACATGCAGTAGTTATAGCTTCTGCCCAAAGAGACAAAGGAAGTTCAGAATATGCTAGCATGGTCCTTGCAGCTTCTACCAAAGTTCTATTCTTTCTTTCAACCACCCCATTCTGTTGAGGAGTTCTGGCAACGGAAAAGTTATGTGAAATACCAACAGATTCCAAAAAGTTCTGAAGTGTAGAATTTGTAAATTCTGTGCCATTATCACTTCTGATCTTTTGGATTGGTAGTTGAAGAAGAACTTGAATTTTCTTCAAAAAATGTATGAGCCTTTCAGAAGTATCAGATTTGAGTCTAAGAAATTCAACCCAAGTATATCTTGAATATTCATCTACAATGACAAGAATATACTTCTTTCCACCCATGTTTTGAGTCTTCATTGGTCCACACAAATCCATATGAAGCATTTCAAGTGGAGCTTTGCATGAAGATAGCATTTTCAGAGGATGGGAGCTTCTCTTGATCTTCCATAGTTCACAAGCAGAACATAAGGAATCCTTATCAAATCTGATCTTTGGTAGTCCTCTTACAGAGTGATGTTTTTCCAGTTCAGAAATGGCTTTGAATTTCAGATGTGACATTCTTCTGTGCCAAAGCCAACTATCATTCCTCATTGTTTTGGAAATATAACATACCCCTTTTAATTGACCAGTTGCTGTAAAGGTAGCAGTGTAGATATCTCCATCTCTATAAGCAGTTAACTCTTTTTGATTTTCTGAACTCAGAACATGACAGTAGTCTATATCAAAATTGACCTTCCAATATTTGTCACATAATTGACTAATACTGAAGAGGTTATGTTTGAGACCTTCAACATAGAAAACCTTCATTACTGTAACATCTCCTTTGATAAAAGTACCATAACCTCTCACATAACCTTTTGAATTATTTCCAAAGCTAACTATTCCTCCATATCTCTCATGATAATCAGTTAGTAGTTCTTTGAATGGTGTCATGTGTCTTGAACATCCAGAATCTAAGACCCACACATGACATATCTGCAAAAATGATTATTGAGATTTAGCTACCCATTTTAGAATGGGTCCTTTGAGATTAGTAAAAAAATTTGAAGTTCTGAACTTTGACTTTAGATTTTTCAGTTCCGAAGTTTGTGCAGAACTTTGAGATTTTTCAGTCTTAGGTTTATTTTTAATTTTCTTTTTATTTTTATTTGCCAATTTAGCTGAAAAGTTCTGAATTGATTTCTTAAGAATATTCTTTGTTGATTTGGAGTTTAGTTGAAAATTATGATTACCACAATTAATACAGTGAATATGATTCTTCAGAATATTTAATAAAGCAGTAGATGAACAAGAATCAACACTATTGGATTTATCAACAAAATTTCTTTTATTCACTTTATTAAGTTTGGGTACATCATATTTCTTTGAAAATGAAAAACTATTTAATTTGTCAGTCTTTGATAGTCTTTCACCTCTCTTTCTCCAAACTAAAGAGGACAACTCTGTAAAAGATAAGAAATGAGGATTAGTATAAGTTGTCTTTTTATCAATTTTAGATTTATCTTTGGATTTATGTTCTGTATTATGAACTTCAGAAGTTGAATTGGAAGACTGTTCTTTTTCAAAGAATTTGACTCTATGTAAGTCAGATGATGATGTTGAAGATTTTTCAGAAGTTAAAGAGGTATTTGGAGAAATAGAAGTATCATTTGATGATGTGGAAGAAATTTTAGTTTTTAGAAACTCTTGTTTCAGAAAAAACAGTGTTAAACATTTCTGAAGACAACTTTGGTTCTTTAGATTTTAAAATGTCCCCATCCATCGTAGATGATTGTAATTTGTATACCAAATATCCATCTGAATCTAATGCATTCATTAAATCTGAGAACTTATCTTGAGTCATGCTAGAAGCAAATTTTTTTTGATTTAAAATATTTTCAGACTCATCATCAGAATTATCAAAGATAATTTCTGAATTCTCATTATTATTTTGTAAAGATTCAATATCTGAGAATTCATAATATTTTTCTTCATGTTCTGATTTATTATCAAAATTATCTTCTGATTCGGAAGTTTGTTCAGAAGATGATTCAGAAATCGATTCAGAAGTTTTCTCAGATTTAACAGATGGTTCAGATTTTTCTTCAGAAATAATTTTAGATTCAGAAGTTATTTCAAAAGGTTTTAAAACATTATTACTTATTACTTCTGATTCAGAAATTATCTCAATTTTATCAGAATCAAAAGATTTTTCTTCAGAAAACAAAGTTTTTGATTTGACAAAGGGTATTCTTTCAGGAAAAGAGTAGTTAACAGGTTTGGATATGATACCTGTGTTGGTTTCATTAAAAATTTTCATTTTAGAATAGTCATAAAGATTTGCAGGTGCCTTTTTCAGAATTTGACTGTCATTATATCCCAAACCTGCTTTAATATTGTAAAATTTTGAATTCTGAGCCTGATTTGTCAAAATGTTCAGAGTCTGTTCAGTTTGACCTCTTTTAAAGTTCAGATCTTCTAATTCCTTAATCTTTTTGTAAAGATCAAGTCTTTCTTGGTTCAGAAAGTTCATTTTTACATTCAAAACTTCTTTTTCAGATTTCTCATTAATAATATCTTTCTTTAAACTGTCCATCTTTTCTTTTAATTGTAACTTTTCTTCAGAATTTTTTTCAAGAATTTGTTCAGCTTCTTGGCAGTTTTATTTATAGATTTGGCTTTAAGCTCTAAATTGATTTACCAAAATTCTTTCACCTTTGATTCTGTTTCTGAGAGTTTCAAATTCAGAAAACATATTCTGAAATTGATTTTGCACTTCAGAATTTTCAGAAATTTGTTTAGAATTTGGTTCATAAAAAGAATTTAATTCAGAAGATGAAGAAGATACCTCAGAATCATGTGCATGTTTGTCTTTTGGATCCATTTGGCACATGTAGCAGTTTGAAGCATAATGAGCTACCTCTTCATCATCATCTCCATCACTCCAGTTTAACCAGTCTTCCTCATACTTGGTTACTAGAGCTGGATTTTGTTCCTTTTTTTTGCAAGAAGATGCTTCTTCTCATAGTAGCCTGAGTTCTTGACTTTGGACATTTTGCAATGTCTAGCATATGACCAGGCTTACCACAATTAAAAAACCTTGCTGGTTCAGATGACTCAGTTTTACCAGCATCTTGACCTTTCTTAGGTCCAACTTCGGACCTTGGTTTATTCTGATATTTTTGATTATATCTTTGAGTAAATTGTCTTGTCATAAAAGCAATATTATCAGAAATTCTTTTATGTTCTTCATCTGATTCATCCCCATCACACAGAGTTGTCTCTGGAACTTCACAAACTTTGTTTTTAGTAGAGATGATCAAGGAGTTGTTGTACTTTTTGCTTAATAAGGCTACAGTTTGATTTGCCTTTTTTTCCTCATATTGTCTAGTTTTGATCTTGTCCTCTTGTTGGAACAAGATGCCATATACATCATGAATAGTCTTCCTAGACAGATTCCTTGTAACCATGTTATCAGAAAAGCTTGACCATTCATTTCCCAAGTTGTTCAAAAATTTATTTTTTATCTCTGAGTTTGATTTCTGAACACCATTTCTTCTTAGATCATTCAGAATATTGTTGAATCTATGATATGTTTTAGTAATTGATTTATTTTCTTTATATCTAAAATTCTCATAAGTACCCACAAAGATATTTAATCGTTGTGCTTGGGCTTTTGTGCTACCTTGCATCTGGGCTTCCACCTCATCCCACATAGCTTTGGCAAAAGTCAAACTATCTACCCTATTGAATATTTCATTTGGAACGACCATTATAAGAAAAGTTAATGCCCTTTTGTCAATTTTAGCTTAAGCTTTCTCAGCAGTACTGTACATACCTGGGCTTTTCTTGATTCTTGATGCAGGTATTTCAGGAGTAGATTCAGTTCTTGGAACTGCAGAGATTTCCACATAGACCTCCAGAGGGCCATTTAAGATCGATTGCATTAAAGCTTCATCGATATTGTCCAAGAATTGAATCATTCTGATTCGTCATTGATGATATTCCCTTAAAAACAAAGTTGGTGGTTTGGTTTCTGATCCAATGGAGACGATTTCTTTCGACATCTTTGATTTGAAAAAGATCGAGAATTCACCTGAATTTGAATGTTGAATTTATCGATCAAGAACACAACAAGAACTGTCAGATCTTACAAATTCTTTTCTAACCTTCAAGAACAGATGAATTGGCTCTGATACCAATTGTTAGATCCCAAACAATCAAGGTATAGAAAGATAACAAGAAATAGATCAACGAATGTTGTATATTGTATTGATCAGATGAACTGTATTACAAAAATATGTCTTTACAAGCTTTTGAAAACGTTAGTTCTAACTATCTAACAAACTATCTATTTATACATGAAATAGAAATGCTAAATTTACAGTACAGACAAGCATGTTCAGAACTACTTCTGAACTTCTTCAGAAGTGTCTTCAGAACCTTCTTCAGAACTTCTTCAGAAGTATCTTCAGAATCTTCAGAACTTCTGAAGTTGCCACTTCAGAAGTTATGCCTTAGGCTTTTATCTGCGTATCTTCTGAGTTCTGAGTCTTTCTTTCTTCAGATCTTTCTTACTCTTCAAAACCCAGTACCTTTTGAAGCTATATTAGTATCTCTATCAATTACTATTTCAAAAATTGGAACACCAAAGAGGAAAATTCATGGTTTAATACAAAAATATATGAACAAGAGGTTTTTGGTACAAAGAATACCAAAAATTGGGAAAAACAAGTGTTTTGGTGAACAAAGTCAAAATACTTGTTATTTGGCAGATTTTAACAAAAAAGTTTGAACAAAAGTTTTAGTTAAAAAAATTGATACCAAAGTGTTTATTTTGGTACAAAGAAACGTACCATAAACAAATTTTAGAAACGATTTGGATGATATTTTGGAAAAAAATGACCAAAATGTTTTCTGTTCCAAGAGGGAACCTTAGAACAGGTTTTGGGTTTTTAGGATTTTAACAGTCTTTAAAAACGCAAAATGAGTAAACAAATCACTTTAACAAGATGTTAAATGTGATGGGTAGAAGTTCTTAACAACATTTAAGTTGTTGTTAAAGCAAAATAAAATAAAAACCATCCTTGAAAGTGAGAAATTAAGAAAAACCGACAAGTGCATGTTCTTGGTGTTCTTGAAGGTTGCAGAGAGAATTCAAATTGTTTTTCTTGCTTTGAGAGTAATGAGCGCGTAAAAAGGAAAATGAAATCTAATTTACCCTTTATAGATAGATGAGAGAGAAAGAGGAGAGAGAAGGAGACTAAACGCCGGTTTTAGCTTTTTGAAAAGGTAATGATGACCTATGCACGTCCCCAGGGTTTGATGGGATTAGGAAACATTTTGGTCCGCCGTGTGGCAGATAAAGGTCTAACGTGTCCTTTTTACAAAATAATAAGATTATCATTTATTAATAAATGTTAATCATTATCCACTTAAAATCCTTATCATTTGAAATAAAAATATTTCTAGTGATGGGTTTTCTCTTTTTGAGAACCTTTCTCTGAATTTGAAACTTTTCAGAGAGAGTAAGAAAAGAAGTTGCATACCTTAGCAGGATATTTATCACTGAATTTGAGTTCAGGGAATGACTAATGAATTTGAAAAATATTTTGATATTCACTAAATAATGTTAATCACTGAGAATTTTCATTCTTCAGCGTTTAACATACCAAGTTCGTTGATTAACAGATTAAATCTAGTGTCATCAAGAGGATTAGTGAAAAAGTCAGCGAGTTGTTATTCAGTGGGTACAAAGTGAAGTTCAACTTCACCATTCATAATGTGATCTCTGATAAAGTGATATCTGATCACAATATGCTTGGTTTTTGAGTGAAGAACAAGGTTATTAGCCATAGCAATAACACTTGTACTATCAAAGTAGATAGGGATTTTTGAGAACTTAACATCATAGTCACTGAGTTGGTTTCTCATCTAAAGGATTTGGGCATAACAACTCCCAATAGCTACATATTCAGCTTCAGCGATTGATGTGGATATTGAGTTTTGCTTTTTACTTGTCCAACTCAGCAACTTTCCACTTAGAAGTTGACAACCTCCAGTGGTACTTTTCCTATCTATCTTGCACCCTGCAAAATCACTATTAGAGTAACCGGTTAGAGCGAACCCCGAGCCTTTTTGTTGGAACCCAGATCCCATAAACACTCATAGAATGGTGATCATAGATATAAGATAAACAGTAAGAGGAAGGGTAAAGTATCAACATTCAAGCTAGAAAATGTAAACTGTAATGGAAGAACATATTCATATCGATCAAAGATAATATTTATTTCACTTAGAGTGCCAGTACAATACAGGAAATATATTAATCCCTCGCAATCTCTCCAAAACAATCAACTCCTAATATAGGGATGGCTTACTCTATTTATACTATTACAAGATAAAAGTCAATGAGCTAGCCTATCAAATATTGAAACGTAAGCAGAGTCACCAACAAAATTAGTTACGCAAGAGAAGCGTCACTTGCGACATCAAATAACATGCGTGAAGATAACATGCGTGAAGATAACATGCGTGAAGTTCCTTGAACTTCATCTTCTGGACTGTCTGATTGTCATCTGAACTAAGCTTCTGGAGAAGCTATCTTCTGGAGAGATTCACTTTGTTCTTTAAAGGAAGTTTTGATTCATACTTTTACATAGAAATAAGTTCTAACAATCTCCGCCTAAGTGTGAATACAGAACAATAGCAAATAAGTAAGAAAGAACAAAGTTTGAAATTTTCATTACAATACTGAAAACTGAATTACAATGATTGAAACACAAGTAATGACTAAAACGGGGTTCTGGATGCCCACTGATTATTTTATAGAAGCCTTCGTGAGCTTTTTCAGACTAAACACTCCATCAAGGTACTCATCTATTTCAAAAGTTGCTCTTCTGATATTTATGTTCACATCTTCTTTCTTCAGAGCCACCATACCACGTATGATATCTAAAAAGTCAGCAGAGTTGTTC
This sequence comes from Silybum marianum, assembly GCA_036898165.1. Classification (NCBI taxonomy): domain Eukaryota; kingdom Viridiplantae; phylum Streptophyta; class Magnoliopsida; order Asterales; family Asteraceae; genus Silybum; species Silybum marianum. The sequence goes on from CM072539.1 coordinate 2,115,696, forward strand.
AGAAAAAAATTCCACATATGATATCCACGTATGATACCCATAAACACTCATAGAATGTTGTTCAATTTTTTTTTCATGATATCTTATGAAGATAACTCCCTGTTCTGGTTCCGTTATAATTTCACCATACTTTTTTGCTTCAATCCCTTCTAGTTCTTCATTTGGGAAGTTAATACTCAAGCGTTCCACACCCCTATCCAAGCCAAATTGGAAATCTGCCTTTGCTCTGTAATCCACAAACGCTTCCATACAACTCAAGAATATAGAAAATGTAGAAAGAATATAGAAAACACAATGAGATTGGAGCAACGTAGTCGGATGTGTTATTGATATTGATCACTATTACAATACATAATTTGTAATTGATAGTACAAGTGTGATCTATGAACATTAGTTCTAACAAACAAACTAACCTTCTATTTATATACAAGTAGAGATACTAAACTAACATGTGGTTACATAACAGACCAATAGTATCACTACACGTGGAAAGTTATAAGTTCAATACTACTTCAGAACTTCCTTCTAAAGTGACTTCAAAAGTTCTTCAGAACCTTCAGAACTTCTGAAGTAGCCACTTCAGAAGTTACGCCTTGAGCTTATCTTAACTTCTTCACTTCTGAATATCTACTTTTGAGCTTGTCTTTATCAAATCAGAACCTAGTCTTCTTTGAAGCAATTCTTGTATGCTTTAACAATATCCCTCTTTGCTTCAAAACAACAAGTTATAGCCCCCGAAGTTTAGAATTTGTCTTACATCGCCCATAACAAACTTTCTGTACTCTAAAAGGTTTTCTATCCTATTATGCATATCTTTTGCAAGCTTTTTGTATTAAGCCCATTCTTCATCATTGAACTTACTTGGTCTTCTCTTCATTCTTTTTACAAGCCTGTCTCTTATTGCCAGAAGAGTTCCATCACAACATTTGTGGATTTCTTTAAATCTGACAAAGATCATTATCTCTTCTGTCTTACAGACAAACCAAGGAGGACGTAAAATCAATATTCCTTTATTTAACTTTTCAATATCTAGAAGTTCAAAATTAGGCTTGCTTAAATTTACTCTTCTTTTCTCAAGCACATAAGCAACCTGAAAATCTGTCTTTGCAGCCCAGTGAACTCTCTGTAAATCCCTACTTTCAAAATTGGAAACACTTTTCTAAACTTAGAGATTAGATCATGAAAAGGATTCAATCTGTTGTATACTTTAACCAGGTCTTTCAGATGAACATTCTGACAGTCAGCTTCTGTGAATGTACATATTTCTCCATTTGCTCTTTCCATAGTGAAGAAAGCATACTTGTAATTCATCTCGGACTTTATATCAGCATTTATTACTTTCACCATAGGACTGTCTTTTCTAACCTTAGAAACAGGTAGCTTCAGTTTGTTCATGATATTGCAGTACCATTGCTTCCATCCAAAGTTTTTATCCAACCAACAATTTATATAATTAAACCTTTGTTCATGCTCCACGAACATCTCTGGATGATAATATTCAAGAAAAAGAATATGAGAATGTTCTTCAATCCTTTGTAATTGTAATCTCTCCACTTCAGAAATTTGACTTGCTTGGCCTTGTTCTTCTACAAAAACACCTTCCTTTTCTTTGTTCCTTTCAGAACTGCCTTCAATGTGTTCAGAAATAACAATTTCTGAAGCTTGAGTTTCTTCTAAAACTTCAAACTCAATTACTTGTTCTTTAGCATGAATGTGAAAGTCATAACAGTTACTCAACAGATAATCTGCATTTCTTATTGAATTTATCTGTTGATGCCCAACATATATGCTTCTTCTGATAAGTTCTCTAAAATTTATCCTTTCCTTGATCAGATACAAAATCTCATCTTTCAGTTATTTAGGACCAGCAATCCATTCCATACAATCACATAACCACTTCAAAGTTGCAGATGAATACTTTGGGATGCCAGAAACAATAAATGTTCTTTTGCTTAATCCTTCTGCTTCATAAGGAAAACCAAGTTTAGGTATAGTAAAAACAGTAGAGATCCCTTCAAGACTAACTACAGCTGGTTCCAATAAGTTCACGTTCTTCAAGACATGTTCCAAAGCAAGTTGGAAATCGTGTTTTATTAGATTTCTGATATGGATTCCCAGTACTCTTCTTATTTCTTGTACCAATTCTGAATCTTCTCTTTTGACACAGAAGTTTAGAAGTGAAAGTTTGTCTTGCAGCCTCAAGTTATAAAGATCAAATTGAGTAAACTCAGTTAAAGTGTCATCTCTTCTTTTAGCACAAAATCTGACAACATTATATCTTCTTCAATTGATCTTTTGATACTTCTGAAATGCTTGATTGGAACAGAGTCATGCATATCTTGAATACCATACCTTTGATAAAAGGATTTAACCTCAGAAGCATATTCTTTATCCCATTTATCACTTATAAAACTTTCTAGAGTGGCAAACTTCAGACTCTTCTTATACAGGTGAACATATGTATCTTCAGGAAAAATAGTAGCAACATGTTCAAGCTCATCAAAGATTGTGTATTTTATAAACACTTGATCAATGATAGGTTCTTCAAGAAGTGGTAAAGTTAATCTTGGAATCTGAATGCACTCTTTGTATTTGACTTCAATCTCACCAACATAAGCCATCAAAGTTTCATCAGAAAAGCCAACATCACTCATATGGCATAGATCAACTATTACATATGCATAATTGCTTTATTGATCATAAAAATCTCTTAATATAGACAACCTCTCATCCAAGAATCTACACTCCAGATTCTTTGGTGAGTTCAGAAACACAAACTTCATAAGCATTTGTCTTGCAAACCACCACAGAATATTCAGAAGTTCTTCATCTTCTCTTCTTTCAATCACCAGACGTCTCCAAACAACAATATCCCTTATTTCATTAACTTCTTCTTCTTCATCAAACATAATGACATCTGACAGATCACCTGGTTCACCAATTTCTTCTTGAATAGCTAAATATTCATTTAGCATTTCTTCATTAGAATCAGGAATAATATCAGTGTCATCAGTACCAACTTCATTGTCAGAGTTAAAAGAGAGTTTCTCTGTTTCATATCCTTCATCAACTTCTTCTTCAGGAATGACATCTAGAACTACTTCAAAAGTTGACTTCTCAGCAACAATTTCTTCAGAAAGGTATATCACAGGCACATTTATAGTAAGAATAGCTTCAGAACAAGGACCTTCCTCTGATTCAGGTTCAGAAGTAAGAGTATCTTTAATTTCTTAAGACACCTTTTCAGCACCAATGTCTTTCTGAACATCTTTAGAAGATCTTTCAGAAGATTGTGCCGTTATTAAAAGAACATCTTCAGAAATGGACACTTTTCTCCCCATCATGATCATCAGAATCCTGATCATCATGCTTCCTTTTTAAAGTGGCAGCTTGTGATTTGCATTCTAAAACAGAAATTCTTTGATCAAGTGCTGCTTGATTATTCTGGACAGAAGTCGATTTATTTAGAATAAGTTGAATGTCATCTTTTGTGGCCAAATTAGACAAAGTTGGCTGTTCAGAAGTAGATGGCAAGGAGATTCTGAGACTTGCCACTGAGGAAACAACTTCAGAAAATGATTTTAGAATGGCATCTTGAAAAGCTTTAAGATCATTTGTAGATACAGAGACTTTCTGCAATTCACTTAGTCTCTCATCCAGTTTCTTCTCCTGACTCTCCATCCTATCCTTCAATACCTTAGAAGACTTTTCTGATAACTCCTTGATGTCCTTCTGAATCTTTGCAAATTCAGAAGTACAATTTTTTTTGAATTCAGAGAATTCAAAAGATTGGGTAACAGATCCAAGACCAACAGATTGTCCTGTTTGCAGTCCTACATAAGTAGGCTGGCCTGTTGATGTAACAACATCATGAACCACAGAAGATTCATTGAATGGGGCTTTGGAGATGTTCACCCCACCAGGACTTCCTTCAAATCCTTGATATCCTGAAATAGACATCTATTGAAGTTGTTGCAATGTGACACACACTTTTCATAGGTATATCTGAGAGATATGTGCTTGTGTGAAGAAAATCCACATCATGTGGTTCATTAAGCTCTATATTGAGTAGACTCTCAGACTCAATGTGCCTATATGTGTGAAGGGAGGACATATATCCTTCTTGTTCAACATTAGCATTCTCCACATGGGAATCTAATGGTAGATTAGCTGCTTGCCCCATAAGTGTTGATGAAACACCCTTCTGTTGAGAGATGGGTGAGTGGATTGGGGGGTTAACAATATTTTCCATGGGCTCACCGGCTGTTTCTATATTACCCACCAAAGAGTGTGGACTAATAGATTGTGTGGTTGCCCGACTTGTAACAACAAGTTGCCAGAATTCTTTTTCTTTTTCATGTGTTCTCCCCTCATCATTTCTTTTTCTCACCTTTCTACCCTGTCTCTCATTTACATTTTTCCTCTTAGCATACCTTGAACTTCTTCCCCAATCTTACTATGCAATCTAGACCTCTCACCTTGCTCACCACTCTATGTTGAATCAGGGGAAGGGACTACTGGTTTAGGCAGTCCCTATTGATCATAACTCCTCACAGTGATTTGAATATGATTCCTCTGTATACTTAGTGAAATTCCATTTATAAACTTAATTTCAAATTCAGCGATAGCATACGCTGATTGCTATCAACGATCGCTGAAAATCAGGACCCTCAAGTTTACCTTTGAAGATCTGAAGATCAACCATCACACTAAAAGAACATTCAGCGAAAGTCGAAGACCAAACTGAAGAAAGAGATAATCAGCTAGTGATCTGAAGCGGTTCAGTGATAGCAAGGATTATCTAAACCAAAATGTGAAGTCTTGTCAAGCCTCAGCGATACTATGAAAGTTCATCCTTGAAGTTTCTAGTTCAGCGATCAAGTGAAGCTTCTCAAACAAGATTAATGTTGATCTTATCCTCGATGCACAAAAGTCAAACCTTATACTATGTTAGAGAAGGATGTACGGATTGTCTCTTATGTCCCATCATATCTAACATGGTATTGTTCACACGCGGCCAAAAGCATGGTTGCTTTTAAACAAAGGACAAGCTTCCTATGGAAGCTTGACACGTGGCATATACATTTTGTCTTGCATTAAATGTAAACAGGTATAAATAAGATGAAGATATCTTCTTCATCTTCATGCATACTACTCTCTATTTCTCAAACCTCTGTATATTTTCTTTCTTACTTCCTTGTGCATCAAACTGTGTGATTTCTTAAGTTACAATAGAATAGGTTTATTTACTTGTTCTAATTCTGCTTTTAACTGTAAATTTGTTTATTCAATATAAACTAATTTAAAAACTAAAAATTTGTGTGTTTGTATTCAACCCCCCCTTCTACAAACTGTTTCTATATCCTTGAACTCTTGTAGACTCCTTTGGGACCAACAAGTGGTATCAGAGCAGTGTTTCTTGCTTATCTTTAAAATATTTGTTCACAAAACTATTTTAAAATGACTAATACTAATACAAACTATATTGATAATGGATCTTTAGCTAAACCTCCAAGGTTTAGCCGTGATAACTTTCCATTATGGAAGGAAAGAATAACTCTATTCCTAGAAGGGTTAGATCCTAAGATCCCCTACTATATAGAGAATGAACCATTTGTTCCTACAACATTGGTAGCTAGCGTGCCTGCCACCACTACCACTCCAGCCATCGCGGAAAGGAGATTGTCAAAACTCCAGATCGATGGACTGAAGAAGAGAAAAAGGAAGTAGCTATAGATTTTAAAGCTAGATCCATAAATGCATTGTCTTTACCAGATGAAGTCTATCATTCTGTAATGAAGATGAGAACATCTAAAACCATGTGGGATACATTATGTATTCAATATGAAGGAACTGATGAAATTCAAACCACTAGATGTATTAATCTGGTAAGACAATATGAAAGTTTTATGCACTTAAAAGGTGAAACTCTCTTTCAAATTCACCAAAGATTTAACTGTCTCTTGAATTATATGAAAACTGTCAACAGAGAATATTCTAATGCTGAAATACTAACAAAATTCATGGAGGCACTACCTGAACAATGGGGAGTGTACACTACCTGTCTAAAACTGTCAAAGAATCTTGAAACTCTCTCTCTTAGTGCTTTATATGGAATGCTCTTAAATGAAAAGCAACCTCAGGTTTTAAGGAAAAACCTCATAAAATATATCAAGGGTGCCAAAAGTACTTCTTTGGCACTAGTGACTTCAGAAGTAGATCGTTCAAAACAAGTTTCTTCTTCTATCACCTCTATTACTGAATTAAATCAAACTGATTCAGAAGAACTCACTTACACTGACATCTCTGAGTTTGATAACTCTCTAGCTCTTCTAACTAACAAATTTAGAAAATTTGCTAGAAAGAGCAACTTTCGAAAACCCCTTGCTATCACTGACTTTGATAAGTCAAAGACTCCTCTCGCTGAAAAAGCATCTGTTATATGCTATAACTGTCAGCGAAAGGGTCATTTTGCTAGTGAGTGCAGATCTAAGAAAGTGGCTGCTCCCACCACATCTCAGAACTCTGATAAAAAGGAGAAATACACTAAGCTAAAGAAAAAATACAGAGATCTGAAAAGAAACCAACAAAAAGGCAAAGGTCTCGTTGCTTAAGAAGTGAATTGGGATCAAGAAGATGATCAAGAAATGATTGGGCCAAAACCTCTGACGAATCTGGCTCTGATAAAGAAGATCTTGCCTTCCTCTGTCTAATGGCCAGAATTGAGGAAGCTGAAGAAGTCTCTGAAACATCATTCTTAGAATCTCCTTCAACTCAGGTAAACATTCCTATAAACTCCTATATACCTGAAAGTGAAAACCTGTCAGCTCTCGATGCTATGACTATTAATTTTTACAATGCTTTAAATGGAAAGATCAAAGCTGAACAAATCAAAGAACTTACAAAGAACTTACAAAGATTCAAGAAACTCTAAAAGACCAAGTCTTTGTAAATCAAACAGTAAGTATTGAAAGACAACAAGCTATCACTGAAAGGGAAAACGCCATCACTGATCTCAAGGCTGAAAAAGCTACCATTGAAGGATGGTGCAAGGCTTCAGATAAAGTCAGCGAGATCATCAATGCCCAAATCCATATGAATGTCAAAAGTGGGTTAGGATATAACCCTGACAAAGAAGAATCAGAGAATGATCGTTCCATGTTAAAATTCGGAATGTTTGTCTCCTCAATCACTGATCCTTCTTCTCAGAAACCTCATTTAACTAAGGATTTGCATGTCCTTAAATTAAATGATTCTAAGAAAATGATCAAGAACAAGGTTCTTAACCACGTTCCTAAAATCAAAAACTTTCAGAAACAGAAAAAGAACTCCTCTGTTCCTTCAGTGAGTCATCCTAAAACTAGGAGGAAAATCCCTGGATCTATTCAGAGATCTACACCCAGAATTAAGATCGACCTTACTCCTGTCCCTGAAAAAATTGCTATACCCCCAAGGACATTGGACAAAGGAATTCTTGGTTCTGCTCCTGAAAATGTTTCTTCCTGCTCTTTGAAGTCTTTAAATTCCAAACCTGTTTACAAATATAGGAAATGCTATCATTGTGGTGAGACTACCCATATTGCAAGCAAATCTCCTAATGCTACTAAAGCTGAAAAATTAGCTCATGGTAAGAAAGTAGCTCAAGCTGATAAATCAGCGAGAACGAAATCCACCAAGGTTGGTAAAACTTCCAAGGTATAAAGGACCATTGAAGAAAATTATTCAGCTAGTAGCTCTTCCGCCACACCTTCCACTAACACAGCAGGACCCATAGTAATATAGGTACCTAAAGATATCTGGTATCTTGATAGCGGATGCTAAAGGCACATGACTGGCAGAAAATCTCTGCTCTCTGAATACAAGGAAGAAGTTGGTCCCTCAGTGACCTTTGGTGGAAATGGCAAAGGATACACTAAAGGTTATGGAATTCTATCCAATGGAGCAACTTCATTCAGTCAAGTCGCTTATGTTGAAGGACTAAAGCACAATTTATTGAGCGTTAGTCAGTTGTGTGACAAAGATTTCAAAGTTCTATTTCTAAAGAATAGATGCGCTGTCACTGACTCTAATGACAAACATGCTTTAACAGGCAAAAGAGTTGAAAATGTGTATGTCATTAACATGAATAGTTCTCACTCTGAGAACATGTGCTTCATCTCCAAAGCCTCCTCAGATATAAACTGGTTATGGCACAAAAGACTCTCTCATCTAAACTTTAAGATGATCAATGAATTATCTCAAAAAGAACTTGTCGGGGATCTCCCTAACCATACCTTTACAAAGGAATCTCTTTGTTCAACGTGTGAAAAGGGAAACTGACAAAAGCCTCTTTCAGATCCAAACAAGTTTCCTCAGTGACCTCACCTCTTCAGCTTCTTTATATGGATCTATTTGGACCTGTCAATGTCCAATCTTTATCTGGAAAGAAGTACACTTTTGTGATATTTGATGAATATTCCAGATATACATGGGTATTTTTTCTTCGATCCAAAAGTGACACACCTGATGTAATTATTGCTTTTATCAAAAGAATGGAAGTCATGAACAATCTCACTGTTCGTTCCACGAGAAGTGACCATGGTACTGAATTCAAAAACAGTACCTTGATTAACTTCTTTGAAGAAAAAGGCATCACTCACAACTTCTCATCAGTGAGAACTCCTCAGCAAAATCGTGTTGCTGAAGGAAGAAATCGAATGATCATTAAAGCAGCTCGCTCAATGCCCAGCGAATCGCATCTACCTACTCAATTCTGGGCTGAAGCAGTCAATACAACATGCTTTACTCAGAATCGATTCCTGATAGTAAAGCGATTCAAGAAGACTTCCTATGAGCTATTTCATGGAAGAAGACCCTCTCTGAAATATCTGTACATTTTTTGATGTAGATGCTACATTCTAAATGATAGAGATCATTTGGGTAAATTTGATCCAAAAGCTGATGATGGGATATTTCTTGGATACTCTTCTGTATCCAAGTCTTTTAGAATTTTCAACAAAAGAAGACAACATGTTGAAGAACTCATGCACGTCAATTTTGATGAATCTCGCCCAACAAATTCTACTCCTATCCCTGAAGAAGATGAGGAGTTGAATGAATGGATGAAATCTCATTACGGGGAGCCTGAAACTTATTTCAGCAACCAACCTAATGCTGAAACTAATGATGATGAAATCCCTGATCTTCCTACCTCAAGCAACGATCCATCATCATCAGGGGTCAACATCACTCCTCTTAACCAGATTCCTTCCTCTGATACCTCATTCGGAAACACTTTAGTGAATAACCAAGCTTCATCTTCTACTGATCAATTCTCTGAATCACCTCTAGAATTGATATTAAATAATGAAGTACCTGTTGCTGAAACAACCAACGTTATCCCTGAAAGAGAACAAGTCGTTGAATCTAATGTTAATCAATCTCCTCAACCTCCAGTTCAGCGATGGACTGCAAATCATCCAATAAATCAAATTATTGGTGATCCAAATGCAGGTATCAAGAATCGTAGAAGTACAGGTAATATATGTCTCTGTGTTAATTTTATTTCTCTCTCTGAACCTAAGAAGATAGATCTAGCTATCTCCGATCTTGGCTGGGTCTCTGCCATGCAATAAGAACTAACTGAGTTTCGTAGAAACAAAGTTTGGAATCTTGTTCCTTGTCCATCTGCTAAGACTGTGATAGGAACCAAATGGGTCTTTCGAAATAAGCTAGATGAAGATGGCACTGTTTTCCGTAATAAGGCTAAACTTGTTGCTCAGCGATACATACAGGAAGAAGGTATTAACTATGATGAAACGTTCGCTCCTGTTGCTAGACTTTTCTTAGCTTATGCAGCCAATAAAGACTTCAAAGTTTTTCTAATGGATGTAAAGAGTGCTTTTGTAAATGGTAAACTCAGTGAGAAAGTTTATGTTGAACAACCTCCTGGGTTCTCTGACCCAAACCATCCTGGTTATTTTTTTAAACTCCAAAAAGCTCTTTACGGGTTAAAACAAGCTCCTAGAGCTTGCTATGATACTCTTTCAGAATACATTCTTAAAAAAAAAATTGTTCGTGAAAAAATTGACCAAACTCTACCTTTAAGAAAATATAAAGGCCATACTATTCTTGCTAAAATATATGTTTATGACATTATTTTTGACTCCACAAAACTCAAACTATGTACTCGTTTTGCAAAAAGAATGAAGAAAGAATACAAAATGAGTATGATGGGTGAACTAACATATTTTCTAGGTTTGCAGATTAAGCAATCTGACAAGGGAATTTTTATTTGTCAAAGTAAATATGTTAAGGACATGTTGAACAAGTTTGATATGACTCAATGCCCAGCGATGAAGACCCCTATGGCACCTTCTCTGACTTTGAATAAGGACCCAAATAGGAAACCTGTAAATGTCACTGCCTATCGAGGGATGATGGGATCTCTGCTATATCTTACAGCGAGTAGACCCGATATCATGTATTCTACCTGTCTCTGTGCTCAATATCAAGCTGATCCAAAGGAATCTCACCTCATCGCTGTAAAGCGAATCTTCAGATATCTGAAGGGAACTCCTAATCTGGGTCTTTGGTATCCCAAAGGCCCAGGATTCGATCTCATCGGTTACTCTTATAGTGATTTTGCAGGATGCAAGATTGATAGGAAGAGCACCACTGGTGGATGTCAGCTATTAGGTGGTAAGTTGATAAGCTGGACAAGTAAAAAGCAAAACTCTGTGTCCACATCTACCGCCGAAGCTGAGTATGTAGCCGCTGGTAGCTGTTGTGCTCAAATCCTTTGGATGAGAAATCAACTGAGAGACTACGATCTCAAACTTTCCAAAATCCCTATCTATTGTGATAGCACTAGTGCTATTGCAATTGCAAACAACCATGTACTTCATTCCAAAACCAAGCATATTAAGATTCAATATCACTTTATCAGAGATCATGTGATGAATGGTGAAGTTGAACTTTATTTTGTACCAACTGAATATCAGCTCGGTGATCTTTTCACCAAGCCTCTTTATGAAACTAGATTTAATCTACTCATCAACGAACTTGGTATGTTAAACGTTGAATAATTCTCCATTCTCTGAACTCTGATTCAGCGATACTTGATTTATCTCACCCAGGTATGAATTCCTAAATCCCTACACTCTCTGAATGCCTCTTTTTTCAGAGAATAGTTCTTAAAACTAAAAACCCATCACTGACAATCCTTTATTGTCTATTGATGAAGAATTTAAAGATAATGATTAACATTTATTTAAATGATAATCATTTTCAAATTTTCAAATAAGAAAAGAACACGTCAGACCTTTATCTGACACACGATGGACCACGACGTTTCCTTTCCCACTCTTTTCTAGGAACGTGCGCTAGGTCATCATTACGTTTCAAAAAGCTAAAACCGTCGTTTAGCTATCCTCTTTCTCTCTCCTCTTGCTATTTAAGCAAATCTCCTTTTCATTTGATTCTTTACGCGCTCATAACTCTCTAAAAGCAAGAATCTCCTTCGAATTTTCAAGTTTTCCTCAAGAACACCAAGAACCTGCACTTGTGCGTTTTTCTTTGTTTTTCACTTTTAAGGTTTGATCTAACCCTTTACTCTTTATTTAAAACAACAATGTTGTTTATCACATCTCTATATCCTTTATAACTTCTTGTTATAAAGCATATTCTGTTTTAAATCTAAAATAAATGTGTTAAAACCCTAAATCTTTCTCAAAACCTGTTCTGGGTTCCGTCTTAGAACAGAAGACCATCTTTGGTATCTTTAACCATGTTTTTTTTTAAAATCTCCTAAATATTTTTTTCTAAATTTGTGTTAATAACAACTATTTTGATCTTTGTTCATCAAAAAACTTGTTTTTCTTCTACACTTTTGGCATCAAAACACTTGTTTTTCTTCTACACTTTTGGTATTCTTTGTACCAATAACATATTATGGTTTATTCTTTATGTATTAAACCATGATCTTCCTCTATGGTGTTCCCATCTTTGAAACAGAAATAGCTTCTTCAAGCAAAAACACTCAAGCTGACGAGAATGCCCCAATTGTTCTTAGAAAAGCTCCTGCCTGCACCTTCTTCTTGGAACAAGCAACTTTCAAGCCATGCAACTACTTGGCTTTGGTGGACATCCCTGTTGACAAACCTCATTTCAATGATGGTGCCACATTCATCAAGGCTTGTCCGCTGATGTATGCTTTTGTGCACAATCCCATTGGCATCACTGCTCATCTACATGCTCTCTGGTACACCGCTCACTGCACGACTCTTACTACAGACAAAGGAAATAAGCTCCCTGCAATCGCCTTCACAATCCCAACTCTCAGCCCCTTCGCCTTCACTTCTGGTTTTCTCAGAGATGCTCTTCGCCTCCCCTCAAGAGGTAAGAATCAGACATGGGTCTCTGAGCCCACCAAGGAGCAAATAGAAGAGTTCTTGGACTCCATTGGCTATGTATGAGAGAACCCTGAGGTGAAGTCTGTGGGTTCAAAGATGGAGAAGAAACGTCTCCCAGCTCGCTGGCAGTACATCTTCACCCAAGTAATTCCGTGCTTGGGTTCCAAGACCGGCTCTCACGATCAGGCCAACAAGCACTTCCAAGATCTTGGCTTTGCTCTCTGCACCAACTACAAGCTGAACTATGCTGACTACATTTTCAGCAACCTATACAACAGGGTGAAAGCAGCAAAGAGGAACAACTTCATTCCCTATTCAAGATTCTTTGCTACCATCATGGAGTTTGCCTTCAAGGATGAGTATCCAAAGGTCGCCAACCAAAATTTCTCCATGGTCGGCAAGAAGTCCCTGGATATTGATGAACATCCAGATGATGCTCCCTACACTCTTTATATGCAGCAACTCATTAGATCCGCAACACCTGTGTCCGTCTCACTGAACATCTCATCAGTGAGTATCCCAGGCACCTCCTCCCCCCTGAAGAGAAAGGAACCGACCGATGGTCACAGAAAGACCATCGCTCACAAGCCTGCAACAAAGAAACCAAAGAAGGGAGTCTCTCAAAAGACTTCCCTCTCTGATACAGGTGTATTACCAACGCCATCTTCAGCCACAACCACGACAACGGTCTCTGCATCCTTTGCCGTTTCTTCAGCACTACCACCACTATCAGCGACTCCGGTCATTGAAAGTGTTATAGCCAGCTCCGCTGAAGCTGGATCAGGTACTACTTTTACAGCCTTCTCTTCTTCTTCCACCATCTCTTCTTTGGTCCTTACACAAACATGTGATTCAGAGATAGTTGTCCCTATCTCTAATGATGTTGAAACGCAAGCTATCTAAACTTCAGTTTTGTTTCGACAATCTGAACTTTGGAAAGCCAGTATAACAGGACCTCAGCACGCCTCATACAGACATACTAAGACATAGGCTAGTGATCCACATGACACTACCGTCGTATACGATGTCCCTCAGAGTAATCCTCACGATACTCTTAAGGTAAATTACATGTCTTTTCACCCTTCATCTAACCCATAGCTCGTATTTGCTGCTCTGTCTATGTTGTCATCAGGTATCGCACCTTCTCTCTCCACCTCAGCGACCACCAGTACCACCACCAAGGCTGTTGCTGCTCCCTCCAGCGGTAGCAAGCGCAAATCTCCACAGCCGCCAAAAACCTGTGAAGAGCTGCAAAGGATAAAACAGGAGAAGTTTGCCTCCAAACTTCCTCCCTTCCCTGTTGAGGTTCCAAAGATTGTTCTTCCCAGCCCCACATTCCCTGCTATTGACTCTTTAGTCAACGAATGTGCTCTCACAAGGGCCAGGGTGGACAATCTTCAGACGTCTGCGGAATACATCTTTCAGACGGTCGCTGGTGCTCCAGGCATGATGGCAACCATGAACAATGTCTACACTGACATCCAGTCAGTGAAGGTGGACAATCTGGCTCATGGGAAAGCAATTGCCAAGCTGGAGAAACAGGTGCAAGCACAAGGCCTAGTGCTTGAGTCTATTTAGAAGACTCAATCCGATATGATGCAGATGCTGACGAAGATCTCTAGGGCAGGCCCCTCTTTCACTACTGCTGATCGGAGCTCGCTGAATTAGGTCCTCCAGAACCAAACTACGCACACCGATTCTCTTAAAGACATTGGGTCTAATGTGCGTACTATCGTCGTGCATATACTCCCCGCTAACAACATCGAGGGGGAGAGATGCGCCAAAGAAATCGCTGATGAGATAATCGCACTGGTCAATGAAACAATCCCTAGCTCTCCGAGATCTCCTTACATTCAGCAAGAGCATGTGTATGAGCCTTCCATCGTCGCTGAAAAAGAAAATGACGAGGAAGACGGTGAAGAGGAAGAAGACGAAGATGAAGATGATGATGAAATCCCTCACTATGGGGGGGATGATGAAGATGATGATGATGACGTCCCTCCAGGTGCTTTTGAGCACTCTAAAAGTAGTAGACCAGGCAATTTCATGCCTGAAGTCATTTACAAGGACCCTTTGGGGGACAAACCACCTCCTTCTCAGGAACCGTCCAACCCATCAGGCAAAGGAAAGGAAGTGGTGGATCTCGATGCCACCATCCCAGTATCTGAGGGGGAGACTGCTGTAGAGGTAACCCTTCCCCTAATCCTTTATAATACTCCAATTTCTAAACCCCCAACCTATCCATATTTTTCTCCTCCAAACTTTGGCTCTGACCAACCTCTCTCTCCATCCCCCATTCTCAATGAGTCGTACACAATTGGAGTAGAGTACTTCATTCGAAATTTCATTAAGGATAATATGAAGAATTACATAGGAAATGAAATTACAATTTGTAAGGTAAAGTACAATACGCTGAAGAGTACTACAAAGGAAAAGAAGACTACAAATTAATCAGAGAGTCTTTCATGTCTTCTTCGTAGTTCATTTTCATAGATCATCTTTTGTCGATTCATCAGAGGATTATCTGTCCAGCAGTGATGATGCATGATCTTTATGAAAGCTGATAGAGCCTTATTGACTTCTCGGTTTCTGAAGAGTCCTAAGAATCCTTTATTATCCAAGTAAACCATACCAGGTTCAAGGAATGAGATGATTTCATTTTCTTCGTATCTTCGATCTTGAGGGAGAGAGGAGTTCAGCATTGAGACGTCAGGGATTTCAAGATGACCAAGAATGCTTTCATAATTGAATTTGGTTTCATGTTCGTTTTTAGAAGATGAACCTCCTTCAGCGTTTGATCTTCTTTTTCTTGTAGGCTCAGGGAGAGGAGGAACTTGCATATGCTGTGACATCCTTTGAAGTAGCTGATCCAATACTCTTTCCACCACATCTTTGAACTTTGACTTGGAACCCTGAATGGCATCTCTAATTTCTAGCCACTCAGAGTATCCATAGAATTTGAAGAACTTGGCTTCTTTTTTTTTCACATTTCGAATGTCTGTACATTCGTACATATATCTTCAGACCACTTCTTTTGGAAGGACGTCCTTCAATAGTTGCACGAATGATTTTTGAATCGGACAGTCGAAACTTGAATCGTCTAGTGCACCAGCGTAGTTCCTTTTCTCTGTGGCTTGTATCTTCATTTGTCAGCGCACTTAGGATCCTTTCTTGAGCAAGGATGGGATTCACATTTAGATTTTCTTGAGTCAGCTCTCTTTGTGCCAGAGCTTCAACTACTCTTTCACTTTTCTCGTTCAGATTTCTAGTCGCTTCATCTCTTGCAGCATCCTCCCTGAGTATCTTTCTTGTGAGTTCAAGATCATTCTCTGTTTGTTTCATCTTTTCATCCCTGATTCTCTGAGCTTGAAGTGCTTGTGCTCTCTCCTCTTTAGATAGAAAGTAAAAAGCATCCACCACGCTGATAGGCATGGGATTTTCTGGTTCAGCCGTGGGCATCCTTATTATTTGGCTTCAAGTTCCTTTAGGAAATTTAAACGCCTTTCTTCTTCTTCAGGCTCGCTTATTGGTGGTCTTTGTGCGTGCCATCTGGGAATAAGGCCTTCTTCATCTTCAGAGTCAGATTCAGATACGTACACAAACTGCTCTTCTGATGAAGGTTCCCTAAAAAATGTGGAGTCCTATTTACTTTAAAATTTTTAAGTCCTTACTAACCTTCTCAAAGCAATCTTCCTATATTGCTCAATCATAATCAAATAGGGGGAGATTGTTGATCACAACTCCTCACATTGATTCACAATACTCAATCAAAATTTGATTAATTGGACTTACATAGGCAAGAAGTTCTGCTAGAAGAGGAGCTGCATTGGAAAACTTTATCCATGAACTTGGTGGCCTCAGATTGTCCATAGAAAACAATGGAACAAACAATGCATTATCCAGTCTAGGAATGGTTTCAACAGCCCTCATAGTTGCTTTGATGAAAATCTGAAAGAATATCTGAAATGGTATATAAGAATAGGTGGGCTTCTTGTTCACTGCAACCTTCAATTCTTCAGAAATAAGAGTGGCATAGTCATAATGCTTATTGTAAGCAATACCATGAAATATGATTCTACCATTTGTGAAAGCTTGATCTAGACTTGAAATTTTGCCAGAAAGAGAAGTGTTGATGAATGTGAACAGAGAATACCGGATTGGTGGTAAACATTTCCTTCTGAATGAACTTAATGCAATAAGTTGTTCAGAATAACCTAACTTCATAAAGTCTGCAATTAGTTCAGAATTTGATGGCACTATATCATAGGAATCTTTACCAACAACACCATTTGATTCTGGAAGATCCAGGATGTTTATAATATCAGTTTCTTTGATACAGAACCTGTATCCACCAACATAGGAAGTAATTTCATCTGTATCCTCTTCAACCTCTGCATAATACCATCACTGTTGCAAATACTCTTCAGGGACCATAAATTTCTTATAAAGTGTTGACCTAAAAGGATGCTTCTTCAAAATTTATAACAAAATTAGTTGATCAGTAGTGAACTCTGTATACCATAGATTAAGAGCACAATTATTTCTCTTAATTTCAACTCTCTTGGCAGCAGGAACATTCATCCGATGAAGATCAGGACCACTACTCTCCTCTAGTGTATTGCCAGTATTGTTTTGAAATTCATTCACACCTTCTATTGATTCAGAAATGACATCAATAGGTTAATTTTGATTTCCCCCAAATACAGAAGCATTAGGGTTTGAAATGGGGTTTAAAGGACCAGTTTCAGTGTTTCCTTTAGTTACAGTGTCTTTAAGTGTAGGATCAGACTCAAATGGGACTTCAATAGAACCAATCATTAAACTTTTCTGCACAATTTTGAATGATCCAGAGTTTGTTGAATCACCACTACCACTAGAATAGGATTCCGAGGATTGAATGGGTTGATTAACATTGGAAAAAGACATTTTGATGAAAATTTTAAAGTTCTGAGTGTGCTTGAAGTTAAAAGAAATCAGAATATATGTTTCAGAGGGAAAAATCGTAGAAAAAATGATGAAGATGATGAAGTAAGAACTTTATATGAGTCGTATTATCAGCGTGAGACACGTGGCAAAAAAAGAGCCAAAAAGTAATTAAGTTTAGTGGCGTAATTATGAATTACAACATTTAAACTTGATTACTAAATCGTTTAAGAGCGTGGCAAATGAAAATATAACACGTGGCACACGCGCACATGGAGTCATCTTCTGAGATTGAAGTTCAGAACTTCTGAGAAAGAATTCAGTAGTTTAAGAAAAAGTTCAGAAGTTCTGAGAGATGATTCAGAACTTACAAAAAAATTCAGAACTTGAAAAATATTTAAAAATACACACTTCTGAATTTTGAAAAATATTTTTGATAATTCAGAAGTAGTTTGAACAATTTTTTTTTGGCATCATTAGAAGTTTGTCCATACTTCTAAGATATTTAAGCTCAAGATAGAATATCCACCTGTTCAGAACTTGTATCAAACATGATAAGAATGATCAAACCATTATTAAGATCGATGAAATATATATAGATGGTTAAACTCCCCCTTGAATCATGTAGGAAATAGAAGTTTAGAATTTTCTTTTGGAAGATAAGCTCCTCCTTGAAAAATGGTATATAGAAATGAACATGTATTGCAAAGACTTCAGAATTAAGAATTTGTACTTCTGAAAGAATGAATTTAGACTTTTGAAAAAATTAACTGCAAAAAAAATCTGAAGTTAAATTTTCAGATTTCTGAATAAAATATGTTCAGAAGTTAATTCTTAACACTTGTTCTTTGTCAAATTCTTAAATAGAAAGATTCATCATGTCTAATTTGCTTACTAAGAAGTTAAAATTTTTCTAATCAAAAGCTTTAGTAAACAAATCAGCCAAATATATGGCTTTAGTAAACAAATCAGCCAAATTTTTCTAATCAAAAGCTATATTACCCTTTTCAACATGATCCTTAATGAAATGATACCTCACATCAATATGTTTTGTCTTTGAGTGTTGAATAGGATTAGTTGTAATGGCTATGACACTTTCGGAATCACAATACAATGGAATTTTCTTGAAAATGTAGCCATAGTCTTTGAGTTGTATTTGCATCCAGATTACTTGTGAGCAACAAATTGCAGCTGCTACATATTCAGCTTCTGCAGTGGAAGTAGATACACAGTTCTGCTTTTTGGAAGACCAGCTTACAAGTCTGTCACCTAAAAATAGACATGATCAGATGTGCTTTTCCTTTCCAATTTACAACCACCTTGATCTGCATTTGTGAAATCAGGTAGCTCAAAACCAGAATTCTTAGGATACAAAAGTCCCAATGAAGGAGAACCTTTGAGATATCTAAGAATTCTTTTAGCAGCAAGAAGATGAGATTCTTTTGGATTTGTTTGATATCTAGCACAGATGCATGTGGCAAACATTATATCAGGTCTACTAGCTGTTAAGTAAAGCAAAGAACCAATAATGCCCTGTACTTCTTTTGATCCACAGTATTACCAGATAAATCTGGTTCAAGTTTAGTAGTAGTAGCCATTGGTGTTTGAATACTAGAACAGTTAGACATATCATACTTTTTAAGTAAATCAGAAACATACTTAGATTGATTTATGAATATGCCAGTAGGAAGTTCTTTCACTTGTAAGTCAAGAAAGAAAGTCAACTCACCCATCATATTCATTTCAAACTTAGTTTGCATGATTTTTTAAAAGTTCTTACAAAATTTTGGATTAGTAGAAGCAAATATAATGTCATCCACATATATCTGTATTAAAATCATATCCTCACCTTCCTTTTTCAGAAATAAGGTAGTATCAATTGTACCTCTTTTGAATTCATAATTCAGAAGGAAAGTTGTGAGTGTTTCATACCATGCTCTTGGTGCTTGTTTTAACATGATCTGGAAATTCTTTGCTAACAAAGCCTTCTGGTTGGTTAACATATACTTCTTCATGGAGAACACCATTCAGAAATGCACATTTTACATCCATCTGAAAGACTTTCATTTTCTTGTGAGCTACATAGGCCAGAAAAATCCTTATTGCTTCTAACCTAGCCACAGGAGCAAAAGTTTCATCATAGTCTATTCCTTGTTGTTGACAATAACCTTTAGCTACAAGCCTTGCTTTATTTCTCACAACAATACCATTTTCATCCATCTTATTTCTGAAAACCCATTTTGTTCCAATGATAGATTTTCCCTTGGGTCTAGGAATAAGTCTCCAGACTTTACTTCTTTCAAATTGATTAAGCTCATCTTGAATTGCCGAAATCCAGTTTGGATCTTGAAGAGCTTCAAATGGCTTCTTGGGTTCTATACTGCTTAGAAAATTCACATACATACATTCATTGGCTGTGGCAGATCCTGTTTGTACTCCTTTTGAGGCATCGCCTATTATTTGATGTATAGGGTGACTTGATGTCCATTTGGTCACACTTGGCAACGGTTGAACAGATGAGACATTTTTCAATAAATCATAAACATCAGTGATTGCTTGTTGTTCTAGTTCTGGATATATTTATGAATGTAGATCTGAAGTCTCCCCTTCAAACAATGAATTTTGTACAGGTTCAGAAGTAACAGTCACAGGTTCAGAAATGATATGTATTGGTTCAGAAATGACTTGGGTTGTTTCAGAAGGAACTTATACAGATTCAGAAATGGAAATTTCTGAATCTGAGGTTGAGAAAGGTGGTCTAGAAATATTTGATGTAATTTGCTCTTCTGAAGAAGGATTTGTAATATCTCTTACAAGGGATGGATTTTGAAAATCTGCAGAGACATCAACAGATATATCAAATAAGTTTGACATAATAATCTAATTTAGCTTTAAGTAAAGAATAAGATTTAGAAGAGTTATCATTTGAGTTATTTCCTGAATCAATTTGTTCAGAAATTTGATTTTTCTTGAGTTCAGAATTGGTATGTTCAGAGGTCACTGATGGCTCATTAAATCTGACATTTGTGCTTTCAACTATTGTTTTTTTTTCTTTTTTATAAGAATTCGGTAAGCTTTTGATCTTTGAGAATATCCAACAAATATGCCACTTAAGCCTTTTGGATCAAATTTGTTTAAATTTTCTTTGTTATTCAGTAGAAAGCACCTGCAGCCAAAAAAATTAAAGTAATCAATGGAAGTTTTTCTGTTTTTAATCAATTCATAAGAAGTTTTAAGATGTTTCTGTTTAGAATTGTCCTGTTTTGTGTGAAACATGCAGTAGCAATTGCTTCTGCCCAGAGGGATAATGGTAGACTTGAATATGCAAGCATGGTTCTTGCTGCTTCTACCAAGGTTCTGTTCTTTCTTTCAACTACCCAATTTTGTATTGGAGTTCTGGCAGCAGAAAAATTGTGTGATATACCAATAGAATCTAGAAAATTTTGTAGCTTTGAATTTGTAAATTTTGTGCCATTATCACTTCTGATCTTTTGGATTGGGAGTTGAAGTAGAACTTGAATTCTTCTGAGAAATGGTATTAGAACATCTGAGGTATTTTATTTCTGTCTCAGAAATTCAACCCAAGTATATCTGGAATATTCATCCATAATAACTAGAATATACTTCTTTCCTCCTATACTCTGAGTCTTCATAGGCCCACACAAATCAAGCGTTTCTAGAGAAGCCTTGCATGAAGAGAGCATCTTCATAGGATGAGAACTTCTTTTGATCTTACCTAGTTCACATTCAGAACATAAAGAATGTTTTTGAAACATGATCTTAGGTAATCCTCTAACAGAATGATGCTTTTCAAATTCAGAAATAGATCTAAAGTTCAGATGTGACATTCTCCTATGCCAAAGCCAACTAGTTTCTAGCATTGATGTAGAAATATAGCAGATACCTTGTAGTTGACCATCTTCTGTAAATGTGGTTGTGTAAATGTCACCATCCCTATAAGCTGTTAACTTGTTATGCTTCTTAGAATTAAGAACATGGCATAAATCAATGTCAAAGTTGTTAGATATTAAAGTATGAGTCAAAGAAGAGATGTCTACAAATGTCAACACACACTTCTTGTTATAACTAATTGTTGTTAGACGCTCCCTTTATGACACATGGCACTTTGTAATTGGCTAGCATTTTGACTTTCTGTCTTTGTATCTGTATAAATAGCATTGTATTGTGTTTGTAAAAAGTGTCGATGAATACATTTACATTTTGAAGAATACTGTGCGTAATTCATTTCATAATCTTTGTTCTTCATTCTGTTTACTGTTCTATTGATTTAAATTGTTAATTGATCTGCTTCCGCAATTCACTTAGATTCAATACTCTCAATTAACAATCGGTTTAAAGGAATCTGGAACCAACAATTGGTATCAGAGCCTTCTAATCAATCTATTGATTATTAGATCTCTTCCATTGAAAGAATTCCTTTCAATCGAACAGTATTTTCTCAGATTCAAAATTTGTTTATCAATCCACTCTGTTTTACGAAATTTTGTTGAAACGTTAACAATCTTCTCTTAAATTGAGTCATTCATTTTGTAATCTGAAGAAACAGTGATATTATCGATCTGTTCTTCTTGAGATTTAATTGTTCTAAATTTCTTTCAAATCTTCAAATTTTCTCTTCTATCATACTCAAATGACAAATTCGAGCTTGAATGCTGTTTATACGTCTGGGTCCCTGACTAAACCTCCAACTCTTGTACGTGATGAATACCCACAATGGAAGATTCGAATGGTTAACTTCTATGAGGGATTGGATGCTGAGTTATATCCAATTATTCAAAACGGTCCGTTTGTTCCCACCACTACTATTCCTGCATTCCACGACCGCAAATTCGGATGAGGTACCAAGCAAGATCGGTTCGAAGTCAAGGAATAACGGACCGATGAAGAAAAAGCTAAGGTGGAATTAGCTAAGAAAGCTAAGTCTCGCCGATAATGGCCATTCCAAATGAGATTTTTCAATCTCGGACTCATGTGACACAAAGCAAAAGATTTATGGGATCAATCGGAGAATCTCTTAGAAGGTGGTGCGAAAATGAAAAAGAACAAGAGCCCAAGCTCTAAATGAATATAATAGTTTTCAAGCACTGACTGATGAATCTCTGGAACAAACATTTCATCGATTCAACAATCTGATTAATCTCTGCAAGAGATGTGACATTGTTAGATCAAAGGAAGACAACAATGTTCTATTTCTCAAAAGGTTAAACCCTGAATGGTCAAATCTATCCATGTCACTACAAGCCAATCAGGATCTTGAACAATGGTCGCTGCATGATGTATTCGGTACACTGCAAGCTCATGAAAAAGAAGTTGTTCAGAAAAGAACAAACATCGGAGGTCCTCTGGCTTTGATCTCAGAAACAAAAGGAATCAGAAGACGAAGTGATGACAGGAAGAAATCGAAGGCCTTCATATCAGAGACTGCTCAGAAGATGACTCTGAATCAGATGATGAAATTAAAGCGTTTGCTGACTCTCTGGCTTTAATAACCAAGCAATTTACTAATCGTTTTGGAAATAGGTCTTTGAAAGGAAATAAACGATTTGATCGTCCCTATGTTCCTAAACAAGAAGTACAGAGAGTAGAGAAAACAGAAGAAGAAAAGAAAGAAGAAGAATTAAAAAGGAAGAAAGATGTCTCGCTACGTATGTGGCAAACCCGACATTACTCGAGAGATTGCAGAGGAGCTCTGGAAAAGGATAAGACTTATTACAAAAACAAATATAAGTACAATGTCACTGAAAGAGCACACTTTGCAGAAAAAGAAAACTGGGTGCAAGATGAATCCAGCGGTGATGAAGCCATGTTCTGTGGAATGGCAAACACAAACGAATCAGAGGATCAACCCTCTGAGTCACCGGTTAGTAATTTCTCTGGATCATCTGAGCTTGAACAAACGATTGTGATGTTATCAAACAATTTGAGGAACTAAAACTGAAACTCACAATCGAAAAGAAATTACGAAAAAGTACTGAGAAAACTCTTTCTACAATCAAAAGGGAAAGAGATATTTTCAAAAGAGAAATGGATTTACTTACAGAAGAAAAACTCGAATTAAATACTGCAAAGGAAACAATTTCCATGAGTTTAAAACTTTCTGAAGAAAAACTTAAAAAGGAAATTTTGAATCTCAATAAACTTCTGGAAGAAAAAAGGAAAGAAATCAGAGACAAAGAGAGTGATAGACTCAACTCTGTAGCACTTAAAAACTATTTTCAGAAAGAGAGAGAATTTTTACACATTGAACTTCAACAGAAAAAGCTACAGATTATAACATATCCGGATGCACAGAAGGTTCATGACAAAATTAACACACAAGTAGGAAGATCTGGACTTGGTTTCGAGGACCTAGATCCCTACACGTGTAAGAAAAGGTCAGATCTGAAATCTGTTTTTTTGTATTGGACAAATACAGAAGCCAAAGTTTCCAATTTTATATGAAAAATCTATTTTTAAAAAATCTAGATATGAAAATCATCATAAAACAAGCAAACTTCAATTCGAAAATATTGAATATTGTTGTAAAACAAATGTTGATCTAAATAAAGTTCAGAAGAAAGATGATATTTTCAATTTTGGTTCAAATAAACATACAATTTTGAATCCGTAGGCCGATATTTTTGTTCCAAGTCGGGCGAGAAGAAGATCTACGACTTATGTTTGAAAACGATATTCTCTCTACTCTGGATAAGTGTTTTAGAAATGAAACTCTTTGTGAGAATCATCCAGAGATCACTCCCTGTTCATTTGAAGATTTACATCTTTCTGAAACACAAGAAAGCTTTGTTGAGATTACGTATCCATGGGAAAATGACAATAATGATGAAGAATTTTTTGATAACTCTGAAAATTACCTTTCAAATTTAGAAATTAATTCTTTTAAATCATCAAAAGTTATCACAAATAATTCAGAAATTATTGATAAAAAGGCCGATTATTTGTATACCGATAAATCTCAAGAAATCGAGCTTCGATAGAGATTGTGCTAAACTTTCAAGTGGTATACCTATTCTTCCCGTTTCTCGTTCTAACCGAGAAAATCGGTATCTATACATCCGTACTTCTTCGATATGTGTCTCAAAGCCAAAACATGTCTTGAACTTGAGAAAGAGACAGAACTCAAAAACAAAGTGCAAAATCAAAAGATTTTAAACTCTACTCTTCCGAAGTTTACTAATATTCAAAAAGGCAAATGGAAATCCTCTAATACTTATGTTCCTTTTTCAGTAAATAACAGAGCTTCTGCAAAAGTTGATCAGAGGAAGAACACAGAGAAGAAAAAGCCAGAACTAAAACAAAAGTCTAGTCTAGATAGGTTCTCTAGAACAACTGATACTAGAAAAGACTTTAGAAAGAATAATTGTAATTACCATTCTCGCAATGACAATTCAATTCAATCTTCTATGTTTCAGTCTTCTGAATGTTTTTCACTGTTCTTAAAGTTAAAACAATTTTTCTCGCAAACCTCTGATCATTCCAATTCACAGTATGTTTATCACAAAAAGAATAAAACTCAAAAACACCAAAAACCAAAAATAAAGTCTTTACCTTCTCGTTAAATCAAAAAACGAGCATACTCCAAAAGCTAACATAAAAGGACCCATTATGCGATGGGTACCTAAGAAATTCGGAGTTTTGATTGCAGAAACAGCGTGTGCATATCTGGTATCTTGACTCTGGATGCTCGAGGCACATGACTGGATCCCAAAATTTACTATCCCAATTCAAGGACAAATCAGGTGGAGTAGTAACTTTTGGTGATAATGGTAAGGGTCAAATAAAAGGTTACGGTACTCTACAAGAAGGTAATATCACCTTATCAAAGGTAGCTCATGTTTCTGGCTTGAAACATAACCTCCTCGTAAG
Organism: Silybum marianum; assembly: GCA_036898165.1. Classification (NCBI taxonomy): domain Eukaryota; kingdom Viridiplantae; phylum Streptophyta; class Magnoliopsida; order Asterales; family Asteraceae; genus Silybum; species Silybum marianum. Next base: position 2,140,898 of record CM072539.1, read on the forward strand.
TCAACTTTGTGATTCTAAAATACTAGTAGTATTTGATGAAAAACATTGTTATTTATTCTCTAAGGCAGTGAAGAACTTTGGAGAGCGAGACAGAAAGGTAACTTGTATATGATGAATTTTACCTCTAAGGATGGTAAGGAAACTTTATGTCTCATCTCCAAAAAGAGTGAAGTTGCGTGGCTCGGCATCATAAAATGTCTCACTTAAATTTTAATAATCTTGAGATGCTTGTTAAAAACAAACCGGTATCCTGACTTCCGTATATTCATTTTCAAAAAGATCACCTCTCGCCCCCGCATGTGAAATGGGCAAAATTAAACGAGCATCTCATAAAACAAAAAGTGATCATTCTTGTACTAGACCTCTGCAATTATTACATGTGGATCTCTCGTGGTCCAATTGCAATTCGTAGTCTATCCGGTAAAAAGTATATTCGGTACTAATTGATGAATTTTCCGTATATACTTGGCTTGCTTTCGTTCGTCAAAAGTCGTACGTCCCGGTGGTACTACGTAATATGATGACCGTAATTCAAGTTCTTCTACATCGAAGATTCAAGCAGCCTTCGAAGTGATAATGGTACGATTCAAGAACGCCAAGCTTGAATCGTATCTTGTTGAACAAGGAATTACTCAAAACTTCTCTGCGTTCGCACTCCACAACAAAACGGTGTAGTTGAACGTCGCAACAACCTTGGTTGAAGCAGAACGATGCTCGCAGCCTTCGGTCTCCCAATTCACTTCGGGCCGAAGTCGTTGCTACCGCTTGTTTCACTCAAAACCGTTCAATTATTGTCAAGAGGCATCTCAAAACCTCTTATGAGCCGATTAATAAAAGAAAACCATCCGTAAAATTTTTTCATATCTTTGGCTGCGTATGTTTTATCTTAAACGACAGAGATAATCTTGGCAAATTTGATCCGAAGTCCGATGAAGCTAAATTTTTAGGCTACTTGTTAAATTCAAGAGCTTTCCGAGTTTTTAACTTACGAACAAAAACTCGTTATGGAAAGCATCAACATTGACTTCGATGATAACACTCAACCGACTTCCGAACACTCTACTTCGTAACTCAAGCTTAATACCGTTACTTCGACTATCTTTCGGGTTCCGCAGAATCCGAGATTGATGCTATTTTTCATGATTTTCCGGGCGACGAAGTTGTGTCGAAGCTATGTCACCTCCACATTTGCGGATACCGTATATTCTCCAAGCCTCGTGCATTACTCTCTCCGGTCCTCGCTTCTTCGTTTCCTCCGACATGTCTATTTTTCCGAAGTTCCCACTACTACATCCGCGCTCAAGACGCTACTTCGTTCCATCATCCGAGGGGGAGACACAAGGACAGTGACAAAACGGATACCGTAAGGACATACGTAAGAAAATAAAGAAGATTTTGTGTTTCCGGATGAAATCATTTCGTCAAATGAAACAACCCATTCAATTTCTCAACCCGTAATGACGAAATGGACTAAATCTCACACACCGTATCTTATAATTGGTAGTCCTTCTGAGGGGGTCAGAACACGATCTGCTACTGCAAATGAAGCATTCTTTGTTAATTTTCTTAGTATGATCGAACCTAAACGTATACATGAAGCCTTAGTTGAACCAAGCTGGGTGGATGCTATGCAGGAAGAACTACTTCAATTCGAAAGAAATAAAGTTTGGCGTCTTGTTCCTTTACCAAAAGGCAAAATTGCTATTGGCACAAAATGGGTATTTAGGAACAAAAAGGATGAAGATGGAATTGTTGTCAAAAATAAAGCTCGTTTGGTGGCTAAAGGCTACTGTCAAGAGGAAGGTATCGATTATGATGAAACCTTTGCTCCTGTTGCAAGACTAGAAGCAATAAGATTATTCTTGGCTTTCTCTCGCATACAAAAACTTCAAAGTCTACCAAATGGATGTTAAATGTGCATTTCTTAATGGATGTCTAAAAGAAGAAGTGTATGTCGAACAACCCGATGGTTTCAAAGATGCAAAATATCCGTAATATGTTTATCTTCTTGACAAAGCTTTGTATGGTCTAAAGCAAGCCCCAAGAGCCTGGTATGAACGACTATCGAAGTTTCTGATCAGCAAAGGATATGAAAAAGGTAAAATCGATACAACTCGTTCATCAAAAGAGGCAAAGGTATGTTAACTATAGTTCAAATTTACGTGGATGACATAATATTTGGTTCTACTCATCAAACAAGTTGATTTGTTTTCTAAGTTGATGGAAACCGAATTTGAAATGAGTATGATGGGAGAATTAACTTTCTTCCTAGGACTTCAAGTTAAACAAAGTACCTCTGGTATCTTTATAAATCGTGCAAAATATGTTTCGACATGCTTAAAAAGTTTCATCTTCAAAACTCATCATCCATGAAAACACCCATCTCTCCCGGTATGAAATTAGGACTCGACTCCTCCGGTAAATCCGTTGATATTACCACCACGGAGGAATGATTGGTTCTCTTTTATATTTAACAAAGCAAGTAGACTCGATATTATGTTTGCCACTTGTCTTTGTGCTCGTTATCAAGCCAATCCTAAAGAGTCTCATTTGGTTTGTAAAAAGAATTTTTAGGTACTTAAAAGGTTCACCATCGTTGGGCCTTTGGTATCCTAAAAATTCTGGATTTGATTTAATGGCGTATACGCATTCGATCATGCAGTTGTAAGCTTGAAAAAGTACATCGTGTAGCCGTCAACTTCGGGAAATCGACTTATAAGTTGGACATCCAAGAAACAAAACCGCGTATCCACATCTACAAAAGCCGAATATGTTGCCGCCGCTAGTTGTTGTTCACAAGTTATTTGGATGAAGACCCAACTCAGAGATTATGGTCTGATATACGATAAGATTCCCATCCTATGTGATTCTAAAAGTGCTATCGCCATTACAGAAAATCCAGTTCAGCATTCCAAAACAAAGCATATCGATGTCAGGTATCATTTCATCAAGGATCATGTCGAAAAAGGTACAATCGAAATGTATTTTGTTTCTACTGATTATCAACTTGCTGATATTTTCACAAAATCTCTTGATGAGAGTCGTTTTAACTTCTTAATTAGCAAGTTGGGAATGCTTAATATGTAACAATGATTTCTTCAGAAGCATCCAGAAGCCTCTGCACTATTCTGACGATACTTCAGAAGTCTTCAGAAGTCTCTGATGCTGTCTGAACTCTTCAGAACACTTCAGAAGCCTCTGAATTACTCTGATTTTCTGTTTCATAATAATATTCTTCCTTCAAGATATATCATAAAGTACAGATTGAGAAACGAGGTAAAGAAGCTACTACAGGGGGAGTCCATCATTCAAGGGGGAGTTTACCATTCAAGGGGGAGTTTACCATTCACGGGGGAGTTTCACAATGAAGAAGATATTCGTCTAAGTCTAACTCTGGTTAGCTGTCTTCTGATTTACTATTTTACTTAAATTTTATTTGAATCTATTTGCTCTGAGTTTCTCTTGCCGCCAAGGTCTCTTAGACTTTTGATTCATTTCAAATTTTTTTTAAATATAAATCAAGTCGACATGTTTTTCAACTAAATTTTCTATACATTGATAATTCTTATAATTTCCATTAAATATATAAATTCAATCAACTCTTGCCTCCAAGGTTGTTTAAATCTATATGTTTAATGCAAATTCTTCTTTATTATTCTTTTATAGAAACTAAACTCTCATGTGATTTTTGTTCTCACTTGACTGATTTTTAAACTTAAATAAATAAAATTAAAATTAAATTCTGTGTTTATTCAATTAATTCAAAATTAATTGATTAATTAAACAGATTTTTTTTTTACTTTTGTTTATTTCTGCTTTTAAGATAAATCGCATCTGCTACTAAATCATCATCATACATGTGTCTCGTCGTACACGTGTCTCCACTCGAAACCCTGCATATGTATACCCGCGTGCTTACCTCAGCTCAAATGAACCGTTTTTTGTTTCTCCCCAAACTGAATAACCCCTTCCCATTCTACAGTTTCTCTCTCACATAAAACCCCCAATTTCAACCTTCATCTTCTTCCTCGCAAATATTCCCTAAATCAGTGTTTATTCTCATTGCAAAGACAAAGTGTTCTACTGTCAAGCATTCAAAATTTCTAAATGGCTTCAAACTGTGCCCATCCTACCAACAATGATGAAGACAGAATCATCGATTCCACTGCTGATAGTACTCCCATTGTAAAACTGCCATTGAAGGCGAACAATGTGCAGGTACTGCTCAACCCTAACACTTATCAACCGGAATTTCGCATCATGATCGAGTTTCTACAACAAAGACCCGATTGAATCGAGCCCTAACCCTAACCAACCCAAACATCCCTGAAATCTATGTCCAAGAACTGTGGCAAACAATGATCATCAAAAATGATGAAACACTCGCCGGTTCTGTGACCCATCCTGAACAAGTGGAAATTGCTGTTCAAATCCCAATCACCAAAAGAAAACTCGCCAAATATTTTCATCTTCCCCTATCAGTGATCGAAGTCGACGGGCAAACCATTCCCAATCCTGCCCTAGAAGAAAACCCTTCCACAGAAGCCCTTCTAGCCTTCATCAATCTTCTGGGTTACAATGAACCTCTTACCAGGCTGTCCGAATTCAAAAGGAAGAAGTTACCTCCACTGTGGAATCTACTCGTCTCTATACTCAACAAGAGCCTAACCTGCAAAATAGGTTCTCTGGATCAAGCTAGCCGAAACATTCTGACGATTATGTATGGGATGTTCTACAATCGACCCTTGGACTATGCCAGTCTCATCTTCCAAGAGATCAAAGCAGCTGTGCATACTAAGGTGCTCCATCAAAGTCAGGGGAAGCCACTACCAGCACTCATGTTCCCACGATTTCTATCTCTCATCACTCATCCTGCTATTGGGGCAATCGAAGCTCCCCTGATTCAGCCATTCTGCAAAATTGCATCAATGAGCTCCCATCGATCAACCATTGACAAGATCGGCTACTTCCGCACCCGCAGAACTATCCGGTACATGCTAAACCTAATCCCATCTAGCTCTTCTAATCTCCAAATCTATAGAAGCTCTATGGTTTTCTCGTAACGAGAGAATTCCTACCCCGCAGCACTTAGCGCCAGTGTGTGTGGTCGTGGGTCTGGTGAGCATGAGCTTGAAAAAACTAGGAGTGAACATCCGAGTGCTTCTACCCATGCCGACCTTCTATTAAATGAAGGTACAAGATGTCCTCGCAGACACATATGAGTGTTCCTCTCCAATTCCCCAAAGGGCAACCACAACTTCGAGGTTGACGTCACCACCTCTCCACTCATTGACTTAGAACGGCCAGTTCAAACCACCCGTAAACCACCGTTCGCAGGATACTTCTTCTTCTTCGAATCAAATTCATCTGGGGAAAGCACCTCCACTTCATCATCCTCCCAAAAGGATGATGATGATAATATAAGAGTTCATTCGCCCCAGAACTCGCCACTTCCTTCACCACATGTTCATGTCTCCGTGACTGACATACCAATAAGCACAGAGGATGCGTCCACATCCTCTCCTAGGATAGATGCTGATGAATTCCCATCAGAGGGGTTACAACCTAGGAATGCACCCCTTACCGGAGTGTTTACACTTCATCAAGGTAAGCATACTGTCTTCAGCACCTCATCCTCTGATGAATGAGGATACTGTTGAAACAGTCAGAACAACCGAAGAGGAGCCTGTGCATAACAGCCCTCAAGGACTGGTTGGAAGTCCTTCTACACTCAACGTCAAAACAGGTGTAGAAGGCCCCTCTGAACGCGAGGGTAAAGGGGCTCCATGTGTTGGAGATGCACCGGTTACATCTTCTGATTTTGTCACTAATGCAGCGTTCTTGGCATTTGCTGATCAAATTCAGAGATCTGTGGAAGATCTAAAATTATCCGTCACAACTAATCATTCTCTTCTTCTGAGCCTTCAATTTCAAATTGAAAGGCAGAACTCCCTTTTAGCAGATCTTCAGCGCCAAATGAGTACCTCTCAAGAAGATCAGAAGGCCTATCTTGCTGAACAACTTTTGCTCTTGAATAATGGTCTTCAAGCAAATACAGAGGCAATATCTCAACTTCCGTAATCTCTACGTGCCTCTCGTAGACTACGGCTCTCCGGTGGCCGATATACGTAAGATTGTCAAGACCATCATCACTTCGATGATCCCTGCGTGTCTACGCTTGTCAAGAAATCCGACCTCGCCTCTTTCCGGTAAGATTATTCTTGAGCGAATGTCGACCATCGCTTCAAAGTACTCTTCCAAGCCCTCCACATCTTCAACCGACCGTAAACTTGTCGCTCTCGAAACTACTATCTCTCAACTTGTGCCTCCGGTTTCTTCTCTTGCTGAGGCGTTTACTTCCAAGAAGAAAGCCAAGGAAGAAAGGGCTTGCGAAGCGGCGTAACCGAAAGAAAACGTTCTGAGGATCAGGATCCTGATTCTCAGAAGGGGGAGAAAGGTTCTGAGCCTAAGCAAGCCAAACAAACACCACCAGAAACAAACACGCCCCCTGCTGACTCTTCAACGCCAACACCATCACAGCAACCCTCTTCTTCAAAACAAGTGCCACTCACTCCAACACCTCCGGCTACGCATTCGGTCCTCTACCCGCAGATCCGCAGCTAGCTAAGTTTATTCTGGATCTTGTGGGAAAAAGCAGAATCCCGAGCTCTCCGGCTGAAAGGGCTGAAGTAGTCAGAGCTCATGAAGAACGAGAACAAGCTAAAGCTGCAAAGGAAAGAGCTAAAAGGGCCAGAGAGGAGGATGAGGAAGTGTTCGTAGCCGAAAAGAGAGAGAAGAAGAGATAATACGCCGCAGGCTAATAGTTGAAGAACAAATAGAGATAGAGAGGGTCGAAAAAGAGAATCTGGAAAGAGAAAAGGCTAGACTTAAAGAAGAACTACAGAGACAAAATTTTGAAGTCAAGAAAGAGCAAGAGTCGAGCGAGAGGCCGCTCGTAAGCGTAAGGAGATCGAAGAGAAGATTTTGAAGAAAAATTAAATAAAGTTGGAAACATTGTTGGAAACATTGAACTTCCAACAATTGAAGTTGAGAAAAGGCACATGTATGCTCCAACAGATCGTAAGATTTATCTCATGATGCCTAACTTCGCCAACCAATACAATGTCGACGTGAAGTTAAAGATAACTTCATGGCTCATAAACAAGACAGAAGACAGCTTTTCACTACTGTTCCAATTACAAAGATAACGACCATGAAACATAAGCGCTTCAAGATACACCCATTTGGTACACAATCTACGAGATAGTCGCATCAAACAACAAAAGTTATTACATATGTGATAATGATCTCGTTGTCCATCCATCCAAATTCGATCTCATTTTTCTGGAAGAATTTATGAAGACTCGGCTTTTCGAACGCAAAGATCCACAAGACCAAAGTTGCATACACTAGAATTATTCCGTGTATGAAATCATACATTAGATACAAAAGGCAGTCGACTTCCGCATTGGATTAAATTTCAAAATGGATAATCCGGCTATCTCTCGCACCAAATGAGGAACTTGAAGGGATAAGCAAATTCAGAGTGGGTAGACTTCTTACCGAACCGTAAGAGGGAATCATCTTCAAAAGACCAAATGGAAAGAGCTTCTTTCGCATCAAAGAAGCTCACAAATACTCTTCTGAGGTAGTCTACATCATCAAGTGCTTTGCTGGCTTAGACACGACAAATCCAGAAGTTGCAAAGAAAATAGAGAAAAGACTTGATGGACTTCAGAAGAACAGAGCTTATCAATAATATTTCAAGTATCATCGCTGCTGTTGATCCTCTCTGAAGAAATTTTTTTTTTGACTTCATACTTAGGGGGAGAATGTTAGATATTAAAGTATGAGTCAAAGAAGAGATGTCTACAAATGTCAACACACACTTCTTGTTATAACTAATTGTTGTTAGACGCTCCCTTTATGACACATGGCACTTTGTAATTGGCTAGCATTTTGACTTTCTGTCTTTGTATCTGTATAAATAGCATTGTATTGTGTTTGTAAAAAGTGTCGATGAATACATTTACATTTTGAAGAATACTGTGCGTAATTCATTTCATAATCTTTGTTCTTCATTCTGTTTACTGTTCTATTGATTTAAATTGTTAATTGATCTGCTTCCGCAATTCACTCAGATTCAATACTCTCAATTAACAATCGGTTTAAAGGAATCTGGAACCAACAAAAGTGAACAGTCCAATGTTTGTCAAAAAACTGACTTATACTAAACAGATTATGTTTAAGTCCTTCCACATAGAAAACCTTCATAACTGATACATCACCCATTTTGAAAGTACCATACCCTCTTACATAACCTCTAGCATTATTTCCAAAACCGGCTGTTGTTGATCATAACTCCTCTCAGTGATTTGAACATTATTCCTTTTTACACTTAGTGAAATTCCTTGTTTAATTTTAAGTTCAAATTCAGCGATAAACATACGCTGACTGCCATCAGCGATCGCTGAAGATCAAGGAACCTTAAGCTTTTCTTTGAAGATCTGAAGATCAACGATCACACCAAATGACCATTCAGCAAAATTCGAAGATCAAGCTAAGAATGAGATAATCAGGTACGTGACCTGAAGCGGTTTAACGATAGCAAAGATTATCTATCCAGAGTGTGAAATCTTGTGAAGCCTCAACGATACTGAAAGTTCATCCTTGAAGATTCAGTCTCAGCGATCAAGTGAAGCTTCTCATGTAACATTAACGTTGACCTTATCCTCGATGCACAAAAGACAAACCCTATACTGTGTCAGAGAATGATGTACGAATTTTCTCTTATGTCCCCATCACATCTGATATGGTACTGTTCAAATACGGCAAAAAACATGGCTGTATTCTGAGCAAATGGCAAGTCTCCTATCGATGTTTGTCACGTAGCATATACCTTTTGTTTTGCACTAAATGCAAACAGGTATATATACAAGATGAAGATTTCTTCTTCATCTGTGTGCATGCTACTTTTTTACTTCAACCTTCTGTATTCTATCTTACTTCTTTCTTGTGCATCAATCTTAGTGATTTCTTAGTTACAATAGAATAGGTTAAAACTTGTTCTAATTCCGCTTGTAACTGTAAATTTGTTTATGCAATACAAATTAATTTAAAAACCAAAAATCTGTGTGTTTGTATTCAACCCCCCCCCCCTTCTACAAACTGTTTCTATATCCGAGAACTCTTGTAGACTCCTTAGGGACCAACAAGTGGTATCAGAGCAAAGTTGCTGAAACTAGCCACAGAAATGGCCTCCTCAAGTGTCCGAGAACTCTTGTAGACTCCTTAGGGACCAACATGATTTTTCTATTTGGTGTTCCCATATATGCTACAGAAATGGCCTCCTCAAGCAAAGTTGCTGAAACTAGCCACGTCGCTGACACTCTGGTGGCTGCTGCGGTTTGCCACTCTCCATTGGAATAAGCAACATTCAAGCCCTGCAACTATCTTGCCCTGGTGGACATCCCTGCTAAACATCCACAATTCGCTGAGGGTGCAACATTCATCAAGGCTTGCCCGCTGATGTATGCCTTTGTTCACAACCCAGTTGGCATCTCCTCTCATCTTCAGGCCCTATGGTACACGGCTCACTGTACCACTTGCACCACTGATAAGGGCAATGAACTCTCTGCCATTGGCTTCATAATCCCCACTCTTGGCCATTTCGCCTTCACCGCTGGATTTTTGAGGCAGGCTCTTCGCCTCCCTGCTCGTGGCGAGAATGAAAAGTGGGTCGCTGAACCCTCAAAGCAACAGATTGACTCCTTCCTGGACTCCATTGGCTATGCAAGGGAAAACACCTCTCTGAAGACTGTCGGCTCCAAGCTGGAGAAGAAACGCTTGCCTGCTCGCTGGCAATATATCTTCACTCAGGTCATTCAGTTCCTGGGATCCAAGACTGGCTCGCATGATCAGGCCAGCAAGCAGTTTCAAGACATGGGCTTCGCTCTCTGCACGGGCTACAAGCTGAACTTTGCTGACTATATCTTCAGTGATATGTACAACAACGTGAAAGCTGCAAACAGGCACTCTGTCATCCCCTACCCAAGATTCCTCGCAACCATCATGGAGCATGCCTTCGGGGATGTGTATCCCAAGACGGCCAACCACTCTTTCTCAATGGTGGGAAAGAAATCTCTGGACATTAAGGAACGTCCAAGTGATGCTCCCTTTACCCCGTACATGCTGAAGATTATTGGAGCCCCTGCTTTAGTTTCTAGCTCACTGACAAACCCATCAGTGAGTATATCTGACACTTCTGCCCCTAAAAGAAAACAACAACCGATGGTCATAAAAAGACCATCGCAACCAAACCTAAGAAGCCAAGGATGGTGGTCTCTCAAAAGACTACTCTCTCAGATTTTGGTGTACATCACCATCAGCTGCCCCAGCTACTTCAACGATTTTCTCTTCTGTTGTTGCTTCTTCAGCGCTACCACCACTTTCAGCGACTACGGTCACTGAAAGTGTATTAGTCAGCTCCGCTGAAGCTGTATCAGGTAATACTTTCACAGCCTTCTACTCTTCTTCTATCCCCTCTTCTTTGGTCCTCACATCAACAAATGATTCGGAGATAGTTGTCCCTATCTCTGATGATGCTGAAATGCAAGCAGTCCAAACCTCAGTGTTGTTTAGACACTCTGACTTTTGGAAGGCCAGTAACACAGGACCTCAGCATGTCTCTCACAGGCATTCTAAGACAGTGGCTAGTGATCCTCATGACACTACCTCTGCACAAGTGGTCCCTGAGAGTAATCGTCATGATGCTCTCAAGGTTTATAATATGCCTTCTCATCCGTCATCTAACCAAGAGCTCTTTTTGGCTGCTCTATCTCTGTTGTCACCAGTTGCCGCTCCTCTTTTCACTTCAGCGACAACAATAACTGCCACCACCACTGCTGCTACTACTCCTCTCAGCAAGGATGAAGGAAAGTCTCCTCAGCACCCACGGACATCTGCCAAGCTCATGGACGTCAAAACAAAGAAGAGTGCTCCTAAACTCCCTCCTTGTCCTGCTGAGCTTCCCCCCATTGTTCTTCCTAGTCCTACATTCCCTGCCATTGACTTACTAGTCAAGGAATGTGTTGATTATAACTCCTCTCAATAATTTGAATATGATTTCTTTAATATACTTAGTGAAATTCCTTAGTTAAGCTTCTGTTCAAATTCAGCGATAGCATACGCTGACTACCATCAGCGATCGCTGAAGATCAAGGAACAACAAGCTTATCTCTGAAGACCTGAAGATCAGCTATCACACCAAAAGACCATTCAACGAAAGTCGAAGACCAAAGCTGAAGAAAGAGATAATCAGCTAAGTGACCTGAAGCGGTTCAGCGATAGCAATGATTATCTACTCAAAGTGTGAAGTCTTGTGAAGCCTCAGCAACACTGAAGTTCATCCTTGAAAATTCAGTGTCAGCGATCAAATGAAGCTTCCTCTACAAGACTAAAGATTGATCTTATCCTCGATTCACAAAAGTCAAACCTAGAACCATGTCAGAAAAGGACGTACGACTTGTCTCTTATGTCCCCATCATATCTGATATAGTACTGTTCATATTCGGCCAAAAGCATGGCTGTCTTATTAGCAAGGACAAGCTTCCTATCTAAGCTTGACACGTGGCATGTACCTTTTGTCTTGCATTAAGTGCAAACAGGTATAAATAAGATGGAGATATCTTCTTCATCTTAATGCATGCTTCTTTGTAGCCTATACCTTCTGTATTCTTTCTTCCTTCCTCTTGTGCATCAAACTGTGTGTTTCTTAAGTTACAATAGAATAGGTTTTGAACTTGTTCTAATTCCGCTTGTAACTGTAAATTTGTTTATTATCTATAAACTCATTTAAAAAACAAAATCTGTGTATTTGTATTCAACCCCCCCCCCCCCTCTACAAACTGTTTACTTAATATTTAACTTTTGTAGACCTTTATTGGGACCAACAAGTGGTATCAGAGCAGTGTTGTTATCTTTCTCTTTAAAATATTTTTTTTAATATCATATTTTAAAATGACAAACCCTAATACGAACTACAACGATAATGGATCTTTAGCTAAACCTCCAGGGTTCTGCCATGATAATTTCCCTTTATGGAAAGAAAGAATGTCACTTTTTCTAGAGGGGATCTGATTCTAAGATCCCATACTATCTAGAAAATGGACCTTTCGTTCCTACAACCATAGTAGCAAGTGTTCCTGCCACTACTGCTACCCGAGCCATCGCTGAAAGGAGTATTGTAAAAACTCCAGATTGATGGACTGAGGAAGACAAGAAAGAAGTTGCTATTGATGCGAAAGCACGATCTATAATAGCAATGTATTTGCCTGATGAAGTATATACCATTCAGTAATGAAAATGAGAACTTCGAAAGCTATGTGGGATACCCTATGTATCCAATATGAAGGAACCTCTGAGGTTCAGGTAACAAGATGTATAAACCTCGTAAGACAATATGAGAGTTTTATGCATCACAAAGGTGAATCTCTCTCTCAAATTCACCAGCGTTTCAACTGTCTGTTGATTAATCTCGTAACCGTCAACAGAGTGTACTCAAACGCTGAAATTCTGACAAAATTCATGGAGGCACTACCCGACCAATGGGCAGTGTATACTACATGTTTAAAACTGTCAAAGAATCTTGAAAGTTTATCCTTAAGCGCACTATATGGAATGCTCTTAAATGAGGAACAATCCCAACTTTTAAGGAAGAACCTTATTAATGAACTCAAAGGTGCCAAAAGTACTTCTTTGGCACTTGCGACTTCAGAGGCAAAATCTCCTAAAAATCACCCTTCTTCTTCCATCACCTCCATAACTCAATTAACTCAAACTGATTCAGAAGACACACTCACTGATGCTGACATCTCTGAGTTTGATAACTCTCTGGCTCTTCTAACCAACAACTTTAGAAGATTTGCTAGAAAGAGTAACTTTCGAAAACCCTCCACTCTTTCTGACTCTAAAAAGCCCAAAACTGCTCTAGCTGAGAAAGCTTCAACTATTTGCTTTAACTGTCAGCGAAAGGGTCACTTCGCCAGCGAATGTCGATCAAAGAAAGTTGCTGCACCTACCACCTCCCAGACCTCTGATAAAAAGGAGAAGTATTTGAAACTCAAAAACAAATACCAAGATCTGAAGAAGAACCATCATAAAGGCAAAGGTCTAATTGCTGAAGAAGTAGACTGGGATGCTGAAGACGATTGGGCTAAGACCTCTGAAGAGTCTGGGTCTGATCAAGAAGATCTTGCCTTCCTATGTCTAATGGCAAGAATCGAGGACGCTGAAGAAGCTACTGAGACTTCTTCCTCTGAGTCTCCTTCTACTCAGGTATTCCTCCCCTCTACTACTGTTATCTCTAAAAGTGATAACTTGTCAGCCCTTGATGCTATGACTGTTGACTTCTACAATGCTTTAAATGGAAAGATTAAAGCTGAAAAAATAAATCCTGATTTATCTGAACAATTAAAAAATTGTCATCTTAAAATCAAAGAACTTTCTAATATTGAAGAATCCCTGAAAGACCAACTCTTTGCAAACCAAACTATTAGCATCGAGAAGCAGCAAGCTATTGCTGATAGGGAAAAGGCCATTGCTGATCTTATATCTGAAAGATGGTGTAAGGCTTCTGAGAAAATCAATAAGATCATCAATGCCCAAATCCCTATGAAAACAAGAAGTGAGTTAGGCTTTAACTCTGAAAAAGAGGAATCAGGGAGTAACCGTTCCATGCTTAAATTTGGAATGTTTGTCTCTTCGATCCCTGATCCTTCTTCTTCAACTTCTTCCTCTCTTTTAAAAGAGAAGGTTCCTTTGCCTAATTCTAAGAAAGTGATCAAGAACAAGTTTCTTGAACAAGTTCCTAAGAATAAGATCGCTCAGAATAAGAGCAAGAAAGTCTTAGAGAGCAATTCTAAATCTAGGAAGAAGGTTTCTGACTTCTCTCAGAGACCAACTCCCAGAATTAAGATTCATCTCACTCCTACCCCTGAAAAGGTAGTAATACCTCCAAGGACTATGGAAAAAGGAATTTTTGGTCCTATCCCTGAAAAGGTTCCTGTCTCTTCTCTTTCCTCTTTGAATTCTAAATCTTATAAATATAGGAAGTGCTTTCACTGTGGTGAAACAACCCACATTGCAAGTAAGTGTCCTAATGCTACTAAAGCTGATAAGCTAGCTCATGGAAAGAAAGTAGCTCAAGCTGATAAATCAGCGAGAGTGAAATCCACCAAGGTTGCAAAACCAAAGGTGAAGATATCCACTGAAGAGAGTTCTTCAGCTAGTAGCTCATCCGCCACTCCTTCCACTAACAAAGCAGGACCCATAGTAATATGGGTACCTTCAAACAATTAATCCTTTTGTTGTATGCAGAGTGCCAAAGGTATCTGGTATCTTGATAGCGGATGCTCAAGCCATATGACAGGCAGAAAATGTCTGCTCTCTAACTACAAGGAAGAAGCTGGTCCTTCAGTGACCTTTGGTGGAAATGGCAAAGGATACACTAAAGGTTATGGAATTCTATCCAACGGAGCTACCTCGTTTAATCGTGTTGCCTACGTTGAAGGACTGAAACACAATCTCTTAAGTGTTAGTCAGTTATGTGACAAAGACTTCAAAGTTCTATTTTTAAAGAATGGATGTGCTGTCACTGACTTCAATGATAAGCTTGCCCTCTCTGGCAAAAGAGTTGAAAACGTTTATGTTATTAATATGAATAGCTCTCACTCTGAGAACATGTGCTTTATCTCTCGAGCATCCTCAGATGTAAACTGGTTATGGCATAAAAGACTCTCTCATCTCAACTTTAAGACAATAAACGAATTGTCTCAAAAAGATCTAGTCAGAGACCTCCCAAATCATACCTTTACAAAGGAATCTCTTTGTTTAGCGTATGAAAAAGGAAAGCTGACTAAAGCCTCTTTCAGGTCAAAGCAAATTTCTTCAGTGACCGCTCCTCTTCAGCTACTCCACATGGATCTCTTTGGACTTGTAAATGTCCAATCTATATCCGGAAAGAAATACACTTTAGTTATTGTTGATGAATACTCCAGATATACCTGGGTATTTTTCTTACGATCCAAAAGTGATACCCCTGAAATGATAATCTCTTTTATCAAAAGGATGGAAGTATTGAACAACTTACTTGTTCGCTACATAAGAAGTGATCATGGTACTGAATTCAAAAACAGTACCTTGGTTAATTTCTTTGAAGAAAAAGGCATCTCTCACAACTTCTCTTCAGTGAGAACTCCTCAGCAAAACGGTGTTGCTGAAAGAAGAAATCGAACTATAATTGAAGCAGCTCGCTCAATGCTCAGCGAATCGCGTCTTCCAACTCAATTTTGGGCTGAAGCTGTCAATACAACGTGCTTTACTCAGAATCGATCCCTGATTGTTAAGCGATTCAAGAAGACTTCCTATGAATTATTTCATGGGAGAAGACCCACTCTGAAATATTTTCACATTTTTGGATGTATTTGTTACATTCTGAATGACAGAGATCATTCGGGTAAATTCGATCCCAAGGCTGATGATGGTATATTTCTTGGATACTCCTCTGTATCTAAGTCTTTCAGAGTGTTGGGTCACCGATGATTTGGTGATGAAACACCTTCCTTTATATGAATGAATTTTTACAGGTTCTTTTGAAGGTCTGAAATATGCTTCAAGTATTGAAGAGTCAAAGACTATTCAATCAAGGGGTTGTACATCAAAAAGTGGAATTTTGGATGTATCAACCAACTTCAATATTCAGACCATCTTGCCAAGTCAAGATTGGGTCACCAATATAAGTGGGTCACCGATGGTACACTCAAAAGTCATCAAAAGTACTAAGGACATCAAATAAGATGAGGTCATCAAGTTTGATGTCATGGTCACCGACACTATGATATTGGTCACCGAAATTGCAGGTATATTTTCTAAGGCTGTGATATCAACTCACAAGGGTATACACTTTTGTCACTTAGTGAAAGAAGAAGTTATCAAGCAAAGTGTACACTTATCAACTCCAGCCTTATAAGGTATCCACCTATGTGATACATAGTGAGATTTATCACTTAGCAATTTCAAAGAGATAAGTTCTTGACTCACATCAATTGCAAGACACGTGAGCCAGCAAGAACTTGGGCACCAAGCCTTAATTAAAGACATTCTCTTTTATTCTTATAAAAGGAATATTTGTCTTTTAGCTAAAAGGCTTGATGGGACTTCACAGAGCATGAAGAAAAGAAGATAAAGTTATCTGACATTACGTGCTACAAGGAATGGTTCCTCTATTATTCTAGTACAAAGTAAGTGGTCTCTTCCTTTGTCCATCGATAATCTTCCGGCTAATGAAACCTTGATGTACCGTCCACTTGCATCCCATGCATGGACACTATAAAAGGAGATGAAGTCCTTCCCGTAAATCTCACGCTTTCAACGAATCTTCAGCAGTGATTATTTGTTTGATCGTGGCAAAGCCGTGTGCTATAACGGTATTGTTTTAACTTGCTTAGTGTAATAGTTAATTATCGTTATCCGTGTGTTTAGTTTGATAGAATAGTCCGCCTCGTTCTTTTCCGCATCAAACTATTCGTGTGTAAATTTTTAATATTTATATTAAAAAATTTAAAAAGAGTATATTCGTGTGTTTTATATTCAACCCCCCTTCTACAAAACCCTCTCTTAGTTAGCCATCTCTCTTTGGGGACTAACAATTGGTATCGAGCGCTGGTTTAATCTCATAAACCAGATCCGTGATGGCTACTACCTCAAATGTTGATGGTACCTTGCGTACCTCTTCCAAGAATACATATGATTTAGGATCTTTGGCTAAACCCCCAAGATTCAACCCAAACAACTTTGGGTTATGGAAAAATCGCATGTTATTATTCTTGGAAGGGATCGATTGGTGTATCCCAACATTCTCGAAGGGACCTATTATTCCTAAAATATGGGCTCGCTTTGGCCCTCAAAAGGACGCCGAAGGAAAGGACATAGAGTCGGATGACGAAAGAAGTGAGAAAAGCTGGTAGATATATCATCAAACCTTCTAACAAATTTAGTGAAGATGATAAACGCCTAGTCGCTTTAGATACTAAAGTCAAATCGCTCTTGTCGTTTCCTTCCCGATGATGTGTATCATTCTCTTCTTAACCTTCCCACCGCTAAAGAGATGTGGGAGACTTTGAGTGTCTTATATGAAGGCACCAAAGAAGTAAAGAAATCTAACAGATCCGTCTTGTTAGAAAGTATGAACTCTTCTCCCATGAAAAGGGAGAATCTCTTTCTACCTACTTTAATCGTTTTAACGTCTTCTCAACGATCTCAAAGTTCTTGGCCGAGTTTATGATAATGAAGAAGTTCTCTGCAAGTTCATGGATTGTCTTCCAGATTTCTGGGAAACTATCTGTACTTGCATCAAGCAAACCAAGGACTTAGAAATAATGCCTTTAACTGCTCTCTATGGAACTCTTCTTCACTATGAACAAACTAAGAACCAGAGAAAGTCTCTTATAAAGGATATCAAATCCTCCTCTATTGCTTTGATAGGTGATTCAAAACCTTCTTCTTGTATTCCTAGAATCACCTATCCTTCTTCTAATTCTGAAAAAGATATTAAGGAAGACTCTTCTCATCTGTCAGATGCATACTATAGTGCTGCTGATGATGAAGGAGAAGAATCAGCCATTGACATACTTTCTGATAGTATGGCAATGCTTGCTGGAAACCTTAAGAACAAAAGATTTTCTTCAAACCGCTCCAAATTTAATAGAAAACATTTTTCTCAAAAATCCTCTTCTGATAAAGCAAATGAAGAATGCTTCAATTGTGGAAAGAAAGGTCATTTTGCTTCTGAATGCAGATCAAAACCTTCTTCTTCTAAACCTTCTTCTTCTTATGGCCATGACTTCTCAAAATCAGCTTCTAGGAAGCATGAAGAGAGAAATAGCCAATCCTCTAAAGAAAACTCTGAATCAAAAGAAACCTCAAGGTACAAGAAATACAAAGCCAAATACAAGAGAGAAAAGGAGAGAAATCAAGGTAAAAATAAAACCTTAGTTGCTGAGGCTCATTGCTGGGAAGATGAGCAAACCTCTGAGAGTGAGAGTGAGTATGTCACTAAGTGCCTCATGGCCAAAATTGATGAAATAGAAGACATGGAGAAATCACTCTACACCACTCTTGTATCTACTGAGGGATCCACTTCAGGGACAAAACCTCAGGTACATCCTTTTACCTTTCTCTCTGATGATCAAAAGGCTGATGCCTTTGATTCTTTAACTGTTGACTTCTGTGACTTAAAGATTCAAAAGAAAAAGGCTGATATACACATAAAATGTCTAAATGATCAACTCCTCTCTTGGTTTTCAAAACTAAAAGATTTTGACAAAATGAAAGATGATCTGGAAAACCTTCGGTATTTAAATGACAGTCTTTCTGAGGAAAAATCAAAGATTTCTTCTACTCTTGAAAAGGAACAAGAGGTTCTGTCTAAATGGACTAAATCCTCTAAGAATCTAGAAAGGATCCTTCAAGATCAAATCACCAGCAAGGATAAGTCTGGCCTTGGTTATGGAAAAGATATTCCTCAACCTCTTGACCTTCCACTCCCTTCCTCTTCTGAGTGTCAAGGTTTTCCTGCTGGTTTCCTTTCCGATGACGATGATGATCTCTTCGGTTACTCATCTGAGGATTCTACCTCCGTTCACTCTATAGATCTACTTGACATGCTCAAAGTAGAATCTGGTTCCAAAAAGTTTGGAGTCTTTGTTAAAGCTAAAGAAATCTCTTCTGAGTCTTCAATGGTTTCAACTCTTCCAAGCTCTTCTTCTTCTCCCAAACCTATCCAAAGACTTTTAAATTCCTTAAGTCTGCATGAGTCAAGGTACTCCCAGGAGCAGCCTTCTGAAGTTGCTGAGTATTCTTCTTCAAAAAGATTTTCTCCTCAAAAGAAAAATTTTTCTAAATCAAATTTTTCATCTAAAAGGAAATCTCAAATAGCTACTGACTTTATTCCTCGGTCAGTAAACTTGAAGAAATCAAGAAATCCTGGTAAAGGTATCCTTGGACCAAGACCAGGTGTTGGACACCCCTCTTCTTCTCATTCCTCAACCTCTGTCCAAAGTTTAGATGATAGGGATTTTAAAAAGGTCTTTCCTTTAAAGAAGTGCTATAACTGTGGCAACACTCTTCATCTTGCTAAAAATTGCCCAATAGACTTGGCTCCTTGCAAATCTAAAATGCCTTCTAATCCCAAAGGACCCACCTCAAAATGGGTACCAAAAGTCTAAATTTGTTTCTGGGTGCAGGTACCAAATAAAGATCATATATGGTACATGGATAGTGGATGTTCAAGACACATGACCGGAAACAAACTTCTTCTCTCTAACTTCTCAAAAGAAAAGGGACCCACTGTTTCCTTTGGAGGAAATGGAAAAGGGGTCACCAAAGGATATGGTACCATTTCAAATGGAACCATCACTTTCTCCAGAGTAGCTCATGTTGAAGGGCTAATGTACAATCTTTCTAAGCATCACCAAATATGTGATTTGGGCTATAAGGTCATGTTCCAAATTTGTGTGTGTGCTTGGTCTTTGATGTACGTAACAAGATTGTACTAGCAGGAACCCGACCGAATGACGTGTACATAATCAACATGAAGGAAAGTGCAATAGGAGAAGGCGTGTGTCTCCTCTCTCAAGAACTAGCCAAACAAAGTTGCCGTGGCATAAAAGGTTCTCTCATCTAAACTTTAAAACCTTGAACAAACTCTCCAACAAGGAGTGGTTGTTGGAATGCCAAAAATAGCTTTTGAAAAAGAAAAGTCAGTGTGGGGCATGTGAAAAAGGAAAACTCACCAGAACTTCCTTTAAAACAAAACAATGCTCTTCTATCTCTCAACCTCTTCAAATGCTTCACATGGATCTATGCGGTCCAGTCAGTACACCCAGTCTGGGTGGTAAAAAGTATATGCTAGTAATCGTCGATGAATTCTTTAGATATACTTGGGTGTTTTTTCTGAAACACAAGAGTGATGCTGCTGAAGAAATCATCAGGTTTACAAGAAAGATTGAAAATTTGAATGGTAAACTGGTGAAGTCCTTCAGAAGTGATAATGGCACTAAATTCAAGAATGCTGCTCTGGAAGATTTCTTTGACCTAAAAGGAATCTCTCAGAACTTCTCTGCCGTACGCACTCCTCAGCAAAATGGTGTTGTTGAGAGAAAGAATAGAACACTATGTGAAGCTGCCGACACCACACCAGCCGCCGACACCACAGCCGCCGACGTGGCCGTCGACACCACCACAGCCGTCGACGTGGTGGCCACTCCTCACGTGGTCACCGAGTTATCTGGAGCAGCTGTTGAGGGGGAGAGTGTCAGTGCTCAACCCCTTGAAACTGAAGAAGAAAAGAGGAGAAAAGAAAAAGTCAAAGGAAAGAAGCCTCTTTCTTTTGAAGAGCAGAAGGAAGAAAAGAAGAGAAAGAAGAAGATGAGAGATCCTCATGCAGACACTCTCGGACTTCAGCCTGCCCCAGCACTCACCGATCCTCTTGGGGTAATTCTCTCTGAGGCTGAAAGAGAAGAAGCTATCAAGGCTCAGCTTGAGTATGATCAGACAAATGTACTCAAGCTAGCTCATGATGAAGCTGTTCATGCCAAAGTCACCGATGCAATTCAAGCTCAAAAAGATGAGCTTGAAAATATAAAGAAGAAATCTGAAGCTGCAAAATTGGTTGACGAGGCCAAAAAGGCAAAGGAAGTAGAGTGGTTTAAAAGAAGGCTGAAGAATAGAAAGGATGATTCGAAAATCATTGGTGCTACCATCCATCCTCCAACAAAGAATTCTCCCAAACTTCTTGTCACAATTAAAAGAGCTGACTCACTCTTGAAGGTTTATGAATTAGAATGGCTTGAAGTTCTTGGGATAACTGAATGGTTGGAAGTGGGAAATTGTGTCTCAAAAAGCAGAGGAAAGTACAAGGAGCTTGTACTAAACACACTTAGAAAATTTTTCATCAAAATGGTGAAAATTCAGAAGGAGCACAATATCTTGGTAACAACTATTGAAGCACAACAAATGTACCTTATCCAGCGAGGGCTTTCGGGGGAAATAATCAATCCTCCCAAATCTAAAAAGAAGGGACATTTTGTGATGCTTCATGAACGTGGCATCAAGATTGATGCTTCAGGTATAAACACTTCTATTCCCACTCCTATTGCTTATCCAGAGCAAACCATGGTGACTGAGCCTGAACTTGGAGTATTCTTTGAGGATATCTATGGCAGCATAGGTTTCTTCAGAGCCTCTGACATTCCAAGGGCTCACAACTCCTTCCTCTCTGCTATTCTTGGAGTGCCTCCCATTGAAGACCATGGCATCACAAGAATGATTTTGGATGAACTTAAACGAAGAGAACCCTCAGATCCATGATCTTGCAGACGTATAGTACAGTATGAACTTTATTAATCATGTACTCTGATCAATCCTATGTGTTGATTAATAAAAGTTCATACTTTTCTTCCATCCCATCTCTTGTTAATATTTTTACAAGCTTTGCACATATTTAAACTTATACTTATTCTTTTATTCAGTTTATACTCTATACTGTACATACTCAGTTAAAAAAAAAAAATCAAAAAAAATGAAAAAAAAAAAAAATCTGAGTCAAAAGAACCCAAAAGAAAAATAGAAAGGGTCAAAAAGAATTCTTTTCTAACCTACAGGTATCATCATCAAATAGGGGGAGATTGTTGGGTCACCGATGATTTGGTGATGAAACACCTTCCTTTATATGAATGAATTTTTACAGGTTCTTTTGAAGGTCTGAAATATGCTTCAAGTATTGAAGAGTCAAAGACTATTCAATCAAGGGGTTGTACATCAAAAAGTGGAATTTTGGATGTATCAACCAACTTCAATATTCAGACCATCTTGCCAAGTCAAGATTGGGTCACCAATATAAGTGGGTCACCGATGGTACACTCAAAAGTCATCAAAAGTACTAAGGACATCAAATAAGATGAGGTCATCAAGTTTGATGTCATGGTCACCGACACTATGATATTGGTCACCGAAATTGCAGGTATATTTTCTAAGGCTGTGATATCAACTCACAAGGGTATACACTTTTGTCACTTAGTGAAAGAAGAAGTTATCAAGCAAAGTGTACACTTATCAACTCCAGCCTTATAAGGTATCCACCGATGTGATACATAGTGAGATGTATCACTTAGCAATTTCAAAAAGATAAGTTCTTGACTCACATCAATTGCAAGACACGTGAGCCAGCAAGAACTTGGGCACCAAGCCTTAATTAAAGACATTCTCTTTTATTCTTATAAAAGGAATATTTGTCTTTTAGCTAAAAGGCTTGATGGGACTTCACAGAGCATGAAGAAAAGAAGATAAAGTTATCTGACATTACGTGCTACAAGGAATGGTTCATCCATTATTCTAGTACAAAGGAAGTGGTCTCTTCCTTTGTCCATCAGATAATCTTCCGCCTAATGAAACCTTGACACCGTCCACTTGCATCCCATGCATGGACACTATAAAAGGAGATGAAGTCCTTCCCAGAAATCTCACGCTTTCAACAAGTCTTCAGAGTGATTATTTGTTTGACTGTGGCAAAGTTGTGTGCTATAACAGTATTGTTTTAACTTGCTTAGTGTAATAGTTAATTACTGTTATCTGTGTGTTTAGTTTGATAGAATAGTCTGCCTGTTCTTTTCCGCATCAAACTATCTGTGTGTAAATTTTTAATATTTATATTAAAAAATTTAAAAAGAGTATATTGTGTGTGTTTTATATTCAACCCCCCCTTCTACAAAACCCTCTCTTAGTTAGCCATCTCTCTTTGGGGACTAACACAGAGTATTCAACAAAAGAAGACAACATGTTGAAGAATCTATGCATGTCAACTTTGATGAATCTCGTCCCATTCATCCTTCTCATAATCTTGATGATGATGAAGAATTGAATGCTTGGATGAAATCTCATTATGGGGAACCTGAAACATATTTCAGCAATCAACCTCCTGCTGAAGCTTGTGATGATGAGATCCCTGTAAACCCAACAAGTAATGATCAACCATCTTCAGGGATGAATATTACTCCTCTCAATCAGATTCCTGCTGCTGATATCTCTCTTGGAAATACCTCTGTGAACAACCAAACTATCTCTGAAAATCAATCTCCTGATTTGATTTTGAATGAAGAACCAGTCGCTGAAACAGGTCCTAATCCAAAAACTGAAGAACAAGTCGCTGAATCTGCCGTTGATCTCTCTCCTCAACCACCAGCTCAGCGATGGACTGCGAATCATCCAATAAATCAAATTATTGGTGATCCCACTGCAGGTATCAAAACGCGTAGAGGCACAGGTAATATCTGTCTTTATGTTAATTTCATCTCTCTATCTGAACCTAAGAAGATAGATGAAGCTATCTCTGATCCTAGCTGGGTTTCAGCTATGCAAGAAGAACTAACTGAACTTCGTAGAAACAAAGTTTGGAATCTTGTTCCAAGACCCTCTGATAAAACTGTTATAGGAACCAAATGGGTTTTCAGAAATAAGCTAGATGAAAACGGGACTGTAATTCGCAATAAGGATAGACTTGTTGCTCAAGGTTATAGACAGGAAGAAGGAGTTGACTATGATGAAACCTTTGCACCTGTTGCTCGTTTAGAATCCATAAGACTTTTTTTAGCTTATGCTGCCCATAAAGACTTCAAAGTTTTTCAGATGGATGTTAAAAGTGCTTTTCTAAATGGAAAACTCAGCGAGGAAGTTTATGTTGAACAACCCCCTGGTTTCTCAGACCCTAACCATCCTGGTTTTGTTTTTAAACTTGAAAAAGCCCTTTACGGGTTAAAACAAGCTCCTAGAGCTTGGTATGATACCCTTTCTAAATTTCTTCTTAAAGAAAAATCTGTTCGTGGAAAAATTGACCAAACCCTGTTTTTAGGAAAATATAAAGGTCATACTATTCTCGCTCAGATATATGTTGATGACATTATCTTTGGTTCCACAAGACCCAAACTTTGCACTCGTTTCGCTGAAAGAATGAAGAAACAATATAAAATGAGTATGATGGGTGAACTAACATATTTTCTAGGCTTGCAGATAAAGCAATCTGATAAAGGTATCTTTATTAGTCAAAGCAAATATGTTAAAGACATGATGAACAAGTTTGACATGAATCAATGCTCAACAATGGAGACCCCCATGGCACCTCCTCTGACTCTAAACAAGGAACCTAATGGGAAACCAGTCAATGTCACTGCCTATCGAGGGATGATTGGATCTCTGCTATATTTTACAGCAAGTAGACCCGACATCATGTACTCTACATGTCTCTACGCTTGGTATCAAGCTGAACCGAAGGAATCCCATCTCATCGCTGTAAAGCGAATCTTCAGATACCTGAAAGGAACTCCAAATCTAGGTCTTTGGTATCCTAAAGGTTCAGGTTTTAATCTCATTGGTTACTCTGACAGTGATTTTGCAGGTTGTAAAATTGATAGGAAAAGCAGCACTGGTGGGTGTCAGCTACTAGGTGGTAAGCTAATAAGTTGGACAAGTAAAAAGAAAAACTCAGTGTCCACTTCCACCGCTGAAGCTGAATATGTAGCCGCTGGTAGTTGTTGTGCTCAAATCCTTTGGATGAGAAATCAACTTAGAGACTACGATCTAAAGCTCTCTAAGATTCCTATATATTGTGATAGCACTAGTGCTATTGCAATCGCTATCAACCCTGTCCTTCATTCAAAAACCAAGCACATTGAGATCCGATATTATTTTATCAGAGATCATGTGATGAATGGTGAAGTTGAACTTCATTTTGTTCCTACTGAATATCAGCTCGCTGATCCTTTCACCAAGCCTCTTGATGAGACTAGATTCAATCTACTTATCAGCGAACTTGGTATGTTGAACGCTGAATAAAGTATTTATTCAGTGAACAACAAATTCAGTGATACAAAGAAAAGCCTTCAATCTCTCCATTCGCTGAACTCTGATTCAGTGATATCTGTGTACTCTCACTCAGGTATTATTTTTTTTTTCTCCCTGATTCTTAAAAAGAAAACCCATCACTGATAATCCTTTATTATTTTTGATGAAGTGTTTTAAAAATATTAATGATATTCATTCCTTATGGATAACTATCATTAAAATCTTTTAAAAATTAAGAAAAGGACACGTCAGACCTTTTTCTGACACACGACGGACCACGACGTTTCCATTCCAACTCCTTTCTTTGAACGTGCGCCAAGTCATCATTTCTTTTTCAAAAAAATAAAACCGTCGTTTAGCCTCCTTTCTCTCTCCTCGTGCTATTTAAGCACTTCTTTTGCCTTACTTGCTTCCTTCTGCTTTCATAACTCTCCTAAAGGCAAAAGAATCCTTTGAATCTTCAAGTTTTCTCCAAGAACACCAAGAACACGGACTTTTGCGTTTTTCTCCTTCACTCGACTAAGGTTTGATCTAAACCTAAACTTAAGAACTGAAAACATCTTGTTTCACCTTTCTTACCTATTTCATTCTTAAAAATCAATAAAATCTTGTTTTTTAGAGTGAAAAATAAATTCTATACTTTCAAAACCCTGTTCTTAGAACAGAAGATTTTTTATTCTAATTTATTTTCTTTATTTTTTGTTTTTTTTATTACCAACAAGCATTTTGATATTGTTCATCAAAATACTTGTTTCTTTGATCTTATATTTGGTACTTTTTATACCAAATCTCTGGTTTATACATTCATGTATTAAAACCATGATTTATCTCTTTGGTGTTGCCATTTTTCCTACAGAAATGGCCTCTGCTTCCAACGTCGCTGAAACTACTGCTGCTAATAACCTGTTGGTCGCTGCACCAAACTGTCAATTTGCACTGGAAAAGTCAACCTTCAAGCCATGCAATTACATTGCATTAGTGGACATTCCCTCTGAACGCCCTCAGTTCAAGGACGCTGCAACCTTCCTCAAGGCATGCCCTCTGATGTATGCCTTCGTCCACAACCTAGTGGGCATTACCACTCACCTTCAGGCTCTCTGGTACACGGCGCAATGTACCACTCTGACAACGGAGAAAGGCACTGTCCTCCCTGCTATTGCCTTCACAATTCCTGAACTTGGCTTCTTCTCGTTCACAGCGGGGTTCGTACGTAAGGCGCTAAGACTCCCTCAGCATCAGAAGGGCGTGCAATGGGGTGCTGAACCAACTAAGCAGCAGATAGATGGTTTCTTGGACTCCATTGGCTACAAATGGGAGAACCCCTCAGTGAAGACGGTGGGTTCAAAGCTGGAAAAAAAGCGACTCCCTGCTCAATGGCAGTATATTTTCACCCAGGTCATTCAATGTCTGGGGTCCAAAGTTGGCTCCCATGATTAGGCGAGCAAGCATTTTCAAGACCTTGCCTATTCTCTCTGCACAGGTCATCCTCTTAACTACGCTGACTACATCTTCAGCGATATGTGTAGCTGCCTCAACGCCAACACCAGACATACTGTTGTCCCTTACCCCCGTTTCTTCTCCACCATCCTTGAAGAGGATTTCGGGGAGAGCTACCCGAAAGTCGGTGACTTTGCCTTCTCAATGGTAGCGAAGAAGTCCCTGGATCTTGAGGTACGTCCAGGTGATGCTCCTCTCACTCCCTACATGCTGGAATTAATAGGAGCACCTCTTTTAGTGACCTCCTCGCTGCCCATCCCCTCAGTGAGTACCCAAGGCACTGCTGTTGCTAAGAGGAAAACCCCAACTGATGGTCATAAGAAGACCATCGCCTCAAAGAAGCCCAAGAAGGTAGTCTCTCAACAGATCACCCTCTCTAACTTTGGTGAACTACAAACACCACCCTCATCCACAGCTACTCCAACGGTTTCTGCTGCCGTTGAAGCTTCATCAGCACTACCACCACCATCAGTGACTAAGGTCTCTGAAGGTGCTTTAGCCAGATCTGCTGAAGCTAGATCAGGTACTACTATCACTGCCTTCTCTACCTCTTCCATCTCTACTTCTTTGGTCCTCACAACAGCAAGTGACTCGGCGATAGTTGTCCCTATCTCTGATGATGCTGAAATGCACGGAGTCCAAACCTCAGTATTGTTTAGGCAATCTGAGTTTTGGAAAGCCAATATCAAAGGACCTCAGAGTGTCTCTTTCAGATACTCTAAGACACTGGTCAGTGATCCTCAGGACACTACCTCTGCAAAAGTAGTCCCTGAGAGTAATCCTCATGATACTCTCAAGGAAAATAATGCTACGTTTCATCCATCATCTAATCCGGATTCATTTCTTGCTTCTTTGTCAATGTCATCAGCTGCTGCCACTGCTCCTGTCTACTTAGCAACAACAACCACCACCACTACCACCTCTTCGAAGACGGCGATGAAGTCTCCTCAGCACCCTCCTAGTGCTAAAAAGCTCAGGGATGTCAAGATGGAGAACCAAGCTCCCAAGCTTCCTCCCAGGGTCACTGAGTTACCTCCTGTCTCCCTACCTGGTCCCACATTCCCTGCCGTTGAGTAATTGGTCAATCAATGTGCCCTCACCAGGGCCAAGGTGGACTCGCTGCAAACTTCAGCTTAGCAAATCTTCTGGCAGGTCGCTGGTACTCCTGGCATGAAGACGAACGTCAGCAACCTGGTGTCTGACGTTCAGTATCTAAAGGACGAGCACAAGGACCTTCGCCAATCCCTCATCAACATTGAGAAAAAGGTCGAGTTGGTCCCTCATTTGCTGGTCCCTCATTTGCTGATGCTGATCGAACCATTCTTCAGGACGTGCAAACTAATGTTCGCACTATGATGTTCCACGTTCTGCCACATGATAACATTGAGGGGGAGAAGGTGGCCAAAGAGTTCGCTGACGAAATAATCAGAGAGCACAACTGGAGGTTCCCTGATGAAAGAATCTCTCCTTATATCCAGAGACCAGAACCTTCCTCCGCTACAAGGTTTGATGATGATGATGAAGAAGAAGAGGATGGTGAAGAAGAAGAAGAAGAAGAGAAACGCATCCCTCACTTTGTTGATGATTATGATGATGATGACTTGGGATTTGCAATGGAACATTTCAGAATGTCCAGACCAGGCACATCTCAGCTAGAGCCCTTGGGGGACGGATCTGGTCCCTCAGTGGTTGATCTTGATGCCCCAATCCCACAAACAGAGGGGGAGATCGCTGACAAGGTATCTCTTCAGCTTATCCCTTATATTACTCCTCTCTCTGAAACCCCCTATATAACCTCTCCTCCTTCAAACCCTCTCTCTGATAAATCTCCTTCTTTCTCTCCTTCCCTCAGTGATCCCCGTCCCCAAAGGACTTATCCACAAGGAAGGAACCTTCTTCTGAAGAGCAGTTTATGTACATAGTGGAAACTGACTCTGAAGAAGAAGAAGACCTTATTCCCAGGCGTCGCGTTCAAAAGACGATCATAAGCGAGCCTGAAGAAGAAGAAAGGCGAATAAAATTCCTTAGGGAATTTGAGGCTAGAAGAATAAGGGTGCCTGAAGCTGAACCCATTGAAGCCGTAGTAATAAGGATGGTAGATGAATTCTACTTTCTGTCCAGAGAAGAGAGACAACAAGCATTGGAAGCACAAAGAATCAGAGATGAAGAAATAAAGCAAACAAAGAATGATCTTGTTTTAGCAAGGAAGATTCTCAGGGAAGACTCAGCAAGAGACAAAGCGGCCAAAGAACAATTGGAAAAGAGTGAACGGCTCGCTGCAGCTCTTGCTCAGAAAGAACTTGCACAAGAAAACCTGAATGTAGATCCCATTCTCGCTCAACAGAAAATTCTCACTGCACTAACCACTTAAGCCACAACTCAGAAAGACAAAGAACTGAATTGGTGCACAAAGCTGCTGAACTTTCG
This sequence comes from Silybum marianum, assembly GCA_036898165.1. NCBI lineage: Eukaryota > Viridiplantae > Streptophyta > Magnoliopsida > Asterales > Asteraceae > Silybum > Silybum marianum. The sequence goes on from CM072539.1 coordinate 2,169,773, forward strand.
AAGATCTGATGCCAAAATCATTCACGCAACTATCCAAGGGCGACACTCCAACAGAGAAGGTCCCAAGGTATATGTAAGAATGACAAGGTCATCCAGAACAGAGAGAGAAGAAGCAAAATTCTTAAGATTATATGGATACACGGAATGGCTCGAAATCAGAGATGCCATTCAGGGTTCCAAATCCAAGTTCAGGAATGTGGTAGAAGATGAGTTGAATCAGTTGCTGCGAAGAATGTCATAACATGTGCAAGTTCCCCCTCTACCTGAATCATCTAAGAAGAAAAGATCAACTACTGAAGGAAGTTCAAGTGCGAAGATTGAGCATGAAACTAAATTTGATTATCAAAACATTCTTGGTCATCTTGAGCTCCCTGATATATCAATGCTTTGTACCTCTCTCCCTCAAGACCGAAGAAATGATGGAGATGAAATCATCTCACTGCCTGAACCTGGTATGGTATTCTTGGATAATGAAGGATTCTTAGGACTCTTCAAAAACCAAGAAATTCACAAGGCCCCATCCTCTCTCATAAAGATCATGCTTTGGCGCTGCTGGTCAGATACCCCTCTGATGAATCGACAGAAGATCCTTTATGAGAATGAGGTACAAAGACGAAACGAGAATATCTCTGACTAGTTATAGATTTCTATTTCCTTTGTAATATTTCTTCAGTGTACAAGTACTTTACTTTTATTTGTAATTTCATTTCTCTGTAATTCCTTCAGATTATATTTAATGAAATTCAATCAGAGTACTTTACTCCATCCTAGTACTGAAAAATCCTTGAAAACAGTAAAAGGGACAAATGAACATAAGAGTTCTACTTTCTTTAAACTATCTTTCACTCACTGATCTTTCACTCTGAAAATTCAATCAGTGGATGTACTTTAAGCTTATTTACTTGTAAAAAATTGTGCTTTCATATCCTTATAAATGAAACTCAATTCAGATAGTAGACTAGCTGAAAAAGACCTTACAGATTAGTACTTAGAAAATTTTTCTTTAAATGTTTCCTAAGTCCTTACTAGTCTCTTAAAGCAATTTTCCTATGTTGCTTAATCATAATCAAATAGGGGGAGATTGTTGATCATAACTCCTCTCAATAATTTGAATATGATTTCTTTAATATACTTAGTGAAATTCCTTAGTTAAGCTTCTGTTCAAATTCAGAGATAGCATACGCTGATTACCATCAGCGATCACTGAAGATCAAGGAACAACAAGCTTATCTCTAAAGACCTGAAGATCAGCTATCACACCAAAAGACCATTCAGCGAAAGTCGAAGACCAAAGCTGAAGAAAGAGATAATCAGCTAAGTGACCTAAAGTGGTTCAGCGATAGCAGCGATTATCTACTCAAAGTGTGAAGTCTTGTGAAGCCTCAGCAACACTGAAGTTCATCCTTGAAAATTCAGTGTCAGCGATCAAATGAATCTTCCTCTGCAAGACTAAAGATTGATCTTATCCCTGATGCACAAAAGTCAAATCTAGAACCATGTCAGAAAAGGACGTACAACTTGTCTCTTATGTCCCCATCATATCTGATATGGTACTGTTCATATTCAGCCGAAAGCATGGTTGTCTTATTAGCAAGGACAAGCTTCCTATCCAAGCTTGACACGTGGCATGTACCTTTTGTCTTGCATTAAATGCAAACGGGTATAAATAAGATGGAGATATCTTCTTCATCTTAATGCATGCTTCTTTCTAGCCTATACCTTCTGTTCTTTCTTCCTTCCTCTTGTGCATCAAACTGTGTGTTTCTTAAGTTACAATAGAATAGGTTTTGAACTTGTTCTAATTCCGCTTGTAACTTTAAATTTGTTTATTATCTATAAACTCATTTAAAAACCAAAATCTGTGTGTTTGTAATCAACCCCCCCCTTCTACAAACTGTTTACTTAATATTTAACTCTTGTAGACCCTTATTGGGACCAACAGAATGTGCTCTCACCAGGGCTAGGGTAGTGCATCTACAGAAGTCTGCTGAATTCATCTTCCGAACCGTGGTTGGGACTCCAGGGATATCCACACTAACATTGAGTCCATGAAGGAAGAAAATCGGACACATGGTCAGTCCATTGCCCGTCTGGAGAAGAAGGTGGATGACCAGAATCTGGTGCTTGAGTCTATTCAAAAGACTCGATCCGACATGATGCAGATGCTGACAAAGCTTTCTGAGACTAGCCCCTCTTTCTCCACTGCTGATCGGTCATTCCTGGATTCAGTCCTTCGGCACCAAGAACGCCACGAAACCAAGCTGAAGGACATTCAAGCGAATGTACGTATGCTGATGGTGCATTGTCTCCCCGTTGACAACATCGAGGGGGAGAGATGTGCCAAAGAGTTCGCTAACGACATCATTGTGGAGCATAATGACACCTTCCCTATTGATAAAATTTCTCCCTACAACAAGCATGCAGAGCCTTCCCTCACTGAAGGTATAGTGGAGGAAGAAGAAGAAGAAGAAGAAGAAGAAGAAGAAGATGATGATAATGAAGATGATGACATCCCTCATTATGGGGGAGCTAATGATGATGATGATGAAGATGCTATTGGAAGTGCTTTGGAGCACTTCAAAATGTCAAGGCTAGAAGTCACTCATCAGGAGCCTTTGGGGGACGGACAACCTCTCTCTCAGGGACAGTCCGGTCCCTCAAGCAAAAGAAATGACGTGGCAAATCTTGATGCCACTATCCCTATATCTGAGGGGGAGACCACTGTTGAGGTATCTCTTCCTCTCATTCTCCTCTCTGCTCCAATCTCTGAACCACCCACATATCCCTCTTTTTCACCACCAAATTTTGGATCTGACAAATCTCCTTCTCCCTCTCCTTCTCTAAGTGAGCCCGGTCCCCCAAAGGACTCCACTTTTTGGAAGTAACCTCATCTGAGGAGAAGGCCTCATTCCTAGACGCCGCGCTCAGAGATCCTTAATAAGCGAGCCTGAAGAGGAAGAAAGGCGAATAAACTTCTTAAATGAAATCAAAGCCAAAAGAATAAAGTTTCCCTCTGCTGAACTAGAATGTCCAACTCCTATCAACATGGTGGATGACTTCTATTTTCTATCAAAGGAGGAGAGAGCACAAGCATTTGAAGCTCAAAGAATAAGGGATGAAAAGATGAAGCAAACAGAGAGTGATCTAGAGCTTCCAAGAAGAATACTCAGGGAGGATGCTGCTAAAGACAAGGCGACTAAGGAGCTGATCGTGAAAAGCCAAAGAGTCGCTGAAACCAAATTCAACTACGAAAGCATTCTCGGTCATCTGGAAATTCCTAACATCTCAATGCTGAACATATCTCTCCCTCAAAATAGAAAATATGAAGAAAACGAAATCATCACCTTCCCTGAACCTGGTATTGTTTTCTTGGATAATGATGGTTTCCAAGGGCTCTTCAGAAACAGCGAAGTCAGTAAAGCTCCATCAGCCTTCATCAAGATCATGAATCACTACTGCTGGTCAGATGATCCGCTGATGAATCGACAGAAGAGGCTCTATGAAAATGAAATACGAAGAAGACATGAAAATCTCTGATTAACATATAGTTGTATTTTCTTTGTATTATTCTTCAGGGTATTGTACTTCTCTCTTCTTACAAATTTGTAATTTCATTGTTCATGTAATATCTTCAGATTATTAATGAAATTTCAAATGAAGTACTCTACTCCAACTGTGTACTGAAAAGATCCCTGAAAACAGTAAATGGGACAATGAACATAAGAGTTCTAACTTCTTTACATACCTCCTTACTCACTAATATTTCTCTCTGAAATTTGAATCAGTGAATGAACTTAAGGCATCTACATGTAAAAATTGTGTTTTCGTATCCTTATAAATGAAACTCAATGACTATAATAGATTAGCTGAAAAAGATCTCACAGATTAGTACTTAGAAATTTTTACTTGATTATTTCTTAAGTCCTTACTAATCCCTTCAAGTAATTCTCTCATATTACTTAATCATAATCAAATAGGGGAGATTGTTGATCATAACTCCTCTCAGTGATTTCAATATGATTCCTTTTTACACTTAGTGAAATTCCTTGTTTAAGTTTAAGTTCAAATTCAGCGATAAACATACGCTGACTGTCATCAGCGATCGCTAAAGATCAAGGAACCTTAAGCTTATCTCTGAAGATCTGAAGATCAGCGATCACACCAAATGACCATTCAGCAAAAGTCGAAGACCAAGCTGAAGAATGAGATAATCAACTACGTGACCTGAAGCGGTTCAGCGATAGCAAAGATTATCTATCCAGAGTGTGAAATCTTGTGAAGCCTCAGCGATACTGAAAGTTCATCCTTGAAGATTCAGTCTCAACGATCAAGTGAAGCTTCTCATGCAAGATTAACGTTGACCTTATCCTCGATGCACAAAAGACAAACCCTATACTGTGTCAGAGAAGGACGTACGAATTGTCTGTTATGTCCCCATCACATCTGATATGATACTGTTCAAATGCGGCCAAAAACATGGATGTATTCTGAGCAAAGAACAAGTCTCTTATGGATGTTTGCCACATAGCATATACCTTTTGTCTTGCATTAAATGCAAACAGGTATATATACAAAATGAAGATTTCTTCTTCATCTGTGTGCATGCTATTTTCTTTCTTCAACCTTCTGTATTCTATCTTACTTCTTTCTTGTGCATCAATCTTAGTGATTTCTTAGTTACAATAGAATAGGTTAAAACTTGTTCTAATTCCGCTTATAACTGTAAATTTGTTTATGCAATATAAAGTAATTTAAAAACCAAAAATTTGTGTGTTTGTATTCAACACCCCCCCCCCCCTTCTACAAAATGTTTCTATATCCGAGAACTCTTGTAAACTCCTTAGGGACCAACAACTGTTCCCCGATTTCTCTCATAATAATCAGTCAGCAGATCCTTATAAGGTGTCATGTATCTGGAGCATCCAGAATCTAAGACCCACACATGACGGTTCTGCAGAAATAATTACTTAGATTTAGGTACCCGTTGAAAAACGGGTCCTTTCAGATTAGTAATAAAAACAGGGAATTCATAAGTTTTTCTTTGAATTATAGTGTTTAGAAATGGATTCAGGATTTTGTTTTGAACTTTTAGGTTTCTTTCTTTGAACCTCAGATGTGTCTTTTTTATGCGGTTTATTTGATTTCTGATGAAATTCTTGTGAAGAATAGTTGATATTTTTCTTAGAAGATGTCTTTTTGTTTTTAGAATTCAGTTGGAAGTGATGATGTCCACAATTTACCCAATGAATATGATTTTTGAGAACTTTCAATAAATCAACATAGAGACAAGTAACAACATTAGATTTGGCACTAATCTTCTTGCTTTTATTGAAAATAGTAAATTTGTCTACATCATTTGACTTTAAAGAATGAAAATTGTCTAATTTGTCTTTCAGAAAAACAGAACCAAACATTTCTCAAGGTAATTTGGATTCCTCAAATTTTAAAATTTCACCTTTAAGCATAGAAGATTTGGATTTGTAAACAACATATCCTTCTTTAGTTATGATAGTAACAATAGGATTTTCTTTAATATCATCATCAGTTTCAGAATCTGAGACACTCATAAGGTTTGAAAATTTATCCTCAGTCATTTTTGAGACAAAATCTTCTAATTTTTTGAAGACTGTTTCTTAGAGTCAATATTTGATTCAATATTCTGAGAATCATTAATAATTTCTTCATCAGATTCAGTATCAGAATCATCAAAGCATATTTCAGAATTGTCATTCTTATTGTTTATAAAATCATCTTCAGTAAATTGTTCATATGTTTCCTCAGAATTTTCTTCAGAAGTTTCTTTTAAATCATTTAGATTTTCAGAAGTATGATTTAAAATGTCAATATTGTCTTCTGATTTTAACTCATAAGTAACTTCAGAAATAGCTTCAGATGTAACTTCAGGGGTAAACTCAGAAGTTGAATCTGACTTAGATTTTATCTTTGATTCTTCAGAATTTGAAGGTTTTTCATTTGTAAACAGAACTTCTGATTTAACAAAAGGAATTCTTTCAGGCAAAAAAAAATCCACTGGATTAGGTGTAAAATATTTAGCTTCTTCATTAAAAAAACAAACATCATTTTTGAAAGATCATACAAATTTGAAGGAGCTTTCTTTAGGATTTGAGAATCTGTATAACCTAGACCAGTTTTGATGTTATAAAATTTTGAGTTCTGTGCCTGACTTGTTAAAATATTCAGAGTTTGTTCTGTTTGACCTCTTTTAAAATTCAGATCTTCTAATTTCTTTATCTTTTTATACAACTCAAGTCTTTCTTTATTTAGAAAGTTCATCTTAACAACTAAAACTTCTTTTTCAAATTCTTCATTTTGCACATCTTTTTGCAGAATGTCCAGTTTTTCTTTCAAACTAACTTTCTCCTCAGAAAGTTAATCAACTTGTTCTACAGCATTTTGACATTTCATTTTGTAAATTTGACTTTTTTTCTCTGAATTTGTTCACTAAGGTTCTTTCACCATTGATTCTGTTTCTTAGATTTTCAAATTCAGAAGTAATTTGACAAATTTTTTCTTGCATGTCATGTTCAGAAGTAAGTGCAAATTAGTTTCAGAAGTAAATTTGTACCTCAGTGTCATGAACATGTGTGTCATTTGGGTCCATTTGACACATGTAGCAATTGGCAGCAAAGTGGGCAACTTCTTCATCATATTCATCATCACTCCAATTCAACCAGTCATCTTCATACTTGGTGATTAGAGCAGTATTAACCTGTTTTTTCTTAGCTAGGATGTGCTTCTTTTCATAATATCCAGCATTCTTAACCTTAGGCATTTTACACTGTCTTGCAAAATGACTTGGTTTTCCACAATTGAAGCATCTAGCAGGTTCAACATCATCTTTCTGAACAACTTCTTTGTTCATGATTTTCTGTGCTCCTTTATCAGTCTTGGGTTTACCCTTATACTTTTGATTATATCTCTGATTAAATTGCCTAGTCATAAAGGCAATACCCTCTGATATCCTTCTCATTTCTTCATCAGACTCATTTCCATCACAAAAAACCACTTCTGGGATTTTACAGTATTTGCTCATTGAAGTCATAGACATGGGATTGTTTATCTTTTTACTCAATAAAGCCAGTGTATCACTAGTCTTCTTTTGATCATTCTGTCTAGACTTAATCTTATCTTCTTGTTGGAAAAGAATTCCATATATGTCATGAATTGACTTTCAGGACAGATTTCTAGTAATCATATTGTCAGAAAAACTTTCCCATTCCTTTCCCAGATTATTCAGAAACTTGTTGTTGATTTCAGAATTTGAGTTCTGAACTCCATTTCTTCGAAGATCATTTAAGATATTATTGGATCTGTGATAGATATCAGTAATTGAGCTTTATGCAGATATGCAATCTTTGAGCCTGAGCCTTAGTACTCCCCTGTATTTAAGCTTCTACTTCATCCCACATAGCTTTAGCTAACTTCAGACTGTCTACCCAAGTGAATATTTCATTTGGAATAGCCATAGTGAGTAAATTGAGTGCTCTTTTGTCTATTTTTGCTTGATCCTTTTCTGCTGCAGTATACATGTTTGGACTCTTTTTAATACGTGTAGCAGGAATTTCAGGAGTAATATCTGTTCTTGGAACAACATCACTTTCGACGTAGACTTCAAGAGGGCCATTGATTATCGATTTCATTAGTGCTTCATCAATGTTATCAAGATATTGAATCATATGAATCCTCCATTGATGCTATTCTCCTAAGAAAAGAGTTGGTGGCTTTGTTTCAGAACCGATGGAAACATATTCTTTAGACATCTTGAAAGATTGATCTTGAATTCACATTTCATTTTGTACTTCAAGAACGAACAAATCAATATAAGTGAGATTGAAAAAAAATTCAACAATCTTTTCAGATCTGACAGTCTAACAGATTCTTAATAGAATTAACAAAAAGATGTATTGGCTCTAATACCAATTGTTAGACCCAGAATATTCAAATGTAGAAACAATATAGAAAACACAATGAGATTGGAGCAACGTAGTCGGATGTGTTATTGATATTGATCACTATTACAATACAAAATTTGTAATTGACAATACAAGTGTGATCTATGGACATACAAGTAGAGATACTAAAATAACATGTGATTACATAACAGACCAATAGTATCATTACACGGGGAAAGTTATAAGTTCATAACTACTTCAGAACTTCCTTCTAAAGTGACTTCAAAAGTTCTTCAGAACCTTCAGAACTTCTGAAGTAGCCACTTCAGAAGTTGTGCCTTGAGCTTATCTTAACTTCTTCACTTATGAATATCTACTTCTGAGCTTGTCTTTATCAAACCAGAACCCAGTCTTCTTTGAAGCAATTCTTGTATGCTTTAACAGTACATTATATCCATGTTCTCAAAAAATCTTGTCCTCACGCCTGTTACTCTGCTATTTGAGGATGTTGAAAAGACAATGCTTCTGTCCTGTTTAAATCTTGCAAATCTGATTTTGGTTTGTAAATCAGCGTTTGGGGAAAAGTCAGGAGTCACTAAGCTTACCTTTTCCTCTCTTTATGCATACATGGCTCTGTAAATGACTTCTCTATTTGGAGGGCATTGATATCGTTCTATTCATTGTTGTTGTTCAGGATCCATAACTCTCCTTGGATTTACCACATTTTCATTTGTTCGTTTAAGTGTGGGTTGATCATCAGATTGATCAACCATTGGGGCTTTCATCCTATTATCAACAGGAGTCACTAAGACAAATGCTTCTGGAGCAGCAAGTGATTGAACTTGTAGAGTTTCAAGAATAGGAGTTTCTGGAATATTTACCTCTGGAGTTTGAGTGGTGGTTTGAGTGTTTGGAGTAGAGGTTGAGGCTTGACCGTGAGTTCTTGGTCTTGTAGTGGTTGTTCTTGGTTTGGTGGGAAATGTTGTTCCTCTGTCTCTTAGCAGATTTTGTACCAATCTGGCCATTTCAAGATCATATGGTAAGGAAGTAGAGGTTGTTGGGATTGTAGCAGAGATATCTCCTGGAACGAGATATGTTCCAACGTTGGTCATCATAGCTATAGGTTTTATATTGAGTAGGATTGAGTTTGTGATCCAAATGGAGCTTCTTGTTGTTGTGATGATTGTTGAGGAGGAGGAGGAGGTTGGTGTTGTTCTGTGGGTTGTGGAGGTTGTGATGACGATGCTTCTGCTGGTTCAGAGGCTTCAGTTCTTTGTTTCTTTTCAGGATTCTCCCCCTTTAGAGGAGCAGATGAATTTGGATCCTGGTCCTCAGATCTCTTTCTTTTAAGCTCTTCCTTCATACACGCTCTGGCCTCCTTGGCTTTCCTTTTGGAGGATTGATGATCAGATAGAGTTTGAACTGTGACGTTAATTTCATTCACAGATGTCTCAATTGCAGTAATCTTTTGATGAAGATCAGAAGTTGGTGCCGGAGTAGGTTTGCTAATGAGAGTTGTGAGTTCTTTGGTGGTGGCATCTGCTTTGGAAACAAGCTTCGCGTTTATTTTTGTGAACTTTTCAACTAGGGATTTCTGAAAGCTTTCCAGATCAACTTTAGATATAAGATCAGAAGGATTTGACTGGGTGGGATTAGCAACATTATCCAACATCCTTTTGATGTCAGCAACAAAGGACTTGAAATCCTCTAAGGAGATGGTTGGTGCAGAAGCTGATGTAGATGAAATCTTAGAGGGAAGTTTGGAGATGGCTTCTGAATTGGCTTTGAGTTTATTCTCCAGCTGTTGAAAATGCTCCATTTCCAGATCTCGTTGAGCGTCAGGTGCAAAAATGAGAAATTTTTGGAAAGTCTCAAATTTCGAAGTATGTATCTTCTGAGTGGCTCGGATATCGCAGAGAGCAAAATTGACAGCTGGGAGTTCACCATTTAGATTTTCTTTAGAGTTCTGAAATGTGAGTTTTAGATCTTCCACAGATCCCTTCATTTGGTCAGCAAATGCTTGGAACACAACATTTGTGACAAATTCAGGATGGATAACCGCTGCATCCCCAACACATGGGGCCGGTTGACCCTCGCGTCCCAAGGGGCCCTTATTTACACCTGTTTTAATGTTGAGTGCAAAGGGACTTCCATCCAGTCCTTGAGGGTTCCTAAGTGTAGGGTTTGACAGGCCGGATTAAAATAAATATGCAGCGGGAAAAAACCCCGATAAAACCCTAATACCCGGATCCGTTACTAACAACTTTAAGGATTAAACACAACCATAGGGGGTTTAGAATTATACCTCAATGGTTTGAATTGGTTGATCACGAACAAGCGTTATAGAGATCAAAGGAGATCCCCTCTAGCGGTATCCACGCAAATGTGATACCAATCACGAACGGTTGCTAGACCAAACCCGAAGAACACAAGGAGAAATCGATTTCTCCTTGTGGTTATGTGTGATCGCCGGTTTCGAGAGTAAGGAGAGAAGGAGAGAAATTTTCAGGTTTCTCAATTGTATTCTAATTTCAATAAGGCAACATGCCTTTCCATAGTTTTCCCTCTAATCTTGGACCGGGCTCAATAAAGCCCGCAAGGCTTTCTTGACATAATTAAACCTTTCCATGTCTTAATTAATTAGTTAATTATTAACTTAATAATTAATTAACTAATTGGGCTTTTGCGCTTAAATAAACTTACTTAACCTTTTGGGCTTTTAAATAAAACATTATTTTAAACCCGAGGACTTTTAATTATAATTATTAACATAATAATTATTCCAATTTAATTATTAACTTAATAATTAAATTATATAATTAACTTAATTATATTTCACACACTTTAATTATTATTTTACTAGAATAATAATTCCACACTTTACAACTTGTAACTGTATTGGGTTATAACCAAGTTGGTTAATTTGTGATCTACACACTCTTATGCGTGTGACCCTCTAGGTTCATCTGACGTCAGCAGTGTTTTCATATGACGTGGGCACATTAGATCTCTCACTAAGAGCATCCTCTCCAGATGTTCTGATCGCATCAACTTGGTTTCTAACGTCAGAGGTTGGAGAGTTGATGTATATGTGGGTACCTCGATGCATATCAAGTACAAAGGTCCTTTGTGTTACTTGATGCCATAACCCCTCACAGGATTTCATTGGCATTTGGATCAGTGGTTTCCATGGACGTGACAACCTCTGTCCAATCTACATCATTGGTAACAGAAACATCAATGTGGTAATGGGAAGGAGGCGAGTTCTGGGGCGATGAAACTCTTCTTCCAGAGTCTTCTTCCTTTTGAGAGGAAGAAGATGAACTATTTTCCCCGGTTGTGCTTGAGTCAGAAGCACTAGGATTTGCTTCTGCTCGGATGGTTGCAGGGTTAGGGTTCAGACTGAGCGTACGTCCTGTTTCAGTAGGTCCTGATGCTTGAACATCAGTCCTAGGAGGTGTGGTTTCTCGGGATTGACCTGTGTGGTCTATTATTATTTAATTGTGACAAAATAAGGAAAAGATATGCTTTATTGTAAAAGGAAGTTTATAATTCCTTAAACTCCTGTTTCCTTAATTAGACTAGACCTAGCAATATAAATAGAACGTTAGGGTTTTACTTTTAGAGTTAGTCGATTCATATTACTTAGAGAGAGAGCTGAACCCATGAATTACATTGTAATCGAAATATATACATTCAAGAGATATATGACTACGTAAGTTCTTTAAATCATTGTTCGTGTCATATTACTTTGCTATTAACTGTTTATTTTCATTGTGCTTATTGTAATGGGATCAACAAGTGGTATTAGAGCCTGAGATCACGAGTTTTTACGATTTCCTGAGCAAACCACGAAACAGAAGGTAAATTTATTGTTTTTCTGCGAATTTATGCTATCGTTTGATGTTTCATCGAGTCCTTCTATTCATTGATTTTTCATCGAGTCCCACTAATTCATGCTACACCCGATAAAACACCAACCCAAATCTTTGTCGATTGCATCATATTTTTTTAATATTTTTCATCGATACTCTGCTGCTCAATTTGGTTTTATCGATTTGATATCTGTTTTTGTGTTTTGATCGCATGATGATGTCTGTGTGTTTATCGATTTAATCTTTCTAACTGACTTGTTGAATTTTTCTCGATTACATCTTTCTGTTACTTGACGGTTTATCGATTCAAACTGCTTATTCATTACTTTTTCTCCACTCCTTTTAAATTTAAATATGCTTAAATTAAAATTTCTTTAGTTTATTTTCTTTACTTTTGAATTTCTTTACATAAGAAAACTCAGGAACTTGTGACTCCTGCAGCTTTTCTTACTAAAGAATTCCTTAGTAAAATCTTAAACTCTCGTAATCTTGATACTTTCTGTAATTGAACAAATAAGAAACTCAAAAACCCAGACAGTCTTGTCCATAAAAAGACCAATTCTTTTTAGTCAAGAACCCTGTGTTTTTGTTTTCTGGTTTATCAAATCTCAGAAAACTCAGAATTAAATTTTTTTATCGAGTCCTGTTTGAATCGAGAAAGTTTTTGATCGAGTACTCTAGATTCAAGAAATCTTTAAGTTAGTTGCTGCTAAAAAAATTTCAAATTAAATTAAATCGAGAACACTGAGGTTATCGACCAATCAAAATTCTATTTATCGAACCTTGTTCTGTCGACAACAATATTTTATCGAGCCTCCTTCACTCGATAAAAGGTTTTTCATCGAGTCTAATTTCATTCGACATATTTTATTATCGAGCTTCTGTCACTTGATAACACTGCTTTTATCGAGTAATTCACACCCGACAACAAATTCTTAGACCCATATCGATAATTTTTTTTTTCTCGATTCCCTTTGTCACTCGATAATAACCTACTGTTTCAAGCGACAACTCAAAAAGTTTTAAAAACTCATTGATCAAGGTCCAACCAAATAAAGTACAATGACCACCCGTGAAGCAATGGCTATTGGATCAGACACCAAACCTCCAATTCTCTTCCCGGGAGAATATTCTCAATGGAAGGATAGATTTCTTGATTTCATTGAACGTCATGACTATGCCGATGAGATCATGAGTTCAATCAAAGAAGGTCCTCCTCCAACTTTTTATCAGGAGTTTCCGGCTATGCCAAACAACACTCCTCCTACGCCCGCACAAAGGGAAGTTAAACTCAAAAATTCATGGGATGCAAACGAGAAGAAGATAATGAGAGGTGACCAACTTGCCCGTTCTTATCTACTTATGAGCCTTCCAAATGAGATCTATATGAGCATTGATGGCCACAAGAAGATGGCTAAAGAAATGTGGGAAGTCATAGAGAAATTCATGCTTGGAACGAAGATTGGCACACAACTCAAAATCACCAACTGCATTTCTCAATATGAAGAATTCAAGGCAAAAGATAGAGAAAGTCTTACGAACACATATACCCGTTTTGTACAACTGGTGAACGAACTTAGCAAAAACGAAATTCGTAAGACCAAGATCGAAAACAACGTTAAATTTGTTAGCAATCTTCAACCGGAATGGCGCCGGTTTGCTAATCAAATCAAACACAGCAAATATCTTGCTGACCTTGATCTTCATGAAGTCTATGAAACCCTTCAACAAGACGAAGAGGAGGTTCTCGAACTAATGGGGTTAAATTCAAAGAAGAACCCGGATCCAATCGCATTGATGGCAAAAGAATCCTCTTCCGCTCCTCAAGAGATGTTTCTCGAACTAGAAGACGAAGATTTTGACTATGATCTAGAAATTTCCAAACTTCAACAACAACTGGCCTTTCTTACGCGATCTTTTCAACAAAAGTTCTCACGTCGCTCGAATCCCAACCAACAAAGGTATGCCTTGGGATCTAATAATCATGAGCGAAAGGCCCTGTTTGAACCTAAACCAAGAAGAGAAGAACATCGCCCTACACAAGCCAGAAGACAAGTTCAAGGGTGAAAGAAGCCTGTGCTACAACTGCGGTAAATCTGGTCACTATGCAAGGGAATGCAAGAAGCCAATAGTGAAGGACTCTAACTACTTCACTTACAAACTGATGTTGTCTAAACAAAAGGAAGCCAGTAAAGTTCTCATAGTTGAAGATGAACAATGGCTTAATCAGGATGATGAAGATGACATGGAAGGGGATACTCAAGCACATTTCATCTTGATGGCTTACTCTGATGACACTCCTTCTCACGCTTCCGACTACACACCCGAGGTAAGCCCTTCTGACTATGACTCTTTTGTATCTCAAATGCATGATTTAATGTGTCAATTAAAGGAATTACACTCCAAATTGAAAACCGAGAAACTCTTGGTTTCCAATTTAGAAGCAAGCCTAGAAAATAATCATAAACAATTGCTTCTTATGCAAACCGACCTTGTCAATGCTCAAAGTATATCACACAATCTCGAAACGGAGAAAATGGTTTTAAAAGAAGAAAATGATCTTTTCCAACAACAAATATCTGATCTCACACTTCAACTTCAAACATCTAGGAATGAGACTGCCAAATTTTCATCCAAGTTTGACTTTGTCAGTTTTCAAAGACAAGATCTATTAGAAAAACTCGAAAAGTTGAAATTAAAACTTTACAAGCTTGGTCAAACTGAACACACTATTCACTTAAATGCATCGAAAGATTTAAGCTCAAAAGCCGGATTAGGTTTTGAAAACCCGAAACACTTAGCAAAGGCTATCTATAATACTCCGACGATTTATAAATTCGAATATCTGAACCTTGGTCCAGATTATCAAATTCAATTTATGAAGCCGGACCCTAGTGTTGAGGAAAGAGAAGATTGAAAGAGACAAAACAAAAACTATTTTCAAATACCTTTCTGCTATCCTCAAATAGTAGAAGAGGAATCTTCAAGTGAATCTCTTCCAAACAACTACTTTCCATCTTATTAAGCCGAAGAACTTCAAAAAAAGATTCCTGAATGTAAACCATACATTCCCACTCTATTTTTAGAAAAGAAAATTATTCAACTCGAACGAGTGTTGGAATCTGAACGTTCTTTAGCGGAAAAGGAAAAGGAATCATTTTTGTTTAAAATACAACAACTTGAGAAGGAGACTTTACAATTGAACAAAATTCGTGAAAATGATACGATTTCAAACATTTCAACTTGTAAAGCCTTCGTTAGCAATTATTTAGATAATTGCGAAGAGTTGTTTAAAATGGACCTAAATTCCAATCTTCCAAAACAAAAATGTTCCTATTCCGACGAACAAATCAATGCTGAATTAGATGCCCTTTCTAACCAATCTTCACTTGAATCGGACGAGTATTTAAATGACATGTGTGATGAGTTCGATTTCAATCCTGTACTTCCTACTCACACTGAATTTTTAGACAAAGGCAAATAACCTATGGAATCAGTTTCATTGCCTACTGAACCAACGGAGTGTTCCACGAGTCAACATCAAACCACTCAAACGAAAACCAATCATGTCTTCAAAAACCATACTAACCGTGTTCCTTTCAATGTTTCAGCGCTTCATACTTTAGAAACCAAGTCGGTTTGGGTCAAAAAGGGCACGCATACTACAAAGCAAACACCCCGCAAAGAAGACAAGTTTTTACATTCTAATGTCAAAAGAAACAATTCTAGATTTCGTTTTCCTTATCAAATTCATTCCTTTAGACATTTAATCAAATTTTCTCGTAATAAAATTTGTTGTTCTAATTGCGGTGTGGATGATTTTGTTCGTAAACCTCCTATTGATTATGGTTATGATTATTTTCCGGACATGCATAATTTATTTAATCACAAATTTTATCATTCATCATCCATTTCTAAATCGGGTCCGAGAAATCAAATGACTAACGCCCATAAGTCTCACCTCAAGTGGGTACCCAAGGGTGCAATGTCAACTAGCCATGATGGACCCATTTACAAATGGGTACCTAAATCTGCCTGATTTTGTGCAGATCGGTCATGTGTGGTACTTAGATTCCGGATGCTTCAAACACATGACCGGACAAAAGGAGCTGCTTGCCAACTACACTGAAAAGAAGGGCGGATTCGTCAAATTTGGCAACAATCACCTGGCACCGATAAAAGGATATGGTGGTATCATTCAAAACAACATCACCATTTCCAACGTCTCTTATGTACAAGGGCTAAGCCACAACCTGTTGAGCATTGGAAAATTCTTTGACAAGCAACTCGAAGAAAATTTCAGACCCGATAGATACTGTGTTCGCACGTTTGATGGAAAGGAGCTTCTAACCGGCACACGCAAGTCCAACCTCTACACGATCGATCTTTCCCAAGTAAACGCCCCTTCAAGTGTTTGTCTTCTATCAAACGTTTCTAGTTCCAAGACCTGGTTTTGGCATCGACGCTTATCTCACTTGAATTTCAAGAATATCAATCGCCTCTCCATCAAAGGATTAGTCACCGGCCTCCCAACTGTTAAATTCGACAAACCGCATCTCTGTGACGCATGCGAGATGGGAAAGATGAAGAAGGTCTCTCACAAACCCAAGTTAATTCATAGCTCAACTCGACCTCTTCAACTCATTCATATGGACTTGTGCGGCCCAGTGCGGACTCAAAGCATACATGGTAAAAAGTATGTTCTAGTAATGGTGGACGATTTCTCTCGCTTCACATGGGTAAAGTTCCTTCGATCAAAGGATGAAACCCCCGACACCATCATCACGTTTCTCAAAGCCATTCAAGTTAAGCTAGAACTTACTGCACAAACCATCCGCACCGATAATGGAACTGAATTCGTTGGGAACCTGCTCCCAACCCCGCTGAACCTTCAACGTCCAAAACTGCCATGTCAAATCTGGATGACCTATTCGAGTACTTCTACTCGGATTACTTTGGACCATCTACTGATTCTTCTCTCCAGATTCCCCCGCCCACCTTGGAGATTGCCGAGACCTCGGATCTTTCCGGACCGCCAATTACAACGGAAACCGTCTCAACTGCTGCATCTCTAAGCACATCTACAACTGCTCCTCCCGATCAAACTATTTCATCGGATGCTCCTCTTGTTCCACCTGAACCTCAACCGACTGTTCAACCAAATCCTGCGGAACGGACATCCTCTCCCCCACCATCCACATCAACCCCTACGGATGTCTCAAGTGCCACAAGATCATCAAACGTGGCACCAACCTTGGAATCTCTTCAAGATCTTCCGTTAGGTTGTTATAAAGATGACACCCCGGATCCAAATGCATTTCAACCGCTTCCTCATACAATCAAATGGACCCGCTCTCATCCTGTTGAACAAATTATCGGAGATCCGAACAGACCAGTTACAACGCGTTCCGCCTCGGCCAATAATTGCATGTTCTCTTCATTCATAAGCAAGATTGAACCCACATCCATTCACGAGGCAATGAATGATCCTGATTGGATTGTAGCAATGCAAGAGGAACTCAATCAATTTGAAATTCTGAAAGTATGGAGCCTTGTTCCCCGTCCTCGAAACAAGACCGTTATCGGCACGAAATGGATATTCAAGAACAAGCAAGATGAAGATGGAGTCGTTATACGCAACAAAGCTAGACTTGTCGCCAAAGGATACCATTAACAAGAAGGCATTGACTACGACGAAACATTTGCACCCGTCGCCCGCATTGAAGCAATCTGAATGTTCTTGGCTTACGCGGCACATAAGAACTTTGTGGTTTTCCAAATGGACGTCAAGACGGCCTTCTTAAACGGTGTTCTGCGTGAAGAAGTCTATGTTTCTCAGCCCGACGGGTTTGTCGACTCCTTCAAACCGGATCATGTCTACATTCTGGACAAGGCTCTATATGGATTAAAACATGCCCCCCGCGCATGGTACGATAGTTTGTCTACCTATTTAGTGAAAAACGGATACTCAAAAGGTAAGATCGATCCAACTCTTTTCATTAAAAAGGACAAAGGTGACATTATGCTCATTCAAGTCTACGTGGACGACATCATCTTCGGCTCGACTAACCCAAGGCAATGCAAAGAGTTCTCTGAACTCATGATTGCAAAATTTAACATGAGCATGATGGGAATGATGAATTTTTTCCTTGGTCTTCAAATCAAACAATTTTCTACTGGAATATTCATCAACCAATCAAAATACATCTCGGATATGTTGTGTAAATACAACATGACGTCATGTTCTCCGATTGGTACACCCATGTCCCCGAGTTCAAAACTACACGCTGATCCTTCGGGAAAAGATGTGGATTCTAAAAATTACCGGGGCATGGTTGGTTCTCTCATGTATCTTACGGCTAGTCGTCCGGACATAATGTTTGCCACCTGTCTATGCGCGAGATATCAAGCATCTCCAAAGGAATCTCATCTTAGTGCGATCAAACGGATTTTCCGGTATTTAAAAGGTACACCTAATCTTGGCCTATGGTATCCCAAGGATACGGGTTTCGAGCTAACTGCCTTTTCAGATTCGGATCACGCCGGATGCATGCTCGATCGCAAAAGCACTTCGGGCCATATTCAATTCCTTGCAGACAAATTGGTCAGCTGGTCATCCAAGAAGCAAGCTTGCGTCTCCACATCTACCGCAGAAGCCGAATATATCGCTGCCGCAAGCTGCTGCTCGCAAGTACTATGGATGCGCACTCAACTCAAAGACTATGGCTTCTGGTTCAACAAGACTCCTACCTACTGTGACTCCAAAAGCGTCATAGCCATTTCAAGCAACCCGGTTCAACACACGAAGACAAAACACATCGACGTTCCATATCACTTCATCAAGGATCACGTCGAAAGAGGTACAATTGAACTATATTTTGTTAATACGGAACTTCAGCTTGCCGACTTGTTTACCAAGGCACTGGATGAGAAACGATTCCAGTTCCTAGTATCCAAGTTGGGAATGCTCAATCTTAAAACCTGATTATCCCAAATCAGTATGTCTCAAAATTCTCAAAAACGTCTATTCAAGGGTTTATGCACATTTACTCTTCGAGTCAATCTGCATAACACTTGGGTTCTCATTTTTTAGATTTTGACCTTTATCTTACAATTCCGTATTTTCAATTTTTCTTTCATTTTTATTTCTACCTCGCTGTGTATATCACCATGGTTCATCGTTCAAGGGGGAGCAACAAGGTGTGTAATTCTCCCCTTATCCTCTTTAATTCTTGCACTTTGTTCTTAAAATCGATGCATGATTCGTTTTTTTTAATGACTGTTCGTTTTTTTAAGGGTTTATAGATTTTCCTATTTTGATTGTTCATCAGTCAAAATCGTGATTAGATTTAGTGTTTTGGCCTTAAGTACTTTATTAAACTTGTTCTTTATCACTAATCACACCTAGTAATAGGAATTTGCCCTAGTTTTAGGCGCTGTTTGGAATCTGAGGACTTAGAATTATTACGTCTGGTTTATGAGTTTTCATCGAGTCTTAGATGAGTTTTTTGAGTTTTTATCGAGTCTCTATGCATGACCAAGAACACCATAATTTTCACCAAGTGTTTTTATCGAGCCTTTATGACTCGATAACAACTGTTATCAACTTCTAAGGATCGATGAATAATCACCAAGTGTTTTTATCGATCCCATAGGAATCGATAACATTTGTTATCGACTATAATAGGATCGATGAAAACCACTAAGTATTTTTTATCGATCCCTTGTAACTCGATAACTTTTTTTATCGACTATCAACAGGTCGATGAAAATTACTAAGTGCTCTCATCGAGTCATTTGGATCGATATCCTGCCCTTAGATTGTCCAAGTCTTTTCATCGAGCCTCATAGAATCGACAACATGCTCTTTGAAGGTTTATCGAGTCTAAATAGATCGATAACAATCTGAAAAGTTTTCATGTACTTTCATCGACCCTTAAGCACTCGATAACTTGTTCTTCTCGATTCTCAATGACTCGACATCCCTTCCACAGGTTTGATCTTAACTTTTTTACAAGTCTTTTTGTCGATCCTCCTTCACTCGACAACACCTTTTTCCTCGATCCCATTGCACTCGATAACAATTGTTATCGACCCAATGGGACTCGATTAAAAGACTTAGCAATTTTTGATAAGACTCAATACACTAACTTTACACTTGGTTTGCCTAACTGTCTTTTTTCAGCAACCAATGGCAGCCATGAATGATCCAAACCTTTCCAACGATGAACACCCATGCCATCTGAACGTTCTACTGAACCTAGCATAAATGCCGTCAACCGAGAGGATATTTTAATGCCTCGAGACAAACTCCGGGAACTCAAACCGAACAATCATCGCCTCGACTTCAGCACCACCATTGAGCATCAAGTATTACTAGACATCCTACAACGTCATCCTCTACGCATCGCATTCTCATTGGACCATCGGGTCCCCGTATTCTACCTTCAACAGTTTTGGTATTCGCTCACATACCAACCAGTTGAAGGCGATCACCACTTCTCAGCCCAAATCGACGACTACAACACCCACCTAACACCGGCCCGGATCCGCTGCATTCTTCGTCTCCTAGTGGCCACTGAGGAAAGACCATTCGACGCCTTTGCTTCCGACGAAGAACTATGCACCTATATTCGTGCCATAGGCTACGACTCGAAACAACCATTAAACAGCCCTGGGCAGTTCAAGCGAATGTACCTGCCCCAAATATGGTTCTCATTATTTACCATCGTCAACCTCTGTCTCACAAGCAAACACACAGGAATGGACAAGGCCAGTGCAGCGGTCTTGCGGATCTTCCACGGAATCGTCTACAACCGGCACTACGACTACGCAATGCATATCTGGACAGACTTCGTCGAGCTCGTAGAAGACAAGTCTAATTCACATAACCGGGCGTTTGTATCCTTCCAACGCTTCCTCCAGCTGTTCCTCCGCGACGTGCCGGCACTCCTTTAGTCCCGACCAACGCCCTTAAATTTCTACGCCTAAATGATTGGGTCTTCAACTATACCATGCCTATCCCTGAAGCGCTCCTCGCTTATGCTGATCAGAATGCACCTAGTGTGATAGCCTATAGG
Source organism: Silybum marianum (assembly GCA_036898165.1). NCBI lineage: Eukaryota > Viridiplantae > Streptophyta > Magnoliopsida > Asterales > Asteraceae > Silybum > Silybum marianum. The sequence continues at coordinate 2,190,641 of CM072539.1, forward strand.
GAGCGACATGGCTTAATGGCCCAACCACCTCCGGTTGCGCCCGCCCAAGAGCCGATCTATGAGGAAAATATTGAGGGAGGTGAGGGTCCTAGAATAGAAGAGCAGGGTCAGGATCAAGGGGATCCTAACTAGGGTGATGAACGTAATGCGAGGGGACATGAAGAGGGAGGTGCATCTGATCAGCCCCCCCCAACCCAACTACTTCCAACAACCCCCGCACCCGACCCATTATCCCAACTCCCCGATTCAAAACACTGGTCAGCCGACAACGTGTCCGCCCCCGCTCTTCATCATCGGATGAGGATGATTCTGCCAACCAACCGCTCCGTCGTCGCCAACGAACTGCAGAAATAGAAGTGCAAGCCGTAAGTCGCATCGGCCCACAACCCTCGATCACCGATTCCAGTTCTGGGAATGAAGAGTCTTCAACTGAACCGAACCCTGAACCAATCATCCGTACACCCACCTCCACACCAATCATACCTTCTGATGAGGAACCTCAATTCGACTTTGACTTTGAAGCCAATCAATCCTCCCCATCTATGTCTGACATATTCCCTGAAACCTCAATTGGAGAAATAAGGAGAGAGGAGGGAGTACAAGTTGAAAAAGAAATAGTGAGCATGAGCGAAGGGGAGACAAAAACGATAGAGAGTGAGAGTCCAATATCCCCCAACCAGGTAACCGAGTCAACTAGCCCTACTCATTCGTCGGGTATGACTAGTGGACAAGTCGCTGTGGACCTAGCAGCGCAATTGCACACCCCCCCTAGCCACTCTGAAGGCTCCCAACAGCCAACAGTTTCAACAATACTTGTGAGTCTAGCACTTTATCTAGCTCCCCTCCACTCGGGAGGCATAGCTATTGAAACAAGAGGCAGTAGCTCACCTGCTTCGACTTCGTTTGTATGCACATCGAGTCTAGAGCCCGCTAGGGGACACGAGTCTACACACACTGCGAGCCTCTGTGGCCCAGTCGGAACTCCCATAGTGATGTCCATTACGGACATTCCACGAGGATTGGGAGGAAATCCTTCCAGCGCTACATCTTTGTCAATGCTGAACGTAGGTCATACAGTTGAATCAACTGTTATATCAACGGGCAATCTAAGATATCCCGGTGTTACCCATTCAGCATCCCCATCCCCGTCGTTCTCTATTCCCCCGGAAGGCGAATCAATCATAGCTGCTTACTTACAAAGGGCAAGAGACACCCTTGCTGAACATGTTGCCCTAATGACAGCCGAAAGAGAAGCCTTCATGCGCCAAATTCGTGAAGCTGCGTGTCTTAAAGAACCAACCCCTCTACAACCCGACCCTTCACATGCAAGCTCTAGCCGTCCAAGCACCAGCCACTCTCCAATGCCACCATCACCCACCGAAGATCGACCCCATTCCCCACATCGATATGAGTACAACACCGATGAACTCATGTCGATGTTGTATGCTAATCTGCTAGCCGAATCCAATGCAACCGGTCAACCGGAGGATTCGCTTGAGGGTCTTCTTCGCCGCAATCTTCAGATCCCCACTGTAACTCGTCATGAGTTCGATGTCTTCCGCGCCCATATTGACCAAGATCTCGCCGACTTGAAAAATTCCCAACAGCGCCAAACGGATGACATCCTGGGTGCTATTACTGCTCTTCGCACCGAAATCCAAGAGTCTTGTCGTCCGGCCGTTCGTACATCTACATCCAGACCTCACCAGGACGACCCGGGCTCTTCTCCAACTCGTCCTGAGGGGGAGACACGCCAAACGGCAAGATCACGATCAAGAGCAGCTGCTGCCTCAGCTTCAATACCACCCATTCAATCTACCCAACAAAGGCAACGCACTACAAGGACTCAAGAGGACGATACACCAACAGTTGAAAAGCCTGCGGATATCGAATTCGAGAGTACAGCCATACCAGCTGAACCTGCCAAACCCGAACCCGAACAAAATGAAGAACGAGTTGATGTTCAACGTCTGCGAAACTCACTTCGAAACTGGTTCCGAGATCCGTACGAACCAGTACTCCAAGAGCAAGACTATGTGAACTTGAGGCATACAGCAAGGAACTATGCCTTAAGGGAACAAAACGAACCAAGACTCCTACCTCATCAGATTCGGTGGCAAAGAATGTTGACGGAAAGTAAATCCAAATGGGTGAATCAGCAGATCCGTGTGCCATATCTTGAGGAAACTATGGAGAAGATCTTCTGCAAGGAAGCAAAACCTGGCGATTTGGCACACATTCATCTCGTGATGGAAATGGACCCTGCTCAGGTTAGAGAGTATCTCCATATCCTGAGGATGAGAGCTTTACCTCAAGTTGAAGTGGTCTCAAGGCACAGGGTAGTCGGGATTCTGAAAATAGACACTGCAAGGATCTTTCAAGTCGAGTACCCGGTTTTCACTGTCCAAAGAGAAGATGGTAAAACGTATTCCTTCTCTGAAGTAGATTTTGCAAATCTCGATATAATGGACTTGGAGATCATCTACAACGATTTGAGAGACAAGCGCAACCGAAACGTACACGAGCAAAGGGCATTAAGAGCAGTGGTAAGGCATGTTCAGAAAGAACTTCGGTACAGCTATCTTCATGATCTTCAACGATGGATCGAAAGCGAGCAAAAGAAGATACATATTACTAAGCCTGATTAATCATTACCTGTACCTGACAGTACTCTAGTCGCCACCGTCATCACTCGTCCTGTTCATGGTGTAGTTTGGATGCATACTTCTAGAGAAAAACGGTTTCTCAGATTTCACGAAGTGGCTGCATATTCAGACGGTACGTTATGGGGAATCCGAAACAGACTTGCATCAGAACTTGCAACAGATAGAAAGAGCGCAACAAGGATGAGCAACGATAAAAGAAACTCTCTCTTAGAAGCTATCAAGATAATCGACGACAGAATTATCTATCGACAAACCCTACGAAGATTTGAAGGCATGTTCGAGCTAAGAAGATGAAGATTCATTTTGCCACAAAGGGGGAGATTGTTAGGTCTATTATTATTTAATTGTGACAAAATAAGGAAAAGATATGCTTTATTGTAAAAGGAAGTTTATAATTCCTTAAACTCTTGTTTCCTTAATTAGACTAGACCTAGCAATATAAATAGAACGTTAGGGTTTTACTTTTAGAGTTAGTCGATTCATATTACTTAGAGAGAGAGAGCTGAAACCGTGAATTACATTATAATCGACATATATACATTCAAGAGATATATGACTACGTAAGTTCTTTAAATCATTGTTCGTGTCATATTACTTTGCTATTAACTGTTTATTGTCATTGTGCTTATTATAATGGGATCAACAACCTGGTTGGTTGCTCTCTTTTGTGCCCATTTGGACAGCTTCTGTGCTCTTTCTTAATTACCTCTCGGCATGGTTAAAAGCACTCAGATGGTCACTCATATTATTTTCATTCTTAGGCTCACTCGATCACCCACTTACTATCCTGGATACTAAGTACTTTGGGGTTGGTGATCTTGGTGCTAAGACCACCTCAGAGTTTCTATACTTCAAGAAAAGGATACGTGCTAGGTATTTGGGCAAGCATATACCTTGAGAGTGGTCTGGCCACCGGATATCCAACCTCTAGGATTGTTGGTCAATAAGTCTTCATTGTATGAAATTTGCAGAACGGAGGAGAGAATTGTAAGTTCAAGTTGGGTATTGCACCTCGAATTAGCACCGGAAAAAATCGTGGGAACATCAACGAAGGCAGACGTTTTCCTCTTTCCTGAAATGCAAGTTTATTGTAGACAGCACCTTTGATTTCGTGAAATAGGAGTTCAACATAGTCTAATGGACGATTGAAGTATATCACATACATCATCGTGAGGATGTTGGTGCTTGCCTGATCCATCGAGCCAAGTTTACAGGTGAAAGCTTTGTTCAGAATTTGTGACAACTGTCAAAATTCGAGCTTCCGATGTAGTTCCTATTAAGTTTTAGTGTTAATATAGATTAAATATAAGAATAGAAGTTATTTGGCTTAGAATGGCCGAAAAATTTCTAGAGTTTCCGGTAGCTGCTTAGAAAGTCCGGTTCCGACCCGTAACTGGCCGAAACGTCCTATATAGTGCCAAATGCTCTAATTTATACCCAATTTATATAAAATATATATTTTTAGTATTTAAAATATAAAACTTCTATTTTTATAGAATTTAATCACTTTTGGACTTACATTTTGAGGAAAAAAATGTCAAAATTGAGAAAAATGACATTTTTATTGGTTTTGGGCTTGAGTTTTATTTATTTATTTTTTTAAATTTCTTGTTTGGAGTGGGGCCCATTAGTATGGCTGGCCTCCCCTATCTCCCCACATATAAATACATTTTCTTTCCATTTACTTCTTATTTTGCATGTTGAAAATTTTAAATTTCTCTCTTCTCTCTCTCTAACACTCAAGGACTTCTTCAAAAACCCTCATTTCTCCTTTAAGTTCCAGGCAACATTCACCAACAAATCCAACATTTTAACAAGATTTTTGAAGATTTTGAGTCTCCTTCATCATCCAAGTAAGTAATAACATCATCTTCTTCATTTTCTTACCATTTTTGGGTGAAAAACCCATTTGTTCTTGCATTTTAAGTCTTTTTCTTCTAACCTCTGAAATTTTCTGAGTTTATGGAGAGATTATACACCAAAAACATGTAAAAATGTTCATATAGTGGTGGTAATCTATGACCCAAACAATAAAACTCAAGAACATAGGTAAATATCATGATTTTATGTGTTTTTGAACAACAATGGTGATTTTTGGTGCTGACAGATTTACTGCATGTGCATAAATCGTCTATTTCATGCAAATAATATGTTCAAATATTATGAATCTTCTTTCTAAAAGTTTATTTGGTGAGTTGGGGTTCTAATCCAATTGGTCTCACTCAAAAACATTGAGTTTTGACCCCCCAAATGCTCATAACAAATTTGATGTGCATCTGAAAGTTCAACAGTAGGTAAACCCTACTTTGAACGACCATAACTCTTTGAATATTCATCCAAACTACTTGATTTTTTTCTGTAATTTATTTTAAAGAGTTACCTTTCAAATGCAATTGGTTTCACTCAAATATGTGGTGATTTGGTGTTTCAATTAATCAAAACAAAATAAGTGTGCAATCTGTCTGAAGCTGACAGATTTGTGCATGCAGGTTCAAATGGCCATATCTCTTTCAAAACTCAATAAACAACGATGATTTTTCTTTTAAGAGTTATGGTTAGGAGTTATCTTCTGTTTGCAAGTGGAATTACATGAAAATATGGAGTTTTGACCCTCCAAACACCTAAAACATTTTAGGTGTGCAAACTGTGAAACCACCAGTAGGTAAACCCTAATTTGAATGTTAATATCTCTTTGAATATTTAATCATAATGAATAATTCTTCTTCTGAAGATTTCTTTTATGAGATAGGGATCATATGAATCCCGTTTCATTCAAAAATATGAAGTTTTGAGGCATTAATCAATTTATTAAAGTTAAGTGTGCAATCTGTCAACTAATGACAGATGTGTGCATGCAACTTTGTGATGCCATATCTTCCTCATAACTCATTCAAAATGAGTTATTCTTATCTTAAAAGTTTCCTTTATGTGTTTTGTTTATAATCCAACTGGAATTTCGGAAAAACATTTAGTAGAACTTCTCAAATGGTTATTTTACCAACAGGGTGTAATCTGCCCTTCTTGCTGTGATACATTGTTTTGTATAAATTATTTAAACCATTATTACATGTCCAAATTGCATGAAATTTGGTCACAATGACCTTAACTCAGTTTTTTATCACATATAAAAAGATGAGAAACTATTTCATTTTGGATGTCACTGTAATTTGATCATCTTCAGCACCATTAGTTTCTGTCCAAAAGTGAACATTCTGGAATTGTTGATTTCATGAACTTTGATCACTTGAAGGATTATAACATTACTTTTTGGAATAATTTATATCATATTAAAAAGCATATGTGCATCATGTATAACGGTACAATAGTAGACCAAGTTGGACATATAAGGACTTATAAGCACTTTCATAGTAATCGTTAGACATATAAGTGATCATTTGGGTACTTTGCTTTGTTAGGAAAGCGTTAGGCCGTCTAGCGGACGTCTCGTGTATCTATTTGGAAGCTTTTGCTAGATCGTGAGTATTCACGGCCCCTCTTTTTAAATGTTTATACGTTTTGGGGTGTAAAGCATGTCGTTTTAAAGAAAATTGAATTGATTTATATTGATTAATGAAAAGCATATATAAATCATTATCATGAGCAAATTTATGTTACACAAAATCATATGTTGAGTTATGTAAAATCCCCGTGGTTCACTACTATTTAACTCTAAATGAGCCGATCATATTTGTGGATAGCGCTATTTGGCTGACATACCCACCTAACTGTCAAGTAGGGGTGTACTTTATCAATTAAGAATGCTCTACCCATGTGGACTTTAGGTCCACCGCTGAGGTAGTTCGTGGGGCGTAGAATGTCGAGTAGGCTTAGTAGTGGCTCAATATTTATATATCATGTGTAATGGTAATTTTGTATTTTTGCTCATAAAACTTTAAAATATTCGATTCGCTACTTTAGGTCCATGCGGACATTCGATTCGCTATTTTTATACCTTGCATATAAAATGTTTTGTGCATTTGAAAACCTGTGAACTCACCAACTCTTTGTAGTTGACCATTCTGTTTTAACATGCTTTACAGGAAAATAAGAAGGTAACCGATCAAGCTTAGCTTATTTTTCAGGAATACAAATCAAGACATTTTATATATCCAAATTGATGTAATTTGTTGTTAAAGTTCAAGTAGTCGGGTTGTAAACTTTTAAACATTAAACTTCTACGTTTTAATTATATATGTGTGGTTGGTGTTTACATTCCTATTGTTGTGAAACCTAGAACGGTCGTACCTTGTGTTTCCGCTTTAGCGGGGTGTGACAGACTTGGTATCAGAGCCTTAGGTTATAGAGAACACCCGTTTTCTACAAAAACCATGCACAATAACCAAAATTTTCAAATTATTTTCTTAGATGAATTTAAAAAAAATTAAAAACCTTCTACTAGTATAACTAGAATAGACATCGTTCTAACATATCATAATTAGGCAAAGGCTGATCACCTATGTCTAAATATGGTATGAATAAGAAGGGACTTGGACTAGTTATACTAAAAGTCGGCATAGATCGGAAAACTTCTTAATTCAAATTGGAAAAATATGATTTTATATGAGTTCACATAAGTATTACAAAATGTTTTTGACATTTATTAAATGTGTAACTATCGCAGTTCACTATGTCTCACTCATCCACCCCTACTAAGTACTCTGTGACTCCTCAGGCTATGTGACTAGTCAACCTAGGAGAGAACTTTTTGACTACTTTGTTGGTTAAACTAGGAAACTTATCTTGGTGGCATGTAGCCCACTATTTAGAACTCTAAGATACTTGATGTCTTTTGGGAATTATTTTTGCTGGTTATTGAAGTTATGTGATTTTATGAATTGAGTGTTTTATATGCATAACTCAGTTAAGTAGACTCAGCGCAAAAATAGTAATAGTTATATGACCCAACCTCAATATGAACCTATGCCTAAAGACAATGCCTTCGAGGAGAGAAAACCTCGAGATCGCACGATTTGTGTCTGAGCAACTCATCGCGCCGCTCCCGAACATCGTTAGTCAAGTGGCAGCGGGTCTGAATGCTAATCCGGGAAAAAAACCGAGGATCAGGGGCAAGTAGTGATAGGGAATGCACATACAAAGCTTTTAGGACCTGCAACCTGAAGGAATTCCATGGAATTGAAGGAGGTGTTGGATTACTGACATGGATTGAGAATTTGGAGTTCGTTCTCCACATCAGCAAGTGCACTAAAGGAAATAAAGTGCAGTTTGCGGCCTGTCTGCTACAAGGACGAGCATTGACCTGGTGGAACACCCAAGTGCAAACCCGAGGCCGAGAAGCAGCCAACAGTCTTACTTGGGAGGAATTCAAAAAGATGCTCAAAGAGGAATACTGCCGAGGAGCGAAATCCGGAAGTAGGAAGCGGAGCTATGGAATCATGAAATGAAGGGAAATGACATAGACTCTAACACTGCTGTTTCCATAAACTGGCGAAGATGGTACCACATTTGGTGACGCCTGATGAAAATCAAGTCGACAGGTACGTTTGGCGTTTATCTCCTGAAATACGCGGGGACGTTCCTTCGGCAAACCCAAAAACCCTTCAAGAAGCAGTGAGTTCGGCAACCAGCCTCAACAATAATGCTAATCGTTCAGGAATGTTTGCTAAAGACAAAGCTCAAGGTAAGAGAAAGATGGAGGAACCCACAAGAAGGCAATCTAGAGAAAGAATGGGTAAAAATCTGAAGATGACAGGGAACTATGGGATTCAGACTCAACCAGCAGAGAAAGAGAAAAGAGCATACCCTAAGTGCGATAAATGCAACACACAGCATGTTGGAAGATGCATTATTTGTCAGAAATGCAATAAAGAAGGTCATTTCGCCAAGGATTGTAAGAATGTAGGAAGACGGACACGTTTTGAGTATGGAAGTCCAGATCACTTCCGGAACGTATGTCCAAGATGGAATCAGAGACCGATCATTAATCAAGTACGACCAGCCAATCAAGGAGATCCGACAAGAGGTCGAGTGTTCGAGATTGGAGCTGAAGAAGCAAGGCAAAATCCGAATGTACTCACAGGTACGTTTCTTCTGAACAATCATCATGCATCCGTACTATTTGATTCTGGAGCAGATAGGAGTTATGTGTCGTTAGATTTTAGACCAAAGATAAATCTAAGACCTCAAAAGTTGAAAGAAGTATATGTCATTGAATATGCCAACGAACAGGAAAGCAGAGCCACGGACGTAATAATGAACTGCACTTTAAACTTGGCTAATAGAGACTTCAGTATAGATCTAATCCCGATTAAGTTAAGAAGTTTTGACATAATCGTGGGTATGGATTGGTTGTCCAAGAACCAAGCTGAAATTTGCTGCTCTAAGAAAATCATCCGAATACCACTACCCGAAGGAGAAACACTCAAGGTATGAAGATGCGAAAGTACCTAAGGAAATACTGCAGTGCATTTTTTTGGCTCACATTGTGAATAAAGAGGTCGAAGAGAAGCGCATTCAAGATATCCCTATAGTTCGAGAATTTCCCGAAGTTTTCCCAGATGAGTTACCTGGACTGCCCCCACCTAGACAAGTGGAGTTCCAGATTGATTTAATTCCAGGAGCTGCGCCTGTAGCAAAATCACCTTATCGACTAGCACCGTCAGAAATGCAAGAATTATCAAAACAACTTCAAGAACTGCTCGATAAAGGGTTCATCAGACCTAGCTCTTCACCTTGGGGAGCTCCAGTTTTATTTGTTAAAAAGAAGGATGGATCTTTCCGAATGTGTATTGATTACAGAGAACTCAACAAGTTGACAATTAAGAATCGATACCCCCTTCCTCAAATTGATGACTTATTTGATCAACTTCAAGGGGATACGTATTTCTCAAAGATCGATCTTCGATCGGGATATCATCAAATGAGAGTTCGTGAAGAAGACATTCCCAAGACATCATTTAGAACTCGTTATGGTCATTATGAGTTTCCAGTTATTCCTTTTGGGCTAACAAACGCACCAACAGTCTTCATGGATTTAATGAATAGAGTATGTCGACCGTACCTAGACAAGTTTGTGATCGTGTTTATAGATGATATACTCATTTATTCTCGAGACAAGAGGGAGCATGAGCAGCATTTAAAGCTGATACTAGAATTGCTCAGAAACGAAAAGTTGTACGCCAAATTCTCCAAATGCGAATTCTGGATTCGCAAAGTGCACTTTCTTGACCATGTAGTAAATGAAAAGGGAATTCATGTTGATCCAACTAAGATTGAAGCCATTAAGAAATGGGAAGCCCCGAAGACACCAACCAAGATCCGTGAATTTCTTGAGTTGGCAGGCTATTACCGGTGAATTATCGCGAATTTCTCCAAGATCGCGCAACCACTGACGACTCTAACTTAAAAGGACAAAAAGTTTATTTGGGGAGAGAAACAAGAGGAAGCATTTCAGACACTTAAACACAAGTTATGCAACACAGCGATTCTGGCTCTACCCGAAGGAGTGGATAACTTCGTAGTCTACTGTGATGCTTCACATCAGGGAATGGGATGCGTGTTGATGCAAAAAGACAAAGTTATTGCATACGCATCAAGACAACTGAAGATTCACGAGAAGAATTACACTACTCATGATTTGGAGCTAGAAGCGGTGGTATTCGCACTTAAGATCTGGAGACATTATCTCTACGGTACTAAGTGTACTATCTTCACGGATCACAAGAGCCTTCAACATATTCTTGACCAGAAAAAGCTCAATATGAGATAAAGAAAATGGGTTGAGTTGTTTAGTGATTATGATTGTGAAATAAAGTACCACCCAAGGAAGGCTAATGTAGTAGCGGATGCATTAAGCAGCAAAAAAAAGGTAAAGCCGACGAGAGCACGAGCTATAGGAATGATGGTTCAAACGAGTTTAAAAACTCAAATTCTTGAAGCGCAAAAAGAAGCTTTAAAAGAAGAGAATTTGAAGCAAGAGACCCTGCACCGCTTAGAGAAAGAATTTGAGTTACGATCAGATGGAGTTCATTACTTTAAGAATAAAGTATGGGTACCGGAGATTGGTAATCTACGATCAACCATTTTGGACGAAGCCCATTGATCCAGATATGCGATTCACCCAGGAGCAGATAAAATGTATAAGGATTTGAAGGAGTTTTATTGGTGGCCAGGGATGAAGAAAGATGTTGCTTTGTACGTAAGCAAGTTCTTAACTTGTGCTCAAGTCAAGGTCGAACATCAGAAACCATCCGGTCTACTTCAACAACCCGAAATTCCGCAATGGAAATGGGAGCAAATAACTATGGATTTCATAACCAAGCTACCCAGAACTGGGAAAGGACATGATTCGATATGGGTTATAGTTGATCGACTTACAAAATTAGCTCATTTCATTCCCATTCGTGAAGATTTTAGTATGGAGAAACGTGCACAAACTTACGTCAACGAAATAGTTACACGTCACGGTGTGCCTATTTCCATTATTTCAGACAGAGACACACGTTTTATGTCACGATTTTAGTAGTCTCTTCAAAATGCTTTGAGTACGCGTTTGGATTATAGTACTGATTATCATCCTCAAACGGATGGTCAATCGAAAAGAACTATTCAGACATTAGAAGATATGCTGCGTGCATGCGTGATAGATTTTGGTGGGAGTTGGGATACCCACCTACCGCTTGTTGAATTCTCGTATAACAACAGCTATCACACCAGCATTCAGTGTGCACCATATGAAGCCCTATACGGACGAAAATGTAGATCACCACTTAGCTGGTAGAAATTGGTGATAGACACCTGACTACGCCCGACATTATTCAGGAAACCACTGACAAAATCTCAACCATCAAAGAAAGCCTTAAAACAGCAAGAGATCGTCAGAAGAGTTATGCAGATAATCGGAGAAAGCCGTTGGAGTTTCAAGTGAGAGATAAAGTACTTCTGAAAGTGTCGCCATGGAAAGGACTGGTACGTTTCAGGAAGAGAGGCAAGCTGGGTCCCAGATACATTAGTCCATTCGAAATACTCGAAAGAATCGGACCGGTGGCGTACAAATTGAAGTTACCACAGAATTTAAGTGCCAAACACGACCCGTTCCATGTGTCAAATCTGAAGAAATGCTTAATGGATGAAACATTGGTGTTACCCCTGGATGACATTCAGATTAACGATGGTTGCACTTCGTCGAAGAACCAATCCAGGTACTGGACCGAGAAGTTAAACGGTTGAGGCGCAGTAAAATCCCTATTATTAAATTCCGTTGGAATGCGAAACATGGCCCAGAGTATACTTGGGAAAGGGAAATTTCATAAAGGGAAAATATCCGCATTTGTTTGCAAAGGAGTCCATTGGCAGTAGCAGTCAATAAATTTCGGGACAAAATTTCTTTAACAAGGGGAGACTGTGACAACTGTCAAAATTCGAGCTTCCGGGTTAGTTCCTATTAAGTTTTAGTGTTAATATAGATTAAATATAAGAATAGAAATTAGTTGGCTTAGAATGGCCGAAAAATTTCTAGAGTTTCCGGTAGCTGCTTAGAAAGTCCGGTTCCGACCCGTAACTAGCCGAAACGTCCTATATATTGCCAAATGCTCTAATTTATACCCAATTTATATAAAATATATATTTTTAGTATTTAAAATATAAAACTTCTATTTTCATAGAATTTAATCACTTTTGGACTTACATTTTGAGGAAAAAAATGCCAAAATTGAGAAAAATGACATTTTTATTGGTTTTGGGCTTGAGTTTATTTTTTTATTTTTTTTAAATTACTTGTTTGGAGTGGGGCCCATTAGTATGGTTGGCCTCCCCTATCTCCCCACATATAAATACATTTTCTTTCCATTTACTTCTCATTTTGCATGTTGAAAATTTTAAATTTCTCTCTTCTCTCTCTCTAACACTCAAGGACTTCTTCAAAAAACTTCATTTCTCCTTTAAGTTCCAGGCAACATTCACCAACAAATCCAACATTTTAACAAGATTTTTGAAGATTTTGAGTCTCCTTCATCATCCAAGTAAGTAATAACATCATCTTCTTCATTTTCTTACCATCTTTGGGTGAAAAACCCATTTGTTCTTGCATTTTAAGTCTTCTTCTTCTAACCTCTGAAATTTTCTGAGTTTATGGAGAGATTATACACCAAAAACATGTAAAAATGTTCATTAGTGGTGGTAATCTATGATCCAAAAAATAAAACTCAAGAAAATAGGTAAAAATCATGATTTTATGTGTTTTTGAACAACAATGGTGATTTTTGGTGCTGACAGATTTATTGCATGTGCATAAATCGTCTAATTCATGCAAATAATATGTTCAAATATTATGAATCTTCTTTCTAAAAGTTTATTTGATGATTTGGGGTTCTAATCCAATTGGTCTCACTCAAAAACATTGAGTTTTGACCCCCCAAATGCTCATAACAAATTTGATGTGCATCAGAAAGTTCAACAGTAGGTAACCCTACTTTGAACGACCATAACTCTTTGAATCTTCATCCAAACTACTTGATTTTTCTTCTGGAATTTATTTTAAAGAGTTACCTTTCAAATGCAACTGGTTTCACTCAAATATGTGGTGATTTGGGGTTTCAATTAATCAAAACAAAATAAGTGTGCAATCTGTCTGAAGCTGACAGATTTGTGCATGCAGGTTCAAATGGTCATATCTCTTTCAAAACTCAATAAAAAACGATGATTTTTCTTTTGAGAGTTATTTTTAGGGGTTATCTTCTGTTTGCAAGTGGAATCACATGAAAATATGGAGTTTTGACCCTCCAAACACCTAAAACATTTTCAGTGTGCAAACTGTAAAACCACCAGTAGGTAAACCCTACTTTGAATGTTAATATATCTTTGAATATTTATTCATAATGCATAATTCTTCATCTAGAGTTTTCTTTTATGAGTTAGGGTTCATATGAATCCGGTTTCATTCAAAAATATGAAGTTTTGAGGCATTAACCAATTTATCTGTCAACTTTGTGGTGCCATATCTTCCTCATAACTCATTTAAAATGAGTGATTTATATCTTAAAAGTTTCCTTTTTGTGTTTTGTTTATAATCCAACTGGAATTTAGGAAAAACATTTAGTAGAACTTCTCAAATGGTTGTTTTACCAACAGGATGTAATCTGCCCTTCTTCCTGTCATACATTGTTTTTTATAAATTATTTGAACCATTATTACATGTCCAAATTGCATGAAATTTGGTCACAATGACCTTAACTCAGTAATGTATCACATATAAAAAGATGAGAAACTATTTCATTTTGGATGTCACTGTAATTTGATCATCTTTAGCACCATTAGTTTCTGTCCAAAAGTGAACATTCTGGAATTGTTGATTTCATGAACTTTGATCACTTGAAAGATTATAACATTACTTTTCGGAATAATTTATATCATAATAAAGAGAATATGTGCATCATGTATAACGGGACAATAGTAGACCAAGTTGGACATATAAGGACTTATAAGCACTTTCATAGTAATCGTTAGACATATAAGTGATTATTTAGGTACTTTGTTTTGTTAGGAAAGCGTAAGGCCGTCTAGCGGACGTCTCGTGTATCTATTTGGAAGCTTTTGCTATAAGGTGAGTATTCGCGGCCCCTCTTTTTAAATGTTTATACGTTTTGGGGTGTAAAGCATGTCGTTTTAAAGGAAATTGAAATGATTTATATTGATTAATGAAAAGCATATATAAATCATTGTGATGAGAAAATTTATGTTACACAAAATCATATGTTGAGTTATGTAAAGTCCCCGTGGTACACTACTATTTAACTCTAAATGAGCCGATGATATTTGTGGATAGCGCTATTTGGCTGACATACCCACCTAACTGGCAAGTAGGGGTACACTTTATCAATTAAGAATGCTCTACCCATGTGGACTTTAGGTCCACCGCTGAGGTAGTTCGTAGGGCGTAGAATGTCGAGTAGGCTTAGTAGTGGCTCGATATTTATATATCATGTGTAATGGTAATTTTGTATTTTTGCTCATAAAACTTTAAAATATTAAAGATGATGCGGACATTCGATTCGCTATTTTTATACCTTGCATATAAAATGTTTTGTGCATTTGAAAACCTGTGAACTCACCAACTCTTTGTAGTTGACCATTCTGTTTTAACATGCTTTACAGGAAAATAAGAAGGTAACCGATCAAGCTTAGTTTATTTTTGTGGAACACCAATCAAGACATTTTATATATCCAAATTGATGTAATTTGTTGTTAAAGTTCAAGTAGTCGGGTTGTAAACTTTTAAACTTTAAACTTCTACATTTTAATTATATATATGTGGTTGGTGTTTATATTCCTATTGTTGTGAAACCTAGAACTGTCGTACCTCATGTTTCCGCTTTAGCGGGGTGTGACAGAATTGAAACCAGAACGTTCCAAATTGGGGGAAGATATTGTCGTTTGAATTCAGAGACTCTATGGATTTTTTATTGTACCCTAGATGTTTCAGAAAGTACACTAGGATATCAGTTGTAGGGTTTGGTTCGTATGCATCAATTTGGAGGGCAGCTATGGTTGGTAGTTGGAAGACTCTGGCAATCTTGACTCTAGTGATTTTCACTTCACAGGCATATTCAGAATTGGGCATGTCGAAATCGCCTTTTACGGCAACGCCGTTTTCATATACCTGTAAGGATTGCCATAATTCTTGAACAAATGATTTCGGGACCGGTGGGTCAGTTGTTGTTAAGGTTCTGTTGAGGAAGTGGGCTTGAAGAAACTCAATCAGAATGCGAAAGTCGGAGTCGTAGGTGCTTGGATTCAGAGAGACATCGGTAACAAACATCTTTCTTCTTCTCTTCTCTTACTCTTTCTTCTCTGCTTCTGTCTTCTCTACTCGTGGACCTTCTTGTCTTGGCACATAGACGTGATTTGGTTGTGCTCTTCTGTTGTCCATTTTTCCTCTGTTCTAAAATGAACGATTTCCAAACTTCCTTGTGAATTGTTTGGTAATGAGAGCCAGAGATTCAGCAAAGGAACTGATCTCATCATCTTCTGAACCCGAAAATCCAGCTTCTTTATCAGCTTTTGACATTAGAGTCTCGCTTTTTCCTTCTTCTCTACTTCTCTTGTCCTCCTGCTTGACCTTATGGATCCAGAGATTCCAAAGGACCACCGACGTTCACTTTCTTCTGTTGTACTTCTTTCTCATGTGCCTGTAGAGTTCCAAAAACATCAAGTAGAAACCACTGCTCTAGATCCTGATTTGCTTGTAAGGACATTGACAAATTCGACCATTTCGCATTAAGCCTCTTTAGAAATAAGACATTATTGTCTTCTTGTGACCTTATGATATCACATTTTTTGCATTGATTTATCATGGTATTGAACCTGTGATAGGTTTGTTCTAAAGTTTCTTCTGGTAAAGCTTGGAAGCTGCAATATGCATTTAGAGCCTATGCTCTCCTGCTCTTTTTCATCTTCGCTCCACCTTCTAGCTTATTTGCCAATTGATCCCACAATTCTTTTGCAGAATCACATTGATCCAGAGATTGGAAAATATCATTTGGAATAGCCATGATAAGGAGTTGTTTGGCCTTTTGATCGACTTCATTTTTCTTCTTGTCTTCTTCATTCCAGTCTCTTCAATTCTTTGGAACTTGCCTTGCTGGAATTTCTTTAGTAGTGGTTGTAGCAGGTACCCGTGGAATAGTGGTCATTGGAACATAAGGACCATTGAGCACGGAAGAATATAGATCGAGATCTAGTCCTTCATAGAAATTGATCATTCGTATTTTCCATTCGGGATATTCATCCCTAAGTAGAGTAGGAGGTTTTTTCAAGGAACCTGAGCTATACATGGCGTTTAAGTTTGGATTTGACATTTTGCAGAAAAACAGAGTATCGAAATTCGAGAAGAAATATGAGAATTTGATGGGATTGATTTCACTGAACTTGAAACTATGAACGATGATTAACAATTTTCATATTTAAACTTGAAATACCACTGAATTAGAGTATATTTAAATGAGAATAACAAAAACTCGTAAACCAAGGTAGAATGAAGAACGGTAGTTTAAAAGCTGAGAAAATTCTAGCTGAGTGGGGATTTCTCCAAACTGGATTAGATCAAATATTAAATATATTGATTATAAGCTCTGATACCAATTGTTGGAACCCAGATTCCATAAACCCTCATAGAATGTTGATCACGTATATAAGATAAATAGTAAGCGGAAGCGTATAGTATCAACATTTAAGGTAGAAAATGTAAATTGTAATGGAAGAACATATTCATATCGATCAAAGATAATTTGTATTTCACTCAGAGTGCCAATGCTTACAATACAGGAAATACAAATTAATCTCTCGCAATCTCTCCAAAACAATCAACTTCTAATACAGGGACGACTCACTCTATTTATACTATTACAAGATAAAAGTCAATGAGCTAGCTTATCAGATGTTGACACGTAAGCAGAGTCACCAACAGAATTAGTTACGCAAGAGAAGCGTGGCTTTCCACGTCAGATAACATGCGTGAAGTTTCTTAAACTTTATCCAGAAGATACTCCATCTTCTGGACTGTCTGATTGTCATCTAAACTAAGCTTCTGGAGAGATTCACTTTGTTCTTTAAGGGAAGTTCTGATTCGCACTTTTACATAGAAGTTCTAATACTTTGGGGTACCAAAGGGCAAGATAAGGAGTTCGCTTCAGATATCTGAAAATTCGCTTTATAGTGATCAGATGGGATTCCTTGGGTTCGGCTTGATATCTAGCACCGAGACAAGTAGAGTACATAATATCTGGTCGACTCGCTATAAGATACAACAGTGAGCCTATCATTCCTCTATAGGCAATGACATTAACTGGTTTCCCGTCAGGGTCCTTGTTAAGTGTCAGAGGAGGTGCCACGGAAGTTTTCATTGGAGAACTTTGATTTAAATCAAACTTCTTCAGCATATCTTTAACATACTTACTCTAACATATGAATATGCTTTTCTCTGATTGCTTTATCTAAAGACCAAGAAAATATGTTCACCCATCACACTCATTTTATATTCATTTCATATGTCTAGCAAAGCGAGTACATAATTTGAGTCTTGTGGAAACAAAGATAATGTCATGACATATACCTAAGCAAGAATAGTATGAACTTTATATTTTCTAAGAAAGAAAGTTTGGTCAATTTTTCCACGTACAAATTTTTCTTTCAAGAGGTATTTATAAAGGGTATCATACTAAGCTCGGGGAGCTTGTTTTAACCCGTAAAGAGCTTTTTTAAGTTTGAAAACATAATTAGGATGTTTAGAGTCAGAAAAACCAGGGTGTTGTTCAACATACACTTCCTCATTCAGTTTATTGTTTAGAAAATCACTTTTAACATCCATTTGAAAAACTCTAAAGTCTTTATGAGCAGCATAAGCTAGGAAAAGTCTAATGGCTTCTAGTCTTGCAACAAGAGAAAAAGTTTCATCATAATCAATACCTTCTTCCTGTCTGTATCCCTGAGCAACAAGTCGAGCCTTGTTACGAATTACAGTGCCATTTTCATCTAATTTGTTATGAAAAACCTATTTGGTTCCTATAACAGTCTTACTAGATGGACGAGGTACAAGATTCTAAACTTAGTTTCTCTGCAACTCAGTTAACTCTTCTTGCATAGCACCGACCCAACTTGTATCGATGATTGCTTCATCGATCTTTTTAGATTTGGTTAAAGAAATAAAGTTTACAAAGAGATAATATTACCTATACCCTAATGGGTTTTAATACTTGTACATGGATCACCAATAATCTTATCGATTGGCTGATTTAGAGTCCATCGTTGAGCAGGTAGCTGAGGAGATTGGTCAACATTTGATTCAGCGACTTGTTCAGGGAGAACGGAAGATTCTTCAGCAATAGGTTCTTCGGCATTTCTTATCATCCCTGAATGGGATCCAGAAGGATTGACATTCTCTTGAGAGGAGAGTGGAACTTGATTATTCACAGATGAATCACCGATGGAAGAATCAGAGGGAGGAATCTGATTTAGAGGAGTAACGTATATCCTTGAAGAGGGAGGGCTAGTACTATTGTTTAAGGTGGGGATGAGGTTAGGACCTTCATCATCATTATTTTCAGTGATAGGAGGTGTACTGAAATAAGATTCAGGTACCCCATAGTGAGACTTCATCCAACTATTCAGTTCATCGTCGTCTTCAGGGACAAGAATGGAATTTGTTGAGCGAGATTCATCAAAGTTGACATGCATGGTTTCTTCTACGTGTTGTATTCTTTTGTTGAAGACTCTAAATGCCTTAGATACTGAGGAGTACCCAAGAAAGATACCATCATCCGCCTTTGGATCGAATTTTCCTAAATGATCTCTGTCATTCAGGATATTGCATTTACATCCAAAGATATGTAAGTAACTCAGTGAGGGCTTTCTTCCATGAGAGAGTTCATAGGATCTCTTCTTGAATCTTTTGACTATCAGGGATCGATTTTGAGTGAAACATGCAGTGTTAACTGCTTCAGCCTAAAATTGACTTGGTAGATGAGATTCACTGAGAATTGAGCGAGCCGCTTCAATGATTGTTCGATTTCTTCTTTCAGCAACAACATTTTGCTGAGCAGTCCTCATTGATGAGAAATTATGAGAGATTCCTTTTTCTTTAAAGAAGTTAACTAAGGTACTGTTTTTGAATTCAATGTCATGGTCACTTCTCATGGAGAGAACAAAGAGATTGTTCAGGACTTCCATTTTCTTGATAAAAGAGATAATTTCATCAGGTGAATCCTCTTGGAGCAAAGAAAGAATACCCAAGTGTACCTGAAATATTCATCAACAATCATTAGAGTGTATTTCTTTCCAGATATGGATTGGACGTTGACCGGTCCAAATAGATCCATATGGAGTAAGTGAAGAGGAGTAGTCACTAAGGAGATTTGCTTCGATCTGAAAGTTGCTCTTGTTAATTTTCCTTTTTCACGCGCTGAGCAAAGAGTTCCTTTGCCAAAGAGTGTTTAGGGAGACCATTGACAAGTATTTTTCGAGATAGATCATTGATCATCTTGAAATTCAGATGAAAGTCTTTTATGCCAAAGCCAATTTACGTCAGAGGAGGCCTTGGATAGAAAGCAGGCATTCTCTGAATGAGCACTATCCATATTAATGACATATACGTTCTCTGATCTTTTGCCTTTTAAAGCAAGTTTGTCATTTTTATCAATGACGACACATCTTGTCTTTGTGAACAAAACTTTGAAGTCTTTGTCACAGAGTTGACTAATGCTTAAGAGATTATGCTTTAGCCCTTCAGCATAAGCAACACAGTTGAAAGAAGCTGCTCCGTTGGTTAGAACTGTAGGGTTTCACCGAATCTCAAGAACATGTGCAGCGGGATAAAAACAATAACCGGCAAAATCCTAGATAGCCCAGATCCGCCACTAACAACTTTAAGGATTAAAACACAACCATAGGGGGTTTAGAACAATACCTCAATGGTTTGGATAGGTTGATCAAGATCGAGCGTTATAGATCAAAGTAGATCCCCTCTAGCGGTATCCACGCGAATATGAATCCGATCATGAACGATTGGTTGCTAGCCCGAATACCCGAAGAACACCAAGAAATCGATTCTTGGTGTTGGTGTGAGTGTTTGTCGAGGGAGGAGAGAGTTTTTCAGGTTTCTCAATTGTGTTATTGTGTTATATGAAGCAACATGCCATAATATACTTTATCTCCTAATCTCGGACCGTGCTCAATTAAGCCTCGTAGGCTTAGTTGATTTAATTAAAATATTCCAAGTTTAATTAATTAATTATTAACTTAATAATTAATTAATCTATTGGGCTTTTAATTAAAACATTAATCTTTTGGCCCGTTGGACTTTTATTCTAATTATAATTATTAACATAATAATTATTCCAATTTAATTATTAACTTAATAATTTTCACACACTTTATTTAATTTTCTACTAGAATAATAAATCCACACTTTACATCTTGTAACTTAACCGGGTTATAAACAACTTGGTTAATTCATGATCTACACACTCTATTGCGTGTGACCCTCATAGTTTCATCTGACGTCAACAGTGTTTTCATATGACGTGGGCACATAAGATCCTGCAATCTCTCACTTGCATACGCCACATAAACACAGACAGTGGTTATGTGTCTAGCAACGCGCCACTGCCCCCAAAGTCAAATGAATGAACGCTCTTCAGCTTCTATTTGACAACAGTCAATGTGATGATCAATATATTCCTTATCCCTTTGCTTCACGATATCTCAATTATTGTTGTTCAATTATTGGCATAGGTTTGGCTCATCCTTGATTGTTCAATTATTGTGTTTCTCGATCCCGACATTTAATGAGAAAACAAAACTATTGATTCAATCAATCTACTTGTGTACGACCATACATTTTTCATTTAATATCGTCGAGGGGCCTAAAGATTTCTCTCTCATCTTGAGAGTAGCAAATTCCATATTGCATGCATACGACTCTTACATAGATCATATTGCACCCAACATAGTCCTTATAATCACCCGGTTAAAAGTGATGTTAAACATACATCAAAGTACAACACTCCTTATGCTCGAGGTCCCAATAAGCATCCCAGGTCAAAGGATAAAATGAACAACTATCATCTTCAAGAATCACTTTATGACGCCGATCTATGAAGTGATCTTGAAAGCGGGTCTTCCAACACTTGAACCTATAAATGCAACTGACTTTGGTTGCAACATGCTGGCCTAACTTGACCATAACCAAACTTCACTATGATTTTAGTTTATCACCAGTCCCCTAGTGATAAGTGACCATGGACAGTTTAAACCATATCATATAGTTTTGGATCTAAACATGTTAACATAGAACACAATGGAATCAATGTAATTACTCATACCCAGTATGCCAATAACAAATAGAATTTCATTGCTTAATGTTCCAAAGGTAATACTAAATTCACAGATCTATTCAAACACTTAGAAATCCAAAACCAATAGAGCTAGTGTGGAAATCATGCTTGCTCTAACTCATAGGTTTAGTGAATGGATCTTCTGGATTATCTTTTGTTCGAACTTTGCAAACCCCCACATCATCCCGATTGATCATCTCTCGGATGATGTGATATTTCCTCAAAATGTGCTTACCCTGTTGGTGCGACCTAGGTTCCTTAGCTTGTGTTATGGCTCCTTCGTTATCACAAAAGATCTCGATAGGCCCATCTATGCTAGGAACTGCTCCTAGGTCCGTGATGAATTTTTTCATCCATACGGCCTCTTTCCCGGTATCCGAAGCTGCTAGGTATTCCGACTCAGTAATCGAGTCTTCTAGAGTGCTTTCTGAATTGGGCAAAAAACTCAAGCCTTCGACCATTGACTAAAATGTTTGACCAACGACTTTCCACATCGGCCAAAATTTAAGAAAACAATGGTCGAGCATAACTCTCGACAGTAGGGCAAAACGCACGACCAAAGGTATCTAACGACATGCGGATATTGACCGAAGCATCATGAGACAATAGTCGAACGAAACTCAAAAAAGAAATCTCAGACGTACGACGGACCCAAGAAGCACCTTAAGCGCGGCCTTTAACGGCCGGATCATTACTGTCTCACCGTTATATATTTTTGCAGGACCGTTGGACGGTTATAAACAACGTCATCAAGAGCATTTATGCAGGAAATTAATGTCGATCAACCGTTACAAATCACTACGAATATAAAAGTAACACTCGAGCTATCAAATAAACCCCGAAACCAATCGCATCGACACTCTTGAATCAAAGAATCCGCTACAACCTTCTAGATTCATACGCTAGTTTAGCTTTTACATTCGCTTCTCACTTGTAATTGTACGACCATTGCTCTAAAGGACGACGCCCCTGCTTGGCGTCATTTTTCCATAGTGCATAGACGATACTAACTTATCGTCCGCGGTTTTTTCCCTCGACCAAGGGTTTTTCCGCGTCATAGATCTCTTGTCTTTGGCTATTTTTCTTCGTTTTATTCACGTTTGTCGGGAGAATCCTTCCTTTGATCGATCAGGTCCACAAGCACCTTGAGTTGACTTTTGTTAAGTTAATTTTTGGCATCAACACTTTGCTTGAAGCTCTTCCAACTCACAGCACCACCATTGAGTGTAAACACAAAACCCAATTGTGACCTGAAGGCGTCACGGTCAGTTTGGAAGCTAGCATATGAGTATCCTCGAATACAAAGATCTCCTTCTTCACCACCGTATAGCAGGAACATATCCTTACTCCTTCTCAAGTACTTGATGATATTCTTTATTGCCACCTAGTGAGCTTCACCAGGGTTTGACTGGTATCTACTAGTCATGCTTAAAGCATAAACTACGTCAGGTCTAGTACATATCATGGCGTACATTATAGATCCAATGGCTGAAGCATAGGGAACACCGTTAATGCGATCTATATATTCCTTCGATGAAAGACATTAAGATTTACTCAGTTGTACACCATGTACCATTGGCAAGTTTCCCCTCTTGGAACTCTCCATCTTGAAGCGTTTCAAGACCTTGTCAATATACTTACTCTGGCTTAATCCAGTTAAGCGCCCTGATCTATCTCGATAGATCTTTATTCCAAGGATAAAGGCGACTTCTCCTAGATCTTTCATTGAGAAACACTTCCCTAGCCAGAATTTTACACCTTTCAACGTCGGGATGTCGTTTCCAATAATTAGTATGTCATCATCATACAGAACTAGGAAGACAACAATGCTCCCACTAGCTTTATTGTATACACAAGGTTCATCTTCGTTTTTGATAAAACCAAATTCTTTGATTTTCTCGTCAAAACAAAGATTCCAACTCTTAGACACTTGCTTTAGTCCATAAATGGATCTAAGCAACTTGCACACTCTATTAGGATGCTTTGGATCTTCAAAACCTTCTATTTATAGCATGTACACGTCCTCGCTTAGCATTCTGTTAAGGAACACCGTTTTGACATCCATTTGCCATATCTCAGAATCATGGTATGCAGCTATGACAAGCAAAATCCTAATGGATTTAATCATGGCTACTGGAGAGAATATTTCATCATAGTCTAAACCATGAGTTTAAGTGAAACCCTTCGCTACCAACCTAGCCTTGTATGTTTGCACGACCCCATTCATATCGGTTTTCTTCTTGAAAATCCATTTGCTCTCTACGACTCTACAGCCATCGGGTGCGTCTACCAGATCCCAGACCTGGTTATCCTCCATGAATTGAAGTCCTTCCTTCATGGCATCTCGCTATTTATTAGATTCTAAACCTGACACAGTCTATCGGTACTTTTCCGGTTCATCATCAACCATATCATCATAGCCATTAGAAACCCTAGGTATCTATTCGACTCCTGAAGAATTCTCCCCGACATTCGGATCGTTTGTCTCTTGTTGGCATCCTTAACATCTTGTTGAGTGATAGTGTCAACGTGTGCATTTGTAGGTGTTTCATGAACTTCCTCAAGTTCGATTCTATCCCCGTCCCCAGGCTTAGTTAGAAAATCATTTTCTAGGAACCCAGCCTTCCGTGAAATGAACGCCTTGTTCTCACTGAGGTTGTAGAAATAATACCCAATAGTTTCCTTGGGATATCCCACAAAGATGCACTTTTCAGATCCAGCCTCTAGCTTCCTAGAAACTTCTCGCTTAACATAAGCATCGCAGCCCCAGACTCTCCTGTAAAATAGATTTGGGATCTTCCCAGTCCACATCTTATACGCATTCTTGTCGACCATCTTGGTTGGTACATTGTTTAGTATATTGGTGGCTGCTTGCAAAACATATCCCCAAAAACACATAGGATACTTAGTATGACTCATCATAGACCTAACCATATCTAACAAGGTACGGTTCCTCCTTTCAGACACACCATGATGTTGTAGCGTTCTTGGTGGAGTAAGTTGGGATACAATCCCACACTTGCTTAGATGTTCTGTGAATTCATGGCTCAGATATTCACCACCTCGATCAGATCGAATGACTTTTCAAGCTGGGTGGAAGCTATGCAAGAAGAGTTGCTTCAATTTGACAGGAACAAGGTGTGAAAATTAGTACCTCTGCCTAAAGATAAGATCACCATTGGTACTAAGTGGGTATTCAGAAACAAAAATGATGAAGATGGTATTGTGATAAGAAACAAAGCAAGATTAGTGGCTAAGGGATATTGTCAAGAAGAAGGAATCGACTACGATGAAACTTTTGCTCCAGTTGCAAGACTTGAAGCAATAAGATTATTTCTGGCCTTCTCTGCATACAAAGACTTCAACGTGTACCAAATGGATGTTAAATGTGCTTTCTTAAATGCAGACTTGAAAGAGGAAGTGTATGTCCAACAACTGCCTGGGTTTTAAAACTCAAGACATCCAGATCACGTCTATCTTTTGGATAAAGCTCTGTATGACTTAAAGCAAGTTCCCAGAGCTTGGTATGAACGTTTGTCAAAATATTTGATTAATCACTCATATGAAAAAGGTAAGATCGATACAACCCTGTTCATCAAAAGAGGAAAAGGTACGTTAAATGTGGTTCAAATTTATGTGGATGACATCATATTTGGTTCTACTGATCAAGCAGAAGTTGATTTGTTTTCAAAGTTAATGGAAAGTAAATTTGAAATGAGTCTAATAGGAGAACTAACTTTCTTCTTAGAACTTCAAGTCAAGCAGACTACCTTTGGCATTTTTATAAATCAAGCCAAGTATGTTTCTAACATGTTAAAGAAATTCAAACTTCAAAATTCCACTACTATCAAAACTCCTATCTCTCCGAGTACAAAACTAGATCCAGATCTCTCTGGTAAATCTGTTTGAAAGAACATAAAATATAGCTTCAAAACACTTAGCATAAAGATAGAAGACTTCTGAAGTATGTACTTCAGAAGTTCTGAAGGTTTAATTGAAGTTCTGAAGAAGTTCTGAAGATGCTTTGAAGAACTTCTGAAGACAGTTCTGAAGACAGTTCAGAACCATTTCTGAACTGTGTTTATTCTCTTGTTACTGTTACTTTAGCATTTCTCTATTGTATATAAATAGAAGGTTAGTTAGTTGGTTAGAACTAATGTTCATAGATCACTTGTACTGTAAAGATATATCTTTGTAAATCTGTTAATATCAATACTACATCCGACTTTAGTGTTCTAAATTTCGTGTTCTTTACTGAGTTTATTTTTCATCTTTGATATTTGGGTTCTAACAATTGGTATCAGAGCCAATTCATCTTACAATTTGGTAGTCAATTCAATTACAAAATTGTCAGATCTGACAGTTTCTTGAATTTCTTGAAATCTTGAGTTAATCCTTCGAAGGTTAATTCGAATTGTATTTCAATCATTACCAAAGGTGAATTAGCGATCAATCAAATCAAAATGAACAAAGAAACCGTTTCCATCAGATCTGAAACAAAACCTCCTACCCTGTTCTTGGGTGAATACCATCAATGGAGGATTCGCATGATTCAGTTTTTGGATAACATTGATGAAGCTTTGATGCAATTCATAGTGAATGGTCCTTTTGAAGTATATGTGGAAATCCCTGTTGTTCCTCGCACTGAAACAACTCCAAAAATTCCTGCTGAAAAAGGAACAAGCAAAGATAGATAAGAGAGCTCTTACTCTTCTAACTATGGCTATACCAAATGAAATATTCAGCAGGGTTGATAGTTTAACTTCTGCAAAGGCCATGTGGGATGAAGTTGAGGCTCAGATGCAGGGGAGTACAAAAGCTCAAGCACAGAGATTAAACATATGTATTGGTACATATGAGAACTTCAGATACAAGGAGGGAGAGGCTACTGATACTTATCACAAATTTAACAATATTTTGAATGATCTAAGGAGAAATGGAGTTCAGAAATCCAATTCTGAAATCAATAACAAATTTCTGAACAATCTTGGTAATGAATGGTCAAGTTTTTCTGATAACATGATCACAAGAAATTTGTCCAATAAATCTATTCATGATGTGTATGGTATTTTGTTCCAACAAGAGGACAAAATAAAGATCAGACAGAATGAGTTAAAGAAGACAAATGAGAATACTGTGGCCTTAATCAGTAAGAAAATTAACAGTTCATTGAAAATCTGTGATATTCCTGAAGCCAGTATCTGTGATGGAAATGAATCAGATGAAGAACTAAAGAAAATTTCTGAAGGTATAGCCTTCATGACAAAGTAGTTTCATCATAGATATAACCAGAAGTATAAGAACAAACCTAAAATTGATGAAGGACCAAAGAAAGTATTTGGTCAAGAAAATGTTCCAAAAGATACTTCTGAACCATCCAGGTGTTTTAAATGTGGAAAACCAGGGCACTTTGCTAGACAATGCAAAATGCCTAAAGTCAAGAATACTGGTAAAAAGAAACTTATGCTATCTAAGAAGATGGATGTTAATCCTGCTCTTGTAACCAAGTATGAAGAAGAATGGCTGAATTGGACTATTGATGAAGCTGATGAAGAGGTTACTCACTATGCAACAAATTGCTTTATGTGTCAGATGACTCCAGAAGACACACATACTCATGATACTGAGGTAACCACTTCTTCTGAATTTACTTCTGAAACTATCTCATCGAATTCTGGAACTGCTGAAAATTCTCAAATAAACTTACAAGATCCAATTCTGAATATGAATTCAGAATTTGAAACTTTAAGAAAATATAATAAAAGGAGAAAGGTTATTAGTTAACCAATTCAGAATAGAAAGTCAGGTATATAAAGTAAAATTTGTCAAAATGCTGAAGAAACTCTTGAGGAGATTTCTAAAGAAAAATCTTAATTAAAGAAAAAATGGATAATATGCAAAAAGAAATTGTGAATGCTAAATCTGAAACAGAGGTTCTAAATGTCAAAATGAATTTTCTGAATCAAGAAAGACTTGAGTTATACAGAAATTTTAAGGAATTAGAAGATCTGAATTCCAAAAGGGGTCAAACTAAGCAACTTTGAATATTTTGACAAGTCAGGCTAAGAATTCAAAATTTTATAATACAAAAACGGGTTTAGGATACACTAAAAGTCCAATTATGAAAAAAGCACCATCAAATTTGTATGACATTTCAAACATGAAAATTTTTATTGAAAAAAGTAAAAGACTAGTAAGTAAACCTACAGATCATTCTTTGCCTGAGAGAATCCCTTTTGTAAAAGCAGAAGTTTTGTTTGTTGATGAACCTGAAACACATTCTGAAGAATTTAAGTCTACTTCTGAATCTATTTCTGAAACCATTTCTAAAGAGAAGTTTGAGACTATTTCTGAACTTGTTTCTGAATTTGTTTCTAAAGTAACCTCTGAAAATACTTCTGAATAACTTACTTCAGAAATTAATCAGAATTCTTCAGACTTAAAGAAAAAAGACATTTCTGAAGAAACCTACGAAGAATTTTCAGATATTGAATCTTTACATGATAAGGATGAATCCTCAGAGACTTTCTTTGATGATTCTGAAGATGATTCTGAAGAAAAATTGAAACCATCATTAAATTTAGAAAGCACAAATAAAATTTCAAAACTAAACAACTTTGCTTCAGAAATGACTCGGAACATATTTTTAGATCTAATGAATACTTCAGATTCTGAAAATGATGATTCTTCAAATGATATCAGTTCTCTATTAGAAAATTTCAAATTTTCAAATTTTGAAACTAATTCAATTTAAGAGTCAAATACTATTAAAACTAAATTCAAAAATCTGAATTCTACTTTAAAAGAAAAATCATCTATGTCAACATCAGATTTCATTACAAGAGTCAAATTTTTTGAAGAAGGACAGAATTCAATTCCTACATCTAAATCTTTTAACTCAGAAGTTAAGCAAAACAAAAACAAAAGATTTTATCCTAATATTCATTCTTTATCTATTTCAGAGTTATCCTCTCTAGTATGGAAGAAAAAGGGTGACAACTTATCAGACAAAGACAAACTAGATAGGTTTCCTGTTTTTCATAAAAATGTTGTAACCAAAAATAAAAAGATGAATAAGAGAAAGTATTCAGTTTCAAACCACAAATCTATTCATTCTTATTTTTGTTCTGCACAAAATGGTTATTTTAATTCCGAACCAAATGTGTCAAATCAAAAACAGAAATATCACAGGAATACTTCGGCATATGGAAAACCTAAAAAGACTACTAATCTGAATAAGAACAAACAAGCAAATATAAATTCGGAACAAGTTTCTATCTTTTTATCTAAGATGCCAAAAGACAAACTTTTTTCACTGTTAGCTAATCTGAAAGGATCCATTTTTAAATGGGTACCTAAAACTAAATAACTTCTTTTGAAGTTATGTCATGTATGGGTGTTAGATTCTGGATGTTCAAGACACATGACACCATACAAAACATTATTAACTGATTATCATGAAAGATATGGAGGAACAGTTAGTTTTGGAAATAATGCAAGAGTGTATGTAAGAGGCTATGGAACTTTTGTCAAAGGAAATGTTCAAGTTCAGAAAGTTTTCTATGTGGAAGGGTTAAAACATAATCTTTTTAGTATAAGCCAGTTCTGTGACAAATACTGGACTTTCCATTTCAATATAAATGTTTGTCAAGTTTTGGGTGCTACAAAAAACAAACAACTCACTGCCTATAGAGATGGTGACATCTATACTGCCACTTTCACAGAAGATGGTCAACTCACAGGGGTTTGTTATATGTCTACTTAAATGAAGGAAGTAAGCTGGTTATGGCACAGAAGAATGTCTCATCTAAATTTCAGATCTATCTCTGAATTAGATAGACATAAGTCAGTCAGAGGTTTACCAAGATCAAGTTTGATAAGTCTTCTCAATGTTCAGCATGTGAACTTAGGAAAATTAAGGGAAGCTCTCATCCTCTGAAGATGCTCTCTTCATGTCAAGCTCCACTTGAAATGCTTCATATGAATTTGTGTGGTCCAATGAAGACTCAAAGCTTGGGAGGAAAGAAGTATATCCTTGTTATTGTTGATGAGTATTCAAGATATACTTGGGTTGAATTTCTTAGACTTAAATCTAATACTTCTGAAATACTAATTCCATTTCTGAAAAGAATACAGGTTCTTCTTCAACTTCCTGTTCAAAAGATCAGAAGTGACAACGGTACAGAATTTACCAATTCTACACTTTAGAACTTCTTGGATTCTGTTGGAATATCTCATAATTTTTCTGTTGCCAGAACTCCCCAACAGAATGGTGTTGTTAAACGAAAGAATAGAACTTTAGTTGAAGCTGCCAGGACTATGCTTGCTTACTCTGGACTTCCCCTATCTCCTTGGGCAGAGGCTGTTTCTACTGC
Organism: Silybum marianum; assembly: GCA_036898165.1. Lineage (NCBI taxonomy): Eukaryota > Viridiplantae > Streptophyta > Magnoliopsida > Asterales > Asteraceae > Silybum > Silybum marianum. Next base: position 2,220,524 of record CM072539.1, read on the forward strand.
TTGTTTTACTCAAAACAGAACTATTTTAAATAGAAATTTTTTGAAAACCCCATATGAAATCATTAAATAGAGAAAACCATCAATTGATTTTTTCAAAATTTTTGGAAGCAGATGTTTTATTCTAAATGATGTTAAATACCTTGACAAATTTGCTCCTAAAGGATTAGTTGGTATATTTGTTGGATACTCACAAAGATCAAAGACATAGAGAGTACTGATAAAAGGATCAAAGAGAATCATTGAAACTTCCAACATCAGATTTCATGAACCTACAATGACTTTTGAACAAGACAGTTCAGAACTCAAGCTTAATTCAATTGTTGAACAATTATACACAGACTCCACTATTACTGAAAAATCTTCCGAGTCTAATATATTACAAAAAGAAAATTTAGATTTACTTTGTCAAGATTTATTTGATATTTCTGTCAATGTTTCTGCAGATTATCAAAATCCATCACTTCTAGAACAACTCCAGAGTTAGTTCAACCTGTCATATCAGTGTCAAATCTTTCTAAGCACCAATCTCAACCTCAACAACAGATCAAGTTACTTCAGAACCTGTTCAACCAACTTCTGAACTTCCACAAGTAACTTTTGAACCAGTAGTTCCTTCTTCTGAACAAATTCAGAATGATACTATTGAGGGAGAATCTTCAGAATTACACTCAGCTTTCAATCCAGATTCTGAATCTGCAATTACCGATGATTATGAACCACTTAACAATGTTATATCTGTCAATACATTGTGTTACAAAATGGACTTCATGTCATCCAATACATCAGGTCATAGGTGATGTTTCAAAAGGTGTACAAACAACATCAGCTACTGCAAATGAATGTTTGTATGTCAATTTCTTAAGCACAATAGAACCCAAAAAGCCTAATGAAGCTCTTCAGGATCCAGACTGAGTTTTAGCAATGCAAGATGAACTCAACCAATTTGAGAGAAACAAAGTCTGGAGGTTAATTCCAAAACCACAGGGCAAATCAATTATTGGCACCAAATGGGTTTTCAGAAATAAGAAAGATGAACATGGAATAGTTGTGAGGAACAAGGCTAGATTAGTTGCTAAAGGCTACTGTCAATAGGAGGGCATAGATTATGATGAAACATTTGCTCCAGTTTCCAGACTAGAAGCCATCAGAATCTTCCTAGCCTATGCTGCTCATAAAAACATGAAGGTTTTTCAAATGGATGTGAAATGTGCATTTCTGAATGGAATTCTTCATCAAGAAATATATGTTGAACAACCAGAAGGTTTTGTGAGCAAAGAATTTCCAAATCATGTTTATATATTGGATAAAGCATTGTACGGACTTAAACAAGCTCCAAGAGTATGGTATGAGACACTCACAACTTTTCTTCTAAATTCCAAGTTGAAAAGAGGTACAATAGATACTACCTTATTTCTGAAAAAGGAAGGTGAGGATTTGATTCTTATTCAAATATATGTAGATGATATTATATTTGCTTCTACTAATCCAAAATTTTGTAAAACTTTTGAGAAGATCATGCAAACTGAATTTGAAATGAGTATGATGGGAGAGTTAACATTTTTTTTCTTGGTATTCAAGTCCAACAACTACCCACTGGCATACTCATAAATCAATCTAAGTATGTTTCTAACTTACTTAAGAAGTTTGACATGTCTGACTGTTCTAGTATTCAAACCCCAATGGCAACCACTACTAAACTTGAACCAGATTTATCTGGTAAACCAGTTAATCAAAAGAAATATAGAGATATCATTGGATCTTTGCTTTACTTAACAGCTAGTAGACCTGATATAATGTTTGCTACATGTATTTGTGATAGATATCAAGCTAATCCTAAGTAATCTCATCTTTTTGCTGCAAAAAGAATCCTTAGATATCTTAAAGGCTCTCCTTCATTGGGGCTTTGGTATCCAAAGGATTCTTGATTTGAACTAACTGCTTTCACAGATGCAGATCATGGTGGTTGTAAATTGGACAAGAAAAGTACATATGGATCATGTCAATTTCTAGGTGATAGGCTTGTGAGTTGGTCTTCAAAGAAGCAAAATTGTGTTTCAACCTCTACTGCAGAAGCTGAATATGTAGCTGCTGCAATATGTTGTTCTCAAGTAATATGGATACAAATTCAACTCAAAGACTATGGTTACACTTTCAAAAAGATTCCTCTGTGTTGTGAATCAAAGAGTGCCATAACAATAATAGCCAATCCTGTTCAACATTCAAAGACTAAACATATTGATGTAAGGTATCATTTTATCAAGGATCATGTTGAGAAAAGTAATATTGAAATATCTTTTGTTTAGACAGATTATCAGTTAGCCGATTTGTTTACCAAAGCACTTGATGAAAAACGATTTAACTTTTTGGTAAGCAAATTAGGCATGATGAATCTGTCTACTTAAGTATTTTACATCAACAAAGAAATAAGAATTAAGTTCTGAACTTTATTCATTCAGAATTCTAAATATCTTCAGAAGTTCTGAAGTTAATCTTTCAGAAGTCCATCTTTCCTTACTCAGAAGTACTACTTCCTTATTTCAGAAGTTGATTGTATCCTAATACTTAAAAAAAATTCTTCTTTCTTTCTCTCTCTCTTGTCTCTTTAACTAACTATCTCTATGATTAGCATTTTTCAAGGGGGAGAAATTGAATTATTCATGATTCAAGGGGGAGTGATATTCAAATTTTCATACTTGATTCTTCCTTAAAGTCTAAAATTGTGGATACTGATTCTCAGGAATACAAATCTAGAAGTATGGACAAACTACTAAAGATAAAATCTGATTTCTCTATTTGTTCAAACTTACTTCTGACATATCAAAAAATTTATATACTCAGAAGTACGTAGTTTTAAATGATTTTCATGCAGATTAAGTCACTACACTCAAGTTCTGAACATTTTTTTAAAGTTCTGAACTCTTGTTGAATCATTTTTTATAACTTATGAACTTATTCTCAGAAGTTCTGAACTTCCCGTTGGAAAATTTGATCTCATAAACGCATGTGCCATGTGTTTTAATTTCATTAGAGCAGCCCTAATCACGTCGCAAAACGTTTCATTAATCCAAATAAATGATGATTACATTTTCTAATTTTCATTACTTTTCGGCCACGTGTCTTTCCACGATCATCCAACTCATATAATCCATGGCTTCGTCGTCTTCTTTACGCTTTAGCAAATTTTCCCTCCGAAACATGATTTCTACTTGTCTTGACCTTCATTCAAACTCCGATTCTCACTTTGTGTCTCCAATGTCGACTTCAAATGTGGATACGCCCATTCAAACTGCTAAATCGTGCTTTAGCAACAGTGATTCATCTTCAAACGAAGGCTCTTTCATAATTGTACCTAAGAATATCATGATTGGATCAATGGAAATCAATCTGGATGCTGATCAAACACTAGAAGATACTGCTACTAAAGGAATTAGTGAAGCTGGATATTCAAACCCTAACCCTAACCCTCGCAGCGCCAATATTGGGGATACTCAAATTGAACCAATAGAAGTTGCTTCTGAATCTATTGGTGGTGTGGGTGATTCTCAATCGATGGCTGATTCTAATCCATAAAGAAGTTATGGTCCTGATCTTACAAAGATATACATTCCAGACAACAAGCGTATGGAAATCAAAAGAAATAACTGTGTTCTAAACTTCAGATCAACTGATTTTACTGATGAACAAATGATTCTGCTTGAAATTCTGAAGAAACATCCTATTCGAGCCTTGTTATCTAGAAAATTTTTAGTCCCTGCTTCTTATCTTCAACAATGGTGGTATCATGCTGAAATTGATAAAGAAACAGATGGCATTTTCTCATTTGTTCATGGGTACAGGTTCTGTGTTATAGTTGATGATATCAGGAATATTTTTGATTTGCCTAAATCCAATGCAAGGCAAAAGTACCTTTGATGCAGTTCCATCCAATTCTGAACTCATTTCAGATTTCATGAAGTTAGGATATTCAGAAACTCTCACTGCTCTGAGTTCATTTACAAGAAAGTGTTTACCTCCTATCTGGTATTGCCTTTTTACTATTCTCAACACTTGTCTCTCTGGAAAAAGTTCAAGTCTGGATCAAGCTTCTACAAATGGCAGAATAATTTTTCACGATGTTGCTCACAACAAGCACTATGATTATGCTTCCCTTATGTTTGAAGAACTGAAGACAGCTGTCATGAAGAAGTCTACATACACTTATATCCCTTTTCAAAGGTTCTTTCAGATCTTCATCAAAGGAGCTATGAAATCTGTTGAGGCTATTCCTACATTGGATCATGAGGTATTTGTTCCACTCTTCTTTATGGATAGTTTAAGACCACCAAGTGCTAAACTTCATTTTCCTAATGCATTACCACTACCAGCAGAGCTTCTTGCTTATGTAAGTTCTGAAAAAAAAAAGTATTTGAATGAGTATTGTGAATCACTGGGACTACCTAAACATGTAGTCTCTTCCCCTGATTCAACCCCAAGTGGTGAGCAAAGTGAGGGGGTTAGAATTCCTAGTGAGAAAGAGGAGGAAGTTCATGGTGGGGAACAACCTCAAGGTGCTAAGAGGAAAAATGTATATGAGAGACAGGGTAGAAATGTGAGACAAAGAATTGATGAGGGGAGATCACAGATAAAAGAAAAAGAAATTTGTGCACTAGCTGATACAAGTCGGGTAGCCACACAATCTATTACTTCACAATCTTTGGTGGGTAATATTGAATTAGCCAGTGAGCCCATGTCAACTCTTTTAACCCCCCCCCCCCCAGCCACTCACCCATCTCTCAACAGAAGGGTGTTTCAATAACACAAATGAGGAAAGCAACACATCTACCAATGGGTCCCCACTTGGAGGAGCCCATTGTTGAAACAGAAGGATATATGTCCCCCTTCATACTTTTGAGCACATAGAGTCTGAGTGTCCACTCAATGTTGAGCCAAATGACCCACAAAACATGGGATTTCTTCACACTAGCACATATATTTCAGATATCTAACAGCAAAGTGTGTGTCACATTGCAACAACTTCAATAGATATACATAGTCTAGGATATCAAGGATTTGAAGGAAGTCCTGGTGGGGTGAACATCACTCAAGCTCCATTAACTGAATAAGTAATGATTCATGATGTGGTGACATCAACAGGCCAGTCTACTTCTGTAGAACTGCAAACAGGACCATTTGTTAGTCTTGGTTCTATTTCCCATACTTCTGAACTCTCTGAGTTCAAAGCTTTTTGTACTTCTGAATTTGAAAAGATTCAGAAGGACATCAAAGCATTGACAGAACAATCAACAAAGAAGTTGGAGGATAGGGTGGCAAGTCAGGAGAAGAAATTGGAGGATAGACTAAATGAGTTGATGTCTATGTCAGTTTCATCTAACGATCTCAAAGTTTTCCAAGCTGCTATTCTGAAGTCATTTTCTGAAGCTGTCTCTTTTGTGGCAAGTCTTCAAACCTCTGCACCATCTACATCTACACAACCAGATTTATCTTCCTTAGCCACTAAAGATGATATTCAACAAGTTTTGAATAAATTGACTTTTGTTCAGAATACTCAAACACTTTTGGATCAAAGAGTTTTAGCTTTGGAGTGCAGGTCTCAATCAGTTACTTTGAAAAGAAGTCATGATAATCAGGATCCTGGTGATCATGAGAGGGAGAAAAGAAGAAAAGTCACTGAGTCTGCTAAAGAAGATACTCTGTTATTAAAAGATACTTCTGAATCAACTTCTGAAGCAGTTCAGGAAGAAAGCAATAATGAGAAAGTATCAGAAGCAATTGACGAAATTTTAACTTCTGAACCTGAAGGTGTCAGTTTTGAACCAAATCCAGTTATAAATGTACAACCCATTTCTGAAGGTGTTAATACAGAAAAGGTTGTATCTGAAGAAGGTGAAGAAATATATGAAACAGAAAAGGTTTCATTTAATTCTGAAGACAATGCTGGAACAGATGAAACAAATCCAATTCCTGATTCTAATGAAGAAATGCTAAATGAATATTTGGCTTTTGAAGATGTTATTGGAGAGTCTGGTGACTTATCAGATGTTATTATGTTTGATGAAGAAGAGGAAGTGAATGAGATCAAAGACATAATAGTTTAGAGACCACTTGTTGCTGATAGAAGAGAAGATGAAGAACTTCTGAATGCAATGTGGTATCTATTTTATCAGATAGTCATGAAGTTTATTTTTCTGAATTCACCAAGGAATCTGGAGTGTAGATTCTTGGATGAAAGATTATCTATATTCAGATATTTTGTCAATCAACCAGTTCAGTATGCATATGTGGAACGTGATATAAGCCACATGAGTGAAGTTGGTTTTCCAGAAAAAGTAATAATGCATTATGAAGGTTGGTTTGAAGTGAAGTACAGAGAAAGTATTTTAATTCCAAAGTTCAGAATACCTCTTCTTGAAGAACCTTTAGTTGATATAGTTTTCACTAAAGAAGCAATTTTTGATGAACTTGAGCATACCATTAATGTCTTTCCTGAAGACACATATTGTTATATGTATAAGCAGAATCTGAAGTTTGCAACTCTGGAAAGCTATATAAGTGACAAGTGGAATGAAGATTATGTTTCAGAAGTAAAATACTTTCAACAGAGACATGGCTTTCAAGATATATTTAATCCCAATCATAACAGACACTTCAGAAGTGTTAAGAGATCAATTGAAGATGATTTAGAGATTGTTAGATTTGGTGCTGAAAGAAGAAATGGGACTCTGTTGGAATTCACTCAGTTTGACTTCTATAATCTGAGATTGCAAGACAAACTTTCACTTCTGAATTTCCTTGTAAAAAGAGAAGACACAGAGATGGTACAAGAATTAAGAAGAATAATTGGCGTGTATCTAAGGAACTTTATCAAGCATGATTTTCAACTTGTTTTGGAGCATAAATTAGTGAAAATGAATCAGCTAGAACCAACATTTGTATGCTTTGAAGGTATATCAAATGTCTTCATCAATCCAGAATTGGGTTTTCATTATGAGGCTGCAGGCTTAAACAAGAGAATTTTTCTTGTTTCTGATATTCCAAAATATTCTACATCAACTTTGAAGTAGTTGTGTGAATATATGTCTTCTATTGGTATGTCAAAAGAAATAGAGGATGAGATCAAATACCTGATAAAAGAAAGAATAATCTTCAGAGAGTTGGTAAGAAGAAGTATTTCTGCTGGTCACCAACTGAAAAATACAAGAAGAGACTCAGATTACTTGCTGAGTAATGTGTATGATTTTCATATACATGCTAAAAATCAGACAGTTGAGTTTGAAGTACTAAAAGAAAGTCAACCTCAGACTTCTGAACAAGTTAGTTTGAGTTCAGAAAAGGATAAAGGAAAGAATACTGAAGTTATTAAAGAACAAGTGCCAGTTGTTCAAGTTTCTGAAGCTGAACAAATACAAATCAATAGAATTGCTGAACATGCACTCACTTTATTTCTTGAATATCTTCATCCTGAGATTTTCATGGAAAATGTACAACCATTTGCCTATATTGATTGTTGGTTAGAAAAATCTTTTGGTTGGAAACAATGGTACAACAGAATTGTTCAGAAGTTAAAGCTGCCACTCACAGAGTCAAGAAAAGAAAGTCCTATTGTGAAGGTAATTAATGTTGATCAAATAACAAAGTTGAACTATAAATACTCCTACTTCACTGTAGAAAGAGAAAATGGTGAAGTATGCACTTTTTCTGAAGCTGACTTTCGGAATGTTCATTTAAGGGACTTGGTCAAGATTTACAGAAGTATCAATCCATTTCATGATTATATTACCAGATTCAGAAAGGTGTTTCCAGTCATCAAAGGTGGATTTATAGAGAGTTCATCTGGGCAGCTAAGACTGACTTTCAAGTGGCATTTGTACTTGGCAAAGAAAAAGTGAACTTAAGCAGGCCAAACTTTGAGCTTCAAGGAATCAATTCAATCAACAAAGGTACTCTGATAGTTCATCCTCCTGGGTTTGTGTGCAAGTTCAAAAAAGAAAAACTGTTTGTTAGATATGAAGAAATTCACAAGTGCAGCAATGGTACTTTACTTGCAATAAGTGAAAGACTTGTAAAAAGACAGAAGCACAAACCAAGAAACATGAATGACAATGAATGGAATGAGTACTTTAAGCTAGCCAAGAACATGCACAAAAGGATAGAACTACTTCTTGAATACAGAAAATTGATTCTGGGTGAAGTAAGAGAAATGCTGATCTACTGGGTTATAATTTGAACTTTTGAAGATAAGGGGGAGATTGAAAGAACATAAAAGATAGCTTCAAAATACTTAGCATAAAGATGGAAGACTTCTGAATTATGTACTTTAGAAGTTCTGAAGGTTTAATTGAAGTTCTGAAGATGCTTTGGAGAACTTCTGAAGACAGTTCAGAACCATTTCTGAATTGTGTCTGTTATCTTGTTACTGTTACTTTAGCATTTCATTATTGTATATAAATAGAAGGTTAGTTAGTTGGTTAGAACTAATGTTCATAGATCACTTGTACTGTAAAGATATATCTTTGTAAATCGGTTAATATCAATACTACATCCGACTTTAGTGTTCTAAATTCTATGTTCTTTACTGAGTTTATTATTCATCTTTGATATCTGGGTTCTAACACTGTTGATGTTACGAACTATAGAGGTATGATAGGATTACTTCTGTATTTTACAGCAAGTAGACCAGATATAATGTTTGTCACTTACCTTTGTACGAGATTCCAAGCCAATCCAAAAGAATCTCATTTGGCTGCTGTCAAAAGAATTTTTAGATACCTAAAAGGAACACCGTCGCTAGGCCTATGGTATCCAAAACATTCTGGCTTTGATTTAATTACATATATTGACTCTGATCATGCAGGATGTAAGTTGGACAGAAAGAGTACCTCTGGTAGCTGTCAACTTCTGGAAAACAGGCTAATAAGTTGGACATCCAAAAAGAAAAATTGTGTTTCAACTTCCACAGCAGAAGCTGAATATGTTGTTGCTGCCAATTGTTGTTCACAAGTTATTTGGATGAAAACTCAACTCAGAGATTATGGTCTGGTGTATGACAAAACTCCCATCCTCTGTGACTCAGAAAGTGCTATAACCATCACTGGAAATCCAGTACAGCATTCAAAGACCAAGCCTTAGGCTTTCCTTGACTTCTTTGCTTGTCTTCTGAGTCTGAGCTTCTGGGCTTTCTTTCTTTGTCTCTTCAGAACTAGTTCAGAAGATCTGAACTATGTAACTTCAGAACCCAGACTTCTTTTGAAGCTATCTCATGATCTTTATCAATTACCAATTGTTATTCCCATATTACAACAATTCTGATAGATTGCTCAAGGAATCCTCATTTTATTGATATATTGAATATAAGAACACTTACAGAAAACACACACTACACCTTTAGATGACTCTCATTTGTGGTGTTCACCTTCTAACTGTCTAACAGACATTCTATTTATACTACTAGAGAAAAGCTAAAGCTACATGTATTTAATTCACAGCCCAATTACATTAAGACACGTCATCAAAAACTCTATTCTGAAATTCCTCAGAACTTCTAAACTTTCACTTCAGAACTTCTACAGAAGTTGTCTTCAGAATTCAGAACTTCTCTTCAGAAGTTATCTTCAGAACTTTTCTGTCTTCAGAAGTTATCTTCAGAACTTCAGAATTTCTATTCTGAACTTCAAAATATCTGATCTTCAGAATATCTGAATAATGACTTTACAAAACATTCCAAACATAGGATCCAAGTTTATAGGATTCTTTGGATCCTAACAAAAAGTACTACATGCGGTTTAGTGAAATAGCATGTTACTGTGATGGTACTCTGAAGACGGTAAAGCTTCAGTTGGAGGGTAAGCTGAATATAGATGATCAAGCTGAAAAGAAGATGTCAAAGAGAGATAGAGACTTGATGGTTTAAGCACTGAAGTTGATCAATAAAATATTTGAGTATCGAGAATCAATTCGAAAGTTGGAAGTCCTTATTTGTCTCCGACCAAAGTATACAAGGGCACTATGGGGTTGAACTTTGTACATGTAGTGTCAAAGTTCATAACCAATGTGTTCTTATTTTTTCAAGATATGGTCTACTTTCACCAAAGGGGGAGATTGTTTGATATTGAATTATTGAAAGTAGAAGGGCTTAAAATGTAACTTTTGTTTCCTAGTATAAAAACTAGTTTGACTTTCATATTGTAGTGTGATTCTCATTCTTAACCTTTTGACATTCTATATCATATGACATTTGGAGCATTTCTATTGTGATTTTAGTTGTTGATCTCTATTGTTTAGATTGAATTGCTACATTGGAAACTAACACAGAGTATGAGGCTACTGTTAGCTGTTGTTCACATGTCATCTGTATAAGGACTCAAGGGAAGGACTACAGCTTCCTTTTCAACAAAATCCCGATCTACTGTGACTCAAAGATTGCGATTGCTATATCTTGCAACCTTGTTCAGCAAATGAAAACCAAGCACATAGATATCAGATATCACTTCATCAAAGATCACGTTGATAGAGGTACAATAGAACTATATTTTGTTAGTACAAAATATCAATTCGCCGATTTTATTTACCAAGGCCTTAGTCGAAAAACAATTTCATTTCTTGGTATCTAAATTAGGCATGTTAAATATGAAAACCTGATTTTTCATTTAAGGTTAATTCATAAGTTTAAAATTCTTAATATCCTAGTCACAGTTTCATCTGTGTTGGTTATATTCTGATTTTCATTCTTATTGAATCTTCTTTAAAAGTTAATTCTTGTTGCTTGTTGATTTCTATCTAATTCAAAATTTAGTTCTGAATCTGTTTTTTTTTCTCAATATTTTTTATCTGATTTCCTGATTTGACTGACAATGTTTTAAAGAGTGCTAATGATTGTAAGGGGAGTAAAGAAGATTTACTCATTGTTCAAGGGGGAGTATACATATATTTTTTATCTGATTTTTGAATTTCAGGGAGAATATTGATTATAGGGGGAGTATAAGTATTGATGATTTTATTTGTTTAAAATTTTGCAGGTTCAAGGAATTTTGAAGTTTTGGAAGCAAAATGTTTAAAAAAAATTCTAAGTATGAAAGGAATATCACCTTAGTTCAAGGCGTGTTTCTTTTGTTTTTTTTTTAAAACATCAAAAGTTTTCTAAGTGTGGGAAAAGATATCGCTTTAGTTGAAGTCTTGGATCTTTTGATTTTCAAAATGCCCAAAAAACGTATTAGTTCAATCAGATATTCTTGAATCTTCAAGAATATCGCCTTAAGCAATTCTATGTTTCTTTCTTTTTTCCACTTAGTTTTTTCTTTGATGTCAAGAATATCGAGTTAGTATGATCCGATATTCTTAAATATCGGATTGGTCATGGACTTTAATTGGTTGTTCACGGATTAGTAAAATTCGTGTTTCTTAATGTTGATTTTTCAAGTGTTTGTTCACTGATGCATTGAATCTGTGTTTCTTGGCAGGCAAATATATCGGATTAGCCTGTTCTGATATTGGTGTCCTTAGAGTATCGGATTACCAATTTCGGTATACATTAATCCGTGATTTAGAATCTAAATCAACATGATTATCACTTTTTGGTCCAATCAGGTGATGACACGTGGCTTTAAATATGTCCTCTAAATAGGAAATTCTTGATCCGTGTTCATTTTTACCTTACTATTCACTTTCTTCTCCACGATTTTACTCTCTGAGTTCGAGCATTTCACTGTATGGTCAATCCTTGAAGATTTTATGGATTATTTCTTGGATTTCACGTGTGCTTATCAATCAAAGGTGGGTTTTTGAAGTGGTTTTCATTGATGTATTTTTCATTCCTATTCAGATTTCATACAGGTTCATGTGTTCTTGATTTTGTTCAAGAACACCATCAGTTTTGGTATTGGATATAATGCACTATTAACCTCAGCATCTGAAATCCAAAGGAAATATTTGCCTTCCATATGGCATCCGCTATTCACAATACTAAACCGGTGTTTATCCTCGAGGACTATGGGTATGGACACCTGTAGTGGATCATTCCTGAGGATTTTTCATGGAATGACGTTCAACAAGCATTATGACTTTGCAGTCATAATATGGAATGAACCGGTTGATCTAGTACGAGTCAAGAGTACCAAGATGAAAAGAAATTTCATTCCATTTCAAAGATTTCTGCAGCTGATCATTCGATCTATCAGCCGCGAAAACCCAGAGATTCCAAGACGCTTACACAGTGAAATGGGTCCGAAAATTGAAATGAAGTTTCTGAAGAGTCACAACGAGGTAGACAATGTTGACAACATTCTACCTATTCCGGATTAGGTTTTGAATTTGTTGATCAGGATGTACAGTGTGTAAAAGATTATAGGCAAATGCATAATCCTATGGTCTAGCTAGCTCTAGAGGGACCTGCCCAGGGATTTTTACCTAACGAATGTGAGGGTCTAGGTCTAAATGAGTAGGTTTAGGAACAAGGGGTTCCTGAACAGGGCGAGTAGAGGGAAAATGTAATTGAGAGGTGCCAAGGAGGGGGTACACCTGATCATGCAAATTCTTCAGACATTTTGGTGCTAATCATGGAATAAGATGACAATGCTGCTAATGATAATATTGATAATCAAGATGATGATGATATTCTTATTCCAATTCTTTAGGAATCATTGGATATTCTTTTTGAAGAGCGTATTCCGAGACATTTTTGTCTGAATTCAGAAATCATTTATGATCCTGATGTCACACCACAAACCACTGAAGAAATTTTTGTTGAAATATTAGACTTGAATGAGGATTTACTGGTGTTGTAAGAATATCGCTACCCTTAAAATCAACACAAAAATAGACCTCGGCGCAAGTATACACCTCAGAATACTGTCGTATTTAACAAGTAATACCGGTTTAAGTATCAGGTATCGTTCCCACAGAGACGGTCTATTTGTGAAGTTCTTAGAATTAAAAGCCCGATTTTAGCATATTGATTTCAGAGGGTGAAAAACCAGAGGATTTTTTTTTATTAACAAAATTTGTTTTGGGTTGTTGGTAACGTTTGAGGAAATACAATTATAAAAAGCAAGCATGGGGTGTAAGGATAAATTAATATAAAGTCAATAATAAGACAAATTGATATTTTATAATGATAATTTTTGTCTTAGAAAGTTGATACTTTTTTATAACCTCATTGAGGTTAAGCCGCTTATATACCGATAGTTAGTTGTCAGTTAACCTTAGGGGTAATTTCACGAAATACCAAAGATCTAATAACGACAAGTTGATAAACTATTATTATAAAGTTAAATACACCTCTGTATTTTATTATTAAACTTATAAATCTCAATTTATTTACTTACACCCCAAACTAAGGTTTTTAGCCTTCCATTAAAATGGGTTTTTATAAAGTATTGAGATGATTACAGCTATGATGACGAGAAATAATATAAACGATTAACTAATATGATAACTAAAACTAAATGTAAATGAGAAAGTAACTAATGACTATAAAAGCAATTAAAGAAAATGTATTAACAGAAAGCATAAATTACGGACAAGGTTGCCATTAGCTATCTTGAGTAAATTAAACTGGACAAGTTTATCATTAATACTCTTGAGTTGAATGCTTTGGACAAGTTCACCATTAGTGATCTTGAGGAACAAACGAGGATAAGTATATTGTTAATAATCTTGAAGTACGCTTAACGAAACATGAAATAAGAAGAAAAGACGAAGAATTCGTGAATGTAAAGTGAAAACGACGAGATCGAAGGGGCTCCTTGTGATTATCAAACTAAATTTTGAGAACTAAAAACTCAACTTAGAGAGCAATTGAAGGTAATTAATAATAAAGGTGATGAGAGCTTTCTTGAAATAATATTTCTATTTATATAACAAGATGGCAAATTCCTTGTTTAATAAGGTACACACTAAACATATATAAAATGCTTTGTATATGACTTATACACAAGTTGATTTCTTCACTTCTAGAACTTTCAATACTAACTAGCTAAACAAGGGAAAGCCTAAAGCAATTTAGGGTGGTGGCTTGTGGTTTTAGCTAAGATTCATGCAAAACAAAATTGCATGGCAAAAGAGTCTTTCCTTTTCTAACTAGATGGTAACTTGGTGTTGGAACAAATGGAGAATGGAGAGATGCTCCCCTTGGATGATGATTTCTACACCACCCTTTGCTTCATATATATAGTGGACTTTATAAATTCATGGCTTAATGAATAAGCCAAGACACAAAATGGGCCGCTTTGGGCCGTCCATATATATAGCCCAATACATAAATAAAATCCAAATTTAAAGAGTAGCATTGATCCAAAATATTATGAGAGGTTACAAAAAAAAATGAACCCATACATTCATGGGTCTTCAACCATCCCAATCTTTGATAGCTCATGATTCGGTCTGCTCTCTTTTGGCTCCTATTTATACCTGAAAATAATATATTATAGAAACATGGGTGATGGCATCGAATTTGGTAATTTTAGCGTCCAAAAATTCATATTTCCTTATTTATACGTAACATTAAAATGTTACTAGAATTACTATTAAAAGTTTAATAAAGAGTAACAAATTTAACTAAAAAAAGACTCAAAACTAATAAAATGAGATATAAATACGGATAATAAATTACCCGTATCAAAAATCTCTAAACTTAAATCATTGCTTGTCCCCAAGCAATAAATCTAAAAAAATCAAAAAGAAAAGTTGACTCAATTACCTATGACTCAAGGCTACTTTGAACAAAAACTTATAACACACGTAAATGAGGCACACCATTTTCATCCCAATCCACATAACCAAATTTCCATGTTCATTCCTTCGTGTAGTGCAAAGATTCAAACTGGCAGATTCGCAACCATGTGTTTGTAATAAAAACAAAGTCTGTCCTTTTTTCAATCATTGATATTTGCATGGTGTTTTCTTGCTATTGTTTTTCCTTCGTTTTGATGGATAACTTTGTTATTGTGTATCAGGAAAACTATATATATGAGAGTTTTCAATGAGAAATATGCATGCATTTTGAGTGATTGAAGCTATACTTCTTTGAGCGTATTTGTACATGCATTTTGTACTCATGCACCAAAACAAAAAATTAATTTTTTTTTAATTTTTGTGCATTTTTGGATGTAGAGTGTATGATGCTTGTATGTAGTGTATTTTGAGATGCACATCTCCACATCTCCAAACTTGGAGTATTCAATGTTCCCATTGAATTTTTAGAAACCATGGGTGAAAGAAAATTGGAATTTTGGAGAATGTTTTTGTTAAAAATACTTGGTAAGTAAAAATGATCAATTTGTCAACTTTGCACATGAATGGGGAATGAAAAATGGCTTTATGGTAAAATGGTTTTGGACAAAAGTGGTGTTAATGGATGTGTGTACCAGGTTGGTATTCAAAATAGGGAACAAAAAGTGTTCCAAAAATTTCCTAAAAATAGAAAACAACCTATCTTAAAATATTACTAACACTAGCAAAAAAAAACGGGTTTGGACCACCCAAAAATAGTTACCCACATGTAAGAATCCTTTCCAAATTTATTGTGGTCCAAAGGAACCAAATGCATGGAGTTGCAGTGGTATTCTAACATGCAAAGTATACTATAAATAGCAAATAAAATCTAAAAACTATGACTGGCAAACAGCAAAGACACACACTACTTTATGAACTACTTAAATCAGCAAATAAAAAGAAAGGAAAATCTAAAAACTAAACACTACTTTAAAAACTACTTAAATCAGCAAATAAAAAGGAATAAAATCTAAAAACTAGTTAGAAATACCGTGGCCCTACTCCCGCGGAGTAGGTTGATTGCTCCCTCCATCTTCCTTCTGAACATCTGAACATCTGATTCCTAAACTGGTTTCTTCTTCCATTCTTGTCTGGCCGTGCCCCTCCTGATTCTCAATCTGAGCATGCACACCCGGTTAAACTCCTAACTTAACATCTCCTAAACGAATTCCATTTGTTCTGTCAACTGTACAACCTCACTATTACCCGCTGTCTGCCCAACCTCAAATTGTACGCTCCGTAAAGCAAGCTCCACTATTATTTCCAAGTTTTCTATATTTTCCTCCCTGTCGATTATTGTTCGACCCAGATCAGTTACCTGCTGACTGTATTCGGCACATTGTTTTTGTAGTTTAACTATTGTGCCCCATAGTTGCCCATATACCCGCTGTTCTGTTGCTTCGATTGATACCTGCCTTATTCTTTCTTGGTATAGTTTCCATGTCTGAAACTCAGCAGCACTAACCATTTTTTCTTTTCCTTTACCCTTTGTCATTTGCTTTTTTATTGGGGGCTCCTCATTTTGATTGGGTACATTTTCGATTACCACCCCGTTGGGTCGTTTGAGTCCTCCTTGAGGCTGTGGGGCGTGAGTAGAACGGGCTGAGCTCTTTGTGGCTCAGGGTAGTTTAATCTAGCCAGCTGGTTTAGAAGTAGTAGCTGATACTGAGTTAGGTTAGGAGGTTGTTGTCGATTCGCACTACCCCTGTGTGGATTTGGAGTCGTGATTACAGGTCTAGGTGGTATGGCTCGTATTGGTGAGGAATCAATAGGTTCTGGATAACCCGGAGGTGCTCCCAATAGGTGGTTTTGGATACTCTGACCTACGACTGACTGGGCCCTGTATGGATCAGCCAACACAGAGAGAATCGGTGGTCGGGTGCTTGGACCAGCCACAAATGGTCCTTGAGGATTAATAACGGGCCTAATGAGAGTATTATTTCTAACAAACAAGAAGGGTGCTTGAATGCCTAATGATCTTTCATCACTCACTATCGATCCTTCCAATGGTATACCTGTGCTCCGAAGATTTTCCACATGAAGTAAATCGAGCAAAACGGGGTTGTTAATCGTACCTGAAACAAAGATCGACGCTGGTTGGAGAGGTTCGTTGACGTCAATTGGTGCTTTATTGAGATTGATCATTTCTCTTTTTTGGTGAGTACGTACGTCGGCTTCTGCTGGTAGTGAAGTGACGGCGACAACATCGATTTGTGGTGTATCGACGGCGACAGGTGGAATTTTGGCAACAGAAATCGACGACGGGTCGATTTTTGTTGTGTTAAGAGAAGAAGCAGTGGGTGATGGCACGACGGCGACCTGAATCGTTGGTGATTTTGACGATTGTTCCTTCATGGTGACTGTCGGTGATTCGATGGTGCTTGATTCAGGAGATGGTGGTATATCCATAGTGGCCGGAGATTTTAGGGTTTCTTCAGGAGATAGGTTTTGTTCTTTTTCTTGAGAATTGATATGGTCTAAAACCATGTTAGCAAAAATAAAAGGGGGTTTTCTGGGTGATTTTTGATGCTGATGGGTGGTTTATCGAGGGAGTTTGTGTGGAATAAGATGAAGAGGCAGCAGAGATGGAATCTGGCACGCAAGTTGAAGGGTCAAAAATTATTGGCTTCTTTGAGTTCCTTCTTGATCTTCTTAAATCAGTGGGTATAGTGTGGTTTGTGAGTTTTTTCTGGCTTCGAGTGAGGGGTCGAAGTGTGGCCGGCGATTTCATTGTGAAGAAGAAGAATGGGGAGTGGGTTTTTATTAACCAGAAACTTCCTCTCTATAGATAAGGATCATGGATGAATAGTGAGCCTAAATCTAGGCGATGACCTCATCTAGAGATACGAGGTAACCCATACTGAAGCAAGCCGCCGGCAGAAGGGAGAGTTACCTGATTTCTGGCGTATGATTATCTGCATGGCTGCAAAACTCAGCTTTGCATTTAATGCTCTGCTGATCTGTCAAGACAATCAAAATAAAACAACAATTAATTTGAAAATGTAATGTATTGTTTTATAATAATCCACACACCATCCCCTTCTTGGGCTTCCCAATTCGGTACTTCACCACAAACAAATATTTCTATATTTTGGGCTCCAAGTAAACTCAAACCAAGTCCATTAGTTTTGCTAACTATTCATAAAACTAATGGACAATGTCCCAATTAGTTTTTCCAACTAAAAATAAATTAATTAACCATCAAATTAAGAATTTTAACAATTGTAAGTTTCTAATTTAAAGAAAACTACCAAATGTAAAAATTAATAACTTTCAAAATGAGTTACTTAATAATTTATCAAATCATAAAACAACTGATTTCTGAAACTTTAAAAAAAATTCTATTTAAAGAATTTTCAAGAGTTAAAAATGAGAGGTTTTAAAAAGATGATGAAATAAAGTTTTCTCTGATGGTAAATACTACCTATTTATCCGCAATTTTTTTGAAAATTACTACTGTACATGGGTGCTGCCTGACTTCTTCAACTTATTAGATTGACAACCCCAAAGGGTTGATCTATAACTTCCTCTCCTTTCAAAAATGGTTTGACCCTTTGACCATTGACTTTAAAGGTGGTTCCTTTCTCTGGATCGATGAGATCGACTACTCCATAAGGATACACTTTGAAAATTGTATAGGGTCCTGTCCAACGTGAATTTAGCTTCCCTGGAAAGAGTTTTAAACGGGAATTGAACAGTAGAACAGATTGGCCCTCAATGAGCTCTTTTGGATGGATGCGTTTGTCATGCCATTTTTTTGTATGTTCTTTATAAAGCTTAGCATTTTCGTAGGACTGATTCCTGTGTTCTTCTGCTCATTTAACTGAAAAAATCTCTTTTTTCCAGCCTTATCCGTGCTCATGTTTAATTATTTTAAGGCCCAATATGCTTTATGTTCCAATTCTAACGGGAGGTGACACGCTTTTCCAAAAACCAATCTGTAGGGTGACATGCCTATAGGAGTTTTGTAGGCGGTACAGTAAGCCCATAGGGCATCATCTAGCTTTGATGCCAGTCTTTCCTATGGGGTTTAACTACTTTGGCCAAGATTCCCTTTATCTCATGGTTAGACAATTCTGCCAAGCCGTTAGTTTGGGGGTGGTAAGTAGTTGCTACCCTGTGCTTAATACCGTATTTCTCTAATGTCTCCTCCAATATGTTGTTTATAAAGTGGGTCCCTTCGTCACTGATTAGAGCACGTGGTGTGCCAAATCGGCTGAAAATGTGCCTATGAAGGAATTTTATGACTGTCTTAGCATCATTGGAATGGCAAGCCATGGCTTCCACCCATTTTGATACATAGTCAACTGCCACCAAAATATACGAAAAGTTATTTGATATTGGAAAAGGTCCCATGAAATCAATCCCCCACACGTGTAAATAATTCCACTTCCAAAATTCCATTAAGTGGCATCTCATTTCTCTGGGAAATATTGCCACTTCTCTGGCATTCATTACACCTTCGGACAAAATCCTGTGCATCATTATGTAGAGTTGGCCAAAATAATCCTCCGTGTTTGTGAAGTTCTTAGAATTAAAAGCCCGATTTTAGCAGATTGATTTCAGAGAGTGAAAAACCAGAGGATTTTTTTTTATTAACTAAATTTGTTTTGGGTTGTTGGTAACGTTTGAGGAAATACAATTATAAAAAGCAAGCATGGGGTGTAAGGATAAATTGAGATAAAGTCAATAATAAGACAAAGAGATATTTTATAATGATAATTTTTGTCTTAGAAAGTTGATACTTTTTTATAACCTCATTGAGGTTAAGCCGCTTATATACCGATAGTTAGTTGTCAGTTAACCTTAGGGGTAATTTCACGAAATACCAAAGATCTAATAACGACAAGTTGATAAACTATTATTATAAAGTTAAATACACCTCTGTATTTTATTATTAAACTTATAAATCTCAATTTATTTACTTACACCCCAAACTAAGCCTTCCATTAAAATGGGTTTTTATAAAGTATTGAGATGATTACAGCTATGATGACGAGAAATAATATAAACGATTAACTAATATGATAACTAAAACTAAATGTAAATGAGAAAGCAACTAATGACTATAAAAGCAACTAAAGAAAATGTATTAACAAAAAGCATAAATTACGGACAAGGTTGCCATTAGCTATCTTGAGTAAATTAAACTGGACAAGTTTATCATAAATATTCTTGAGTTGAATGCTTTGGACAAGTTCACCATTAGTGATCTTGAGGAACAAACGAGGACAAGTATATTGTTAATAATCTTGAAGTACGCTTAACGAAACATGAAATAAGAAGAAAAGACGAAGAATTCGTGAATGTAAAGTGAAAACGACGAGATCGAAGGGGCTCCTTGTGATTATCAAACTAAATTTTGAGAACTAAAAACTCAACTTAGGGAGCAATTGAAGGTAATTAATAATAAAGGTGATGAGAGCTTTCTTGAAATAATACTTCTATTTATATAACAAGATGGCAAATTCCTTGTTTAATAAGGTACACACTAAACATATATAAAATGCTTTGTATATGACTTATACACAAGTTGATTTCTTCACTTCTAGAACTTACAATACTAACTAGCTAAACAAGGGAAAGCCTAAAGCAATTTAGGGTGGTGGCTTGTGGTTTTAGCTAAGATTCATGCAAAACAAAATTGCATGGCAAAAGAGTCTTTCCTTTTCTAACTAGATGGTAACTTGGTGTTGGAACAAATGGAGAATGGAGAGATGCTCCCCTTGGATGATGATTTATACACCACCATTTGCCTCATATATATAGTGGACTTCATAAAGTCATGGCTTAATGAATAAGCCAACACACAAAATGGGCCGCTTTGGGCCGTCCATGGGCCGTCCATATATATAGCCCAATACATAAATAAAATCCAAATTTAAAGAGTAGCATTGATCCAAAATATTATGAGAGGTTATAAAACAAAATGAACCCATACATTCATGGGTCTTCAACCATCCCAATCTTTGATAGCTCATGATTCGGTCTGCTCTCTTTTGGCTCCTATTATACCTTAAAATAATATATTATAGAAACATGAGTGATGGCATCGAATTTGGTAATTTTAGCGTCCAAAAATTCATATTTCCTTATTTATACGTAACATTAAAATGTTACTAGAATTACTATTAAGAGTTTAATAAAGAGTTACAAATTTAACTAAAAAAGGACTCAAAACTAATAAAATGAGATATAAATACGGATAATAAATTACCCGTATCAACTGGAGTCATCAATTCAAATGGGGGATATAAGAAGAACTGAGGGAGAATTAGTTGAAAATACCGAGAGGATGTGTGAAGGGACATTAAATGAACATGGTGAGGAACATGTGACAGAACCAGAAGAATATAGAGGTTCTATCAACACCGTTTACTCCCGTCGGGTAGGCACATCTACTACCATAGGTAATACGTTTACCTCAGGTATTGAGCAAGACGTCTTGGATCTAGAGACGCATTTGGACACCCCAGCCTCCCACTTAGTTTCTTCTCAACAAGAACTATTTCACTTTCTCATGGGGATATAGCACATAATCTATTCAGTTCTCACTCGGAGAACTTGAATTTTGTAACAAGTGAACAACTGCCCCAGTTCACGACATCTTTGAGCACACAATTGAGTCTAGATCAATTATTGAAATTCATATCCTTCAATAGGTTCACAAGATATTAGAGTATCTGAATTCCTAACACAGTACTTCATAACACTTCCAGAGCATTTATAGGAGGATCACAAGATGATCTCATCTGAGGAATAAATGGAAATCCTACAAGTGTTAATACCACGCCAACACTAAACATAGGTCATACATTCTTTTCGACTGTTATATCAACTGGAAGCCTACGTGGCCCAGGAGTTAATATTCCCGACTTCGTGTCAAGGGAATACCTGAACGGTGCCCTAAAGGTTGTTCAAGATGCTTTCACCGATCAGATCAATTCAGTTAAAAGGCTAATCAAGGGCAAAGACACAGTTGTGGCAGAATCTAAACCCGAATCGATTCCTGGTTCCTACTCAAACTCCGTCAGTTGCTACAACTTCGCAACTGTATGATCCGTCAATACATGGACTGCAAGATCTGTTTATGGCCAAGTTGTTATCAAAATTAAGATTGAATTCCAATGAATCAGATTTGGTTGTTGTACTTAAATGTATTCATGAGGGAGCCCAGCCTAAATCAAATAAAGTGTCAAGATCTGATGTAGATTCGCTGAAGTCGGAGGTTTCTGCTGTTCGGGGTGATATGGTTGGTGGATTTTTAGTTGTTGATACAACCATCAACACCTGTACAAAGGCACTTCAGGAATCTCTGAATGCAATGAATGAGCGCACTCATGCCCTAGAATCTGCTTGTCGTACTAAGCCACGTCTCGTAAACGAAGGCATGATCACCAGGATCTGCTTGCCGTACTCAAGCCCTAGAATCTGCTTGTCGTACTTAAGCCATATCTCATAACGAAGGCATGATGACCAGAACGATCCTGATCACCATGAGGGGGAGAATAAGAGACAAAGAGTGGCTGAGACTTTTGATTTGGATGATGTTCAAGCAGAAACTGATGGGCAAAATGTACAAGTTGAATAGAATGTAGAATAAAATGTAGAATAAAATGTTCAACACAATGAAGAAGAAAATGTTGAACATAATGTTGAGAAAGAGATGGAATTTGCTGCTGAACATGTTGAAGAGCAAGTTGAGGTTAATGACAGACAGATTCTTTTGTATGTACCAATGGTTGAAAAGCCGGAGGTTCTCATATTGCAGCAAAACTAAGTTGTGGATATCTTGTATGATGATTTTATGGGATACACAGTTGAGTATGAAGAGAGCTCACATGACTATCTAAATGAGCTTATAGAAGATAATGTTATGGATGTGATTTCATCAGCTTTTCAAGCCTTAGAACCTGAAGTAATTGTAGCTTCTACTCAAACGCAAGTTCACTCTACCAATGTTCTGAGCACGTCTGTGCCCAGATTCTCACCAAGTCCAGTTCAACCCAATCAACCTCAACCTATGCAATCTGACTCGAAACCGGTAAAAGTTCTGGTGTCAAAAAGCCAGCTCTATCCTACCAAAAAAGATTGAGAATGACCCAATATGCAAGACTATAGCTGAAACTGCCTTATCTGGAGGATGAATATAGAAGGAGATGCGTTCACACCTTGAGAGATCTTGGCCAGGAGAAAATGTGGGGTATCAGACTAGTAAATATAAGAGTGAAGTTTCTCTATAACTGTATGTGGGTTAAAGCTCAAGGTGTTAAGTATGTTTATTCAAAAAGTGAGATTATGGACATGATGGAGGTATTTACTGATAGGATTTTGGAGTTTGAATATCCTACCTTCAAAGTTAGAAGAAAGAATATGGCAGAATATCGTTTTACTGAAGTTGATTTCCAGCAGCTGAATCTACGTGCTTATCAGACGATTAAGAGATTTCTAAGGCCTTGCTTGAATTATTTGGCAGTAATAGACTTTCAGCTTGGCTTAGAGAACAACATGAAGAAAATTAATTTGTTAAAGCCAATTCCAATGAATGAGATTGCTGAAGCATGTCCACCGTTCTTTCTACTTGAAAATCCAGAACTTGGGACTACTTACAGGGATCAACAGGGCCAGGAAAGATATCTCATATTTTTGGAAGTAGCCAAATATTCTGATGGGACTCTGAAGATGATCAGAACTCAGTTAGAGGATAAGCTGATGAAAGATGACAGACTCCATTTGATAGAAGATTTAATCAAACAACAAGATCTATGCTTACAAGAGGGTTGAATATGGTGAATGATCGTCTGGTGCTCAGAATGACTGCAAGAGACTTGGAAAAAGAAATTGGGCTAAGACTTAGGCGTAAAAGATTTTCAATTTTCAAAGCTTGAATCCAAAGGGAGAGAATGTTAGGAATGTATTTTCATGTATTATATTCAAGCTTAATACTCTTTTATGCTTACTTTGTGTAAGGGTATAAATACTCATTTCTTTGTGTTTTGACATTGTAAGAGTTGACAAGAGATATATGACAGTTCTAGTCTCTCTTTGTTAAGAAAATCTAATTTAATAGATAGGACCTCTTTTTCAGCTTTTACTTCATGAACATTTCTTTTCTAATTATTTACTTTTTCAGATAGAATATGTTTTTCTTCAAAAAGAATATCAAGTTGTTCTTCTGCAGAAATTCAGTTTATCTATTAAATATGACTTTCTTCTCTGAATTTATTGACCTAAGTTCTT
Organism: Silybum marianum; assembly: GCA_036898165.1. Lineage (NCBI taxonomy): Eukaryota > Viridiplantae > Streptophyta > Magnoliopsida > Asterales > Asteraceae > Silybum > Silybum marianum. The sequence goes on from CM072539.1 coordinate 2,244,527, forward strand.
TCACCTTTGATTCTTCTTCTTAGTTCAACAAGTTCAAAAATCATTTTAGGTATTTGTTCTTTTAAATCATTTTCAGAAGAAGAGTTTCCTCATAATCATTGTCTGAATCATTGTGAGAAGTTTTTGGATGATCTCTACACATTAAGCACTTAGTTGCATAATAAGAAACTTCTTCATCATCCTCATCATCAGTCCAATTAAGCCAATTTTCTTCTTCAGCATACAGGACAATGTTTAAGTCCTTTTTCTTTGACAGTTCAGCTTTTTACTCATAGTAAACAGTGTTTTTTACTTTCTTGCTCCTACATTCTCTAGCAAAATGGCCTGGTTTCCCACAATTAAAACATTTAGATGGCTCTCCTTCTTCTTTCTCCTTAACTGCCTTCTTCTTAAAGCTCTTCTCTGCCCCTTTTGATTCTGGCTTGTCATTTCCACCTTTCTTGAGGTTGTTATACTTCGTATTATATCTCTGATTGAAGGCTTTTGTAGAAATGCAAATCCTTCAGCTATCTTTTTCATCTCCTCATCATAATCATGACCAGAAAAATCTTCTAATTCTGGTATCTCTATAGCTTTTGAAGGAGTAGATCTCTGAGTATTAACCTTGTTTGTTAGAATGGAAATTGAGTCACTGACCTTTTTCTTATCACTTTCCCTAGATCTGATCTTGTGTTCTTGTTGATGCAATACTCCATACACATCATGTATGGTCTTTTTAGACAAGTTCCTAGTTACCATGTTATTAGTGAAGGTGTCCCATTCTGGACCAAGATTCTTCATAAATTTGTTGTTAATCTTAGAATTTAGATTTTGAACCCCGTTCCTTCTCAAATCATTCAATATATCATTGAATCTGTTGTAGGTATCTGAGAGGGATTCATTCTCTTTGGCTTTAAAACCTTCATAGGTGCCAATGCAAATATTCAGTTTGTTTTCTTGGCTTTAGCACTCCCCTGCATTTGGACATATACTTCGAGTGGTCCATTTATGATCGATTTCATCAGTTCTTCATCGATGTTGTCCAAGAATTGTATCATTCTTATTCGCCATTGATGATATTCACCTATAAACAGGGCAGGTGACTTTGTCTCATATACGATTGAAACGTATTCTTTTGACATTCTGATTAATATGATCGAAATTCGATAGTAATTGATTCGATTTGAAGAAATTGATCAATTGAACAAGGATTTGATCAAGATTTGATAGAAAAAATGATAGACTGGGAACAAATTGATCAGTATCAAGAAACGAATCGAAATCAAGAATAGTTGATTTTCTTTGATACCAATTGATAACTCCTGTAAACAGAATGTATAACAAAGATGTAAGATATAAGATTGAGATCAAGGAAGTCGTAGGTATATTGATTCAAGAACAGTGTTACAATACGTACAAGTTCCCAACGAACTGACAACTATAACAAACGAACTGACTATCTATATATACAGATATATAAATGCTAAAACTACATGTTTGTACATAACAGACCTATAGCAACTATACACGTGTCAAGTCGTCTTCAGACTTGTCACTTCAGAGTTCCTTCTGAACTCTGAAGTCTTCTCTTTAGACTTCTGAAGTTGCCTCTTCAGACATTATGTCTTAGTCGATTTCTCTGTCTTCTGAACTCTGAAGTCTCATCCTCAGACTTCTGAGACTTCTTCTGCAGACTTTATACTTAGTCTTATTCGCACAAGTTCAGATCTCTAAACTTCAAGTCTGTAGACTTCTGAGCTATTTTGAAGCAATTCTTCATATCTTAACAAACTTTTTAGATCTACGAAGGGCTAGAGGTTCAAATCATGTATCATATTCATATATGTTTCATAAATGAAAAATAACAACTTTTGTATATATATCATTTTCGTAAATTGATGAATTTTTGTATATGGTTATGAATATTTTTGTATTACGGTTATGAATGGATATAATTTTTTATGCATGTGCATTTCGTATGAATAGTTATGAGTTTTTTTTTATGAATTTAAGGAATTATTGATTTTTAAAAAGAATATGAATTGTTCCTAAAAAAATACATGGAATTAATGATTTTTGAAAAATCAAAGTCATTCCTAAAAATACGAAATTAAGACAAAGACCCAAATATCTTTGGTTTGTAACCTTCGTATGGTTTGTATTTGAACCAGCCTCTCTCTATCTATATATATATATATATATAGGGGCATGTTCAAATGAGAACTCAAATTTGGTCGTGAACATAAGAACAAATGAGAGTGCGACACATGTCCTAAGCATTATTCAGACTGAATAAATACTATATTCAGTCTGAATAATCTACATTCAGACACGTGTCGTGCTCTCATTTGTCCTCGCGTTCACAACCAAATTTGAGTTTGCGTTTGAACTTTTCTCTCTCTCTCTCTCTCTCTCTCTCTCTATCTCTCTCTCTCTATATATATACATATATATATATAGATATAGAGGGATGTTCAGGAGAAAACGCTAAAAAAAGAGAAAACTGAAGAACATCCTGAGAGTCCGCCATGTGGATGGTATTTTTTTTTCTATGCATCAATGCATATATATGCATTAGTGCATATGCACAAATGCATATAAGCGGTTGGAACTCATTTTTTCTATGCATCAATGCATAAATATGCATTAGTGCATATACACAAATGCATGTTACCAGATGGCGGTCTCCCAGGGCGTTCTTCAGTTTTTTTTTTTAGCGTTTTCTCCTGAACCTCCCCCCTCCCCCTCTCTCTCTATATATATATACATACATACATACATGTATATAATTATCGGTGTATCAACACTATTAGAAAATTGAGTATTTTCAACGGAAATTAATTTTCAACGGAAAATGTCGTTGAAAATTTTCTACGAATTTTAGAGGATTATTGACAGAACATAAATTTTCTACGAATTTTCAACGAATTTCCGTTGAAAATCTCTCACAAACATATATGCATTTTCAACCAAAAAATTTGCAACGGAATGTCTCGTTAAAATTTTTTTTGTTGAAAATGCATTTTGTGAGAGATTTTCAACGGAAATTCGTTGAAAATTCGTAGAAAATTTATGTGTTGTCAATAATCCCTTTAAAATTCATAGAAAATTTTCAACGACATTTTCCGTTTGAAAATTTTCGTTGAAAATACTCAATTTTCTAGTAGTGCAAGACAATGATTTAATACATAAAATATATAACCATAAAGTGTCGAAAGGTATACATTGTTCCTCAATCGGCGGTGGATGTGAACCTTTGAAAATGTATGTTTATACTAAAAAAGTAACATGATGACATCGAGAATTTAGAAAAATAAGTTGGTCGTTTTATGTGATGAATTGCATGCATATTCCAAAATCGTGATTATTTAGATATAAAAACAGAAATAGACACAATAATAGTAATATGATATCACATATATAAAAAGTGGTATATATTGTTACGTCCTTAAAAAAGGAATATTTGCACATGTCGTTTATTGCAATAGACATTGTATATTGACAAAAAAACGTAATTGAGGTACGATTAAAGTGAGACAAGATGACTCTTGTTATTCATAGTTTACAATTTACTCCCACGATAAATTGACTTGAAATAGTCTAAACTCATCAATCAAGTTCATTTTTCAGTTATTTCGTACATGGACAGATCCGAAGGGTTGGTTAATGGTTGGGTTGGGACGTACCACCGTAATTTTTCCTCATTGTAAGACAAAAAAATTAAATTTGTGAAAGATGCAACCGTTTTGTTTCAGACGGTATAACTGTTTTATATGGTATGACCGTATACAAAAATTCTTAGGACTATCCCTGATTTCTTAAAGCTTCTTTTCAAAATAGTCAGTTTTTATGTAGATGCTTTACGTATTTACGTAAAGACTGGTTTTGGGAAAGAAAAAAAACTTTTCATGCAAAAATTGGAATTCTTATGCATATACGTAAGGATTCTTACGTTAAAATTTGAATCATTACGCATATATGTAAGAGTTCTTACGCAAAAATTTAAATCCTCACGCAAAAATCTGAATCTTTACGTAAAAAATCTTTTTAGTTTAATCTAAAAACTGAGTTTATGCAAATGTATAAAAACATTGTGTAAGCTCTGACTAAAATAGAAATCCAATTGAAAAGGTGGCTAAAAAGTAAAGTTAGTTGAGAAAATTGGTTATTTTGATCAATTTCTGTATGTTCATTGACAATGTGCGATTTCATACATTTTCAATAAAACTTACTCTTATAAATTTCGTTCGTGTAAATATCGTTAAATATTAACCATACATTGAACTTCAAAATAATCAAATTGGCTTGTGAACTTTAACGAGATGTTTGGTTGACGGTAAGTATGTAAGGGTTTGGATTTCGTGGAAAGATTTGAAATCTTTGATGTGTTTGGTTTTTAGAATTTGAAATGAAATTGAGTTATATTAGATAATTTATAAAAAAACTAAAATTAATTATTGTTATTATTATTATTATTATAAATGAATCTTTTAACATATTTTATAACATTATTATAGACAAATCCTATTAAATTCCATGACACTACAAAACAAAGGATTTTTACCCACAAAAATCACCCCAAAAAAATTCGTTCGGTGGTTACCCACTGATCATCCAGAAAATACAATGGTTGGGTAAAATCCGATGTTTTGAAAAAATATCAACATATTACCCAAAGAATCAGTGAATTAACCACCTACAATTTACCCACCAACTTTTGTGCCGGTTTTGTAAAAAATCAATTCTTAACGACAGATTTCTTAAAAAAAATCCGTAAACAAAAATTTACCATTTAGGATTTAACTTGAGTAGTTGTTAAGAGAACTGAACGGATGATTATTTTATATATGTCTATTTAAAACCAAACAAAACGAACCTAGTAAATTCTAAGATTGGGAACAAGTTTAGCATCCCCGTCTCCATCCTCGTGTCTGCCAGGTATGGAGAATCGAATCACCTCCCGTTTTGTTACATATTTTGTTTAAATAAATCTCGTAGCATGAGTTTGATACAATAGACAAGACATGACATAACAAAACAGATAGGGGTAATCGTTCTATGTTTGACAGGATTTTTACAGGAAACAAAGTGAAACGGACATGTTAACCACCCCACTGGCCCACCCCATGGAACAATACCGATATAACATCAAAACAAAACTTAATTCTCTTTCTAAAACATTAAATACACTTTTCTTTTTGCATTTTATTTATTATTTAAATTTTATTTATTGGGTTTTATGATCTTTAAGCTTTCATTTTCCTCTCCTCAAAATAATTATTAAATATTAATAATAGGAAAAACAGTATAGAAAAAATAAAAAATAAAAATTGAAAACTACATAAACTTTTTATTGTAGTATTATTAATCCCACTAAGATCAAGTAACAAGTATTCTAAACATTTAAGAACAATAATTAAGAACAAATCGTGTATATTGATTGAGAACTTTTCTATAGAAACACTTTCTCTCTCTCTAGAATATTACAAATGAGCTCTCTTCCTTGTTGTCATTAATTCTCTCCTAATACAAGAGTACTTATACTATCTACTAATTACAAAGTCAAACTATAAACTAATCTATCATTAAACTCCATACTTTGACTTTCTTAATATGAAATGTTGACTTTTACATAATTGTCGACTATGTTGACTTTGACTTTAAGGTTTTGACCTCTTTATTCTTTAATCTCGTCTTCATTATCGGTGATCTCGGATACAACATAATTTTAGATCCAACAAGTGTCATTCTAATCATCTTGACAAAAACTTTATAATGACATATTTTGTTATAAAAAAATATTTATTTTTATTATAAATTAATCAAAATATAAAAGATATAAATAAACCATTAACGATAAATCGGTCATTTTATCTGTTTTGTCTTGTCTTGTCCAGTTTTGTCGCACCAAATGCTAAATGGTTGTCATTTAATATTTATCATGTTTGGGCACCAAACGCACCCTTATAGATTTCATTGTATGAAAAATGTCAAATAAGTTACTGTTAATGTTAATGTACGATATTCTAATTCGTTAACTTTGAAAGGGAAACTAGCATGTTTTAATTAAGTACAAAAATTGTTAGGAATGCTTCAATTCAGTAATCCTCAAATTATTCTTTCTGAAAAACTCTATCTCATGTATATTTTGACGGTTTAAAAGTTTCAGCTATATATGATGACAGTTGTTAAAATTCAAACTTAATATACTTGAACTCTAATATAATAAACTGAGTATGGATTCTAATTCAGGTTGTTGCATTCGTGTACTTTGATATCAAGGAAATATGTTTTGGATATTATTCAAAATTTGAATAAGAAATAGTAAGAGATCAATGGTCGAGGAGATGCATGATCGATGAATTGTACATGATCAATGGTCATCGTTGGCGGTCAAAAAATATCTATACTATATTAAAAACCATGAGTTATGGTTACTTTGAAATTTTCAAGAGGTCCTTGTTTTTATGCATCTGGTACAAGCTATTAATGCACATATTAAACTGCCTTTTCAATCTCCTACCTTACTCCACGTTTCACATGCCTCTCCTCTCCATGTTCCAATCCACGTTCCCCTAGAATTCCTCCCCTCTCCCCTCACGTTCATGAAATATGCTCTATGAAATCACATATATTTCTTTGCAAACGATTGGGAGAAGATCAGTTCCTCTTGACAACCACGAGGATGGAGGTTTCATCTGAAACAATGATATTCTGTTGCAAGGGTATGTTTTCAGTTTTTTATTTTTATTTTTATCAAGCGTATTGAATAAAATCTCTAAGCAAATAAGCGTTTTCTGTTCTTTTTATCAGGATTGATGCCCATAGTGACTCGATTTCTCTATCTCTGCTATCTGTGTACCTAGGTATCTAATTCTCTCCAATTTGTGTATGATTGATATACAATTTTTTTCCTTTTTTTCCTTTCTTTCAGTAAGTAACTGATTTTTTGTTTATTAAGTTGGATTTGAAAATATTCTTTAGGTATTGGTTTTGAATTCTTGGAATATGTATGTTTTCTTGTGTTAAATTTCTGAGTTTTTTTTAATGAACACAAGATGTTCGATAAAAAGTATTCAATGAGACCTTCTAACATATTTCTCTTCTGTGTTGTTTGGCGTTTACATAGTTGAGGGACAATCTGAAACTATAGTTGAGGGGGGGGGGGGGGGGGGAAAATATGGTTGGACTTACCTTACGAAGGTAATGCTCATTATCGTATATCATTCCTCATGATTTTGACAAACTATTTTTATTCTTCCTCCATGTTGATCATAATTCCTCTCGATGATTTGAATATGATTCCTTTTATATACTTAGTGAAATTCCATTGTATAAGCTTCTGTTAATATTCAGCGATAGCACACGCTGATTACCATCAGCGATCGCTGAAGATCAAGGAACAGCAAACTTATCTCTGAAGTCCTGAAGATCAGCTATCACACCAGAAGACCATTCAGCGAAAGTCGAAGACCTTAGCTGAAGAGAGAGATAATCATCTAAGTGAACTGAAGCGGTTCAGCGATAGCAGCGATTATCTAATCAAAGTGTGATGTCTTGTGAAGCCTCAGCGATACTGAAGATTCCTCCTTGAAGATTCAGAATCAGCGATCAAATGAAGCTTCCTTAACAAGACAAAAGATTGATCTTATCCTCGATGCACAAAAGTCAAACCTAGAACCATGTCAGAAAAGGACGTACGATTTGTCTCTTATGTCCCCATCATATCTGATACGGTATTGTTCATATTCGGCTAAAAACATGGTTGTCTCATTAGCAAGGACAAGCTTCCTATCCAAACTTGACACGTGGCATATACCTTTTGTCTTGCATTAAATGCAAACGGGTATAAATAAGATGGAGATATCTTCATCATCTTAATGCATGCTTCCTTCTAGCCTAAACCCTCTTAATTTCTTCCTTCTTCTTGTGCATCAAACTTAGTGTTTCTTAGTTACAATAGAATAGGTTTTAAACTTGTTCTTATTCCGCTTGTAACTGTAAATTTGTTTATGTTATATAAACTCATTTAAAAACCAAAATCTGTGTGTTTGTATTCAACCCCCCCCCCTTCTACAAACTGTTTGATATTTATTGAACTCTTGTAGACCCTTATTGGGACCAACACTCCATTATCATTGTATTTTGGAAACATACTTGGCATAAAACTTAGAATGGAGCCTCAAGACGCAATGTCAAAAGTAATCCTTTGCTGGCAGACGCACCCTGTCCTTGTTGTTAAGGTACTGCACTACTGCCTATTTATGCTTCCTTTTTTAATGGAACCAACTTTGTTTTTTAAAAACCCTTCACACATATTCCCTGTTGGGTATCCTTCTTCACTTTCTCTTTTAATAACCATATATCTGCAGGTTTAATAACGATATGATTTTTCGTATTTGCTTCAAACTTATTAGTTTGTTTGCTTCTTTATTCTTCTCTTTGAAACATTTTTTTGTTGATTTTATAGTTAAAGAGGGGTGTTAGTCACTTAAAGATGTCCACAAGTAAATATCACCTAATTAATGAAAATGATTTCAATTAGATAACTCCAAGTTTAAAATATGGGATGGACACCATGCCTCAAGAAATCAGAAATAGAAAAAAGTCGTCAAGGCTTGGTTAAACAGGGAAGAATGTGTATCTTAGACAAGATCCGAGTTTTTGTTTATTTATATTACTGGCATGTGCTTAACATGTTGTCAATTGTATCAGGCCTGACCAAAGAGTGGGATCATCAGCAACTATGAGATGTCTACAACCTTCATTAGCCAAGATGTGGAAAGCTTCAATTCTTGTTGAATGCCATAAACATGAGCTTCTTCGAACGATTAAGTTTGGCGTGAAGGATCGTCTCCCATCTCCATCGATGATTAATAATTCAAATGTGAATGTTGCTAAACAAAGGTTGAAAATGATTATGTTTTTCGACCGATGTGCAGTTAGTGAGGAGGTGAATCAAAAGATAGTCAACAATATAGTCAAAGCTATTTCGGCCTTTGTGGTGGTGATTGAATTGCAGGATAAAGTCCAACCCAGTGTGTCGATGGACCCCGCACTCGGCACGATCTACTTGGTGACGGTGCCTATGCGACGCGTGAAAGCGGAATATCAAGAAGACGGGGAGGGAACAATTATGAACGTGGAATACAACTTCTGGTTCTATGGATATTTAGTTTGATTTCTACGTCACAAGTGAATGATTTTTAGCTTTTCCAGTGACCGGAGATCGGAACCGGAAAAAGAAGATGATAAAATTTGTTTGGTCAGGTAGTGTTTGATGGATTGGAATTTATAATAACTAATTATAGCAAACATTGTAGATAGTGTTTGATGGATTGGAATTTATAATAACTAATTATAGCAAACATTGTAGATATTCATATGCTTTAAATTTGAGTCTTCATTACAATTATCTCATGATCTTGTATTAGTATTGGAATAATTATCTTAACTTAACTCATAAAAGATAAAATGCATAATGCATATTATTTTGGGTACTATTTTTCAAAACCTTAAGTTCGTAGTCAAACTTGTTGCCTATTTTGAAAATACTTTATTCTGATTATAAATAAACAATTTTTATTATTCTGTTGATTTTTCAGGTGAAGAATCGTGAGAGAAAGAAAGTTTAAAACCAATTGTTATTGCATGATTGTCGATTCATTCCCAAACAAACTATAGGCTACTTGGATTTTTAGTAAAAGATTGTTGTCACATCTGCATGTATAGGTATTTCGTATAGTTAACCACATAAGCTACATTGTTGTGCAATTTGACGTGGAACTCCTTAGTTCCATATTTGTAAATAGTTTAATTTGTTTTTCATGTTGTTTATTCTCAAAAACAAATTCAAACAATATTTGGTTCGGTGACATACAAACCATTGTGATCGTTGAGAAATTTTGATAAAATGGAACTTTAGTTGTTCAATAATCATGTTGTTTTGCAATACATGCACACATTTTGAATCAAAAATTTGTATTTTTAAAATGATTAATATTATATTTGGTCGATCTTTTTGTTCGGTTTAAGTTGCTAATGTTACTGTTCCTACAAGATTCTTTTTTAATGAGGATTGACTAATAAGTGTATTGATTTATTGTTTACGGAATTCAAAGTGAATAGTTTTAACCTTAAGCAACATATTACACCAACCTAATGGAAACATATTACAACCTAGGCCCAAGAATATTTACGCCTAAGTGCGCCTTTTAACCAACTTTGCTTGTGCCTCAGTTAGCTCGGGCAAGTACCTCTTGCCTTGGGTGACATGATCAAGTGTCACTTAACTCTTAAGGGCTACTTACGAAAAGCTTACTAACAAAAGTCACCACTCTCATATATCTTATGTGATGGAATTTTAAACCATCAAAACGGATTGATGGAGCATTTATAACCCGATAAGCACTTACCGCCACCTGGTAACAAACATTACACTCATTACTGGGTAAGATTATCAATTCTTGTCTTCCATCATATGGATGTATGCATGGCGATCTTTTATATACGGTATATATATAGGGGAGGGATCATATGAGAACATTAACAATTTAAAGGAACAAAGGAATTCATTTGGGACCACATATGATGTGGGTCCCACATAATATTAAATCATTTATGATTTAATATTAAATCATAAATGATTTAATATTATGTGGGACCCACATCATATGTGATCCACACTAGTCCCTTTGTTCCTTTAAAAATGCAAAGTTCTCATTTGAACCTTCCTCTATATATATATATATATATATAGGGGTAGGTTCAAATGTGAACTCATTTTTGGTTGTGAACATGAGGACGAATCTCAGCCACACATCTTCGGTTATGGTGGACGCGATCATGGAGGATTGACGCGATTCATGGGAAGGTGGAGATTATTAAAGAAGGGGAACCAGGTCAAAGCCGCCTTTATTGACCGGATAAGTGGCTGAGATTCGTCCTCACGTTCACAACCAAAAATGAGTTCACATTTGAACTTTCCTATATATATATATATATATATATTAAATTTTAATACTTTGATTTTTATCTAACTATTAATTTCTACTTCTACAAACAATTATTTAGACAAAGATCGTTATTGACTCGATATGTATTAAAAAAACTGGACGATACTTGTATTAAGTAAAGTGTAAATTATTATTTCGTAGTTTTCTGTTTCCACATCTAGAGATAGGGAGCTTCTCTATGACGATTAATAAAGCTCAAGGACAGACGATCCCAAATGTAGGAGTTTACCTACCAGAACCACTATTCTCACATGACCAACTTTACGTGGCGATATCCAGAGGTATATCACGATGAACTACAAAGTTTATGGTGAAACCTGCCAAAAAAAACTAATCGCTATGGAGTCTATACATCAAATGTAGTGTATCGACAAGTTTTACGTGATTAATAAGGTACAATTAGCTATCGATTATTAAACGTTTCTTATTTATATATATACATATATATACAAGATCAATATGTATATATTTATAATACTTGTTTATTTCTTGCAGGGCATTCTACTTTCTACATATGGATGTTTTGTGTAACCCCGCCTTAGCACGACACAATATTGTTTGCTTTGGCCTAAGCCGCACGGATTTGTTTCTGGCGACCTGGCGAGGACTTCCCAGGGGGTCACCCATCCTGGTACTACTCCCACCCAAGCACGCTTAACCACAGAGTTCCAAGAACCTGCCTTGCGTGTGGCCCCAAAACGCATTGTGTTTAGGAAGGCCAAGGTTTACTTATGAACCCAGCATCACTCCTGTCCACGGCTGATATGGGATCTGCCTAAGGTGTTACATTTTGTGAATGGGGAATCGGCCTACTGTTATAGGTTAGCTTGTTTTTTTTAAGGTTATAAATAAAATGAGGACACATGTGTAAGCATCAGTGGAAATTCATATCTTAAGCCAAACTGACACTTGATTTTGTTTTGTTTTCGTTTTGCGTTTTGCGTTTTTTTCATTTTACGTTTTTCCCCTGCCTACTACTAACATACATGTGTAACCATATGGCATGTATGCATGTATAACTCAAGACATTTTGCGCCGCAACACGCGTGGGTATTTTATTATTAGTAAGTAAGTAACAAAGTTAATAAGAAAAGATAATGTATATTATACCGGGGTCAAGACGGGTTGGGTGGAGACATTGAACCCGATTATCCTGGAAATCCCATACCTGAAAAAATGTGAACGGCCTAATTGAAAAAAATGATAAAAAGCTCCTTGAACTTGTTGAAACGTTACTCGAAGTGGCTTTTCAAAAACTGTATTTTGGCTTACCAAATGGAGAAGTTTCAATAAACTAAAAAAAATAACTTGAGCTAGGTTGATTGCCAAACATGGCCTATAAGCTAGATAAATTGTAAAGTGAGATCACATAGGAAGAACTGCATCTATGAGTGTGTTTAATGAGTCAGTTACAATCACATCGATGAATTTGTGCCCGCAAAGGGGGATCGGGCTGCAGACACGGAGAGAGGAATTATTTCAAGTGATTTACTATATGTTTTGCAAAAAATAAGAATAATTTACTATATGTTTTGCAAAAAATAAGCTAGCTTATAAGCTGGCTTATTTTTAGTGTACACGTTTGGCAAACAATAAGCTAGCTTATAAGTCAGTTTATAAGCTGGCTTATTGAAACGCTACTTGGAGTAGCGTTTTAGGAGCTTATTGTCATTTTTTCCAATTATAACCCTCGTTAATATTAATTATTAATTATTGCTTTTATTTTTAAATACGTCTTTTTTGGTCATTTTACATTCTTATACGCTAGTTTTGCCAAACATGATTTTTTCATCAGCTAACTTATCAGCCATCCGCTAGCTTATCAACTAGTTTGCCAAAACAAAGTTATAGATGGTTTTTACGAAATCATGATCGGTCCGATGGTTGATTCCTTGCCTTGCAGATCCAAGGTCTCGTGTTCAAGGTTTTTTTTTATAGCTTTTTATCTCAGTTTAGTTCTAAAACATAATACACCCGTAACTACAAAAGCTAAAGACTAAGAAATAAGAATATTGATACATACAAGATTTGACACAGATAAACTTGTGTTATTATAATAGTTTCATGGAATACTTCAAACGCATATGCCCAACACTTGCTAATTATAGGAAACAATTAATCCCATGTGCTTGGAGAATTGAAGCCCAAGGTCTAATTGAGAGGGAAATGTTGTATATTTTATCACTAATCTAAAAAAGTTACAGTTTTTGGCTACAAAACTATAAATATTCTCTAACTCCAACATACAATATTACCTTCATGTCATTTCATTTTGTATTACCACTTCCAGTATATATATATATATATATATATGTATGAAGATTTGTATTTTACTTACTTTGGTGGTGGTTGTTTTGTACATCTAATCCCCAAATCCGAACTTGTCAACTGGATATATCTTGCTTCCCTTTTCTCCATTCCTTCCTGACTTGCAATGAATCTGATTTGATTTCTCTGACATTTTGTGGTTTCTATTTCTATCACTTGTAATCCTGTTATTTAAGTTCAAAGGCACTCGATTACAAATTTAGAATACGAAAAAGTTGTTTTATGGAGCAAGGAAACTTGAAGAGGATGAACCTGAGGTGAACCAAAAACAAAATGCCGATAAGGGCTGTGCCTTTAGCAACTGTTTTCATCAATGGGACTATGTAGGTGGGCTTTTTCTCCATGTTACCCTTTCTCTTGTCGCTTCTCCCATTGGTGTTTGTTTCCGCCAAACTCTCAATACTCTCTTCTTTTCTTTCACACTACATAACCCAATAAAAATGAAGATCATTATTCATTAGCTTGTTTAAAAAAGGGTGTTCGCCACCCGCCCCCACTGCCCTGGTCCCACGTCCATAATGGCAGATGGGCTTGAACCCCGGACCTCACCCATATGGATTACACCCACAACTCTACCGCTATTTTTCCTATTATGGAATGGTTTCAGCTGTATCACTTTGGGGGTTTATTCCATGCTTTAAATTGTTTAACGACTTATGGCTAGGGGTGGTAACCATGTCGTGTTCGGGTTGCCGGGTCGCGGGTCAGGAAGGCTCAACCCGTTTAACAAATCGTGTCGCATTGATCAACCCTAACCCGTATACACTCGGGTTCACGGGTTGGTGGGTTAAAATTCTATAATTTTAAACGGGTTAGCGGGTCAACCCATGAACATATACATCAACCCGAACACGACCCATATCATACACGGGTTCGCGGGTCAGAAAATTCAACCCAAACCCGTTTATTTTCGTGTTGGGTCGAGAATTGCCACCTACTTATGGCTAGAGTATTACATAAAAAGAGGGACTGCTGAACTCTCCTCAAGAAAATGAAGATACCTTGCTAGCAGCTTTAGTTCTATCTTCAGTATAGCAATGAACATCGTCACTTTGATTCGTGCATACTTGATCATCTTCTTTCTTCACATTGCCAAAACCTTTACCAATCCATCAAGGTTGATATTCAGAAGAAATTCCATAGTGATGAACAGAATATGAAATATGCAGTGTTGGGCAGGTTCAAATGAGAACCATAAATATTTTGAGAACTTGAGAACCAACTATTCAGGCTTTATTCACGATAAATGAAAATGCATGATATTCATAATGAATAATGTTCATGATAATGATTATTCATCATGAATAATAGGTTCTCAAAATATTTATGATTCTCGTTTGAACTTTCCTCTATGTAGTGTAGTGTAGGCATGCCTTTTCTTACCAATCTCCTGCAATATTCTTTCACTTGATTCAACACGATCAACTATGTAATTCAATTTTGAATCAGCCATTTCAACACCCTTCATCAACTTGTCATTCACCCCTTCACTAACCAAAATTTCTTGGATATCGTCCGTAATATTTGTGACATTATCGGAATCTCCCAAATGTTTTTGGGTCTGAGAAATGTGATTCAGTGATTCTAGATCATCTGGCTCAGACTTAGCATCAAAGTCAAAGTCAAGCACACGGCCCACCACAGAGCTCACACTGCTTATGGAAGATGGCTTTATATCATCAGGAAACTTCCTCCATATTCTACACATGGAAGCGTCGGGTGTTGTATTTGAATTATGGGTTTCAGTACCCAAACATGAATGGCACAAGCAATTCTCAGAGATATGAACAGGAGTCAGAATTCTAAAGGAAAGACTATTTGATAAAGATATATGATGATTGACGTTATGCGTACTAAGAGCGTTTTCTCCCACATCAATTCTCTCTGGTTCTTCATCATCATCGCCATCATGCCAAAAATCTTCTCCATGGTTTATGGGTGTGAACTCATCACATATTATCAATCGTGATTCACAAACAGGCGATGAAATTCCATCCAGTTGATTATCACTACTAACATATTGCAAGACAATGGATTCTGCTGATCCTGGTATGTGCGCAAATATATCCATTTCTTGCTTCTTGGTATCAATCTGTTGTATGCTTTGAGTCAGAGCATACTTATCTGGTGACTCTCCTGACTCTAAATATAGATAATCAGTGTCTGAAAAATTGCTTTTTTCCTCATCAGATTCTTCAAGATATGATTCGTCCTCTTGTTTAGGTGATGCAGAGGAACTTTTCTACAGAAAAAGTTGAAAATGAATACTTTTAGCCTATTGATTTTGAAGTTTCAACAACAATTTGGACACATATAAACCTATTAAGGGGCTGTTTGGCAGTTGGTGAATGGTTTGGTGCAGAATGATTAAGTGGTCAGAATGATTAAGATGCTCTTATGATATAGTGCAAAATGAAATATAATTGTTTGGTAATTATTCAAAATGAAATTAGGGCTCTGAATGGTCAAGGGAGATCCATGATACAAAATGATTCAGAGGGTTTTGAAACCATTAAGAGGCAGACTTTTTTTTTTTGCCAAACAAGATTCACCTCTTAACGATTCAGAGACTGCCTCTTAATAGAACTGTTAAGAGGTAAACAAACAGCCCGTACAACATTCCTTCATAGTAAGTGCTTCTGCTTGCTTACAAAATTTCTAGATTGGACAATTATCGCAAATCCCTAAAACAGAGAGGTTAAGTTGTCCATATAAATTATTAGAAATACCTGTCTGTGGGTAACACTGCATGTCGATAATTCCAAGCTTCTTCTGATGCATCTGACTGCATTTGTGGGCATGGCTATAATTGTTTTGGTAACATCATCAAAATCTGGAACCTAGCACAATAAAGTCGGTTAAGTCTCATCATATATTACATTTCTAAGTCCATCTTTCTAGTACATTGTGACTTGTGGGTAATAACGATACAAGTTTCACAAAAGTTATTCAACACAATATCTTACAGTGAAGAAACAAACCCCTTATAGTAATTTCTATTTCATATGAGTAAGCACTAAGCAACAAGGTGAGATAGCATCCGACATAATAATATGTAATATTACTCACATTTAATTGCTTAGACCTAGCTTTCTTTGATAGAGATCGTATACACATACATACTTTCCGAGTGTCTCTCTTCTCCACAACATCAGATGGGGAGAAAAGATCAACACCACTCAATCCCAAAACTTTGCATACCTGCAACAAATTAAGAAAAAAATGAAGTTATTATCATCTTTACTTTTGAATGAATTCACATCAATATGACTTTTCAGAAACACTATGACCCATCAGCATACTTCCAACGAATCGAATGTAAAAGATAGAAACCTAACACTACTATCACTTTTATTAGCTGACAAAATATCTTTTTGATTTATTTCCACTTTAGATTATTCAGGTTCTTTATAAAATGAATCTGCTGCCTAAATTTTTCCCCACCATTTAATGGTATTTCCTCTTTATTTAATTCTAGTATAAATTTATTTACAGTCAACTCTAGATTGTAGTTCTAAGCATACAAAGAATAAGAAGCTTGCCTTCAAAAACGAATCGACGTTTGAGTAAGGCCTATATCTGCCAATGCTCTTCCTTGTATCAACTGGTATAACCATATGATCTTTAAAATTGTTGAGCTCCATATATTTAACCAACAACATATTCCATAATGCTTTTGAAACATCAAATCTGTGAAGTCAAATAAGGTCATTTCAGTCATAAACAAATAATACACATGTTCGCCATACATGCCGATTCTCTTTACCACCTCATACATTCTCTAAAGGTTACCATATGCTGACTTTGACTTCAACATGAACCAATTTTAGATTAAAAATTGATGAGTTTATTGTTCTTGGAGAAATTTTGACAGACTGCAGTTGAATGTACAAGTGCTAAAGAAGAATAAAATCAGTGCAGAATGTGATATACATATATAATAATTTTAAAGTTGGCAAATTCCTAGTAACCACACATATTCAGAAAACAACTAGATCTTTCATTTTTTTGAGATCAGTTACTATGTAAACATTTACATCTTAGAAAACTTATGCTCCCCGTATGTGTAAAACATAGAAATACTATAATACACAAAAAATGCCATGTCAACATAAAGGGTAAGAACCTACAGTAGCTCTCCATCAGAAAGTAGATCACAAATGCTTAGTAGCTCATCAAATCTTGTGTGCAGCACTTCTCCAAGCCATATTCTTGCTTGAGACTAAATCATATAAAAGAGAAAAATCAGATCCCGCATTAAAAAATGAAATAGTTTAGATTAGACTTTACATATATGCCCAGAAGCTAGAAAGTACATGAAAATAATTCACAGGAACAATCTTCGTAATCGTAACTAAATTATGTACTTATATCTTGTGTATCTTCCGACTCTTTTTCCTAGTTTCCAACTTGTACAACTCTTGTAGACCTTAAAGAACGTATTTTGAACAATATTTTTTGAGTTTTGCTGGGTCGCTTGTTGCCTTATTCATATCAAATTAAGGTTATTCCATATATGCAGCCTAATGACCCACAAAACCATCTATCACTAAATATGACATCTCTAGTGTAAGCATCACATTTGGCAAAGATGACAAGATCTGTTGATCCAGTGACTCCGAATGGGGGAAATTAAACTCAAATGATAGGTATAAATTATTCTAGACCTCATCAGCACACAACCAATTGGATTTCAGTTGGAAACCTAAGAATCTGCTAAGAAAAAGGATGATGAGAGGAAAGTGAAGTTGAGAATTTTTTTTCACTGTCTTTCATGGCTTATGCTAGTTTCCCACTTCTCATGAACTTGTTTGTTAGTCTTTTCCAAAGGGGGCTTCTCCTCTAGGTCAAGAAGAGTGATGCTTTCAATTTTATAACTTCATTACAAACTACAACTACATGGTTTTGGTTATCCTTTTGTAAGCATCTCTAACTTTGAATATCTTTTTCCTTCTTAATTTGGTAAAACTGAAAAAGAAACATTTAAAATGGAGTAGATTCATTTCAACTGGGAAATTTTAGTTCCAAAGGCACATTGAATATTATAACAATCTTTACATTGCATATCACCTAACATTATCGAAAAGATATGCAGAGTATCAAACTCTTTTCGCAATGAGCAAGTTGTACATTCTAAATACATACATCAACTCAATAAAAAAAACTTACAATTTATATTCCCTATAATCTATGTAGAATGAAATGATCGGCGTAGACAAAAAAAAATATTCTCAAATTGAGCAATTTTCTAAATGCAACTGAGTTCAAAGTTTCTTGGTAAAACAAACAACATGTGCATCGTT
Organism: Silybum marianum; assembly: GCA_036898165.1. Taxonomy (NCBI): domain Eukaryota; kingdom Viridiplantae; phylum Streptophyta; class Magnoliopsida; order Asterales; family Asteraceae; genus Silybum; species Silybum marianum. The sequence goes on from CM072539.1 coordinate 2,263,152, forward strand.
TTCAGTTAAAAATCTTTTGGTTCCCCCAAATCTTGTATGTGATCATCTCTATTATAGACCATAGATTACTAAAATCTCTATCCATCTAGGATTTGGACTGAAACTAGAACTTAAAGGGGGTCACAATTCTTGGGTAAAAAATAGAACTCAAGTTAGAATTATTGGGAAAAAAGAGCCCATCCGGTAATTTAAAACTAGAATCAACATTTCACTTTGAGTCTCAAATGATACATATATTTGCTTGTGGTTGTATAGAATAACTGATCACTACATCAAACACTAAACAGAAGTTGAATAAATGACAACAAAACCATCAAACTTTCAGTAGGAACCTCTTTCCCCCTTAAGCTTATTTTTGAACCTAAAAATCATTGAGCTTTATGGATGGTTTTATTAGTATTACCCCATTCATCTGACTGGACCATCTCCGACTCCAAATAAATGATTTAATTAGGTCCAAAAATAAGTTAAAAGCAAAAATGGGTTCCTCTGCAAAGCTTCTTTGGTCTTCTTTGCCATTTTCACGCTAGCAGTTTTACAAATAGGCAAAAATTTGAGGCACAAAATTAAAAAACCATATCAATTCAGGATTTAAAAAGCCTGAGGTCAAAATTCTTGAAATCAAAGTGGACAAGAAATTCAAGAAAATATGTATAATCCCATTAAACTATAAAACGTTCAAACACATAAAAATGTGGTTAGTTATAAGTTGCAAAGAAGTTTATATCAGTTTTGCATCAAAAACATGCTAAGCTTGAGTCAAAACATAATCGTCCACAGATCAGGAACTACTCCTACACAGGGACAATAATACAAACACTTGGTGGGTGAAAAATTAAGTAAAACAAAAACTACCTGCAAGAAAACATCATCAAGCTCACGGAAGCTACGCTTAACTAAAGATGAAGAAGATTTATAATCAATACCCATGTCTGTTACACCGTCAACTGAATGAATCCATTCACAAAATCCCCAAGACAGGCAAGGCAGAAAACCCAAATGAGAGAGATAGATAGATAGATAGTGATGTGATTTGTATGGTGCAAGAATGGAGCTGCGGTATTGAATTTCAACCCATAACGTCATCTAATAAAGAAGAGTATGTAAATAAAATATTAATTTTGTCACCATCTTCGGGTTATCCGCCAGTTTAAACTCACCATGAACGTGGCGCCAAGGTTACTTTGTTACTCCACTCATCATAAATTATTGATGCTAACCCAACTTTTTAGCCCTTTTTGGACTCTTATCATTTTTGTCATATTGAATTATTGAAAAATCAACGAGTCAAATTGTTTTAAGTCCAGTGATTTTAACATATTATTTATATTTTTATTAATATTAATATATTAAAATTTAAACAAATCCATGTTATTTTTATTAAGAAAATGTTATTACTTTAAGGAGTGTTTGAAGTTGCATATTTAAAATAAGTCATGCTTTTATGTATAAGTGTTTATTAACTTATGCGGTGTTAAATCGAAATTTTAAAAATAGTGTTTGGATGCAATAAGCTAATAAATTGTTTTTTAAGGGCGTTTAGAATTGTTGGTAAAAATAAGGCTCTTGAGAATTGTATATACATGTAAAATAATCAAAAAACTAATAAGTTGTTTCAAATAAGTTAAAAACTTATTAAACACTTCATATCGCCGGTGCCAAACCGGTATAAGCATTTTTCTTCTTCTTTTTCTCATACAAACACTAAAAAATTGTTTTTTTACCGTTACCACACCGAAATAAATTAATAAACACTTTAAATAAGCAATCACAAACACCTCTTAAGAGTAGATTTTGGATTTGGTTCCTAAGGGATGTTAATTTTTATGGATTTGGTCTCTTATCATCACTTATTACAAAAGAAACGTCTAGGTATGCAGTGTTTTTTATTTATAGATTTGGTCCCTAAGGCAAACGGTTGTCTAACATCTTTATTATATATGGATTAGGTTCTTTGCCTTAACTATGTCAACTTTTCGTTGATTAACTTAAGGGCAATTTAGTCAAAGAGAATTTGGAGGAAAAAAACTAAAAAGACCAAAATACCTTGGATTTAAAGAAACTAAACTTAGGAGAGTTAGAGAGATAGAGAGAGACCTAATTCATAACAAAATCAAAACCTAATAACCTGTAATTATTTTATTTCAAAGATTCAATCCATAATTTGGATATAACCGTATGAACTAAATCTGTAATTTACTCTTTAATATATTAATACAATATGTATTATACAAATTATTTTCAAAAATCACTATAATTTATAAAAATGTCTTAAATTTTTTTATCAAGAAATCATAAAAATTGTATAAAATGATTTAGAATAAAAAAACTAAAAAATGCATTTATAAAAATTGGGTTTTTTCGAAGAATTTGTGAGAATTGTATTAAAATATGTACGATTTTTTTTATTGATTAAATATAAAAAGAAAAAAGTATAATTACTTTTATTGTATATTTATTTTACATTGCCTCTTTGTTAATAAATTAAAATTTTAAAATATAATTATTTTAACTATATTAATAATTAAAACTGATTAAATATGTAACTTTTATAAATTCTTATAAAGTTCAAATTTATGAAATATAATTTTTTTTAAAACAGGCCATGTAATTAGTACTTCTCATCAAAAACCTCAAGAAAAACTTTATACTATGTTATAAAACCTAACCTTTTAAAAGCCTCTTAAAGACCACATCCACATCATGGATACTCTTAGCTCAACAATTAAAAATATAACAAAAAAAAGGATTCAAATTTCAAATAGTATATGGTTTATTCGTGTTTTAAAAATATGATAAAAAAATATAACAAAAAATAATTCAAATCTCATTTATAGCATATAAATTTTTGATGAGAGAGACAAGAAAAAGTAATTAGAAATTGATATTTTCTGAGTTATATGAATATATAACGAATTTATGGGTATTAAAAGCATCTCCAACAGCTATTGTAAAATAAAAAAATGAAGGATTTTAGCAATTTAAGTGCTCCAACAGCTATGGTATATCAATTGCTAAAATAGAAAATGGGAAGAAATAGAAGAAAAAACTCTAAATTTAGAGAATCTCTAAAAATATATAGAAGATAGAGAGAAACAATATTTTAATTAAATTCAACCAATCAAAATAATTGAAGTTAAGTGTGTAGGAGAGAGAAATAATATTTTATTAAATGATGAAATATTTTATTAATATTGTTAATGTTAAAATTGCTAAAATAGAATAGTTGTTGGAGTTGGATGCAAATTATTTTAGAGATTTTGACTTTTGATATGTCATTTTAAAGAAATTTTACCATAGCTGTTGGAGATGCTCTAAGAGTATTTAGGTAAACAAAATATTTAATAAAAGAATTCTGAAATCTTTTTTAACAATATGTTACGATATAAACATTTGTATCTTGAAATTGATTCAGCAAATTGATGATAAAATCCATGGACTCATTTATCATAAATATAGGTATTCATAAAGTAATAAACCATTCCAAAAACACTAGTTCCTTTTTTTTTCAAAGGACCAAAAACACTTGTCCGTAAATCAATTACCATATAACTAATATAAAAGATTATATTCAACATTTATTGAAAAATAAATTATCAAATATTAAAATAAGTATCTTTGAATTATGAAAACTTAAATATATATCTTTAAACCTTTAAATACGAATTGAAATTATTTTTCTAGAACATGAATAATAATACTTGATTATTAGAACTTGTAATAGAAAATTTGATATTTTTCTCTTGGTGTGGAAACGTCGTTATATCTTTCTGTTTTGGCTTCTTTTGTCTCGTATCTTGTCGACATTTCTATTAAAATTAAATATATTTTGTTTCTAATTTATTTTCAAATTACAACATACGTGTTTTTAGTCACCATGGTTTTGTTAAATATTTTTATTTTTGTTCATGTAATTTTGAAATTGCATTTTTCATCTTTGTGAATTATAATTTACTATTATGTTATCCTTATGATTTAAAGTATATTTCTTTTTTCATCCTTAACGGTTTATAATTTGTTTCTATTTTATCTTCTCATACTTAAAGATAATGTTTAGCTTCATGGACGAAAATAGAAATGAATTGTGAACCATAAGAACGAAAACCGCAATTTCAAATCATAGGCACAAAATCAACAAAGTTTGACAAAACACGGGGACGTAAAACGTAATTTACTCTTTATCTATACTGCCTTCTAATACGTTTGTATTAAAATTCTTAATAACAAGTAACAACATACAAGGTACAACCATTTTATGCTTGAAATTCAAAAAATATGAATTACAATATGTTATGCATGAAGTACAAGTCATCAATGCACGATTCTTATAATTGTAGCTTCATATCCCAATGTTACATTTCAGGTTTGTCTTTACGCCATTCCCATGTCTGTTTTTCTTTGAATTTTGAATTCTCAATACCACACCATTCAACAAGAAAGTGCTACTTTGGAATTCTCAAGAGAGCCGAATAAGTAATTTTTAATTCTCGCCACCTTTCAAATGTAAACCCTCAACATCCGAATTTGATTGTTCTCAATGCTCTCCAGCTTTCTCCATCGTCTGCTTCGAATGAGCATCTCATGAACTTTGTTGGTTTTTTCTTCTTTTGTGTTTAGGGTTTTATTTCATTTTATGGGTTTGTAGTTTTTTTAATTTAACTTCCTCACTAGATTTCTTTTTGTATATTGATACAAATTTATTTTCTTTCTTCATCATTGTGTAATAGTTTTAGTTGGAAGCTTGATTAATGTTTTGGATGGATAAGAAGGGCAATCGGAAATACGTTGTGGGATGTGAAAAATGAGGTAAGTCACACCCTCTCTCTATATCGTTTCATCCCTTGTTTTTCCTTTTAAGATCTGTTAATGGTTTCTCACAGTAGGTTCGAGATGGGGTCTTTCTCTGATAAAAAGATGTCAAGTAACTTTATGCATTTACTTGTCTTTTTTTAATGTTCGATATAGCCATATTTGTTGTCTGGTCTATAAAAAATGGATCTTTTAATGTTTTTGGATGCAAGATTGCGATGTTCTATTTATGGTTTTCTTGATATTGCAAGTAAGGGGTTTAGTTATTCATTTGGTTTGAGTTTATGTCATCCACAAGCCATTCACCCCCTTTTTGTCGTTTGTTTTGAACAGTTACCACCACAATAACACATTTAACCATTCAAATAAAGGGTTATGATAATTTGATTCTTCATTTGGTTTAAGATGCATTTTTTGTCCTGCTTGATATCATTATTTTCAGAGGTAAACACCAAGCATGACATGTCTGATTTTGAGGAACAAGAAAAGGGAAATCTTTCTCCTTTAGATTGATTGATCACATTGGGGCATTCTTTTTTCTACCATGACATAACTTGAACGCTACATGTAATGTGTGTGTTCTTTGAGTTATGTGTATGTGGTATGTAGAGAAGGTGTTTGATGATATATATTATACCTTTTTAATTTGATTTCTAGGGCAGATCTCTGGTTCCAAGTTGAAGGTTACAAAAATTAAGTAGTCATAATTGAGAGCTTTGAATTCTTCAACGTATATCTTGTACAAAGTTCACAATGCACATCATTACATGTGTTTCAAGTATTCATATTACTTACAGATTTATTTATTATGCAAATAAAAATTCCTATTTTGTTTGTGTTCTTTTCCCGATAAGGGTTGCCTGCACCAAAAAAATCTAAGGGTTTATTATTCAGAAGACGACATGCTCGAATGGTTTCCCAAACCTTCCTCACTTGTTTAGTCGGCCAACGATGGTATCAAATCGCTATTTCACCAGGGTGGTCCACCTTGACCCCTCCCCTTCATTGGAGGGATGCCATGTGCTTCCTATAAGATTCCCTGGGATTTTTTTCTATTTCTTCTAATGCTCATCTAGACAAAAGAAGAGTGCAGTGTTTTTCTTTGGCTTGTTTTCTATCAGTTATATGCCTTAATTTGTGATATGTTAAGGTGTTTGTTTACAATATGCTTTTTATATATAAAGTTATGTATATATATATGCCGAAATTTGCAAGCATGTAACATCTATCATATTCATTTGTTTCCATTTTAATATGATCGAGGTGTAAACTGAAAAATAAAAAAAGAAAGGGATATGACCGAAATTTAAAAACTAATTATAGTATAGACAATGGTGTAAAATGAAAAGGTAAAAAAATTAAATAAATAACTATAGGGCATAAAATGTAATTTTTTTTAAAAATAAATCGTTACGTGTTCATGTATATAATAATATGACTAAATCAAAAAATATTTAATATTGAACTCATTTTGAAGGTATTGACGACACGATCATAATAATAAATGTATAAAATAAAAAATGAAAAAGTGAAAGACATAAACTAAATTAAATAACTAACTATATGGGTGTCAAGTGTAACTTAAAATTTTAAAATAATTTAATTTATAGATTAATATAGGAATGTGGAGGTTGAAGTAAAGTTCTAAAGTTTTAGATGTTGTACCTTATGCAATGAATGTTGTACCTCTTAAAAAATGTGAACTAACCGTTTAGCATGTTTTATATAATAGTATAGATAATTTGTAAAAATAGAAACATATTTTTTTACTCTAATTTGGTTTACTTTGATACAGTGTAAAATAAAAAATAAAATAGTAGGAGATATGAATGAAATTTAAAAACTAATTATTGTATACATAATGGTGTAAATAAAAATGTAAAAAACTAAACAAATAACTATAGGGCATAAAATGTACATTTTTTAAAAATAACTCTAGTATAGATAAATATGTAAGATGAAAAGGTAAAGAAATTAAATAAATAACTATAGGGCATAAAATGTACATTTTTTAAAAATAACTCAATACGTATTCATGTGTATAATAATATCATTAAATCAAAAAATATTCAATATTGAGCTTATTTTGAAGGTATTGACGACACGGTTATAATGGTATGATTTATAAAAATGAAAACATATTTTTTAATTGTCTCTTGATTCATATAGATTATTTAGGTTAATATAATAAAGGTATGAAATGCAAAATGATAAAGTAAGAGATATAAAAGAAATTAAATAACTAATTATAAGGATGTAAAGTGTAACTTAATTTTTAAAAATAATTTAATTTATAAAACTATATAGGTAGTGGGAGGTTGGTGGAAGATTTTAATGCTTTAAATGTTGTACTTCATACATAAATGTTTGTACCTCTTAAAGATTCCAACTTAACCGTTTAAGCTCTTTATATATATACTAGTCATATGCCCGCTGCAATGCAGCTTACTTTAAGGAATTGTGAAGTTTTTTTGTGTTGACAAGTCAGTGAGCATATATGCCTTTCTTTACGTGTTTGTTAGTTGTCCCATCTTGATCCATGGTGGACCAAAATGACCGTTTATCGAACACTTACTGGGTAAACATTAATTGAGTGACATTTACCTTAAAGGATAACATTGGTTCAAACAAAAATCTTACCCAACAAGAGACCATCTTTACGTGTTTGTCAGTTGTCCCATCTTGATCCATGGTGGACCAAAATGACCGTTTATCGAACACTTACTGGGTAAACATTAATTGAGTGACATTTACCTTAAAGGATAACATTGGTTCAAACAAAAATCTTACCCAACAAGAGACATAAGAAGGACTGAGAATCTTACCCGGTAGGGAGAGAGAAGACTCTTAACCAACAATCTATTTTAATAGCCTAGAATGTTACCTTATAAGGTAAGTGAAATGGGTGCTTACCGGTAAACTTTTGATAAATGGCCCCTAACATTACCATAAATGATAAGTGGCTTGACGAAGTGGGATCCATATATAAGATTAGACCCATCCATTAGCGATGGCGGCAAAACCGGAAAATTAGAGCATATCCATATCAAGGAAATTTAACTAAGTTGTGGAGGTCTCTGCTCTTAAGTTTTAAGATAACAGTGTCATTTATCTGGACCAAATGAAGAGTAGCATTTGACTTGTGAAGGTGAAATAAGTTATTTTTAACTTCAAAATTGACAACAATGATGTGTTAGAAAAGACTCATACCTAGAATTAATTTAGGGGGAAATCACCAAAATGACCGGTAAATGTAACATAATTAACAAAATGACCACTTTTTCACATATTTGCTAAAATGACTATAGATTTCATTGGCAAAATTCATACATTGGTCAACTTGTCATTAAAAGTATAAAAGAGGTCATTTTTTTTGTCAAAATCGCCAAAAACCTCCCAAACATGAAGCATCACATTACAAATACACATTCTGATGGTCATATACCACTGCTAATTCCTACAATATTTATCTTTGGTGATATACAACATTCCCCCATCATTAGAGGATTACTACACATGAAATTCAGAAGCAAAGATTACAAAAATTCTAATGTTAAAAAAATTCAAGTGCACAAGCATCCGATTTCTGAGCATAGATAGTACAAAGGTATGCCATTTATATCAAAATTAACCTAATTAAACTTCAGTACTTCACAGATTAGAACCTCCATGAACAGTATCGGGAATAGACGATGGATCTTTTCCTATCACCAATTGTTTCAGGACACCGACTGTACCTGCATGGTGTGCCAACATGTGAGAAGCCAGTTCTTCCATCAATTAGATAAATCAAATTTAGGTGCTTCTTAGATAAATCAAATTTATGTGTTATTTGGTTGGTTTTCTATCAAGTTCTATATGGATAAAATTGTGTGGGTGGATTAATCTGTCTGTATACATTCAGAGGGTTTTTGTTTAGAGGGTTCTTTCTGTAGATGGAAGAAGCGTATTTTTTTTTAATTAGGAGGGGCAGGTTTGGAAAAATCTTGGCTTTCTGCATAAAGCTCCCTTAAGAAGCTTACTTAATAACCCACTTTCTATATCATTAAGTCACTACCAAACAGTAACTTCTGGATGTGTCAAGTGATAATCCTACAAAAAGAAAAATGTAATGAAAGGGTTTGATATCATCTTAGTGATTTATGTTGGACTATTCGGCAGGAACTCCCAAAAAATTGTACAATATTTTGAGGTATAGAGCTTTTCTTTGAATTTGTTGGCATGTTTGTTAGCTCCATTGTTGCAGAAGTCAGACTTGGAATAGATTCCATCGGCACTGCAATTCATCGGCTTTGCATGAGTAAGAACATTCTCCGTAATTTCTTCAAAACGGAGCAGTAGATAAACGTTTCACTGTTTTTACGGGTTTGTCCTCCTCTCTTCATTAGTAGTAGTTGGTGCCAAAATGCCACAATTAATACATATGTTGTATATAAACTCGTATAAAGAAGATATATGATTCTATATCAATATATATATAAAGAGAGAGCGAGAGAGAAAGAGATCAATAAAGAGAGAATTACCTCATCAAAGGCTTCAAAAATATCTATGTTAGGCTGGTGAATGGTGCAAACAACAGTTCTACCAATATATTCACTGTATTTTGAATAGTCCTCATAAGAATGACAACTGCTCTTGCATCAAGTCCAAAAGTTGGTTCATCCATGAAAATGATCGAATAAATAACAACAAGCTCTACATCAATCATTAGTCTCTTCCTCTGTTAAAATTAGGCTAATGGTTTAATTAACATCTTACCTGCAAAAATTAACAATCCAAACAAGTGTGAAATAATTAGACCATCTATCTTTCGTGAGATAATGAAACAATCTCTAGTGCCTCCATGTGTAGTATATTTAAAATTAATAATCCAAACAAGGAGGTTGTATAGAATTTAAAACCAATTACTATGTTAAATAACTTTTGTTGCCTTCGAAAAGTCAAACTAACCTTTTCAATTTTTGAATGAAAATCGAGATCATTCGTTCCACAAATACCATCAACATGGTGCATTCCTATTGACAAATTCTTTGACCCATGAAAAAGGGTTGCATTGGCATGCAAAACAAATAAACAGTTAGTAGAGTGAAGAACATGATTAGAGAAATATGCAGAAATTGTAGTTTGTATGTTCTATGGATGCAAAAAGTACTCCTTACATTTGGAATTAACGATTTAATTCACTCAATCTTCGAGACAAAGAATCATGATCCTTGTAAAGTTTTAAGAAGTATCAATAGGAAACATAAAGATATGAATAATTAAGTAAACAGACATAAAAAATTCAATCCAATAAATTCTCAATCTGACCCTCAGAGTCAAACTAAGACAATACTCCTACTTCTGCCAGCAAGGATGTCAACCGGAAAATCCACAATTTATTTCTCATTCAAGATCCTCAGATTCAAGCCTTATGAAATGGTAAGCTATGTAGTATGTCATGATGAATAAAAAAAGAAATGAACACAAACATGTCAAGCAAAGAAAGAGCTAAATGGCAAGTGCACCCCAAATTGTGAGAATCCACCGTTGGATAATTTGCCGAACCATGTGAAAAATCCAAATGTGGATACACCTATTGATAATTGTAGAAAAAGGTAACATCATGCAAAGGCCTGTATAAAAATTAATGACATAAAAACCATCACAATGTTAGGGCCGTTTACTAAACGCTTACCCATGTAAGTGCTTACAAAGTAGCATTACCTTACCGGATGAATATGGTAAGTACCAAGAATCTTACTTGGTTAGAGAGAGAAAAGGACTAAGTGGCCGTTTACCAAACACTTACCCAGGAAAGTGCTTACCAAGGAAAGCAACGACCAAAAATCTTATCCGGTAAGTAGGGCAACGACTCTTACCACGGTTGCGCTTGTCGGGTAAATTGTTGCATTAGATGCCATTTTGGTGAACTAAAATTTTACCTGATAAATAAAATTTTATCGGTAAATGCTTTAATTAAAAAAAAAATAGTGTAAACTTACAACAAGACAATGCATTAAGTGGTAATTTGGTATGATCTAATATGATAAACCAAAGCAAGAAATTCAAAGTGATTCTTGCATCCAAAAAATGGGGGGGGGGGGTGTAAATTGGTTTTTGTACTTCATAATTGGAAACCATATATACATCAAAGCTCAAAATGGCGAAACCAAAACATAAGAATGTACCCTTTTTCATAAGTGCAGAAGAGAAACCAAAACATAGCTCAGGGAATAGATGAGAATAAGAAACATTTTTACATGGAAAATTATACCTGATACATTTATAGTTTGACATCACAGACATCGTTTTTGGTTTGCCTTGATGTTGTGTCTTTGTATACGATAGGCTATCCGTGGCGCATATTCTGGAAGCAAGTCGAGATAAAGCTCGTCTTTGTCTATAGTGGAAAAGAATCGGTGTTTAAGTGAAATTACTTTAGGACGATCAAGAAGTCAAACTGTTCGCACTTGACCTGCAGCAGAAGTCAAAATAAATACATCCAGATAGAGGAAACGGTCCATTTCACTTATGACACTTGACACCTTCTAGAAAATTACTATAGAAATCTACTTCTTGCCATCTTCAAAGAAAGTAAGAGTTGATTAGTATCCGACACCATAACCACAATTAAAATCACAAACCTGGAAAAATGGGATTTCTGGTTCATCTTTTGGAGTTGATCAGAAATCCAAAGAAGGACAAGCCAAAAAAAGCAAAGGCATCAAAGACAGACCCAGGATGGTCTTCGATTGACCTCTTGTACATTTCAAAGTACCGAAAGCCAAGCCCTAGAAAAGAAAAGAAAGCAATGTTAAAGTAATTGGGAACTCTCGAGTCTCGATCTCAACAATTAGGGTTTTCACAAAAGTTTGCATCTGAACATACAATAACAACAAGTTAAAACTTATGATGAACCCTAAATTAAGTTGCACTAAAATTAAAACTTGCCTTTTTCTTGAAATGAATGCATCGTCGTAATCAGAGAAACAAGAAGAAATTGAGCAGGATAAGAAATGCGAAGAAATCAACAGAGCATGTTCCGGTGAGAGTTTTGGCTTCAACGTGGGTTTTAGAAGTGATTTTTTGGGACGTGGGTTAAGCAGTTCAGCGGAGATTTGGGGAGTGAGTTGGGAGGGGTTGCATAGGGCTTTAGGAGGTTGTACTATATGCAAAGGAGGTGGTACCTCTTAAAGATTCCAACTTAACTGAGTAGGCTGCTTATATATATATATATATATATAACTTGTTACATGAGTTGTCATCAAGAAAATAGTCCCAATTTTACCAACAAAGTCCCAAATAAGACATACAAAGGTTTTTAAGTTCCAAAAGCCATAATACTTTGAAATAATTATCTTTTAAGTGATAAGACATACGTCGGGTTCCGACCCTAGAACAACAACTTCCAGCATCAAAACACCAGCTCGCAATTTCAGTTTCAGCAAGCTGGGCCGTGGACACAACATAATAATCAGAATCAACATCCAAACAATTTGAACTCCGGTTACAATCAGGGGACTCAACCATTACAAACAGGGACTTAACCGCTCGTCCAGCAGCAGAACACCTTTTTGGGAAATACGACAGACCAGGGATTTGAACGACACAGTGCATTCGACACCACTGCCGTAGAACCTATCGCGCAACGCATCAAGCTTCTGGAAGAACAGAATGAGAGAGTTTTGGCTCTATTGTCCAAGTTACCTGGGGCAGCCGTACCAGTCGATATCGAACCTCCTACTGGATTCCAGAAGTCTCCGTTTTCTGACGCGATCGCCCTAGTCGAAGTCCCTAAGAAATACAATATCCCAGCATTTACGCCAAAGTATTCCAGACTGACGGATCCCAATCAACACATTGCTCAATAAAAGCAACTAATGTGGACGGTGTCGATACCCCTGCAGTTTCAGGAAGTTTGCATGTGCAAGAGCTTTGAAGCAACACTCACCGGAGCCGCCCTGTAGTGGCTAATAAATCTGAAGCCGAAATCAATTAATTCCTTCGCAGATCTTGCTAACCAGTTCTTCCAGCAGTTTGCCAGCAGCCGCAAGATGGAGAAACAAACGGGATATTTATATTACGTCATTCAAAAATATGGTGAATCCATTCGAAGTTACTTTAACCGTTTTAATTCTGAAATGATAGGTATACGGAACTGCGACATCCGGACGGCGATCGAGACATATAAAAGGGGGCTGGACAGTACGTCAGACTTGTATTTGGATCTCACCAAGTATCCTGCGGAAACATTCGAAGATGTGCGAGCCCGGACGCTGGCTTATATGAGAGTCGAGGATGATGCCTCCATTCGACGAAAGCATTCGGACGACAAGCATCCCCTAGGCATTAAGAAGATGGACTTCAAAGTTCGATCAACGTCCAGATCGGAGCTTCCAAAGCAGATATCGAACTTTTGGTTCAATAAGAAGAAGGAAACATCGACCTCTCGCCACATCCAACATCCTAAGATTTCATCCTATGATTTCAGGGGAACAACCAGTGACCTGATCAGAGCCTTAAAAGATGTGCCGACAACCGTACGATGGCCTAAGAAAAGCGATCGACCAGACGAAAAAAAGGACACGACGAAATGGTGCGACTTCCATGACGATGATGGCCATACGACGGGATTGTGTCACACTAAGAAAAGAAGTCGCTTGGGTCCTATCCAAAGGACATCTACAAGACCTCCTACCCAACGACAGCTCAGGTACGATCCCTAAACCCCACTAAGACGGTGAATTGTATTACAGGTGGGTCAGACGTCTGTGGACTCACTTACTCGGCCGCCAAACGACACGCTGCACAACGGATGGACAACCCTGCTATTCAGCGACCACACCGGCCAAAAGCAGAAGTTGATTTGGAGAGCATGATGATCACTTTCGACGATCACGACCTAGACAGTCTGTACCTTAAGCACCACGTCGATCAGGTTCAACGTTGTTGATTGCTCTTCTGCATACAACGTTATCCTTGGACGTCCATAGATCCATGGCTGTCCCCTCGACGTACCACCAGGTGATCAAATTCCCAACGCCATGGGGAGTCCAGGAGATCAGAAGCGAACAAAGGACGTCGCGTGAGTGCTACAAAACCACAATGAAACCTCGGAAAGAACACGTCTAGCAGCTGCTGCACCAAATCAAGAGCTACGTCCAGCTTGGGCCACCCCGACCGCAGGCTCTGCTAAGAAGTGATCACGGAAAGGTAAGATATCGGGACCTTGCCGTCATCACAGAAAGGTACTTGTCCGACAAAGCGACCGAACGCCTGTCGAGCGGTAGCATATCTCTATCATTTTTAACTATTTACGCGCGAATTACGTTTTGTTTCCACACTGATTTTTTCTTCAAAACCCTTACTAACTTAAGCATCGGAGGGTCATTGGTCAAACCAACGAACACCCCTAATGATTTATGTCGCAGGTACGCACAACCAAAAAACATCGCTAAAACGCGTGACTCGTTGAAAGCGACTCAATCGTCTAAAAATTCTGAACTTGGCCTTTCAAATCTTAGGTAAATTATATAGGTGGCTCAATCGCCAGAAATGTGACTCTTTCTTTTTTCTCACAATTATGATTCGTGTTATGTGATCGCATTTATGTTATTTATTCTTTAGGCGTCTAAAGTCAAGTGATACGTCCGGTAAATAAGCGACTATGAAATAGAAACGTTTCATTATTTAAGCAAAAGAATACAAAAAAGGGCATGATCATAACAGATCATCCCGAGGAAAAACGACCTAAGTGTCTAAAAGATACTAGGACGCAGAAGGACCAACGACGGAAACGTCCTTCCTCTCATCATCAGAAGCCAAATCCGCGTCAGCACCCCCGACAGCGGAAAGAAACTGATCAATGATCAGTTGGACATTTTTCATAGGATCTTGCCCCCTCACTTTACGTCGGGCAATTGCCGCCCTGACTTTCAGCCGACCAAAGGAGTCAAGGGCCTCCAGTTGATCATTAAGATCAACAATCTTTCCCTGGGCCTCGCCCAACTGTGCCCTCAAGGCGGCGATCTACCGGACGGAAGCCTCCCTCACCGCCGCCACCTCGGCCTTCAGAGCCACCACCCGATCCTGGAACGCCCTAAGGCGACCCCTCAAATCGATGCTCATGTTCTTTTCGTGCTCGTTAGCATCTCGAGCATCGTCCAGAAGAACGCTAAGCTGATTGGCCCTCTCCGACGCCTTCGCCTCCTTAACCAAAATGGCAGCCTCACGATCCGAAGCTCTCTTCTCGCTTGCCTGAGCCATCTTCACCACCCGAGTGGCTTGGTTAATCTTGACCTGTGTACCAGGAGAAGCCTGGAAGGCTTGTTACAAAAATATATGTACGTCAGTATGACTAATGGCATAAAATCGTACGATCGCTCGAATGCATGAATACGGACGACGCACGATGCACGATCGCCAGAATATAAAATCGCACGATCGCATGGTCGCATGAATACGACTGACGCACGATGCACGAAAAATCGTACAACGCACGACCATATGCTAAACCGTACGATTACAATACCCAAAGATTCACTTGGAAAAGGTGTTCAATCAGCATGGTATGGGCGTCAGCCAAAAGTACCCCATCGAAACGATCCTTGAAAACATTAAAATTTTCTAGAACACCGAAAAGACTCTTACGATCCGTAGGCCCAACCTTCAAGAAAATTGCGGGAACCCTAGGTACGGGAAGAAAGGACCTCTGTGACTTTCTTCTCTTTCTCCTGGTCGCCCGTTCCGGCCGGCGACGCCGCTCCCATCGACACCGCCGGTATTGGTTTCGACGCCGACGCCTTCGCCCTCTTGGGATCGCTAATCGCAAAAGGCGGTTTCCTCGAATCTGGCCCCCCCGGCCTCTTGCTCCTAGATTGAGCTTCGACCTTCTTCCTCCGTAACTCCAAGCCCCAATACGCCAGTAGCACTTGTCGGTCCACCCCGTGGGAGATGGATCAATCCTCTTTAAAGACGGGGAAGACCCCGCCCCGCCTACAGGTGCCGCCCCTCTGGGAGGGGCTGAAGACACCACACCCTTTGAGGGTGTAACGACCAATGGAACATCCCCGGAATGGGATGCCCCGAATCCAGTCTGATCGACAGCCTCGCCTGAACAAATATTAATCGATCAGAAAAAGGAAAATGCACGAGTCGAACGTATGATGGAGATACTTACCGGTCATCTCCTCTCCTCGTCCTTCCTCACTCGCCTCCGAGCCCTAAGGAGTTTTTGTTACGTCCCGCGCAGCAACGACCTCGACCTCGACCTCGCCCTCATCCTCGTCCAAGGATTGATAGATGATCACCTGAAAGTACGGTCCAGGATCTGCAGGAAGCGGGCGATCTTGGCCTCTGAATCCTGACGAGAACCAATCCCGTCGAAATCAACGACTGCAAAAGAATGGGGACGCAAATAAGGCCGATAGACAAAAAACATAAAAAGCATAAAGTCGCGAAATACAACTTACCATGGGTAGGCCAATCCAAAATTAACCACCGGTCATCATCTTTGAAAGACAATGCATGTCCAAAAACGTAGCGTTCCTTCCAACCAAGGTCATTCACCGCAGTCCCTTGGATCAGAATTCGCACCTTACGGAAGCGACTGAAAGGACTGTACTGATGATTCAACCTCGCCTTTACCGAATACTCCAGTATAAATTCGTGAATGGTAAAAGCTGACTCCCAGTCAAACGTCAGCGGTTCGATAGTTGCTATAGTCCTCCAGAATTGGGGCATCATTTGCCCCGACGACAGCTCGTAATGTTCTAAAAACTCCCTGGCAAGTTGGGTGTAAGGCCATCGGAGTCCTAACCTAAAAGGGTACTCGTACAGGACAAAATTCCCCCCAGGACACTCGTACGGCCTCAATTCGCCGGGACTCTCAAGGTGAAAGCGGTCCGGCAAAGCGGCAAGCTCCCTAAAAGCCTGGAGGTCCGCGTCAACAATAGTACTCTTCAGGTCTAGCATTTCCCTACAGTCCCCTAAATTGTTTAACACTTCAAAGAATGAGAACTCTTCCCAGCCTTTAATCGGTTTCTTGGCTACAGACTTTTTACGCATAAAAAAAGAAGAATCACCTTAAGAAGGCCTAAAAACCTCGAAAACGGAAAGAACGGAATCCCGGGGATTAAGGAAATTCGCTCGCTCAAAAATCGGGAGTGGCCAGGGGGAAGAGAGTAAAAACAAAGTCATCCTTTTGTGCCCTCTCGAAACGTTGCCCCATACCCCTGTAACGACACCTGTCCGCACCTCTCTGCATTCGCTCGACGGATGGACGACACCTGTCCGTGACAACTACGCACGTGTGCTCACACGAGGGCATGGCATCATCAACACCTATAATCTTCCAAACAGATATCATCGCCTCGTCACCCGAAATAAATTGGATAAGTTAGAATCCTAACCATTCCTGCCCGAAACCAAAAGACTCCATTCCCCTCAGCGAACCAGCGACACATGTCTCAACAAAATTCAAAAATAAAGCTGCCCGCTTAAAATTCGAATTTGGGGGCAAACTGTTTGGGCGAAAATCTCAAACCCTCGACACAACGCCCAACCGAAGACTTTTCATGACCTCCGAATACTAGCCAAAGACCTAAAGAGCAATGATCGAGTAAAACGTTCGACGACGGATGTAAACGTTCGATCAAGAATACTTTCGGCCGGTTAAAACATCACTAATGAACAATCGACCAAAAGCTCCAAGCGAGGTGTCCGATGTAAGACCGACATACAAACACTCGACGCAGGCAGTTACTTTCGGGTTTATTATGACTTAACTGTTATCTTTCTTAGCAGGACCGTTGGACGGTTACAATCAGACATCATCAAGAGCATTTATGAAGGAAACCAACATCAATCAAATGTTACAAAGCAACGACGACTATAAATACGATACCAAGATCACCGAAGAAGAGATAGAAAACTTTGGCTCGCACTCTTGAAACAAAATAATACCCAATAGCTTTCTGAACTTCATACGCTAGCATAGTCTTTATATACGTTTTTCACTTGTAATCGTACGACCCCTGTTCTAAAGAACGACGCCCCTGTTTGGCGTCACTTTCCATAGTGCATCGACGATATTAGCCTATCGTCCGCGTTTTTTTCCCTCGTCCAAAGGTTTTTCCGCATCACCAAATCTCTTGTCTTTGTTTACTTTTCATTTTTATTTACGTTCGTTGGGAGAA
This sequence comes from Silybum marianum, assembly GCA_036898165.1. NCBI lineage: Eukaryota > Viridiplantae > Streptophyta > Magnoliopsida > Asterales > Asteraceae > Silybum > Silybum marianum. The sequence continues at coordinate 2,281,139 of CM072539.1, forward strand.
TCCTTCCTTTGATCAATCAGGTCCACAAGCACCTCAAGTTGACTTTGGTTATGTAGAGAAGGTGTTTGATGATATGTATTATACCTTTTTAATTTGATTTCTAGGGCAGATCTCTTATTCCAAGTTGAAGGTTACAGAAATTAAGTACTCATAATTGAGAGATTTGAATTCTTCAACGTATATCTTGTACAAAGTTCACAATGCACATCCATACATGTGTTTCAAGTATTCATATTACTTACAGATTTATTTATTATGCAAATAAAAATTCATATTTTGTTTGCGTTCTTTTCCCGATAAGGGTTGCCTTCACAAAAAAAATCTAAGGGTTTATTATTTAGAAGATAGCATGCTTGAATGGTTTCCCAAACCTTCCTCACTTGTTTAGTTGGCCAACCATGGTATCAAATCGCTATTTCACCTGGTTGGTCCACCTTGACCCCTCCCGTTCATTGGAGGGATGCCATGTGCTTCCTAGAAGATTCACTGGGATTTTTTTTCTTTTTCTTCTAATGCTCATCTAGACAAAAGTAGAGTCCAGTCTTTTTCTTTGGCTTGTTTTCTATCAGTTATATGCCTTAATTTGTGATATGTTAAGGTGTTTGTTTATAGTATGCTTTTTATATATAACGTTTTTTATATATATGTCGAAATTTGAAAGCATGTAACAGCTATCATATTCATTTGTTTCTATTATATATATATATATATATATATATATAACTTGTTACATGAGTTCTCATGAAGAAAATAGTCCCAATTTTACCAACAAAGTCCCAAATAAGAACCACAAGGCTTGTGGCGTACTGGTTATGGCTTGTGGGGGATGAGACTAGATAACCCATCTACCCCAGGTTCGAATCCAGGCGCAAACAACTTGTGGCCACTGAGGATATATCTCAGGCCTGGATGCTTTAGCAGCCTCAAAATTGCCAGCGATTAGTCTAGGCAAATGCCTAGGATACCCTTTCCAAAAAAAGTCCCAAATAAGACATACAAAGATTTTTGAGTTCCAAAAGCCATAATACTTTGAAATAATTATCTTTTAAGTGAATAAAACCATTTCCGATGCTTATTTTATCAATATGAACAAATCCCCAAATTTGACCTAATTTGTCAAAACCATGAAAATGTATAAATACTTGAAATGTAAGCATAGTGGAAGTACAATACAATATTTTAACATGTATATAGTTATATAAAACCATAGGTTGAACTCAGAATACTAGGATTTGAAGAAACCGTAGAAAAACCTCAAAACTTGGTGGAGAAGATGATGAACACAAGGATTTAAGAGCTTTAGACATGAATCTCGATCTAGACCTGAATCTTTACCCTTTAATGGGGAGTAACTATCTTAGGGTGGTTGGTGAGGATGATTAAATGCTCCAAGGGTTGCAATGGGTGAGGGAGTTTGAGAAAAAATCGTTTGAGGAATTGAAATGTGGAGAAATCTAGTCAAAACCTCGATTTTTAGGGTCTCACTACGCGAAAATCAGTACTCCCGCGACCTGCACTGCGACTTTAAGTCGCATGCTAAGTCGCACTTGCGAGAGTGGAGTTGACAAAACAGGGAGTTGCGCGATCTCAGCCGTGACCCCAGGTCGCGCGCCAAGTCGCGCGTAGAGAAAAAATCACCCAGTAAACCCTTTCTAAGAATATGAGCCGTAGAAAAATAATCCCCTCAACTATAAGCGTTTTTCCCACACCAAAACTCATACTAAAGTTACTTGACTTCCTAAATTAGCTCAACCAAGTAATTTAAAGATCAAAAAAAATTCACGGGCATTAAACTTCCAATGGAAGTAGAATGTGAATAAAAAGGACGGTTGGAAGAAAATTATTGATCGTTTTGTAGCCCAATTATCCTCTTGGAAAGTGAAAACTCTCTATAGAGGTTCTTTGAATTTTATAAAGTCAATTCTTGGACGTCTTGGTATTTACTTCTCTCTTTTTAAAACACCAGAAGGAGTGTCACAAATTCTTGAGAGTTTAAGAATATTTTTTTTTGGGGTGGAGACGATGTGTAATAACCCAAATCTTAATAACCAAGTTTTTGGGCCCTAACCTCAAGTTCCATAGGGAGTATGTTCTAAAAGTTGCGATAACCGGGAAAACGCAGTTAGTTGACCTATGGCAGTAAAGGTTAAGGAGAATCTATTACCAAGATAAAAATGGTAGAGATAAGTTCAAGTAAAAAGGCCCTCAACTGTAAGACGAGTTTCATGCATCATGCTTTGTTATGAATTTCATAAGTCACTCCATATCGGGATTATATTCATGCGTGTTGAGTTCATGATTTTGAAAAACAAATTATTGCATTTAGAGATGAGGTCTATATTTGAAATATGAGAATTTATTTTCGTTGCATATTGTATAGTGTAAACTATCCTTTATATATGTGCATAATCACGTGTTGATTTTATCCCTATTACGGAAGTCACAGAAACGCTTTTGCACAAGTTTTGTTATTAAAATTCGCACGAGCATGCTATTATTGTTAAGTCATCTGTTTTGAGTAAATAAACATGTGCTTTCATAGCCACATGTAGGATTTTCCTGGAAAGCAAAGTCACTTAATACCAAAATTGTTTGGATCGTCAGATCAATGTTTTGTCTTTTGGTCACATATGAATGACCTGTGAGATCTTTGAGTAAGATTACCTAGTTGTGGTGGTGGGGTGTCGTGCAGACATGGATTTGTTGTGCGATTGTTACATTCATTAAAATTTTGAGCTGCAAAACAATTTTCATTAGTATTCATGTATTGTGTCGTCATGCATGAACGTCATGAACTCACTGGTATTTTAGGGAGTTAGTCTTTCGGAGGATAATACACTTGTGGGAAATGAAAGACCTCCAAGGATGTAACCGATCATTTGAGTAGGTGGTGGTCGAGTGATGACCGTTGTTCTTAATTTGGGAAAAGATCCGTCTATAACGAAAATCAGGGGTATTAAATTCAAATTGGCATAGTATATGTTTTGCTTCACAATGTCAAAATGTGGTTAAAGTGGCAAGTATGTATACGTAGAAATAATCAGGATCAGCATGATACTTCGATAAGTAGGATGGCAATAAGTAGCGGGATGTCGTGTTGACGGAAAAGTCGTTAGGTAATAAATAAATAGATTTATGTATCCAACTCGTGTTGGGATGCCAAGGGAAGTATGCTTATTATAGTTTATTTGGCATGGTGGTTCTACTCTACTAGAAAAAGAAATTTTTTGAAAGCATTAGTATCAATCCGAGATGTTAGAGGATTCGTAAATGTGAAACCTTTCCAGTATGTGTCATTATGAAGTTGTATGGTTGGTAAGATATCAAAATATGCCTGGTTGTGGGTTTTGGTAACTAGAGATTGGTTAGTATGTGTGTTGTTGGTTTCATTAATGGTTGGCATCAATCTTAAGATTAAGAAATAACTCTAATGCTGTTATTTTGTTGATGTTATTTAGAGGTAATTAAATGTTCGAGAAAGTTATAGACTTAGCTTTTGAGTAAACCGTTTGGTGTGTGTGAATAGAAGTCATAGATAGGTTAGGTATGTTTGGAGGAAGTGATTTTGTTAGATCTAATTAGTCCGAATTAGATAGAAAGTTTTATAAAGAATTGTATTTTGGCTTTTTGGCAGTTATGGGCTTGATCTTTACACTTGTAATGGGCACTTATAAATATGGTGTCTTAGCTTCCTTTGTATTTTGAGTCTTGAGAGAGTACACCTTTTCACACATATAGACTAATGAGAGTCTATTAATTCCAATGTGTGGTGTTATTTACAATTCCCTCCATATTGACCAATACATGAATATGAGTTGTTGATTTAGTGATTAATGTTCTTTAATTCTCTATCTCTTCTCTACTTATTATGAAGTTCTTCAATTGTTGCTAGTTTTAGGATCTAACAATTAGTATCAGAGCCAATTGAAGAAAGTTTTCTTTAAACGGTCATCTATGGCAACATTTGAGGAATTAGTGAATGATTTTGGTGTTTTGGTGCATCGATTGTTTCAATCACATGAGCCAAAACCCAAATATCAGTACTATGATCTAATTTTCTGTTTTGAGCTTATTTGAGATCCAATATTTCATCTAGATGAGATTTGGATGATCATTCTTAGACGATTTTATTGATTCTAAATCCAATTTGATTCTACACACCATATGTTTGATGAAATGTGTCTGTGAAGATCTAATTTCAATTTGATTAGATCTGATCAGTTTTACTACTTATGTATATGTGTTCTTGATTAAATTTGAGCTTCCTCCTTATTGGTCTAATTTTTAGCACTAAGTAGGTGGTTGATCTTTGATCCCATCTTGTTGTGTGCTTGAGTCCAGACCTTCTCAGCATCTTGGTAGTAGGGATGTCGATCCTTGATCTGGCCTTATGTTAATCCGGGATTGGATTATTTTTTCTTCATTTGGGTTTTGTTAGTCCCTGTTTAGAGATGCCTATGTAAGTGAAGGTTTTTAGAGAGGGGGGGGGGGTTGAATACAAACACACAAAATTTTACTCTTTTAATTTTTTTAATATCAATATTAAAAATTTACACACAGAAGTTTGTTGCGGAAAAGAATAGACACACTATTCTAACAAACCAAACACATGATAACAGTAATTAACCTATACACTAAGAAAGCTAAAATAAAACTGTTAAAACACTCAGGATTGCCGGAATCAAACAAAAGATCACTTAGAGGATTTGTTGAAAGCGTGAAGATTATGGGAATGACTTCATCTCCTTTTATAGTGCCCATGCATGGGATGCATGTGGACAACTGTCAAGGATTCATTAGCTTGAAGTTTATCTGATGGACAAAGGAAGATGCCATTTCCTTTGTACTGGATTAATGGATGAACCATTCTTTGTAGCACGTAATGTCAGATAACTTTATCTCTTTTTCTTCATACTCTGTGAAGTCCTATCAAACCTTTTAGCTTAAAGACAAACATCCTTTTTAGGTGAGTAAAAAGAGAATGTCCGAATTTAAGGTTTGCTACCCAAGTTCTTGCTGCACACGTATGTTGCATTTATTGTGTCATAAGAACTTATCTTCGAAAATGCTAAGCGATACATACAAGGTTGTATCACATTGGTTAGTGCTTCCTAAGCTTTGGATCAGCAACTTGTACTAATGCTTGAATTTGCAACTGTATTAACACTTGAATCGGCAAGTGTACAAGAGCATCAAATTGGCAACATCATGTTAGCTTCTAGGATCCGCAACTTCATAATCGGTGACCACACTTGCAAGGTCGGTGACCACTTGCATGGTTGGTGACCACTTGCAAGGTCGGTGACCACACTTGATTTCGGCAGTAGTCTGAATTTTAGTGTTAGTTGATACATCAAAAATTCTACATTTTGATGTACAACCCTTGATTGGATAGTCTTTGATTTTCCAATACTTGAAGTATATTTCAGACCTTCAAAAGAACCTGTAAAAAATCAACCATATAAGAGAGAAGGTTCATCACCAAATCATCGGTGACCCAACAATCTCCCCCTATTTGATGATGATACCTGTATGTTAGAAAGAAATACTTTTTGACCCTTTCTATTTTTCTTTTGGGTTCATTTTACTTAGTTATTTTTTTTAACTGAGTATGTACAGTATAAATATAAGTATAAGTATGAGTATGTGCAAAAATTTAAGATATGAACAAGTATACAATGAAGAATAATATGAGCTTTTATTAATCAACAAACATGATAGTACATCACACAGAGTACATGATTAAGAAAGTTCATATTAAGTGAATGACTAAGAGTCAGTAGGTTCTCTCCTTTTCAATTCATCCAAGATGAGTCTTGTCATTCCATGGTCTTCAACAGGAGACACTCCTAGAATGGCAGTGAGAAAAGAATTTTGAGCCCTTGGAATTTCGGAAGCTCTGAAGAAACCTATGTTTCCGATGATGTCTTCAAAGAACACTCCAAGTTCGGGTTCGGTAAGCATGGTTTGCTCCGGGTACGCAACTTGAGTTGGAATGGTGAGATTAATACCCGAAGCATCTATCTTGATATTCCTTTCGTGAAGCATGGCAAAATGTCCCTTCGTTTTATTCCTTGGAGCGGTGATGACCTCTCCCGAAAGGCCTTGTTGAATAAGGTACATTTGTTGCCCTTCTATACTTGAAACCGCTATATCACGCTCTGTCTGAATTTTGACCATTTTAAGGAAAAACTTTTGGAGTGTGTTAAGTACAAACTCTTTGTACTTACTCCTACTCTTTGAAACAAGGTTACCGACCTCCAATCATTCTGTTATACCAAGAACTTCCAACCACTCAATTTCATAAGTTTTGAAAAGAGTGTCGGCTCTCTTGATGGTGATAAGTAGCTTAGGGGAATTTTTGGTTGGAGGATGAATAGTAGCACCGATGATCTTTGATTCATCTTTCCAATTTTTCAATCTTCTTTTGAACCATTCAACTTCTTTGGTCTTTTTGGCATCGACAACCACTTTCATTGCTTCTGAATTTTTCTTTAAGTTTTCAAGCTCATCTTTCTGAGCTTGAAGTGCATCGGTGGCTTTGGCTCGGGTAGCCTCATCTTGAGACAACTTGAGTACATCCGTCTGATCAAACTCAAGTTGAGCCCTTATTGCTTCCTCTCTTTCAGCTTTAGTGAGAATGACCCAAGTGGATCGATGAGCCTGGAGTCAGATTGTAGTCGGAGAGAATCAGCTTCTGGACCTCTGGTTCTTTTCTTCTTCACTCTGCTCTTCATAAGAAAGAGGCTTCTTTCCTTTAGCTTTTTCTTTTCTTTTCTTTTCTTTCTCCTCTTCAGTTTCTTCATGGGATCGAGCACTAACACCCTCCCCCTCAATTGTTGCTCCAGTTACCTCGGTGACCTGGGGGTCGGTGACAACCTGTTCATCGGTGACCTTGGTCTCGGTGACCAAGGAAGGAGTCACCTCGGTGATCGTGGTCTCGGTGACCATGTCGGTGACTGGTGGTGGTGTTGCTGCTACCTTCGTATTTTTCTCCCCCTTAGTGGTTGATCCCGTGAAACCAACTGAAGTGAGAAACCTCTTTATCTGATCAACATCGGAGCCCAGTCCACCCAACTTCTTTTCAATCCGTTGAACCACAAATCTGTCTTCATTCGTGAAAATTGCATTACTGATATCGAGTTCAATGGTTGGAGGAGAGGTGGGTACCTTGTCAACTTTAGTGAGAAGGGAAGCAAGTGACTCCAAAATTGCTTCCTGATTTTTAAGGATAGAAGCAATGTCGGAGGCTTGCTTCTTAGGATCATCTTGAAGTTCCTTGATTGAAGTAGTCACCGATTCTTGACTTGCAAGTAACCCTTGCTGAAGACCAAGGATATCTAGATGCAGGAGATCCAAACATGTCATAAGAGTTAGGTGGGTCACCGACAACTCTTCAATGCTGGACCTGAGAGTAGTGGAAAGATTTGTTGTTGTATGTATAAGAGAAGCAATTCTTTCCATCTCTTTATTTGCATGATCTTCCAAAATTTCCACCCGACGTATAGTGTTACTAGAGAAATTATTGGAAGTCATGAGAAGATCATCCCCCTGTTGAGAAGTTATAGGGGCGGTTGGTTGAGGCTTTGGTGGATGATCATCATCATCATCACTTGAAGAGGAGTAATCCACCAAATCTGTAGGTTTATTTGGGGGGGATCTCGGAGAGTGAGGAGATGTGGGGGAGACACGTTTAGGAGAGTGTCGATGAGGGGAGTCCTCAATAATGGGTTCCTCAACATCCTTGTCATACACGGGCGACGTACGTGGCCAAGGTGTAGTGTCGGAGAATAGAAAGTTGGTAAAGTGGGATGCTCCATCAAGTGCACCTGATTGTGATGCATTCTCACTTGGAGTGTGGAAATGGAGCTGTGAGAGCTCAGGGGGTGGTGAAGAAGCACCTTGGATGGGAGAGTCCAAGTCATCTTCATCAACTAATGAAAAAATTGATGACGGCTGTAATTGGTAACCCTTTTTATAACCATGTCCTTTTGGGAGGGCATGGAGGAGCTACGATGGGTTGAGTGTTCCTCGGGTCTAGTAAGGATATTTTTAATACTCACCGACTTTTGGGAGTCGGTGGGTGGTTTTTGTGTTAGGACCCTTTTGGCTCCCTTGGACTTCTTTGAGGAAGTCCTCAGGGGGCTTTTCGAGTGTCTCCGCTTTTGGGATTTTGGTGCCTGGGTAGAAGCGAAAGGTTTTTTTGGCTTCGTGGCATTGGTGGGTACGGAGGTGGATGTGCCCGACGCCTTGGATCTCTTTCGAGATTTGGGCACATCGGCGACTCGTGGTTCAGAGGGGGTGGAATCGGTGACTAAAGGTCCCCGAAGTGTGGGTTCATTTTCACCCCAGGAAAGAGTTGCATTTCTTGAAAACTCAATCATATTAGGTCTAAGTGGGTTATCGGTGGCCAAGACTCCCTTTTGAATGAGTTGCTTGCCAACTTGATGAAGAGGGAGATCATATTTGATATCATCCCTCTTTTCAAGCTTTTTAGCAAGCTTGACATTAATAATAAGGGAGAAAAGGCGTTTGAAAGGTACCTGAGGTCGTCGATAGGTAGAGAAGGATGAAATCATCTCATTAAAGAAATAGTCTACAAAGTCTATTCTTCTTTTAAACATCAATGCATGAGCCAGCTTGGTGACCTGAGATGGTGCTTGATCCGGACCTCCAGTTTTCTTGCTTAGACACAAGATAAGATGAACAAAGAAGAAATTCCAGACATTACCCATATTTTTCCTTACCAAGGTACCTGGACCCTTGGATTTTGGACCTCTTTTCTCTTCAATATAGTTCAGAGTTGACACCACCTGTTGGTGCTCATTTCCAAGGGGAAAGGTTTCATATGTATCATATGAAGGAAGGTGGAGAATGGTGCGTACATCTTCAACATCGAAGATTACATCAGGTTCATCTTCACTGAGGACAGAAGCTAGTATTTGATCCGAAGAAGCATCAAATGTGCAGGTAAGCCAGAAGTTACCCAGAAGAAACTTACTCATTTTGGGTTTAGCAGTAAGAGCGTATTGTAGAGGACACCTTTGAAGAAACCAACAAATATCATTGTATTCTGGGTGAGCTTCATCATTGCCAATGTGACCGAAATAGTTGCATGCAGGGAAGGTGAGTGAGTCAAGAGTTAGGGTTTGTTCCTCAGAGACCTTGGATGATTTCGATGGACTGTTGGTGGAAGACGCCATGGATGATCTTTGAGAGTTGCAGGTTTGTTTTCTTAATCGAGATTTAGAGAGAGTGGAGAAGATGGATGCGATAAAGAAGGAGAAGGAAGTGGGGAACGGTTATTTATATGAGAGGAGTGAAAGTTTCGATTGTCAAAAACAATGATGACTTGATTTGATTGAAGGTCAGAATTCTAAGGGTTTTAGGTTCAAATCAGCGCATGCTTCTGACATTAATGACGTTGATGATGTAATTATGGATAGGTTCGACGAATCTTAGTCACCAAGATTGGTAACCTAAGGGTTATCTTTTAAGGGATAAGGAATACGAAAGGTTTTAGAGATGATGTTGGTAAATAACGTCGGTGAGTGGAGACGTCGGTGAGAGGGAAGTGAGAGCTGAGACGAACGTCGGTGAGCGAGGGTTTGAGGCAATCGTCGGTGAGTGGAGACGTCGGTGAGAGTGACGTCGGTGACTTGTGTTTTGGTTTTGAGCAACGTCCGTGAATGGTGGTTTTTAGAGTTGATCGTCGGTGAGTGGGGAGGAACGTCGGTGAGTGTATGGATTAGGGTTATAACGGTGAGTGGTTTATATAGATGAAACGTCGGGTACGTTAGGGTTTATAGAGAGAGAGAGAGAAGACGTCGGTGAGTGGGTCATCGACTTTATATATATTTATAAAAAATATTATATATTTATTTATTTACTTACTTATATATATATATATATTATTCTATTTTTGAACCTGCAAAATCAGAATCAGAGTACCCGATGAGATCGAAATCTGAGTTTTTGGGATACCAAAGACCCAGATTTATGGTACCTTTCAGATACCTAAAAATCTTTTTCACAACAGCTAGATGTGATTCCTTAGGATTTGCTTGATATCGAGCACACAGACAAGTAGCAAACATTATATCAGGTCTACTTGCAGTAAGATAGAGAAAAGATCCTATCATGCCTCTATAATTTGTGAGATTAACAGACACACCATCAGGATCAGATTGAAGTCTAAGAGGAGGAGCCATAGGAGTTTTCATGGTAGAGCAAGTATCAAGTTGAAACCTTTTCAGAAGGTTTTTAATGTATTTACTTTGATTAATGAAAATACCTTCTGGAGATTGTTTTACTTGCAAACCAAGAAAGAAAGTTAACTCCCCCATCATGCTCATTTCATACTCTTTTTGCATGAGGGAGCTAAATTCATCACATAGGGATTCATCGGTGGCTCCAAAAATAATATCATCAACATAGATTTGAACAAGAATGATATTACCTTTTGATTTCTTGAAGAAAAGAGTGTTGTCAAATTTTCCTCGTATATACTCATTTTTAAGAAGATAGTCTGAGAGAGTATCATACCAGGCACGAGGAGCTTGCTTCAGTCTTTACAGAGCTTTATCTAGCCGATACACATGATATGGATGGACTGGATCTTCAAACCCAGGTGGTTGCTTCACATACACCTCTTCATCTAGCTCACCATTTAGGAAGGCACTTTTGACATCCATTTGGAATACCCGAAAATTCTTGTAAGCTGCATGGGCAAGAAATATTCCAATAGCTTCCAATCTGGCAACAGGAGCAAAAGTTTCATCATAGTCAATTCCTTCCTCTTTCCGATATCCTTGAGCAACCAACCTTGCTTTATTTTTTATGACAGTTCCTTCTTCATCCATCTTGTTTCGGAACACCCACTTTGTTCCAATAATCGTTTTGTTAGATGGACGAGGAACTAACTTCCAGACTTTGTTTCTCTCAAATTGTGAGAGTTCTTCTTGCATGTCAATCACCCAGCTAGGATCAGCTAACGCTTCATTAATCAGCTTAGGCTCAACAATAGAAACAAAGTTGACATATAAGCACATGTTGCTGATGCCTCTTCTTGTTTTTACACCAACTTGAGGATCACCGATGATTTGATCTATTGGGTGATCCATGGTCCATTTTAATGCAGGAGGCAAGGGAGGAGGTATAGAAGAAGATGAAGTAGGAATTCGAGATGGTGAGGGTAGGTTAGTGGAAGATATGGTTTTTAGATGGGTATGTTCTCCTAAAGAATCAGTTTCAGGAGGTGGAGAAGAAAGAGTGGGTTCTGGAGATAAGGTGGTGTTAATGGGAGGCTGAGAAGAGTTGTTATCTTGTTGACTTGAAGGATTAGGTTGAGAGGGAGATGGAATTTTACCAACACATGAGTTTATCCATAGATTTAGTTCTTCTTCATTACAAGATAATGAAGATGTTTCAAACTCATCAAAATTCACCTGCATAGATTCATCTATGAATTGTCTTCTGAGGTTGTAGATTCTGAAGGCTCTTGAGGAGAGAGAATAGCCCATGAAAATCCCATCATCAGACTTCGGATCAAATTTTCCAAGTTGTTCCCTATCATTTAGCATGTGACATGCACAGCCAAATACATGGAAGAAGTCGACTTCAGGTTTCCGACCATGGAAAACTTCATAAGCAGTCTTGTCATGCCTTTTGACTATGATTGGCCTATTTTGAGTAAAGCATGCAGTGTTAACTGCTTCGGCCCAAAAATAGGTTGGCAACTTGGATTCCCTCAGCATTGATCTTGCAGCTTCACAGAGCGTCCGATTCTTTCTTTCAACAACACAATTTTGCTGAGGAATGCGTATGGCAAAGAAGTTTTGAGAGATTCCTTTTAAGTCAAAGAAATCTTCCAGAACAATATTTTTGAATTCAGTGCCATTGTCACTTCTGATAGACTTCACCAGTTGACCATTCATATTTTCAATCTTTCTAATAAACCTGATGATTTCTTCAGCAACATCACTTTTGTCTTTTAGAAAGAACACCCAGGTATATCTAGAGAGTTCATCAACAATTACTAGCATATACTTTTTACCACCTAGACTAGGTGTGCTTACTGGTCTACACAGATCCATGTGAAGCATTTGAAGAGGTTGAGAGATAGATGAGCATTGTTTTGTTTTAAAGGAAGTTCTGGTAAGTTTTCCTTTTTCACATGCTCCATACAGCTTTTCTTTTTCAAAAACTATTTTTGGCATTCCAACAACTAGATCTTTGTTGGAATGTTGTTTATTCAAGGTTTTAAAATTTAGATGAGAGAACCTTTTATGCCACAGCCAACTTTGTTTGCCTAGTTCTTGAGAAAGGAGACACATAGCTTCTCCAATAGCACTTTCCTTCATGTTAATTATGTATGCATCGTTCATTCGGGTACCTGCCAGTACAACTTTATTATGCACATCAAAGACCAAGCAAATACACAGTTGAAACATGACCTTATATCCCAAATCACATATTTGGCTGATGCTCAGTAAGTTGTACATTAGCCTCTCAACATGAGCTACTTTAGAGAAAGTGATGGTTCCATTTGATATGGTACCATAACCTTTGGTAACACCTTTCCCATTTCCTCCAAAGGGAACAATGGGTCCTTTTTCTTTTGAGAAGTTAGAGAGAAGAAGTTTGTTTCCGGTCATGTGTCTTGAACAACCGATGTCCATATATCATATATGATCTTTGTTTGGTACCTGCATCCATAAACAAATTTAGACTTTTGGTACCCATTTTGAGGTGGGTCCTTTGGGATTAGAAGGCATTTTGTTTCTACGGATGTCAATATCTTTCGGGCAATCTTTAGCAAGATGGAGAGTGTTGCCACAATTGTAGCATTTCTTTATCAAAAGTTGGTGACTGAGAAGAGGAAGGGTGACCAACACCTGCTCTTGGTCCAAGAATACCTTTACCAGGATTTTTTGATTTCTTCAATTTCACTGATCGAGGAATGAAATCAGTATCTATTTGAAATTTCCTTTTAGATGAAAAAATTGATTTAGAAATATTTTTCTTTTGAAAAGGAGAAAATCTTTTTGTAGCAGGGTACTCAGGAACATTCGATGACTTATGAGAGTACCTTGACTCATGAAGACTTAGAGAATTTAAAAGTCTTTGGATGGGTTTGGGAGAGGAAGAATAAGAGCTTGGAAGAGTTGAAACTTTTGAAGGCTCAGGAGAGGATTCTTTATTTTTACAAAAACTCCAAACTTCTTGGCATTAGATTCTACTTTTAGCATATCTAACAAGTCCATTGAATGGACAGAAGTGGAATCCTCAGATGAGTAGTCTAAAAGATCATCATCATCATTGGCCATAAGGCACTTTGTGCACTCTCACTTTCAGAAGTTTGCTCATCTTCCCAGCAGTGGTCTCAACAACCAAAGTTTTTCCTTTACTTTGGTTCTTTTCCTTTTCTCTCTTATACTTAGCTTTATATTTCTTGTATCCAGAGATTTCTTTAGAGGATTCAGGACTTTCCTTAGAAAAACGGCTATTTCTCTCTTCAGACTTCCTAGAAGCTGATTTGGAGAAGTCATGGCCAGAAGAAGAAGAAGATTTTAGTTTAGAGAAAAATTTGGATCTGCACTTAGAGGCAAAGTGACCATTCTTTCCACAACTAAAGCATTCTTCATTTGCTTTGTCAGAGGAAGATTTTTGAGAAAAAGGTTTTCTTTGAAGTTTAGAACGGTTAGAAGAATTTTTTTTATTTTTAAGGTTTCCTGCAATCATTGCCATACTATCAGACAGTATGTCAATGGCAGATTCTTCACCTTCATCATCAGCTGAACTGAAGTAAGCATCTGATAGATGAGTTGATTCTTCCTTAATTTCATTTTCAGATTCAGAAGAGGGATATGTGATTCTAGGAACACATGAGGAGAAATTAGAATCACCTATTAAAGCAACATTAGAAGACTTGATGTCTTTTATGAGAGATTTTCTTTGGTTCTTGGTTTGTTCATAATGAAGAAGAGTCCCATAAAGAGCAGTTAAAGACATGACTTCAAGATCCTTGGTTTGCTTAATGCAAGTACATATGGTTTCCCAGAAGTCTGGGAGGCAGTCCATAAACTTTCACATAACCTCTTCATTATCATAAACTTTTCCTAGAACCTTGAGGTCATTTAAAAGACAATTAAAGCGATTAAAATAGACAGAGAGGGATTCTCCTTTTTCATGAGAAAATAGTTCATACTTTCTAACAAGACATATCTTGTTAGATTTCTTAACTTCTTTAGTGCCTTCATATAAGACACTTAGAGTGTCCCACATTTCTTTTGCAGTAGATAGATTTAGAAGAGAATGATATACTTCATCAGGAAGAGATATGGCTAGAGCTGATTTTACTTTGGTGTCTAATGCAACCAGACGTTTATCATCTTCATTATATTTGTTTGGTTGTTTGATTATATATCTGCCGGTTGCATCACTCCTGTCATCAACAGACTCTATATCTTTTCCTTCCGTATCCTTTTATGGGCCAAAGCGAGCCCATACCTTTGGAATGATAGGTCCCTCACACAGAATTTTAGGATACCTACAATCAATCCCTTCTAAGAACAGTAACATACGATTTTTTCCATAACCCAAAGTTGGATTAAACCTTGGGGGTTTGGTTAAAGAGCCTAAGTCGTATGTACCAGCGAAAGAATTTTGTAGAGTACCTTCAATAGTTGGAGGAGGAGTAGCCATCACAACATATATAGTTTATTAACTTAAACTAACTGCTCTGATACCACTTGTTAGTCCATGTTTATAGATGGCTATGTAAGTGAAGGTTTGTAGAAGGGGGGGGGGGGGGGGGTGAATACAAACACACAAAATTTTACTCTTTTAAATTTTTTTAATATAAATATTAAAAATTTACGCACAGAAGTTTGTTGCGGAAAAGAATAGACACACTATTCTAACAAACCAAACACATGAAACACATGATAACAGTAATCAACTTATACACTAAGAAAGCTTAAATAAAACTGTTAAAACACTCGGGATTGCCGGAATCAAACAAAAGATCACTCAGAGGATATGTTGAAAGCGTGAAGATTATCGGAAGGACTTCATCTCCTTTTATAGTGCCCATGCATGAGATGCATGTGGACAGCTGTCAAGGATTCATTAGCTTGAAGTTTATCTGATGGACAAAGGAAGATGCCACTTCCTTTGTACTGGATTAATGGATGAACCATTCTTTGTAACACGTAATGTCAGATAACTTTATCTCTTTTTCTTCATACTCTGTGAAGTATTATCAAACCTTTTAGCTTAAAGACAAACATCATTTTTAGGTGAGTAAAAAAAGAATGTCCGAATTTAAGGTTTGCTACCCAAGTTCTTGCTGCACACGTATCTTGCATTTATTGTGTCATAAGAACTTATCTTTGAAAATGCTAAGTGATACATACAAGGATGTATCACATTTGTTAGTGCTTCCTAAGCTTTTGATCGACAACTTGTACTAATGCTTGAATTTGCAACTGTATTAACACTTGAATCGACAAGTGTACAAGAGCATCAAATTGGCAACATCATGTTAGCTTCTAGGATCGGCAACTGCATAATCGGTGACCACACTTGCAAGGTCGGTGACCACTTGCATGGTCGGTGACCACTTGCAAGGTCGATGGCCACACTTGATTTCGGCAAATAGTCTGAATTTTAGTGTTAGTTGATACATCAAAAATTCCACATTTTGATGTACAACCCTTGATTGGATAGTCTTTGATTTTCCAATACTTGAAGTATATTTCAGACCTTCAAAAGAACCTGTAAAAGATCAACCATATAAGAGAGAAGATTCATCACCAAATCATCGGTGACCCAACAGGTTTATTTTACAAATAATCAATAACCTGATTTCATTTGAAATTGGAGGGATATGGAAGATGTTCTTATCCGATATTCCGGCTATTGATCATTATGCTTAGTGATATATTCCATAATATTGAGGAGAATGTGATGGTGGTGGAGATAATGATGCCCATAAAACCAGCAGGGTCTCCACTCCCTATTTTATTACCAGCTGCTCAAATGGTTGCACAGAGTGCTTTACCAGAAATTTTACAAGGTGATAGATCAAATTCATTGTTATATGGGCCTGTTGACAATAGAAAAAAGAGTGGTTGGAATCAAGATTTTCATTCCAAGGTCGAAGCAGTAAAGAGTTTAAATTCTAAAAGTGAGCAAAATGTTGTTGCTGAAATCATGATGCGGAAAATGATAAAGCCTCTGCAAGTTGTCCAAAATTCTTGGTTAGGCTGTACAGAGCACCCGAAGATGATGTGAGTGATTTTGTCGAATGATCTTGACGCCATGGCATCTGGGACGATCGTGCGTGCATAGTGAAGTGGCTATCGTGTCTATGGCCATCCATGGAAAAGATGTAGTGTTGTAAGACTTCGTAAATGGACACATGTGTTTGTTGAAAATGAGGCCATCATAGAAACGTTTCGCCAATGGATATATGTTAAAACTATTAAGTTGGGAATGTGTATTATTGATTGTGCGAGCTCATTGAGATGAGCGTAATCTTGTTAAGTAATATAGTAAACAAGGTGGAAAGGAGATAGAGGAATATGTGGTACAGTCTGGAAAGAGGAATTTGTCGGAGTGGGATTATGAGGATAGAGCAAGAAAGTACGGTTTTAATGCGTAATGTCGGTAGGAATGTATTATTTCACTTTGAATTAGATTGGCAACAGTTGATTGTGAAATGGTCTCTTGGAAACTTTGATTTTTGCAAATTAGCCTTGGTACGTATGAATGGTTGTGGTTTAAATACGGGTTATGGAGTAGCATTTTAGTAAATAACGTATGTAGTCAGTGTGTGGGTCAGTTTGCGATCTATTGTCTACTAAATTTAGTGATACTCACGGTCGGAGCGCGACCTATGAACCTTCACGCTCAGGTCGAGATTGTTAGAGTGAAATATTCATATTATGGAGTTTGGTGCTTGCAACGACGCCAATATCCTATTTTCATCGGAAGATATTAAAGGTATGGGGACTCTTGCCAATGATAATCGGCATCTGAGTATTGAGAATGACACGTGTCACTTTGTTCATCGAGTGATTTAGTAGTATGGTAACTCTGTGAGAAGCTCACAACTTTTTGACATCTTTATATGGAAACAAAATAATGATACGGTGAATTTGGTAGCAAAGTTTTCTAAATATTCAAAGATCTTATTGTTAAGTGGGTAATCTTGGGTCGAAATTAGATTGACCCGGTTTCGTCAGATCATGAAACTTAGTCGGTGAAGTGGTTAGTAGGATGGTCTATGGTAGAAATTGAGATTTCGGTACGCCTTTAATTCCAATGATTTGTGAGAGTGTTATCTAGGTAGATATTGTCATTTATAGCGATGGTAGCGAGATGGTTGGAATGTAATTGGTTTCCTACGAGGCCTTGCGGTCAAGTTGGTAGAATAACTCTGAGGTGGAAGGATTTGAAGAAAAGCATTTGGCAAGGGTAGAATTGTTTAGTAATCGAATACAATTAAGATTGTCCAAATCCAAGAAAGACTGAAAGTTGCTCAAGATGGATAGCAAAGTTAAACAAATTAGAGACGGAAGGACATTGAATTTCTAACGGGAGATATGGTACTGTTGAGTATATCGCCTTGGAAGGGTGTGGTTCGGTTTGTGAAGAGAAGAAAGTTGAGCCTGCATTATATTGGATCGTTCGAAAATTTTGAATGAGTTTTGAAGGTGGCTTACAAGCTTGAATTACCTAAAAATTTGAAGGGCACTCGTATCACCTTCCATGTTTCAAATTTGAGGAAGTGTTTGACCGAAGTGTATTTGTTTATGCCATGAAGGATGTTCAAGTTGATACGAAGTTGCATTTCGTAGAAGAACCGAAAAAGATTGTAGATCGTAAGGTGAAGAAGTTGAGGAACAAAGACTTAGTTTGGTTAAGGTGAACTGTGATTTCACAAAGGACAAGAGGCCACTTGGGAATTCAAGACTGAAATGAGGATTATGTAGCCGCATCTCTTTGCCGAATGAATTCCGGGGACAACATTCTATTAAGGGGGGATTGTTGTAATAACCCAAATCTTAATAACCAAGTTTTTGGGCCCTAACCTCAAGTTCTTGGGCTGATGGCCTTTAAAGGTTTTAAGCAAAGCATATATAAGTAATGGAGAAGGAGGTTTTCATCATTTTAGGCTCATTTTTCAGATTCAGCTATGTGTGTGTGTTTTCGTGAAAGCCAATGGAGAGGGCTTTAGAAAGGTTTATCATCTTGGGGAAGAAGGCAAGTATTTTGGGAGCACCTATTAGAGCACTTTTGAAGGTTAACATCTTTGAGGTATGCCTTTTACTCTCTATAGCTTGTATTCTCCATTAATGGAATTTTGGTATGATTTGAGAGATAGGGTTTCATATTATGGATTAGGGATAGTCTAATTAGTTGAATAGGGATGTTAGAACATATTAGATGAATTTAATCAATGGATATCATTTAAATAATGTTCCATTTCATTGAGTTTTGTTCAATAGCTCATCTTGTTGGTTATGTTTGATATGAAAATGATGGGTTGATCTAAGATTGGTATGAGATTGGTTGGGTAAATCTTCTTATAGTGATAATAATTGGTTTGGGTTTAATTTAAAGGTTTATTCCCTCTCTACATATGATATTGGGATGCAAGAAATCAGTATTGGGATGTTTGAAATGGGGAAAAAGTCACTGTTTATCCGCCGAACCCACTGTTGAGAAAACTATGCGGGTGGATGTGCGGGTTAAGCCGCACTGTTACCCGCTGTTTGGCGAGACTTCGTCCATTTCGTTTTCGTTTCAAACTGGGGTTAGGACCTTTGAGCTAGGGGTTTACCTTAGGTCTATATTAGGAGACTTTTGAGGGTGTTGCATTGAGTTAACACCTGTTTTTATGTTGGAAATTTAGGCGTTCGGTTTGAGAAACTCCTACATTTGGCTTTGGGACTAAGTGTGGCATCATCCGATGAGTTCCCTTGTCTTAAACTATATTTTTTGTCAAAGGTTTTATCTACTACACTGATTATGGTCTTTTAAATTGGAAGCATACTAAATGATTTATAATCCATTCGATTTATATAAATGTTAAATGTTGAATTGGCCTAGATATCGCGATATGCCTACTAAATTGGACAACAAAGGTGAGTGTGTGTACCTCGAGATAGTGCAAATCTCTTTGGAGTTACATCCCGTACCTCTTGAATCTGTTTTGGGTGTACGTTTGATAAGTACCCTTCTTGGGATCATTTAGTGTATCCTCATGTGGAATTGTGCGGAACACGAATTTAATGTCACACATGGAATTGTGTGACTAGCTTTGGCTTTTCTACAATCCTTGTACATGGTCCCGTATTTGAATTACTTGGTTTCCATATCTTATGACTTATCTCTTTGGATTTAAGTATTTTAACTATAGTTTATTTAGGTAATTCACTAGACCTTGTGGTCTAACTCTCGCTTTTCGAAACTAAAACCATTTTCAGGTAGGGGCTTGGTAGAGAGTGCTTTGAAGGGAAAAAGTAAGATTTGAACCGGTCGTGGTGTTGGATCGGGTGCTGTAGCGAATTCCTTTAGATTATTAATTCTCAGTTGTGGATAGTTTATTGTATTTTTACGCTGCAAAACTTTGGGATGTAATGGATATTTGATCACTCTTGACATTTCGGATATTGGGTCTGGAATTTTGGTCTTTACACGATGAAACCGAAAAATCTCATGGGTGGAATGGAAGACGAGCTTAAATTCGAAAGAATTCGGTGGCTTAGGGATTGGAAGTCTTGTTTCTTTCAATCATGCATTATTGAGAAAATGGCAATGGACGTTTTTTTATAGAAAAAGATTCATTATGGGTTAGATTTATCAAAGCTCTTCTTGGTGACAATGGAGTTTTACACACAAATTCGCAAAGGGTTCGGTGGAAGGGAGTTTGGAACGGGATTATCAAATCGTTCGAGTTGATGAGATCTAACAATAGTTTCTTGGAAGAATGCTTCAAGAAAGCGGTTGGGAAGGAGACTTTGTTTTGGCATGATAGGAGGATTGGAGATCACGTTTTAAAGGTTTCATTTCCTCCGCTTATATTGCTTTGGAAGAACAAAAAATTATTTAGTAAGTGATTGTATTCAAGAAAACGGGTAGGTACCGGTTTGGAGGCGTAAACCGGGGGGGGGGGGTGGGGCGAAGGTGAACAACTTTTGGTTCTTGCTTCGGTTTTTATTGAGTTCAATACAAGAGAAGTTGCAGATAAATGGAGTTTTGAATTAGAAAATTCTGGATAAATTCTTGGTTGCTTCGGCATGACGGTATATTGACGGGCTATTTTTTATGGCGGGTCCGGAACCTACCTAATGGAATAATTGGGTTTCGATCAAAGTTAAAGCGCTGATCGTATTCCTACTCGTTTGAACTTGGATTGGAAACGTATTGATTTGGATTCACTATTATGTCCCATGTGTGGTGATTTTCCAAAATCTTCGGATCACGTGTTTGTGGATTGTCAAGTGGCCTTCTCGCTTTGGAAAAAAGAGGAGATGTGGTGGGGGTTTTCAAATAATAGCTTTTCATCCGTAAAAGAGTTACTAAAATGGTCGGAAACTGTCAATGTTAACGTGGTGAAGAGAAAACTTTTCGATGCGGTTGTTTTGGCAATGATATGGGTGATTTGGACTTATCGTAACGAGATGCTTTAAAACAAGAAGACGCGTCTGATTCTTTGTTTGACATTTCTGTGACAAATATTGGAAAGTTCAATTTGACATTAACTTCTGTCATGTTCTTAGTTCTGAAAATCTAAACAAATTAACAGCCTATAGAGATGGAGATATCTACACTGCTACTTTCACTGAAGATGGTCAACTGAAAGGAATATGTTATATTTCTACTACCATTAAAAATGAAAGTTGGTTTTGGCACAGAAGGTTATCTCATCTGAATTTCAAAGCAATTTCTGAATTGGAAAGACACAAATCAGTAAGAGGTTTGCGAAAAATCAAGTTTGAAAGAAATTCATTATGTTTTGCATGTGAGCTTAGAAAGATAAAAAAGAAGTTCACATCCTCTAAAAATGCTTTATTCATGTCAAGAACCACTTGAAATGCTACATATGGATCTATGTGGACCAATGAAGACTCAAAGCATGGGAGGAAAGAAGTATATCCTAGTAATAGTGATGAATATTCAAGATATAATTGGGTTGAATTTCTTAGACTTAAATCTGATACTTTTGATATACTTATTCCTTTTCTAAAGAAAATACAGGTTCTTCTTCAACTTCCTATTCAAAAGATCAGAAGTGACACTGGCACAGAATTTTCAAATTCTACACTTCAGAATTTTTTGGATTCTGTTGGAATATCTCACAACTTTTCCGCTACAAGAACTCTCAACAGAATGGAGTAGTTGAAAGGAAGAACATAACCTTAGCAGAGGCTGCAAGAACTATGCTTGCCTATTCAGAATTGTCTATATCTCTTTGGGCAGGAGCAATAGCAACTGCTTGCTTTACTCAGAACATAACCATCCTCAACAGAAAACTTCTCAAAACTCCTTATGAAATTATCAAAAAGAGAAAACCCTCTATTGATTACTTTAAAATTTTTGGATGCAGGTGTTTTCTTCTGAATGACACATAGCACTTAGACAAATTTGCTCCTAAAAGCGTAGCTGGAGTATTTGTTGGCTATTCACAAAGATCTAAGGCACATAAAGGATTATTGAAACTTCAAATATCAGATTTCATGAGCCAACAATGACTTCTGAGCAAGATAGTTCATAACTCAAGCTTAATCCAGTTTCTGAAATCTTAGACTCAAAAAAGAGCAAAACTGATAAAACTTCTAAAATCAAATTTAGATTTATTTGACATTTCTGTTAATGTTTCTGCAGATTATCAGAATCCATCTCTTCTCAGACCTATTCTAGAACTGATTTCCACAGAAACTTCTATCTCAAATCTTTCTAAACCACCTAACTCAACCTCAAATTCAGAACTTCCTACCTCTGAATCTGTACAAGCTAATTCTGCACCAATTCAGATCACTTCTGAACCCACAATACCTATTTCTGAACCAGTGATTATTCCTTCTAAACCTGTATAAAATCTTCAATTTGAGGGGGGAGACTTCAGATCTGCACTGAGCAGTTAATCTAAATTCTGAACCCCATGCAATCATTGATGAATATGATTCCTTAAATAATGTGTCATCTGTTCAACCATTGCCAAATGTGAACAAGTGGACATCAAGTCATCTCATGCATCAAATGATAGGTGATGTTTCAAAAGGGGTACAAACAAGATCAGCCATAGCAAATGAATGTCTGTATGTAAATTTCTTAAGCAGTATTGAACCCAAAAAGCCAAGTGAAGCTCTTCAGGATCCAGGCTGTATATTAGCTATGCAAGATGAGCTAAATCAATTTGAAAGAAACAAAGTCTAGAGACTAATTCCAAAAGCAAAGGGAAAATCAATTATTGGCACAAAATGCGTTTTCAGAAATAAGAAAGATGAACATGGAATTATCGTGAGAAATAAAGCAAGGCTTGTAGCCAAAGGCTATTGTCAACAAGAAGGTATAGATTATGAAGAAACCTTTGCTCCTGTAGCTAGGCTAGAAGCCATTAGGATATTTCTAGCTTATGCAACACACAAAAACATGAAAGTTTTTCAAATGCATGTCAAATTTGCATTTCTGAAAGGAATTCTTCATGAAGAAGTATATGTTGAACAACCAGAAGGCTTTGTTAGCAAGGAATTTCCAGATCATGTTTATATATTAGATAAAGCTTTATATGGCCTTAAACAAGCACCAAGAGCATGGTATGAAACTCTCACAACTTTTCTTCTGAATTCTAAGTTTAAAAGAGGTACAATAGATACAACCTTATTTCTGAAAAAGTAAGGTGAAGACATGAGCTTAATACAAATATATGTGGATGATATTATATTTGCTTCTACAAATCCGAAATTTTGTAAAATTTTTGAGAAAATCATGCAAACTAAATTTGAAATGAGTATGATGGTAGAGTTAACATTCTTTCTTGGTTTACAAGTTAAACAACTTCCCACTGACATATTCATTAATCAAACTAAGTATGTTTTTGACTTACTTAAAAAGTTTGACATGTTTGATTGTTCTAGTATTCACACACCAATGGCCACTGCTAATAAACTTGTACCAGATTTATCTGGTAAATCTGTTGACCAAAAGAAGTACATGGGTATTATTTGTTCTTTGCTTTACTTAACACCAAGTAGACCTGATATAATGTTTGCCACATGTATTTGTGCAAGATATCAAACCAATCCTAAAGAATCTCATCTTCTTGCTACTAAAAGAATACTTAGATACCTAAAAGGTTCACCTTCATTGGGACATTAGTATCCTAAGGTTTCTGGATTTGAACTACTGCTTCCATAGATGCAGATCATGGTGGTTGTAAATTAGACAGGAAGAGCACATCTAGATCATGTCAATTTTTGGGTGATAGACTTGTAAGCTGGTCTTCCAAAAAGCAGAATTGTGTATCCATTTCTACTGCAGAAGTTGAGTATGTAGTTGTTGCTATATGTTGCTCACAAGTCATTTGGATGCAAATTCAACTCAAAGATTAAGGCTATGCATTCAAAAAGATTCCTTTGCATTGTGACTCTAAGAGTGCCATAGCCATCACAGCTAATCCTGTCCAACATTCAAAGACCAAACATATTGATGTGAGGTATCATTTTATTAAAGATCATGTTGAGAAAGGTAACATAGAAATGTTTTTTGTTCAAACTGATTATCAATTAGCAGATTTGTTTACCAAAGCACTTGATGAAAAAGGTTCAATTTTTTGGTAAGCAAATTAGATATGATGAATTTGTCTACATAAGTATTTTACATCAACTAAGAGTTAAGAATTAAATTAGGAGACTATATTATTCAGAATTCTGAAAAATGTTAACTTCAGAAGTTCTGAGGTTAAATTTTCAGAAGTCTACCTTATATGTCTTGGAAGTACTAATTCTTAATTTCTAAAGTTTTTTGTATTATAATACTTATAATTTTCTTTTACATTTTTATATATAGCATTTTCCAAGGGGAAGATATATATATAATTTTTTTTTGCTCATGATTCAAGGGGGAGTGGTACTCTTACATGATGTTTTGGTTCATTTGTATTACATCTCAATCAAGATCTGAAAAGATGGATACTCATTCTAAACTTACAAATCTTAGAAGTATGGACAAACTTCTGAAGAAAGAAACTTATTTTATAAATTGCTCAAACTTACTTCTGACATATCAAACTATTTTATGTATTCAGAAGTATGTTGTTTTAAATGTTTTTCATGAATATCAAGACATATCATTCAAGTTCTGAAACAAATTCACAAATTCTGAAGCCATTCTGAATCATTTCATCAAACTTCTGAACCTGTTCTCAGAAGTTCTGAACTTCCTGTTGCGAAGTTATCTTTAATCCATGCGTGTGCCACGTGTTTTAATTTCTTTTGAAGAGCCTAAATCACGTCGCAAAACGGTTCAGGAATCCAAAATTAACTGTTGTAATCCATGATTACACTCCTAATTGTCATTACTTTTTCCTTACTTTTCTGCCACATGTCCTACTCATATCTTCCACCTCATAAATCAATGGCTTCGTCATCTTCTTCATTTTTTAGCGAAATTTCCCTCCGAAAGTTGTTTTCTGCTTTCTTCGAACTTCAAAATTTCTCAGAAACTCAAACTTTCACAAACATGTCGATTTCAAACATTCATCAACCCATTCAAACTTCCAAGTCATGCTATAGTAACAGCGATGACTCCTTCAATGTTGATTTCTTCAGAATTGTTCCTAAAAATGTCATGATAGGATCGATTGAAGTCTCCTTGGATAATGATCCAATGCTTGAAGATACTGCAACCAAAGGAATGGATGTTGTCGGACCTTCGAATCCTAACCCTAACCCTAGCACTGAAATTGGGGGAAATCAATCTAAACCAATTGATGTTCTCTCTGAATCTTAATCAAGAGTTGGAAGTCCTCAAGATTCACTTTATGGTCTTGATCTTACCAAACAATCTATTCTAGAGGCTGAACGAAAGGAAATTAAAAGGAACAACTCTGCTCTAAAACTACAATCATCGGATTTTAATGATGATCAAAAAATTCTCATTGAAATACCGAAGAAACATCCATTCAAAGTAATGCTTACAAGATTATTTCTAGTTCCTAAAGAATATTTGCATCTGTGGCGGTACTATGCAGAGATTGATGAAGAGGCTGATGATATTTCTTCACTAGCTCATGGTTACAGATTTTCTCTTATGGCTTCAGATATTAGGAGTATTCAGAATCTTCCTAAAGCTAATGCAGTTGTGGGTAAAACTACATTTGATGCTATTCCTTCAAACACTGAGATTATTGCTGATTTTCTGAAGTTGGGTTATTTAGAAAACATAACTGCACTTAGTTCATTTAGAAGAAAGAATTTACCTCCTATTTGGTACTCTTTGTTCACAATCATCAATTCTTGCTTATCTGGTAAAAGTTCAACTCTTGATCATGCCAACACAAATGTAAGGATCATTTTTCATGGAATTGCTCACAACAAGCATTATGATTATGCTTCCCTGATTTCTGAAGAACTGAAGACTGCCATCTCCAAGAAGTCCTCTTATACTTATATTCCATATCAAAGGTTCTTTCAGATTTTTATTAAAGGAGCAATGAGGTCAGTTGACTCAATTCCAAAACTTGATAATGCAGTATTTGTTTCTTTATTTACCATGGACAATTTGAGACCACCAAGTACTAAGCTCATATTTCCTAATGTGGTGCCTCTTCCAACAGAATTATTGGCTTATGTCAATCCTAAAAATAGGTATTTGAGTGAGTATTGTGAATCTATGGGATTGCCTAAACCAACAATCTCTTCCCCAGATTCAACCCTAAGTGGTGAGAAAGGTGAGGGGTCTAGAATTCATAGTGAGAGAGGGGAGGAAGTTCATGGTGGGGAACAACCTCATAGTGAAAAGAGGAAAAATGTAAATGAGAGACAGGGTAGATTTGTAAGAAAAAGAACTGATGAGGGGAGATCATAGGTAAAAGAAAAAGAAACCTGTGCACTAGTTGATACAAGTCGAGTAGCCACATAGTCTATTACTTCACAATCTTTGGTGGGTAATATTGAACAAGCCAGTGATCCCATGGCAACTTTTGTTAACCCCCCCCCCCAGCCACTCACACGTCTCCCAACAGAAGGGTGTTTCATTAACACATATGGGGCAAGCAGCTCATAAACCATTAGATTCTCCTATGGAGGATGCTAATGTTGAACTAGAAGGATATATTTCCCCCCTTCACACAAAAGAGCACATTGAGTCTGAGAGTCCACTCAAAATAGATCCTAATGACCCACTTGGAGTGGATTTTCTTCACACTAGCACACATCTTTCAGATGTCAATAAGCAAGGTGTTTGTCACATTGCAACAACATCCATAGATGTTCCTATTATTGGACATCAAGGATTGGATGGAAGTCCTGGTGGGGTGAACATCTTAAAAGCCCATTCACTGAATCTTCATTGATTCATGATGTCGTAACATCAACAGGCCAACCTACTTCTGTAGGACTGCAAACTGGACCATTTGTTGGTCTTGGAAATGTTACCCTTACTTCTGATTTTTCAGAATTTAAGAACTTGTGTACTTCTGAATTTGCAAAGATTCAGAAGACCATCAAGGACTTGTGTACTTCTGAATTTGCAAAGAATATACTTCAAAGGTGATGGAGGAAAGGGTGGCCAGTCAGGAGAAAAGATTGGAAGAGAAACTTGATGCTTTATAACGGACTTCTGTATCATCTAATGATTTGAAGGCTTTTCAAGAAGTTATTAAACAAGCATTTTCTAAAGTAGCTTCCTCTGTTTCAACTCTCAGAACTTCCCTGCCATCTTCAATTGCTCAACCAGATCTATCTAACTTGGCAACCAGAGATGATATCCAACAAATTCTGAATAAATTGACTTTTGTTCAGAATACTCAAACACTTCTGGATCAAAGAGTTTCAACTTTAGAATGCAGACCTCAGGCAGCCACTTTGAAAAGAAAGCATGATGATTAGGATCCTGATGATCATGAGGGGGAGAAAAGAAGAAAAGTGTCTGAGCCTGCTCATGAAGATGTTTTGTTGTTAAAGGCACAACCTTCTGAAAGAACTTCTGAAGAAGTTCAGAAAGAGAGTAGTACTGAAAAAGTGTCAGAAGCAATTGAAGACATTCTGACTTCTGAACCTGAAGGTGTATGTTCTGAAGTTGATCATGTTATGAGTGAGCAAGTTATTTCTGAACATGTTAATGCAGAAAAAGATAAATCTGAAGAAGGTGAGGAAGGATATGAAATTGAAAAATTGTCACTTAATTCTGATGATAATGCTGGAACAGATAGTACAGATATTTTGCCTGATTCCAATGAAGAAATGCTCAATGAATATCTTGCATTTGAAGAAATGATTGGATAACCCGGTGATCTCTCTGATGTCATTATGTTTGATGAAGAAGAAGAGTTAAATGAAGTCAGAGATATTGTTATTTGGAGACCTTTAATGATAAATGGAAGAGTAGATGTAGAACTTCTGAATATTCTATGGTGGTTAATTAGTAGATTCTTAATGAAGTATGTATTGCTGAGTTCACCAACGAATCTGGAGTGTATATTCTTGGATGAAAGATTGTCAATTTAAAAAAAATTTATAGATCATCCTTCTGAAGATGTATTTGTGACTATTTTTCTAGATCATATGGCTGAGTTTGATTTTCCAGATGAAGTTCTCATGAAGTATGCCGGAGAGTTTGTTGTAAAATTCAAGGAGTGCATCACTATTCCAAAGATTTCTCTGCCAATCTTGGAAGAACCTATTGTTGATCAGATTTATGTGAAGGAAATTATTTTTGACAAGCTAGGTGATGAAGAAACTATTTTTCTAGAAGATACTTATAGTTTTATGTATAAAAGAAGCTTGAATAATGCAACTCTGGAAAGTTTTATAAATGATGAATGGTCTGAAGATCATGTTTCCAAAGTGAAATCTTTTCTGCAAAGACATGGAATTCCCGAGATGCATGACTCTGTACCAATTAAACATTTCAGAAGTATATCAGGAAAGATTGAAGATGATTTATTGATAATAAGGATTGGAGTTGAAAGAAGAGATGGTACACTGACTGAATTTACTAAGCATGATCTGTACCAATTGAGGTTACAAGATAAACTTTCCTTTCTGCGTTTCTGTGTAAAAAGAGAAGACTCAGATCTTGTTTCAGATATCAGAAGAGTTTTGGGGATTTATATCATAAATCTGATAAAACATGATTTCCAACTTTCATTAGAGAAGAGGTTAAATAAAGTTAATCTTTTGGAACCTATTTATGTGGAAAGAGAAGGCATTATAACTATTTTCATCAGTCCAGAGATTGGATTTTAGTTTAAAGCTGAAGGGTCAAGCAATAGAACTTTTATTGTGTCTGATATTCCAAAATATTCAACAACTACTTTAAATTGGTTGTGTGAATATACAAAGTGGAAAACTGGTTCTTCTGAACTCAAAAGTGAAATAGTTTATCAGATCAAGGAGAGGATTAACTTCAGAGAATGTGTTAGAAAGTGTATGCTAGCTGGGCACACAAGGATAAATACCATTAGAGAAGCAGACTATCTTCTGAGCAATTTATATGATTTCGAGGTTCATGTCAAGGAGCAAAACATTGAGTTTGAAGTTAGACAGTTAGCTCAGAAAATAAGAAGTTCAGAAGCTGGTATTTCTGAACAACCAAAAGAAAGTTCTGAGAAAGACAAGGAGGGAAAAGAAATAGTCTCAGAAGCTGTTGAAGAAGAAAGATGCCCAACTACTCAGATTTCTGAAGCTGAGCAGTTACAAATTCAAAGAACTAAAGAAAATGCATATACTCTACTTCTTGAATATTTTCATCCTGAAATATTCATGGAATATGAACAAAGATTCAATTTCATTGATTGTTGGATTGAAAAAAAATCTGGTTGGAAACAATGGTATTCTAATATCATTCAGAAGCTAAAAATACCAGTGTATGAAGCAAGAAAAGACAGTCCAATTGTAAAGGTGATTACAGCAGACATAAAGTCAAAAATGAATTACAAGTATGCCTATTTCCCTATTGAAAGAGAAATTGGTGAAATATCTACTTTTTCAGAAGCAGATTTTCAGAACGTTCACCTAAAAGACTTACTCATAGTTTAAAAGTCTTAATCTATTTCATGATGTGATTGCCAAATTCAGAAAGACTTTTCCAGTTCTGAAGAATGGGATATATAGAGAGTTCATTTGGGCTTCAAAGACTGATTTTCAAGTGGCATATGTACTTGGCAAAGATAAAGTACGTCTGAGTAGACCAAATTTTGAATTACAAGGCATTGAAAAGTTGAAGAAAGGCACTTTAATTGTTCATCCTCCAGGATTTGTCTGCAAATTTGAATCTTAGATGTTATTTGTCAGATTTGAAGAGATCCATAAATGATGTAATGGAACTGTGCATGCAATAAGTGATAGGTTGGTAAAAAGACAAAAATCAAAGCCAAAGAATTTTAATGATGCTGAATGGAATGAATACAGAAAACTTGCAAAGGAGATGCATAAAAGGATTAACATGTTGTTGGAGTACAAAAAGCTTATCTTGGGAGAACTAAGACAGATTTTGAACTACTGGGGTTACAATTTGAACTTTTGAAACTAAGGGAGAGATTGATAGAATCAAAGAAGTAGCTTCAAAAGAGGTTGGGTTCTGAAGTCTGTCCAGTTTTGAGAAAAAAGCTCAGAAGCTCAAAGTCAGAGTGATTAGAGTGAAGATAAGCCTAAGGCATAACTTCTGAAGTGGCTACTTCAGAAGTTCTGAAGGTTCAGATGCTGTTCTGAAGAAGTTCTTAATAACTTCTGAAGTATATTCTGAAGATGTTCAGAAGTAGTTCTGAACTTACTCTTTATACGTATATAAATACTGTAGGTCTGTCATGTAATGTATTGTCACTTTAGTATTTCCTATTGTATATAAATAGAAGGTTAGTTAGCTTGTTACAACTAACGTTAATAGATCTTTTGTACTGTAAAGATATATCTGTGTTTAATCTTGTCAATATCAATATTACATCCGAATTCCTTGGTATACTTCTTGTTAATACTTTACTTTCTTTCTACATATTGATATTTGGGATCTATCATTGGTGATTTTAGTGTCACCGGTCCATTTGTGTGATTGGAAATGACATGATGTCTATATGGATTTTATAGTATGATCTAATTCAAGTTAGCTGGTGCGAAATGCACGCTTGTTATAAGACGAGTATGAACCCGGTACCGACGAAATGGCGGAGGTCAAGGGGGTTGCGCCCCCTTGTAGGGTCCAAGCGGCAGAGCCCCTGGCGGTGGTGATAGCTCTGTATGGCATGATCAGAGCCGGAATTCAGAGCTCTGTATGCTTGATACAGAGGCTCTACATGGACAATGCAGAAGCTCTGCATGGTTTGATCAGAGTATCTAGTTTGGTCTTCAAGACTTAAAGTTTTCTGGACTTTGGACTAGAGCTCCGTATAAAGGACCAGAGCTATGCATATATGGACCAGAGAGCTCTGTATGTATGGACCAGAGCTCTGCATGTTCGAATCTGATCAGTTATCTTTGAAACCGTTACTGTGTATTAATTGTGCAGTTATTGAGCAGTTACTGGAAATTATGTAATTGACCACTACTCCTAAAATTCAGCCATGATTACCATTTTAGTTTCATTATTATTGGGTATAAATACAAATTTATACTCATGAATCTGGACACGGTTTTT
Organism: Silybum marianum; assembly: GCA_036898165.1. Classification (NCBI taxonomy): domain Eukaryota; kingdom Viridiplantae; phylum Streptophyta; class Magnoliopsida; order Asterales; family Asteraceae; genus Silybum; species Silybum marianum. The sequence continues at coordinate 2,312,006 of CM072539.1, forward strand.
GAACACTCCTACAATATTCTTTAGAAAAGTACTTACGTTTTTGTGCCTAAAAACGAAAGTGTCTTGAGTGTTATCCTCTATTGAATTTCGTGAACCCAGATATAGGGTCGAAATATCAATACGGAAAGTGTTCGCACACGATTCTCAAATCAATCCAGTGATCGATTTACCCTATATTCCACCACTAGTTCCTATAAAAAATCCAATGACCGTTTCTTTGTAATTTTCTCTCTAGCTTCTGGCTAGTCTTTTAATTTAACCATCTTGCTATTAGAAAAACCAACAACAAAAGAGGAGTAGCTTCATCAAAGACGTGGTATTTCTTCATGTTGGTCTAAAAGATATTTTAAAATTTGTCATCTATGATTTTGATGGGTTTTAATATCTTCCTTCTTTTACTTCTTTTCCTCTCAATTTCAATAGAAAGATTTTCAAAGGCTTTGAGAGAGATCAATCTTTAAAAATTGGTAGAATAAGGCTTGATACGAAGAGGATTGTACCTGTAACACCCGGAAATTTAGCGAAAGGTTATGTAATTTAGCATTGTAATATTTTATTTATGGGCAAATGGAAGGTTTCAAGTGTATAATTTTGGGTAGTAATGGATTGGGGGAAAGGAACGGAAGCCGGGTGAATTTTGACTTTCGGTACACTTTCGGCGACAATGACAGGCTACAATGCCCATGTCATTGTCGCAAGGCATTGTCGCGGGGAAGGGAAAACCAGCCAAAATTTATCAGACTTTTGGTACAAATCTCGCGACTATGACTCGCGACTATGACATGTCATAGTCGCCAAGGGCATAGTCGCCCGTGTGTTCCAGAGTGCAGATTTTCAGCTTCCTTTTCTCATTTTATCAGTTACGAATTATCAGTGTTGGGAGCAAAGGGCAGAGGCGATTTTTAGGGTTTCACTTTCTTCACCAACCTCCTTCCAAGCATTTATTTCTCCATTAAAGAGGAGAGATCAAGTAGAGCTTTGGGGTTAAAAAGCTTCAAGTGGTGGTGTTCTTCATCTGTTCAGATTTCTTGATCACCTCCATCTTCATCTTAGAGATTTTCTAGGGTTTTGTCAAACTCTAGCTAGTGAGTTCATTCTTACCTTTAAAACTTTATACATGTCAAAATGAATCCGGCCCAGTTGACAAACTAGCTAAGTTGTATGTGGACGAGATAGTTGCAAGGCATGGTGTGCCTTTGACTATCGTGTCAGATCGTGATAGCCGATTCACTTCTCACTTTTGGAATGGATTGCAAGAGGGGTTAAGCACCAGGATAAACTTAAGTACGACATTTCACCCCCAAACATATGGTCAAAGTGAAAGGACTATTCAAACTCTTGAATACATGCTTAGGTCATGCGTTATTGATTTTGGTGGAAATTGGGATTCGCATCTACCGCTGGTAGAATTTGCCTACAATAACAGTTACCATTGTAGTATTGGGATGGCCCCTTTCGAGGCACTTTATGGACGGAAATGTAGGACACCGGTATGTTGGTTAGAGGCGGGCGAGAAAAAATTCTCCGGACCCGAGATTGTGCAAGAGACGGCGGACAAGGTGAAGATTATCCGAGAACGACTTAAGGCGGCCCAAGACCGTCAAAAGAGCTATGCCGATATAAAGAGAAGACCCATGGAATTCCAAGTGGGGGAACGAGTTATGCTTAAAGTGTCCCCTTGGAAGGGTGTTATAAGGTTTGGGAAGCGTGGGAAGCTTAGTCCTCGTTTCCTCGGGCCGTTTAAAATCTTGGAAAGATTGGGACGGCAAGCGTATAAATTGGAATTGCCACCCGAATTGCACGGCATACACCCTACATTCCACATATGTTATTTGAGGAAGTGTTTAGCGGAAGACGAGAGTGTGATACCTCTCTCAGAGATTCGCGTCGACAATAGTCGTTGTGTGGAAGAACCGGAGGCGATCTTAGAAAGCAAGTCTAAGAAGTTACGTCACAAGGAAATCGTCATGGTTAAGGTGCAATGGAAGCACCATCGTGGTTCAAACGTGACGTGGGAAGCAGAGGAGGATATGAAGAGGAGATATCCGAGTTTGTTTGGTTAATCTATAAATTTCGAGGACGAAATTAATTTCAAGGGTGGGAGGATTGTAACACCTGGAAATTTAGCGAAAGGTTATGTAATTTAGCATTGTAATATTTTATTTATGGGCAAATGGAAGGTTTCAAGTGTATAATTTTGGGTTGTAATGGATTGGAGGAAAGGAACGGAAGCCGGGTGAATTTTGACTTTCGGTACACTTTCAGCGACAATGACAGGCTACAATGCCCATGTCATTGTCGCAAGGCATTGTCGCGGGGAAGGGAAAACTAGCCAAAATTTATCAGACTTTCGGTACAAATCTCGCGAGTATGACTCGCGACTATGACATGTCATAGTCGCCAAGGGCATAGTCGCCCGTGTGTTCCAGAGTGCAGATTTTCAGCTTCCTTTTCTCATTTTATCAGTTACGAATTATCAGTGTTGGGAGCAAAGGGCAAAGGCGATTTTTAGGGTTTCACTTTCTTCACCAACCTCCTTCCAAGCATTTATTTCTCCATTAAAGAGGAGAGATCAAGTAGAGCTTTGGGGTTAAAAAGCTTCAAATGGTGGTGTTCTTCATCTGTTCAGATTTCTTGATCACCTCCATCTTCATCTTAGAGATTTTCTAGGGTTTTGTCAAACTCTAGCTAGTGAGTTCATTCTTACCTTTAAAACTTTATACATGTCAAAATGAAGTATTTTACCTTAATATGATGTTTAAAATGAGTATTTCTATACTTGGAAGATTTTGGTAAAACTAGGTCAAAATGTGTCATTTATGGTTTTCTTTGAAATGATGAATTGGATGTCAAGAACGGTTTTGGAATACTCTTAAGAGTTTTAAATGCAAGAAAAATGATGTATAAACCTAAATGATAATTTGACCTAATTTTGGAAGGAAGGTTCTTGGAAGCACGATGTTATACTTCACAAAGGTTTGTGAAGAGAAGCTAATATATTGGAAACAATTGTATTAAGATGTTAGACTAGTGTAATGGATCCATAGACACATATAGTCAGAAGCACTTGGGGAGGGCAGTTGTAATAGATCCCGGTTTGGGGTTGAACTCGTGAGGATTAATGTGATGACGGGTCATTCCCGTAGAAGTTTCCCCCAAGAGAAGTAAAGCGTATCTTTCAGGTGTAAATCGCCGAAGTAAAGAAAAAGAGATGTTTTGAGAAAAGCTTTCGGTTATATGTTTATTTACCGTTTTCGAAGTTTAAATGGCTTTTCTATATTTTGAACTGTTTGTTCTCACTAGGCTTTAAGCCTAACACTTTTTCTTAAAATGACATGTATATCAGGTGATCAAGCGGATGGGGCTTGATGGGATGAGAGAAGCTAGGTGCCGGTAGTGGCATTCTTTTGAAGTGCACCTCGTGTGTATAGATGGAGTTACATAGAAGATTATTTTGAGGATTTTAGTGACACCCGAACTTAATCTGTATTTTGAATTATATAGATTACTAGGTTGTCATTTAACTTTCCTATAGATGTTGTAAACTCACTCTAACTTTCTCCCCATCTTTATGGGTGATGTTTTATGAAGTAGAAGTTATTCCGCATTTTATTTTGGTTTAAATTAACTCCCATTTTTAGGGGTGTTACAAGTTGGTATCAGAGCTCTAGTTTAAACGAACTAGGTATGAACTTAAGATGCCTAGACTTAAGCTGAGACTTTAAGTGATGTTTTGTGAGAATGGGTAGACACTCTTGAGATAAGAGAGCTTTAGAGTCGACGGAAATACGCTAATCATGAAATGTGACTTTGGTAATGGGGATTCTTGTGTATATGATTTATCCAAGATATCACGTAGCTAATGCTATTTTGGGTGCATTGTATTCTGAGCATGCTTATTTTACTATTGTTACAATGATTGGTGAACGTGTTAAACGTATTTATGTTAGTTTTGTCTTACTCTCGTGTATCATCTTGACAGACTAAGATGGTGAACACGCGAACCCGATCGCGTAATGAAATTGATGGAGCAACCAACAGTGTCACGAATCAGGAAGTGGCAGGGGGAACTACTCAACCACCGTTAATTCCTACTGTGGTTAGGAGGTTACCACCCCGAATAGACCAATTACCGGCCGTAAACCTTAATCCCGGAATCGGACCTCTTATGGTACAAGCGGGCTCACAAGATGAGCTTAGGCTCAGTATGATCCAAGCAATGAATTATGCTTTTGCTCAACAGCATGAAACTATGCTGAAAATGTTTGAAGAAAGGGAGGCCAGTCAGCGAAGGCACGAAGCGACTGCGGAGAATATTGTAGGAGGTTCAGGCGGGAATGGGGCCGTACTGGTTACGGAAGAGACGCCCAGAATCGAAGTGAGGCGCGGCAGAAGGAGTTGCTCATACAAGGACTTTATGTGTACCAAACCGCCCGAGTTTTCTGGTTCGGATGACCCGGTAAAGTGCATCCGGTGGTTGCGAGAAATCGAGCAAGCGTTTAGCTCGAGTGATTGTGAGGAGAGGCAAAAGGTAAAGTTTGCTTCGCAAATGCTACGGGGCGAGGCCCTAATATGGTGGGACGTTACCACGGCTACTCTTGGGTCCGTGATCGTCTCTATGCTCACATGGGAGATGTTTAAAGTGAAGGTCATGGAAGAATATTGTAATGAAAGGGCTATCGACCGGATTGCTGATGAGTTTCGGGCTCTCAAGAAAGGGAACAAAACCGTGAGAGAGTACACCCGGTTGTTCGTTGAGAAGCTGAGTTTGGTTGGGCATGTGGCCCCGGATGAGAAAGAAAAGATAAAGGCTTACATTAAAGGGTTACCGGCGGATATGATGGATAGGGTACGGGCTTCAAAGCCCTCTACTCTTCGTGAAGCAATTGAAGAAGCCCAACATAAGGAAGATGCTATTAACTTGGGCGTTGAAGAAAGGTTGGGAGTTGGAGAAAAGAGGAAGTGGGAAGGGCATGCGGCGCCTTCCAAGAAGTCAAACTACAACACCACAAGCAACAACAACAACAATCGAAGAACCGATTCTAGGCGGGAAGCTAACTGGTGCCCCAAATGCCGGAGCAAGCATTTTGGAGCTTGTAGCCCGGTCCCGGGTAACTGTTTTAGATGTGGGAAGAGTGGGCATCAGATTCGTGATTGTCCGGTCAAGTCAATGACATGTTTCGAATGCAAAGAACCGGGCCATTACAGGAACGATTGCCCGAAGCTGAAGTCAGGGAACTCTCAAGTGAAGGTTGGTGGGGGTCAGAAGGCGGTGGGGAGGGCCTTCAAGATGATGGCAGAAGAAGCAAAGGCATCGGCAAACGTGGTGTCGGGTACGTTCCTTGTTAACTCCGTACCCGCTCATGTTCTTTTTGATTCTGGTGCTACTTTTTCTTTTGTATCCACTTATTTCTACCCAAATCTGCATGTACCTGTTAGTACTTTGGAAGATGCTTTTATTGTTGAAATAGCCGATGGTAAACAAGTTCTTGTCCGTGATGTCCCTAAGGATTGTGTGGTGGAAATTGAAGGAAGTAAGTTTGGGATAAACCTTATGCCTATGGCAATAGGAGGATTTGATGTGGTAATTGGAATGGATTGGTTGGCCAAGAATCAAGCCGAGATTTTGTGTTCCAAGAAGTTGATTCGGATTCCGTTATCGGATGGTAGTATGGTGATAGTCTACGGGGAAAGAAGGAAGGGTGAAGTTGCATTGTTAACCTTGGCAAAGGCACACAAGTGTTTAGCCAAGGGATGGCTATCATATTTAGCCTATGTTTTAGATGCGAAGTTAGAGAAGAGGGAATTAGATGATGTACGAGTTGTCAATGAATTTCCAGACGTGTTCCCTGAAGATCTACCCGGCTTGCCACCCGATAGACAAGTGGAATTTCGAATAGATCTAGTACCGGGGGCCGCTCCGATTGCTAGAGCACCCTACCGGTTGGCACGATCCGAGATGCAGGAAATGATGACGCAATTACAAGATCTCCTTGAGAAGGGTTTTGTAAGACCAAGCTCGTCACCGTGGGGAGCTCCGGTTTTATTTGTGAAGAAGAAGGATGGCACTATGAGAATGTGCATTGATTATCGTGAAGTAAACAAGGTAACCGTGAAGAACAAGTATCCACTCCCAAGAATCGACGACCTCTTTGATCAACTACAAGGAGCGGGATGCTTCTCAAAGATCGACATTCGTTCGAGTTACCACCAAGTGAAAGTGAAGAAGGATGATGTAGCAAAGATAGCGTTTAGAACGCGGTACGGACATTATGAATTCCTAGTAATGCCGTTTGGGTTGACGAACGCACCGGCAGTGTTTATGGATTTGATGAATCGGGTGTGTCGACCATTTTTAGACCAATCGGTAATAGTATTTATTGATGATATCCTTGTCTACTCTAAAGACGAGTTAGACCATGAACAACACCTTCGAGAGGTTCTCGAAGTGTTAAGGAAGGAAAAGCTTTACGCCAAATTCTCGAAATGCGACTTTTGGTTAAAAGAAGTTCAGTTTTTGGGGCATGTCGTCACACAAGATGGAGTAAAGGTGGATCCATCAAAGATAGAAGCAATGACGAATTGGGAACCTCCTAAGAGCCCGTCCGAGATTCGAAGCTTCTTAGGATTGGCGGGGTATTATCGAAGGTTTATTCAAGATTTCTCAAAGATTGCATCTTCTCTGACAGCATTGACAAGGAAGAACGTGAAGTTCATTTGGACCAACAAGCAAGAAGATGCTTTCCGGACTCTTCAAAAGAAATTGTGTGAAGCACCGATTCTATCCTTGCCAGAAGGATCTGAAGACTTTGTGGTTTACAGCGATGCTTCTAATATGGGATTGGGGTGTGTGTTAATGCAAAGGGGCAAGGTAATTGCTTATGCATCAAGGCAACTCAAGGAACATGAAAAGAATTACCCAACTCATGACTTGGAATTGGCGGCGGTGGTATTTGCATTGAAATTATGGTGACATTATCTTTACGGAACTAAGTGTACACTCTACACAGATCACAAGAGCTTGAAACATATTTTCGATCAAAAGGAGCTAAACATGAGGCAACGACGTTGGCTAGAGTTGCTTAAGGACTATGACTGCAAGCTGCTATACCATCCGGGTAAAGCAAATGTAGTGGCGGATGCTTTAAGTAGGAAGGAGTATGGTAGCGGGACGTGGGCCGTACTCACAAGAATTGACATAGTGTCAAGTCTGATCGACCGAATCAAGACTTCTCAAGTGGAGGCATTACATGAGGAAAACTTAAAGGATGAAGTGATGGTGAAACAACACTTGATGTTAACAGAAGATAGTCCTGGTCTGAAGCTATTCCGAGGACGTGTTTGGGTGCCTAAGATTGGGGGCAACCAAGAACTACTACTAGAGGATGCTCATAAGTCTAAGTACTCCATACATCCGGGTAGTACCAAGATGTATAGAGACCTAAAATTAACTTATTGGTGGCCCGTCATGAAGTTGGATGTTGCTAGTTATGTAGAGAGATGTGTGACTTGTTTGCAGGTCAAAGCGGAGCATCAACGGCCATATGGAAGTCTTCAATCGTTGGAAATTCCGGAATGGAAATGGGAACACCTCACTATGGACTTTGTGACGAAACTACCAAAGACCTTGAGAGGGGTTAGGCACCAGGATGTGTGCCTTTGACTATCGTGTCAGATCGTGATAGCCGATTCACTTCTCACTTTTGGAATGGATTGCAAGAGGGGTTAGGCACCAGGATAAACTTAAGTACGACATTTCACCCCCAAACAGATGGTCAAAGTGAAAGGACTATTCAAACTCTTGAAGACATGCTTAGGTCATGTGTTATTGATTTTGGTGGAAATTGGGATTCGCATCTACCGCTGGTAGAATTTGCCTACAATAACAGTTACCATTGTAGTATTGGGATGGCCCCTTTCGAGGCACTTTATGGACGGAAATGTAGGACACCGGTATGTTGGTTAGAGGCGGGCGAGAAACAATTCTCCGGACCCGAGATTGTGCAAGAGACGGCGGACAAGGTGAAGATTATCCGAGAATGACTTAAGGCGGCACAAGACCGTCAAAAGAGCTATGCCGATAAAAAGAGAAGACCCATGGAATTCCAAGTGGGGGAACGAGTTATGCTTAAAGTGTCCCCTTGGAAGGGTGTTATAAGGTTTGGGAAGCGTGGGAAGCTTAGTCCTCGTTTCCTCGGGCCGTTTAAAATCTTGGAAAGAGTGGGACGACAAGCGTATAAATTGGAATTGCCACCCGAATTGGACGGCATACACCCTACATTCCACATATGTTATTTGAGGAAGTGTTTAGCGGAAGACGAGAGTGTGATACCTCTCTCAGAGATTCGCGTCGACAATAGTCGTTGTGTGGAAGAACCGGAGGCCATCTTAGAAAGCAAGTCTAAGAAGTTACGTCACAAGGAAATCGTCATGGTTAAGGTGCAATGGAAGCACCATCGTGGTTCAAACGTGACGTGGGAAGCAGAGGAGGATATGAAGAGGAGATATCCGAGTTTGTTTGGTTAATCTATAAATTTCGAGGACGAAATTAATTTCAAGGGTGGGAGGATTGTAACACCCGGAAATTTAGCGAAAGGTTATGTAATTTAGCATTGTAATATTTTATTTATGGGCAAATGGAAGGTTTCAAGTGTATAATTTTGGGTTGTAATGGATTGGAGGAAAGGAACGGAAGCCGGGTGAATTTTGACTTTCGGTACACTTTCGGCGACAATGACAGGCTACAATGCCCATGTCATTGTCGCAAGGCATTGTCGCGGGGAAGGGAAAACTAGCCAAAATTTATCAGACTTTCGGAAAAATCTCGCGACTATGACTCGCGACTATGACATGTCATAGTCGCCAAGGGCATAGTCGCCCGTGTGTTCTAGAGTGCAGATTTTCAGCTTCCTTTTCTCATTTTATCAGTTACGAATTATCAGTGTTGGGAGCAAAGGGCAAAGGCGATTTTTAGCGTTTCACTTTCTTCACCAACCTCCTTCCAAGCATTTATTTCTCCATTAAAGAGGAGAGATCAAGTAGAGCTTTGGGGTTAAAAAGCTTCAAGTGGTGGTGTTCTTCATCTGTTCAGATTTCTTGATCACCTCCATCTTCATCTTAGAGATTTTCTAGGGTTTTGTCAAACTCTAGCTAGTGAGTTCATTCTTACCTTTAAAACTTTATACATGTCAAAATGAAGTATTTTACCTTAATATGATGTTTAAAATGAGTATTTCTTTGAAATGATGAATTGGATGTCAAGAACGGTTTTGGAATACTCTTATGAGTTTTAAATGCAAGAAAAATGATGTATAAACCTAAATGATAATTTGACCTAATTTTGGAAGGAAGGTTCTTGGAAGCACGATGTTATACTTCACAAAGGTTTGTGAAGAGAAGCTAATACATTGGGAACAATTGTATTAAGATGTTAGACTAGTGTAATGGATCCATAGGCACATATAGTCAGAAGCACTTGGGGAGGGCACTTGTAATAGATCCCGGTTTGGGGTTGAACTCGTGAGGATTAATGTGATGACGGGTCATTCCCGTAGAAGTTTCCCCCAAGAGAAGTAAAGCGTATCTTTCAGGTGTAAATCGCAGAAGTAAAGAAAAAGAGATCTTTTGAGAAAAGCTTTCGGTTATATGTTTATTTACCGTTTTCGAAGTTTAAATGGCTTTTCTATATTTTGAACTGTTTGTTCTCACTAGGCTTTAAGCCTAACACTTTTTCTTAAAATGACATGTATATCAGGTGATCAAGCGGATGGGGCTTGATGGGATGAGAGAAGCTAGGTGCCGGTAGTGGCATTCTTTTGAAGTGCACCTCGTGTGTATAGATGGAGTTACATAGAAGATTATTTTGAGGATTTTAGTGACACCCGAACTTAATCTGTATTTTGAATTATATAGATTACTAGGTTGTCATTTAACTTTCCTATAGATGTTGTAAACTCACTCTAACTTTCTCCCCATCTTTATGGGTGATGTTTTATGAAGTAGAAGTTATTCCGCATTTTATTTTGGTTTAAATTAATTCCCATTTTTAGGGGTGTTACAGTACCGATGTAACTTGATTTGCTATTTGCGACTCATTTCCTAGATCGGTTTTTTGTATAGTATGGTTTGATTGGAATACGATGTATGGGTATACATAAATGTTATGTATATATATATATATTATAGAGGAAACAACATATTTGCATATTTCATGGTATATAAGAAACCGTATTCACTATAAATTGATACGGAGTGAAATAACAAAAGAATTATTTGAATTTAAATTAAATATCATCATCAATGTATTTGTAAAGATAGTGATTAGAACTTGTCAAATATAAGAAATGTTGCAATGTTTATGGTACGTGTTGGATGGAAATTATTGGTACATGTTGAAGGCAAGGACAGTGATAAAGCGATAAATGTAGGTAAAAAATGCTTAACTGGAGAAAGACTATTGATAACCATTGAGAAATCAATGTTTAAGCACTCATTTTATACCTTTAGGATAGATTATTTTACTTCTATGTCCCTACTTTGAGTCTTTTATTCTCTTGTTTTCCATTTGTTGTGTCATGAAGCTAAAAGTTGCGATTTATCTTTTTTAGTACCATTTGTAGGCTTATTTTGGTGTTTTAGACAGCACAGTGTTACACAGCATTCATGTAACATTGCTGGCTGTTGGTTTTTGGCTTTTTTGACGGGCTTAATGGATTCAGCTGTGGAAACAGGAGCTTAAACAGACTTGTTGTAATCTGAAGAGGAAAGCTTTAGAAAACTTTTTGATGACCTTTATGTCTTGTAATACTAAGTCTTGCTAATTAAGTTAAGAAATGTATTTTGTTGACTTTTTGGCAAACTTGGTGGCCAAGTTTGTTGGAAGCTTCCTTCTTATGCCCTTCTATTTGTAGTATAAATAGAGGTAGTTAGTATCATTGTAATCAACTTGGGTGAGAGCCAAGTAAAGCTCTAAAACATTCGGTACTTGAACATCTCAAGTACCATGGTTGATTTATATAATTCAAGTATTTAATATTCATTTATTTCTTTGCACCTTTAATTTCTTGTCTTTATTTTATGCACTTTAAATTCTGTTATTTATTTTCTGCAATTTACTTTAAGTCATTTAAATTCCGCTATTTAATTTTTGTCATTTAAATTCCGTCATTTATTTTATGCAATTAATTTCCGCACTTAAATTCATGCAATTACTTTCAGTTATTAATATTTCCTTGCACTTACTTTCCAGTATGAGTAACTAATTTTCTCAAATGTGGGTGTGAGGTAGATGGAGAGATTATAATCCAAATGAGGGTGGACATTGTTTCTTAATAACAATGTTCCATCATTTCATTTCAAGTTTTATAACTCCAAATAACACTTCTTGACAAGTTGATCACTTTGAAAAGTGTTAAAGTGCCATGGACTCTGAAAGGAGCCATTGAATGCACATCAATTTGGATGATGTAGGAAGTAATTTGTGACAGTTACTAACAACGACAGTTGTAAACTATTTTATTTAAATTGATTAATTCTCGACGGGTTGGTCGCTTATCAAAGTGTTAAAGTGTAGTCGGACTCTGAAAGGAGCCACTTGGAACACACCAACTTGAATGATATGGGAATCTGCTCGACAGAGTGATTTTAAACAACGATAGTTGTTACCATATATATTGAGGACTCTACTCTGCACTGCCACTAGTACTGATACTGCATAGAAATATGGGTTGAATCTAAACATCAGTGCAGGTATTGAAGTCCGAGAGGAATACCCTCAAAATAGATGGTGGAACTTGTTATTTTTAAACTACAATACTGAGAGGTATTGGTCCACTTGAATTTGTGTTTATGTCTCATCGGAAGTCTTACACCCATGCTACTTTCTTTATTCTGTCAAATCAATCACCACAAATCCAAATCAAATCAATCATAATCTTCAAATTCACCATCTGAAGTTAGTTTTCCAACCCAAGATCTTGCAACTTAAGATACCTATCCCTGTGGAATACGATACTTGGTTCTTACCATTTTATTACTTGAAAGACGACATTAGGATTAGAAGTATACTTGCTTTTGATCTTAGTTGCCCTGTCTGTAGGTGTGTTAAAACCCCTATCAACTATCGTAGCGACTCTATCTTGTAGGTGCTTTAAAAAAACTTTCTTATCTCTGGTTCTTTACGTGTGATCTTTCTTTTTCATTCTATTCAATTGTCTATAAATGTAATTATTGATGTAATACATAACATAAGCAGGCAATATTGTATTCTGAATATATGCATAACTGATATGGGGATGTCTTTCCACTTGCCAGTATAATTTTTCCTACAATAGATATAGGAGAAAACATATTTTTAGGTGTCTTGACGTGATGAAAACTGAGCAATGCAGTAGTAAGCCCCTTTAAAAATAACAAATTGTAAAACAATTCTAAGTGTATAGTAAACTTCATCAATTGAAAATTTAAACACTCACAACTCTACTTCTACTAAAATAAAAACTCACAATTCTAAATATAAGTCCTATGATAAAATATGTTTCTTTCTTGAACACGCAAAAATGATTCGACAAGATAACATTTTAGTCATTTTGGTTATGTAGGATTTTCCAATTTGATGGCCCTAAGATTTTATTGCTTCTATGACCTACATTAGCATTGGTTTTAAATTGGGAATTTAATTATTATAACCATTTTTCAGAAACTTTTTACCCAAATAATCATTTTCTCTCCAAATTTACTAAAATGACTAGAAGTTACTCGAAATACATACCGAAGTACATATGGATCGAAGGGGTTTTAATTCTGATTGAAACCTACTCAAAATGGGCCAAACCTACTCGACAATATCAAAACCAACTCGAAATCATGCCCAATTCGAGTAACTTTCCATTTTATCGAGTAGGTTTCAATTTTATCGAGTAAATTTCCATTAAATCGAGTAAATTTCCATTAAATCGAGTAAACGTGATTGAAGTTTTGAAAACCTACCCAATTCGAGTAGTAGGTTTCAATTTTATCGACTAAATTTCATTAAATCGAGTAGGTTTCAAAATTTCAAGTAGGATTTCGAGTAGGTTTTGATATTGTCGAGTAGGTTTTCTCCATTTCCATAGGTTTCAATCATAATTAAAACCCCTTCGATCTTTATTTATTTCGGTATGTATTTCGAGTGAGTTCTGGTTATTTTGGTAAAATTGGAGAGAAAATGGTTATTTAGGTAAAAAGTTTATGAGAAATAGTTATAATAATTAAATTCCCTTTTAAATTTCTAATGTCATTTATTTTTAATCTCTTATCACATCTTGGTTTCTTTCTCAAGGAATGCAGTGATTTTTATTTAAAAAAGAAGTGTGGACTACGTACATCAAACTTGTAGGGTGAACAATCAAGAGGTGCATTTTAGCTTTTTCATTTTGATTTGTTTCTTTTACGTTAGTTAAAGATGAGGCTTTTATTCTTTTTTTCTTGATCACCATCTACCAACTGAATAAGGCAGGTTTGTTTCTTTTACATTAGAAATTTGTGTAGGAACTGGGTGAGTATTTTTAATTTAACAAGAAGTTTTGTTATATGATAGCATTGATTGTGTGTGATATTCTATGGAGAAGTCTTCATCTTCATGTGTGAGAGGTTAACTGAGAGAGAGGAATTTGGTGTGATTGCAAGAACTAAAGAGGGAATCGAGTGTTGTTTGTCTGTGAAATGTTTTTTGGTAAGTTTGTCGGGCCTGGTGACCACTTTTTTGTTTCATTATAGAATTAAAGTTTCTTTATGTCTCTATAAAATAGGTAAATGGGCCTCCCATGTGATGTTGATATTGATATGAGCAAATTTGGGGAATGAGAATTGTATCGTTATGGAGGTCAGTCTCTCTTTAGAATCTTAACATAGGCCTTTTGTACGATGAAGGGGATCCAAGGTACACTATAATAAGAGGTGTTATGACCTTCTTACCAAGAAAATACGTTAAGATAAATTATTCTCAAATTAACTAATTTAGATTTCCACCAAAAAGAGAATGTATATGTGTAGTTTCTCATGGATATCTTAAAAATTTTGCTTGTCTATTACACCCCCAGGTAAAAAGCTACACGATTCTGATACAGAGAGGTTTCGAGAGTTAACGAGACTTTTATTTGATCTTTGGAAGAGAAGAAAATGGACTCGAAACAAGGCATCGAAAAGGTTACGATGGAGATCGAAAAACAAAACTAAAAACAAACAGCCATCATGCGGGTATACCCCCATAGACAGCCGCCCACCCTTCTGTTGATGCATAAGGAACGACCATATTACAATTACCAATTCCATGTTTCAATCCTATGATTTGATATACTTTCCATGCTTGCCACGTTGCCACAATTTGAAGATTCTTTTTTCATTAATTAATTTCTTTCCTTTTTCTATTATCTTTTTTTAGTTTAATCATATTTATCTTTTTAATCTTTCATAATTATCTTAGTTTGATAGGTTAATTTCAGTTAATTTCAGTTATTATCTTTTGTTAATTAAGTTTGATTTACTTTCCTAGTTTAGGTTATAAATAGGGGATGATTTCTTCATTGTAATTCAAGTTATTATTAAAACAATTCTTCTCTTTGTGAGTTTTAAGAGTTCCTCTTAATTTCTTGAGTTTTACTGTTTGTAATTCTCAACCTTAAAGGATTTAGACGTTTGTCGATCCTTCCGCAAACCCCGCTGCACCAGTTGGTATCAGAGCAGGATTCGGCTGTCCTTTTCACTAATCATGGCAGATTAACAACCGTCCACCAAAGCAGATTTCACCCAGATGACTGCAGACATTACCGCATCTCTAGACAATCTGACGACGGTCGTGAACCAAGTTCTCACCCAACTCACCAACGGCCACTGCCCGATGAGGGAGAGACCTGTAGAACCGATTAGGGTTCCGCCTCGTGGAAACCGTAACCGGATCGATCCATCCAGTTCCGAATCCGAAGAGGAGGAGGAAGAAGAACCAAACGATCCTAGAAGAAAAGGCCATGATTATCGGATGAAAGCCGACATCCCCTTTTTCTACGGAACCATGGGAGTAGAAGAATTTCTAGATTGGCAAGTTGAAGTAGATCGATTCTTTGATGTCCTGGAGATTCTCGAGAGCAAGCAGATAAAGATGGTTGTTTTTCGCCTCAAAAGCACTACCGCAGTTTGGTGGGATAAACTCGTAGTGCAAAGACAACGTCAACGAAAAATCAGTGCGATCATGGAGAAGAATGGAGCAGATCATGTTAGAACGCTTTCTACCGGAAGTCTATGAGAAGATTTTATACAAGATGTACCTCGATTGCAACCAAGGTACGAGATCTGTCACCGATTACACCACAGAGTTCTTACGGTTATCCGAACGGAATGAAATCAGATAATCGGAAGGTCAAAGGGTTGCTCGTTACATCAGCGGTTTAAAGTCAACGATCCAAGACAAAATCGGACTACAAACTGTGTGGACCGTCACGGAAGCATCAAGCTTGGCACTCAAAGCGGAGTTAATGAAAAAACTAGACGTTCATCGTCTTATCGTCAAGGAGCTACCGAAGTCCAAAATCCTACCACTGCTAAAGAGAAAAATCCACGAGACACCAATCCACCCCATCGAGCGAACATTGGTAGTTCTAGTAGCGGACCGCAAGGAAAGACGACTCCTCCAAAGACCACTAATCCGTACGCCAAGCCAACGGGTCTCAAGTGCTACCAACGCGGTCAACCGGGTCATGATCCAATGAGTGTAATAACCGAAAGACCGTCGGCCTTGTAAACGGTGAGGAAAGTGGAGAAGAAGATGAATACGAAGGAGCCGAATTCGCTGAAGAAAACTTGTCGAATAGAATCAACATCGTGCTCCAATTGCTATCCCAAAAGAGGACGGACAACGCAACAATCTCTTCCGATCTTATTGTTCTGTCAACAACAAGGTATATAACCTGATTGTGGATAATGGTAGTTGTGAGAACTTGGTGTCACAAAAATTGGTGGATCAGTTGAAATTGCCAACACAACCTCTTGATGCACCTTTTCTTTTGGTTGGGTGAAAAGAGGCCCACAGGTTCAAGTAACACAAACCTGCAAAGTGCCCATCTCCATTGGAAAGCACTATAAGGAAGAGGTAACCTGTGATGTACTTGACATGAACATTTGTCATATTCTGCTTGGCCGAGCTTGGTAGTATGACAATGATGTCACATATAAAGGGAGAGACAATGTCATGTTATTCCGTTGGGGCGGCCGAAAGATCGCTATTGCACCCGTTAGCAATTTTGAAAAGACCTCCGACAAGAAGGCTGAAAAATTGCTCATCATGACTACAAGCAAACCTGAGATGGAAAAAGATACGGAAAAAGTCGAGGCCGAGATTTCGAAAGAAGTAAAAGAGACTTCGGAACAAGTCGAGAGATCGCCGGTAAAAATTTTGTGACTTATTATCCTTTCGAATTAGATAAAGTATCTCTTATGTGGAGATGGTCACGACGACAGTCTTTGAAAATGGAAGATTGGTTAGCCTCTTCAAATTTGGAAAACCGAGTTGTGAATCTCCATGCATTAAAAACAAGAAAATTCTATGATTCGGCATTGCATCAAATATTAGGTGATGTTGATTTTCAAGTGAACTCGAGGGCGAGTTCTTTTCAAGTGAGGGTGACTGATACAGAAAGGTTTCGAGAGTTAACGGTACTTTTATTTGATCTTTGGAAGAGAAGAAAACGGACTCAAAACAAGGCATTGAAAAGGTTACGATGGAGATCGAAAAACAAAACTAAAAACAAACAGCCATCCATGCGGGTATACCCGCATAGACAGCCGCCCACCCTTCTGTTGATGCATAAGGAACCACCATATTACAATTACCAATTTCATGTTTCAATCCCATGATTTGATATACTTTCTATGCTTACCACGTTGCCACGATTTGAAAATTCTTTTTTCATTAATTAGTTCCTTTCCTTTTTCTATTATCTTTTTTTAGTTTAATTATATTTATCTTTTTGATCTTTTATAATTATCTTAGTTTGATAGATTAATTTCAGTTATTATCTTTTCTTAATTAAGTTTGATTTACTTTCCTAGTTTTAGGTTATAAATAGGGGACTATTTTTTCATTGTAATTCAAGCTATTATTAATACAATTCTTCTCTTTGTGAGTTTTAAGAGTTCCTCTTAATTTATTGAGTTTTACTGTTTGTAATTCTCAACCCTAAAAGATTTAGACGCTTGTCGATCCTTCCGCAAACCCCGTTGCGTCAGATTCTTCCCTTTTTAACAGTGACTAGCCAAATTATTAATTTCAATTTTACTGTGTATATATATGTGCACATTATTGACTTTTAGGAACACGACATCAAACAAAGAGGGATGAAGATGCACATTATTGAATTTTACTTTGAATATATGTGCACCTTACTTTGTATTAAACATTATTTCTCCCGATTCTATTAATTGTGTTATTCGGTAGGCATCCTGTAGGGTGTATTGATATTTCATAATTTGTTGTTTGACCACCGACCACCTCTGTCTTATGAAAGTCGAAAAATTTGCTTTGTTGTGTTTTTTCTTAATGGAGATTTCATTTTAGATTTTAGTCGTGTTGAAGACATTTACTTTATTCGAGTGTGCTAGAATTGGATTTGAATCAAAATGAAGCAATCCAGAACTTCAATATGTGAGAGTTTATCTATTAGTCTATTTACAACGCAATAAATTTATTCATCACGCCATGTTATATCTTTAGAGGTTCCTTCTCATTTTTATAGTGTTGATTATTGTTTCATCGACAAAGGTTTCTTGATGTATTCACTCTGGAATTCTTTAGTATTGCTATGCATCTATGGTTGGGGGTTGGGGTAAAATAGATAAATTTCATGTGGTTCGAATTTAGAAATCTTTGTTTTAAAGAGTATTCAATTCTTCTTCCCTTTCTTTTTGGCCTAAATAATTGTTTTGATTATAAATTTAATGATCTCTACATTTTTGTAGGTAATACGAACATGTTTGACTCTAAACATCAACCTCGAAAATCCCAATAGGTGTGTATGAATTCTTATACACTACTCGGTTACTCCATGTTTGCTTGATATTTCTTCCTTAATGAGTTTTTATTAGCCGAAATATTGTTTATTAATGTATAGTTACTATATAAATCCGCTTGATGTACTATTTGCGAGAGTGGTTATTTTACTCATTCATGTTTGTCTTTTTGAATGTGTTTAATTTTCGGTACAAGTATATGTTGGAATATGCTCGTGCCATAATAAATAATTATATGACTAGACACACGTGAGCCTATAGGGTCACACACATATACACTGAGATACCATTTTAATGTAATTATTGTATTTACATTAAATAATTAACCTAAGTAACACGGGGTAATTAAATGGGTAATTAAGTTTGACTTAATGGATTTATATTAAAGTTAATAGCTAGCCCATTATACTTAATTAAATCCTAGGCCCATAAAGATTTAGTAGAGGATTCATTTAAAGGCCCAATGAACTCTAGGGTTTATTTATACGGAAAGGAGATTTCTCCAGGCAATATTATAAAAGACAAAAAAAGAGAGCAAAACGCCCAAAAGTTAGCACGAGCTACAACGACAACTTTGGCACACAAACCATGCCATAAGAAGCCAAAAAAAACAAAGCGACATACACCAAAAATAAAGCAAGAAAAAAATCGAAAGCATAAAGGTGTAAACCGCCAAAAGCTCCCAAACTAACACTAACCAAAAGACGCCGTGATCACTCCGCATTGATCTCTAACTGTCTTTTCTTAGTCTTCCAAGCCATTCTCAGGAGAATCTCCCTTTTTATCTCATCAACAACCTGTTTCGACCTTTGATGCTGATTATCAAAAAAATTTCTATTCCTTTCCATCCACACATGGTACACCGCGGCCGAAATAGCCAGCTTTTGAACCGTTGACCATCGTCTCCATTGGCCCGTCGACCATAAATCAATAATATCCGTCCAATTGTCCGGACAATTATGAAGTCCCGTTTCCTATTTGACCATATTCCAAATGCACCTCGAATAGATACATTGGAAAAATAGATGATCATGAGTTTCAACCGTAAGCTTACAGAATACACACTTTATATCCGGAGGTTCAGACTTCCACTGTATGAGCCGATCTTGAGTAGGCAGTCTTTTCTGACACGCCATCCACATACAAAGGGCGTGTTTTGGAATGAAAGCTTTGTTCCACACCACTTTGTACCAATGCACAAGTGGCCGCCGTTCTTCCAAAGTATTCCAGGCTTCTTTCACTATAAAGAATTGACGCACCTGATTAGTTCCCAACCATAAGAACTCGTCTTCAGAAGCCTTGGGGTTTGGGATAGAAATATGCTGCAATTGAGGGTATCTTTGTATCCATTCAACCGGCCACATGTTACCAAATTTCATCATAAGATCATAAACCGTAGACGCATTATGAAATCCATTACCATTTATGAACCTATAAGAAATCGTTTGGATTAATGGGCCATGCTCACTCCAAGTGTCCTCCCAAGCATGAGTAAAGATACCATTACCAACATTAGAAATGAAGTATCGTCTACAGTGAGGCCGAAGGTCCAAGAGAGAACGAACCAACCACGACCATTCATTTCTCTTTTTGATCACCCAGACGTTTCGCCCCTTAATGCAATTAGAATGAATCCAATTAACCCATATGGAATTTCTTTTCGTAAGAATATCCCAAATGTGTTTAAACAGCAAACATCGGTTCCATAAAGCCAGTCTTTTCATACCAAGGCCACCACATTTCCTTGGCAAACACACCATATCCCAAGAAACACGACATTTAACCATTTTTCCTTCAGCCTTAGCCCAAAGAAAATTACGACACAACTGTTCAATTTCATGAAACGTAGCCACCAGAATTAAGAATACAGACATCCAATAGATTTGCATGGAGTGTAATACAGAGATAATAA
The DNA here is from genome assembly GCA_036898165.1 of Silybum marianum. Lineage (NCBI taxonomy): Eukaryota > Viridiplantae > Streptophyta > Magnoliopsida > Asterales > Asteraceae > Silybum > Silybum marianum. The sequence continues at coordinate 2,331,954 of CM072539.1, forward strand.
GCTGCCTTCTACCCCCATATAGATATTAATTAACCTAATGAGGCTAACCATAATTCTAGCCTCTCCTCTCCTAAAATCGGCCCCCACCCTAGACCTTTATAGGGTTTTCTCGTTTTCATCTTCAAGCTCGATTCTTGATTAATCGAGGCTTCAAGATCCGTTACTAAGGAGGACTATCATCCGGTGGTGATCAAGGACGTGTACTGTGGACTTCTCTAGAGGTATTCTACATTGAATGAATACTTTGTTTCAAAAGGCCGCACAAGAGAATCCGTTTTGCCTACAAATCACGCTACAAAGGTATACCGTTATTTGTATTATTCGTTTAATCATATTGGCAATACCTTGATTCCTTTTGGTGATTGTTTTTCGCTGCGTTTATATGTATTTTATTTATGTGTTTTTGCACCAATCACCAACAGTGGTATCAGAGCCATCGTATGTGCCGTATGATTAGCGGGTATATGTAAAAGTGGAAAAAAAATTTTGTGGTTCGAATTTTCTGAAAATTTCGACCCTCTTGAGATCTTAAAAAATGTTTTTTTTAAGATCCTAAAGCCACAAGTTACATTTACTAATCGTAGATTTATTATTGTAGTTTTTCTTCGATTCGTTGGCTTGTTTTATTTCTTATTGTAAGTATTTTAGATCCATGGTAAAAACATGCATTTTTTTTTATCATGGACCAAGCCAACACTCTTAATGATATTGTATTGTTATGTTAATGTGCAAAACCGATGAAAACCTTGGACTATGTGTGTGTCTTGTTTCTTTGTTTATCGGTTTTTTCTTTGGTTGTAATATTGTAATATTTTTTTGGGCAATTTATTATCCTTAGTTTAGTAGTAGGATAAATGTATTTTAGCAAGAAAATGTAACCGTTGCTCGGAAAAGAATGGCAGTGAAGTTGGAGTCAAAAAGCAAGATTCGGAATTGCTGGACAGCCGGCACGAAAAATGGATTTCCCGGAGTTTGGCACCTTGGATTGCGCTAATTATTGTTGCTGAAGTTACATAAGACATAGCACTAGTACAAAACCGGCTTTTATACACGGTTATTTTAGGCTTTATACACGGTTTTGGAACCGTGTATATGGCCAATGCTTATAAAACTTTCGAACTTTTGTACACGGTTCCACAACCGTGTATGAAACTCAACTTTTATAAACGGTTCCTAAATCGTGTATAAAGACCAAAATAACCGTGTATAAAAGTCATTGTCATACACGGTTTTTAGATGAAACCGTTTATAAAAGATTAATAACCGTGTATAAAAAGTCATCATCTTACACGGTTTTTACAAGAAACCGTTCATAAAAAGATTAACAACCGTGTATAAAAGCAACCAGCTTACACAGTTTTCATAACAAAACCGTGTATAATGGTAACCATATATTATAAAAAATGCAGACTTTTGTATGCGGTTTTTTACTAGAACCGTGTATAATGAGTTATATTTATGTTTTTAATATTTTAATTGATTCTGTTACCATTCATTATTCGGTAAGCTACATTTCCAAATACGATTCCAATTAGAGTGATGGAACATTTCAAACACAATTATGAATACAAAATCAACTAGACACTCAATGTAACATCTCAAAGTAGCCATTAACCATTAAATTTTAAAAATCATCAACGTAAATGTAACATCTTAAACTAACCAAACAACCTAATACTTTTATCGTGTAATCCAATCTAATAATTTATAAGATAATCACCACCATTGATTACTACATTTTGCCATCCATCATGCGCTTCAAAGTAATTATTCTCGCGATATTGCTAGCTATCTCCTCTATTTGTGTAATTGTGAAAGGAGATGTGGTCGCCCATATGTCCTGTATATATAAATTTGAAAGTAGGAGTAATTATAAACAAAATAAAGTGTTTTGTACAATATATAAATAAAATGAAAGAAATTTAAAAAAATACATACGTTGAGAGAGGAAGCATATTGGTAATCCATCACAAAATGGAAGATTTGTTTCACAACATAGTAACCACACTTCCAACCTTCTTTTTGTTGATTACACTACAATGTAAAAAAAGTAGTGTTAGACAACTTAAAGTACGAAATAGATTGTTGGGATATATGAATTATACGTTGATTAATCTCCATGTAATCGAAGTGATGGCTTCAGAAGATCCTATGGCAAAATTGTATTTTGTAATGGCCCTAAATGAAGAATAACAAAACATTTGTGTTAATTGTCTATTAACTATATAAGTAAATATCAATTGTATACTAAAGTAATACAATACATACGTGTCCACGAGGTCTTTGATCATGTAAGTTTCAGCTGTCTTTCCACTTGCCATCAACGAATCTAACACATAGACCAACCTACGTCTAGGCCTAATGATTAATAACGTCCAATGCTTCCTAAAAATGTTCAAATGATAATGTGAGTACAAGTTAAAGTATAAAACATAAATTATTATTATCATAGTAAGATATAAATATAAATATATATATATATATGTATATGTATATATCTATATATATATATATATCTTACTCTTGTGGGTGTGGTGCCAAAAAGAACTCCTTTTCTTTTTGGTGCATCATCGTTGCCAAAATTGTGTTAGTGACCCGATCACGTTCCCATCCAATTTCAAGTTCATTTATTGCGTCCGATGCTATAAACGCACACTTATTCCTTGAAATCTTAGGTATCATCATGTTTAAATCCCTGAAAATATTAAAATATCATAACATTATTAGATATCGTGAATATACATACCCTAATTAATAAGACATATAAATATTGACTTACACTAGAAACCAAGTGATAATGTTCTGGTCGAGCCACCCATTGGTCATTAATAACTTCAAGTCATCAAACTCGATCGCTATGTCAATAGGCGAAGGGCCAAACACCCCTACCTCGGCCACAACCGTTACCCCAATCCTCGACCATTCTTTTTTGGAATGTATGCGTTCAAAAAGGTCCCTCAATGTTTGCGGTCGATCTTGCATTGATTTAGGAAACAAATTGGTCTTCTTAGCAATCTGCTTATTTCTATGTGGCACAGATGCAACGACTACTTTCTTCGAATATGCTTCGTCATCTTTTTGTACCTGCATGAATACCCCATTTGAGTTATAATGTTATACTTCTAGGGAGACGAGACATACATATACTTAAAGGATTAGCTTATACATGAGGTTGAATAGGCGCAGCCGTGGGTGGCACTTGGGTGGCGGTGACAACTTTCTTTGAATGGGTCGCATCTTCTTTTTGTATGCGAGGCAGAATAGGCTCACTCATTGGTTGGACATATGTCACCGGTTTAATGGTAGTGGCCTATTAAGAAAAAATGACAATTTTAGTAAACATGGCGTGTATCGGAAAATCTTACCGTAATCTAACATAAAATGTAAAACTTCTATGTATATACCTGTCGCAATACGACAGAACGTATTTCCCACTGGATGAAGTTCCCGGTAGCTTGACCTAGTTTCTGAACATCATCATCTAGCAAGGGCACAGGGAGATCATACTCTTCACATCCCTTCATAACCCTGTCAACTTGAACCTTCATGAACCCCTCCTGCAACGGATAACCATGAAGAACGTCGCATGATAAAGGAAAGGCCAACCCCTTAGGAACTACAATTTTGGACTCGCCACACCGAAAAACCAAGTCGCAGTTTGTAACATCCTGCAAATGGAACACATAAATATCATAATCTAATATGAATTCTTTCAAACTTCTTCAAAGGTAAACACATACAGATTACAATTCACCTTAATGGATTCAAGTTGTGGATTGCAAGTAGTTAAGCCATGGCTCTTGTTGACAGCCGGGCTTCCTGCATGGCTGGAATTGTTCCTCAATGATCGTTCTGCTAAAAGCTCATCTATCTGTTGTTGCATGGTAGATTGTTTTTCCTTCAACTCCTTTATTTCCTCTACTTTATTGTTATGCTTTCTTCTTTTATTTTCAATGCCTAAGCCCACATGTAGGCTCACATTGTGACCGACACCCCTAGTGCGACTTTGTAGTTTAGAGTTTCTGTAAATTCAAGCTGCATCTGAGCTAAAATTGACGTCAAAGTAAAGAAAGTGTGCTGGACAGAAAGGTTTTTGACAGCAGCTTATTGATTAAACCTATGAAAATAGCAGCTTTCGTCCTCATTCAGTGAGTGTTCCGAGCTTAGCAGATCAGCAGCTTAATATGTGCAGCCCAAAACAGCTACAAGCCTAGTCAAAAAGCTTAAAGTCGAAAGCTTTTCGAGCCAAAATGCTTAGTGCGGGGAACTTTTCGATCGAGCCAGAATACATCAGCTTAATGTGGACAGGTGTTTCACATAATTGATGCAGCAACTTAATCTGATGTATATATATATATATATTTGAATTGGTTTGATCATTTAGTTGGAATGGTTAATTTGGATAAACTTTGTTTTTAAAAATTCAAACTATATACTTCTCATTGCATAACAAGTTCTCTATAAAATTATAAATGATAAATTGTATTTGGCTCATGTCAAGAAGGAAAATCCCATAAGAACTATGCAACACATTATTTTCATTGAGAGCAAAGCCATCAAAACCAATTTATATGTTTACGTTCCACAAAAATTACAACAATTTTAAGAACAAGAGTCTATGCAAGTTCTTCGTGATCCAAGATATAATCAAATAAAATAACACATTACGTTTCTCTAATACCTACATCTAATCAATCTGCTTATTTGATTAATTTTTTTTTACCAGCAAGAAGAATTGTATTAAAACACCAAGGTGAAAACCACCCAAGCACAAATAGTTTTCAAATAAATCCTTACTGCCATTAGTTGGAATATCACTTTTCAAGTATATCCAAAAGGGTGGTATAATATCACTTTTCAAGTAGTATGACTATGACAACCTATTCTGAAGCATTCCATTGCCAACCAACTGTTGATCCACCACCATCATTTGTCTATTTCTCTTGTTTTGATGTTATAAGCCACATTCGGTCATAATGTCACTTGCAGTTTGCAATTAAGCTTATGAACTATCAGTTTAAAGAACACTCAAACCAAGTTGCTGAACTTCAGATTGATGAACAAAATTAATGGAATGAATAAGTACCAAGAAAATGTAAGCAATTGACACACATATGATGAGAATTAAGAAAATTTACTCATGAATTTTAAGCATCTCTACTTAAGATCAAATAACTAAGCCTACAAATTACTTTAAACAGTCAACACCATCACCATTTTAAGCTTAAACACCTTGAACCTCCCAACTCACACATACAAACTCTGTTCTTCCCTTTTTTCCCCAATCCTTGTAATTTAATAGATAGAAAGATGAACATTTTTAACGATCTACAATCCTGTTCTTGTTTCATATTCAACAATCTAAAGTAATTAACCAAAGTATGAATGTGACCATTCAAAATTCCAACTAATGGCAGTCTACTTAATCAAAAAAACATAAAATCATTAATTATATTAAAGTTTTGATTACGAATTTTAAACCTAGGGTTTAAAGTAGGGTTTTAAGAAGATTCAAACCTAGGGTTTAAAGTAGGGTTTTAAGAAGATTCAAACCTCTTGTAGAAGCGTTTACATCTTCTAATTCTTGTCCATCGCTGAGCTCATTAGAGATGTTGAAATCCACGTCGTTCCCTTCCATCAATGCTCGAGAAGAAGCCGATAGAGATGTAGAACTGACAAACAGAAGTGAAAAATCGATGGACAGACACAGGGAGATCGTGAGCGACGACGGAGAAAGCAAAGAAACCGCCAATTTTGATCCGCCAATTTTTTGATACGCAATCTGATAAGGCCGCCAATTTCAAACCTAGGATATTGACTTTTCTATTTTGACAAGAGATTGACATTTCAAATAAGGAAAAAGTTTAACTTTTTTATTGGACTAGTTTAGTCCTTATAGTTTTTTGTTTAAACAAAAAACCTATAAATTTTTTTATTTTGAATAATTAAGTCTTTAAACTATTTTTTTAAATGAAAAATCATTAAACTTTCTCATATTATTATTATTATTATTGTTGTTGTTTTTGTTAAAAAAGGCAGAAATTTAACATTTATTTTATGACGAATTAAATAGTAATGTAAACACTTATTTGGGACAGATGGAATAATAATTAACGATGCGTTGTAGCTGTTTAAAATAGAAATTACAAGCTCCGTAAATAAACAATATTTAATAAAATTGTCTTCTGAATATATCCTTAGCTTGTCATTCTTCAACTCTCTAAACCTAGAAAAAAAAGATTCAAACACAATTAATTATATAAATATGATAAAAAAAAGTAATTAATTTTAGTAACAATTGCGTTTTAAAAATACCTCGATATGTTGATCTTTTTTATTATTTAGTATGAGTTTGATTGACCCATATTCCTTCAGCGTGGTCAGATCTCAAGTACGTAGATTCGTCAATCAACATATTTGTGGAGGGTATAGCGATAGAAAAGGGAGGTAGCTTGTCAAACTGATCATATTCTTCCTCGTCCACAACATTTTCAACCCCCAATATACGTCTTTTACCATGAAGAACGATGTGCCACTTGAAATCCTTCGGGTCCTCAACAAAGAAGACCTGTGAGGCTTGCTTGGATAGAATGAACGGTTCTGATACATAGCCCTCTCTAGTAAGATTGACGACTGTGAAACCGTCATTGTCAACTTTCACCCCTCTTCGGTTTTCGACCCATTTACACTTGAATAGAGGTACCTTGAATGAAGTGTAATCAAGCTCCCAGATTACTTGAATCACGCCGTAATACGAATCTTTGGCGATCCGAGACCTAGCATCATTGTTCGATCTAGAAAACTCTGTCGTTATGGCTATTAGCGTCACCCCACTGTTTTGCAATGTACTTTTTTCATCTTGTTTTTTGGTGTAGAACGTGTATCCGTTAATGTCATATCCTTGGTATGTTGACACAACGTGTGTAGGACCATAAGCCAATTGTTCCACTTCTTGATCAACCATTTCTCCCGATCCATGCTTTTGTTTCACTCTTTCTTTCAACCAGGTTTCAAATGTTCTATTATGCTCAGTAACGACCCATTTATCGCTCTTTGAATGGTTCACTTTGTGCAACAATGTCATATGTTCATATACGTACGGAGCAACTACTGTTAAGTTTTGTAACACAAAACAATGCGCATTATGTAATTCAGCGTATTCGGGAGTGTGAAATTTCTTTCCAATTGTCCCAACCCCTCCAAACCTAACTTCATGTCGAGATTGCGGGATACCAATATTTTTTACACCGGCCATATAGTCTGTGCAAAAATCAATCACCTCCTTAAAAGCATACCCTTCAACAATACTGCCTTCGGGTCGAGATCGGTTCCTTACATACCCCTTCATAAAACCCATATATCTCTCGAATGGATACATATACTGTAAGAAGACAGGACCGCAAAACTTTATTTCTCCAACAATATGAGACACTAGGTGTACCATGACATCGAAGAAGGAAGGTGGGAAGTACATTTCCAGTTGACATAGAGTGATGATAATATCTTTTTGCCATGAATCCAACACTTCTAGATCGATCACTATTGAATGAATCATATTAAAAAACAAGCAAAGGTTCGTAATTGTGTGTCGGATGCGGTCCGGTAATATTCCACGAATTGCAATGGGAATCATGTGTGTCATTAAAACATGACAATCGTGCGACTTCATACCAAGCAACTTCAAGTCTTTCATCGACACTAACTTCTTAATGTTCGCAGAATATCCGGATGGAACTTTAATACCATGCAAGCATTGACAGAATCTAGTCTTCTCAACCTTCGATAATGTATAGCAAGCCGGTGGCAAGTACGTGCGTTTTCCATTATCAACAAGGGCAAGCTGTGACCGGATCCCCATTTCTACCATGTCTTTTCAGACTTTCACCCCATCTTTTGATTTTCCCGGACTGTTCAACAATAGATCTATCAAGTTGTCACATACATTTTTCTCAATATGCATTACATCGAGATAGTGTCGAACGGTCAAATACTCCCAATACGGTAAATCCCAGAAAATAGACTTCTTCTTCCATATATTTTTGGGAGGAGTTGGACAACCCTTTCCAAACACAATGTCTAGATGTTCAACTCGAGAATATACAGTTCGTCCATTCAGCGGTTGCCTTGTTACTCCATGCTCGTTTTTTCCATCAAACAATGACTTTAATTTGCGGTATTGGCGGCTCTTCGGAAGAGACCTTCGATGGCCCATATACACATGTTTCCTACAATTTTTTAACCTCAAAGAATGAGTGTCATCTTCACATATAGGACATACCTTTTCTCCTTTTGTGCTGTAACCTGACAAATTCCCAAAAGTAGGAAAATCATTAATGGTCCAAAAAATCATGGCCCGTAGCTGGAAACGTTCCTACCCATACGCATCATACACTTCAACGTCTGGATTCCATAATTCTTTCAAGTCTTCAATTAACGGAGCCAAATACACATCAATGTCATTTCCGGGTTGTTTACGACCCTGAATTGGCAATGACATCATGATATATTTACGTTTCATGCATAACCATGGTGAAATGTAAATGCATTAAAGAACCGACCAAGTACTGTGACGACTGCTCATGCTTCCGAATGGATTAATTCCGTCAGAGCTAAGACCAAAACGAATATTCCTAATTTCATCACCAAATTCTTCAAAGACGTTGTCTATATTTCTCCATTGAGGAGAATCCGCCACATGTCTAATTTTCCCATCCTTTTTACGATCTTCAGCATGCCAAACGCAACAACTTTGCATCTTTAGCGTTTGCAAATAGTCGTTTCAATCTTGGTACGATAGGCAAATACCACAACATTTTAGCCGGAGGACCATCCTTTTGTTTCACACCACTATTGTCGTCCGTTCGATTCTTTCTCTTATACCTCGACGTACCACATATACGACACTCTTGCAGATCTGCATCTTCATTCCTATACAACATGCAATCATTCGGGCATGCATGTATTCTCTCTATTTCCAAACCCATTGGACACATCAGTTTTTTCGCTTTGTATAACAAAACAGGTAATTTGTTATCTTCCGGAAGCATTTCATGCAAAATCTCTAACAAACTTGTGAAACTTTTTTCACTCCAACCGTTGCTTGCTTTTAAGTTAAAAAGTTTCAACACAGCGGAAAGTTTGGTAAACTTTGAACAACCAACATAGAAAGGTTTTTCAGAGTCGATAAACAATTGTTCAAGTTTATCATAATCCTTATCGGCAATATTATCCTCCACGTCATGTAGCATTTCATCAAAATTATCACGACTTTCATCATGTGATTCATAGTTATCATTGGTGTCATTACAATCTCGATTAACAGTGTAATTACTATTATTGTTATTAAAGTGTTCTTCATGTCGAATCCAACAGGTATATCGTTTGATAAACCCACGTATAATAAGATGTTCTTTAATTAAACTATGATCACTATATTTACAAAAAATCCTACAATCCCGATAAGGACACCAAATTTCACTTTCTCCATTGTTCAACCGATTATTCTCAGCAACCTCCATAAACTGGTCAAGAGCGGTCAAGTATTCCTTTGAAACTCGTGGTATTTGGTACATCCAATCATTGCGATCCATCTGTAATGTCGAAACAAATTATTGATTAACAAATGCATGCATGCATGACAATAGTGGATATCAATAAGGCGGCAGGTGTCCATCCTAACCCACTTTTTAAATATTTTGTCTCATGTGTGAATGCATATAATAGATTGATTATTTAAGAAAAAATCGGCAGCATTTCCCCTTAACTCCCCAAATATGCGTATAATTATAACACATATTCGTAGAAGTAAAAGGAAACATCTACCGAATTTTTCTTAAAATAACGAATCTGTTATACGCATTCACATCCTAAATGAGACAAATATTCAAAAAGCAGCCTCAAACAGGGGACTATCCGAAATTAATCTCTATTAGATCAATATTCGGACGGGTGACCTAAAGGCAATTCATGGACTTGTGTATATAATAAATGCATGAAGTTAAAGTTAATAGCAATGTACGAAATTAATATAATTAATTTGTAGTATATTACCTTATCACTATGCTCGCTTGATCGGTATAATCCAATTGGTACGTCTACAGCTAATTTATGATGGATGTCGGTAACAATTTCGTCAATCAACTCTCCGTCTCTTTCCTGCAAATTGATTTCAATGAAAAATATATGAAAAATCAATGTAGTGTTCGAGATTAATTGTCAGCTATACGAATAAAAAACGTGATGTTAATGCATATAAAACTAGTGATTAATGAACAATTTGTTTAAATCAATGATCATACCTTACTTTTTGTGAAGAATAATGCCAAAAACGATCAAAAAACTCCAAAGAAGAGCAAAAAGTCGCAATATTCGAGAATGAGCCGTATGGGTACAGAAAAACGGCACATATATCTTTATATAATATGGTAACCCTAGGTTAAGCCTTTTATACACGGCTGTGAATAAAAACCGTGTATAAAAGTGACTTTCATGCACGGTTGTAGGTAAAAAACCGTGTATAAAACTGACCTTTATACACGGTTGTGGGTAAAATATCGTGTATAAAAGTTACTTTCATACACGGTGCTGTTATTAACAGCCTTGTATAAAAGTCACTTTTATACACGGTTTTTATACACAACCGTGTATAAAAGTAAGACACCTTTCTGCACGGTTTTTTTATACACAACCGCGTATAAAAGATAACTTTTGTACACGGTGTTTTCGCTGCAACCGTTTGTGATTGTCAAAAATCCTTTTTACACAGTTTGTTTTCCAGAACCGTGTATAAAACGTAACTTTTAGCAACGGTTCCATTTCAACCGTATAAAAATCCATTTTTTATACACGGTTTTAGTAAAAACGACAAAAAAACGTGTATAATTAGGCGCGTATAAAAGTCATATTTGTAGTAGTATAGGGGCACAACTTTGCAGAAGGATGCTTCGATTGGGGAAGACTCCTTCCATGACTTTTCGGGCCCCGAAGCTGCTGCGTTTTTCCGGACAGATTTGGTGTTCGAATCTTTATATGGATTCTACTTTCTCTTGATGGTCTTGGAGCAAGTGGGAGCCTAGTAATGGTTTATGTTGGCTCGTCCTTAGTTGCCCTCTTGGTCCGTCGTGATGGCTCACGAGATCAAGCATAGGATTTTCATCGGTTGAGGTTTTGCACATATTGGTTGTGTTTTTTATTTTCAATATTGTTTTGTTATCTATGTCTAGGATTTCAAACCTAAAATTAAACACATACCACCTTAGAAACTAAATCTTTAGATTTAGTTAACATAAGTTTAAATTGGATTTGAAACTTAAAACTAAAGTTTTATAAATAACGCTTAAAAGTGTTTTATCGATTATCTAATTTATGTAATGTCCAAACTAATTAATATCTCATGTAGGTAATATATTAGTCTTTAAATGGACATCTCAACATACATAAAATAAAATAAATTAGACTCTAAGTTGAAAATTGTTTTTTAACTTATGCTACGAATGAAGAATGCATGCTTCTTTCGTACATTATTTTTGATTGACACGCTTTATCAAAATTTCATACCCGTTACAATTTTAAGTCATGTCGTCCAATCCGCTTGAAATCACTCGCCATTACTTTTTGCCTATGCTTGAGACCTAGGTTGAATTGTAATCTCGAGGTGATTATTGTCTATGCGTGAGACCTAGATCTATTTTTACATGATTTCAAATTGGATGACTTAATCGAGTTAAGCAGATGAGACCTTGACCCAAGGCAAGGATGGGACTGAACATGCCAGCTTGACACTAGTTGCTCGGCCACTAGATGCCATGGGTCCCATAAGGATCTAAGAATTGTACTTGTAATGCAATTGGTGAACGTCACCTACCTATTGAATCTATCATTGCTAGCAGATCAACTGATGTGATGATAGAACCTCAATAAGGATCTTTTCCTTTTCGTAAAATTAATTGTTTTAAATGTAAAACTTGGGTAATTAATTTTTAAAAGGATTAATTATTGAAAATACTAATATTGAACTTTGTATGTAGATGACAACAACAAATCAAACCTTAAGCAACTCAACTATCAGATCAGTTCTTGAAAAAGAGAAACTGACAGGTATCAACTTTATCGACTGGTATTGAAATCTGAGGATCGTCCTCAGAGCTGAAAATAAGTTGATCCATCTGGAAGAGGCCTTACCTGAGGCACCTCCTGCCACTTCTACTACTACAATTCGTGCAGCCTACACCCGTAGGTTTAACGAACAACAAGAAGTAGCTGCTCTTATGCTAGTGAGCATGACCCCTGAGATCCAAAAGAACTTGGAGGAACTCACAGCTTTTGAAATGCTACGAGAGTTGAAAACTATGTTTCAACAACAAGGAAAGCAGGAACTGTTTGAAACAGTCAAAGCATTGCATTCTTGTAAACAGGAGGATGGCCAGTCAGTTAGCTCTTAAGTCTTGAAGATGAAGGGTTATCTTGACCAAATGGAGCGTCTTGGTTACCCCATGCCACAAGTTCTTGGAGTGAGCTTGATTCTTACCTCACTCTCCAAGGACTATACCCAATTTGTTATGAACTATAACATGCATAGCATGGGGAAGACAATCTCTAAACTACATGCTATGCTGAAGCTTGCAGAACAAGGGATGCCAAGAAAGCCCCTGCTGTTCTAGCAATCAGGGAAGGTAAAATCCAGAAACCTAAACCGCAAGCACTGGGCAAGGGTCGAGGCAAGGGTAAATATGTTAAACCCAAACCCAAGATCCCCCCACCTGCTAAGAAGGAGCACCCTGCAAAGGACGCCACCTGCCATCACTGTGGAGTGGTAGGCCACTGGAGGAGGAACTGTCCTACTTACCTGGCAGAGTTGAAGAAGAACAAAGCTACCCCGGCTAGCACATCAGGTATCTTCACTATAGAACTCTATGCTTTTCCTAGTAAATCCTGGGTTTATGACACCGGTTGTGGAACTCACATTTGTAACAATGTGCAGGGACTAAGGGGAAGTAGAAAGCTAAACAAAGGAGCTTTGGACCTGTACGTAGGCAATGGAATGCGTGCAACTGTTGAAGCTATAGGGAGCTTTGATCTTATCCTCCATAATGGATTGATTATTGTTTTAGACAATTGTCATTATGCACCTACTATTACTAGGGGTATTGTTTCGCTTTCTAGTTTGAAGAAAAATGGTTTTATTCATGTTTTTACGGATTATGGTATTTCGGTTTCTAAGGATAATATATTTTATTTTAATGTTATTCCTCGTGATGACATTTATGAAATTGACATGCATAATCTTGTTACGAACGATAGTTCTCTATATACATGTAGCACTAAGAAATCCAAAAGAAATTTGGACTCAACTTACCTATGGCACTGCCGTCTTTGCCACATAAGTAAGAAGCGCATTATGAAGCTGCAACATGATGGGCTTCTAAAGTCAACCGACGATGAGTCTTTTGAAAAATGTCTCTCTTGCATATCTGGGAAGATGACAAGAAAACCTTTCTCCCATGTAGGTGAAAGAGCAAAAGATCTACTTGGACTCGTACATACTGATGTATGTGGCCCATTTAGAATTGTGTCTAGGGAAGGTGCTAAGTAGTTCATTTCTTTCACTGATGATTTCAGTTGCTATGGTTATGTTTACTTGATTAAACATAAACATGAAGCCTTTGAAACACTCAAAACCTTTCAAAATGAAGTAGAAAATCAACTCGGCAAGACTATTAAAGCTCTCCGATCTGATCAAGGAGGAGAGTACATGAGTCCTACGGGTTCCCCCGCCCCCCTGAATATGTAAGGCCCCGCTCTTTCTAATAAAAAAAAGAGGGGGAGTCAAGAGTTTTTAGACCATCTGACTAAGTGTGGGATTGTCTCACAATTTACTCCTCCATACACCCCACAACATAATGGTGTATCTGAAAGGAGAAATCAAACTTTGTTAGACATGGTTCGATCCATGATGAGTCTAACCACTTTGCCATTGTCCTTTTGGGGCTGTGCTCTAGAGTCTGCTGCTCGCATACTCAATATGGTTCCGACCAAGAAGGTTGATAAGACACCATATGAAATTTGGCACGGGAAAGTCCCTAATCTGTCTTACTTGAAAGTCTGGGGTTGTGAGGCTCTCGTGAAACGAGACACACCAAACAAACTTGAGCCTAGATCTATCAAGTGTATCTTTGTAGGATACCCAAAGAATACGATGGGTTACTATTTCTACTACCCACTCGAAAACAAAATATTTGTTGCTCGGTATGATGAGTTTCTTGAGAACAGTCTCATTTTACAAGAAGCAAGTGGGAGCACTGTAAAACTTTACGAGATTCAAGACGAAGATGCACAACCTCATGGTAATATAGCGAACATCATGTTGAGGCTGAACATGCAGACGTTGAACCACAAAATGATGTAATTCCCGTTCGTAGATCCGCAAGGACACCTCAAGCACCTAAATGATATAGCTATTATATCGATGCCGAGGAGCAAAATTTGGGGGATCATGGTGAGCCCTCTAACTATCAAGCTGCATTGTTGGATCCAGAATCCGATAAATGGCTTGAAGCTATGAATGCTGAAATGAAATCCATGAAAGACAATCGAGTCTGGAACTTGGTTGATCTTCCTCCGAACGGCAAGACTGTTGGGAGCAAATGGATCTTCAAGAAGAAGACCGACATGGATGGAAATGTACACACCTACAAAGCCCATCTAGTAGCAAAAGGTTACACTCAAACCTACGGGGTTGACTATGAAGAAACCTTCTCGCCTGTTGCTGACATTAAAGCTATTAGGATTCTTATAGCCATAGCAGCGTACAATGACTATGAGATTTGGCAAATGGATGTCAAAACCGCCTTCTTGAATGGTCACCTTAATGAAGATGTTTATATGGTGCAACCTGAGGGTTTTGTGAGTCCGAAACATCCTGAGAAAGTATGCAAGCTTCAAAGATCCATTTGTGGACTAAAGCAAGCATCCAGAAGCTGGAATAAAAGGTTTGATGAGGAAATCAAAACATATGGCTTCACTCAAAACCTTGATGAGCCATGTGTATATATGAGAGCTAGTGGGAGCATCGTCGTTTTTCTAATCTTATATGTTGATGACATATTACTCATGGGGAATAACATTCCAATGCTATAAGATGTCAAATCCTGGCTTGGAAAATGTTTTGCCATGAAAGATTTACGCGAAGCGGCATACATCCTAGGAATCAAGAGCTATAGGGATAGATCAAAGCGGTTAATTGGTTTAAGTCAAAGTGCATACATTGACAAAATTCTAAAACGGTTTAGAATGGATGCTTCCAAACGTGGAAGTCTTCCAATGCAACACAATGTAAACTTGAGTAAGACTCTGGGACCCTCCACACCTGATGAGGTGAAACGAATGAAGGAAATCCCTTATGCATCGGCTGTGGATCCATCATGTATGTAGTGAGGTGCACTAGACCTGATGTAGCGTTCTCTCAGAACCTTACGAGTAGATATCAACAGAATCCAGGAGAAAGTCATTGGACTGCTGTTAAGAACATATTAAAGTATCTTAGAAATACTAAAGATATGTTCCTTGTTTATGGTGGTGATATTGAAAAAGAGCTCAGCGTTACTTGCTACACTGATGCTGGTTTCGAAACTGATCGAGATGACACTCGATCTCAGACTGGATACGTTTTCATCATGAACGGAGGTGTTGTTGACTGGAAGAGTACTAAGCAAAGCACTATTGCAATGTCTTCTACAGAAACCGAATACATAGATGCTTCTGAAGCTGCAATGGAGGCTGTTTGGATATGGAAATTCATTTATGGGCTTGGAGTTGTTCCCAGTAATGAAAGACCCATGAATATGTACTGCGATAATTCTGGTGCCATTATCATAGCCAACGAACCTGGAGTTCAAAAGGGTGCCAAACATTTTCGCAGGAAATTTCACTACATTCGAGAGGTTATCGAAATGGGTGAAATTAATCTTATCAAAGTTCACACAAATGACAACTTAGCTGATCCCTTTATGAAACCAATATCTTGTAACAAACATGTCGAGCATGCTAGGAACATTGGACTTCGACCAGCTAATAGTCTCATGTAGAATTGTTTTAGTATTTGAATAATTGGAACGTTGAACAGTTTTTATTTCACAATGAATTGATGTACTTGGTATGATCATTTTCATTCATATCAACTGTGTTCTATATTTGCATGTTTAATCCATGAATAATTTATTTGTTCTAAATTGTCCATTGTCAGTTGATGATATGGGAGTATCATCGAATTAAGGCAAATGTGAGTGTATTGGTGACATTGATGCCACCAAACTCACATGTTGTTCATTGGTGATGAACATTGGACGGACCCAACCTACGAGAGTTCACTGCATGGATCGACGTCACCAGTGAATCTCACAAATGGTTAGATCACTCGTTCTTGGACTTGAGATGCAGGCAGGTTTTGTGTGGGTGGAATGTCAGTCTTTGATATGGTTAAACACTGTTCTGAATAAGGCTGTTATAAAAACCATCTTCGGGAGCGATGTGAAGCACATGACAGACACATGCAGTCAAAATAGGATTTGTTCCTCTACATGTAATGGAGTTAGGTACTACTGGGCCCCTCGATGAAATGAATAGATGTTTGTACGGTCGTACCCAAATGTAATTAAGATGATGCTTGATTAATTTGGTAATCTGTTTCAACATACAGATCGAGAAACAGAATTGTTGAACAATTAGAATAACATATGATCCATGTCTAATATTCAACAAGGTATCTGAAACAAAGGGATGACTGATTTAATAAACCATTTAAAATGAGACGTTTAAGAAACTAACCTCATGTGTCTCTAGGGGCATTGGCGTGTTGCTAGACGCTAACCTTTGCTTGTATGATTACTTGTTATTATGACATGTGCAAGTGGGAGCTGTTGGAATATGCTCGTGTCATAATAAATAATTATATGACTAGACACACGTGAGCCTATAGGGTCACACACATATACACTGAGATACCATTTTAATGTAATTATTGTATTTACATTAAATAATCAACCTAAGTAACATGGGGTAATTAAATGGGTAATTAAGTTTGACTTAATGGATTTATATTAGTTAATAGCTAGCCCATTATACTTAATTAAATCCTAGGCCCATAAAGATTTAGTAGATGATTCATTTAAAGGCCCAAGGAGCTCTAGGGTTTATTTATATATAGATATTAATTAACCTAATGAGGCTAACCCTAATTCTAGCCTCTCCTCTCCTAAAATCGGCCCCTACCCTAGACCTTTATAGGGTTTTCTCGTTTTTCATCTTCAAGCTCGATTCTTGATTAATCGAGGCTTCAAGATCCTTTACTAAGGAGGACTAGCATCCGGTGGTGATCAAGGACGTGTAGTGTGGACTTCTCTAGAGGTATTCTTCATTGAATACTTTGTTTCAAAAGGCCGCACAAGAGAATCCGTTTTGCCTACAAATCACGCTACAAAGGTATACCGTTACTTGTATTATTCATTTAATCATATTGGCAATATGTTGATTCCTTTTGATGATTGTTTTCCGCTGCGTTTATATGTATTTTATTTATGTGTTTTTGCACCAATCACCAACAGTATATATTTGGGTCACAAGATCTTTATCAATTTGATAAATGGGCAGTTTATTCTTCTATTACACATGGTATTTATATCATATTTTGAGGGTTTTCAAATGAACCAAAGAAATGAATCACTTGTCATGCATAACAAAGCAAATAGCATGTATGAATAAATGTGAAAATATGTATGTACCTTAATCGGTTGAAGTTAGATCAACAAGAGGGAAAGAAAACACCAATACCCGATAGCATTGCATTATCCTCTTTCTCCAACCAATGTTGTATTATATCAAGTACTTAAAGTGAATTAAAAACTCTAGTTAGGGGAACTCTCGTAGTTTTGATAGGTTTGTTCTTAACTTTTGGGATATAGTTTTGATAGGTTTGTTCTTAACTTTTGGGATTTTGGTTGAGTGTCTCTTGGCTGCTCAAGAGTTTATTGTTGATTAATAGTTACATTGTTGATCAAGGAACTTTTTGTGTGGGAATATGGGATTAAAACACAAGAATGACAACATGGTAAATTTGGTCATTTGAGTAACAATTTAAGGTTTAATTTTGCTACTCTGCTGAAAAAAATTTTGAAGGGACAGTTTGGTGATTTGTGGTGAAGGGTTATATTTTAGGGGAATGTTGATCGCACTCCTTTAGTAGGGTTTGCACAATTTTTTTTGTACTTAGTAGGGGTTTTGATGTAGATGTGTGTGAGGAGAAATTCATTTGTAGGGGTGTCATTAGCAATATATAGGAGCGCCATTAGCCTCCCCCTTTTTAAGGTTTGGTTGTATGAGAAAATATGGTTGTTTAGATGAGAAATTTTGGCGCTAAATATACGTGGACCTTCTAATAAATTTTGTTGTAGAACAAGGTTTATAAGCTAAAATAGCAAGATCCATTTTGCATACACCTGTACCATTAAACAATGTTTAATGGTGCGTATACGATTACAACTAACAATCTTTTTTAATAATTTACTTCATCATTAGAACATATTACGTGCATATATATATTTTTTCATATACACCTTAAATACATTCACTTTTACATTGTATTTTATCAGTTGTCAACTAACAAATATCATTTAATCTAAACTTGGTTATATATCCCATAAGAAAACAAATTCCGTCATCGTGCAACGCGTGCGCCACACACTAATGAGAAATAAAAAGTAATTATAACCTTCTAACAAATTCCGTCATCGCCCGTTGTTATAGAGATGAACATCGACCATAATTATACACCAAATAGCAAAATAATTGAAAATGGTAGATAGAGAAAGAGATGTTGACTGACATAGAAGAAGCTGATGATACCGTTATGGTCATCAATTTCTTTTGATAGGAGAAACGTAATGATTTCTTTCCTTCATGATGATTCGTTGCCTTCACAAATGCAATATATAGACGGTTTCGTTTGAGCGTAGAGATGCATAAAAAAGTTCAAGCCCAAACCTCAATTTGGACCCAATACGAAAAGGTATCGCCCTATAGCCCTAAGACTATCCACATTCACAATCTTAACCAATCCAATCTCAAATTAAAATATTATTTTCTTTCTCATCCACCTCATAATATTCAACTCCAATCCAATCTCAAAATTCTCACACTCCAACCACAATCTTCTACAATCCAATCCAATCCAATCTCATCTATTATATTATTTTATAAAAATTATATTTTTTATTTTTTATACACATAATTATTATTTTTTTAATTATAAATAGATAAAACGAATCAACAATTACCTATTTTGAAACATAATTTTAATTATAAAAAACTTACCATAGAACTGAAATTAGATAAAACAACATATAAAAACTTACCGTAGTTAATTATTTTGACCGAATTTTTACCGTACATGCTCAACCAAACACAATCTTCAACTCCAACCCAATCTCACTTTTTTTATCATTTAGCCGTGATCCAATCCAATCTAAATATTATTTTATAAAAATTATATGTCTTAGTTTTTTATCATATATAATTATTAGCTGAATTACATAAATAACGGTATTGAAATAAAGAAAAAATTGACGTGATGAAAATATGTCAAGATTAGTCTCAATTTGTAGAGTATTGAAAATTATGAATTTTGGTGAATTTTTTAATTTTAATTTCTTTTTGTTAAAATCATTTTTTTAATCAATAAATTATATTCTAAAAAATTTAATCATTGAACCAATGATAGTTTGCCATGTGTCATAAAAAAATGAAAGGGTAAAATGACAATCTAGGTTTGCTTGGTGAGAAACATCGATAGAGATTGTTGAGATTATTTTCTTTTTTCTTTTTCTTGTAATTCATTTTCTTTGTCTTATTCACAATCCCAATTTTAGGATCACCAATTTATTCACATGGTCTAAGCCCAATTTATTGCCCGATCAAGGCCAACTTTTTTTTTCTTCCGGAACCGATTAAGATCCATCTGAAGAAGTCCTGCTTGAAAAAGTAAGGTTAAAATCGAAAAATATGGGCATAAAAAGCCCCATCGGTCCTCTTTCAACTCTTAAACCCGGCTTAATTTAATTACTTAAAAACGAGCTTGGAAGGCCTAAGCCCAAACCTAGAAAAGCAAAGTTCTTGTGTATCTCTGTTCGAGTGTATCAAGCCATCAAATTTCTTGCATCAAAAACAAAACCACTATGCACAATTAACCTCGTTCGATTTACTATGCACTTTGGTTGTATGGTTTTTTGGTATTGTTTTCTTGTTATTTTGAGCAACTCCAACCCTAGCACCAAAAAGAACTGTAAACTGGTGGGGCCATGGACACCAAAAATCGCCTCATCTCCAAGCACATGACATTTATGTCGTTTGAATAGGAAACTGACATATTTAATTATTTACCCTTTTCCTCCCATCACCCGGCAACATTAAGTTCTCTTTTTCGGTCGCTTAAAGTTTAAAAAACAGACAAAAACACTATTTTACTGTATAATTGGAGTTGCTCTTATGGTCAAAATATCCAAGTAATCAAGGAAAAAGTTGTTTCAAGAAAACTGATTATTGATACGAATATAAAATTATCTACCTATTCCTAAATTTAAGCAGCCTGCAGCCATATATCTGATTATTAGATTATCTAATTCTAATTCTAATTCCGATTCAAAATTTTAAAAGTTGCAATAACCATATATCTGATTATGTAGCCACATCGTTTGTGTAAGTCGGAATTGTAAGTTTTAAAAATTATGAACTACTAATAACCGGTTATAATTGACTTGAAAAATATTTAAATCAACATGTTAAATGTGATGATATACATAATGATCAAAACGATGTGATTACAATGACCGTAGTACAACTCAGTAATAGGAAACCCGACGAGTAATCCCTCTGCCAAAATTCAACTATACTCAGTCGACATCCATCTTTGCTATTATAAATAAACAAAACGTTAACCAGAAATAGTCTGGCCATAGCTAATGATCCAAATATCAAAGATACGACAAATATGACAACCCCTTTATCCTCCAAATGTTCTTGATTCTCTCTCACCTTTGCAACCTCCGATCTGCATTCACATTTTTTCGTAATAAGAAGATAGGATTAAACATATCATCCACACTTTCTTTGTTAGACATGCAAAACTCAGTTATAAAAACAACTGTTCTACTTTTTGGGATAAAAGGCAGGTCAAGTGAAATTTACATGGCTTGTTTGATTTGACATGCAAAAGTCAGCCACGGACGAGACAGATTTGCGTACATTTCACTTTCCAGACCCCACCTCTGAGTGGGATTTAATAGGCTTGTTTTGTTTTGTTTGACATGCAAAAGTAAACTAAACCAAACAAACCTAATATACCCTACTAGATGTAGGGTCTCGGGGTGGGATGTAGGTAGCCCTAACCTAAAAGAGTAGCGCAGTTGTTTCACTTTCTGTGAAAAGCTATGGCTTTCTACACAAAGATGGTAGAAAATCACCGAAGGGTTTTTGGCCTAGTGGTACGTGAGTCGTTGGCCTCTTAGGAGGTCGGGTGTTCAAACCTCACCAAAGGTTGGTGAGGAGGGTATGTGAGTTTATTTGTTTCATTTGCCGTATATAAATATTATATA
Source organism: Silybum marianum (assembly GCA_036898165.1). Taxonomy (NCBI): domain Eukaryota; kingdom Viridiplantae; phylum Streptophyta; class Magnoliopsida; order Asterales; family Asteraceae; genus Silybum; species Silybum marianum. The sequence goes on from CM072539.1 coordinate 2,353,592, forward strand.
CTTAATAAAAGATGGTACAAAATCTAACCTGAGAAAGGCATTGTCCTGAATGATATTATCGAGTTGAACTGACACCAATGATTTGCACAATACCAGATCATCGACATGTTTGGTCTGCAAAACCCGTAAACATAACTTACTAAGATTTAAATCAATAATTAAAGGATGACGAGTGTTAGTGAGTATTTGTGGTATATAAATATTGTATAGCTAATAGGAATACGTTATACATACCACAATGTCGTTACTCTCGTGCAAACCTCTCAAATCCTTGCGGATTTTCTCCAGAATGACATCCCGTTCTCCGATTTCCACATCTATTTTTTCGAAAATACGATTGTATCCCGAGGTTAGATCATCGAGGAACCTCTCCAATAGAGTTATATCTATATCCAATGAACGAACTTTTTGCATCAGTATCTTAAGAACACTATCACCGGGCAACCTTCCAACCTGTTGTTGGCGGACTTCCATAAGTGGGTCGGGCACGTTAGCCGCTACACCCACACGGTTCGTGTTAAATTCGTCTAACCATGGTTCGAGCTCAGGTTCTGTCTCTGGTTCGACCCTGAACTCATCTGGTTTTCGATCACTATCAAGTTCTTCAGATAAAAACTCGTTATTTCGTGCAATGACCAAATCCTCAAGCATCATTTCAACAGCATCAACACCATACACCCGTAAAACGCTCAATGTACAGTAAAAATCACTCCCGAAATGACTCAATAGATTCAACTTTAAATACCGCACCCATTTTGGCTCGTGAAGAACGAGTCTTTGCAAGTGTTTCACATTTCTAGCGGTAAAATTTCCGAGTTCTACCCAATATTCCGTAGGATATACCATACTCCCATACAGTTCGAACCCTTTTGGATTCGATGAGTGGTGTTCAAAATTAGCAATTTCAATGGTGTTAACTAACGTTTCTTCTGAAAGTTCTAAAATTACAAACTTTTCTTTAGATGAACAAGGGTTTCGAAGGTACTTATTTCTGTCGCTGCTTAATAGATTCGATGTACCTTTCGCTTCCTTGTTATGACCCAAGATCTTTGCACCTTTCGAAGCCGAGGCGTAGTTGTATTCTGCACCACTAGGCTCGAGTCTGTGAATTATTGGCCCAACGTTATCATTTGAATCCCGGGTTTTTGTACTAAAAGTAAAAGCCTTGTTCTTGAATTCATCGAGATCTAGAGTTGCAGATCTTGATCTTTCGGTTTTCGAATATGGCATCTCTTTTGGTTCTTCATTAGTGAATGAGAATTGAGTTGGAATTCTATCATTCACCATAGACTCGTTACTGATAACCACTAGATAGACGCATGAGAGATTTTGAGGATTGAGCTTAAATTCATCCCATGTTTTGAAACCTTTTGGAAGATCTAGAAAACCATCTACATGAATTGAAGACACATGATATTGTAAGAGAAGATGTGCACCAAACAAACTTCAAATATTTGACTTGTATATATTACAAAAAGAGAGTCAACACTCCTTGCACCTATGGAAAGAAACAAAACCAAACCAAACCAAACACAGTATATCTCACTCAAAAGTAGGATCTGAGAGGGGTAGGGTAAAGGATAGAGCGGCACTAAAGGGCCTTCGATCTAGCAGTATAGGAGCCTTTAGCCTCGTACAAGGTAAGGGGTTCAAACCTCACCAAAGGTGGGGAGGGTGTGTGAGTTTATTTGTTGCATCTGCCATATATAAATATTATACACTTAAAAGAAAAAGATAGGGTGGATGCTTCCATAAATATTATATACTTAAAAGCAAAAGTGTGAGCGAAAACTACTTGCACCGATGTATTTTCCTCAATATTTTAGATTATAATCTACATGATCACGAACAAGGAATACAATAAACGGTAACTATAACTCACCTTTGTAACCATCATGATGGTGGATCCATATATTTGGAAGGAAGATAAGTCCCCACAAAAAGAGAGCAAGTGACAATGAAACCTTATACAAGAAGTTCTTCTCGTTGGTCTTCCACGAAGCTCTTCTAGTAAGAAGAGCTTTACGTGATCTCTGCATTCTCTACATCAATCACCAACTCACCAACTCAAGAAATGGAAGAGACTCTGCAACCAAACGGCAAATTTTTTGGTCAAGAATCTAAAATGATATATATTGATGTTATTGCAAAGAAAGTCAACTGGTGCGTTGTTTTCGAAGTCAACATGGCCCTTAGAGGTCAGGTTTGCGTATATCCCAACTCAACTACCCCAAATCCTACTTTTCAGTCAGATATATTATGTCAATATTGTTTGGTTTTTCAATAATTGTGCTCATAATAGACATGGCACGCATGTAAGTGGGAATAAGGCTTGGGAAATAAGTCAAGTAGAAAACACAACACTTTGACTACAAGAAAACAACTTATATCACCAAAGCTGACAAGGATTCATTGATACAAATTCAAATCCTTCAAACTTACTTTTTCAATTACAACTCAGAGATGATCAAATACCCACCTGTGACTGTATTTGAATATAAAATACAATAAATTTCAATTATAACTCAGGTGAACCAAACTCATGTAAGATCAAATACTCTTATGAATTTGAATACAAAATTCAATAAATACCCAAAAAATAGCAATTAAACCCTAATTACAAGTTAAAGAAACCAATAACCTCATGCAAGATCAAATACCCATCTGAATTTGAATAAAAAGAATTGGTGTTCCAGAATGTAGAAAACAGAGGGGCATTCAAAGATGATCATAACTGGAATCTCTCGCAAGAATTGCATAAAAAACAGCTAAAACTTGTTAAAAATGGATCAATGGGGGCAGCCTCGTTGATTAAAAAATTGTTGAATCGAAATGATTAAACTGAAAAAAAAAGAGTATTCTGAAGGCACCTGAATTTAGGTCTGTGTTGTTGAGATTGAGAGTTGAATCTAGAAAGTAGAAACAAAAGATGATAAAGTTGTTAGATCATCAGTTTGAAGAGCAATGATTAGTGAGTGGCGTGATCTTCATCAATCAAATTGCAAATTGGAAGGAAGAGAAAACGAATATAAAGTTTGAATTTTGAAATCTGAATTGTATGGATGTATTATTATATACAGATATCATAACGGCCATTGCTCCTCTTCCTCTAAAGAAAAAAATGTTTTCTGTTTTTGGCTTCTTTTGTAATTGTCGACCATATTTTCCTAATAGAAAAAAGTTTTCTTTTTTTAATTTAAAGAATTTATTTTGTTTATTAACATAAGAGCATTTCCAGAAAACCAACCTTTTATTCTCTAAACTACTCCGACATCTTCTCTATCCCATTATTTAAAATAGAGATTTATAGAAAATCTTTAAATATAAAAAATTCTCTAGAACTCCAAATAAATAAGAGAGAAATGAGTTTTTTTATTCATTCCAACAATGAAAAGTTAAATTAATATAATTTTATCTATATAGTTTTTTAAAGTGTATTGGGATAATAAAATTATAGAATATTTAAATAATATAATCAATAATGAAATCTCTAAAATATAAAATCTGTTGAAGTTGATTGCAATTTACTTTAGAGATTTTAACTTTTAGTTTTCTATTTTAAAAAAATTATAGAAAAACTCTTAAAGATGGTCAAATTAAACCGACATATTATTTCTCTGTAAAATTGAGTGAAACCAACTATAATTTACCGAACAAAAGATTAATATTTGTAGAAATAAATCTTTCATGATTGTAAGTTTTTTATTTGAGATATTTGGTATAGCACATCAAAAATATAACTTCTATAATCAAGTTAATATGTAATAAAAAATCAAAACTAAATGCTTAGAGTGAAAAAAAACATTTAGTTTAATGTTTTATAGTTATTATTTTTAACTAATCAAATTGTATACTTACATTGTTTACTCGAATTTTTTTTTGACGAAAGGAAATGTAGGAAAAAGGGAAGAAAGTAAAAATACTCGTTGTTGCTAAAAATCTTTGTACCGGAGAAAGAAAAAAAAAATAATGATAAATTTCTTTTGAAAGTTTTCCTCTATAAAAAGAAACAATTAAAATAACTTTAATTATTGAATTTATAAAATTACTAATCTTTGAAACATATATTAGTAAAATTATTTATTTTCATGTTTAAGGAAATGAAAAACTATTTTCCTTCTATTTCCTTTTCCTTTGAAATTTTTTTTTTTTTTTTGTCTTTTTTTATTTTTTTTCCTCTGTTTAAATTCGAAAACATGTAGTTAATAATAAAAAATAATGTATTTGTTGATCTTATAATAAAAAATATGCATTATAATAAAAGTAAAACATTTATTTTAACACGGTCTATTAAAATTAAGGTTCTTAAAATAATAATACATTTAATACAATTCACACTAAAAATAAAAATTAAATTAATGTTTGACTATATGCACATTTTGATAGTTTTATATAATAAATAATTGACTTAAACACTTTTAATAATATAAAATTAAAAATTCCATAAATCGTAGTCGATTTATTAGTCCATTATTATATTTGTTAATAAATACATATAGAAATTATTTTTTCTTAAAAGAGAAGAAAAGGAAAACATTGAATATTTCAAACAATCCATATACCATCGATTTTCAAGAGTATGTCGACTATATTTTTAAAATAAACATTTATATGCTACTTTATTTTATTTTTGTATCATACGCCTTAAAGACAATTCATAACGATGTTGATATGGAAATGATATTTATCTACTAGCTATTTACATTTTCAAATTTTGTTCCCTCAACTTTAAATATTATTTCATCTTTATTTGGGTAAAAAAATCTAATCTTGCGACCAACATAAGATACTAGCGATTACATATATTTTATAAGTCAAAAATAATGACCATTCATTTTAGGATAAACAATTGAGACTTACGAAATATTAAAGACGTATGACTAATCGAGTGATCGATACAACTGGCTACGATTATCAAAAAACCTCGACGCAAGACATAATAAAGACATCAATAACGACTGTCGTAACTAGCTAGCGATGATCATGAGTTTATCTCGACGAAATCGATGCTTATATAAATTGACGACAAACCTGTAACACCCCGAAATTCCACCCCTCTCAACCCTTTTATATGAATGCAAGTTTGATTTTGCAATGTGTTATGTGTTAACTTCCAATGGGGCAATCGAATGAAAAGTTCGATCGTGGAGATGCGACCCTGCCACTGCCACCGTAACACTTTTTGTACCGAAAGTTGAAGAATAGGAGGTGCGCCCCTACCACTGCCACAGTAGCACTTTTTGTATCGAAAGTTGAAGAATTGGAGGTGCGACCCTGCCTCTGCCATAGGAGAACTTTTTGTATCGAAAGTTGAAGAATAGGAGGTGCGACCCTGCCACTGCCACGGTAGCAGTTTTTGCCTGACGTATAAAAACGGGATTTTTGGACCAGATCTCATTTATTACTCATATCAGTTCTTTTCTCTTAGCTTTTACTCTCAAAGTAAAACCCTAAGAGGCTATTTTAAGGGTATTAACTCCCCTTCAACAACCAACCAAGATCATTATTGGAGTTCTAGCTTAAGGAATCAAGATCTAGGGTTCAAACCACAAGTGTTCTTCATCTCCTTGCCTAGCTTCCAAAAAGTGTTAGAAATTTCTAGGATTTCCTCAAACTCTAGTATTGTGAGTTCATTCTTTCTTCTTTATAAAACGTTATACATGTCACAATGATGTAAATTACTTCCTACAAAATGGTTTATCAAGTATTTTACATTTGGTGGATTTCGGTAAATTAGGTCAACTAGAGACATTTAGAGATTTCACTTGAAAATGTTAAAATGGGTATGAGGAATGGTTTTAAACTCTTTGGGTTGAGTTATCTTCAAAGTATTATCAATTTTGGAACTAAATGCTAATTTAACCTAATTTTGGAGAAAAAGTTTTGGATGAGAAATATTAATCATACAAAGATTTTGTGTTGAGAAATGGTTAGTACATCCGAATTGATGTATTAAAATCTAAGACTAATGTAGTGGATCCATAGACATAAAAGTCAGTTTTTATAATAAAGCAAGTGATAGATCTAATTTGGTTAAACTTGTTTGGGTTATAAATATCGAGGTACAGATCGAATTTGGTTGAACTCGTTACCCGTAAGCGACATATCTAATTTGGTTGAGCTTAACAACGCAGTTGCAGCCTGCAATCCGAACTGAGGACGGGTTTTTGGATGACTAAAGATCTAATCTGGTTGATGTTCGTGAAATAGCAGGTCTCCCCCGTTATCCCTAAACCTGTGTTCTCCCCCGAACAAGCGTGAGTAAAAGAAATGAGTAAACAAGAAGTTTAATGGTCAAAGTTTTATTATCTCTTTCAAAGGTTTAATGGCTTTTCTTATTTAAAATGTTTGTTCTCACTAGGCGTTAAGCCTAATACTTTTTCTTATAATGACATGTATATCAGGTGATCGTCATAGTGGGGATTCAAAGAGTTGAGAGGAGCTAGGTGCTGGTAGAGGCATCCTTTTTGGGGGTACATCTTCAAGTGTACAAATGGAGTTACTAGAAACATTTTATATTGAGGATATTAGTGACACCCAAACATAATCTATATTCCAGAATTGTATAGGTTACTAGGTTGTTATTTAGTATCCATATATTGTTATAAACTCTATTACTTTTTCCCCATTTTATAGGTGATGTATATTCATTAATCTTATTTCGCATTATATTTGGTTTAATTTTACTCCCATTTTTAGGGGGAAAAAATGAAAATCTGTATGAAATACCAAAGTGAACACTCACCACTCTCCCTCGAAATAGGAGGGAGATCAGAAGCTCCGACGAGGACAACATCATCGCCTTCCTCAATATCATCATTTCCTTCATCCCCTGACACAGAGCTAAACACGGAGAACACCCGGTTTGGGATCTGACGAAAAAGTTCGACCTTGGTCGCCGATTTAGGAAGAGGAGGAATCTCGCACGTCACCACTGCATGAAAAAGATATAAGTCAGAACGGACTATTGGCACCCGGAAAACATAGGATGACGATGTTACCCTGCTTAGGCCAGCCGTAAACGATCCACTCCTCATTCTCAGCATAGTCTGACAGCCGGCAGAAGACAAACCGCTCCTTCCAGCCGCAATCGTTCACTCCAGTACCCGAAATCAACGCCTGATCCCTGTATCCTCGTACATAGGGGCTATACCGATTATTGGCGTCCGCCTTAACTGCGTAAGCCAACAAGAACTTGTGGATGGTGAAAGGGGAATCCCAGCCACGGGTTAACCAGTCGATCATCATCATGACTCTCCAGAACTGAGGAATCATTTTCCCAGGAGGAATGCCAAAACGGCTCGAAAGATCCCTGACCAACATAGAAAAATGCTACGTAAACCCAATCTTGTTGGGATACTCGTATAAAACGAAGCGATCCTCGGGGCATTCCTCGGCCGTAAGATCCCAAGGGCATTCCAAACTAACATAGGCCGGAAGCCAACCAAGGTCGTGAAAAGCAACCAGATCACCGGAAGAAATGGTGCTCTTAGGGCTCGACATTCTTTACAAAGAAGAAAGAAGTTGCAGGGTTTGGAAAGAAATATTCGCGTAGTCAGGGAGCCGAAAAAGGGAAAAGCAATCGTTTCCTTTTATGTCTGCTCTGAATCGTCCTCCCGTCTCCCCATGGTGACACCTGTCCACGCCTCTCTACATTCGATCGACGAATAGGCGACATCTGTCCATGACAGCTGCACCACGCGTGCTCGTGCGTACACATGACATCACCGAGACCCATCATCATCTGAACGGATATCTTCGCCTCGTCAACCTTAACTAATTGAATGATTTAGATCCTAACTATTCCCTCCTGAAACCAAACGACTTCGTCCCACTCGAAGGAACTCAACGAACTGGCGACACGTGTCTCGAAAAAATTTAAAAATGAAGCTACCGCTTAAAATTTGAATTTAGGGGCAAACTGTTTGGGTAAAAATCTCAAAACCTTCGACCATTGACTAAAATGTTCAACCAATGACTTTCCATGACTCCCAAACACCGGCCAAGACTTAAGAAAACAATGCTCGAGCATAACTCTCGATAGTAGGGTAAAACACACGACCAAAGGTATTTTAAGACCCGCGGATATTGATTGAAGCATCATGAGACAACAGTCGAATGAAACTCATAGACGAAATCTCTGATGTACGATGAACCCGCGAAACGCTTTAAGCCCGGCCTTTAACGGCCGGATCATTACTGTCTAAACCATTATCTATTTTTGCAGGACTTGGACGGTTACAAACAGCATCATCAAGAGCATTTACGGAGGAAATCAATGTCGATCAACCGTTACAAATCACTACGAATATAAAAGCAACACTTGAGCTATCAAACAAACCCCGGAATCAATCACATCGACACTCTTGAATCAAAGAACACACTATAGCCTTCTAGATTTCATACGCTAGCTTAGATTTTACATACGCTTTTCACTTGTAATCGTACGACCATAGCTAAAGGACGACGCCCCTGCTTGGCGTCACTCTTCCATAGTGCATCGACGATACTAGCCTATCGTCCGCGGTTTTTTCCCTCGACCAAGGGTTTTTCCGGGTCACCAAATCTTTTGTCTTTGTCTATTTTTCTTCGTTTTATTTAAGGTTGTCGAGAGAATCCTTCATTTAATCGCTCAGGTCCACAAGCACCTTAAGTTGACTTTTATTAAGTTGATTTTTGACATCAACAGTTACAAGTTGGTATAGCTCTAGTTTAAGCAAACTAGGTATGAACTTAAGATACCTAGACTTAAGCCGAGACTTTAAGTATTGAATTATGAGATATGGGTAGACATTCTTGAGATATTAGAGCTTTAGAGTCGACAAAAATGCACTAATCATGAAATGTGCATTTGGTAATGAAAATTCTTATACGTATGATATATTCAAAATATCACGTAGCTAATGCTATTTTGGTTATATTGTTATGTGGGTATGCTTACTTTACTATTGTTGCGATGAATGGTGAATGTGTTATACGTATTTATGTTAGCTTTGTCTTACTTCTACTCTATGCTATTGACAGACTAAGATGGTTAACACAGGTACTAGATCGCGAAAAGAAACTGAGGGTGCGAATAATAGCATTTCGACTCCGGACCCTTGAGCAACCGCAGATGTCACCCAACCACCTCTGATCCCTATCATTCCAAGAGGTATTGCGCCCATAATCGTACGCATGCCGGAAGTTAACCCTACCTTGAATGACCCTTTAATGGTCGAGGCAGGCTCACAAGATGAATTCAGGCTGAGCATAATGCAAGCGGTTAATTACGTTATAGCTCAACAACATGAGAGTTTTCTCAAGATATCTGAGGAAATGGATGCCAGTCTTCGAAGGCATGAAGCAACGACTGAGAATATCGTAGGTGGTTCCAGAGGAAATGGGACTGGTCTAGTTACTAAAGAGACACCCGTGGTGGAAGTAAGGAGAACAGGAAAGGATTGCTTATACAATACCTTTTTGTGCTCCAAACCACCCGAGTTTTCCGGATCAGACAACCCGGTGGTTTGTATGAATTGGTTACGGGAGATCGAGCAAGATTTTGGCTGGAGCGAATGTGAGGAGAAACAAAAGTGAAGTTCACTTCGCAGATGCTTTGGGGCGAGGCCTTGGCATGGCGGAACATCACCACAACTACTCTTGGACCGGCCATCGCCTTCATGCTTACTTGGGAGATATTCAAGGTGAAAGTCTTGGAAGAATATTGCAACGAGAGAGCTATTGATCGCATCGTGGATAAGTTCCGGGATCTCAAGAAGGGGAACAAGACTGTGAGAGAGTACATATGGTTGTTTGTGGAGAAACTGAATCTGGTAGGGCATGTGGCTCCAGATGAGAAACAGAAGATGAAATCTTACGTCAAAGGATTTCCATCTGACATGATGGCAATGGTGCGTATTTCAAAGGCCTCTACTCTAAAAGAGGCCATCAACCAAGCTCAACTGTTAGAGGATGCCCATGAGCTGGGCAAGGAAGAGAGGGCGTTGATCGGAGAGAAGAGAAAATGGGAGGGCCACTTGGCGCCATCCAAGAGGTCAAACTATAACAACAATAATAATCAGAGGACCGAATCTAGAAGAGAAGCTAGTTGGTGCTCCAAATGTCAGAGCAAACACTTTGAGGCGTGCAACTCATCCTCAGGGAGTTGTCACGGGTGTGGGAAAGCTGGGCACCTCAGTTGTGAGTGCCCAATCAAAGGATTCGTATGCTTTGAGTGCCCAATCAAAGGATTCAGATACGAGTGCCCGAAGTTGAAATCTGTAGGCCCTCAAGCAAAGGCTAGTGGTGCTCCGAAGGCAGTGGGGAGAGCCTTCAAGATGACGGTGGATGAGGCGAAACCGTCAGCGGATGTGGTGTCGAGTACGTTTCTTGTTAATTCCGTACCCGCTCGTGTTCTATTTGATTCCGTTGCTACTTTTTATTTTGTGTCCACTACTTTCTACCCTAGTCTACTTGTACCTATTAGTACCTTAGAGGATGCCTATATTGTTGAAATAGCCGACAGTAATCAAGTTCTAGTTTGGGATGTTCTTAGAAATTGCACTTTAGAGATTGAAGGGAATAAGTTTGTGGTAAACCTCATGCCTATGGCAATAGAAGAATTTGACGTGGTAATAGGGATGGATTGGTTGGCCAAGAATCAGGCGAAATTTTATGCTCTAGAAAGTTTATCCGGATTCCTCTATCGGATAGTGGCATGGTGGAAGTCTACGGGGAGAAAAGGAAAGGCGAGGTAGCATTACTAACCTTAGCAAAGGCACGCAAGTGCCTAGCCAAATGATGCCCTTCGTTTTTGGCTTATATCTTAGATGCAAAGTTGGAGAATTTTAAAAGACTAAAGACGTTCGGGTTGTTAGTGAGTTTTCCGATTTATTTCCCGAAGACTTTCCCGTTTGCCACCCGATAGGCAAGTAGTGTTTCGAATAGATCTTGTACCGGGGCCCGCTCCGATTGCTAGAGCGCCCTACCGGTTGGCACCATCCAAGATGCAAGAGATGATGACGTAACTACAAGACCTTTGAGAGAAGTGTTTCGTGAGACGAAGCTCGTCACCTTGGGGAGTTCCAGTCTTATTTGTGAAAAGGAAAGACGACACGACGAGGATGTGCATCGACTACGGAGAACTAAATAAAGCGACCGTGAAGAACAAGTACCCACTCCCGAGAATTGATGATCTCCTTTATCAACTACAAGGAGCGGGTTGTTTCTCAAAGATCGACTTACGTTCGGGTTACCATCAAGTAAAGGAGGAGGATGACATGGCAAAGACGGTGTTTAGGACGCGTTATGGACATTATGAATTCTTGGTGATGCCTTTCGGCTTGACGAACGCACCGGCAGTGTTTATGGACTTGATGAATCGAGTGTGTCGACCTTTTCTAGACAGATCGGTAATAGTATTCATTGATGATATACTCGTCTACTCTAAGAACGAGTTGGACCATGAGCAACACCTTCGAGAAGTCCTCGAAGTTTTACGGAAGGAAAAGCTATATGCCAAATTCTCTAAATGCGACTTTTGGTTAAAGGAAGTCCAATTTTTGGGTCATGTTGTCACTCAAGACGGAGTGAAAGTGGACCCATCCAAGATAAAGGCAATGATGAATTGGGAACCACCTAGGAGTCCGTCCGAGATCCGAAGTTTCTTAGGATTGGCGGGTTAGTATAGAATATTTCTCCAAGATTGTTTCTTCCTTAACGGCATTGACGAAGAAGAACGTGAAGTTCGTTTGGACCGACAAGCAAGTGCAGGCTTTTCGAACCCTACAAGGAAAGTTGTGTGAAGCTCCAATCCTATCCTTACCAGAAGAATCCGAGGATTTCGTGGTGTATAGCTGTTAGGACCCAAACAATCAAGATATCAATATATGAAAAGATTATGACAGGAATGATAATAGCCAAATGTAATATGTATTGATTGAATGTACTGTATTACAGAATATATCTTTACAAGGTTTTTGAAAACATTAGTTCTAACAATCTAACTAACTATCTATTTATACATACAATAGAAAGACTAAAGTAACAAAGCATTCATAACAGACAAGTTCAGAATGGGTTCTGAACTCCTTCAGATCTTCTTCAGATGTATCTTCAGAACCTCTTCAGAAGTGTCTTCAGAACTTCTTCAGATCTTTTTCTCTTTTAAGAACCCAGTGCCTTTTGAAGCTATTATGATATCTCTGTCAATCTCCCCCTTAGCTTCAAAAGTTCAGATCATACTTCCAGAAATTCAGAATTTCTCTTACATCCTTCAGAATTAGTCTTCTGTATTCAAGTAAGGATTCAGCGACTCTAACCATTTCTTTTGCAAGTTTCTTGTGCTTCTCCCAATCTTCATTGCTCAGATTCTTTGGTCTTCTATTCTGTCTTTTTACCAAACGATCTCTGATTGCCATGAGTTCTATTGCAACATTTGTGGAGTTCTTCAAATCTCACAAATAGTAGTTCCTGAAAGCATTTACAAACGAAGCCAGGAGGATGAATTACTAAAGTGCTTTTCTTCAAATTCTGAATATCTAGTAGACTCAGATTTGGTTTGCTTAAGTGTACTTGTTTCTTGTTTAGAACATAAGCAACTTGGAAATCAGTCTTTGCAGCCCATATAAATTCTCTGTATAATCCATCTCTAAGCACTGGAAAAGATTTTCTGAACTTGGTGATTGAGTCATGGAAGGGATAAAGACTTCTGTAAACTCTGATTAGATCTCTGAGATATATATTCTGAAAATCAGCTTCAGAGAAGGTAGAAACTTCACCATTTTGTCTTTCAACAGTAAAAAATGCATACTTGTAATTTTGCCTTGTTTTCAAGTCAGCATTAATTACTTTGATCACTGGGCTCTCCCTTCTGGCTTCATTGATTGGAATTCTTAACTTTCTGATGATATCTGAATACCATTGTTTCCAACCAAAAGATTTATGAATCCAGCAATCAATATAGTTAAATTTTTGTTCATACTCCATAAATATTTGTGGATGAAAATATTCAAGGAACATGGTTAAGGCATTTTCTTCAATCTTTTGTTCTTGAAGATGTTCCTCTTCAGATACTTGTTCCTCCAAAACCAAATATATCTTCTTTTTCATAAACTTGATCTAAAATGGGCTCATCAAGAAGAGGAATATCAATCTTTGGAATCAAAATGCAAGGTCTGACTCTTACTTCAAATCTGCCAGAGTAGATCATTAAAATTTCATCTGCAAGATCAGTTCCTTCCATATGTTCTAGATCAACTTCAAGTTCAACAACTTCATCTGGTTGATCAAGAAAATTTCTGAATATACAAAATCTGTTATCCAAAAGTCTAAACTCCAGACTTCTTGGTTTATTAAAAAAAATATGTACCCAACAGAACTGATTCAGAATTTTCCATAACCTTTCAGAAGCACTTCTGAATTCTTCACTCAGTAGTTGTTGAGGCTTCCAAATTACTAAGGCTTTTGTTTCTTCTGAGCTTTCTCCCATATTTACATCAATAACATCCTCTTCAAACATGATCACATTAGAAAGATCACTTGGTTCTCCAATAACATCTTCAAAAGCAAGGTATTCCCTTAGCATTTCTTCATTAGAGTCTGGAATTATATCTGTGTTATCTGAGCTTATGTTTCCTTCAGAATCAAAAAATATCTTTTCTGTTTCATACCCTTCCTCTACTGTATCTTCAAAAGAGTGAACAATTTCCTCTTGACCTTCATGTTCTGCAAACAAGATATCTTCTATTGCTTCAGAAACTCTATTAGATGTTTCACCAATATTCTGAACATTTTCAGAAGTTTTCTCCAAGCTTTGTTTCTGAACATTTTCAACATCCTCTGTTTCAGATACTCTCTATCTTTTCTCCCCCTCTTGATTATCAGGATCCTGATCATCAAGACTTCTTTTAAAAGTATCAGATTGAGATTTGCATTCTAGAGCAGCTAATCTTGTGTTGAACTCGGTCTGAGAACTTTGAATGGATGAAAGTTGATTGAGAATCTGAGAAATATCATCTTTAGTTGCATAAAATTGTGGAGCAGAAGAAGAAGAAGGCTGAGAAGCTTTCAAAGAAGAAACTGAGGAAGCCACTTCAGAAAAAGCTGACAAAAGTGCTTGTTTAAACATATTAAGATCATTGGAAGATTGGAGATGAAAATCATTCAGCCTGTTAACCATATTTTCCCCATGTTGATCCAACCTAACCTCCAACACCTTTTTGGTAGAGTTCGTCAATTCCTTGATATCCTTCTGAATCTTTGCAAATTCAGAAGTACATAAATCTTTGAATTCTATGAATTCAGAAGATGTGGGTAAGTTGCCAAGATCAACAGATGAACTTGTTTTCAGACCTTCAGAAGAAGGTTGGCCTGCATGAGCCACAAAGGCATCATGAACCACATGTGATTCTGTGAATGGAGCTTTTGTGATGTTCACCCCACCAGGACTTCCAACTAATCCTTGATATCCAGAGAAAGGAATATCTATAGTTGTTGATGCAATGTGACAGACACTTTGCTTAGGAACATCTGAAAGATGTGTCCTTGTGTGAATGGATGCCACATTAAGTGGTTAAGAAGGCTCAAAGTTGAGTGGACACTCAGACTCAATGTGCTCAAAACTATGAAGGGGGGACATATATCCTTCATTTTCAACAAAAGGAACCTCCAATTGGGGTCCTAATGGATTATAAGCTGCTTGCCCCATTTGTGTTGTTGAAACACCCTTCTGTTGAGAGATGGGTGAGTGGCTGGGGGGGTTAACCAAGGTTGCCATGGGCTCACTGGCTGTTTCAATATTATCCACCAAAGAATGTGGAATAATAGTAGATGTGGGTGCCCGGCTTGTAACAGGTGGTTCACAGGTTTGTTTTTCTTTTACCTGTGTTCTCCCCTCATCAATTTTTTGTCTTACCCTTCTACCCAGTCTCTCAGTTTCATTTTTCCTCTTCACTTGTTGAGGTTGTTCTCCCCCATGAACAGCCTCCCCTCTCTTTCTAGTTAATCTAGACTTTCTTGCATGATCACCACTCTGGTTTGAATCAGGGGAAGGGATTACTGGTTGAGGTAATCCCATAGATTCTAAATGCTCACTCCCAATCCTAGATGATGTACTTACAAGATTAATTAAATGAGAAGGTAGTGGAAGTGCATTTGGAAATTGAAGTTTTGCATTTGGTGGTCTTAAATTGTCCATAGTGAAGATAGGAACATGTATCTCATGAGCTAGAACAGGAATTTTTGAGACAGCCTTCATTGCTCCTTTGATGAGTGTTTGAAAAAATCTCTTAAATGGTATGTAGTTGAATGTGGACTTCTTCAAAATTGCAGATTTGAGTTCATCAAAAATGAGACTAGCATAATCATAGTGTTTGTTGAAGGCAACTCCATGAAAGATAATCCTCCCATTTGCTGAAGCTTGATCTAAACTTGAGCTCTTCCCAGATAAGCAGGTATTCAGAATGGAAAATAAGCAATACCAAATTGGAGGTAAACATTTTCTTCTAAAAGAGCTCAAAGCACTAGGGTTTTCAGAGTAACCCAAGCTCATAAAGTCTGAGATCATTTCTGATGAAGATGGAATTGAATCATAACAGGTTTTCCCAAGAACCTCATCTGGTTTTGGCAAATAGTGAAGGCTCCTAATATCATCTACAGATATGCATACTTTGTAGGCATGAACATAGGAGACAATTTCATCATCAGTTTCATCTACCTCAGCATAATACCAGAATTGTTGAAGATAAGAAGCAGGAACAGAGAATTTCCTTGAAAGTAGAGTGCGCAGGGGATGTTTCTTCAGAATTTTAATCAACATTACTTGACCATCAATGATGTCTTTGGATTTGAAGTTCAGTGCACAGTTATTTCTTTTCATGTCAAGTAATTTCTCAGCAGGTACATAGAGTTTGGACAGGTCACCACTTTCATCAGGAGTCTGGGATTCACTTTCAGCAACATTTGATTCAGAAACAACATCAATGGGTGTATTTTGTGTTTTCCCAATTTTAGCAGTTGTCGGGTTAGGGTTAGGGTTAATGATAGGGTTTGAAAGTCCGGCTTGATGAGTTGCAGTTGTGGCTGTGTCTTGAAGCATTTGATCATCATTTAGTGGGATTTCCAGTGATCCAACCATCAATTTTTGAGGCACAATCTTGAACGAACCGTCACTTGATGATCCATTGTTATCATTGAAACTCGAGGAAGTAGAAATCATGGCATTTGAAGTAGACATGATGTTGGAAAAACACGGATTGGTAACAGAAAGAGGATCAATAAACACAGAAAGACTTCTCAGAGAAAAGTTGCTAAAAAATGAAGATGATGAGGAATCCATTGATTTATATGACTGGATAAGCGCTGAAGGACACGTGGCCAAAAAGTAAATGTGATTAGAGTAGTAATCATCATTTGTTAGGAGAAATGAACCGTTTAGTGGTCGTGTTTAAGAGAGAACCAATGAAATTAAAACACGTGGCACACTCTTAAGTGAAAAATCAACGGGAAGTTTAGTTCTGAGAACAAGTTCAAAAAACTTCAGAATTTCTTCAGAACTTCTGAGAAAAAGTTCAGAAGTCTGAAAAAAAAATTCAGAAGAACCGCAGAATTTTTAAGTGGAGTTCAGAACTAAACTTGGATCATCTTAGAAGACCAAAAAGCATTTAAAAATTATAAACTTCTGAAAAATATAAAACATTTTGAGAATTCAGAAGTAGATTTGAACAAATAGAAAACTGATTTTATCTAAGGAAGCTTGTTCATACTTCTTAGATATAAAGTGCAAGACTTTATTTCACCAATGCAGAGTTGTTATGTAGGAAAGAGTAGTGGAGAAATTTGAAGTTAATACCACTCCCCCTTGAATCACTAGTCATTATGATTCTCCCCTTTAATCATTGCAACTTTATCAAAGAATCAATCAAATATTAGTGAAATGAGAGAAAAAAAAATATGAGAAGTATTAAAATACAATCAACCTAGATACAAAAGAGATATACTTCTGAGTTTGAAAAGAAGCAAAGATCAGAATGTTGAACTTCAGAATATGCAAAGTAATTCTGAAGAGCAAAGTATTCAGAATTTGATATAAAAACCTCAGAATGTAACTTCTAGAGTATAGGTGATGTATAACACTTACATAGACATGTTCCTCATGCCCAATTTACTTACCAAGAAGTTAAATCGTTTTTCATCAAGTGATTTGGTAAATAAATCAGCTAACTGATAATCTGTCTGAACAAAAAACATTTGAATATTACCTTTTTCCACATGATCTTTGATAAAATGATATCTTACATCAATGTGCTTGGTTTTTGAATGCTGAACAGGATTGGAAGTGATGGCTATGACACTCTTTGAATCACAATACAAAGGAATCTTTTTGAAAGTGTAACCATAGTCTTTTAGTTGAATTTGCATCCAGATCACTTGTGAGCAACATATTGCGGTACTACATACTCGACCTGTAGAAGTAGAAACACAATTTTGTTTCTTTGAAGACTAGCTAACCAGTCTATCACCCAGAAACTGACATGATCCAGAAGTGCTTTTCCTGTCTAATTTGCAACCACCATGATCTGCATCTGTAAATGCTGTTCGTTCAAAACTAGAATCCTTAGAATACCAAAGTCCCAATGAAGGACAACCTTTTAGGTATCTAAGTATTCTTTTTGCATCTTGAAGGTGTGATTCCTTAGGATTAGCTTGATATCTGGCACAAATACATGTAGCAGACATTATATCTGGTCTACTAGCAGTTAAGTAAAGCAAAGATCCAATTATGCCTCTGTACTTTTTCTGATCAACAGATTTTCCATTTAGATCAGGTTCTAACTTAGTGGCAGTGGCCATTGGAGTTTGAATACTTGAACAATCAGTCATGTCAAACTTCTTAAGTAAGTCGGAGACATACTTAGATTGATTAATGAATATGCCAGTGGAAAGTTGTTTAACTTGAAGACCAAGGAAAAATGATCAACTCTCCCATCATACTCATTTCAAATTCTGTTTGCATGATTTTCTCAAAATTTCTACAAAATTTTGGATTAGTAGAAACAAATATAATATCATCTACATAGATTTGTATCAAAATCATATCATCACCCTTCTTTTTCAGAAATAAAGTTGTATCAACAGTACCTCTTTTGAATTTAGAATTCAGAAGAGAAGTTGTAAGAGTATCATACCATGCTCTTGGTGCTTGTTTAAGTCCATATAAGGCTTTGTCTAATATGTAAACATGATCTGGGAATTCTTTGCTTACAAAGCCTTCTGGTTGTTTAACATACACTTCTTCATGTAAAATACCATTCAGAAATGCAAATTTCACATCCATTTGAAATACCTTCATGTTTTTATGAGCAGCATAGGCAAGAAAAATTCTAATGGCCTCTAAACTGGCAACAGGAGCAAAGGTTTCATCATAATCAATTCCTTCTTGTTGACAATACCCCTTAGCTACAAGTCTTGCCTTGTTTCTCACAACAATTCCATTTTCATCCTTTTTATTTCTAAACACCCATTTTGTGCCAATGACAGATTTACCTTTTGGCTTTGGTATCAATCTCCAGACTTTGTTTCTTTCAAATTGATTTAACTCATCCTGCATGGCTAAAATCCAGTATGGATCTTGAAGTGCTTCATATGGCTTTTTGGGTTCCATGCTACTTAAGAAATTTACATACAGACATTCATTTGATGTTGCAGATCATGTTTGAACACTTTTTGATGCATCTCCAATTAATTGATGAACTGGATGACTAGATGTCCATTTGTTCACATTTGGCAATGGTTGAACAGATGAAACATTATTCAGAGAATCATTATCATCAATTTTTGCTTGAGTTTCAGTATCATGATTGATAGCTGAATGTAAATCTGAAGACTCCCCCTCAAATGGAAAAATCTGAATTGGTTCAGAACAGTGAGGTTCATGGTCAGAAATATTTTGAACCGGTTCAGAAACAACCTGAATTGGTTCAGAAGTTGCATTTTCAGAAGTTGGAAGTTCTGAATTTGAGGTAGAGAGTTGTGTGGTGCTGATGTATTTGAAATTTGTATTTCTGAAATGACTTGATCGTTTGTGTTTCTGAGAAGAGAAGGATTTTGATAATCTGCAGAAACATTTACAAAAATATCAAATAAGTCTTGACATAAATTGTCTAAATTAGATTTAAGTAAAGTTTGAGATGCAGAAGTAGAGTTTGTCTAATTATGTTCTGAGTCCAAACTTTCAGAAGTTGGTTTATGTGCGAGTTCTGAACTGTTTTGTTCAGAAGTCATTGTTGGCTCATGAAATCTGACATTTGTAGTCTCAATGATTCTTTGAGTTCCTTTAATGAGTACTCTATAAGCTTTGTATCTTTGAGAATAGCCAACAAAGATACCAGCTACACCTTTTGGTGCAAATTTGTCAAGATGTGGAGTATCATTCTTTAGAAAACACCTGCAACCAAAGATTTTAAAGTAATCAATAGAGGGTTTTCTTTGTTTTAACAATTCATAAGGAGTTCTAAGAAATTTTCTGTTTAGAATGGTTCTGTTCTGAGTAAAACATGCAGTAGCAATTGCTTCTGCCCAAAGAGAGAGAGGAAGTTCTGAATATGCAAGCATGGTTCTTGCAGCCTCTACCAAAGTTCTATTCTTTCTTTCAACTACCCCATTTTGTTGAGGAGTTCTTGCAGCGGAAAAATTATGTGAAATACTAACAGATTCCAAAAAATTCTAAAGTGTAGAATTAGTAAATTTTGTTCCATTGTCACTTCTGATCATTTGAATTGGGAGTTGCAGAAGAACTTGAATTTTCTTCAGAAAGGGTATCAGTCTTTCAGAAGTATCAGATTTGAGTCTCAGAAATTCAATCCATGTATATCGTGTATATTCATCTACTATAACAAGAATGTATTTCTTTCCCCCCATGCTTTGAGTTTTCATTGGGCCACACAAATCCATATGTAGCATTTCAAGTGGAGCTTTGCATGAAGATAGCATTTTCAGAGGATGAGAACTTCTTTTGATCTTCCCTAGTTCACATGCAGAATAAAGAGAGTTCTTTTCAAATCTGATCTTTGGTAGTCCTCTTACGGCATTGATGTTTGCCTAGTTCAGAAATGGCTTTGAAGTTCAGATGTGACATTCTTCTGTGCCAAAGCCAACTATCATTTTTCATTGATGTAGACATATAACATACACCTTGTAGTTGACCAGTTGCAGTGAATGTTGCTGTGCAGATATCTCCATCTCTATAAGCAGTTAATTCATTTTTGTTTGTTGTACCCAGAACATGACAATAATCTGAAAAGATTATGTCAAAATTAACCTTCCAGTATTTGTCACAGAATTGACTAATACTGAAAAGATTATGTCTTAGTCCCTCAACATAGAAAACTTTCATTACTTTCACATCTCCTTTAATGAAAGTGCCATATCCTCTTACATATCCCTTTGCATTGTTTCCAAAACTAACTGTTCCTCCATATCTTTCATGATAATCAGTTAGTAGTTCTTTGAAAGGTGTCATGTGTCTTGAACATCCAGAATCTAAGACCCACACATGACATATCTGCAAAAGAGATTATTGAGTTTTAGGTACCCATTTCAAAATGGGTCCTTTGTGATTAGTAATAAAATTTGAAGTTCTGAACTTTTTCTTCAGATGTTTCAACTCAGAAGTTTGTTCAGAACTTTGAGATTTATCTTTCTTAGTTTTATCTTTATTTCTATTTCTTTGTTTAATTGAATTTGTCAATGTAGCTAAACATTTCTGAATAGATTTAATCAAATTTCTCTTGTTTGTTTTGGAGTTAAGAAGAAAATTATGATGACCACAATTAATACAGTGAATATGATTCTTTAATGTATTTACAACAGTATTAGACATATAAGAATCAATAACATTTTATTTTTCAACAAAAATTCTTTTATTCACTTTCTTTGTTTTAGGTACATTATTCTTCTGTAAAAATGAAAAACTCTCTAATTTGTCAATCTTTGACAGTCTTTCATCTTTATTTCTCCATACTAAAGTGGATAGCTCTGTAAAAGATAAGAAATGAGGATTAGTATAAGAAATTCTTTTGTTCACTTTAGGTTTATCTTCAGATTTTGTGTTAATTTTCTGAACTTCAGAGAGAGAATTTGAGGATTGTCCTTGTTCAAAAATTTTAACTCTGGTGTTAAAGTCAGAAGATGTTACTGAACATGGTGTTGAATTTGATGATATGTTTGTATTAGTAGGAGAAAAATCTGAATTCTGATATTCAGGTTTTAGACACACATGATCAAACAATTCTGAAGGTATCTTTGAAACTTCAGATTTTAATTTTTCTCCTTCAGTCATACATGATTGAGATTTATAAACCAAATAGCCATTTTTGTCAATGACTTGCACCACTTGATCATCATCATCTTCTGAATCAGAAGCATTTATTAGATCTGAAAATTTATTATGAGTCATACTTGTTGCAAAAATATTTGAATTGTTAGGACCCAAACAATCAAGATATCAATATATGAAAAGATTATGATAGGAATGATAATAGCCAAATGTAATATGTATTGATTGAATATACTGTATTACAGAATATATCTTTACAAGGTTTTTGAAAACATTAGTTCTAACAATCTAACTAACTATCTATTTATACATACAATAGAAAGACTAAAGTAACAAAGCATTCATAACAGACAAGTTCAGAATGGGTTCTGAACTCCTTCAGATCTTTTTCAGATGTATCTTCAGAACCTCTTCAGAAGTGTCTTCAGAACTTCTTCAGATCTTTTTCTCTTTTAAGAACCCAGTGCCTTTTGAAGCTATTATGATATCTCTGTCAATAGCGACGCATCCAAGATGGGTTTAGGTTTTGTGTTAATGCAAAGAGGAAAAGTGATTACTTATGCATCAAGGCAACTCAAAGAGCATGAGAAGAATTACCTAACCCACGACTTGGAACTGGCGGCGGTGGTCTTTGCATTGAAGTTGTGGTGAAATTACCTTTATGAAACTGAATGTATACTCTATACCGACCACAAAAGTTCGAAGTACGTGTTCGACCAAAAAGAGTTAAACATGAGGCAACGACGTTGGCTAGAGTTACTTAAGGATTATGATTGTGAATTTCTCTACCACCCGGGTAAAGCAAATGTGATAGCGGATGCTTTAAGTCGAAATGAGTACGGTGCTTACAAGAATTGATATAGTGTCGAGCTTGATCGGCCGGATCAAAACATCCCAAGTGGAGGCACTTTTAGAATAAAACTTAAAGAGGGAAGTAATGGCAAAGCAACACTTATTATTAACCGAAGATAGTCGTGGCAATGATGAAATAAAGGCATTAGCTGATTCCTTGGCTCTTATTACCAAACAGTTTACAAACCATTTTGGAAATAGGGCATTTCAAGGAAATAGAAGTTCTGATCGCTCTAACTATACTCCTAAACAAGAGGTTCAGAGACCTGAGAAGACTGAGGCAGAAAAGAAGGAAGAGGAAATGAAGAAAAAGAAAGATGTATGTTACAGATGTGGCAAACCTGGTCATTACTCGAAGGATTGCAGAGGGGATCTGGATAAAGACAAAACATATTACAAAAATAAATACAAGTATAATGTTACTGAGAGAGCCCACTATGCTGAGAAAGAAAACTGGATCGGAGATGAGTCCAGCGGTGATGAGGCCATGTTCTGTGGAATGGCAAGTACAAATGAATCAGAAGAACAGCCTTCTGAATCACCGGTTAGTAATCTTTCTGACTCTTCTGAACTTGAGAATACAATTGTGCTTTTATCAAACAATTTTGAAGAAGTTAAGCAAAAGCTTACAATTGAAAAGAAGTTACGAAAAAATATTGAGAAAACTCTTTCCACAACACAAAGGGAAAGAGATATTTACAAAAAAGAGATGGATATCTTAACAGAAGAAAAACTGGAACTTGAGATAGAAAAAGAAAAAATTTCTAAAACCTTGAAAGACACAAAAGTTTTGGTAAAAAAGGAGCAATTGAGTTATAAGAAACTTCTGGAAGAAAAGAATAAGGAAATTCAAGTTAAGGAAAGTGACAGATTAAATTCTGTAGCACTTAAAAACTATTTTAAAAAAGAAAGAGAATTTCTGTACATTGAACTTCAAAACAAAATGCACCAGATCAAAACATATCTGGATGCTCAAAAAGTTCATGAGAAAATAAGTACACAAGTAGGAAGATCTGGAATCGGCTTTGAAGATTTAGATCCCTATACGTGTGAAAAGAAGTCTGGTTTAAACTCTGTTTTTTGTATAGGACAACAACAGAAGCCTGTGTTTCCAATTATTTTTGAACAATCATGTTTTAAACGATCTAAAACTGAAAATGGTCATCATCAATGGAAACTCAAGTTTAAAAACATTACATATTCTTCTGAAAAGACCAATATTAATCTAAATCAAATTCAGAAGAAGGATGATATTTTCAAGTTTGGTTCAAGTGTTCTTACAAAATTGAATACAGAGGCTGATGCGTTTATTCCTATTCAAGCAGAGGAGGAATTAAGACTTAGTTTTGAAAAAGATCTTCTCTTGACTCTGGATAATTGTTTTAAACTTGAGAATGACAAACAAAAGTTAGAAAATAATCCAGAGATATTCCTTGTTCATTTATTGATTTAAATCTTTCTGAAACTCAAGAGGATTTAGAAGAAATCACATATCCATGGGAAAATGATGATCAGAGTGAGGATTTCTTTGACAATTCAGACACATATCTCTCTCATCTTGAACATCAATCTCCTATCTATGCTATACTCCAGAGATCATAAAAAACAAAGACGCTCCTTTTCTCTTTACAAATGAATCTCTAGAGATAAGAGCTTCTGGAATGAAGGCTAAAATAGATTCAAGTGAAATTCCAATTTTCTCTGTTCCTTCTGAACAACGAAAACCTGTTTTTATACATCCAGATTTTATAGGAATGTGTCTGAAAGCTAAATCTTGTCTTGATCTTGAAAAGGAAGTAAAACTTAAAAAGAAGATCTCTATCCAACTTTCTAACTCTTATCCTCCAAAACTTTCTTATGTTCAGTAAGGTAAATGGAAATCTAATCTTTCTGTTCCTGTTTCAGTAAATACAAAAGCTTCTGAGAAGGTAAATCCGAGGAAATCTCCGCTGAAGAATACTTCAGATTCTAAACATACGTCTAGTCTAGATAGGAAGTTCTTTAGAACAACTGATACTAGAAAAGACAGATCTAAGAATAATTGTAATTATCATTGTCGCAATGAAAATTCAATAAAATCTTCTATGTTTCAGAATTCTGAATGTTTTTCTCTGTTCTTAAAATTATAGAAATGATAGGACCCAAACAATCAAGATATCAATATATGAGAAGATTTTGACAGAAATGATGATAGCCAAATGTAATATGTATTGATTGAATGTACAATATTACAGAATATGTCTTTACAAGGCTAATGAAAAGCGTTAGTTCTAACAATCTAAGTAACTATCTATTTATACATATAATAGAAAGTAACAGAGCATTCATAACAGACAAGTTCAGAACAGGTTCTGAACTCCTTTATATCTATTTCAGAAGTTTCTTCAGAACTTCTTCAGAACCTCTTCAGAACTGTCTTCAGAACTTCTTCAGATCTTTATCTCTTCAGTAGCCAGTGCCTTTTGAAGTTATTATGATATTTCTCTCAATCTCCCCCTAAGCTTCAAAAGTTCAGATCATACTTCCAGAAATTCAGAATTTCTCTTACATCCTTCAGAATTAGTCTTCTGTATTCAAGTAAGGATTCAACAACTCTAACCATTTCTTTTACAAGTTTCTTGTGCTTCTCCCAATCTTCATTGCTCAGATTCTTTGGTCTTCTATTCTGTCTCTTTACCAAACGATCTCTGATTGCCATAAGAGTTCCATTACAACATTTGTGGAGTTCTTCAAATCTCACAAATAATAGTTCCTGAAAGCATTTGCAAACGAAGCCAGGAGGTTGAATTACTAAAGTGCTTTTCCTCAAATTCTGAATATCTGGTAGACTCAGATTTGGTTTGCTCAGGTGTACTTATTTCTTGTTTAGAACATAAGCAACTTGGAAATCAGTCTTAGCAGCCCATATAAATTCTCTGTATAATCCATCTCTAAGCACTGGAAATGATTTTCTGAACTTGGTGATTGAGTCATGGAAAGGATAAAGACTCCTGTAAACTCTAATTAGATCTCTGAGATATATATTCTGAAAATCAGCTTCAGAGAAGGTAGAAACTTCACCATTTTGTCTTTCAACAGTAAAGAATGCATACTTGTAATTTTGTTTTGTTTTCAAGTCAGCATCGATTACTTTGACCACTGGGCTCTCCTTTCTGGCTTCATTGATTGGAATTCTTATCTTTCTGATGATATCTAAGTACCATTGTTTCCAACCAAAAGATTTATGAATCCAGCAATCAATATAGTTGAATTTTTGTTCATATTCCATAAATATTTCTGGATGGAAGTATTAAAGGAACATGGTTAAGGCATTTTCTTCAATCCTTTATTCTTGAAGATGTTCCTCTTCAGATACTTGTTTGTAGGAACCAGCTCTTCAGATATAGCTTCAGAAATAATTTCTTTACCTTTCTCTTTTTCTTTTTGACTAAGTCCAGAAGATTCCATATTCAGAGAGAATTTCAGAATTTCCTCCATGTCTTGCTTCTTTGAGTGAATTTGAAAATCCTAGGCATCACTTAGTAAATAATCAGCTCCTCTATTCTTGTTTTCCCTTTTATGACCAGCAAGATAACTTCTTTTTACATTCTCTCTGAAGTTAATTCTTTCTTTTATCAGATAAACGATTTCTTCTTTAATGTCTGATTCTCCAACATAATCATTTGAATATTCAAGAAACCAATTCAGAGTTGAGTTGGAGTATTTTGGAATATCTGAGGCCAGAAAGGTTTTATTTCCATTCACTGTATATCTGAATCCAAAATCTGGATAAGTGAACACTCTAGCTATTGCTGAATTCTCAAGGTTTATAGGTTCCAACAAATTCACCTTTGATAAACCAAATTCCAGAGCTAGTTGAAAGTCATGCTTTATAATATTTCTTATATAGATTCCCAGAACTCTTCTTACTTCATAAACAAGTTCTGCTTCATTCTTTGCAACACAGAAAGAAAACTGTCAATTTGTCTTGTAGACTTAACTTGTATATGTCATATTGAGTAAACTCACATAAGGATCCATTTCTCCTTTCAGCTCCAAATCTATATATTAACAAATCATCTACAACAGATTTAGAAAAACATCTGATCTTCTTTATGAGAGTTGAGTCATTTAGATTCTTAACTCCATACTTCTGAATAAAATTTCTGACTTGAAGTATTTGATCTTCAGACCATTCATCATTAATAAAGTCTTCCAGAGTTGCAAACTTCATACTTTTTCTGTACATGTAGAGATAAGTTTCTTCAGGAAATTTCAAACTTGTTTCTCCAAAACAAAATATATCTTCTTTTTCATATACTTGATCTAAGATGGGCTCATCAAGAAGAGGAATATAAATCTTTGGAATAGAAATGGAGGGTCTGACTCTTACTTCAAATCTTCCAGAGTAGATCATTAAGATTTCATCTGCAAGTTCAGTTCCTCCCATATGGCCTAAATTGACTTCAAGTTCAACAACTTCATCTGTTTGATCAAGAAAATCTCTGAAGATACAAAATCTGTTATCCAAAAGTCTACTCTCCAGACTTATTGGTTTATTAAAAAATATATGTACCCAACAGAACTGATTCAGAATACTCCATAATCTTTCAGAAGCACTTTTGAACTCTTCACTCAGAAGTTGTTGAGGTTTCCAAATTACTAAAGCTTTTGTCTCTTCTGAGCTTTCTCCCATGTTTGCACCAATCATATCCTCTTCAAACATGATCACATCAGAAAGATCACTTGGTTCTCCAATGACATCTTCAAAAGCAAGGTATTCCCTTAGCATTTCTTCATTAGAGTCTGGAATTATATCTGTGTTATCTGAGCTTAGGTTTCCTTCAGAATCAAAATATATGTTTTCTGTTTCATACCCCTCCTCTACTGTATCTTCAGAAGAATGAACAATTACCTCTTGACCTTCCTGTTCTGCAAATAAAATGTCTTCTATTGCTTCAGAAACTCTATTGGATGCTTCACCAATATGCTGAGTATCTTCAGAAGTTTTCTCCGAGCTTTGTTTCTGAATGTGTCCACGCCTGCGTGCTTACATCATCTTTGCTTACAAAGCCTTCTAGTTGTTCAACATACACTTCTTCATGTAAAATACCATTCAGAAATGCACATTTCACATCCATTTGAAATACCTTCATGTTTTTATGAGCAGCATATGCAAGAAAAATTCTACTGTATCTTCAGAAGAATGAACAATTACCTCTTGACCTTCCTGTTCTGCAAATAAAATGTCTTCTATTGCTTCAGAAACTCTATTGGATGCTTCACCAATATGCTGACTATATTCAGAAGTTTTCTCCGAGCTTTGTTTCTGAACGGTTCAGGAAAGATGATGTAAGCAGGCAGGCGTGGACACATGCAGTCACACAATGAATGACACATGGAAAGTAGGAGTGATGAGTAAGACACGATTTTTGAAAATGTCTTCTATTGCTTCAGAAACTCTATTGGATGCTTCACCGATATGCTGAGTATCTTCAGAAGTTTTCTCCGAGCTTTGTTTCTGAATGTGTCCACGCCTACGTGCTTACATCATCTTTGCTTACAAAGCCTTCTAGTTGTTCAACATACACTTCTTCATGTAAAATACCATTCAGAAATGCACATTTCACATCCATTTGAAATACCTTCATGTTTTTATGAGCAGCATATGCAAGAAAAGTTCTACTGTATCTTCAGAAGAATGAACAATTACCTCTTGACCTTCCTGTTCTGCAAATAAAATGTCTTCTATTGCTTCAGAAACTCTATTGGATGCTTCACCAATATGCTGAGTATCTTCAGAAGTTTTCTCCGAGCTTTGTTTCTGAACGGTTCAGGAAAGATGATGTAAGCACGCAGCCGTGAACACATGCAGTCACACAATAAATGACACGTGGAAAGTAGGAGTGATGAGTAAGACACGATTTTTGAAAATGTCTTCTATTGCTTCAGAAACTCTATTGGATGCTTCACCAATATGCTGAGTATCTTCAGAAGTTTTCTCCGAGCTTTGTTTCTGAACGTGTCCACGCCTGCGTGCTTACATCATCTTTGCTTACAAAGCCTTCTAGTTGTTCAACATACACTTCTTCATGTAAAATACCATTCAGAAATGCACATTTCACATCCATTTGAAATACCTTCATGTTTTTATGAGCAGCATATGCAAGAAAAATTCTACTGTATCTTCAGAAGAATGAACAATTACCTCTTGACCTTCCTGTTCTGCAAATAAAATGTCTTCTATTGCTTCAGAAACTCTATTGGATGCTTCACCAATATGCTGAGTATCTTCAGAAGTTTTCTCCGAGCTTTGTTTCTGAA
The DNA here is from genome assembly GCA_036898165.1 of Silybum marianum. NCBI lineage: Eukaryota > Viridiplantae > Streptophyta > Magnoliopsida > Asterales > Asteraceae > Silybum > Silybum marianum. The sequence goes on from CM072539.1 coordinate 2,382,063, forward strand.
CGGTTCAGGAAAGATGATGTAAGCACGCAGCCGTGAACACATGCAGTCACACAATAAATGACACGTGGAAAGTAGGAGTGATGAGTAAGACACGATTTTTGAAAATGTCTTCTATTGCTTCAGAAACTCTATTGGATGCTTCACCAATATGCTGAGTATCTTCAGAAGTTTTCTCCGAGCTTTGTTTCTGAACGTGTCCACGCCTGCGTGCTTACATCATCTTTGCTTACAAAGCCTTCTAGTTGTTCAACATACACTTCTTCATGTAAAATACCATTCAGAAATGCACATTTCACATCCATTTGAAATACCTTCATGTTTTTATGAGCAGCATATGCAAGAAAAATTCTACTGTATCTTCAGAAGAATGAACAATTACCTCTTGACCTTCCTGTTCTGCAAATAAAATGTCTTCTATTGCTTCAGAAACTCTATTGGATGCTTCACCAATATGCTGAGTATCTTCAGAAGTTTTCTCCGAGCTTTGTTTCTGAACGGTTCAGGAAAGATGATGTAAGCACGCAGGCGTGGACACATGCAGTCACACAATGAATGACACGTGGAAAGTAGGAGTGATGAGTAAGTCACTATTTTTGAAAAGAAAACTGAAGGGTTATCGGCCTAAAATCGGTTGATTATCCCAAAAGTAAATAAAAAGAAAATATAAAACAATTTGTTGAGTAATTAAAGAAAATTAATTAAAGAACAAATTGAAATATATAAATCTGTTTATTTAGATTTAAAATCAGTCATTTGGTGAAAAAAAAATTGAACCAAATGAAAGTTTGATTTTTCATGAAAATAAAATAATGAGAAAATATAAAATTGAATATAGAAATTTTAAATAACCTTGACGGCAAGAGTTAATAAAATGTATATATTCAATAAAAAAATTTGGAATATTTTGATTCATAGAAAAAAATATTTTGAAAAACATGTCAATTTTGAATCACCATCTAGGATAAGTTTAAAATGAATCATAGACCTTCTGAGAGACCTTGACGACAAGAGAAACACAGAATAAGAAGATTCAGAAGAAATTCAAGTGGATGGAAAAATTCATAAGACAGCTAACCTAGTGTTAGACTTTGAACTACTTAAGTGAGAAACTCCCCTCTGAATGATAAACTTCCCTTTGCATAATAGGCTCCCCCTTGAATGATAAGCTCCCTCTTTGCTTCAGGAATTGGCGCCTTTCTGATATAACTTGGATGGAAAGGAATAAAATGCAACAAAATAAAACCTAGACCAGAAGCGATCAGAGGTCTCTCAGTGCTTCTGGATGAAGTTCAGAAGACGATCAGAGATCTCTGATAACTTCTAAGAATAAAATTTACATGTTTAGCATTCCCAACTTGCTGATTAAAAAATTAAAACGCTTCTCATCCAGAGCTTTTGTAAAAATGTCAACCAGTTGGTGATCAGTAGAGACAAAATACATTTCGATGGTACCCTTTTCTACATGATCATTGATAAAGTGATACCTAACATCAATATGCTTCGTTTTTGAGTGCTGAACTGAGTTTCCTGTAATGGCAATTGCACTTTCAGAATCACAGAGTATGGGAATCTTATCATAGATCAGACCGTAGTCTTTGAGTTGGGTTTTCATCCAAATAACTTGGGAACAACAGCTAGCAGCAGCAACATACTCAACTTATGCAGTAGATGTTGAAACACAATTTTGTTTCTTGGATGTCCAGGTGATAAGTCGATTACCCAGAAGTTGACAGCTACCAGAGGTGCTTTTTCTGTCCAACTTACATCCTGCATGATCAAAGTCTGTATATGCCATTAAATCAAACCTAGAATTTTAGGGTACCAGAGACCCAATGAAGGAGTTCACTTTAAGTATCTAAAAAATATTTTGACAGCAGCCAAATGAGATTCTTTAGGATTAGCTTGATAACGAGCACAAAGACAAGTGGCAAACATAATATCAGGCTTACTTGCTGTCAAATATAGAAGAGAACCTATCATACCTCTGTATCCCGGGATATCTACAGGTTTTCCAGAGGGATCAGGACCTAGGAAAGATAAGTGTTTTCATAGTTGATGAGTTCTGAAAATGGAATTTCATTGTTTACTACAGGTTTTCCAGAGGGATCAGGACCTAGTTGATGAGTCAGAGACATATTTTGCTTGATTAATAAAAATACCAGAGGTACTTTGTTTAACCTGAAGTCCAAGAAAGAAAGTTAATTCTCCCATCATACTCATTTCAAATTCGGTTTCCATCAACTTAGAAAACAAATCAACTTCTGTTTGATGAGTAGAGCCAAAAATTATGTCGTCCACATAAATTTGAACAATAGTTAACATACCTTTGCCTCTTTTGATGAAAAGTGTGGTTTCAATTTTACCTTTCTCATATCCTTTGCTTATCAGATATTTGGATAAACGTTCATACCAGGCTCTGGATGCTTGCTTTAAGCCATACAGTGGTTTGTCAAGAAGAAAAACATATTATGGATGTCTTGAATCTTTAAAGCCAGCTGGTTGTTCAACATACACTTCCTCTTTGAGATTTCCATTTAGAAATGCACATTTAATGTCCATTTGATAGACTTTAAAGTTCTTGTAAGCGGAGAATGCCAGAAAAAGTCTTATCGCCTCCAGTCTCGCAAAAGGAGCAAAGGTTTCATCATAATCAATACCTTCTTCTTGACAATATCCTTTTGCCACCAGACGAGCCTTGTTTCTGATCACAATACCGTCCTCATCCTTTTTATTTCTGAAAACCCACTTAGTACCAATGGCAACTTTGCCTTTTGGTAATGGTACTAAGTTCCAAACTTTGTTACGCTCAAATTGAAGTAACTCTTCCTGCATTGCTTCTACCCAACTAGGTTCGGCTAAGGCTTCATGAACTTTCTTTGGTTCAATTAGACTTTGAAAGTTAACATAGAAAGCTTCATTTGTTGTGGCGGATCGTGTTTTGACACCGTCAAAAGGATTACCAATTATGAGATCTGGAGTATGTGATTTAGTCCATTTCATCATCCATGTTTGTGATATTGGTTGAGCTTGAACTTCGGTGTCAGAAGATGAGATAACTTCATCCGGAAATATTGATTCTGAACCTCTTGATTCTAAAGTCTCCCCCTCAGATGATGGAACAGAAGAATCTTCTGGACAATCAGATGAAACAGGAACAGATGGAATTAAAGAGCTAGGTTCAGAAGAGGTAGGACCAGATAAAGTTATGCCAGAGGCATGAAGAACTTCAGGTATGCTGAAAGAAGGATTAGTTACAGCAGGTTCTGACATTACTTCTTCGCCCAGTAAGTCTTGAAAAAGGGCATCAATCTCGGATTCTCTGGATCCTGAAAGAAAGTCAGAAGTAACAATATTAAGTTTGAGTTCTGAAGTAGAATATTCAGAGGTGAGTTGAGTTTGGTCATCAAAATCAACGTTAATGCTCTCCATAACGGTTTTAGTTCTGAGATTAAAAACACGAAAGGCTCTGGAATTTAACGAATAGCCTAAGAATTTTGCTTCATCTGATTTTGGATCAAACTTGCCAAGTTTGTCTCTGTCATTTAAGATAAAACACCTGCAGCCAAAAATATGAAAGAATTTGACAGATGGTTTTCTTTTGTTAATAAGCTCATAAGAGGTTTTGAGATGCCTCTTGACAATTATGGAATGATTCTGAGTGAAACAAGCAGTGGCTACAGCTTCCGCCCAGAAGTGAATTGGGAGTCCAGAAGTTGCAAGCATTGTTCTGGCTGCTTCGACCAAGGTTCTGTTGCGACGTTCAACGACACCATTCTGTTGGGGAGTGTGTACAGCAGAGAAGTTCTGAGAAATTCCATTTGCAACAAAGTATGCTTCAAGTTTGGCATTCTTGAATTCAGTACCATTATCGCTTCTCAGCTGTTGAATCTTTTGGTGTAAAAGAACTTGGATTCTGGTCATCATATTTTGAAGGACAATAGGAACTTCTGACTTTTGTCGAACAAAAGCAAGCCAAGTATACCTGGAAAATTCATCAATAAGTACCAGAATATACTTTTTACCAGAAAGACTCTGGATTGCAATTGGACCACAGAGATCGACGTGTAGCAATTGCAGAGGTCTTATGCAAGAGTGATCACTTTTTGTTTTATGAGATGCTCGTTTTATCTTTCCCATTTCACATGCAGGACAGAGGTGATCTTTTTGAAAATGAACTTCTGGAAATCTAGATACCAAATTATGTTTTACAAGCATCTCAAGATTATCAAAGTTTAAGTGAGACATTTTATGATGCCAGAGCCACGCAACTTCACTCTTTTTGGAAATAAGACATAAGGTTTCCTTACCATCCTTGGAGGTAAAATTCATCATGTAAAGATTACCTTTTCTGTCTGCTCTCCAAAGTTCCTCACCTGCCTTAGAAAATAAGTAACAATGTTTTTCATCAAAGACGACAAGTATCTTAGAATCACATAGTTGACTTACACTTAGGAGGTTATGTTTCAAACCAAAAACATGAGCTACATTAAATAAGGTAATTTTACCTTCCTGTAAAGTACCATAGCCCTTAATTTGACCCTTACCGTTATCACCAAACGTTACAACTCCACCACTTTTGTCTTTAAATTGGGAGAGTAAGTTTCGTGAACCAGTCATGTGCCTCGAGCATCCAGAGTCAAGATACCAGATATGCACACGCTGTTTCTGCAATCAAGATCAGAGTTTCTTAGGTACCCATACCATTATGGGTCCTTTAACGTTAGTGTTTGTCTTATTAGCCTTTTGCTTTTGATTTGATTTGACAGAAGGTAAAGAAGTATTCTTTGGGTTTTTTGTTTTTCTATTTTGCTTTGTTTTATTTTTATTGAAGTACGAATGGTTTGCAGTAAAGAAATTTGAAGTTTGTGAGAAAATTTTCTTGATAGAAATATCATAATAGCTTCAAAAGGCACTGGCTTCTGAAGAGATAAAGATCTGAAGAAGTTCTGAAGACAGTTCTGAAGAGGTTCTGAAGAAGTTCTGAAGACACTTCTGAAATAGATATAAAGGAGTTCAGAACCTGTTCTGAACTTGTCTGTTATGAATGCTCTGTTACTTTAGTCTTTCTATTGTATGTACCTTTTCAGCTCCTCATCTGATTCATCCCCATCACAAACTGTTGTCTCTGGGATCTCACACACCTTATTGGCAGAAATAATCAGAGAATTATTATACTTCTTGCTTAACAAGGCTACTGTTTCATTTACCTTCTTTTGTTCATTTTGTCTAGTTTTGATTTTGTCTTCTTGTTGAAACAGAATACCATAGACATCATGAATGGATTTTCTTGATAAATTTCTAGTAACCAAGTTATCTGAGAAGCTTGACCATTCGTTACCCAAGTTGTTCAGAAATTTATTATTTATCTCAGAATTTGATTTCTGAACACCATTTCTTCTCAGATCATTCAAAATATTGTTGAATCTATGATAAGTCTCTGTAATAGATTCATTTTCTTTATACCTGAAGTTCTCATAAGTACCCACACAGATATTCAATTTTTGTGCTTGGGCTTTCGTACTACCCTGCATTTGAGCTTCAACTTCATCCCACATGGCTTTAGCAGATGTTAGGCTATCTACTCTATTGAATATCTCATTAGGAATAGCTATTGTAAGAAAAGTTAATGCTCTTTTGTCAACTTTATCTTGTGCTTTCTCAGTAGTGCTATACATACCTGGGCTTTTCTTAATTCTTGACACCGGTATTTCAGGAGTAGATTCAGTTCTAGGAATTGCTGAAATTTCAATAAAGACCTCTAGTGGACCATTTGTGATTGATTGCATTAAAGCTTCATCTATGCTATCCAAAAATTCGTCTTTCTTTGATAAGAATCGATACGATTTTGATAAGGCTCCTCCTCCAAATGAAATTCAATGGGATCCAGAGAGACCATGTCTTCATCCATAGGCTCCCAAGTACCCGGATCGATCGAAAGTTCGATTCTATCTGAACTACTCATTTTCAAATGATATCCACATTGTTCACAAAGATTCATTTTTGATTTAAAAAATTTCTTATAATTTAATCCATAACAATTTTCGCATTGAACCCACAAATGCCTGTATTTTTGAGATACATACTTATATAGTATAGATATAGAAAATTTAAAATAAAAACTCGAAGACTAAACAACTCAAATCTTTCTACAATTAACCTGATTCTCCATTGATGGTATTCTCCCAAGAAAAGAGTTGGTGGTTTAGTTTCAGATCCGATTGAGACAATTTCTTTAGACATCTTTGATTGTTAGAAGATTGAGAGTTCACCTGATTTGAATTTGAAATTTATCGATCAAGAACACCAAGAACTGTCAGATCTGACAATTCTTTCACAAATCTTCAAGAACAGATGAATTGGCTCTGATACCAATTGTTATGACCCAAACAATCAAGATATCAATATATGGAAAGATTAGAACAAAAATATGATAGCCAAATGTCGTACGTATTGATAGGATGAACAGTATTACAAAATATGTCTTTACAAGGCTTATGGAAACGTTAGTTCTAACTATCTAATAAACTATCTATGTATACATGAAATAGAAAGAGTAAAGTAATAGTACATTCATAACAGACAAGTTCAGAACAGGTTCTGAACTCCTTCAGATCTTCTTCAGAAGTGTCTTCAGAAGTGTCTTCAGAACTTCTTCAAAACCTCTTCAGAATATCTTCAGAACTTCTGAAGTTGGTACTTCAGAAGTTTATGCCTTAGGATTTTCTTTATCTTTTCTTCAGATCTTTATATCTTCAGAACCCAGTCCCTCTTGAAGCTATTATGATATCTCTATCAAGGAGTTTTATCAGAGAGAAAATTTGGTGGAGAGAAAGAGGGATATGTGGGAGGTTCAGAGATTGGAGCAGAGAAGAGAATGAGAGGAAGAGATACCTCGACAGTGGTCTCCCCTTCAGTTAAAGAGATGGTGGCATCAACTTCTGCCACATTATTTCCTTTGCCTAAGGGACCAGACTGTCCCTGAGAGGGATGTTGTCCGTCCCCTAAAGGCTCCTGATGAGAGACTTCTGGCCTTAACATATTGAAGTGCTCCAAAGCACTTCCTATGTCATCGTCTTCATCATCATCATTTCCTCCCCCATAGTGAGGGATGGCTTCTTCATACTCATCATCATCATCATCATCATCATCTTCTTGTTCATTTTCCACTACACCTTCAGTGAGGGAAGGTCCTACCTTCTTGATGTAGGGAGAGATGACTTCATCAGGGAAGGTCGCATTGTGATCCGCGATGATGTCGTCAGCGAATTCTTTGGCGCATCTCTCCCCCTCGATGTTGTCAGTAGGGAGACAGTGCACCATCAGCAGACGTACGTTCCCCTAAACGTCCTTCATCTTCTCTTCATGGCGCTCTTGGTGCGCAAGGACTGAATTCAGGGATGTCCAATCAGCAGTGGAGAAAGAGGAGCTGCTCTCTGAGAGCTTTGTCAACAACTGCATCATATCAGATTGAGTCTTTTGAATAGACTGAAGCACTAGATCTTGGTCATCTATCTTCTACTCCAGACGGGCAATGGACTGACCATGTGCCCAATTGTCTCCTTTAGGGACTGGATGTCGCGGAGAATGTTGTTGACAATGGTCTTGATCCCTGGAGTTCCAACCACTGTCCGGAAGATGAACTCTGTAGACTTCTGTAGATGCTCAACCTATGCCCTGGTGTGAGCACATTCCTTGACTAAAAAGTCAATTGCAGGGAATGTTGGGCTAGGAAGAACAATTGGTGGAAGTTCAGCTGGGAAGGAAGGAAGCTTAGGAGCAGCCTTTTCAGTCTTGACCTCCATGAGCTTGGCAGAAGACCATGATTACTGAGGGGACTTCCCTTTCTCCTTGCTGAGAGGAGCAGCAGCAGCCTTGGTGGTGGTGGTTGTCATCGCTGAGGCGAAGAGAGGAGGGGTACCTGGGTTAGATGACGGATGAGTATGCATGTTATAACCCTTGAGAGCATTATGAGGATTACTCTCCGGGACCACTGGTGCAGAGGTAGTGTCATGAGGATCACTAGCCAGTGTCTTAGAATGCCTGTGACAGACATTCTGAGGTCCTATGATACTGGCTTTCCAAAACTCAGAGTGCCTAAACAACACTAAGGCTTGGACTGCGTGCGTTTCAACATCATCAGAGGTAGGGACAACTATCTCTGAATCATATGTTGATGTGAAAACCAAAGAAGAGGGGATAGAAGAAGAGTAGAAGGTTGTGAATGTATTACCTAAGACAGCTTCAGCGGAGCTGACTAATACGCTTTCAGTGACCGTGGTCGTTGAATGCGGTGGTAGTGCTGAAAAAGCAACAGCGGAGGAGAAAACCGTTGAAGTAGTTGGGGATGTTGATGGTGTTGGTGATACACCAGAATGAGAGTGAGTGGTCTGTTGAGAGATCACCACCCTTGGCTTCTTTAGCTTGGTTGCGATGGTCTTTTTGTGACCATCAGTCGGGAGTTACCTTTTGGGGGCTGAAGTGTCAGGGATACTCACTGATGGGCTTTTCAGTGAGCTCGACACGGAGGCAGGAGCTCCAATGATTGTCAGCATGTAAGGTGTAAAGGGAGCATCACCTGGACGTTCCTCAATGTCCAGGGACTTCTTTCCCACCATAGAGAAAGAGTGATTGGCTGTCTTGGGGTAGTCATCCCCGAAAGCATGCTCCATGATTGTTCCGAAGAATATGGGGTAGGGGATGACAGAGTGTCTGTTTGCAGCTTTCACTCGGTTGTACATATGACTGAATATGTAATCAGCGAAGTTCAGCTTGTAGCCTGTGCAGAGAGCGAAGGCCATATCCTGAAAATGCTTACTGGCTTGATCATGAGAGCCAGTCTTGGAACCCAGGCATTGAATGACCTGGGTGAAGATATACTGCCAGCGAGCAGGTAACCTCTTCTTTTCCAGCTTGGATCCAACGGTCTTTAGAGAGGCGTTTTCCCAAGCGTAGCGAATGGAGTTGAGGAAAGAGTCGATCTGCTGTTTGGTTGGTTCAGCGGCCCATCTCTCATTTTTGCCACGAGCAGGGAGGCGAAGAGCTTGCCTCAAGAAGCCAGAGGTGAAGGCAAAGTGGCCCAGAGTGGGAATGGTGAAACCAATGGCAGGGAGATCTTTGCCCTTGTCAGTTGTGCAGGTGGTACAATGAGCCGTGTACCATAGGGCCTGAAGATGAGAGGAGATGCCAATGGGGTTGTGAACAAAGGCAAACATCAGGGGGCAAGCCTTGATGAAAGTAGCACCTTCAATGAATTGTGGACGTTCAGCAGGGATGTCCACGAGTGCAAGGTAGTTGCAGGGCTTGAACGTCGCTTGTTCCAGAGGGAAGTGACAAACCGCAGTAACAACCAATGTGTCAGAGACGAGAGAGGTTTCAACAACCTTGCTTGAAGAGGCCATTGCTGTATCATAGATAGGAACACCAAATAGAAAAATCATGGCTTAATACAAAATGTATAAACCAGATTTTGGTATAAAGAATACCAAATATAAGGAAAAGGCACAAGTGTTTTGATGAACAAGATCAAACAACTTTTGATAGCAAAGCAAAAAAAAATAAAAAAAAAAATACTAAAAGTGTTTTTTTAAAAAGTTGGTATATTTAAAAAATAGGTATAGAATAAAAGATGGATTAAAGAAAATCTTCTGTTCTTAAGGAAAAGACTTAGAACAGGGTTTTGAAAGGTTTTTAAAGTTTAATCCAGATTTTTATTTTATTTACCCTAGATTTTGTTTTGATATAAAAAAAGAAAAGAGAGTAGAAACAAGATGTTTCCTGTTTAAAGTGCAAGGTTTATATCAAACCTTAGTTGAGTTCGAGAAGAAAAACGCACAAGTGCGTGTTCTTGGTGTTCTTGAGAAAGCTTGAAGATGCTTAGAGAATTCTTGCCTTTTTGAAACGTTGAGAGCGTAAAGAGAGAAATAAGGCAAGGATTTGCTTAAATAGCATGAGGAGAGAGAAACGGATAGCTCAACGACGTTTTTAGCTTTTTGAAAAATAAATGATGACATGGCGCACGTCCCTAGAAAGGAATTGGAAGGGAAACGTCGTGGTCCGTCTTGTGTCAGAAAAAGGTCTGACGTGTCCTTTTCTTATTTATAAAAATATAATGATAATTATCCAAATGGAAATATTAATCATTATCTTTGAAAATATTCATTAAAGACAATAAACTATTGTCAGTGATGAGTTTTATGTTTTCAGATTCATTCCCTGATTAAAGAAACATCAGGGAGTGGAAAGATAGAAGTTAATACCTGAGTGAGATAGGATAGATATTGCTGAATCAGAGTTCAGTGAATGGTAACAGAGGACTTCTATTTGTAACACCGTCTGTTGTTCGCTGAATAAGAATTATTCAGCGTTCAACATACCAAGTTCGCTGATGAGTAGATTGAATCTAGTTTCATCAAGAGGCTTGGTGAAAAGATCAGCGAGCTGATATTCAGTAGGTACAAAATGAAGTTCAATTTCACCATTCATAACATGATCTATGATAAAGTGATATCGAATCTCAATGTGCATGGTTTTCGAGTGAAGAACAGGGTTGTTGGAAATTGCAATAGCACTTGTACTATCACAATAAATAGGGATCTTGGAGAGCATGAGATCATTGTCTCTGAGTTGATTCCTCATCCAAAGGATTTGAGCACAACAACTTCCGGTGGCTACATATTCAGCTTCAGCGGTGGAGGTGGACACAGAATTTTGCTTTTTTACTTGTCCAACTAATTAATTTACCACCTATTAGCTGACACCCACCAGTGGTGCTCTTCCGTTCTATCTTGCAACCTGCAAAATCACTATCTGAGTAACCAATTAGATCGAACCCTGAGCCTTTGGGATAACAAAGACCCAAATTAGGAGTTCCTTTCAGGTATCTGAAGATACGCTTTACAGCGATAAGATGAGATTCCTTCGGTTCAGCTTGATACCGAGCACAGAATCATCCGTCGGTAGGCAGTAAGATATAGCAGAGACCTGACATGTAGAATACATGATGTCAGGTCTACTCGCAGTAAGATATAGCAGAGACCCAATCATCCGTCGATAGGCAGTGACATTTACAGGTTTCCCATTTGGGTCCTTATTCAGAGTCAGAGGAGGGCCATAGGAGTCTTCATCGCTCAGCATTGATTCATATCAAACTTATTCAGCATGTCTTTAACGTATTTACTTTGACAAATGAAGATTCCTTTGTCAGATTGTTTTATCTGCAAACCTAGAAAATATGTTAGTTCACCCATCATACTCATTTTATATTGCATTTGTATTCTTGCAGCGAAACGAGTACACAATTTGGGTCTTGTGGAGCCAAAAATAATGTCATCGACATATATTTGAGCAAGAATGGTATGACCTTTTTATTTTCTTAAAAATAGAGTTTGGTCAATTTTTCCACGAACAAATTTTTTTTAAGAATGAATTTTGAGAGAGTATCATACCAAGCTCTGGGAGCTTGTTTTAACCCGTAAAGAGCTTTTTGGAGTTTGAAAACATAACTAGGATGGTTTGGGTCAGCGAAACAAGGAGGTTGTTCAACATAAACATCCTCGCTGAGTTTCCCATTTAGAAAAGCACTTTTAACTTCCATTTGAAAAACTTTGAAGTCTTTATGGGCAGCATAAGCTAAGAAAAGTCTTATAGCTTCTAAACGAGCTACAGGTGCAAAGGTTTCATCGTAATCAATACCTTCTTCCTGTCTGTATCCTTGAGCGACAAGTCTAGCCTTATTGCGAATAACAGTCCCGTTTTCATCTAGCTTATTTCTAAATACCCATTTGGTTCCTATTACAGTTTTATCAGAGGGACGAGGAACAAGATTCCAAACTTTGTTTCTACGAAACTCAGTTAGTTCTTCTTGCATGGCAGAGACCCAGCTAGGATCAGAGATAGCTTGATCTATTTTCTTAGGTTCAACAAGAGAAATCAAATTAACATAGAGACAGATATTACCTGTACCTCTACGAGTCTTGGTACCTGCATTTGGATCACCAATGATTTGATTTATTAGATGATTTGCAGTCCATCGCTAAGCTGGAGGTTGAGGAGACTGATCAATAATAGATTCAGCGATTTGCTCTCTTTCAAGGATATCGTTGATCGTTTCAGTGATAGGAACTTCATTTAAGATTAATTCTGGAGGAGATTCAGAGGATTGATCAGTAGAAGGTGAAGCATGGTTATTCACTGAAGAATTTCCTAAAGAAGTATCAGATGGAGGAATCTAATTGAGAGGAGTGACGTTGATCCCTGATGTTGACGGATCGCTGCTTGAAGTAGGAAGATCAGGGATTCCATCATCATTTGTTTCAGCATTAGGTTGATTGCTGAAATAAGTTTCAGGTTCTCCATAATGAGATCTCATCCATTCATTCAACTACTCATCTTCTTCAGGGATCGGAGCAGAATTAATAGGACGAGATTCATCAAAGTTGACGTGCATGGATTCTTCAACATATTGTCTTCTCTTGTTGAAGATTCTGAAAGACTTGGATACAGAAGAGTATGTCAGGAATATCCCATCATCAGCTTTTATATCAAACTTGCCCAAATGATCTCTGTCATTAAGAATATAACATCTACATCCAAAGATGTGTAGATATTTCAGAGGGGGTCTTCTTCCATGAAATAGTTCATAGGAGGTCTTCTTGAATCGTTTCACTATAATAGATCGATTCTGAGTGAAGCATGTTGTGTTGACTACTTCACTAAGCATTGAGTGAGCTGCTTCAATAATCGTTCGATTTCTTCTTTCAGCAACACCGTTCTGCTGAGCAGTTCTCACTGAAGAAAAGTTGTGAGTGATTCCCTTTTCTTCAAAGAAATTAATCAAGGTATTGTTCTTCAACTCAGTACCATGATCACTTCTTATGGAGCGAACTGTAAGATTATTGAGGACTTCCATTCCGTTGATAAAAGCTATAATAACCTCAGTGTATCACTCTTGGATCGAAGAAAGAATACCCAATTATATCTGGAATATTCATCAACTATAACAAGAGTATACTTTTTTCCAGAGAGAGATTGGACATTTACAGGTCCAAATAGATCCATATGGAGAAGATGGAGAGGTGAGGTCACTGAAGAAACTTGTTTAGATCTGAAAGAGGCTTTTGTCAATTTTCCCATTTCACACGCTGAGCAAAGAGATTCCTTTGCAAATGTATGATTAGGGAGATCCCTGACAGGTTCTTTTTGAGACAATTCATTGATTGTTTTAAAGTTTAGGTGAGAGAGTCTTTTGTGCCATAACCATTTTATGTCAGAGGAGGCTCTAGAAATGAAACACATGTTTTCAGAGTGAGAGCTATTCATATTAATGACATACACATTTTCAACTCTTTTTCCTGTTAAGGCAAGTTTGTCATTTGAATCAGTGACAACACATCTGTTCTTTAAAAATAGAACTTTGAAGTCTTTGTCACATAGCTGACTAACGCTCAACATATTGTGCTTTAGTCCTTCAACGTAAGCGACTCAGGAAAATGAGGTGGCTCCATTGGATAGAATTCCATAAACTTTAGTGTATCCTTTGCCATTTCCACCAAAGGTCACTGAGGGACCAGCTTCTTCCTTGTATTCAGAGAGGAGAAATTTTCTGCCAGTCATGTGCCTTGAGCATTCACTATCAAGATACCAGATACCTTTGGCACTCTGCATACAACAAAAAGATTAATTTTTTATAGGTACCCATATTACTATGGGTCCTACTGAGTTAGTGGAAGGAGTGGCGGAAGAGCTACTAGCTGAAGAATTCTCTTGAGTGGATATCTTAGCCTTGGACGGTTTCCCAGCCTTGGTGGATTTCACTCTCGCTGATTTATCAGTTTGAGCTACTTTCTTTCCATGAGCTAATTTTTAAGCTTTAGTAGCATTAGGACATTTGCTGGTAATGTGGGTATTTGTAAGACTCCTTATATATGGCCCATTACATTCAAAGCCCAAACCCAAGTCCAATTACAATTACAATTAAATGGACTACAATTAATTATGCTAACTTTATAAAACTTTCTATCTAATTGGGGCTAATTAGATCTAACAATCTCCCCCTAAAGTTTTATAAAGGAAGCATTTGTGTCTTGAAGAAGCATCTTAAAGTAATCTCCCCCTTGCTTTCATTTAGAAAACTTTAGTGTCGTTGGTCTTCAAAACTTTCCAAGCTCCCCCTTGAATAAAGCTCATAATCTTCAAAGGATGGGGTTTCGAAATACTTCGTCAACAGCTTGGATAACCATAACAAACACCATTCGGAAGAGAAGTAGTATGAAAAAAACATAGCTTCTTGATCAACAACTGTTCAAACTGGGAAGATAAGCCGATTTCCTCATAACTTCCAGAAGATTGACTTACCAAATCCAGATTCAATCTTCATAATCAGATGAATGATTATCAGTACTCAAGTCTGTAACACAAATAAAGTTGCTAGAACATTGATTGTAGACACTCAACCTTCTGCTTGATCAGGACAGAAAGATGATTGAAGACACTCAATAGTCTAGCATCTTGAGAAAACGGTGCAGAACAATGATTGCTAGCACTCTATACTCTAAGTGATCAAGTCAGAACACAGATTGCAAGCATTCAGCGGTCTTGCCTCAAGAATAAATCTTCAGAGAAATGATTGCTGAAACTCAAACTTCTAATCAATCCAATCAAATACTGAATCAGTCACCCAGACTCTTCGAACAGTAGCTGAAGGGCTTGATACGCGATATAAAATATGGAAGGAATGATATCGCAGGGCTATGAATACACCAATGTAGCATGAAGTTGTCTTGGGTTATAGAAATAATGAAATAGTGATTTTCTCGAACAAATATGCGGCAAACAATAAATCAGAGTGATGCCACACTTGCTTTACGCGAAAAGCTCAGAACAGCGTCCCCCTCCTACGACTTAACACGAGGGTCCCTACCCGAAAGTGCGAAAGTTTGGATGAGGAAGAACCTTAGTCAGAACTCATTCGGATCAGAAGCAATCAGAAGATGTTGTCAATCAAAGCTCATTCAGAAGCAAGCTTATTCAGAAGCTTAATTCAGAGGACTGGATCAGAAGATACAACATTCCAGAAGATGTTGCAGAAGCATAAAATCCCAGAGGCATTCAGAAGCCTCTGAGTGCTTCTGATCAGAGCCTACAGACCTTCCAGAGCTATCCAGAAGCCTCTGAGTGCTTCTGTCTGTCTGAAAAAGCTGTCCAGAAAATGCAACCTAGAAGTTATATCTTTCCAGAAGCTTCACTATTTTTGAGGCTTATCATTCAGAAGATGTATTCAGAAGCTTCGTTCCGGACGCTAAAACATATCAGAAAGTACTGGTCCAGAAGGATGTCCAGAAGCTACACAGCTTTTTGCAGAAGTTCGGAAATACAGAGGCATTCTTTATAAATGAATCAGAAGCTGTATAAAGCTTCTGGTTTATCAAAATTCAGAAACCAATTCATACACAGTCCACGTTGATGATGCCCAAAATCCATCAGTGGCCAATTCAAAACTAAAGTCCAATAGTGATCGGATTTGTAGATAAATTCCAATTTAGATTCAAAGTCCGATCCCTTCTAAATCCGATAAGTTCCTGTTCGATCTAAAAAATTATAGAAACTCAAATCTGCTCATAAAATCTTCAAATTGGTGATCATATTATGTTTAGAAACATAAATAATGAAACTCTTGAGCTCGAATCAGATTAGAACATAGTAAATCATTGAGAATCTCCATAAATGATCAAAACTAGTTCGTGTAAGAGAATTCTCAAAAACTTTCCAGATCTGATTGAATACGCTCAAATTAATCCAAAAGTTTGAATAATAATTGATCCATACTTATAGTCTAAGATAATGGAAGCAATTTAAACATGCGAAACTGTCAAAATCGGATCAAATCACCAAAAATTGAGAGCGAAAACACTGTTCTTCGAGAAAAACCCACTGGTCATAAAATAATCATCAATTACCTGAATCTGTTGTGTAGAAGGATCGACTAATCAAAAGCTTGATTAGAAGGGTCTGATACCACTTGTTAGAATAATACACATACAGATTTAGGTAGAGGAAGAGATGAATCAAGCCAACTCATATTATTGATTGGAGAATTGCAATTACACCAAGAACACCGTGGAAAACACACACACGAAATTAGGAGTCGACTCTCATAACCTTTCCTCTCAACCCTAAGACTCCTTATATATGGCCCATTACATTCAAAGCCCAAGCCCAAGTCCAATTACAATTACAATTAAATGGACTACAATTAATTATGCTAACTTTATAAAACTTTCTATGTAATTGGGCTAATTAGATCTAACAGTATTTTCACCACAGTGATAGCATTTCCTATATTTGTGATTAGGTTTGGAATTGAAAGAATTTAGAGTGCGAGAAGAAACATTTTCAGGAGCAGAGCCAAGAATTCCCTTGTCCGATGTCCTTGGGGGTATAATAACTTTTCAGGGACAGGTGTAAGGTCGATCTTAATTCTGGGAGTTGATCGCTGAATATATTCAGGGATCTTCTTCCTAGCTTTAGGATGACTTACAGAAGGAACAGAGGAGTTTTTTTATGTTTCTGAAAGTTTTTGATTTTAGGAACGTGGTCAGGAACGTTGTTTTTCATCATTTTCTTAGAATCATCAGATTTAAGAATAGTCAAATTTTCAGATGAAGAGGGATCAAAGATAAAAGAGATGAACATTCTGAATTTCAACATGGAACGATCATTCTCTAATTCTTCTTTATCAGAATTATAACCTAACCCACTTTTGACTTTGAGAGGAATTTGAGCATTGATGATGTCGCTGACTTTATCAGAGGCTTTGCACCATCCTTCAATGGTAGCTTTCTCAGCCTTAAGATCAGCGATGGCCTTTTCCTTTTCAGTGATAGCTTGTTGTCTCTAAATACTAATTGTTTGATTTACAAAGACTTGATCTTTTAGGGAATCTTCAATCTTTGTCAGTTCTTTGATTTTTAAATGACAATTTTTCAATTTGTTCAGAAAGATCAATATTAATTTGTTCATCTTTAATATTTCCATTTGGAGGATTGTAAAAATCAACGGTCATAGCATCGAGAGTGGACAAGTTATTACTTACAGGTAGAGAGAAGTTTATAGGAATGTTTACCTGAGTTGAAGGAGATTCTGAGCTGGAAGTTTCAGAGACTTCTTCAGCCTCTTCAATTCTTGCCATTAGATAGAGAAAGGCAAGATCTTCTTCATCGGAGCCTGATTCATCAGATGTTTTGGCCCAATCTTCTTCTTGATCCCAGTCAACTTCTTCAGCAATTAGTCCTTTGCCCTTTTGCTGGTTCTTTTTCAGATCTCTGTATTTATTTTTTAATTTAAAATACTTTTCCTTTTTGTTAGAGTTGTGAGAGGTGGTGGGAGCAGCTACTTTCTTGGATTTACATTCGCTAGCAAAGTGACCCTTTCGCTGACAATTATAGCATATGGCAGATGCTTTTTCAACGGGTAAAGATTTTGTCATACCAGAGTCAGTGATAGCAGGAGATTTTCGAAAGTTGCTCTTTCTTGCAAATCTTTTAAAATTGTTCGTAAGAAGTGCCAGAGAGTTATCAAGCTCAGAGATGTCAGCATCAGTGAGTTCTTCTGAATTATTTTGATTTAATTCAGTGATAGAGGTGATGGAGGAAGAAACATGTTTTGATGGTTCTACCTCTAAAGTCACTAGTGCCAAAGAAGTACTTTTGGCACCCTTGATTTCATTTATGAGGTTTTTTCTTAAAACCTGAGATTGCTCTTCATTTAGGAGCATTCATAAAAAGCACTCAAAGAGAGAGAGTTTCAAGATTCTTTCACGATTTTAAACATGTAGTGTACACTCCCCATTGTTCAGGTAGTGCCTCCATGAATTTTGTCAGTATTTCAGCGTTAAATCAAGAGACAGTTAAATCTTTGGTGAATTTGAGAGAGAGTTTCACATTTTGTGTGCATAAAGTTTTTATACTGTCTTACCAGATTAATATACCTAGTGATTTGGACTTCATCAGTCCCTTCATATTGAATACACAAGGTATCCCACATGGCTTTAGATGTTCTCATCTTCATAATAGAGTGATAGACTTCATCTGGTAAAGACATAGCAATTATGGATCTAGCTTTAGCATCTATAGCTACTTCTTTTTTCTCTTCTTCAGTCCATCGAACTGGAGTTTTGATTATTCTCCTTTCAGCGATGACTGGAGTGGTAGTAGAGGCCGGTACACTAGCTACTAGGGTTGTAGGAACAAATGGTCCATTTTCTAGATAGTAGGGGATCTTAGGATCTGACCCTTCTAGGAATAGAGTCATTCTTTCCTTCCATAATGGAAAGTTATCACGGCTAAATCTTGGAGGTTTAGCTAAAGATCCATTATCAATATAGTTTGTATTTGTATTAGTCATTTTAAAATAGATTTGTTTAAAGATATTTTAAAGATAAGTGAGAAACACTACTCTGATACCACTTGTTGGTCCGAAAGGAGTCTACAAGAGTTCAAGGATATAAAAACAATTTGTAGAAAGGGGGGGGGGGTGAATACAAACATTCAGATTTTTGTTTTAAATAAGTTTATATTGAATAAACGAATTACGGTTACAAGCGGAATTAAACAAGTAAACCTATTCTATTGTAACTTAAGAAATCACACAGATTGATGCACAAGAAAATGAGAGAGAAAAGAGACAGAGGTTTTAGGAATTAGAAAGTAGCATGCATGAGGATGAAGAAGATATCTTCATCTTATTTATACCCATTTGCATTTAATACA
Source organism: Silybum marianum (assembly GCA_036898165.1). Taxonomy (NCBI): domain Eukaryota; kingdom Viridiplantae; phylum Streptophyta; class Magnoliopsida; order Asterales; family Asteraceae; genus Silybum; species Silybum marianum. Next base: position 2,400,827 of record CM072539.1, read on the forward strand.
AGACAAAAGGTATATGCCATGTGTCAAGCTTTCATAGGAAGCTTGTCCTTTGTTCAAAAGCAACCATGCTTCTGGGCGCGAGTGAACAGTACCATATCAGATATGATGGGACATAAGAGACAATCCGTACGTCCTTCTCTGACATAGTATAAGGTTTGACTTTTGTGCATCGAGGATAAGATCAATCTTAATCTTGTTTGAGAAGCTTCACTTGATCGCTGAACTTGAAACTTCAAGGATGAACTTTCATAGTATCGCTAAGACTTAACAAGACTTCACACTTTGATTTAGATATCAATTGCTATCACTGAACCGCTTCAGATCATTAGCTGACTATCTATTTCTTCATCTTGGTCTTCGACTTTCGCTGAATGTTCTTTTGGTGTGATGGTTGATCTTCAGATCTTCAGGGGTAGACTTAATGCTTCTAAATTTCAGTGATCGTTGATAACACCCAGCGTATGCTATCGCTGACTTAAGCATAAGCTTACAAATTGAATTTTCACTAAGTATACAGAGGAATCATATTCAAATCACTAAAAGGAGTTATGATCAACAGGTATAATATTGTAACAATAAATGTCATGTCAACAATATGTTACACATCCAACATGAACAATGACTTGACATGTAAACTAGGTAATTTGTAACATTTCCTTTAATTAAAATTAAAAGGTTATTTGTTGTTGTAATGAGTAAAATTTTCAAAAGACAATGACTTGATAAAAAAATAATTTAAAAAATATATTCTACAATAAAGAAAAATGAAAATTCAATGTCATAGTAAATTTTTTTTTATGAAAATAGGTTGTTATTTCATACATTTATCTATATATTATATATAGACGTTTTATAAAAATAAGGTTCAACTCATATTTTATATACATTTATCCGTTTATTATATATAGAAGTTTGATAAAAATAAGGTTTAACTCATATATGGTTTTTGAATTTTAAGATATATGTATTGATACACAATACTTGTTGAATAAGAGAGTTTTTCTAAGACTTTACGGTCAAATATTATGGTATAAATGATAAACTAGAATAAAGAAAATAAAACACAAAAAAGTATAAAGTAAAATAACAATATTAGATATAAGTCAAACTAAAAGGGTAAACAATACATATAACCTCAAACCCACCAATAAAGACACAGGGCCACGGTGACATTTTTCCCTAGTCCTACCCAAAGACAGCCCAACATATAAAAGACTTCATCGATTCAGTTCACATGAATGAAAAATTTCCCTCCTTCCCTCAACCCTAGTTTCTCTTCGCTCATATCTCGATTCAATCAACTTAATGAGACGACATCGGCGAATGCTGTCAATTATGTTCTAACTTTGAAGACGCCGAGGTTCTACTCATCGTTATAGAGGCTTCGGCTACCAGCGAATCAACCGATGGACTAACTCCCAACGCATCAAAACCGCACCTAGGGTTTGGAGGCTTCACACTAAGATAACAAATCAAATTCGAGGTTAGATTTTAGAATGTGTTTAAACGAATTCGATTCCAAGAGATATAAGTATTTGCTTTCGATTGTACAATGAAAATGATTCTTTTTGTATTTGGATTTTAGAAAGTGTTGTTTCTTGTATTTGATTATGAAATACTTGTACAGTGAGTTAATTAGTGTGTTTTCTGCAATTTATCATTGTCTTTGTTACAATATAACAGCGCCTACTCTATACGTTGTTAGTGCCAATTTATTTTGGTCATTTGTTATGCACTTATGTCTCAATCTTGTCATATTTTGTGTTCTAACTTTGTAGGTTTTGAATTTTCTTCCTACCTTTAGTAACCGAAAATGAATAAAACCCTTGTTAGTTGTTACATAAATAAACTGTTGTGGAGGTTAAGATTTTTTCTTTTCTTTTCCTTTGTTTGAAGTGCTACTTGGCATTCAACATTAGTTACATATTTATATAACATATAACCATTCATTAATAAAATTACATGTATACTCAAAATTTGAATACATGTTGGCTTGCATTAGCTAGATTAGAAAATCTTTACTCTTAATGTTTTATGTTAGTTTTGCTTCAATGTCTCAAGAAGTTCATTTGGTTAAATCTATTGAGAAGTTCACATTGTATTCTACAAAATTTTTATTACATATTCTACACATAGGTAATTTATAAAAGCTATCGCCTTGTGTTTTGTCATTATAATTGTTGTACATGATAACTTCCATGGATTTGTGAAGCTTTTTTTTTTGCTAAAATCATTTATTTTTCCTTGTAAATATATATTCTTTTACTGTTATAATTCAAGGCTCTCAAAGAATTTGTTGAAGGTCTGTAGAGTTTTGTTTGTGTAGCATTCTATACATGATTTTTATGGTGGTAGTTTTAGTTTAACATAATATTGGAACTTAAAGATGGTTATGAAAGAGGCATCAATGACCAAACTGATAATTAAGTTTCCACACTTTAGTCTTTAATTTTGTTTATTGAAGGCTTCACAGCTATCCGGAAGACATCCATACTCTATTGGGGGTGCTAGAGCTTGACTAACAGTCTAATACCGAACATCCTATCTGCAAAGGTGTAAGCTCTCGTCTCTATTCGAATAAGTCAGGACCTTCTAATAAGATGTTGTAAGCTATGGTTGATTTATTGTGCTATTTATACCACTCAACCTACAACATAACAAATGCATCATCAATTGTTGATTTACTTTATTGATTAGGAAATAGTCAATTAGTCATGCCTTCAGTTCATGTTCTAGTGTCAATATAGAAGTTTGCTTTGAGTATTGAATACCAACTTTTCGGTTACTCTGTTAGTATCAAGAATGTTCCCATGTTCATATATCAAATTGATGAAAAATGTTTAGATCACCAAATTATCAATTTTCCTCTCAAATGAAGACAAATAAATATTAAAAAAACCTCAAGAGCATGATGGAGACACCTTCAACCTTGTTTAGAATAAACTCTTGCCGTGATTTAGTTTGCATTTTATAACATCTCTTCCTTTTGTTATTTAACCATTCATGCACCCCAAAAAATATTTTTGTACACTAATCTCTTAGATGTTACCAGTCTTCGTCTTTTTTTTATCTTCTGTTATCTTTTTGCTCTGTCGACATATGGATTGTACGTGTATGGTAGTTGATATGGTTAGGGGAATGCCTCCTCGTGCGAACAATATGAAGATTCAAGAGGTAATTGATTTTTCTAATTTGCGACATGTGATTCTAGTTTTGAATATTTGAAATTTGTTTGACATTTCAAATTATGTTGTTTAGTGTATCTGCATTAGCTCTTGCAAGATCCTTTTCTTACAAGGAAATTTAAGCCAAAATCTCTTGTTGCTACTTCTGTAAGGGATATTTATTTTGCTTTTTGGCATTTGCATTTCTTGTATATCATCCACTCATCATTCCATTGCATTTTATTATAATGTATTCATGAAAATGTTGAAGTTGATTCCTCTTCGTGCATAATCATTTTGGATCATTGGTGAAATATAGCTATGCAATACCATGAGTATTTTCTTAAAATTAATGATGGATTACTAATGCGGTATTTGTGAATTGGTGCGTTCCAAACAACAAATTAGAAACCTATGTTACTTATGTTTGTTTCCGTTTCTTTTTGATAGTGTCGGTTTCTGTTTGCTATGTTTTTGCCAACACCGGTACTACCTACAATTGTTGTTTATCGACTGTTTATTAAATTTTTATTACGGTTCAGTTATTTATTGGTTGCTACTTGTTATTGCTGCTTTAACTATGGTTTTTACTGGTTATTAATGTTGTTCATGTATATATATATATATATGTATATATCTTCATTTATGCTATAATTATGGTATATTTTTGCAATCAGGAACTAGGAGCACTAAAATAGGTACACAGTCCTGCTATAACTTGTCGGTCAAAACTTTTGGGTGATTAAATTTATGCACAAGTCATCATATTCCCTAGATTTTTTGGTTTAATTTTATAATTATGAACTTCCTTCATCATATACGTTTTATTTAATCGTGTATTAAAACTCCGTTAATTTTTTGGAATTTATCTTCGTGCAGGTATTGCGAACAACTTCTAATCATAATAGGGAGAAGCAAAGACATACAAAGTGCAACAACAATTATTCAATTATTAAAGTGATGGTGTAAGGATGAAAACAAATGAGAGAATAGCTTAGATAAGGAAAAAGTTTAAGATATTTAGTACTTTTGTTATGGACATCATTATTCATATAATCAATGTTATTACTATAATGTTCTTATATGTAATGTTAATCTTATGTTTTTATTGAGTTTTTTTTATATTTTTTAATTTTTAATCTTAAAGAATAAAAACCGTAACCAAAATTAGCTTATAACAACATTTTAAAATTTTAACGTCATTGTATGACATTTTATGGTGATGTTTGACAAATAAACGTCTTTGTATGTCATACTATAGTGATGATTTTAACAAATAAACGTCACTGTATGTCATGCTACAATAACAATTTTGAAAAATAAACATCACCTTATGTAATGTTACAGTGACGATTTTTAAAGTGTAACGTCATTGTATGACATTCTATTGTAACGATTGAAACAAATAAACGTCACCGTATGTCATGCTATAATGATGAATTTAAAATATAAACATCACCGTATGTCATGCTACGGTGATCTTTTTGACAAATAAATGTCACCGTATTTCAAACTACCATGACGATTTTGATAAATAAACGTTGTCGTATGTCATTATACAATGACTATTTTGAAAAATAAACGTCACCATATGTAATACTACAGTGACAATTTTAAATAATAAACGTCACCGTAAATCAGGCTATGGCGACGATTTTGAAAAATAAATGTCACCGTATACGATGATTGTTTTTAAAATAAACAACATCATATGTAATGTTACACTGACGGTTTTGAAAAATAAACATCATCATATGTCATTCTACAGTGACGGTTATGAAAAATGAACGTCACCACATGTCATGTTACAACGACGGTTCTCAAAACTAAACGTCACCGTAAGTCATGATACGGTGATGATTTTCAAATATAAACGCCATCGTATGCCATGCTATGATGACAATTTTAAATACAAACGTCACCATATATCATGCTAGAGTGACAATTTTAAAAGACTAAACGTCACCATATGTCATGCTACGGCAACGGTATTCAAATATAAATGTTATCATATGTCATGCTGCAGTGATGGTTTTCAAATACAAACTCACCTTGTATCATTCTACAGTGATGATTTTGAAAAACAAACGTCACCGTTTGTCATGTTACGGCGAAAATTTTGAAAAACAAACGTCATCTTATGTCATGTTATAGTGACGATTTTCAAATATAAACGTCATCATATGTAATGTTAAGGGGACAATGTAAAAAATAAACGTAACAATATGGCCATCTACAATAACAGTTTTAGAAAGTAAACATCACAGTATGTCAGTCTACGGTGACGATTTCCAAAAAAAAGTCATCATATGTCATTCTATGTTTACGGTTTTGAAAAACAAATGTCACATTTTGTCATGTTATGGCGACGGTTTTAGGGAAACTAAACTTTTTTTTATCCATCTAAGGTGACGGTATTAATCTATGGTAATGGTTTTTGATGTGTTTGGGTAACGTTTTTTAACCGTTACTAAAAGTGTATCAAAAGTGATGGCAACTACGGTGACGATTTTTATGTCCAAAAAAACCGTTATCGTATACCTATAGTAACGGTTTTTAACCGTCACTTAAGACTATTTTTGTACTAGTGAATGAAAAAAACTCCTATGGCACCTCCTCTGACACTGAACAAGGATCCTAATGGGAAACTTGTTAATGTCACTGCCTATAGAGGAATGATAGGCTCAGTGATGTATCTTACAGTGAGTCGACCTGATATTATGTACTCTACTGGTCTCTATGCTAGATATCAAGTTGAACACAAGGAATTCCATCTGATCGCTATAAAGCGAATATTCAGATCTCTGAATGAGGAACTCCTAATCTAGGTTTTTGGTACGCCAAAGTCTCATGGTTCAATCTAAAAGGTTACTCTGATAGTGATTATGCAGGATGCAAGATTGATAGGAAAAGCACCACTGGAGGTTGTCAACTTCTAGGTGGAAAGTTGGTGAGTTGCACAAGTAAAAAACAAAACTCAGTGTCCACATCAACCGTTGAAGCTGAATATGTAGTCGGTAGGAGTTGTTGTGCCCAAATCCTATTTACTATTTACTGTCAAAGATTCCTATTTACTGTGATAGCACAAGTGCTATTGTAATCGCTAATAACCCTTTACTTTACTCGAAAACCAAGGATATTGAGATCAGATATCATTTTATCAGAGATAATGTTATGAATGGTGAAATTGAACTTCACTTTGTACCACTGATTATCAACTCGCTGACTTTTTCACTAAGCCTCTTGATGAGACTAGATTCAATATTTTAATTAGCGAACTTGGTATGTTAAACGCTAAAGAATGAAAATTCTCAGTGGTCAACATAATTCAGTGAAAACCAAAATGGTTTTCAAAATTTATTATTCACTCCCTGAACTCGGACTCAATGATCCATATATCTTACCAAGGTATGTACTTCTTTTCCTTACACTCTCTGAATGTCTTTCTATTCAGAGAATGGTTCTCAAAACATAAAACCCATCACTGAGAGTATATTTATTTCAAATGATGAGGATTTTGAATGAATAATGATTATCATTTATTAAGATAAATAATAATCTTATTATTTTGTGAAAAGGACACGTCAGACATTTTTCGGATACACGACGGACCTCAACGTTTCCTATCCTATAAAACCCTAGGGACGTGCAAAAGTCATCATTAGCTTTTCAAAAATCTAAAACCGTCATTTAGTTTCTTTCTCTCTCATCTACCTATAAAGGTAATTTGGATTTCATTTCCTTCTTTACGCGTTCATTTCTCTCAAGCAAGAAAAAGAAATTTGAATTCTATCTCTACAAACCGCAAGAACATCCACTTGTGCGTTTTTCTTAATTTCAACTTCAAAGGTTGGTCTTTATCTTTTTTGCTTTAACAACAACTTAAATGTTTTTAAGAACTTTTACTCATCACATTTAACATTTTGTTAAAGTGATTTGCTTAGTTATTTTGTGTTTTTAAAACTGTTTGATTCCTAAAAACCCAAAAAACCTGTTCTAAGGTTCCTTCTTATAGCAGACGACATTTTGGTCATTTTGATCCAAAATATCTTCCAAACTTTTCTGAAATCTGTTTATGGTATACTTTTGTACCAAAATAAACACTTTGGTATCCATTTTTACCTAAAACGTTTTTCTTAAAATCCGCCAAATAACAAGTTTTTTGACTTTGTTTATCAAATCACTTGATTTTCCCAATTTTTGGTATTCTTTGTACTAAAAACCTCTAGTTTATACATTTTTTTTATTAAGCCATGATTTTTCTTTTTGGTGTTCCAATTTTTGAAACAGCAGTGGCAACTTCAAACAAGAGCATCAACACCTCCTTCTCCTCTGAAGAAGAAACTGTTCCCTGATGAAAGACCATACCTGATGAAACAAGGGTTTGTAAAGCCAATCAGACACATTGCTCTTCTTGATATCCCTAATGAAAGACCATACCTAAAGGAAGGAGCCATGTTTCTAGAGAAATTCCCTCTGAAGTTCGCCTTTACTCATATCCCTATTGGTATTACTGCTCACTTGCAACAGTTTTGGTACACTGCTCACTATACCATAGTTACCACTGAAAAAGCTAACAAACTCCCTGCCATCCGTTTTACTATCAGCATTGGAAAGGTGGCTGTCACTACTAGAGTTGTCAGGATGACTCTTCGTCTCCCTACCAAGGGAAAGGGTCAGCAACGGGAAGCTGAACCCTCTAAGGAGGAAATTCAGGAATTTCTTGAACTCATTGGGCACAACTGCCCTCCATCAGAGAAGAATCCTGATGAGCTCAGCAAGCAGCTCAAAAATTGAAAAGAGAAGATTGCCTGCTAAATGGCAATACATTTTTACCCACGTCATTTAGTGCCTTGGCACTAAGACGGGGGCTAAAGAACAAACCAACAAGCAATACCTTGTAATGACCTACTCTATCATGGCCTAAAGCTAAACTAGGCCGCATTTATCTTCGATGAACTTTAAAAAGAGGGTTAAGGCACCAAAAAGAGAGAAGACCATGCCTCAGCCACGACAACAGCTTATGTGTCCGTTGCCGCTTCTTCAGCGCTACCCCCACCTTCAGAGACCTCAGTCCTTGAAGATGTAGTAACCAGCTCCGCTGAAGCTAGTACAGGTATTACATTCACAACCTTCTCTTCGATCCTACCTACTCTTCTTTGGTCCATAATCAATCCATGACTCGGATATGGTTACCCCTATATCTGAAGAGGTTGAGAAGCGTGTTGTTCAGGAATCAGTTTTGTTTCGACAATTTGATTCTTGGAAATCTACGTGCACAAGACCTGAAAATGATTCTTTTATACATTCTCAGAAACAGGTATGTGATCCTCAGGAAACAACCATAGCAAGTTCCAACCCTGAGAGGAATCCTTCAGATACTCTCAAGGAACCCTTGCAAATGTCTACTACCTCCCGACTTGTTTCATCTAACCCCGAGCTCTTTTTGGCTTGCTTGTCTTTGTTACGTACAGATGTCACTGATGCACCTACCTCTGTTGCTGCTGCTGTTGCTGTTGATTTTCAAAGTGTCTCTGATACACCTATCTCCAAGTCTCCAGGACTCCGCGTGGAGCAGATCATAAAGATTAATAAAGAGAAAGCTTAGGGGAAACCTTTTCCCCAACTCAAGGAAATTCCTACCATCTCTCTGCCTCCTCCATCTGCTTCCATCCAGATACCAGCTCTGGATCATCTGGCAACTGAATCTGCCAAGATAAAGCACAGGGCAGATATCCAGCTCTGCAGAACATATCTACCATAAGGTATCAGGGATACTTACTATAAAGAATGCCGTTCAAGGCATCCAATATGAAGTCGCCTCTCTGAAGACAGACCTGAGCAGTGCTATCGCTCAAAATTCTTACTCATTGACTCAATTGAGGACCAAGATTGATAAGAAAGGAGAAGATCTTACCACTCAAGGTAAGAAAATTGCAAAGATCCTCCGACTCCTCCAGGGATCCAATATCTCTACTTCCTCTCTCTCGGCAGCTGAGCTAGAGAACCTGAGTCAACTCTCTGCTACTCATAAGTCCCAATCAGAGACACTTGCTAATATAAAGAGCAATGTCGGTGCTCTATTGGTGCATGTTCTCCCTCCAGGAAACAAAGTGGGGGAAAAAGTCTTAAAGGAGCTTGAAGAGCAGTTCAGAAACGAGACAGAAGTTGTCTTTGCAAATACTGAACCTTCCCAGCGAATAATCGACGCTCTGAAACCCCTCATCCCTGATAAAGGTAATGATGATGATGAAGAAGAAGAAGACTAGGAGGAGGAAGAAGAAGATGATGATCATGAAGATGTTCCCTTCTCTCTCCGAGATGAAGATAATGATAACGACAATGACGATTATACCTCAAACTTCTTCAAATCAAATCATCCAGGAATAAAAAAATCAGGGATTGTGTTCATAATGTCTTTGGGGGACAGGCCCCCTTCTAATCAAGAGCAGTCTGATCCCTCAGGGGATGAACAAACAGGTGATGGAAACTAAAGACCTCACTTCCCTAAACTTAGAGGGGGAGCTCAACCCTGAGGTATGCCTTCTATTAGATCTATATATTCCTTCCTCCAAACCTCAACCTTCTATATCCCTTCCTCTTTCTATCCTTACCAATACTTCGGTTGTAAGAAGTATTGATGAAATAACTAATGATGAACCTTCCTCTCCAAATCTCAGTGAACCTTGTTCCCCGAAGGAGACCCCATTTATGAATGAACCTTTCACTGAAGATCGATTCTTGAACATATCCGAATCGGAATCTAAAGAGGAAGAAGGTCTTGTTCAGAGGCGTGTAAATAGACAGCCTATCTCTGAACCTAAAGAAGAAGAAGAAAGAAGGGTTGCTTTCATAAAGGAGCTAGAGAGGGCCAGAGTAAAAATTCCTTTTCGTACCTCTGGTCCTGAAGCTCCCACTCCAATAAGCGTGTATGACGAATTCTCTTTTCTTACCCCTGAAGAAAGAGTAGAAGCTCTGGTATCTCCGCGAATAAGAGACCAATAATTGAAAGATGCACAGGCAAGTCTCAAGGTCGCTGAGGCATTAGTCAGAGAAGATAGAATAAAGGCTAAAATACTCAAACACGAAGCTGAACAAAGCCTCATGGCCGCTGAAGCCTTAGCAGAAAAGGACCTAGCCGAGCAAAACATAAAGGTAAATCCTATCAGAGCTCAAGAGAACATTCTACAATCTTGAACAAAAGGAATCGGGAAGCCCAAGAACAGAAAAACGAAGAACTAGAGTGGTGCAAGAAAAAGGTAAACTTTCGTATCTCTCCTGAAACTATTAATTACCAATGTAACTACCGAAGGAAGAAACTTAAGATCCCGTCCAATGATAAAGGTAATGATATTCAGAGAACGAAGACGTGAAGAAGATGCCCCTTAGTTCCTGAAGTTCTATTGTTTCTCTGAATGGCTGGAAATCAGAGATGGTATTCAAAAATCCAAATCTCAGTTCATGGCGGTTGTAGAAAGACGTCTTGATCAACTCTTGCAAAGAATATCTCAATACGTGATGGCCCTCCTCTTCCTTCAAAATCCAAAAAGAAAAGATCAAAGTCCGAAGCTAATGAAGGTCCATCGTTCAAAAATGAACATGAGACTAAATTTGACTTTGAAAGTCTTTTTGCCCATCTTGTTATCCCTGATCTCTCAATGATCAACACATCCCTGCCAACTCAGAGAAGATATGCAAGTGGTTAAATAATTAGTAATCCTGAACCAACGATGGCATTTCAAGATAATGATGGGTCAATAAAATTCCTCAGGAACAAGGAGATACATATCGTTCCAATTAAACTTCTCAAGATTTTATACTACTGTTGCTGGGTGGATAATGATCCAGAAGAAAATTTTTGAGCAAGAATTACGAAGAAGAAAAGAGTTCTCCGACAACTCTCAGGAACCTAAACCTTAGTTCCTAAATTTCCTTTGTAATTTTCTTCAGCATATTATACTTTACTTACATTATTGTGATTTCATTCTTAAATGTACTTCTTCAAATTATTTTTTCATGAAATTCAATGAAGTACTCTACTCCATCTTTGTACTGAAAAGATCCCTGAAAATAGTAAACGGGACAATGAACATATGAGTTCTGATAACTTTTAAACCTCTTAATTCTCAGTAATCTTATGCTCTGTAATTATCAGCGAATGTACTTTCTAGTTTTTACACTTCTAATAATTGAGATCTCATATCTTTATAAATGAAACTCAATTCAGATAGTGAATTAGCTGAAAAAGATCTCACATATTAGTACTCAGAAAATTTACTTTAAATTTTCTCTGGCCTTACTAATTTCCTTCAAGCAATTTTCTTATGTTGCTTAATCATAATCAAATAGGGGGAGATTGTTGATCCAAACTCCTTTCAGTGATTTGAAGATGATTCCTCGATATACTTAGTGAAAATTCCTAGACTATGTTAATGTTCATATTCAGCGATAGCATACACTAATTGCACTCAGAGATCGCTGAAATGAGGAACATCATCTAGTCTTTGAAGATCTAAAGAACAACACTCACACCAAAGAACATTCAACGATAGTCGAAGACCTAGCTGAAGAAAGAGATGAATAACTCGTGATCTGAAGCGGTTCAGTGATAGCAATGTTCGTCTATCAGAAGTGTGAGATCTTGCATAAAGCCTCAGTGATACCTGAAGATTTCATCCTTGAAGATTCAGTATCAGTGATCAAGTGGGGCCTACTCGGCAAGATCAACTTTGATCTTATCCTCGATGAACAAATGTCAAACCCCCATGCCTTGTCAGAATAGACGTACAGACTGTCTCCTATGTCCTTATCAACTCTGATTAGGCTATTGTTCATATACAGCCAAAAGTATGGTTGCTTTATGAACAAAGGACAAGTTTCCTATTGAAACTTGACACGTTGCATGTACCTTCTGCTTTGCATTAAATGCAACGGGTATAAATAGATGAAGACCTCTTCTTCATCTTCATGCATGCATTCGTATCTCTCCTTGAACCTCTAATCTTATTTCTTATTATTCCTTGTGCATCAAACTTAGTGATTTCAAAAGTTGTAATAGAATAGGTTTCATTAGTTGTTCTTATTCCGCTTACAACTGTAAATTTGTTTATTGATATAAACTCATTTAAAAACCAATAAAAGTTGTATTTGTATTCACCCCCCCCCCTTCTATAAATTGTTTTTATACTTATAAACTCTTGTAGACTCATTTGGGGATCAACAATAGTCATCTGCTGGGATTTGACTACAGCAATGGAAGTATTTACTTTATTGTGTTCTGCAACAGTGGTTCCATGTTAGAAGAAATTGTGCTTTTTAGATCTTCCCACGATCCCTTTGTTTTATCAACAAAAGCTTGAAACGCAGCCAATGTGACAGACTCCGGATGTGTAACCTCTGCTTCTCCAACATATGGAGCAGATTTACCCTCGCGATCAAAGGGGACGTCTATAGCACCTATTTGTACGTTGAGTGTTGGAGGACTTTCACCCTGCCTTTGAGGGATCTTACGAGTCTCCTCTTCGGATGCTCTGACTCCTTTGATTGGCTCTGCGTCGACAGAGGACGTATAATCAAAGTAAGTGTGTTTACCCTCATGTAATTCAAGTACAGAGGGTTTGTGCATGAAAAGATGCCTTAACTCCTCTGACGGGATTTCATTGGCAAATTGAACAGAAGTGGCCATGGACGTGGCGACTTCGTTCCAATCAACATCGTGGGCAACAGATGCTTCCACGGAGTGTGTAGGAGGTGGCGAGTTCCGAGGCGAATGAACTCTTATATTATCATCATCTTCTTTTTGAGAGGAAGAAGATGTTGATATGGTTTCCTCAGATAAGTACGGTCCAGAATCATGAAGAGGTGATTCTGGATTGGCAAGGTTAGGTTCAGTGTTCGGACTGAGCATACGTCCTTCTTCAATAGATCCTGGTGCTTGATCACCAGTCCTAGATGTTGTGGCTGCTCTGGTTAGACTCGGTTGGATTCTCTCTTGTGTGTCACTCTGGACATCTTTTGTACTCACTTTTGTTTGCTCAGGATTGGCCGAAGCACTCTCGGATTCATTCACTTAGTTCTTATCTGACTTAGTCTCACTTGATCCCTCACTTCCTATTTTGGATTCTAGGTACTCTGGGTAGCTGGTCTCTGTGCTAAGACTAACGTAGAGTTTCTATAGAGTTGGACGATTAGAAAAGTTGTAGGAAGGATCGAAAGCATGTACCTGGACAGAGGTCGTTCGTTTAGATATCCTTCCTTGTGAATGGTAGGGCGATGAGTTTTCATGATGTGGTAAGGACAGAACGTTATTGCACATGGAATTTCATACTTGATGATTGCTTCTCTGAGAAGTTGTGAAAGAAACCTTGGGTACATCAGTGATAGTCCCATATTACAACAGATCTGATATAGAATGCTCAATGAATCCTCATTTTATTAGAACTGTAGAAAGCTTTACAGAGAAACACACACTTACACCTTTAAACGACTCTCATGTGTGGTGTTCTATTAATGTTCAGCAACTAACCGTCTAACAGACATTCTATTTATACTACAAATGTAAAGCTACAGTTACATGTATTTAAATCACAGCCCAATAACAATGAGACACGTCATCAAAAACTCTATTCAGAAGCTCTTCAGAGCTTCTGAACTGTCTTCAGAATTCTGAACTTTGCTCTTCAGAACCACTTCTGAATTGTCTTCAGAACTTCTGACTTTTCACTTCAGAACCTATTCAGAACTTCTTCAGAACTTCTGAATATATATTTTGCACTTCTGAAGATGACTTTGTTTATCTTTCTAGCACTAGTTCAGAACTTCTGAACTATTCATCTTCAGATTATGAAGTTCTTTTCTTTACAAAACATTTCAAACATAGGATCCAAATTCATAGGATTCTTTGGATCCTAACAATCTCCCCCTATGTTTTGTAAAGGAATCATAGTCTTTAATCTTCAGATCTTCTCCCCCTTGATTTCTTTGAAAACATTAGTGTTGTTTATCTTCAAGAGAACTCCCCCTTGAATAAATCCAAGCTCCCCCTTGAATATAGCTCTTATCTTTACTTTCAACTTTAATTTCAGAATCAATGTGCAATAACCCCGACTGAGTGCAATAACTTCAGCTTGAAACTATAGATATGTCATGACAATCCATTGTGCAACTGCAGTTTTCAACAAAGAATCTGATTGTCTTTGAACCATGAGTTGAATAAGCATTCAGCTCAAGAACTTCTTCTGATAAGCTCAAGAAATGGGGAATCAACATAAAGCTTGGTTGATCAAAACACCTTTTGACAATAAAGCTTTGGGAGAAAGATGACATTAAGAACATAGCTTCTTGATCAGCAAAGTCAAACTAGAAAAATTAGCCGATTTCCAGAATAATGAATAACCAAATCCAGATCCAATCTTCACACCAGATGAATGATTATCAGCACTCAAATCTCTAACACAGAATAAATTCACCAGAACACTGATTATAGACACTCAAACTTCTGCTTGATCAGAACAAAAAGATGATTGAAGATACTCAACAATCTAGCATCTTGAGTGTTTCTTGCAGAACAATGATTGCAAGCACTCTATAGTCTAAGTGATCAGTTCAGAACACAGATTGCAAACACTCAGCGGTCTTGCCTCAAGAATAAATCTTCAGAGAAATGATTGCTGAAACTCAAACTTCTAATCTTCAAATCAAAAACTGAATTAATCATCCAAAATTCTGAAAACTTTTCAAATCTGGCTCTTCAGAAAGCATACATAAAACTTTGACCTATATAGTCAAACTTTGAACACTTGCTGACAAGCTTGAAGAAATTGAGCTTTGATGAAATTGTAGGGCCATGATAAAAAAAATATCTATACAAACTAAGAGGATGTCTTGAGCATAGACAATTAAGCACTTCTTGTCTGACAATAAGCTATACTGAACTGTGTTGTCATATGCCTTATGCGGAAGCCTTCAATCTTCAAAAATTCAGAAGTATGACAACAAGATAATATTGTAGACAGGTGATGAAAATAAATGATTTATATATGATTTGTGAAATCTCTTTGATGAATAGTGTCCCCCTCCTACGACTTAGCACGGGGGTCCCTTACCCAGCTGTATCAATTCTGAACAACTTCTGAAGTATCTGAGCACAATTCTGAAGGTTCTGAGCTAACTTCTGAAGTTTCTGAACTAACTTCTGAAGTTTCTGAACTAACTTCTGAAGGTTCTGAACTAATTTCTGAAGGTTCTGAACTAATTTATGAAGGTTCTGAACTAACTTCTGAAGTTTCTGAATTCACTTCTGAAGTATGATACACAAATTCTGAACTGTATAGTTTAATTTGAATTTGATATAGATCTTGGTATCTGCTTAACGAACCTCCAGATTGGTGATTATTCCTTGTTCATAAACATATATCGAGTATTCCTCTTGAACAAATTGGATTGAATCATGCCAATTCACTAACAATTCATGAAATTTGTCAAGAACAGTTCATTCGAACAAGAACCCTAGAAACTGTGAGATTTGTCAAACTAGCTCAATAATCCTTGAAATTGATGACTAAGATTGATTCCATATGAATATATAACGATCATAGAATTAATTTGTCATGAAAGAACATCCAATTTCTCATTAATTCATCAAATTTCAATCAAAATACTTACTGTTCATCGTAGAGAGAAAAACTTCACTAATTTCATCAATTTCTTCAAATCTGCTGCAATCGATTGATCGTATCGAAGATAAATTGTTTCGATCATGCTCTGATACCATTTGATAGTCCCATATTACAACAGATCTGATATAGAATGCTCAATGAATCCTCATTTTATTAGAACTGTAGAAAGCTTTACAGAGAAACACACACTTACACCTTTAAACGACTCTCATGTGTGGTGTTCTATTAATGTTCAACAACTAACCGTCTAATAGACATTCTATTTATACTACAAATGTAAAGCTACAGTTACATGTATTTAAATCACAGCCCAATAACAATGATACACGTCATCAAAAACTCTATTAAGAAGCTCTTCAGAACTTCTGAACTGTCTTCAGAATTCTGAACTTTGCTCTTCAAAACCACTTCTGAATTGTCTTCAGAACTTCTGACTTTTCACTTCAGAACCTATTCAGAACTTCTTCAGAACTTCTGAATATATATTTTGCACTTCTGAAGATGACTTTGTTTATCTTTCTAGCACTAGTTCAGAACTTCTGAACTATTCATCTTCAGATTATGAAGTTCTTTTCTTTACAAAACATTTCAAACATAGGATCCAAATTCATAGGATTCTTTGGATCCTAACAATCTCCCCCTATGTTTTGTAAAGGAATCATAGTCTTTAATCTTCAGATCTTCTCCCCCTTGATTTCTTTGAAAACATTAGTGTTGTTTATCTTCAAGAGAACTCCCCCTTGAATAAATCCAAGCTCCCCCTTGAATATAGCTCTTATCTTTACTTTCAACTTTAATTTCAGAATCAATGTGCAATAACCCCGACTGAGTGCACTAACTTCAGCTTGAAACTATAGATATGTCATGACAATCCATTGTGCAACTGCAGTTTTCAACAAAGAATCTGATTGTCTTTGAACCATGAGTTGAATAAGCATTCAGCTCAAGAACTTCTTCTGATAAACTCAAGAAATGGGGAATCAACATAAAGCTTGGTTGATCAAAACACCTTTTGACAATAAAGCTTTGGGAGAAAGATGACATTAAGAACATAGCTTCTTGATCAGCAAAGTCAAACTAGAAAAATTAGCCGATTTCCAGAATACTTCCAGAATAATGAATAACCAAATCCAGATCCAATCTTCACACCAGATGAATGATTATCAGCACTCAAATCTCTAACACAGAATAAATTCACCAGAACACTGATTATAGACACTCAAACTTCTGCTTGATCAGAACAGAAAGATGATTGAAGATACTCAACAATCTAGCATCTTGAGTGTTTCTTGCAGAACAATGATTGCAAGCACTCTATAGTCTAAGTGATCAGTTCAGAACACAGATTGCAAGCACTCAGCGGTCTTGCCTCAAGAATAAATCTTCAGAGAAATGATTGCTGAAACTCAAACTTCTAATCTTGAAATCAAAAACTGAATTAATCATCCAAAATTCTGAAAACTTTTCAAATCTGGCTCTTCAGAAAGCATACATAAAACTTTGACCTATATAGTCAAACTTTGAACACTTGCTGACAAGCTTGAAGAAATTGAGCTTTGATGAAATTGTAGGGCCATGATAAAAAAAATATCTATACAAACTAAGAGGATGTCTTGAGCATAGACAATTAAGCACTTATTGTCTGACAATAAGCTATACTGAACTGTGTTGTCATATGCCTTATGCGGAAGCCTTCAATCTTCAAAAATTCAGAAGTATGACAACAAGATAATATTGTAGACAAGTGATGAAAATCAATGATTTATATATGATTCGTGAAATCTCTTTGATGAATAGTGTCCCCCTCCTACGACTTAGCACGGGGGTCCCTTACCCAGCTGTATCAATTCTGAACAACTTCTGAAGTATCTGAGCACACTTCTGAAGGTTCTGAGCTAACTTCTGAAGTTTCTGAACTAACTTCTGAAGTTTCTGAACTAACTTCTGAAGTTTCTGAACTAACTTCTGAAGGTTCTGAACTAATTTCTGAAGGTTCTGAACTAATTTATGAAGGTTCTGAACTAACTTCTGAAGTTTCTGAATTCACTTCTGAAAGTATGATACACAAATTCTGAACTGTATAGTTTAATTTGAATTTGATATAGATCCTGGTATCTACTTAACGAACCTCCAGATTGGTGATTGTTCCTTGTTCATAAACATATATCGAGTATTCCTCTTGAACAAATTGGATTGAATCATGCCAATTCACTAACAATTCATGAAATTTGTCAAGAATAGTTCATTCGAACAAGAACCCTAGAAACTGTGAGATTTGTCAAACTAGCTCAATAATCCTTGAAATTGATGACTAAGATTGATTCCATATGAATATATAACGATCATAGAATTAATTTGTCATGAAAGAACATCCAATTTCTCATTAATTCATCAAATTTCAATCAAAATACTTACTGTTCATCGTAGAGAGAAATTTCACTAATTTCATCAATTTCTTCAAATCTGCTGCAATCGATTGATCGTATCGAAGATAAATTGTTTCGATCATGCTCTGATACCAATTGATATAGAATGCTCAATGAATCCTCATTTTATTAAAACTGTAGAAAGCTTTACAGAGAAGCACACACTTACACCTTTAAACGACTCTCATGTGTGGTGTTCTATTAATGTTCAACAACTAACCGTCTAACAGACATTCTATTTATACTACAAATGTAAAGCTACAGTTACATTTGTTTAAATCACAGCCCAATAACAATGAGACACGTCATCAAAAACTCTATTCAGAAGCTCTTCAGAACTTCTGAACTGTCTTCAGAATTCTGAACTTTGCTCTTCAGAACCACTTCTGAATTGTCTTCGGAACTTCTGACTTTTCACTTCAGAACCTATTCAAAACTTCTTCAGAACTTCTGAATATATATTTTGCACTTCTGAAGATGACTTTGTTTATCTTTTTAGCACTAGTTCAGAACTTCTGAACTATTCATCTTCAGATTCTGAAGTTCTTTTCTTTACAAAACATTTCAAACATAGGATCCAAATTCATAGGATTCTTTGGATCCTAACAATCAGGGCTGATAGTTTCTTCCCTTTAGCTTGTGAATTAACCTTGGTGAATACAGAAGCCTTGATCTCTTTTTATAGTAGTTCAGTATAGTCAAGGTTGAAGTTAAAGAATATACCATACATTAGTGAGTATATTGGTATTGGCTTGGTCCATGGAACCGGTTTTGCAGGTTAGCCCTTGTTCAAAATTGACACCAAGACGCTCCAGATTGGGAGAAGAAATTGCCTTTTGAACTCCGAGATCCTATTGATAAGTTGATTGTAGCCTAAGAACTCCAAGAAATCGACCAAGACATCTGTTGTTGGATTTGGCACAAATTCATCTATTTGAAGTTCTTGTATGGTCGGGATGAAGAAGACGGTTGAGATTCTTTCTCTGGTAATTTTCACAGTGCATTCTAACTCTCTGTCTGATCAAAAAATCTGAGTAATTTGATGCCATCTTTATACACCTCACATGATTGCCAAAGTTCTGGCACAAATTGCACAGGTACCTGGGTATCTACAAGTTCTAGAGTAGGTTGTAAGGCGTGGTTTTTCAGAAATTCGAACACAATCCCGAAGTCTACTCCATAGTTGTGAGAGTCCAGGGTTACGTGGAAATAGTTGGCTTTGATTGAAAGATGGACAATACGTCACTTTAAGCGCCGGATGATTGGATATGAGAATCAACATTCACATTGACAGCATTTGCTATTGCAGCATCCATGGTTTTTAGAATTAGGGTTTTGGTTACATGCAAGAAATTTGGGGAAAATTTTGCATAGGTAAATTCGAGAACAGGGATGGTGAAAAAGTTAAAAGATGGGGTGAAATTGATTTAAATAATAAGTCGTGGAAGTGTAATCGAGTGCATGGGGTAATGTAACGTCTCTGTTAGACCTCATTTTTAGAAAAGATTAAACCAGAATTGTACAAGTGCAGGAGACCAGAAGTTCATCTTCTGATCTCACTCTCCACAGAGACGTCCAGAGTATGGAAGAACAGCTGGACTACAACAGAAATATCACGCACGCTCATGATGACGTGGCCTACACATGTTCCGTGTTTCAAATTGTATAACTGAATTTTTAATAATCTTTGCTTACGTGTCAGTTTGCAATAGGCTAGAATGTTGACTTCTATTCATTGTACTTTTATATATAAATCCTTTTATGAATGTAATAGTTGTCGATCTAAGATATATTTTGTAGAACAAAGAGAGAATTTCATTCATCGTATTGTAATCATCTTCTAGATTATCAATACGAACTACCACTTGTTCTTGAATATTGCTCTTACTATTCTAATTGTTAACTGCTTTAATTCATAGATCTAAATTGCTTCCGCTTACATTTATTCATTCAATCTATTGATTAATTGTTAGAAAAGGGATCTGGGTTCCAACAATTGGTATCAGAGCCATCTAATCAATCTATTGATTATTAGATCTCTTCCATTTGGAGAAATCCCTCTTCTATTTGCAGTTATCTTTAGTTATAAGCGACTGTTCGTAATTCTACCCTATTTTACGAGAATTTGTTAATTTCATAACAATTTTCTCCAAATCGGTGGTAATCTGAGTTTAAATCTAAAGTCGGTAAGAATATCGTCCTGTTTCAATTCATTTGAAATTTATTTGTTCTAGATTTCAAAAATCCTCCTGTTATTTTCTCAACTCCCTGTTTTCCAAAAAAAAAATGGCAAATTCAAATTTGAATGCTGTTTACACATTCGGATCCCTAACCAAACCTCCTACTCTAATTTGTGATGAATATCCGCAATGGAAGATTCGTATGATTACCTTCTATGAAGGATTGGATGTAGAACTTTACCCTATTGTTCAAAATGGTCTGTTTGTTCCCATGACAACGATTCCAAGGGTTCCTGCTACTGCTGTTACCGATGAAATTCCTGCAAGACATGTTCCAAAGTCAAGGGATAGTTGGTCTAATGAAGAGAAGGCAAAGGTGGAATTGGCCAAGAAGGCAAAGAGTGTCTTAATCATGACAATTCCAAATGAGATTTTCCAATCTCTAGATTCCTGTGATACTGCTAAAGAGCTATGGGATCATCTGGAAAACATTCTAGAAGGTGGCGCTAAAATGAAGAAAAACATAAGAGCTCATGCTCTGAATGAATACAATAGCTTCCAGGCTATTCCTGAAGAATCTCTGGAGCAAACTTTTCATAGATTTAATACTCTGTTAAATCTATGCAAAAGATGTGATATCGTCAGATCTAAGGAAGATAACAATATCTTATTTCTCAAATGATTGAATCCAGAGTGGTCAAATCTATCCATGTCTCTGCAAGCAAATCAGGATCTAGAACAATGGTCTCTGCATGATGTATTCGGTACACTTCAAGCTCATGAGAAAGAGGTCGTTCAGAAGAAAACCACAATAGGTGGACCTCTGGCTCTAATGACAGAAGAATCACAATAGGGTCGGTCAGAAGAAGTAAAGAAATCGAGAAAAGAGGAAAGAGTAAAGCTCTCATGCCAGAAGCAATCCCAGAAGATGACTCTGACTCTGATGATGAAATCAAAGCTTTTGCTGAATCCCTAGCACTCATAACCAAACAATTCACAAAATTTTTTTGGTAATCGATCTTTTTAAAGAAGCAAAAGATTTGATCGTTCAATTCCAAATTATGCTCCTAAACAAGAGATCCAGAGGGCTGAGAAGACAGAGGCAGAGAAGAAAGAAGATGAACTGAAGAAAAAGAAGGACGTGTGCTATAGATGTGGCAAGCCAGGGCACTATTCAAGGGATTGTAAAGGGAGCTCTGGACAAAGACAAAATGTACTACAAAAATAAATACAAGTATAATGTCGATGAAAGGGCTCACTTTGCAGAAAAAGAAAACTGGCTAGGAGATGAGTCAAGTGGTGATAAAGCCATGTTCTGCGGAATGGCCAGAACTAATGAATCAGAAGAACAACCTTCTGAATCACTGGTTAGTACTATCTCTGAATCATCTGAACTTGAAAATACCATTATGATTTTGTCAAATAATTTTGAAGAACTTAAGCAAAAACTTAAAGTTGAAAATAAATTGCGAAAAAATATTGAGCAAACTCTTTCAGTAACTCAAAAGAGATATTTACAAAAGAGAGATGGACCTTCTAACAGAAGAAAAACTGGAGCTAAGTTCTGAAAATGAGAAGATTTCTAAAATTTTAAAAATTACTGAAGTTAAATTCAAGGAAGAGAATTTGAACTTTACTAAACTTTTGGAAGGCAAAGATAAGGAGATCAAAGCAAAAGAAAGTTACAGATTGAATTCTGTAGCACTTAAAAACTATTTTCAAAAGGAGAGAGAATTTTTACATGTTGAACTTCAAAAGAAAAAGCTACAGATCAAAACATATCTGGATGCTCAGAAAGTTCATGACAAAATAAATACACAAATAGGAAGATCTGGACTTAGTTTCGAAGATTTGGATCCTTACACATGTGAAAAGAGGTCTACTCTGAAATCCGGATTTTGTCTAGGACAAGAACAGAAGCGTGTGTTTCCAGTTTTATATGAGCAATCTATTTTTTAAAAATCTAAATATGAAAATGGTCATCATCAACGAAAACTCAAGTTTAAACATTGAATATTCTTTTGGAAAAACAAACGTTGATCTGAATAAAATTAAGAAGAAAAGTGACATTTTCAAATTTGGATCAAATGTGCATATAACTTTGAATCCAGAGGCCGATGCTTTCATTCCTACACAAGTAGAAGAAGAGCTAAGACTTGGTTTTGAAAATGATATTCTCTCAACTTTGGATGAATGTTTTAAACTTGAACAGGAAAATGTTGAACAAAATTCTTCGGAAAATCATCCAGAGATATTTCCTTGTTCTTTGGTTGACTTAAATCTTTCAGAGATTCAAGACGATTTGAAATTAATTATATATCCCTAGGAAAGAATGATGACTAAAGTGATGATTTCTTTGATAACTCAGAGAAATATTTTTTATATTTAGAAAATCAATTACCTTCTGTTTACAAAAAGGTTCCAGGGGTAGTTAAGAAGGAAAATGCACCCTTCTTGTATACAAATGAACCTCTGGAGATCAGAGCCTCTGGTCTGAATGTTGAAAAACATTCAAATGGAATACCAATACTCTTTGTTCCTCCAACAGAACAAAGAAAACCGGTTCCCATTCATCCAGACTTCATTGGGATGTGTCTTAAGGACAAATCTTGTCTTGAACTTGAGAAAGAAAAAGTCTTAAAAAGAAATTAAATACTCAGCAAAAATCTTTGCAATCAAGTTCTCCAAAGTTTACTGCTGCTCAAAAAGGCAAATGGAAATCTAATCTTTCTGCTTCTGTTTCAGTAATTCCAAGAGCTCATGAGAAGGTTTATCAGAGGAATCCTCAACAGAAGAACACTTATGATTTTAAGCATAAGTCTAGCCTAGCTAAGAAGTTCAATAGAACTACTTATACTAGTATAGACAGAAACAAGAAGAATTGTAATTATCATTATTCTAATGAAAATTCAATGCAATATTTTATGTCTCAGAATTCTGAATGTTTTTCTTTATTCTTAAAACTCAAGAAATTTTTCTCGAGGCCTTCTGATCGTTCATATAATAACTTTTCACACTTCAGGAGTAAACCAAAGAAAAACAAAAATACAGATAATAAAAAGAACAAACCCTTAAATCCTACTATATCAAATAATGTGCAACATAAAAAGAGTGAAAAGTCTAAAACTAACATTACAGGACCTATTATGAGATGGGTACCTAAAACACTCTGATTGTGATTGCAGAAGCAGCGTGTGCACATCTGGTATCTTGACTCTGGATGCTCGAGGCACATGACTGGATCGAAAAAGTTACTCTCCGAATTCAAAGACAAACGTGGTGGAGCTGTAGTTTGGAGACAATGGTAAGGGTCAAATAAAAGGCTACGGTACTTTACAAGAAGGTAATATTACCTTATCAAAAGTAGCTCATGTTTCTGGATTGAAACATAACCTGCTGAGTGTAAGTCAACTTTGTGATTCTAAAATACTTGTCGTATTTGATGAAAAGCATTGTTACTTGTTTTCTAAGGCAGGAAAAGAACTCTAGAGAGCGGACGGAAAAACTAATCTTGATGAACTTCACATCAAAGGACGTGAAACCCTCTGTCTTATCTCTAAAAAGAGTGAAGTTGCATGGTTATGGCATCATAAAATGTCTCACTTAAATTTTGATAACCTTGAGATGCTTGTTAAACACAATTTGGTAACTGGTCTTCCAAAAGTACACTTTCAAAAGGATCACCTCTGCCCTGCATGTGAAATGGGAAAGATAAAACGAGCATCTCATAAAACAAAAGGTGATCATTCTTGTAGTAGACCTTTGCAATTGTTACATGTCGACCTTTGTGGTCCCATTGCAATTTAGAGTCTATATGGTAAAAAGTATATATTGGTACTTAATGATGAATTTTCTGGGTATACATGGCTCGCATTCGTTAGACAAAAATCAGAAGTGTCTATTGTCTTGCAAAATATGATGACTAGAATCCAAGTTCTTCTACACCAAAAGATTTAGCAGCTAAGAAGTGATAACGGTACTGAGTTCAAGAATGTCAAGCTTGAAGCATACTTTGTTGAAAATGGAATTACCCAGAACTTCTCTGCTATGCGTACTCCTCAACAAAATGGTGTAGTAGAAATACGCAACATAACCTTGGTGGAAGCAGCTAGAACGATGCTTCCAGCTTTTGGACTCCCTATCCATTTTTGGGCAGAAGCTGTAGCCACTACTTCTTTCACTCAGAACCGTTCAATTATTGTCAAGAGGCATCTCAAAACCTCTTATGAGCTTATAAATAAAAGAAAACCAAGTGTTAAATTCTTTCATATTTTTTGTTGCAGATGCTTTATCTTAAATGACAGGGAAAAACTTGGCAAGTTTGATAAAAAAATCCGATGAAGCTCAATTCTTAGGATATTCGTTGAATTCAAGATCTTTTAGAGTCTTTAATTTACGTACTAAGACTGTTATGGAAAGCATTAACATCGATTTCGATGATCAAACTCAACTGACTTCTGAGTATTCTACTTCTGAACTCAAACTTAACACCGTTACCTCTGATTATCTTTCAGGTTCCAGAGAATCAGAAATCGATGCCAATTTTCAAGACTTTATGGGCGAAGAAATATTTTCAGAGCAAATACAAAAGAATCCATCCTTGAGTATCACTGAAGTTCTTCACGCTTCTAGAATTACTCTTTCTGGTCTTGAAATTTCTGATGAGAGTTCACCGGTATCTTCTGTTCTTCCCATTCCATCAAGCGACTGTCCAAAAGCCACTTCAATTCCAGATGAACATTCTTCTGTGCCTTCATCTGAGGGGGAGACTTTAGATGCTGCTCATGATTCAGAATCATTTCAAGATGAAGTTATTCAAACTTCTGGAACTGAAGTTCAAGCCCAACAAGTACCTCAAACTAGGATGACTAGATGGACAAAATCACATACTCCAAATCTTATCATTGGCAGTCCATCTGATGGCGTTAAAACACGATCTGCTACTGCAAAGGAAGCCATATATGTTAATTTCCTTAGCATGATTGAACCAAAACACGTTCATGAAGCCTTGCAAGAACCAAGCTGGGTAGAAGCGATGCAAGAACAATTGCTTCAATTTGAACGAAATAAAGTTTGAAACTTAGTACCCTTGCCAAAGGACAAAATTGCAATTGGTACTAAGTGGGTCTTCAGAAACAAGAAAGATGAAGACGGCATAGTGATCAGAAACAAAGCTCAACTGGTGGCTAAGTGGTATTTTCATGAAGAAGGAATAGATTATGATGAAACCTTTGCCCCTGTAGCAAGACTTGAGGCGATACGACTATTTCGGGCTTTTTCTGCTTTCAAAAACTTTAAGGTGTATCAAATGGATGTTAAATGTGCATTTCTGAATGGATATCTGAAAGAAGAAGTGTACGTTGAACAACCTACTGACTTTAAAGATGCTAAACATCCAGAGTATGTCTATCTTCTCGACAAAGCTTTATACGGTTTGAAGCAAGCACCAAGAGCCTGGTACGAACGCTTATCTACGTTTCTAATCAGTAAAGGTTATGAAAAAGGTAAAATTTATACAATTCTGTTCATCAAAAGAGGCAAAGGTATGCTAACTGTTGTCCAAATCTATGTGGATGACATAATCTTTGGTTCTACTCAGCAATCAGAAGTTGATCTGTTTTCAAAATTGATGGAACAAGAATTTGAAATGAGTATGATGGGAGAACTAACGTTCTTTGTAGGACTCCAAGTCAAACAAAATGCCTCTGGCATTTTTATAAATCAAGCTAAGTATGTTTCTGACATGCTTAAGTAATTTCATCTTCAAAATTCCTCACCTATGAAAACTCCTATCTCTACTAGCACGAAACTTGGCCCTGATCCTTCTGGGAAATCAGTGGATGTTACGAGCTATTGAGGTATGATAGGATCTCTTCTGTATCTGACCGCTAGTAGGCCAGATATTATGTTTGCCACTTGCCTCTGTGCACGTTATCAAGCCAACCCAAAAGAATCTCATTTAGCTGCTGTTAAACGCAATTTTCGATACCTTAAGGGTACTCCTTCACTAGGTCTCTGGTATCCTAAAAATTCTGGATTTGATCTAATGACATATACAAATTCTGATCATGCAGGATGTAGTTGGATAGAAATAGTACCTCTGGTAGCTGTCAACTTCTGGGGAACAAGCTTATAAGCTGGACATCCAAGAAACAGAACTGTGTTTCAACCTCTACCGCTGAAGCTGAATATGTAGCTACTGCCAGTTGCTCTTCTCAAGTCATTTGGATGAAGACTCAGCTCAGAGACTACGGTTTAGTGTACGATAAAATCCCCATCCTATGTGATTCAGAGAGTGCCATTGCCGTCACTGAAAATCCTGTTCAGCACTCCAAAACCAAACACATCGATGTCAGGTATCATTTTATCAAAGATCATGTAGAGAAGGGCACTATAGAAATTTATTTTGTCTCTACAGACTTTCAACTTGCTGATATTTTCACAAAAGCTGTGGACGAGAAGCGCTTTAATTTCTTAATCAGCAAGTTGGGCATGTTAAATATGTAATTCCTTTTAAAACTATGATCTTCATAGGATTAAAACATAATTACTTATTTATGTTCCCAAATTATGATTTGTTTTATTCTTATTTTTCCTCCTGTATAAATCAGAACTGCCCAGAAGCTTCTGGTCACTTCTGATGGTTACATCCAGAGGCACTCAGAAGCCTCTGGACACCTCTGTCCTTCTAAAGATTATATCTTGCATTTTTGAACCAAGTGATGACAGCAAGGGAGCATTACTTGAAAAAAGCAAGGGGAAGCAAGATGCAACTTTTGGGGGGGAGCAGAGCGATCAATTCGAGGGGAAGCAAATCAAGTCTAACAGAAGTTAGCTGTCTTCTGAACTTCTCTTCATTTAAATTATTTTTTGAATCTGTCTCTTCTGAATAACTCTTGCCGTCAAGGGTACTAAAATTTTTCAGATTCCACTAATTTTTTTTTGAAAGATGTTCTTTTGACATTTTTGGTCTCAAATTGTTTTTCTCAGACCAGATATTTTCTGACCCCGTTTTTCCTCTGAAATTTTCATGTTAGTAGGTTCATTTTAATTAACTTTTGCCTTCAAGGTTAATTAACTTTTTTTTATTTTATTAAATTTTCTTAAGAAACACATGTCTTTAAATATTAAACTTTCATTTGGTTCACAAAAACCCATTTATTAAACCAAATGTCTGATTTCAAATTTAAATTAAAAAGCTTTATTAATCTCAAAAAATTATTTTATTCAACAGATTACCTGTTGCTTAATTAATAATTTTTTCTTATTAATTACTTTTTAATTTTCTTTATGGGATTAATCAACGGTTTAAAGCTAATTAAACCCTTTCGGTGACTCATCCATACCCGTGCTAGTCATCACACACGCAATCAAATTGTCCACGTGTCAATGATCCAGTTATTGCATGACTGCACGCATGTGCTCACCTCAGCATAAACGAATCATTTTTGCCCATTCCCAAATTAAAACCCTTTACATTCCAAATTACACTCGAGTACTCTTTTTCTCTCATATATAAACCTCAGCTACAGTGCATCATCTTCTTCCTCACGCTATTCACGCAACTGCAAACCTGCTCTCTGCTCATTCCAATCACTCAAAGTTCATCAATGGCGACCCAATCTGCTAATCTCAATGTTCAAAATGAAGATGGAAGGTTAATCGACTCAATGGCTGACAGTGCTCCAGTCGTCAAACTGCCATTGAAGGCTAACAATGTTCAGGTACTTCTCGATCCAAACACATATCTGGCCGATTACAGGGTCATGATAGAGTTTCTCCAACACCATTCTCTAAACCGAACCATAAATTTAACCAATCCCAATGTCCCAGAAATTTATGTCCAAGAAGTTTGACAATCCATGTTCATACAAGATGAAGAAACTCTTATTGGAAACTTCAGCCACCCCACCAAATCTGACACTACAGTGGAAATACCCATTACTAAGAAGAAAATCGCAAGGTATTTTCATTTGCCTCAACCCATTATCGATGATGGTGAACAAAAAATACCCAACCCTGACCTTGAACAAAATGCTACCCCTGAAGCCCAACTTGCCTTCATCACTTTCTTAGGGTATAATGAACCTATCACGAAGTTATCTGAGTTCAAAAGAAAGGAATTATCCCCAATGTGGAATGTGCTGGTTTCCATTCTGAACAAGAGCCTTACTTGCAAAATCGGCTCCTTAGACCTGGCAAGCAAAAACATTCTCACCATCATGTATGGTATGTACTTCAATCGACCGCTGGATTATGCGAGTTTGATTTTCCAAGAAATGAAAACTGCTGTGCATACAAAAGTTACTCACCATAGCCAAGGACGAACTCTCCCAACCCTAATGTTTCTACGATTTTTATCTCTATTCACTTTTCCAGCAATAGGGGCTCGGAAGGCTCCTCTGCTTCAACCATTTTGCAAAATTGCATCTCTGAGCTCCCATAAGCCGACCATCGACAGCAATGGGTATCCATCACAACGGGCGCTCTCCAGGTACATGCTTAATCTCATTCCTACAAACTCTCCTAATCTCATATCTTATAGAAGCTCTCTGGTATCCTCAGAACCGAGAATACCTACACCAGAGCACTTAGAGCCTTGGTTAGGCAGTGAGGGGTCAAGTGAGCATGAGATTAAAAAGAATGTGAGTGAACATCCGAGTGCTTCTACCCATCCTGACCTCTTACTACAAGAGGGTACTGAAGATGTCCATAGAGACACATTTGAGCGAATCTCACTTTCTCCCCAAAGGGCACCCACATTTGCTGAGGTAGATGCAAACACATCTACACTCATTGACCAAGGACTACCCAGTCCAATCCACCCAGAAGCCAACAGATCAGAGAATGTTCTTTTTTCCTTTGGATCCAGCACTACCGGGGATTCCACCTATTCTTCATGTCCTCTCAAAAGGATGATAATGACACTATAAGTGTTCCATTGACCCAGAACTCGCCACTACCATCACCACTCGTTGACGTCTCCATGACCAACGAAGTCTTAGAGCAAGCAGAGGGTATGGTCATACCCTTTGTTAATATAGATGCTGATGAAGTCCTATCAAAGGGGTTACAGCCACAGGATGCACCACTTACCGGGGTCTTTACCCTTCATAAAGGTAACCACATTGTGTTCAGCTCCCCATCCTCTGATGATAGGGAACAAGCTGAACCAATCAGAACAACCGAAGAGGTGTCTGTCAATAACAGCCCTCGAAGACAGGTTGGAAGTCCCTCCACACTCAACGTCAATACAGGTGTGAATGAGGGCCTCTCTGAACGCGAGAGATAAGGGGCTCCATGTGTTGGAGATGCACTCATTACACCTTCTAATTTCGTCACCAATGCAGCGTTTATGGCATTTGGTGATAAAATTCAGAGATCTATAGACGATCTAAAACTATCCCTTGGTTCTCAGCAAACCATCCTTACAAATATTCATACAGGACAACTAGCTCAGTCTCAAGCTCTAGAGGCCATCAAGAAGCTCATCACCGATAATGCCGATTCTTAGAAGAATTATGCTTCTGACCACTTCCATGCTCTGGACGCTGGTATTCGGGCCAATTCTGAGGAAATTTTTCATCATCCTGAAGAGCTTCCATCTCTAGAAGTCACCATCTCTGTTGCTGAATACGACTCTTTTGTTGCTGATATTCAGAAGATTATTAAGGCCATTGTTCTTACTGAAGATGCCTCTGCTTCCTCCTCATCCGTCGTGAAGAAGTCTGACATGGCTATTTTCCAGAAAGATATGATTGATAGGATTAATCCTTTAACTTCGAGATATGTCTCCAAAACTAATAATAGCACTCCAAACATGGATCAGAAGATCACTTCCTTAGAAACCTTTGTCTCGAAGTTATCCACCATGGTAAGCTCTATATCGGCTGCATCCGATGATCGGAAGAAAGCAAAGGAAGCAAGGGCTTGTAAGAAAGCAGAGCACAAGCGCAAGAAATCTGAGGATCAGGATCCTGATTCTCAGAAGGGGGAGAATCTGGAAACTCTTAAGAAGGCCAAAACCGACACCACTCAGAAAATGGATCAAGATAGAGGTAAAACTTCTGCCCCTTCACCCTCTGCTCCACCTCCCACTAAACAAACTCCTTTAACTTCAACACCACTTGCCACACTTACTGGACCTCTTCCTAAAGATCTAGAGGTGGCCAAATTTCTGCTTGAAATTATTGGCAAAACAAAGAGGCAATCTCAATCTTCAAGTGCAAGTCCTTCCACCTCTACTACTCAACAATCAAATATCGATGCTGAAAGAGCCAAAACTGAAGAAGATAGAGCCAGAACTGAGGCTGAACTCAGAACCAAAGCTGAAGCTGACAAAGCTAAAGCTAAAGCCAATGAAGCCAAGGCAGAAGCTGAAAGAGCCAAGGCTCAAGCAGAATTAGACAGAGCAGAAGCTGAAAAGGCTAAAGCTGAAGCTGATAAAGCCAAGGCCGAAGCTGAAAGAGAACGAGAAAACTTTGAGAAAGCCAAATGAGAGGAGTCATTAAAATGCAGAGCTGCATATGAAGAAAGACAACAGAAGCTGGGAAGACTTGATCTACCAACTCTAGAATTGAAAAACAGGCACATGTATGCTCCTGTTGACCAGAAGATTTTCTTGATGCTGCCTAATTTTGCAAACGACTATCAAGTAAGTGATGTTGTCAAGAATAGATTCATGAGTCATAGGCAAGCCACTGAATTTGAACAATTAGAGATCTAGTACACAATTTATGAGGTAGTCAGAGAAGACAAACAGACCTATTATTTATGTGACAATGATCTATTGTCCATTAACCCATCCGATCTTCTGATTCTGGAAAAATTCATGAAGATTCAAATGAACAAGAAAAGAGAAGTATTTGGGGAAGGCATTTGTAATAGATCCCGGTTTGGGGTTGAACTTGTGCGCAAGTATAATCAATGTGATGACGGGTCATTCCCGTAGAAGTTTCCTCAAAAGAAGTAAAGCGTATCTTTTAGGTGTAAATCGCGGAAGTAAGAAAAAGAGATGTTTTAGAAAAGCTTTTGGTTAAATGTTTGTTTACCGTTTTCGAAGTGTCAAGATAAGATTGCTTACTTTAGGATTATTGAGTGCATGAAATCTTTTATTAGATACAGAAGACAGGTAGATTTTTTGACTGGGCTGAACTACAAGGTGGACAACTTATGTATCTTTGCTCCAAATGAAGACTTGGAAGGCCTCAATACTATGAGAATTGGAAAAGTGCTGACTCAGCCAGAAGAGAGGGGTTGTGTTCAAGAGGCCAAATAGAAGAAGTTTCTTCAGAATAAAAGATGCATACAAATATTCATTATAGGTAGTATATATTGTCAAATGTTTTGCCTTTGTTGAAGTTGATCACAACCAAGAAGCAATAGAGAAGATGATGAAGAGACTTGACAACGTTTTGAAGATTAGAGAAATCACAGATCAGATCTCCAAAATTATATCACAAGTTGCCCCTTCTGACACAAACAGAACTAAAGCCAAACGAAATCATCTCTCAACATTCTGGACTTCATACTTAGGGGGAGATTGTTAGACCGCATTTTTAGAAAAGTATGAACCAGAATTGTATAAGTGCAGGAGATCAGAAGTTCATCTTCTGATCCCACTCTCCACAGAGACGTCCAGAGTATGGAAGAACAACTGGACTACAACATAAATATCACGCGTGCTCCTGATGACGTGGCCTGCACATGTTCCGTGTTTCAAATTGTATAACTGAATTTGTTATAATGTTTGCTTACGTGTTAGTTTGTAATAGGCTAGAATGTTGACTTCTATTCATTGTACTTGTATAAATAGATCCTTTTATGAATGTAATAGTTGTCGGTCTAAGATATATTTTGTAGAACAAAGAGAGAATTTCATTCATCGTATTGCAATCATCTTCCAGGTTATCAATACGAACTACCACTTGTTCTTCAATATATCTCTTACTGTTCTTACTGTTAACTGCTTTAATTCATAGATCCAAATTGCTTCCGCTTACAATTACTCATTCAATCTATTGATTAATTGTTAGAAAAGGGATCTGGGTTCCAACAGTCTCCAAATGACGTGGGCCTAAAAAACGGTACAGTGTTTTTGGCCATGGGGTGATGACATGTGTAAGGGTGTCAGGAAGAAAAATTGTCATCGAAAGGATAAGATTGAGAGATATGACGGTCACTTTTGATGACGCACCCGCGGATAAGCACGAAAAAAAAACACTAAAGTGTAAATTTTTTTGCAGAAGAGATGTTGTGCAAACTCCATCTCTAGATGTGCTTATCGTGGTTTTGGAACTTGAAGTTCAGAAGATTTAAAAAAAACAAAGAGCAATCAATCTGGTCATGAAAATATTTTTGGAACCAGAATAAGGTTTTGACATTTTTCAACAAACAATAAATGAACAGAACTTCGAAGTTCTAGAGACTTCTGATAGACAACCCAGAAGCTCTAAATAGTCTCTGAGAAAAGATGGACTAGAGAGATAATGGATAAACTATCGGAAGTCTTGTTGGAAAACCAGAAGAGTCGGATAGACATATCAGAAGCTTTTGTGTAGTCTTTGAGAAAAGATTATATCCAGAAGTAGTGGATGACTATCTTATGTTTTCGAAATGTTTTTCAGAAGGGTCGGATAGACATACCAGAAGATTTTGTATAGTCTTTGACAAAAGATTATATCCAGAAGTAATGGATGACCATCTGATGTTTTCGTAAATGGTTTTCAGAAGGGTCGGATAGACATACCAAAATCTTCTTTACACTCTTTGAAAAAAGATTATATCCAGAAGTAATGGATGACTATCTGAATTTGACTTGGGGCTTCTGCATGATAGTTGACTTACCATTTCTGCATTATGATATTGGGACATTGCTCCCCCTTGAATTGTGCATTGTCACTTTCTCCCCCTCAAACTGTATTTGGATCAGAAAATATAAAAGCAGTATGCAGATTTTGAGGTGTAGAAGCACTGTATAGTATATATACAGAAGCTTCTGCATACCTTATGAGAAAATCAAGATACAAAAGAAGTAAAAAGGACCAGAGATAAGGAAAGACATGTTTATATATAGAATACAGAGGCTCTAGAAAATAGATATTTTGGATTATCATTGCATATTGAGCATGCCCAACTTGCAGATTAAGAAAGAAAATCTCTTCTCATCTAGAGCTTTTGTGAACAAGTCAGCAAGTTGGAAATTAGTAGAGACAAAATACATTTCAATTGTACCTTTCTTTACATGATCCTTTATGAAATGATACCTGACATCAATGTGCTTGATTTTTGAGTGCTGGACTGGATTGGCAGTAACGGAAATTGCACTTTCTAAATAACAGAGGATGGGGATCGATTTCGTTGTATAGAAGACCATAGTCTCTGAGTTGGGTTTTCATCCATATGACTTGTGAACAAAAGCTTGCAGCAGCAACGTATCATGCTTCTGCAGTAGAGGTGGACATACAATTCTGCTTCTTGGATGTTCGACTAACTAACTTGTTTCCAAGTAGTTGACAACTTCTAAATGTACTTTTTCTGTCTAACTTACATTTTGCATGATAAGAGTCAGTATATGCAATTAAATCAAAGCAGAGTACTTTGGATACCAGAGACCCAAGTATTGAGTCCCTTTCAGGTATCTAAAGATCCTCTTCACAGCAGCCAAGTGAGATTCCTTAGGATTGGCTTGATACGCAGCACAGAGACATGTGGCAAAAATAATATCTGGCCTACTTGTCGTTAAATACAGAACTGATACAATCATTCCTCTGTAGTTCTTGACATCAACTTATGTTCCAGAGATATGAGTGTCAAGCTTTGTACTAGGAGAGATTGGGGTTTTCATAGTTGTAGAGTTGTGAAGTTTGTACTTCTTCAGAATGTCAGAGACATACTTGGCTTGATTAATAAAAATTCCAGAGGTAGTTTGTTTGATTTGGAGCCCGAGAAAAAAAATTCAATTCTCCCATCATGCTCATCTCAAACTCACTCGTCATTAACTTTGAAAATATATGAACTTTTGCTTGGTTTGTAGAACGGAATATTACCTCGTCCACACAGAACTGGACTAGAGTCAACTCAAGGTTTCTTCTTTTGATGAACAGAGTTATATCAATTCTACCTTTCTCATAGTGATGTTTGATCAGAAACTTTGAGAGTCGATCACACCATGCACGTATGGATGAGTTGATCTCTCAAAACCGGGTGGGTGCTGGACATAAGATTCTTCGTTAAGCTATCCATTCAGAAAGGCGGATTTGACGTCCAATTGATATACATTAAAGTCTTCGTATGCAGAGAAGGCCAAATACACCGAATTGCTTCTAGTTTTGCTACTGGTGCAAAGTTTTCATTATAATCAATCCATTCTTCTTGACAGTATCCTTTTGCAACTAATCTGGACTTGTTTCTAACCACTATTCCATCTTCATCCTTCTTGTTCCTGAAAACCCATTTAGTACCAATAGTCGTTTTATTTTTAGGTAAGGGAATGAGTTTCCAGGCTTGCTTCATTTAAACTGTAGAAGTTCTTCGTGCATGGCATCTATCCATCTTGGATCTTGTAGGGCTTCATGAACACTTTTTGGTTCAACCATGCTAACAAAATTTATGAAGAAGGCTTCATTAGCAATGGCAGATCTGGACTCTACACCATCAGAAAAATCACCAACTATTTAGTTTGAAATATGGTCTCTTGTCCTCTTCTTCAAGGAAGGTTGAGAAACAAGTTGGGGTGCAATCTCATAAGCAAGATTTTCATTTTCTGATAAACTTTGTGTTGGAGAAGAACCCAGTTGCTCCCCCTCAAACGATGGAATAGAAGAATAGGGATCTATTGTTGAATTTTCTGCTTCTGGAGCAGAAGTTTGTTCCACTGGATTTGGATTTTTGTTTGAGGGTACAAAGATGGTGGCTTCTGAAGGATCATCATTAGTATCTACATGATCAGAAAAAATTGTAGGAGAACCAGAAGGACTATTATACCTGAAGTTCGTAGTCTACTACTGTTCTGATCAGGATATCTTTGTTTGCACTAGCAGAGACTGGGTCATCTCCAAAGTAGTCTTCAAACAGTGAGTCTAGTTCTGAATCTCTTGACTTTGAGATGTAGTCAAAAGTAAAGTTGTTTAGCTTAAGTTCTGAATTGGAATATTTAGAAGCTAGTTTAGCTTGATCGTCAAAGTTGACATTGATGCTTTCCATGACCATCTTGGTTCAAAGATTGAAAACTCTGTAAGCTTTAGAAGTGATTGAATATCCAAGAAATTGGGCTTGATGAGACTTTTTTTCTAACTTTCCAAGTTTGTCACGATCATTAGAGAAGCATTTGCAACCAAAGACATGTAAGAACTTTATATCTGGTTTTCTTTCATTGATAAGTTCATAAGCAGTTTTGAGGTGTCTCTTGACTACTATGGATCTGTTCTGTCTAAAACACGTAGTAGAGACAGCCTTAGACCAGAAGTGTGTGGGAAGTCAAGAAGCATCAAGCATAGTAGCTTCCACTAAGGTTATGTTTCTTCTTTCCACCACACCATTCTGTGGAGGGGTCCTTGCAGCTGTACCATTGTCACTTCTTAGCTTCTGGATCTTGCTTTGCAAAAGCACTTGGATTCGCCACATCATGGTGATTAACATTTCTAGTATTTCTGACATTTGTCTTACAAAAGCAAGCCATGTATATCTAGAATATTCATCAATTAGTACTAGAATATACTTTTTTACAGACAGACTCTAAATGTCAATGAGACAACAGTGGTCAACATGAAGCATATGAAGAGGTCTGGGACAGGCATGATCACTCTTTGTCTTCTAGGAGGCTTTTTTGAGTTTTCCCATTTCACAAGCTGTACAAAGGTGATCTTTCTGAAAGTGAATCTCTGGGAGGCCCTCAACCAGATTTTATTTCACAACTTTCTCTAAATTTGCAAAATTTAAATGAGACAACTTGTGATGCCAGAGCCATGCTACTTCACTCTTCTTAGAAATGAGACAAAGTGTCTTTTTTCCATCTTTAGAAGAGAAGTTCATCATATAAAGGTTATCTTTCCTGTTGGCTCTGAGTAGTTCTTTACCTGACTTTGTAAGTAAAAAACAATTTTTTTATTGAAGAAGACGCCAATGTTAGCCTCGCAAAGTTGACTTATGTTGAGTATGTTATGCATTAGTCCAGAGACATAAGCCACCTTTGATAATGTTACATCTCTTTCTTGTAAAGTACCATAGCCTTTTATCTGTCGCTTGCCATCATCACCAAAAGTTACAACTTCGTCGATTTTGTCTTTGAATGCAGAGAATAAGTTTTTGGTTCCAGTCATGTGCCTAGAGCATCCAAAGTCAAGATACCATATGTGCACACGCTATTTCTGATTGATAGCATACAGATTAGAGAGTTTTAGGTACCTATCTCATAATGGGTCCTCTTATGTTAGGCTTAGATTTCCTGGTTGATTGGTCATTGAAATTTCATTTCCGGAATTAAAACATATCTTATTCACATCTTTTCTAGCATCAGTTGTTCTATTGAACTTCTTATCTAGCCTAGACTTATTTCCTTGGGAATTTGATGTCTTCTCTGAAGTCCTCTTCTGCGTAGTCCACTCCCTTTGGATAGTAGGAGATTTCACTGAAACAAAAGATGTTAGATTGGCTTTCATAATCCATTTTCCTTTTTGTTCCTTAGTGATTTTAACAGGCTTTTGAAATTTAGACGTTGAGATAGAAGAATTAAGAGTTTGAGTTTGAACTCTTTTCTTGACTTCTACTTCTTTTTCTAGTTCCAAAGCAGATTTGGCTTTTAAGCACATGTTTAGAAAGTCAGGACACATAGGAATTCTAGATTTTTGTTCTTTTAAGGGAGCAGAGATCATAGGAATTCCATTTGTAAGTCGTTTAACTTCTGGATTTGACGTTTTCCTCTCTATAAAGTCCACAACTGTAAAATCTCTTGATTCATTTGTGAATAAATATTCACCATGTTCAGGATTGGGATTTACAGTTGGAACATATACAGTGGGTAATATTATTTCAAAAGATGTCAGAAATTTGTCTTAATATTGAAAAAATACATCATCATTCTGATCTTTAGATTCTCATGGGTAAACTACAAAGCCCTCATCGTCTCTGTCTAGGCAGTCATTTAAGTCAATTAGGGTACAAGGAATTATCTCTGAATGATCAGGTGAAGATACAGAGCAGTTCGATATTTTGTTTTGAGAAATTTTGATTTTTTGGTCTGCAACTTCTTTTACCATGCATTCATTCAGAGTTGCAAGTAAATCTTTTTTAAAATTTAATAGTATCTCTTCCTCTGCATACATGGGTATGAACTCATCTGCTTTTGGATTTAAAGTAATATGTGTAAATGAACCAAAGTTGAAAACTTCATCTTTCCTCTGTACTAGTTTTAAATAAACTAGAATTATTTTGTTGGTTTTTCGATCAGAGGAGTACTTGATGTTCTTATATTTCAGTTTTCTAACTCTATGTCCATTTTTGGATTTTGATTTTTTGAATACAGATTGTTCATATATAACTAGAAAATCAGGTTTTTGTTCCTTTCCCACATGAAATACGGATTCCAAGGTAGATCTCTTTTTGCAGGTATAGTGGTCAAGGTTATCAAAAGCAAGACCAACCTTATCCATTTGCATATTTATTTTTTCATGCACATTTTGAGCATCTTAATACTTTTTAATCAAGAGCTCATTCTTCTGAAGGCTGATATGCAGAAATTCCCTTTCCTTCTGAAAATAGTTTTTAAGAGCTACAGAATTCAATCTGTCAGTCTCATTTTCTTCAATCTCTTTATCTTTTTGTTTCAAAAGTTGTTTAAGCTCATCAATCTTCTTTTTATAGATACCTTCTGTGGAACCTTTATGTTTTAAAAGTTTTTCATTTTCCACAGAAAGTTCTAATTTCTCTTCAATCAGAAAGCTCCATTTCTCTTTTGAAAATATTTCTTTCTTTTTCAATGAGATCAAAAGATTTTTCAAGAGCTTTTCTCTTTTGTTTTTCAGAAGATAGCTTCTGTCTGAGAGTCTCAAAATCTTGAGTAAGATTAAAAGTTGTGTTCTCAAGTGCAGATTTTTCAAAAGTAGAGCAAACCTAAGTATCAGAGGCTAGATCCTCTGCATCATCCTCCATGGCTTCTACATCACCCGATTGATCAGAAAACCAGTTTTCTATGTCAGCCACCTTTGCCCTCTCATCTCTATTGTACTTGTACTTGTTCTTGTAGTACATGTTGTCCTTAACCAGAGGGCCTTTACAATTTGCGGAGTAATGACCAGGTTTGCCACATTTGTAGCACACATCCTTCTTCTGTCTCAACTTTTTCTGTCTTCTCTTCTTCCTTGTTCTTCACCAGGGGTGCCTCTTGTCTTGGCACAAAGACTTGATTTGATCGTTCACCACTGTCAGGCCGACCTCTTCTCTGGAAAGATCGATTCCCAAACTTTCTGGTGAACTGTTTGCTGATCAAGGCTCGAGATTCAGCGAAGGCACTGATTTCATCGTCTTCTGAACCAGAAAATCCAGCTTCTGTATCTGCTTCAGAAATAAGAGCCTTGCTTTTTCCTCTCTTTTCTGCATCTCTGGTCCTTCTGCTCGACCACTTTGATTCAGAAATAAGGGCCAGAGGGCCACCAACACTAATCTTATTCTTCTGCACCTCCTTCTCATGAGCTTGAAGAGTCCCAAAAACATCATGCAGTGACCACTACTCCAGATCCTGGTTAGCTTTAAGAGACATTGATAGGTTTGACCATTCTTCATTCAGACGCTTAAGAAATAAGACATTGTTGTCTATCACATCTTTTACACAGATTAATAAGAGTATTAAATATGTGAAATGTCTTTTCAAGTGTCTCTTCTGGAAAGGCATGGAAGCTGTTATATTCATTCAGCACTTGAGCCTTTCTGTTCTTTCTCATTTTGGCTCTGCCTTCAAGCTGATTTACCAGCGGATCCCATAGATCCTTAGCAGTTTCACATGAATCTAATGACTGGAAAATGTCATTTGAGACTACCATAATAAGAAGCCTTTTGGCCTTGAGATCAATCGCGGCCTTCTTCTTATCTTCTTCATTCCAGTCCTTCCTCTCTTTAAAAATTCATTGAGCATGGATTTCCGCGGTGGTGACAGTAGCAGGAATTCTAGGAATAACTGTCGTTGGAATGTATGGCCCATTCAGCATTGAGGAGTATAGATCTAGATCAAGACCTTCATAAAATTTGATCATTTTCCATTGAGGGTACACTTCCCTGATGAGAGTTCGAAGTTTGGTCAAGGAACCTGGACTATACATCGCGTTCTAGTTTGGGTTTGCCATTTTTAGTAAACAAGGAATTATAGAAGATGAATTAAGGGAAATTGAAGATTTAGGATTGAATATTGAACAATCAAAAACTTGAAACTATCGAGAGTTTATCACAATTTTCAGATTTAATTGCAAAGTACCACTAATTTGCATAAACTTCGTAAACAGGGTAGAATTGAAAACTGTTGGTTCCAGATTCTCTTCTTCACAGATTAATCAATTGAATTATAAACAGAATATAAGTGGAAGCAATTTATATCGATTAATCAACAGTAATAAGATTTGATCAAAGATTGAAGAACAGATTAACAATGTATTATAACCTGAATTGTGATTACAGATACATGGAATGATGCACAGTAAGTTCTGCAATATCACGATTTCAATCGACTTCTTTTACAATTGAGAAAAGATCTATTTATACAAATAGAATAATGTAAAAGTCAACATCTTAACCTATTACAAACTGACACGTGTGAGAGATGGGAGCGTGTAACAAACTAGTCGGTTGCAAAAGGTAGACATCCTTGATGTATGTGCCACGTCATATTCTTCATCTTGTGGTTCATACTTTCAAAAGTGTAACAATCTCCCCCTAAGTATGAAACCAGAAGAATGAAGTCTGTTTAGAAAGGAGCGACCTCAGATACAATCTTTCCAATCTTATTAATGATCTCTCTGATTGATAATAAAGTTGAAAGCCTTTTGATCATCTTCTCGATAACCTCTGGATTGTGATTGTTAACATCAACAGAAATGAAGCTTTTTGCAACGTAAACGACCTCTGATGAGTACTTGTGTGCTTCTTTGATTCTGAAGAAGCTCTTTCTGTCTGGCCTTCTGAAGATCACCCCTTCCTCTGGGTCTATTAGCACTTTGCCGATTCTCATGTTGTTGATGCCTTCTAGATCTTCATTGGGTGCAAAGATAGCTAGGTTATCAACATTGTAATTGATTCCTATTTGAAAATTTATCTGTCTCTTGTACCGGACTTAGGACTTCATGCATTGAATAATTCGAGAATAAGCAATTTGATATTGATCATCAATTCTTCTATTCATTTGAGCCTTCATGAAATTCTCC
The DNA here is from genome assembly GCA_036898165.1 of Silybum marianum. Lineage (NCBI taxonomy): Eukaryota > Viridiplantae > Streptophyta > Magnoliopsida > Asterales > Asteraceae > Silybum > Silybum marianum. Next base: position 2,441,679 of record CM072539.1, read on the forward strand.
AGAAAAAGAAGATCAGAGGGAAAGATGGACAATAGATCATTATCACAGAAGTAATAAGTCTTATTGTCTTCTCTGATAACCTCATAGATTGTGTACCATATTTCTGTATCCTCAAATGGTGAATGCTTTATTGCAGAGATTGGTTTGATAGGTACAGAGGAATGAACGTCCTTTCTCGCTTGTCTGTGTGCCATGAATTTGTCCTTAATAGCATGACTTACATTGTAGGCGTTTGAGAAGTTGGGCAACATGAGATAGATTTTCTGATCTATAGGAGCATACATGTACCTTTTTGTGATTTCCAGAATTGGTAGATCAATTCTTCCAAGTCTCTGAATTTTTTGTCTATTCTCTGCTGCTCTACTTGATGATCCTTCAGCATTTACTCTTGTAGCTGCAACTCTTTCTCTTTCCATCTCTGCTTGAGCTTTTGATGCTTCTGCAGAGGCTCTTTCTGCTTCAGCGTTAGCTCTGATTTCTGCTTCGATTTGAGAAGCAGAGGCTTTTTCAGCGTCAGCTTTTGCTCTTATTTCAACCTCAATTCGTTCTTCTTCTCTTTTTGTTTGTTCAAGGCTTCAACTTTATCTTTTGATGCCTCAACTCTGGCTTTGGCTTCCTTTTCTTTGGCTATTGCAGCTTGAGTTGAGGAGGAATATGGTGTTTGTCTTGTGTTTCCTACAACCTCAAGAATGAATTTGGCTATCTCAGGATCTTTTGGAAGAGGCCCAGTGTGAGTGGCTAATGGAGTTGGAGTCAGAGGGGTTTGTGTATGAGAAGTTTGAGTCGGAGTTTGCTGGTTGGTGGATGATTGGTGTTTGGCTGAAGTGGATGGATATGGCATTGGATTTGGATTTGAGCTTTCAGTGTTGGTTGTGGGTTTTACTTTCTTGGATTCTGGTGCTTTCTCCCCCTTCTGAGAATCAGGGTCCTGATCCTCAGATCTTTTGCGCTTAAGTTCTGCTTTTCTGCAAGCACGCTCCTACTTGGCCTTTTTTTTCATTAAAAGAATTAGAAAGAGAACATACTAGACCAGTAAGCTGAGACAAAGAAGTTTCCATAGATGATAGCTTTAAATCCACATTAGAAGTACAGGCAGTAGTTTTGGAAACATACTTGGAGGAGAGAGAATTGATGCGTTCAAGCATGGCCTTCTGGAATACAGCCATATCAGATTTCTTGACCAGAGAAGACTCAGAAGTGTCTGCAGAGGGATGAATAGCCTTGATAATTTTGTGAAGATCAGCTACTAAGGAACTGTATTCATCAACAGAGATTGTGACTTTTGGAGTTGGAATTACCTCGGGAATGCAGAAAATGGCCTCAGAAATAGCCTGGATTCCTTTATGCAGAAAAGAATAATGATCAGAAGCTTGACTCTGATATGTTGCAGTAGTTGTAGAGATGAGGTCTTTTAGGGCTTCCAGAGCTTGAGCTTGCTGTTTTTGTTCATCTTGAATAACCAGAAGAATGGCATTGTGAGAGTCCAGAGAGAGTTTTAGATCCTCCACAGATCTCTGAATTTTATCACCAAATGCCTGCAACGCTGCATTGGTGATATATTCAAAATGGGTAATCGGTGCATCTCCAACACATGGAGCCCCTTTACTCTCGCGTGCAGAGAGGCCCTCATTCACACTTGTTTTGACGTTGAGTGTGGAGGGACTTCCAACCTGTCGTTGAGGACTGTGATTAACAGGCACCTTTTCGGTTGTTCTGATTGTCTCAACAGAATCCTCGTCATTAGAGGATGAGGTGTTGAAGACAATGTGCTTACCTTGATGGAGTGTAAACACTACGGTAAGTGATGCATCCTGTGGCTGTAACCCCTCTGATGGGATTTCATGAGCCTCTAATCTATCAGAAGATATGGACTTATCTTCTGAGACGCCTAAATCTTTGTTGGTCATAGAGACATCAACATTGTGTGGGGAAAGTGTCGAGTTCTGGGCAAATGAACTCTTATATTTTCATCATCATTCTGTTGAGAGAATGATGAAGAGGTTTCCCCGGTTGTGCTTGATGCAGAGGATGAAGAAGTATCCTCTGATCGGATGGTTTCTGGGTGGTTTGGACTGTGTTGTCCTTGGTCAATGAAAGTAGATGGGTTGACATCTACCTTAGATAATGAAGTTACCCTTTGGGATGTAGGTGAGATTCGCTCAAGTATGTCACGATGGACATCTTCAGTACCTTCTTTTAACAAGAGGTCAGCATGGGTAGAACCACTCGAATGTCACTCGAATTATTTTCAGCCTCATTCTCACTTGACCCCTCACTTTCTAGAACTGGCTCTAAGTGCTCTGGGGTAGAAATTCTCTGATCTGAGAAATTCATAGAGCTCCTATAGGATTGTAGATAAGAAGAGCTAGATGGAATTAGGTTTAGCATGTACCTTGAAAGCTCTCTGGGAGAAGGATAGCCATTGCGGTCGATGGTCGGACGATGAGTGCTCATTGATGCAATTTTGCAAAATGGTTGAACGACTGGAGCCTTGAATGCACCAATTGCAGGATAGCTAACCAGATATAGAAATCTTGGAAACATCAGAGCTGGAAGAGGTTTTCCTTGGTTTTGATGGGTTACTTTGGTGTGAACAGCAGCTTTAATCTCTTGAAAAATTAAGCTTGCGTAGTCCAAGGGGCGATTAAAAAACATGCCACATATTATAGTCAAAATGTTTCTGCTTGCTTGATCGAGAGACCCAATTTTACAAGTGAGACTCTTGTTCAGGATAGAAACTAGGAGATTCCACATTGGGGGTACTGTTTTCGTTTGAATTCAGAAAGTTTTCTTATGGGTTCATTGTAACCAAAAAAGAGGATGAAAGATAACAATGCTTCAGCAGAAGGGTTCGATTCTAGGGCTGGATTTGGCACTAATTCACCATCAAGTAGTACCTGTGAAGAGGGTAAATGAAAATACCTGGCTAATTTCTTCTATGGGTATTTCCACAGCAGTAGCAGGTTGATCAGTGTGACTGAAATTTCCAAGCAGAGTCTCATCATCTTGAATGTACATCGATTGCCACACTTCCTAAACGTAAATTTCAGGAACATTTGGGTTTGTCAGAGTTAGGGCTCGATTAAGTACATGCTGTTGAAGAAATTCAACCATAATTCTGAATTCGGACTGGTAGGTATTTGGATCAAGAAGAACCTGCACATTGTTTGCTTTCAATGGCAGTTTGACGAACAGAGCACTATCGGCCGTAGAATCAACGAGACGTCCTTCGTCATCGTTGAGAGCTGGATTTGCAAGGTGAGAAGCCATTGATGAAAGTTGGAGAGAATTGCAAGCAAGTTCGTAAGAGTGAGAGCAGTAACGGTGGAGAGGAAGAAGATGGGTATCTGAAATTTGGGGATTTTATATCAGACCAATTTGGAATTGGAAGGGGTTTGCGTATTGGGAGTAGAAGAAAACGGTTCAGAAAAGATGATGTAAGCACGCAGGCGTGGATACATGCAGTCACACAATGAATGACACATGGAAAGTAGGAGTGATGAGTAACACACGATTTTTGAAAAGAAAACTGAAAGGTTATCGACCTAAAATCGGTTGATTATCCCAAAGGTAAATAAAAAGAAAATATAAAGCAATTTGTTGAGTAATTAAAGCAAATTAATTAAAGAATAAATTGACATATATAAATCTGTTTATTTAGAATTAAAATCAGTCATCTGTGAGAAAAAAGTTTGATCCAATTGAAAGTTTGAATTTTTCATGAAGAAAAATAATAAGAAAAATTTAAAATTGAATATTTTGATTCATAAAAAAATTTGAAAAACATGTCAATTATGAATCAGCATCTAGTATAAGTTTGAAATGAATCATAGGCATTCTGAGAGACCTTGACGGCAAGAGAAACACAGAATAAGAAGATTCAGAAGAAACTTAGGTGGATGAAAAAAAAAATTCATAAGACAGCTAACTTAGTGTTAGTCTTTGAACAGTTAATAAACTCCCTTCTGAAAGATATAATTTTCTTTGCATAATATGCTCCCACTTGATTTATAAGTTCTCCCTTGAATAATAATCTTCCCCTTAAATAATAAGCTCCCCCTTGAATAATAATCTCCCCCTTGAATAAGAAGCTCCCCCTTTAATGGTAGGTTCCCTCTTTGCTTCTTGGATTGGCACCTTTCTGATAAAACTTGGATGGAAAGGAATAAAATGCAACAAAATAACCTAAACCAGAAGCGATCAGAGGTCTCTAATAACTTCTAAGAGTAAAAATTACATGTTTAGCATTCCCAACTTGTTGATTAAAAAATTAAAACGCTTCTCATCCAGAGCTTTTGTAAAAATGTCAGCCAGTTGGTAATCAGTAGAAACAAAATACATTTCTATTGTACCTTTTTCTACATGATCTTTGATAAAGTGATACCTAACATCAATATGCTTTGTTTTTTAGTGCTGAACTGGGTTTTCTGTAATGGCAATCGCACTTTCAGAATCATAGAGAATGGGAATCTTATCATAGATTAGACCGTAGTCTCTGAGTTGGGTTTTCATCCAAATGACTTGGGAACAACAGCTAGCAGCAGCAACATATTCAGCTTCTGCAGTAGATGTTGAAACACAATTTTGTTTCTTGGAAGTCCAGCTGATAAGACGATTACCCAGAAGTTGACAGCTACCAGAGGTGCTTTTTCTGTCCAATTTACAATCTACATGATCAGAATCTGTGTATGCCATTAAATCAAACCCAGAATTTTTTGGATACCAGAGACCCAATGAAGGAGTTCCCTTTAAGTATCTAAAAATTCTTTTGACAGCAGCCAAATGAGATTCTTTAGGATTTGCTTGATAACGAGCACAAAGACAAGTGGCAAACATGATATTAGGCCTACTTGCTGTCAAATATAGAAGAGAACCTATCATACCTCTGTAAGCCGTGATATCTACAGATTTTCCAGAGGGATCAGGACCTAGTTTCATACTAGGAGAGATAGGTGTTTTCATAGTTGATGAGTTCTGAAAATGAAATTTCTTTAACATGTCAGAGACATATTTTGCTTGATTAATAAAAATACCAGAGGTACTTTGTTTAACCTGAAGTCCAAGAAAGAAAGTTAATTCTCCCATCATACTCATTTCAAATTCAGTTTCCATCAACTTAGAAAACAAATCAACTTCTGTTTAATGAGTAGAGCCAAAAATTATGTCGTCCACATAAATTTGAACAATAGTTAACATACCTTTGCCTCTTTTGATGAAAAGTGTGGTATCAATTTTACCTTTCTCATATCCTTTGCTGATCAGAAATTTGGATAAACGTTCATACCAGGCTCTGGGTGCTTGCTTTAACCCATACAGTGCTTTGTCAAGAAGAAAAACATACTCTGGATGTCTTGAATCTTTAAAGCCAGCTGGTTGTTCAACATACACTTCCTCTTTAAGATTTCCATTTAGAAATGCACATTAACGTCCATTTGATAGACCTTAAAGTTCTTGTAAGCAGAGAATGCCAGAAAAAGCCTTATCGCCTCCAGTCTTGCAACAGGAGCAAAGGTTTCATCATAATCAATACCTTCTTCTTGACAATATCCTTTTGCCACCAGACGAGCCTTGTTTCTGATCACAATACCGTCCTCATCTTTTTTATTTCTGAAAACCCACTTAGTACCAATGGAAACTTTACCTTTTGGTAATGGTACTAAGTTCCAAACTTTGTTACGCTCAAATTGAAGTAATTCTTCCTGCATTGTTTCTACCCTACTCGGTTCGGCTAAGGCTTCATGAACTTTCTTTGGTTCAATTAAGCTTAGAAAGTTGACATAGAAAGCTTCATTTGCTGTGGCGTATCGTGTTTTGACACCCTCAGAAGGATCACCAATTATGAGATCTGGAGTATGGGATTTAGTCCATTTCATCATCCTTGTTTGTGATATTGGTTGAGCTTGAACTTCGGTGTCAGAAGATGAGATAACTTCGTCCGGAAATATTGATTCTGAACCTCTTGATGATAAAGTCTCCCCCTCAGATGATGGAACAGAAGAAGCTTCTGGACAATCAGATGTAACAGGAACAGAAGGATCTGAAGAGCTAGGTTCAGAAGAGGGAGGACCGGAGAAAGTTATGCCAGAGGCATGAAGAACGTTAGGTATGCTGAAAGAAGAGGTAGTTCCTACAGGTTCTGACACTACTTCTTCGCCCAGAAAGTCTTGAAAAAGGGCATCAATCTCGGATTCTCTGGATCCTGAAAGAAAATCAGAAGTAACAGTATTAAGTTTGAGTTCTGAAGAAGAATATTCAGAAGTCAGTTGAGTTTGATCGTCAAAATCAACGTTAATGCTCTCCATTACTGTTTTAGTTCTTAGATTAAAAACTCGGAAGGCTCTGGAATTTAAAGAATAGCCTAAGAATTTTGCTTCATCTGATTTTGGATCAAACTTGCCAAATTTGTCTCTGTCATTTAAGATAAAACATCTGCAGCCAAAAATATAAAAGAATTTGACAGATGGTTTTCGTTTGTTAATAAGCTCATAAGAGGTTTTGAGATGCCTCTTGACAATTATTGAACGATTCTGAGTGAAACAAGCAGCGGCTACAGCTTCAGCCCAGAAGTGAATTGGGAGTCCAGAAGCTGCTAGCATGGTTCTGGCTGCTTCGACCAAGGTTCTGTTGCGACGTTCAACGACACCATTCTGTTGGGGAGTACGTACAGCAGAGAAGTTCTGAGAAATTCCATTGGCAACAAAGTATGCTTCAAGTTTGGCATTCTTGAATTCAGTACCATTATCGCTTCTCAGCTGTTGAATCTTTTGGTGTAAAAGAACTTGGATTCTGGTCATCATATTTTGAAGGACAATAGGATCTTTTGACTTTTGTCGAACAAAAGCAAGCCAAGTATACCTGGAAAATTCATCAATAAGTACCAGAATATACTTTTTACCAGAAAGACTCTGAATTGCAATTGGACCACAGAGATCGACGTGTAACAATTGCAGAGGTCTTATGCAAGAGTGATCACATTTTGTTTTATGAGATGCTCGTTTAATCTATCCCATTTCACATGCAGGACAGAGGTGATTATTTTGAAAATGAACGTCTGGAAGTCCAGATACCAAATTATGTTTTACAAGCATCTCAAGATTATCAAAGTTTAAGTGAGACAATTTATGATACCAGAGCCATGCAACTTCACTCTTTTTGGAAATAAGACATAAGGTTTCCTTACCATCCTTGGAGGTAAAATTCATCATGTATAGATTACCTTTTCTGTCTGCTCTCCAAAGTTCCTCACCTGCCTTAGAAAATAAGTAACAATGTTTTTCATCAAAGACGACAAGTATCTTAGAATCACATAGTTGACTTACACGTAGGAGGTTATGTTTCAAACCAGAAACATGAGCTACTTTAGATAAGGTAATATTACCTTCCTGTAAAGTACCATAGCCCTTAATTTGACCCTTACCATTATCACCAAACGTTACAGCTCCACCACTTTTGTCTTTAAATTGAGAGAGTAAGTTTCGTGAACCAGTCATGTGCCTCGAGCATCCAGAGTCAAGATACCAGATATGCACACGCTGTTTCTGCAATCAAGATCAGAGTTTCTTAGGTACCCATACCATTATGGGTCCTTTAACGTTAGTTTTTGGCTTATCAGTCTTTTGCTTTTGATTTGATTTGACAGAAGGTAAAGACGTATTTTTTGGATTTTTTGTTTTTCTATTTTGCTTTGTTTTATTTTTATTGAAGTACGAATGATTTGCAGTGAAGGAATTTGAAGTTCGTGAGAAATTTTTTTGTAATTTCAAGAACAGAGAAAAACATTCAGAATTCTGAAACATAGAAGATTTTATTGAATTTTCATTGTGACAATGATAATTACAATTATTCTTAGATCTGTCTTTTCTAGTATCAGTTGTTCTAAAGAACTTCGTATCTAGACTAGACGTATGTTTAGAATCTGAAGTATTCTTCAGCGGAGATTTCCTTGGATTTATCTTCTCAGAAACTTTCGAATTTACTGAAACAGGAACAGATAGATTAGATTTCCATTTACCTTTTTGAACGTAAGAAAGTTTTGGAGGATAAGAGTTAGGAAGTTGGATAGGAATTTTCTTTTTAAGTTTTTCTTCCTTTTCAAGAACAAGACAAGATTTATCTTTCAGACACATTCCTATAAAATCTGGATGTATAAAAACAGGTATTCGTTGTTCAGAGGGAACAGAGAAAATCGGAATGTCACTTGACTTGTTTTTAGCATCCATTCCAGAAGCTCTTATCTCCAGAGATTCATTTGTAAAGAGAAAAGGAGCGTCTTTGTTTTTTATGATTTCTGGAGTTTTAGCATGATCGGAAGATTGTTCAAGATGAGAAAGATATGTGTCAGAATTGTCAAAGAAATCCTCACTTTGATCATTATTCTCCCATGGATATGTGATTTCTTCTAGATCATCTCGAGTTTCAGAAAGATTTAAATCAATAAATGAACAAGGAAATATGTCTGGATTATTCTCTAACTTTTGTTTGTCATTCTCAAGTTTAAAACAATTATCCAGAGTCAAGAGAAGATCTTTTTCAAAACTTATTCTTAATTCCTCCTCTGTTTGAATAGGAATAAACGCATCAGCCTCTGGATTCAATTTTGTAACAACACTTGAACCAAACTTAAAAATATCATCCTTCTTCTGAATTTGATTTAGATTAATATTGGTCTTTTCAGAAGAATATTTAATGTTTTTAAACTTGAGTTTCCGTTGATGATGACAATTTTCCGTTTTAGATCTTTTAAAACATGATTGTTCAAAAATGATTGGAAACACAGGCTTCTGTTGTTTTCCTATACAAAAGACATAGTTTAAACCAGACTTCTTTTCACACGTATAGGGATCTAAATCTTCAAAACCGATTCCAGATCTTCCTACTTGTGTGCTAATTTTCTCATGAACTTTTTGAGCATCCAGATATGTTTTAATCTGGTGCGTTTTGTTTTGAAGTTCAATGTACAGAAATTCTCTTTCTTTTTGAAAATAATTTTTAAGTGCTACAGAATTTAATCTGTCACTTTCCTTAACTTGAATTTCCTTATCCTTTTCTTCCAGAAGTTTCTTATAACTCAGTTGCTCTTTTTTTACCAAAACTTCTGTGTCTTTCAAGGTTTTAGAAATTTTTACTTTTTCTATGTCAAGTTCCAGTTTTTCTTCTGTTAAGATATCCATCTCTCTTTTGTAAATATCTCTTTCCCTTTGTGTTGTGGAAAGAGTTTTCTCAATATTTTTTCGTAACTTCTTTTCAATTGTTAGCTTTTGCTTAAGTTCTTCAAAATTGTTTGATAAAAGCACAATTGTATTCTCAAGTTCAGAAGATTCAGAAAGATTACTAACCGGTGATTCAGAAGACTGTTCTTCTGATTCATTTGTACTTGCCATTCCATAGAACATGGCCTCATCACCGCTGGATTCATCTCCACTCCAGTTTTCTTTCTCAGCATAGTGGGCTCTTTCAGTAGCATCGATAGATTTGACATCCAAATACATCGTGTACAGACCATTGGTCAAAATCTTGATTAGCTTGTAGTGACATCGATAGATTTGACCATTCTGGATTTAATCTCTTCAAGAATAAGACATTATTGTCTTCTTTTGATCGAACAATATCACATCATTTACATAGATTAATCAGATTATTAAACAATTAATCTTTCGTGGGCGAAACAGAGGATATCTCGATTGGGGAGAAAACGGCGAAATCCCATATGACCTCTATGAAAAGTCTGTTCCAGAAATTCATCTAAATTTGCCTGGAAGCTGTTGTATTCATTCAGCGCTTGAGCCCTTCGATTTTTCTTCATTTTAGCACCACCTTCCAGAAGATTTTCTAACTGATCCCATAATTCCTTAGCAGTATCACAGGAATCCATAGATTGAAAAATCTCATTTGGAATAGCCATGATAAGAAGCGTTTTTGCCTTTTTAGCAAGCTCAACTTTGGCCTTTTCCTCATCATTCCAATTTTCCCTTAGCTTTGGAACTTTACGTGCAAGTATTTCAGCAGTATTGGTAGTACCAGGAACTCTTGGAACTGTAGTCATTGGTATGAAGGGACCATTTTCAACAATAGGATAAAGTTCAATGTCCAATCCTTCATAGAAATTTATCATTCGAATCTTCCATTGTGGATATTCACCACGAATAAGAGTTGGAGGTTTGGTCAGAGAACCAGAGGTGTAAACAGCATTCCAATTTGAATTTGCCATTTTTAAGATCGAGAAGTATGTAGTAACAGATTTGAGTTGAAATCTAGAACAAGAGATTACTGAATGAATGAAGAGAGATTTTCCAAATTGAGATCTAATAATCAATAGATTGATTATCAGGCTCTGATACCAATTGTTGGTTCCAGATTCTCTTCTTCACAGATTAATCGATTGAATTATAAACAGAATATAAGCGGAAGCAATTTATATCGATTAATCAACAGTAATAAGATTTGATCAAAGATTGAAGAACAAATTAACAATGTATTATAACTTGAATTGTGATTACAGATACATGGAATGATGCACAGTAAGTTCTTCAATATCACGATTTCGATCGACTTCTTTTACAATTGAGAAAAGATCTATTTATACAAATAGAATAATGTAAAAGTCAACATCTTAACCTATTACAAACTGACACGTGTGAGAGATGGAAGCGTGTAATAAACTAGTCGGTTGCAAAAGGTAGACATCCTTGATGTATGTGCCACGTCATATTCTTCATCTTGTGGTTCATACTTTCAAAAGTGTAACAAAAACAACAATTAAAAACTGAGAAATTCTAGTTGAGTGAGGATGTTTTAATACTAGATTTGATCGGCTAATCAATAGATAGATTAGTTGTCTCTATTACCAATTACTGGAACCCAGATCCCAATTATCACCCAAATACTGTTTATCACAATAAGAATAATTGAACAGTAGTGGAAGCAGTATGATGATCAACATAGTAAACTAGAAATGATTAATTGAATAAGATGACCAGATTCAGCCACTTAATGCACTTGTATTTCACTCAATATGATAAGTAAGTACAACAAGGATCAATACAAGATAAGCTCTCGAATTCTCTCCTATTCAACCTACAAGATTTACAAGGGACACTCCATCTATTTATACTATTATATAGATCAAAGTCAAGAATTTGTCCTATCACGAACTGACACGTAAGCTGAATCTCTAACAAAGTTTGTTAGAGTTTGTTACAAAAGTATGACATGCTACGTGCCATGTGTAGTTGACTTGTACACGTATCCATAGATGGCTCTGTCTTCTAGATAGACAAACTGTCTTCTAGAATGATATTCTGGAAAGTAGACATTTTGTCTCTAGAAGGGTTTTGTTCATACTTTTACATAGAATTATATTCTAACAAGTTTCTTTGAAGACAAAGGAATTTCTCATAACTTCTCTGCAGTTAGGACTCCCCAGCAAAATGGTGTTTCTAAAGAAGAAATCGAACGATTATTGAAGCGGCTTGCTCAATGCTAAGTAAATCTGATTTACCAACTTAATTCTAGGCTGAAACAGTTAACAATGCATGTTTCTCTAAGAATCGATCTCTGATAGTTAAAAGATTCAAGAAAACAGCCTATGAACTCTTTCATGGAAGAAAACTATCTCTGAGTTTTCTACGCATCTTTGGGTATAAGTGTTATATCTTGAATGACAGAGATCATCTTGGAAAATTAGATCCAAAGGCTGATGATGGTTTATTTCTTGGGTACTCCGCAATATCCAAGGCATTCAGAGTCTTCAAACAAATAAGACAACATGTTGAAGAAACCATTATTGTCAACTTTGATGAATCACGTAAACCAACTCCATTTCGGTCCTTGAAGACGATGAAGAGCTGAACAAGTGAATGAAGTCTCACTATGGGGAACCTGAATCGTAATTCATTGCTCCTCCTTGCACTGAACCAAATGATGATGATTAACCTCATATCATACCCACTATGATTAATAGTAACAATCCTTCCTCTTTAGGAATAAGGTTTACTCCTATTAATCACATTCCTCCTTCTGAAACTTCAAACAACGATTCATCAGTAAATGGTCAAGTATCAAACTCTACTCCAGAGAATGATAATCCCTCTAGATCTCAACTAGGGATGTCCAGAAATGTTGAAGAAATCGTTGCTGAAGTGTAGATCCCAGTATATGCAAGCACAATGATTATATCGATTAAAGCAATAAGAACAAAGTGATTGAGGAATTTTCGCAGTCGGATATCTCACTTGTACGGTTACAATATGATTTGATAGTATTTAGGCTTTCTAGTAATCGACTAATATTCACTCTAATCTCTTCTTAATAAATAATCTCGCGCTCTTCTAAAGAATGACCCTAACCCTCTATTTATATGTAGAACATTTATCGTAATAAGAAAACTATGAGATAAGGCATTATACACTTGCCTTATTTACAATAAAGGAACGTTTCCTTATATTAAACCTTCCTAATTATTGACTTTGTTGACTTTGCACTTTTGGTCCTTCATGTCTTCAATAGTTGTCATCTCGGATACAATAATTTTAGACCTAACAATCTCCCCCTTTGTATTCGAGATTACAATTTAACAAATCAACATTCTTCTTTTGAAGATCATGAAACTTTTGACAACAAATCTTTCTTTTGAATCTTTTGCTCCCCCTACGAAAATGATCTCTTGTAATCTCCGTTGCGCCCCCTTAACATTAGCATGATTGGAAAAATCGAAGGAGCAGTGATGTCGTAGGATATAAACTTGTCGGGTCAGGTGATGTCGATAAAAAAAATCTCGGGCCAAGTAGATTCGACACGAATTGATGTCGGGCCAAGATTAGTCGATGAAACTTTATGTCGGGTCTTAAGCACTCGATAAATCTTCAATAGAAAATGATCTCGGGTCAAGCTGAATCGATGAAAATTTATGTCGGGTCTTAAGCACTCGATAAGTCTTCAATTTTATCTTCAGTAGTCTACAAAACATATTTACTTCAGTGTTTATCTTCAAAACAAATCAACATTTGTCATCTTCCTTTTCTCATGTCGTGATGTCGTGTCTCTGATATACAATCTTTCCCCCTCATAATGATAAGGAGAATCCGAATCATTATGAATAACCAAAGACAGAAAAATAGTTAACTAATGAAGCGTGTAAAACTAACATACAGAAGCACGTGAAGCAACTGTTATCACTTAATCAAAATAAATTTTTATTAAGTGGCCTATATGCAGTGTTGGCAACGGGTTGGCACGGATAGGACTTCCAGTTATCATAGAAGTAAGTTATAAAACTAACTTCTCAAACTGTTCCGACATAAACACGAAGATTTGCTTGATGAATCACAAAGACGCGTGCAATGTGTAGAAAGAATTTATGCATTAAATGCTAATTTTAAGGCTCAAAATGTGAAAATACATTTCTCAGACTCAATGTGCATTGAATGTGAAGTTCGGAGACCGGAGGTGTGTCTTCCTTGTTCAATATCTTAATCTTCCGAGTGAAGAAAAGATAGCAGATATGCTCATTCTCCGTGATATATGAAACAGATATCTTTTGTGAGATACTTGAGTAGTTGGGTGGGGTGACACGAGTTATCGACATTGGGTCCATGTCTAGTTCAATATTCATCTCCAAAGAATCGTGAATGAATAGATTATGTGGCTACCCGGATAACTGTTTAGGTTTGGTGAAGACCAAATATTTTTCTCACATTTTTCTTTTATCTCACAAGCACTCAATTTTATTTTCATCATTCCCTTTCAGGATATCTAACCTAGGGATGTGTTTCATGGGTAGGTCCTTTCGGATTTGGTTTGACCATTGAAACGTCTAAATCTAACGCACAAAGAGTTTTGAAATATTGAGGTCCGAGTTCTGAACTGATGTATTCAGAAGTCATAATGTTAAGAGCAGGTTCATAGCTAAGATACTATGAAACTAAATAAATGGTAAAAATGTGGTACTCCCCCTCAAATGTAGCATAACCTTTTGAAAGATTGTCATGTGATGTGAATATTCTGAATTTGGAACATACATGACATACCTACAAAACAGATTAAAAAGATATTGGTACCCAAGCTTTGTTGGGTCCTCGGAGGTTAGCTTTAGATGCAATAAATGGGGAAGTGGGGATACTGTAAGTACCATACCATTTATGAGCAAATCTTTAATCGACAAAATCATTTGTTCCACAAGTAGAACAACAAAGATTTGTGGTGCTTAGACTGATTAGATGTTCGATTGACTTGACAATATGAGGTAAATCAGTCTTGGACACAAATGATTTTTCATCAACTACAGGAGATGTATGTGGCTTGTTTCTAACATTATCATCTGTAGTTGATTTCTTTCTCCAAACCATCTTAAACTTTTTGAAATTTCCAGATTTTGCAACAAAATCATTATGAAACTGTTTAGAATTAAGAGTTCGAAAAGCTGAAACATGAATAAAACTATGTTTAGCATTTTTCACATAATGAGAATTGATGGGTTTGGAAAAATGAGTTTGATCCTTTTGGTTAGAATAAGTGTAATGCATTTGACTTGTGGAACACTCATTCGGATCCTTTGGAGGTAAAACTGATTCGATTGGCTTTTTGCGTTTGTCCAAAAACTCCGTATGATTTGGAAGTGTAGGATTGAAGTCAAAATCGGCATTTAAATCATTTAACTGTTCCGTGGATTTAAGGTCCGATGAGGAATCAGTGTACTCGTCAAAACGAGGCATTTCCTCAAGAGAGTCTAGGTCATCATCAATTTGGTCGGAAGACGGGGAACATTTTTTTAAGGAGAAATATAGTTTGGATCTAATGTAAACAACTCTTCAGAATCGTCTAAGTAATTGCTAACGAAAGCTTTACACGAAGAAATATTGGAAATTGAATCATTTTCGTCGTTTTTGTTTAATTGTAAAACCTCGTTTTCCAATTTTTGAATTTTTAACATGAATGCCTCTTTTTCCTTTTCCGACGAACAACGTTCAGTTTCCAACACCTTTTCAAGTTGAATAATTTTCTTTTCTAAGAACAAGGTGGGAATATACAGTTTAAATTCAGGAATTTGAGTGTGAAGTTTTTCGTCAGTATAAGATGGAAAATAGTCATTTGGAAGAGTTTATTTTGAAGATTCATTTTCTACTACTCAAGGATAGCAGAAAGGAATTTGATGAAAATCTTTGTTTCTCCTATTCAAATCTTCCCTTTCTTCGATGTTGGAATCTGACTTCATAAATTGAATTTTGTAATCGGACCAAAGTTCAGATATTCAAATTTATAGAGAGTCGAAGTATTGTAGATGGCCTTTTCTAAATGTTTCGAATTATCAAATCCTAATCCAGCTTTAGAACTTAAATATTTTGGAACGTTCAAATGAGTTGTGTGCTCAGTTTGACCAATTTTGTACATCTTTAGTTCCAAATCTTTTAGTTTTTCCAAAAGGTCTTGCCTTTGAAAACTCACAAATTCATATTTGGACGAAAAATCTTCGGTCTCACGTTTAGATTTGTTAAGTTGAAGTGTGAGATCCGAGATTTGTTGTTTTAAGAGAATATTTTCTTCTTGAAAAACCGCTTTCTCCGATTGATGATTGTGTGCAATACTTCGAGATGTTGCAATTTCAGATTGGGCAATTAGTAGTCTGTCACACCCCGCTAAAGCGGAAACACGAGGCGTGATAGCTCAAGATTTCATAAGAATAGGATTAAAACAACCCCAACCATCCATTCAAGTACATAATAGTTTAAGTTCAAAATTCACATCGTATCAACTCAAAAGTTCTAACAAAATAAAGTAAACCAAGTGTTTCAACTAAACAGTTTCAAATATAATCATGATTGATGTTGACGCGCCCACATAACAAACGTTTCGGTTAATCTTTTCTTACTCCTGAAAAGCATGATAAAAACAAGGTCAACTACAAGAGTTGGTGAGTTCACAGGTTTTCATATGCACAAAACAGTTTTATGCAATTTTCAATTCTTGTGGAACGAACGTTCACATCATGTATAAATAGTGAAATTTATGAGCATTTAATTAATCCTTGTATTGAGAAACCTGTCAAGACATAATGTACTCTAGTTCATAGCAAGTATCGAGCCACCACTAAACCTTTCGACCACACAAAAAATATTTTTTTATAATTCTACCTTAGCGGTGGGACTAAAACCCCACATATGTAGAACCTTCGTTTTTATAGGTATAGTGCACCCCTACCTGTAGGTTCTAGGTGGGATTGCTATCCACACCCCTACTTTGTCGGTTTTTAGGTGGGATTGTCCGCCCAAATAGCGCTATCCACAAATACCCTCGGCTCCTCACTTGAGTTAATAGTAGTGTACAAACTTTTATGTTACATGTTACTCAAATACAAACTACTAGTGTACATGCCTTAGTGCTCATATCAACAATTTCACATTCTTTTACATAAATCAATCATTATTCAACTTTAAACATGCTTTCCACCCCAAAACATATAAAACATTAAAAGAGGGGCTGTGAATACTCACCTTATAGCAAATGCTTCCAATTATATACACGAGACGTCCGCTTGACGGCCTAATGCTTTCCTATCAAAGCAAAGTACCCAAATGACCACTTATATGACTAACGATTACTATAAGAATGCTTATAAGTCCTTATATGTCCAACTTGATTATCTATAGTCCCGTTATACATAATGCACATAAGCTCTTTAATATGATAATTTATACCGAAAATGTAATGTTATAGCCTTTCAAGTGATCAAAATTCATGAAATCAAACAATTTCAAAATTTCACTTTCTGGCAGAAACTATAAGTTCTAAAAATGATTAGATTAATGTGACATCCAAAATGACAAAATTCTCCATCTTTTTATATGTAATAAATCACTGAGTTAAGGTCATTTTGACCAAATTTCATGCTTTATGGAGATGTAAAAAGAGTTCAAATAGTTTATGCAAAACATTATGTCACAACCGGTAAAACAGATTACACCATGTAAGTAAATCACTCATTTAAGGAGTTCTACTAAGTGTTTTCAAGAATTTCCAGTTGGATTGGAAAGATAACTCATAGAGGAAACTTTTGAGATAAGAATCACTGATTTTGAAGAAGTTATGAAGGAGATATGGCACTACAAAGTTGCATGCACAATTCTGTCATTAGCTGACAGATTGCACACTTAACTTTAATAAATTGGTTAATGCCTCAAAACTTCATATTTTTGTATGAAACTGGATTAATATGAATCCTAACTCATAAAATAAAGTTTTAGAAGAAGAATCATGCATTAAAGACAAATAACAAAGGAGATACTAACACACAAAGTAGAGTTTAGCTGCTGGTGGTTTCACAGATTGCACACCTAAAGTATTTTAGGTATTTGGAGGGTCAAAACTCCATATTTTTAAGTGATTCTACTTGAAAACTGAACATAACTCATAACACTAACTCTCAAAAGAAAAATCATTCTTTTTCATTGAGTGTTGGAAGAAATATGGTCATTTGAACATGCATGCACAAATCTGTCATTGGTTGACAGCTTGCACACTCATTTTGTTTCAATTAGTTGGGACCTCAAATCACCATATTTTTCAATGAAATTAGTGGCATATGAAAGGTAACACATTAAATTAACTTCCAGAAGAAGAATCAAGTGATTTGGAGGATTATTCAAAGAGTTATGGGCGTTCAAAGTAGGGTTTACCTACTGTTGAACTTCCAGATGCACATGCATCTTGTTATGAGCATTTGGGGGGTCAAAACTCAATGTTTTTGAGTGAGACCACTTGGATTAGAACCCCAACTCACTAAATAAACTTGTAAAGGAGATTCATGATATTTGAACATAGAAATTGTAAGAAATTGACGATTTACACACATGCATGAATCTGCCAGAACCAAAATCACCATTTTTGTTCAAGAACACATAAAATCATGATTTTTCCCCTATTTTCTTGAGTTTTATTTGTGTAGATCATAGATTATCACCATTTTATAAACATTTTACATGTTTTGGTGTAAAATCTCTCCACAAACTCAGAATTGTTTTGGATATTAGAAGAAAGTAACTTAGAAATGCAAGAAAAGTGGGTTTTTCACCCAAAATTTGCAAGAAAATGAAGAACATGAAGTTTTGTACTTACTTGGATGATGATATGTGTTGATTATCTTCAAAAATACTTGCTCTTAGGTGGATTTTAGATGAAAAAAATGGCTGGAACTCTTTTGAGAGAAAGAAAAGAAAGAGAGGGAGAAGAGAGAAGTGAATAAGTCCCTTTGTTTCTAGAGAGAGAGAGAGATTTGAATCTTTAGTTTGGAAATGAGCAAAATGAAGAAATTTGGGTTTTTATATGTGGATTTTAAGGGGGGGGGGGGGCGGCCATGGGGTGGGCCCTACCCAAACCAAATTTTTTTTTATTTGTATAAATTAAGCCCAAAATGTGAGATTTGAAGTCCAATTTCTCAATTTTGGCATTTTTCTTAACTTTGTTAGCCCATTTTGGTTCTTTTCTAATAAAAATAAAAGTTTATAATAAAAATACTAAAATATATATATTTTTTTATATAAATTGGGTATAAATTAGAGCATTTGGCACTGTATTGGACGTTTCAGACAGTTACGGGTGGGAACCAGACATTCTAAGCATCTACCAGGAGCTCTAGAAATTTTTCGGCCAATGTAATCTAACTAACTCCTAATCTTATAATTTATCTAAAATAACACTAACAAGGGCTTAATAAATACTAATCTAGAAGCTTAAATTTGACGGATGTCACACAGTTGATGATAATTATTTTCTAGTCGTGCTTCTATTTTGAAACCAAGAGTTTCTCGGTTTTCAATTTAGATTGAAGTTCTTGCAATTGTATCATCATGTCATTCATTTGATAATAGTCCGAAAGACTTACCTCGGGGGGTTTTGTGTCTGAACCAATGGCCATAGCTTCTCGAGTGGTCATTGTACTTGGCTTGATGATCTCGATCGGTGAGTTTTTGAAATTTTCTGAGTTTGTCTCGTGAAAACAGAAAGTTTTCTCGATACAATAGGGATCGAAAAAAAAAACTTTTATCAGGTGAAGCTTAGTTGACAAGAGTTTTTGTCGGGTGTTTGAGGCTCGATAAAATTTATTGTCGGGTAAAAGAGGCTCGATAAAACTTCTAAGAAAAAATTTTGAGACGAATTTTTTCTATCGATCACTGAGTACCCGATATCCTTGATTTTCTCAATTTATCGATAAAAAAAATTTATCGATTCCTGTTGGCTCGATTAAATTTTTTTTTGACTCAAGTGGACTCGATAAAAGATCAAATTTACTTAATCTGAGTTTTCTTTAATTGATAAACCAGAAAGCAAGAACAAAGGGTTCTTGACTAAAAAGAACAAGTCCTTTTATGGACAAGAATGTCTAAGTTCTCGAGTTTCTTATTTGTTCAATTAATGAAAAATCAAAATTACAAGAGTTTATGATTTTTACTAGAGAATTTTTTAGTAAGAAAAGCTGCAGGAGTCACTAGTTCCTGAGTTTTCTTATGTAAAGAGTTTCAAAAGTAAATAAAATAAACTAGGATAATTTTAATTAACGCAGATTAATTACTTTGAGTAATAGTCGATAAAAATTTATGGAACGGATGAATGAATCGATAAAAAATTAAGCAATAGACGTATGAATCGAGCAAACACAGAAGTAAGAGTCGAGAAAAACACAACAAAACAAATATAAGAATCGAGAAAAATTAAAAGACAGAGGTATGTATCGATGAAAAAAGATTTTTTTTTTTAAGATTATGAGTTTTTATCGGGTTAAGCTATGATAGTATGAATCGACAAAAACTCATAAACGCAGAAATCGAAAAATTACCTGCTGTTTCGAAGATAACTTCAGAAAAGCGCAAAAACTCAGAACGTCTGCTCTGATACCACTTGTAGATCCCAGTATATGCAAGCACAATGATTATATCGATTAAAGCAATAAGAACAAAGTGATTGAGGAATTTTCGCAGTCGGATATCTCACTTGTACGGTTATAATATGATTTGACAGTATTTAGGCTTTCTAGTAATCGAATAATACTCACTCTAATCTCTTCTTAATAAATAATCTCGCGCTCTTCTAACTAATGACCCTAACCCTCTATTTATATGTAGAACATTTATCGTAATAAGGAAACTATGAGATAAGGCATTATACACTTGCCTTCTTTACAATAAAGCAACGTTTCCTTATATTAAACCTTCCTAATTATTGACTTTGTTGACTTTGCACTTTTGGTCCTTCATGTCTTCAATAGTTGTCATCTCAGATATAATAATTTCAGACCTAACATGAAGCATCTTCCTTAATTCCTGAACAAGTCGCTGAATCAATTGTTGATCAAACTCCTCAACTACCTGCTCAACGATGGACTCGAGATCATCCCATCGATCAGATAATAGGTGATCCAGGTACAGGTATTAAAACCCGACGGGGTATGTGTAATATCTATCTCTTTGTTAACTTCATTTCTGTCTTAGAACCTAAGAAGATCAATGAAGCTATCACTGACCCCGATTAGATCAGTGTTATGCAAGAAGAACTGGCTGAGTTTCAGAGAAACAAAGTCTGGAATCTTGTCCCTCGGCCATCTGGTAAAACTGTTATTGGCACCAAATGGGTGTTTTGTAATAAGTTAGTTGAAAATGTAACTATTACCCGAAACAATGTTCGACTTGTTGCTCAAGGATATAGACAAGAGGAAGGTATCTATTATAAGAAAACCTTTGCTCCTGTTGACAGGTTAGAAGCAATTAGACTTTTCCTAGCCTATGCTGCCCATAAAGATTTTAGAGTCTTTCAGATGGATGTTAAGAGTGCCTTCCTAAATGGCACTCTCAATAAGGATGTTGATGTTGAGCAACCTCGTGGCTTCTCTCATCCTAAGCATCTAGGTTATGTCTATAAACTGTAAAAGGCTCTCTATGGGTTAAAACAAGCTCCCAGAGCTTTAGGCATGGAAATTAGAGCTGCTGCATTGGGGAACCCGGTGTACCCGCCCCGACGGGGACGAAGATCCCACACAAAATCGGGGATCGGGGATGGGGACGGGGATCCCCGAATATTAAAAATCAGGGACGGGGACGGGTAACGTGGTCCCCGCCCCGTCCTCGAATATTAAATGTTTTATATATTTTTATTATTAAATATATCATTTATAAATAATTAGATTTATTAATAATATTTTGACATTTTTTCTTATATACATTTTTTTAGTCGTCGTACTATTTTTTAGATTAAAAAACGTTGAAAGTCAATAGCGTTTAATCAAACAACTACCTATGATGTTGTGATTTTCTTAGATACATTTTTTTGATACTCTATAAAAATAAATTTTGAAAAATGAGAGATTTAAACATGAACTATTACCGATTGAGTATGTTGTTTAACATATTTAGTTCACAACATTTTTAAATTAACAGGGAAAAAATCCCCGATTCCCCGTTGGGGATCCCCGTTCCCAGTCGGGGACTGGGATGGGGATGTGATCATATTACCCGGTGGGGATAGGGATGAAGATTGAAACCGGGGACGGTGATGGGGATTGAGGTCCCTGCCTCATATCTGCCCCATTTCCATGCCTATAGAACTTGGTGTTGATACCCTATCCAAATATCTCTTAAAAGAGAAGTTTGTTCGTGGAAATATTGATCAAACCCTGTTTCTAAGGAAACACGAGGGTCACACCATTCTTGCTCAAGTATATATGGATGACATCATATTTGGCTCCATTACACCTAAGTTTTCTACTCGTTTTTCTAATCAGATGAAAAAAGAATATAAAATGAGTATGATGAGTGAACTAACATATTTTCTTGTTCTTCAGAGAAAGGCATATTCATATGTCAGAGTAAGTATGTTAAAGACATGCTGAGGAAATTTGATGTCACTCAAAGTTCCTCAATGAAAACTCCTATGGCACCTCCTCTATGACTGAACAAGGACTCTGACTTAGAGATGCCAGCGTCAGTGAGTTATTCTGAATCAGTTTGATTTAATTCAGTGATAGAAGTAATAGAGGAAGAAACTTGTTTTGAAAGATCTACCTCTGAAGTCACCAGTGCCAAAGAAGTACTTTTGGCACCCTTGATATCATTTATGAGGTTTTTCCTTAAAGCTTGAGATTCCTCTTCATTCAGGAGCATACCATATAAAGCACTGAGAGAGAGAGTTTCAAGATTCTTTGACAATTTTAGACATGTAGTGTACACTCCCCATCGTTTAGGTAGTGCCTCCATGAATTTTGTCAGTATTTCAGCATTAGAATATTCTATGTTCACAGTTTTCATATCAGTCAAGAGACCGTTAAATATTTGGTGAATTTGAGAAAGGGTTTCACCTTTAAGTGCATAAAGCTTTCATTTGTTGAAGGGAGGGGGGGTTGAATATAAACATACAGATTTTAAGTTTTTAAATTAGTTTATATTGAATAAATAAATTTACAGTTACAAGCGGAATTAGAACAGGTAAACCTATTCTATTGTAACTTAATAAATCACACAGTTTGATGCACAAGGAAATGAGAAAGAATTTGGGCAGAGGTTTGAGAAATAGAGAGTAGCATGCATAAAGATGAAGAATGGATCTTCATCTATTTATACCCGTTTGCAATTAATGCAAGAAAAAAGGTATAAGCCACGTGTCAAGCTGTGATTGGAAGCTTGTCCTTTGTTCGAAAGCAACCATGCTTTTGGCCGCATGTGAATAGTACTAAATCAGATTTGATGGGGACATAAGAGACAATCCGTACGTCCTACTCTGACATAGTATAAGGTTTTGACTTTTGTGCATTGAGGATAAGATCAACGTTGATCTTGCTTTATAAACTTCACTTGATCGCTGAACTTGAAACTTCAAGGATGAACTTTCAGAGTATCGTTGAGGCCTATCAAGACTTCACACTTCTATTTAGACAATTCTTGGTATCACTGAACCACTTCAGATCACTAGCTGATTATCTCTATCTTCAGCTTGGTCTTCCGATTTTCACTTAATATTCTTGTAGTGTGAATGTCGTTCTTCAGATCTTCAAAGATAAGATTAAGGTTCCTGAGTTTCAGCGATTGCTGAGTGCAATTGTAATCGCTGAACTTCAACTTAAGCTTATAAACGGAATTTTCACTAAGTATATAGAGGAATCATATTCAAATCTTTGAGAGGAGATATGATCAACAATCTCCCCCTATTTGATTATGATTAAGCTACATAGGATATTTTCTTGAAGGGATTAGTAGGGACTTAAAAATATTAAAGTAAAATTTCTAAGTACTAATCTGTGAGATCTTTTTCAACTAGTCTATTATTATAATTGAGTTTCATTTATAAGGATATGAAAACACAATATTTACAAGTATAGACGTTTTAAGTACATTCATTGATTAATTACAGAAAGAAATATCGGTGAGTAAAGAAGTTTTTAAAGAAAGTAGAACTCTTATGTTCATTGTCCCATTTATTGTTTTCAGGAATCTTTTAAGTACACAAATGTAGTAGAGTACTTCATTGAAATTTCATTAAAGATAATCTGAAGAATTACATTGAAAATGAAATTACAGTAGTAAGTAAAGTACAAAACACTGAAGAATACTATCAAAGAAAGAAAAATTCTAAGATTAATCAGATATTCTATCTTGTCTTCTTCGTAATTCATTTAAGTACAACTTCTTTTGTCTCAGCTTTGGCCCTGTATTTGACCAGCAATGATAGTACATGACTTTGACAAAAGTTAAAGGAACTCTAGTGATATCTGAGTTTCTAAAGAATCCAAGAAAGCCATCATTGTCTAGAAAAACCATATCTGCTTCAGGGAGAGTGATGATGTCTCCTTCAGCTAGCTGTAGACCTTGAGGGTGAGAAACATTGAGCTAAGAGATATCAGGGATATCGAGATGCCCAAGGAGACTTTCATAAGTGAACATAGTCTCATACTCATTTTTGGAGGATGAGCCTTCTTCAGCGTTTGATCTTCTTTTTCTTGTTGGCTCAGAGAGAGGAGGAACTTGAACATACTGTGACATCCTTTGTAGTAGCTGATTCAAAACTCTTTCCACCACCTCTTTGAATTTGGACTTGGAACCCTGAATGGCGTCTCCGATTTCTAGCCATTCAGAGTATCCATAGATCTTTAAAAACCTGGCTTCTTCTTTTTTGCAACTCGAGTGTCTGTACTTTCGTACATATACCGTCAGACCACTTTTCTTGGAAGTGCGTCCTTAGATAGTAGCACGAGTGATTGTTGAGTCAAACACTCGATATTTGAAGCTTTCAGTGCACCAGCGTAGTTCATTTTCCCCTTGGTTTTGATTTTGGGTGGTCAGCGCTTGTAAGATCTTTTCTTGAGCACATATAGGATTCACGTTCAGATTTTCTTGAGCTAGTTCCTTTTGTGCTAGAGCTTCAGTGATCTTTTCATTTTTGTCGTTTTGCTTTTTGATCGTTTATTCTCTTAAGGCATCCTCCCTGAGTAGTCTTCTAGCCATTTCTAGATCATTCTGATTTTGCTTGATCTTCTCATCCCTGATTCGTTGAGCTTCAAGGGCTTGTGCTCTCTCTTCTTTTGACAAAAAGTCAAATTCATCCACTATGCTGATAGGTATCGGTACTTCTAGTTCAGCGGTGTGGGGTACCTTTATTCTGTTTACTTCGAGTTCCCTGAGGAAGTTTATTCGCCTTTCCTCTTCTTCAGGCTCGCTTATTGGTTGTCTTTATACGCGCCGTCTTGGAATAAGGGCTTCTTCATCTTCAGAGTCAGATTCAGATATATACAGGAATTACTCCTCTGATGAAGGTTCCCTAAAAAATGTAGAGTCCTTTGGGGGACTAGACTCACTGACAATTGGGGATGGAGAAAGAGGTTCATCAGATCCAAAGTTTGGAGGAGGAAAAGATGGATAGGTTGGCGTTCAGAGATTTGGAGTATTGGGAATAAGAGGAAGAGTTACCTCTGCGTTGGGGTGGAATCAAGATCCACCACAGTCTTGCCTTTCCCTGAGGGATCGGACGGTCCTTCTGTTGTTCATAACTCCTCTTAGTGATTTAAATATGATTCCTCTTTACACTTAGTGAAATTCCTTGTTTAAGTTTAAGTTCAGATTCAGCGATAAGCATACGTTGACTGCCATCAGCGATCACTGAAGATCAAGGAACCTTAAGCTTATCTCTGAAGATCTGAAGATCAACAATCACACCAAATGACCATTCAGCGAAAGTCAAAGACCAAGCTGAAGAAAGAGATAATCAGCTACGTGACCTGAAGCGGTTCAGCGATAGCAAAGATCATCTATCCGAAGTGTGAAGTCTTGTGAAGCCTCAGCGATACTGAAAGTTCATCCTTGAAGATTTAGTCTCAGCGATCAAGTGAAGCTTCTCATACAAGATTAACGTTAACCTTATCCTCGATGCACAAAAGACAAACCCTATACTGTGTCAGAGAAGGACGTACGAATTGTCTCTTATGTCCCCATCATATCTGATATGGTACTGTTCATATGCGGCCAAAAACATGGCTGTATTCTGAGCAAAGGACAAGTCTCCTATGGATGCTTGCCACGTTGCACATACCTATTGTCTTGCATTAAATGCAAACGGGTATAAATAAGATGAAGATATCTTCTTCATCAGTGTGCATGCAACCTTTTGTCTTAAACCTTATGTATTCCTTCTTACTTCTTTCTTATGCATCAATCGTAGTGATTTCATAGTTACAATAGAATAGGTTTAAACTTGTTCTAATTTCTGCTTGTAACTGTAAATTTGTTTATGAAATATAAACTAATTTAAAAACCAAAAATCTATGTGTTTGTATTCAACCCCCCCCCCTCTACAAACTGTTTCTATATCCAACAACTCTTGTAGGCTCCTTAGGGACCAACAAGTGGTATCAGAGCAGTGCATTCTTTATCTTTAAAATATTTTCTTTCTAAACTATTTTAAAATATGTCAAATCCTAATACAAACTATAATGACAATGGATCTTTAGCTAAACCTCCAAGATTTAGCCATGATAATTTCCCATTGTGGAAGGAAAGAATGTCTCTGTTTCTAGAAGGATCAGACCCAAAGATCCCTTACTATATAGAAAACGGACCATTTGTTCCTACAACTATTGTAGCTAGTGTTCCTGCCACCACTACCACTCCAGCCATCCCTGAAAGGAGTATTATTAGAACTCCTAATCGATGGACTGAAGAAGATAAGAAAGAAATTGCTATTGACTCAAAAGCTAGATCCATAATATAAGAATGTCACTCCCTGATGATGTCTATCATTCAGTAATGAAAATGAGAACTTCTAAATCCATGTGGGACACTCTATATATTCAATATGAAGGAACATCTGAGGTACAAATAACTAGAAGTATTAATCTAGTAAGACAGTATGAAAGCTTAATGCATCATAGAGGTGAAACTCTCTCTCAACTTCACCAGCGCTTTAACTGCTTGTTGATTGATTTAAAAACAGTCAACAGACACTATTTCAACGTTGAAATTCTGACAAAATTCATGGAGGCACTACCCGAACAATGGGCAGTGTAAACTACATGTCTGAAATTGTCAAAGAATCTTGAAACTCTTTCTTTAAGTGCTTTGTATGGAATGCTCTTAAATGAAGAGCAATCCCAAGTTTTGAGGAAAAACCTCATCAATGAACTCAAGGGTGTCAAAAGTACTTCTTTGGCACTCGTGTCTTCAGAGGTAAATCCATTAAAAAACGCTTCCTCCTCTACTATTACTTCTATCATTGAATTAGGTCAAACTGATTCAGAAGATCAACTCACTGATGCTGACATCTCTGAGTTCGATAACTCTCTGGCTCTGTTAACTAATAAATTTAAAAGATTCGCCAGAAAAAGCAACTTTAGAAGAACACCGACTCTCGCTGACTCTGATAAATTGAAGACTATGCTCGCTGAGAAAACCTCAGCCATATGCTACAATTGTCAGCGAAAGGGTCACTTCGCTAGTGAATGTTGATCCAAGAAAGTTGCAGCCCCCACTACCTCGCTGACCTCTGATAAGAAAGAGAAGTATTTGAAATTAAAAATCAAATACAAAGATCTGAAGAAAAACCAGCCAAAAGGCAAAGGTCTTGTAGCTGAAGAAGTTGATTGGGATGATGAAGGCGACTGGGCTAAAACCTCTGATGAGTAAGGCACAGATGAAGAAGATCTTGCCTTCTTATGTCTGATGGCAAGAATTGAAGACGCTGAAGAAGTATCTAAAATTTCTTCCTCTGAGTCCCCTTCTACTCAGGTATCCATTCCTTCTATCGCCTTAATATCTGAAAATGATAACTTATCTGCGCTTGATGCTATGACTGTTGATTTTTACAATGCTTTAAATGGAAAAATCAAAGCTGAGAAAATTAACACTGATTTATCTGAACAATTAAAAAATTGTCATCTAAAAATCAAAGAACTTTCAAAGATTGAGGAAACCTTAAAGGACCAAGTCTTTGTAAGTCAAACAATTAGCATCGAGAAGCAGCAGGCTATCGCTGAAAGAGAAAAGGCCATCGCTGATCTCAAATCTGAAAAGGCTACCATCGAAGGATGGTGCAAAGCCTCTGACAAGGTAAATGAGATCATCAATGCCCAGATCCCTAAGAAAGTAAGAAGTGGGTTAGGCTTTATCCTCGAAAAGGAAGAATCAGAAAAAGACCGTTCCATGCTAAAATTTGGAATGTTTGTGTCCTCTATCCCTGATCCCTCCTCTTTGTCTCAGAGACCTCAATCTAATGAGAAGACTCCTGTGTTAAAATCTTTCAACTCTAAGAAAGTGGTCAAAAACAAGTTTCTTGACCAGGTTCCTAGAAATAGAAATGTTCAGAAGAACAAGAAATCCTCTACCCCCTTAGAGAGCAATGCTAAACCTGGGAGAAAGATCTCTGAATTCTCTCAGAGATCAACCCCCAGAATTAAGATTGATCTCACTCCTGTTCCTGAAAAGGTTGTTATACCTCCAAGAACAATGGATAAAGGAATTCTTGGCCCCTTTCCTGACAAAATCCTATCGATCTCTCTGAAATCTTTAAATTCCAAACCTTACAAATATAGGAAGTGCTAACACTGTGGTGAAACTACCCACATTGCAAGTAAGTGTCCTAATGCTACTAAAGCTGATAAACTAGCTCATGGAAAGAAAGTAGCTCAAGCTGATAAATCAGCAAGAGTGAAATCCACCAAGGTTGCAAAACCAACAAAGGTGAAGATTTCCACTGAAGAAAGTTCTTCAGCAAGTAGCTCCTCCGCCACTCCTTCCACTAACAAAGCAGGACCCATAGTAATATGGGTACCTTCAAACATTTAATCTCTTTGTTGAACGCAGAGTGCTAAAGGTATCTGGTATCTCGATAGCCGATGCTCAAGGCACATGACTGGCAGAAAATCTCTGCTCTCTAACTACAAAGAAGAAGCTGGTCCATCAGTGACCTTTGGTGGAAATGGCAAAGGATACACTAAAGGCTATGGAATCTTGTCCAACGGAGCCACCTCGTTTAGTCGAGTTTCCTACGTTGAAGGACTAAAGCACAATATCTTAAGCGTTAGTCAGCTATGTGACAAAGATTTCAAAGTTCTATTCTTAAGGAATAGATGTGCTGTCACTGACTGCAATGATAAGCTTGCCTTAACAGGCAAAAGAGTTGAAAATGTATACGTAATCCATATGAATAGTTCTCACTCTAAGAATGTGTGCTTTATCTCTAAAGCATCCTCTGATGTAAATTGGTTATGGCATAAAAAACTCTCTCATCTCAACTTTAAGACAATTAATGAACTATCTTAAAAGAAACTCGTCAGAGACTCCCAAATCATAGCTTTGCAAAGAAATCTCTTTGCTCAGCGTGTGAAAAGGGAAAGCTGACAAAAGCATCTTTCAGATCTAAACAAGTTTCTTCAGTAACCTCTCCTCTTCAACTACTACATATGGATCTCTTTGGACCTGTCAATGTCCAATCTATATCTGGAAAGAAATACACTCTTGTGATTGTTGATGAATATTCCAGATACACATGGGTATTCTTTCTTCGATCCAAAAGTGACACCCCTGATATGATAATCTTACTTATCAAAAGGATGGAAGTTCCGAACAATCTGACTGTTCGTTCCATGAGAAGTGATCATGGTACTGAATTCAAGAATAGTACCCTGATAAATTTCTTTGATGAAAAAGTTATCTCTCACAACTTCTCTTCAGTGAGAACTCCTCAGCAAAACGGTGTTGCTGAAAGAAGAAACCGAATTATCATTGAAGCAGCTCGCTCAATGCTAAGCGAATCTAGCCTTCCAACTCAATTCTGGGCCGAAGCGGTCAATACAGCATGCTTTACTCAGAATTGATCCCTGATTGTGAAGCGATTCAAGAAAACCTCTTATGAATTATTTCATGGAAGAAGACCTACTCTGAAGTATCTTCACATCTTTGGATGCAAATGCTACGTTCTGAATGACAGAGATCATTTAGAAAAGTTCGATCCAAAAGCTGATGAAGGAATCTTTCTTAGGTACTCCTCTATATCTAAGTGCTTCAGAATCTTCAACAAACAAAAACAACATATTGAAGAATCCATGCATGTCAATTTTGATGAATCTCGTACTATACCCTCTTCTCCTATCCCTGAAGAAGATGAAGAAATGAATGCTTGGATGAAGTCTCAATATGGGGAACCTGAAACTTATTTCAACAATCAACCTCAAGCTGAATTAAGTGATGATGAAATCCCTATAATACCTACTAACAGTGATCCATCTTCAGGGATCAATGCTACTCCTCTCAATCAGATTCTTCCTTCTGATGCATCTTCTGGAAATTCCTCAGTAAATATTCAAGCTTCATCCTCTGCAAATCAAACCTCTGAGTCTCCTCAATTAATTTTGAATGATGATGTTCCTGTCGCTGAAACAACAAATAGCATCCCTGAAGAAGAAGAACTTGTCGCTGAATCTGAGGTTGATCTCTCTCCTTAACCACCAGCTCAGCGATGGACTGCAAATCATCCAATAAATCAGATTATTGGTGATCCTAATGTAGGTATCAAAACGCGTAGAGGTATAGGTAATATATGTCTCTAAGTTAATTTCATCTCTCTCTCTGAACCTAAAAAGATAGATCAAGCTATCTCTGATCCTAGCTGGATTTCAGCTATGCAAGAAGAACTAACTGAGTTTCGTAGAAAAAAAGTTTGGAATCTTGTTCCTAGACCCTCTGGTAAAATAGTGATTGGAACCAAATAGGTATTTAGAAATAAGCTAGATGAAAACGGGACTGTTATTCGCAATAAGGCTAGACTTGTCGCTCAAGGATACAGACAGGAAGAAGGTATTGATTACGATGAAACCTTTGCACCTGTAGCTCGTTTAGAAGCTATAAGACTTTTCTTAGCTTATGCTGCCCATAAAGACTTCAAGGCTTTTCAAATGGATGTTAAAAGTGATTTTCTAAATGGGAAACTCAGCGAGGAGATTTATATTGAACAATCCCCTGGGTTTTCAGACCCCAACCATCCTGGTTATGTTTTCAAACTTGAAAAAGCTTTTTACGGGTTAAAACAATCTCCTAGAGCTTGGTATGATACTCTTTCTAAATTTCTTCTTAAAGAAAAATTTATTCGTGGAAAAATTGACCAAACTCTCTTTTTAAGAAAATATAAAGGGCATACCATACTCGCTCAAATATATGTCGATGAAATTATCTTTGGTTCCACAAGACCCATATTATGTACTCGTTTCGTTGCAAGAATGCAAAAGCAATATAAAATGAGTATGATGGGTGAACTAACGTATTTTCTAGGTTTGTAGATAAAACAATCTGACAAAGGAATCTTTATTTGTCAAAGTAAATACGTTAAAGATATGCTGAACAAGTTTGATATGAATCAATGCTCAGCGATGAAGACTCCTATGGCCCCTCCTCTAACTCTGAATATGGACCCAAATGGGAAACCTGTAAATGTCAATGCCTATCGAGGGATGATTGGGTCTCTGCTATATCTTACAGCGAGTAGACCTGATATCATGTATTCTACATGTCTCTGTGCTCGGTATCAAGCTGAACCAAAGGAATCTCATCTTATCGCTGTAAAATGTATCTTCAGATACCTGAAAGGAACTCCTAATCCGGGTCTTAGGTATCCAAAAGGCTCAGGGTTCGATCTAATTGGTTACTCTGATAGTGATTTTGCAGGTTGAAAGATAGATCGAAAGAGCACCACTGGTGGGTGTCAGCTACTAGGTGGTAAATTAATTAGTGGGACAAGTAAAAAGCAAAATTATGTGTCCACCTCTACCGCTGAAGCTGAATATGTAGCCGCTGGAAGTTGTTGTGCTCAAATCCTTTGGATGAGAAATCAACTCAGAGACTATGATCTCATGCTCTCCAAGATCCCTATTTATTGTGATGGTACAAGTGCTATTGCAATTGCCAACAACCCTGTTCTTCACTCGAAAACCAAGCATATTGAGATTCGTATCACTTTATCATAGATCATGTTATGAATGGTGAAATTGAACTTCATTTTGTACCTACTGAATATCAGCTTGTTGATCTTTTCACCAAGCCTCTTGATGAAACTAGATTCATTCTACTCATCAGCGAACTTGGTATGTTGAACGCTGAATAATTTTTACTCAGCGAACAACAAACAATGATACAAATAAAAGTCCTCTATTACCATTCACTGAACTCTGATTCAGAAATATCTCTCCTATCTCACTCAGGTATTAACTTCTAAAAACCTTTCCACTCCCTGGTATTTCTTTAATCAGGGAATGAATCTGAAAACATAAAACTCATCACTGACAATCTTTTATTGTTTTTGATGAATATTTTCAAAGATAATGATTAATCTTTCCAAATGGATAATTATCATTATATTTTTATAAATAAGAAAAGGGCACGTCGGACCTTTTTCTGACACAAGACGGACCACGACGTTTCCCTTCCAATTCCTTTCTAGGGACGTGCGCCATGTCATCATTTCTTTTTCAAAAAAGCTAAAACCGTCATTTAGCTATCTATTTCTCTCTCTTCGTGCTATTTAAGCAAATCCTTGCCTTATTTCTTTCTTTACGGTCTCAACGTTTCCCAAAAGGCAAGAATTCTCTAAGCTTCTTCAAGTTTTCTCAAGAACACCAAGAACACGCACTTGTGCGTTTTTCTTCTCGAACTCCACTATGGTTTGATCTAAACCTTCCACTTTAATCAGGAACATCTTGTTTCTTTTCTCTTTTCTTTTCTTTAAATTAAAACAAAAATCTATGGTAAATAAAATAAAAATCTAGATTAAACTTTAAAACCTTTCAAAACCCTGTTCTAAGTCTTTTCCTTAAGAACAGAAGATTTTCTTTAATCCTTCTTTTATTCTATACCTATTTTTTAAATATACCAAACTTTTTTAAACACATTTGGTATTTTTTATTTTGTTTTATTTTGCTTTGCTATCACAAGTTTTTTTATCTTGTTCATCAAAACACTTGTGTCTTTTCCTTATTTGGTATTCTTTATACCAAAATCTGGTTTATACATTTTGTATTAAACCATGATATTTCTATTCGGTGTTCCTATCTATGCTACAACAATGGCCTCTTCAAGCAAGGTTGCTGAAAGCACTCCCATATCTGACACGCTGGTTGCTGCTCCGGTGTGCCACTTCCCTCTGGAACAAGCCACGTTCAAATCTTGCAACTACCTTGCACTCGTGGACATCCCTGCTGAACGTCCATAATTCGCTGAAGGCGCAAGATTCATCAAGGCGTACCCACTGATGTATGCATTCGTGCATAATCCAATTGGAATTTCCTCTCATCTTCAGGCCCTATGGTACACGGCTCACTGTACCACTGCACAACTGATAAGGGCAAAGAACTCCTTGCTATTGGCTTCACCATTCCCACTCTCAGCCACTTCGCCTTCACCTCTGGTTTCTTGAGGCAGGCTCTTCGCCTCCCTGCTCGTGGCAAGAATGAGAGGTGGGCCGCTGAACCAACAAAAAAGCAGATGGACTCCTTCCTCGACTCCATTGGCTACGCTTGGGAAAACGCCTCTCTGAAGACCGTGGGATCCAAGCTGGAAAAGAAAAGGCTACCTGATCGCTGGCAGTATATCTTCACCCAGGTCATTCAGTGCCTGGGTTCCAAGACTGGCTCTCATGATCAAGCCAGTAAACATTTTCAGGATATGGGCTTCGCTCTCTGCACGGGCTACAAGCTGAATTTCGCTGACTACATATTCAGTGATATGTACAACAGGGTGAAAGCTGCAAACAGGCACTCTATCATCCCCTACCTCAGATTCTTCGCAACAATCATGGAACATGCTTTTAGGGATGAGTACCCCAAGACAGCCAACCACTCCTTCTCTATGGTGAGAAAGAAGTCCCTGGACATTGAGGAACGTCCAGGTGATGCTCCCTTTACACCATACATGCTGGTGATCATTGGAGCTCCTGCCTCCGTGTCCAGCTCACTGAAAAGCCCATCAGTGAGTATCCCTGACACTTCAGCCCCCAAGAGGAAACTACCAACTGATGGTCACAAAAACACCATCGCAACCAAGCTAAAGAAGCCAAGGGTGGTGGTCTCTCAACAGACCACTCACTCTCATTCTGGTGTACTACTAACACCATCAGCAGCCCCAGCTACTTCAACGGTTTTCTCTTCCGTTGTTGCTTCTTCAGCACTACCACCGCATTCAGCGACCACGGTCACTGAAAGCGTATTACTCAGCTCCGCTGAAGCTGTCTCAGGTAATACTTTCATAGCCTTCTACTCTTCTTCTATCCCCTTTTCTTTGGTCCTCACATCAACATATGATTTACAGATAGTTGTCCCTATCTCTGATGATGCTGAAACGCAGCAGTCCAAGCCTCAGTGTTGTTTCGGCACTCTGAGTTTTGGAAAGCCAGTAACACAGGACCTCCGAATGTCTCTCACAGGCATTCTAAGACACTGGCTAGTGATCCTCATGCACTACCTCTACACCAGTGGTCCCTGAGAGTAATCCTCATGATGCTCTCAAGGGTTATAACATGCCTTCTCATTCGTCATCTAACCTAGAGCTATTTTTGGTTGCTCTGTCTATATTGTCAATAGGTGCCCCTCCTCTCTTCACCACAGTGGCAACTACTACCACCACCAAGGCTGCTGCTGCTCCTCTCAGCAAGGACAAAGGGAAATCCCCTCAGCAACCATTGACTTCTGCCAGACTCATGGAAGTCAAAACAGAGAAGGCTGCTCCTAAGCTTCCTCCCTTCCCAGCTGAACTTCCCACCATTGTTCTTCCTATCCCAACATTCCCTGCAATTGACATTTTAGTCAAGGAATGTGCTCACACCAGGGCAAAGGTTGAGCATTTACAGAAGTCTGCTGAGTTCGTCTTTCGGACAGTGGTTGGAACTCCAGGGATCAAGACCGCTGTCAACAATATTCTCAGCGACATCCAGTCCCTGAAGGAAGACAATCGGGCACATGGTCAGTCCATTGCCCGTCTAGAGAAGAAGATGGATGACCAAGATCTGGTGCTTGAGTCTATTCAGAAGACTCAATCTGACAGGATGCAGTTGCTGACAAAGCTCTCTGAGAGCAGCTCCTCTTTCTCCACTGCTGATCGGACATCCCTGAATTCAGTCCTTGCGCACCAAGAGCGCCAAAAAGAGAAGCTGAAGGACGTTAAGGGGAATGTACGCCTGCTGATGGTGCATTGTCTCCCTGCTGACAACATCGAGGGGGAGAGATATGCCAAAGAATTCGCTGACGACATCATCGCAGATCACAATGCAACCTTCCCTGATGAAGTCATCTCTCCCTACATCAAGCAGGTAGGACCTTCCCTCACTGAAGGTGTAGTGGAAGAAGAACGAGAAGATGATGATGATGATAATGAGTATGAAGAAGCCATCCCTCACTATGGGGGAGGAAATGATGATGATGAAGACGATGACATAGGAAATGATGATCTAGAGCTTGCAAGAAGGATTCTCAGAGAGGATGCTGCTAAAGACAAAGCGAAGAAAGCAATGATCGATAAAAGCCAAAGAGTCGCTGAAGCTTTGGCACAAAAGGAACTAGCTGAAGAAAATATCCAAGTGAATCCCATCCTCACTCAAGAGAAGATCCTGAATGCTCTGACAAAAACAAATGAAGAACCAAGTCTCAGAGAAAAAGAACTACGCTGGTGCACTGAATGATTCAACTTTCGAAGACATACAAGAGTTGAAAAAGAAGAAGCCAAGTTCTGAAAGTTCTATGGATACTCTGAATGGCTAGAAATCAGAGATGCCATTCAGGGTTCCAAATCAAAGTTTAAAGATGTAGTGGAAAGAGCACTGGATCAGCTTCTTCAGAGGATGTCACAACATGTACAAGTTCCACCTCTCCCTGAGCCTACTCGAAAGAAAAGATCAAATGCTGAAGGAGGTTCATCTTCCAAAAGTGATCATGAAACCAAATTCAACTATGAAAGCATTCTCGGTCATCTGGAAATCCCTAACATCCCAATGCTCAGAGTCTCTCTCCCTCAAGACAAAAAATATGAAGAAATTGAAATCATCACCTTCCCTAAACCAGGCATGGTCTTCTTGGATAATGATGGTTTCCTAGGGCTCTTCAGAAACAGCGAGATCACCAAAGCTCCATCAGCCTTCATCGAAATCATGCATCACTACTGCTGGTCAGATGAACCGCTGATGAACAGACAGAAGAGACTCTATGAAAATGAAATGCGAAGAAGAAACGAAAAGCTCTCTGACTAATTTTTTTCCTTTGTATTTCTCTTCAGTGTATTGTACTTCCCTTTAGTTGTAAATTTGTAATTTCATGTTTCATGTAATATATTCAGATTATCAATGAAATTTCAAATGAAGTACTCTACTCCAACTGTGTACTGAAAAGATCCCTAAAAATAGTAAATGGGACAATGAACATAAAAGTTCTAACTTCTTTACTTATCTTTTTGCTCACTGATATTTCTCTTTGAAATTTAAGTCAGTGAATGTACTTAAGGCATCTACTTGTAAAAATTGTGTTTTCATATCCTTATAAATGAAACTTAATAGATGAAATAGATTAGCTGAAAAAGATCTCACAAATTAGTACTTAGAAATTTTTCTTAATTATTTCTTAAGTCCTTACTAATCCTTTCAAGTAAGTTTCTCATATTACTTAATCATAATCAAATAGGGGGAGATTGTTGATATAACTCCTCTCGGTGATTTGAATATGATTCCTCTTTACACTTAGTGAAATTCCTTGTTGAAGTTTAAGTTCAAATTTAGCGATAAGCATACGCTGACTGCCATCAACGGTCACTGAAGATCAAGGAACCTTAAGCTTATCTCTGAAGATTTGAAGATCAGCGATCACACCAAATGACCATTCAGCGAAAGTCAAAGACCAAGCCGAAGTAAGAGATAATCGGCTAGTGACCTGAAGCGGTTCAGCGATAGCAAAGATCAGCTATCCAAAGTGTGAAGTCTTGTGAATCCTCAGCGATACTGAAAGTTCATCCTTGAAGATTCAGTCTCAGCGATCAAGTAAAGCTTCTCATACAAGATTAACGTTGACCTTATCGTCAATGCACAAAAGACAAACCCTATACTATGTCAGAGAAGGACGTACGAATTGTCTCTTATG
This sequence comes from Silybum marianum, assembly GCA_036898165.1. Taxonomy (NCBI): domain Eukaryota; kingdom Viridiplantae; phylum Streptophyta; class Magnoliopsida; order Asterales; family Asteraceae; genus Silybum; species Silybum marianum. The sequence continues at coordinate 2,478,298 of CM072539.1, forward strand.
TCCCCATCATATCTGATATGGTACTGTTCATATGCGGCCAAAAACATGGCTGTATTCTGAGCAAAGGACAAGTCTCCTATGGATGTTTGCCACGTTGCACATACCTTTTGTCTTGCATTAAATGCAAACGGGTATAAATAAGATGAAGATATCTTCTTCATCAGTGTGCATGCAACCTTCTGCCTTAAACCTTCTGTATTCCTTCTTACTTCTTTCTTGTGCATCAATCTTAGTGATTTCTTAGTTACAATAGAATAGGTTTAAACTTGTTTTAATTTTCGCTTGTAACTGTAAATTTGTTTATGCAATATAAGCTAATTTAAAAACCCAAAACCTGTGTGTTTATATTCAACCCCGCGCCCCCCCCCCTTCTACAAACTGTTTCTATATCCAAGAACTCTTGTAGACTCCTTAGGGACCCACACCTTCAGAAGGAGGTGGTCCGTCCCCAAAAGGATCTCTGTAGATGACTTCAGTTATGAAGTTACCTGGACGACTTTGATTCCAAAACTGATTGACATCAGGGGGAATTTCGTAGTCCTCGTCATCATCATCTTTTCCCTGATGAGGAATATCCTCATCATCTTCATCATCATCCTCTTCATCATCATCATCATCATCAGCGTCAGCGACAGGTTTTGGATGATGAGGTTGTTGCTGGAGCTGTTGCTGACGTAAGTAGATATAGGAGTTCCAAGGGTTACTTCATTTACTCTTCCTATTATCTCGTCAGCGGGCTCTTTGGCGCATCTCTCCCCTTCAATGCTATCAGCAGGTAAGACGTGCACCATGACATTACGCACATTAGAGCTTATATCATTAAGACTCATAGTGTGCGCAGACTGGTTATGGGTTACTTGATTCAGCGTGCTCCTGTCTGCATCAGTAAAAGGAGGGGCCCCTATCAGCGATGCTCTTTAAGAGCAGTGTCATTGCAGCTTGAGTCTTCTGAATAGACTCAATTGCCTCACCCTGAGCTTTTACGGCCTTCTCCAGCCTATCGAGGGCCCTTCCATCGGCCAAAGTGTCATCCTTTAATGTCTGAGCGTCTGTGTAGGTGTTGTTCACTGTGGCCTTCATCCCACGCACACCAGCAACCGTCCGAAAGATATACTCAGAAGAGAGTTGAAGATTGTCCACCCTGGCCCTTGTAAGGGCACTCTCTTGTACCAGGAAATGAATCGCTGGGAAAGAGGGGTTTAGAAAGACAATCTTAGGAATATCCACAAGAAAGGTCGGAAGCTTAGCAGGGAGGTTCTCCTGTTTGATTCCTGTTAGACTTCATTCTGCGTAAAGTATGAACCAGAATATCACAAGTATCAAAGATCAGAAGTTAAGTCAGAAGCGCATCTTCTGACTTATGTCATCGCAGAGGCGCCCATAGATTTGAAGAACCTCTGGACTCTAACTGTTATCTCATACGCGCTTGTGATGACGTGGCGATCATACTTTCTGTGGGTCCCTGTACGTAACTGATTCTGTTAACTAGTATAGCTGACGTGTCAATTCCTGATAGGCTAGATCGTTGACCTTTACTTTGTAATAGTATAAATAGATTCATTCTTTACTGTAACACGAGACGATCTTGGAGAGAAATTGTGTTGTTCATTCATACGTATTGTAATCAAGTTCAAGGTTATTAATACGATTTCTCAATTGTTCTTCAAGTTTGTTCTTACTGTTCTTACTGCTTATCATTAATGTTCAGTATTAATCGTAGATCGACGTTGCTTCCACTCATACTTTGTTATACGATCTGTTGATTTGATTATTAGAAAGGATCTGGGTTCCAACAATTGGTATCAGAGCCTGATAATCAATCTATTGATTATTAGATCTCTTCCCGTTTGTAGAAATCCCTATTCTACCTGCAATTAATTTCATCTTAAACTACCGTTCTCAATTCTACCATGTTTTTCGAGATTTTGTTTATTTCATACAATTCTCTCTAAATCAGTGGTAATTTTGGTTTAAATTTGAAATTCAGTAAGAATATCGGCTCATTTATACTCATCTGAAATTTATTTAATCCAAATTTTAACAGCATTACCTTCTATTCTCTTAATCTCCGTTTTCTGAAAAATGGCAAATCAAAACATGAAAGCCATATACACTTCTGGATCCTTGACCAAACCTCCAACTCTAATCCGTGATGAATATCCTCAATGGAAGATCCGAATGATCAATTTCTATGAAGGATTAGATGTTGAAATCTATCCTACTGTTTTGAATGGTCCATTTATACCAATGACCACCATTCCAAGGATTCCTGCTACTGCTACTACTGATGAAATTCCCGGCCGACCAGTTCCAAAGCAAAGAGGAAATTGGTCTGATGAAGAAAAGGCGAAAGTGGAAATAGCTAAAAAGGCAAAGAGTCTTTTGATGGCTATTCCAAATGAGATTTTCCAATCTCTGGATTCATGCGAAACTGCAAAAGAGTTATGGGATCAGCTTGAAAATCTTCTCGAAGAAGAAGCAAAAATGAAGAAAAATAGAAGAGCTCAAACTCTGAATGAATATAATAGTTTTTAAGCTATTCCAGAAGAGAATCTGGAGCAGACCTTTCACAGATTTAACACTCTGATAAATCTATGCAAGAGATGTGATATAGTAAGATCCAAGGAAGACAAAAAATTTCTATTTCTTAAACGATTGAATCTAGAATGGTCTAATCTCTTTATGTCTCTTCAAGCTAACCAAGACATAGAAATGTGGTCTCTGCACGATGTTTTTGGCACTCTTCAGGCTAATGAAAAGGAAGTTGTTCAGAAGAAAACTTCAATTGGCGGACCTCTAGCCCTAATCTCTGAATCCAGAGGGTAAGACAGAAGGAGTAAAGAGAGTGAGAGGAAAGGAAAGAGCAAGGCATTCATCTCAAAAGCAAGTATAGAACGTGCTTCTGATTCTGATGATGATATCAAATCTTTTTGCAGAATCGCTAGCGCTTATTACCAAACAATTCACCAAAAAGTTTGGTAATAGATCTTTTCAAAGGAACAGAAGATTTGATCGCCTCACTCAAACTTATGCTCCAAGGCAAGAAATCCAGAGAGCTGAAAAATCAGAATCAGAGAAGAAAGAAGGAGAGCTGAAAAAGAAAAAGGATGTGTGTTACAGGTGCGGAAAGCCAGGTCACTATTCCAAAGACTGCAGAGGTGCTCTTGTAAAAGACAAGTCGTACTACAAGAATAAATACAAGTACAACGTTGTCGAAAGAGCTCATTATGCTGAAAAAGAGAACTGGTTGGATGACGAGTCAAGCAGAGATGAAGCCATGTTTTGTGGAATGGCTAAGGCAGATGAGTCAGAAGATCAGCCTTCTGAAACTCCGATTTGTAGTTTATCTGAATGCTCTGAACTTGAGAACACCATCATGATTTTAACCAATGATTTTGAAAATCTTAAACAAAAGCTGATTATAGAAAAGAAATTGAGGAAAATTCTTGAACTAACTCTTTCTACAATCCAAAGAGAACGAGATATTTACAAAAGAGAAAAGGATATTTTAAATGATGAAAAGATGGAAATATCTGTTGAAAATGAAAAGATTTCCAAACTTTTGAAAAATACAGAAGTTAAACTGAAAGAAGAGAAAAAGAACTTCATTAAAGTTCTGGAAGGTAAAGACAAAGAGATTAAAGCTAAAGAGAGTGACAGATAGAATTCTGTAGTACTCAAAAATTATTTTCTAAAGGAAAGAGAGTTTTTGCACATTGAGCTTCAAAACAAAGAGCTACAGATCAAAAAATATCTGGATGCTCAAAAAGTGCATGATAAAATCAATACACAAGTAGGGAAAACCGGACTTCGTTATGAGGATTTGGTTCCTACATGTGTAAAAAGCGGTCTACTCTGGAATCTGTATTCTGTTTAGGAAAAGAACAAAAGCCTGTTTTTCCTATCTTATATGAGCAATCTGCTTTCAAAAAATCAAGATATGAAAATGGTCATCGTGTGAGAAAACTCAAGTACAAAAATATCAAGTACTCTTTTAAAAAACTAACTCACGTTGATCTAAATTTAGTCCAAAAGAAGAGTGATATTTTCAAGTTTGGATCGATTACTCATATAACTTTGAATCCAGAAGGTGATGAATTTAAACCTATACAAGCAGAAGATGAGCTAAGACTTACTTTTCAAAACGAAATTCTCTTAACTCTGGATGAGTGTTTTAAACTTGAACATATGGTTGATCAAAACTTTATTGAAAATCATCCAGAGATTTTCTTGTTCTTTTGTTCACTTAAATCTTTCTGAAACCCAAGACAATTTGGAGTTTATTACTTATCCCTGGGAAACTGATGATCAAGATGATGATGATTTCTTTGATAATTCAGAGAAATATATTTCAACATTTGAAATCTCTTGCCACAAGAATATTCAAAGGCTCCAGAGGTAATAAAAAATGAGGATGCTCCTTTCTTATACACTAATGAACCTCTGGAAATCAGAGCCTCTGGCCCTAATGTTGAAAAACATTCGAGTGGAATACCAATACTCTCTGTTCCTCCAAAAGGACAGAGAAATGCGGTTTCTATTCACCCAGACTTTCTTAGGATGTGTCTTAAAGCTAAAACTTGTCTTGAACTCGAAAAGGAGGAGAGTCTAAAAAAGAAAGCCAATACTCAGCAATAATCTCATAAATCAAAACCTCAGAAGTTTACTTATGAACAAAAAGGAAAATGGAAATCTAATTCTTCTACTCCTGTTTCAGAAAAATCCAAGGTTCTTGAGATGTCTCATCAGAGGAAGCCGCCACAGAAGAACACATTTACATCTAAGCGTAAGTGTAGCCTAGATAAGAAGTTCGATAGAACTACTGATGCTAGAATAGAGAGAAATAAGAAAAATTGTAATTATCATTCTAGTAATGAAAATTTCAAGCAATCTTTTATGTTTCAGAATTCTGAATGTTTCTCCTTGTTCTTAAAACTTAAGCAATTTTTCTCAAGGCCCTCTGATTATTTCTCTAAACATCAAAAGAATTCCAACTTCAGAAATCAAACCAAAAGGAACAATGAAAATAAAAAGGGAAAACTGATAACCTCTGCAAATTCTAATCAAGCTTATATTAAACGGGATCAACCATTCAAACCTAACATTAAAGAACCCATTATGAAATGGGTACCTAAATCCGTCTGATTCTGATTGCAGAAATAACGTGTGCACATCTGGTATCTTGACTCTGGATGCTCGAGGCACATGACTGGAACGAGAAAGTTAATCTCCAAATTCAAAGATAAAAGCGGAGGAGCAGTAACGTTTGGCGATGATGGTAAGGGTCAAATAAAAGGCTATGGTACTCTACAAGAAGGTAATATTACCTTATCCAAAGTAGTTCATGTTTCTGGTTTGAAACATAACCTGTTAAGTGTAAGTCAACTATGTGATTCTAAGATACTAGTTGTATTTGATGCAAAACACTGTTACTTATTTTCTGTTGGTCCCTAATGGGTCTACAAGTGTTCAATAAATAGTAAACAGTTTGTAGAAGGGGGGGGGGGGTTGAATACAAACACACAGATTTTGGTTTTTAAATGAGTTTATATATCATAAACAAACTCAATGATTTGAATATGATTTCTTTAATATACTTAGTGAAATTCCTTAGTTAAGCTTCTGTTCAAATTCAGCGATAGCATACGCTGATTACCATCAGCGATCGCTGAAGATCAAGGAACAACAAGCTTATCTCTGAAAATCTGAAGATCAGCTATCACACCAGAAGACCATTCAGCGAAAGTCAAAGACCCTAGCTGAAGAAAGAGATAATCAGCTAAGTGAACTAAAGCGGTTCAGCGATAGCAGCGATTGTCTACTCAAAGTGTGAAGTCTTGTGAAGCCTCAGCGATACTGAAAGTTCATCCTTGAAGATTCAGTATCAGCGATCAAATGAAGCTTCATTTGCAATATTAAAGATTGATCTTATCCTCGATGCACAAAAGTCAAACCTAGAACCATGTCAGAAAAGGACGTACGACTTGCCTCTTATGTCCCCATCATATCTGATATGGTACTATTCATATTCGGCCAAAAGCATGGTTGTCTTATTAGGACGGACAAGCTTCCTATGCCAGCTTGACACGTGGCGTATACCTTTTGTCTTGCATTAAAGGCAAACGGGTATAAATAAGATGGAGATGTCATCTTCATCTTAATGCATGCTTCTTTCTAACCTATACCTTCTTTATTCTTTCTTTCATCTTCTTGAGCATCAAACTTAGTGTTTCTTAGTTACAATAGAATAGGTGTTAAACTTGTTCTTATTCCGCTTGTAACTGTAAATTTGTTTATTTTCAATAAACTAATTTAAAAACCAAAATCTGTGTGTGTTTTTATTCACCCCCCCCCCCTTCTACAAACTGTTCTCTCTTGATTGAACTCTTGTAGACCCTTTAGGGACCAACAAGTGGTATCAGAGCAGTGTTTGCTTCTTAAATCTTTAAAATATTTTTTTCTTAAAACTATTTTAAAATGTCAAACCCTAATACGAACTACAATGATAATGGATCTTTAGCTAAACCTCCAAGATTTAGCCATGATAATTTTCCATTTTGGAAGGAAAGAATGACTCTATTTCTAGAGGGATCTGATCCAAAGATTCCCTACTATCTAGAAAATGGACCATTTGTTCCTACAACAATAGTAGCTAGTGTTTCTGCCACCACTGCTACTCCAGCCATTCCTGAAAGGGTTATTGTTAAAACTCCTAACAGATTGACTAAAGAAGACAAGATAGAAATTGCTATTGACTCTAGAGCTAGATCTATAATAGCAATGGCTTTACCAGATGAAGTCTATCATTCTGTCATGAAAATGAGGACTTCTAAGGCCATGTGGGATACTTTACGTGTCCAGTATGAAGGAACTTCTGAGGTTAAAGTCACTAGATGAATAAACCTTGTAAGAAAATATGAGAGTTTTGTGTATCAAAAGGGTGAATCTCTTTCTCAAATTCACCAGCGATTCAACTATTTGTTGATTGATCTTAAATCAGTCAACAGAGTGTATTCGAACGCTGAAATTCTGACAAAATTCATGGAGGTATTACCCGATCAATGGGCAGTGTACACTACATGTCTAAAGATGTCAAAGAATCTTGAAACCTTGTCCTTAAGTGCATTATATGGTATGCTCTTAAATGAGGAACAATCTCAACTTCTAAGGAAGAACCTCATAATTGAACTCAAAGGTGCCAAAAGTACTTCTTTGGCACTTATGACTTCTGAGGGAACTCCTTCTAAAAATGTCTCTTCTTCCACTATCACCTCCATCACTGAATTAGGTCAAACTGATTCAGAAGATCAACTCACTGATGCGGACATCTCTGAGTTTGATAACTGTCTAGCCCTCTTAACTAATAACTTTAAAAGATTTGCTAGAAAGAGCAATTTTCGAAAACCTTCTAACCTCTCTGACTCTGAAAAGCAAAAAACGTTACCCGCTGAGAAAGCCTCATCAATATGCTTCAACTATCAGCGAAAGAGTAACTTTGCCAGTGAATGCAGGTCGAAGAAAGTTGCAGCTCCCACTACCTCCCATACCTCTGATAAAAAGGAGAAGTATTTGAAATTGAAAGAAAAATACAAAGATATGAAGAAACACCAGCAAAAAGGCAAAGGCCTTGTCGCTGAAGAAGTTGACTGGGATGCTGAAGATGACTGGGCCAAGACCTCTGAAGAGTCTGGTTCAGATGAAGAAGATCTTGCCTTCCTCTGTCTAATGGCAAGAATTGAGGACGCTGAAGAAGTCACTGAGACTTCTTCCTCTGAGTCTCCTTCTACTCAGGTAACTATTCCCTCTATCTCTTTACCTTCTGAAGGTGATAACTTGTCAGCTCTCGATGCTATGACTGTTGATTTTTACGATGCTTTAAATGGAAAAATTAAGGCCGAGAAAATTAACACTGACTTATCTGAACAATTAAAAAATTTCCATATAAGAATCAAAGAACTTTCTAAAATTGATGAATCTCTCAAGGACCAAGTGTTTGCGAATCAAACAATAAGCATCGAGAAACAACAAGCTATCGCTGATAGGGAAAAGGCTATCGCTGATCTCAAGTCTGAAAAGGCAACCATCGAAGGATGGTGTAAGGCTTCTGATAAAGTCAATGAGATCATCAATGCTCAAATACCTATGAAAGTAAGAAGTTGGTTAGGCTATAACCCTGAAAAGGAAGAATCAGAGAATGATCGTTCCATGCTCAAATTTGGAATGTTAGTCTCCTCTATCCCTGATCCTTCTTCTTCAACTTCTTCTTCAACTTCTTCTTCCCTCCTCTTCTTAAGAGAAGCTTTCTATATTTAATTCTAAGAAAGTGATCAAGAACGAGTTTCTTAATCAAGTTCCTAAGAATAAGAAAACTCAAGATAGGAATAAGAAGTCCTCAGAGAAAGTTTCTAAAACTGGGAAGAAGGTCCCTAACTTTTCTCAGAGACCAACCCCCAGAATTAAAATCGATCTCACTCCTACCCCTGAAAAGGTTGTTATACCTCCAAGGACCATGGATAAAGGAATTCTTGGACCTATCCCTGAGAAATTTCCTACTCCCTCTCTGATTTCCAAACCCTTAAAGTATAGGAAATGCTATCATTGTGGTGAAACTACCCATAATGCAAGCAAACGTCCTAATGTTACTAGAGCTGATAAACTAGCTAATGGAAAGAAAGTAGCTCAAGCTGATAAATCAGCGAGAGTAAAATCCACCAAGGTTGCAAAACCATCTAAGGTGAAGATATCCACTGAAGAGAGTTCTTCAGCTAGTAGCTCCTCCGCCAATCCTCTATCTAACCAAGCAGGACCCATAGTAATATGGGTACCTTTAAACAATTAATCTTTTGTTGTATGCAGAGTGCCAAAGGTATTTGGTATCTTGATAGCGGATGCTCAAGGCACATGACTGGCAGAAAATCTCAGCTCTCTGATTACAAAGAAGAAGCTGGTCCATCAGCGACCTTTGGTGGAAATGGCAAATGATACACTAAAGGTTATGGAATTCTATCCAACGGAGCCACATTGTTTTCTCGTGTTGCCTACGTTGAGGGACTAAAGCACAATCTCTTGAGCGTTAATCAGTTATGTGACAAAGACTTCAAAGTTCTATTTTTAAAGAATAGATGTGCTGTCACTGACGGAAATGATAAGCTTGCCCTTACAGGCAAAAGAGTGGAAAATGTATATGTCATAAATATGAATAGTTCTCACTCTAAGAACATGTGCTTTATCTCTGAAGCATCCACTGACATAAACTGGTTATGGCATAAAAGAATCTCTCACCTCAACTTTAAGACAATAAATGAATTGTCTCAAAAAGACCTTGTCAGAGACCTCCCAAATCATACCTTTATAAAGGAATCTCTTTGTTCAGCGTGTGAGAAGGGAAAGCTGACAAAAGCCTCCTTCAGGTCAAAGCAAGTTTCTTCAGTGACCACTCCTCTTCATCTACTCCACATGGATCTATTTGGACCTGTCAATGTCCAATGTATCTCTGGGAAGAAATACACTTTAGTGATTGTTGATGAATACTCCAGATACACATGGGTTGTCTTGCTTCAATCCAAAAGTGATACCCCTGAAATGATAATTTCTTTTATCAAAAAGATGGAAGTTTTGAACAATCTAATTGTTCGTTCCATAAGAAGTGATCATGGCACTGAATTCAAAAACAGTACTCTGGTAAACTTCTTTGAAGAAAGAGGTACCTCTCACAACTTCTCCTCAGTAAGAACCCCTCAGCAAAATGGTGTTGCTGAAAGAAGAAATTGTACTATCATCGAAGCGGCTCGCTCAATGCTCAGCGAATCGCATCTACCCACTTAGTTCTGGGCCGAAGCAGTTAGTACAGCATGCTTCACTCAAAATCGATCCCTGATAGTTAAAGGATTTAAGAAGACCCCCAATGAATTATTTCATGGGAGAAGACCTACTTTGAAATATTTCCACATTTTTGGATGTAGATGTTATATTCTGAATGACAGAGATCATTTGGGTAAATTTGATCCAAAAGCTGACGATGGTATATTTCTTGGATACTCCTCTGTATCTAAATCCTTCAGAGTCTTCAACAAAAGACGACAACATGTTGAAGAATCCATGCACGTTAACTTTGATGAATCTCGTCCCATTCATACATCTCATTCTCTTGAGGATGATGAAGACTAGAATGCCTGGATGAAATCTCATTATGGGGAACCTGAAACCTATTTCAGCAATCAACCTCCTGCTGAAGAACGTGATGATGAAATCCCTGTGAATTCTTTAAGTGACAATCATCCATCTTCAGGGATGAATGTTACTCCTCTGAATCAGATTCCTGTTGCTTATTCCTCTCTTGGAAATTCCTTAGTGAATACCCAAACCATATTTGAAAATCAACCCCCTGAATTGATTCTAAATGAAGTACCTGTTGCCGAAACAAGTCCTATTTCAGAAATTGAAGAACAGGTCGCTGAATCTGCTGTTGATCTCTCTCCTCAACCACCAGCTCAGTGATGGACTGCAAGTCATCCAATAAATCAAATTATTGGTGATCCCACTGCAGGTATCAAAACACGTAGAGGTACAGGTAATATCTGTCTTTATGTTAACTTCATTTCTCTCTCTGAACCTAAAAAGGTAGATAAAGCTATCTCTGATCCTAGCTGGGTTTCAGCTATACAAGAAGAACTAACTGAATTTCGTAGAAATAAAGTTTGGAATCTTGTTCCAAGACCCTCTGATAAAACTGTCATAGGCACCAAATGGGTTTTCAGAAATAAGCTAGATGAAAACGGGACTATAATTCGCAATAAGGCCAGACTTGTTGCTCAAGGTTATAGACAGGAAGAAGGAATTGACTATGATCAAACCTTTGCACCTGTTGCTCGTTTAGAAGCCATAAGACTCTTTTTAGCTTATGCTGCCTATAAAGACTTCAAATTTTTCGAATGGATGTTAAAAGTGCTTTTCTAAATGGAAAACTCAGCGAGGAAGTTTATGTTGAACAACCCCCTGGTTTCTCAGACTCTAACCATCCTGGTTATGTTTTTTAACTTGAAAAAGCTCTTTACGGGTTAAAACAAGCTGCTAGAGCTTGGTATGATACCCTTTCTAAATTTCTTCTTAAAGAAAATTTTGTTCGTGGAAAAATTGACCAAACCCTGTTTTTAAGAAAATATAAAGGTCATACTATTCTCGGTTAGATATATGTTAATGACATTATCTTTGGTTCCACATGACCCAAACTTTGCACTCGTTTCGCTGCAAGAATGCAAGAATGCAAAAACAATATAAACAATAACATATTTTCTAGGATTGCAGATTAAGCAATCTGACAAAGGAATTTTTATTTGTTAAAGAAAATATGTTAAAGACATGATGAATAAATTCGACATGAATCAATGCTCATCGATGAAGACCCCTATGGTGCCTCCTCTAACGTTGAACAAGGATCCCAATGGGAAACCAGTCAATGTCACTGCCTATCGAGGAATGATTGGATCTCTGCTGTATCTTACAGCAAGTAGGCCAGACATCATGTACGCTACCTGTCTCTGTGCTCGGTATCAGGCTGAACCGAAGGAATCCTATCTAATCCTGTAAAGCGAATCTTTAGATATCTGAAAGGAACTCCAAATCTTGGTCTCTGGTATCCCAAAGGCTCAGGATTTGATCTTATTGGTTACTATGACAGTGACTTTGCAGGTTGTAAGATAGATAGAAAGAGCACCACTGGAGGGTGTCAGCTGCTACGTGGAAAGCTAATAAGTTGGACAAGTAAAAAGCAAAACTCAGTGTCCACGTCCACCACTGAAGCTGAGTATGTAGCCGCTGGTAGTTGTTGTGCTCAAATCCTTTGGATGAGAAATCAACTAAGAGACTACAATCTCAAGCTCTCTAAAATTCCTATCCATTGTGATAGTACTGGTGCTATTGCGATTGCCAACAACCCTGTACTTCACTCCAAAACCAAGCACATTGAGATCCGATATCACTTTATCATTGATCATGTGATGAATGGTGAAGTTGAGCTCCATTTAGTACCTACTGAATATCAGCTCGCTGATCTTTTAACCAAGCCTCTTGATGAAACTAGATTCAATCTACTCATCAGCGAACTTGGTATGTTGAATGCTGAATAATTTATTATTCAGTAACCAACAAGGGATACAAATAAAGCTTTCAAACTTTCCACTCTTTGAACTCTGATTCAGCGATATTTGGGTCATCTCCTCAGGTATTATCTTCAAATTCTTATCACTCTTTGATATGTTTTCTCATCAAAGAATGACTTTCTTAAAATTAAAACTCCTCACTGACAATCCTTTATTATTAGTGATGAAGATATTTCTAAAATTAATAATGATAAACCTTCCTTATGGATAATTATCATTATAATCTTTTAAAAATAAAGAAAAGGTCACGTCAGACCTTTTTCTGACACACGACGGACCGCGACGTTTCCATTCCAACTCCTTTCTTGGAACGTGCGCTAGGTCATCATTTCTTTTTCAAAAAGCTAAAACCGTCGTTTAGCACTCCTTTCTCTCTCTCTCCTCTTGCTATTTAAGCATCTCTTTTGCCTTACTTTATTTCTTCCGCTTTCATAACTCTCCTAAACGCAAAAGAAACTTTCAAATCTTCAAGTTTTCTCAAGAACACCAAGAACACGCATTTATGTGTTTTCTTCTCGAAATCAACTAAGGTTTGATCTAAACCTTGAATTATGACTGGAAACATCTTGTTTCACCTCTTCTTCTCCTTAAAACTCTAAAAATGATATAAAAACATTTCTTAAAGACAAAAATAAAGATAATCTGGATCAAACTTAAATGGTTTTCCTTTATAAAAACCCTGTTCTAAGTTCATTTCCTTAGAACAGAAGATTATTTTTTAAAATTTTATCCATTTACCTAAGTTTTTTTTATATTGTTTATAACAAGCATTTTGATATTGTTCTTCAAAATATTTGTTCTCTTTGACCTTAAATTTGGTATTCTTTATACCAAACTCTGGTTTATACATTTATGTATAAAACCATGATTTACCTCTTTGGTGTTCCTATCTTTCCCACAGCAATGGCCTCTGCAAGTAAGACCGCTGCAACCTCTGCTGCTGAAGACACTACCTTGGTCGCTGCACCAACCTGTCATTTTCCCTTGGAAAGAGCCGTCTTCAAGTCCTGCAACTACATTGCATTGATGGAGATCCCTGCAGACCGCCCTCAATTCACTGAAGGAGCAAACTTCATTAACGTGTGCCCACTGATGTACGCTTTCGTCCACAACCCAGTGGGCATCTCTTCTCATCTCCAAGTCCTATGGTACACGGCTCATTGTACTATGCTAACAACTGATAAGGGAACCGAACTCCCTGCTATTAGATTCAAGATTCCAGATCTTGGGTTCTTCTCTTTCACTGCTTGGGTTTATCAGGAAGGCTCTGCGTCTCCTTGTACGCGCAAAGAATCAACAATGGGGCGCTGAACCCACCAAGATGCAAATCGATGCATTCTTGGACTCTATCGGATATGCTTGGGAGAATCCCTCTCTAAAGACGGTGGGTTCTAAGGTAGAGAAGAAAAGGCTACCTGCTCGCTGGCAATACATCTTCACCCAGGTGATCCAATGCCTTGGGTCGAAGATCGGCTCGCACGACCAAGCGAGCAAGCACTTCCAAGACCTTGCTTACTCCCTCTGCACCGGCCACAACCTCAACTACGCTGACTATATCTTCAGCGACATGGTTAGTCGCATCAGCGCCGCCACCAGACATCCCGTCATCCCTTATCCTCGCTTCTTCGCGACCATAATAGAAGTTGCCTTCGAGGAAGCATACCCGAAGGTCGGCGATCACTCCTTCTCTGTCGTAGGGAAGAAGTCCCTGGACATTGAGGAACGTCCAGGTGATGCTCCTTTCACTCCTTACATGCTGCAGGTGATCGGAGCTCCTCTTCCAGTGTCCAGCTCGCTGTCCAACCCAACAGCGAGCAACCCAGACACTGCTGCCGCTGTTAAGAGGAAGCAACCAACCGATGGTCATAAAAAGACCATCGCAACCAAACTCAAGAAGCCAAAGAAGATGGTCTCTCAAAATACCACTCTCTCTGATTTTGGTGTACTACCAAAACCACCTAAAACCTCAGCCACTTCAACGGTCTTCTCAATCGTTGTTGCTTCATCAGCACTACCTACCTCATCAACGACTCCGGTCACTGAGGGTGTTTTAGCCGGCTCTGCTGAAGTTGGATCAGGTACTACTTTCACCGCCTTCTTATCTACTTCTATGTCCTCTTCTTTGGTCCTCACCTCAGCAAGTGACTCAGCGATAGTTGTCCCTATCCCTGATAATGCTGAAATGCACGCAGTCCAAACCTCAATATTGTTTAGGCAATCTGAGTTTTCGAAGGCCAAATTACAAGGACCTCAGAGTATCTCTCTCAGATATTCTAAGACACTTGTCAGTGATCCTCAAGAGACTGCCTCTGCATATGTGGTCCCTAAGAGTAATCCTCATGATACTCTCAGGGAGAAACATACATTTTTTCATCCATCTTCTAATTCGGATGTGTTTTTGGCATCTTTATCTATGTCATCATCAGGTTTCGCTTCTATTCCAACTTCAGCGACGACAACCACCACCACCAGCGCTCCTCCCATCAGCAAGGATATGGGGAAGTCTCCTCAGGGTCCTCCCAGCGCTGCTCGGCTCAGAGACGTGAAGCAAGAGATGGCTACTCTGAAGCTTCCCACTCTAGTCACTGAGCTACCTCCCATTGTCCTTCCCAACCCTACATTCCCTGCAATTGACTATCTGGTCAAGGAATGTGCTCTCACAAGGGCTAGGGTGGACAACCTTCAGACGTCTGCCGAGCTAATCTTCAAACGGATCGTTGGTACTCCAGCAATCAAGACTAACGTCAGCAACCTCATCTCTGACGTTTTCGGCCTGAAAGAAGATAACAGGGCCTTTCATCAAACACTGACAAGCCTGGAGCAGAAAGTTGCTGCTCAAGCAAACGTCCTTGAGTCTATTCAAAAGACTCAATCCGATGTGATGCAGATGCTCACAAAGCTCTCTGAGGCAGGTTCCTCTTCTTTCAACGTTGCTGATCGGATCACGCTTCAGGATAATGATGCGAAGCTAAAGGACGTTCAGACGAATGTTCGCACTCTGATGGTGCATTGTCTACCTCCTGATAACGTTGAGGGGGAGAGATGTGCCAAAAAGTTCGCTGACGAACTTATCTCGGAGCATAACCAGAGGTTCCCTGGAGAGAGAATTTCTCCACAAATCTAGCGGGCTGAAGCTGAAGAAGAAGAAGAAGAAGAAGAAGATGATGAAGAAGATGATGAAGAACCTATCCCTCACTATGGGGGGATGGATGATGATGAAGACGAAGATGACACTGGAAGTGCCTTCAGATTGTCAAGGCCTGGAGTTGCTCATCAAGAGCCCTTGGGGGATGGACCACAACCCTCTCGGGGACAATCCGGTCCCTCAGGAAAAGGAAAAGAAGTGGTAGATATGGATACCACTATCCCTATATCTGAGGGGGAGACCACTCATGAGGTTTCTTATCCTCTTATCCCTTTCATAACTCTTCTCTCTGAAACTCCCACACCTCCTTCACCTACAAAAACTCCCTTTGACAATACTATTTCCTCCTCTCCTTCCCTCAGTGATCCCCGTCCCCCAAAGGACTCAACTTCATGGAAGGAACCTTCCTCTGAAGAGCAGTTTATGTACATAATAGAAACTGACTCTGAAGAAGAAGAAGACCTTATTCCCAGGCGTCACGTTCAAAAGAAGATCATAAGCG
This sequence comes from Silybum marianum, assembly GCA_036898165.1. Lineage (NCBI taxonomy): Eukaryota > Viridiplantae > Streptophyta > Magnoliopsida > Asterales > Asteraceae > Silybum > Silybum marianum. Next base: position 2,494,103 of record CM072539.1, read on the forward strand.
AGCCTGAAGAAGAAGAAAGGCGAATAAAATTCCTTAAGGAATTCGAGGCTAGAAGAATAAGGGTGCCTGAAGCTGAACCCATTGAAGCCGTACCAATAAGGATGGTAGATGAATTCTACTTTCTGTCCAGAAAAGAGAGAGAACAAGCATTGGAAGCACAAAGGATCAGGGATGAGGAAATAAAGCAAACTGAGAATGATCTTGTTTTAGCAAGGAAATTTCTCAGAGAAGACTCTGCAAGAGATAAGGCGGCCAGAGATCAACTGAAAGGGTCGCTGAAGAGCTTGTACAGAGAGAACTTGCACAAGAAAATTTGAATGTAGATCCAATTCTTGCTCAACAGAAGATTCTAAGTGCACTATTCGCTGAAGCCACTATGCAGAAAGACAAAGAGCTTGATTGGTGCACTGACAGACTGAAATTTCGAAGATCTGAAGCCAAAATCATTCATGCAACTATCCAAGGTGGTCCAAAGGTATATTTAAGAATGACAAGAACGAACAGAACAGAGAGAGAAGAAGCCAAATTCTTAAGAATTTATGGATACACTGAATGGTTAGAAATTAGAGACGCCATTCAGGGTTCCAAATCCAAATTCAAGGACGTGGTGGACAGTGTGCTGGATCAGTTGCTGCAAAGAATGTCACAACATGTGCAAGTTCTCCCTCTCCCTAAATCATCTAAGAAGAAAAGATCAACTACTGAAGGAAGTTCAAGTGCTAAGAATGAGCATGAAACTAAATATGATTATCAAAGCATTCTTGGTTATCTTGAGCTCCATGATATATCAATGCTTTGTACCTCACTCCCTCAAAACCGAAGATATGAAGAAGATGAAATCATCTCACTGCCTGAACCTGGTATGGTATTCTTGGATAATGAAGGATTCTTAGGACTCTTCGGAAACCAAGAGATTCGCAAGGCCCCATCCTCTCTCATAAAGATCATGCTTTGGCGCTGCTGGTCAGACACCCCTCTGATGAATCGGCAGAAGACACTTTATGAGAATGAGTTACAAAGACGAAACGAGAATATCTCTGAGTAGTTATAGATTTCTATTTCCTTTGTAATATTTCTTCAGTGTACAAGTACTTCACTTTTATTATTGTAATTTCATTTCTCTATAATTTCTTCAGATTATATTTAATGAAATTCAATCAGAGTACTTTACTCCATCCTAGTACTGAAAAGATCCCTGAAAATAGTAAAAAGGACAATGAACATAAGAGTTCTATTTTCGTTACATTATCTTAACTCACTGATCTTTCACTCTGAAAAATCAATCAGTGAATGTACTTTAAGCTTATTTACATGTAAAAATTGTGTTTTCATATCCTTATAAATGAAACTCAATTCAAATAGTAGACTAGCTGAAAAAGACTTTATAGATTAGTACTTAGAAAAATTTTCTTTAAATGTTTCCTAAGTCCTTACTAGTCTCTTAAAGCAATTTTCCTATGTTGCTTAATCAAAATCATATAGGGGGAGATTGTTGATCATAACTTCTTTCAATGATTTGAATATGATTTCTGTTCAAATACTTAGTGAAATTCCTTAGTTAAGCTTCTGTTCAAATTCTGCGATAGCATACGCTGATTACCATCAGCGATCGCTGAAGATCAAGGAACAACAAGCTTATCTCTGAAGATCTGAAGATCAGCTATCGCATCAGAAGACCATTCAGCGAAAGTCAAAGACCCTAGCTGAAGAAAGAGATAATCAGCTAAGTGAACTGAAGCGGTTCAGCGATAACAGCGATTGTCTACTCAAAGTGTGATGTCTTGTGAAGCCTCAACAATACTGAAGTTCATCCTTGAAGATTCAGTATCAGCGATCAAATGGTGCTTCCTTTGCATGATTAAAGATTGATCTTATCCTCGATGCACAAAAGTCAAACCTAGAACCATGTCAGAAAAGGACGTACGACTTGTCTCTTATATCCCCATCATATCTGATATGGTACTGTTCATATTCGGCCAAAAGCATGGTTGTCTTATTAGCAAGGACAAGCTTCCTATCCAAGCTTGACACGTGGCGTATACCTTTTGTCTTGCATTAAATGCAAACGGCTATAAATAAGATGGAGATATCTTCTTCATCTTAATGCATGCTTCTTTCTAACCTGTACCTTCTTTATTTTTTCAATCATCTTCTTGTGCATCAAACTTAGTGTTTCTTAGTTACAATAGAATAGGTGTTAAACTTGTTCTTATTCCGCTTGTAACTGTAAATTTGTTTATTTTCAATAAACACATTTAAAAACCAAAATCTGTGTGTGTTTGTATTCAACCACCCCCTTCTACAAACTGTTCTCTCTTGATTGAACTCTTGTAGACCCTTTAGGGACCAACATTAAGTTTGATGCACAAGAAGAAGGAAGAAACAAATACAGAGGGTTTAGGTTTAGAAGGAAGCATGCATTAAGATGAAGAAGATATCTTCATCTTATTTATACCCGTTTGCATTTAATGCAAGACAAAAGGTACATGCCACGTGTCAAGCTTGCATAGGAAACTTGTCCTTGTAAATAAGACAACCGTGTTTTTGGCCGAATATGAACAGTACCATATCAGATATGATGGGGATATAACAGACAATTCGTACGTCATTTTCTGACAAGGTATTAGGTTTGACTTTTGTGCATCGAGGATAAGATCAATCTTTAAGCTTGTAAAGAAAGCTTCATTTGATCGCTGACTCTGAATCTTCAAGGATGAATCTTCAGTATCGCTGAGGCTTCACAAGACTTTACACTTTTGATTAGATAATCGCTGCTATCGCTGAACCGCTTCAGTTCACTTAGCGGATTATCTCTTTCTTCAGCTAGGGTCTTCGACTTTTGCTGAATGGTCTTCTGGTGTGATAGCTGATCTTCAGATCTTCAGAGTTAAGCTTTGTTCCTTGATCTTCAGCGATCGCTGATAGTAATTAGCGTATGCTATCGCTGAATATTGATAGAAGCTTATGCAGTGGAATTTCTCTAAGTATACAAAAGGAATCATATTCAAATCATCGAGAGGAGTTTTGATCAACAATCTCACCCTATTTGATTATGATTAAACAACATGGGAAAATTGCTTTAAGAGACTAGTAAGGACTTAGGAAACATTTAAAGTAAAATTTCTAAGTACTAATCTGTAAAGTCTTTTTCAGCTAGTCTACTGTCTGAATTGAATTTCATTTATAAGGATATGAAAGCACATTTTTTACAAGTAAATAAGCATAAAGTACATTCACTGATTAAATTTTCAGAGTGAAAAATCAGTGAGTAAAAGATAGTTTAAAGAAAATAGAACTCTTATGTTCATTGTCCCTTTTACTGTTTTCAGGGATCTTTTCAGTACTAGGATGGAGTAAAGTACTCTGATTGTATTTCATTAAGTATAATCTGAAGAAATTACAGGGAAATGAAATTACAATATCAAAAGTAAAGTACTTGTACACTAAAGAAATATTACAAAGGAAATAGAAATCTATAACTAATCAGAGATATTCTCGTTTCTTCTTTATAGCTCATTGTTAGGACCCAAACAATTAAGATATCAATATATGAAAAGATTATAACAGGAATGATAATAGCCAAACGTAATATGTATTGATTGAATGTACTGTATTACAGAATATATCTTTACAAGGTTTTTGAAAACATTAGTTCTAACAATCTAACTAACTATCTATTTATACATACAATAGAAAGACTAAAGTAACAAAGCATTCATAACAGACAAGTTCAGAATGGGTTCTGAACTCCTTCAGATCTTCTTCAGATGTATCTTCAGAACCTCTTCAGAAGTGTCTTCAGAACTTCTTCAGATCTTTTTCACTTTTAAGAACTCAGTGCCTTTTGAAGCTATTATGATATCTCTATCAATCTCCCCCTTAGCTTCAAAAGTTCAGATCATACTTCCAGAAATTCAGAATTTCTCTTACATCCTTCAAAATTAGTCTTCTGTATTCAAGTAGGGATTCAGCAACTCTAACCATTTCTTTTGCAAGTTTCTTGTGCTTCTCCCAATCTTCATTGCTCAGATTCTTTGGTCTTCTATTCTGTCTTTTTACCAAACGATCTCTGATTGCCATGAGAGTTCCATTGCAACATTTGTGGAGTTCTTCAAATCTCACAAATAATAGTTCCAGAAAGCATTTACAAACGAAGCCAGGAGGATGAATTACTAAAGTGCTTTTCTTCAAATTCTGAATATCTGGTAGACTCAGATTTGGTTTGCTTAAGTGTACTTGTTTCTTGTTTAGAACATAAGCAACTTGGAAATCAGTCTTTGCAGCCCATATAAATTCTCTGTATAATTCATCTCTAAGCACTTGAAAATATTTTCTGAACTTGGTGATCGAGTCATGGAAGGGATAAAGACTTCTGTAAACTCTGATTAGATCTCTGAGATATATATTCTGAAAATCAGCTTCAGAGAAGGTAGAAACTTCACCATTTTGTCTTTCAACAATAAAGAATGCATACTTGTAATTTTGCCTTGTTTTCAAGTCAGCATTAATTACTTTGATCACTGGGCTCTCCTTTCTTGAAGGAACATGGTTAAGGCATTTTCTTCAATCCTTTGTTCTTGAAGATGTTCCTCTTCAGATACTTGTTTTGCACGAACCAGCTCTTCAGATATAGCTTCAGAAATAATTTCTTTACCTTTCTCTTTTTCTTTTTGATTGAGTTCATAATATTCCATATTCAGAGAAAACTTCAGAATTTCCTCCATGTCTTGCTTCTTTGAGTGAATTTGAAAATCATAAGCACCACTTAGTGGATAATCAGCTCCTCTGATTTTGTTTTCTCTTTTATGACCAGTAAGATAACTTCTTTTTACATTCTCTCTGAAGCGAATTCTTTCTTTTATCAGATAAGCAATTTCTTCTTTAATGTCTGATTCTCCAACATAATCATTTGAATATTCAAGAAACCAATTCAGAGTTGAGTTGGAGTATTTTGGAATATCTGAGGCCAGAAAGGTTTTGTTTCCATTCACTGTATATCTGAATCCAATGTCTGGACAAGTAAACACCCTAGCTATTGCTGAATTTTCAAGATTTACAGGTTCCAACAAATTCACCTTTGATAAACCAAATTCCAGAGCTAGTTGAAAATCATGCTTTATAATGTTTCTTATATAGATTCCCAGAACTCTTCTAACTTCATAAACAAGTTCTGCTTCATTCTTTGCAACACAGAAAGAAAGAACTGCCAATTTGTCCTGCAGTCTTAACTTGTATATGTCATATTGAGTAAACTCACATAAGGATCCATTTCTCCTTTCAGCTCCAAATCTATATATTAACAAATCATCTACAACAGATTTAGAAAAACATCTGATCTTCTTTATGAGAGTTGAATCATTTAGATTCTGAACTCCATACTTCTGAATAAAATTTCTGACTTGAAGTATTTTATCTTCAGACCATTCATCATTAACAAAGTCTTCCAGAGTTGCAAACTTCATACTTTTTCTGTACATGTAAAGATAAGTTTCTTCAAGAAATTCCAAACTTCTTCCTCCAAAACCAAATATATCTTCTTTTTTCATAAACTTGATCTAAAATGGGCTCATCAAGAAGAGGAATATCAATCTTTGGAATCAAAATGCAAGGTTTGACTCTTACTTCAAATCTTCCAGAGTAGATCATTAAAATTTCATCTGCAAGATCAGTTCCTTCCATATGTTCTAGATCAACTTCAAGTTCAACAACTTCATCTGGTTGATCAAGAAAATTTCGGAATATACAAAATCTGTTATCCAAAAGTCTAAACTCCGGACTTCTTGGTTTATTAAAAAAAATATGTACCCAACAGAACTGATTCAGAATTTTCCATAACCTTTCAGAAGCACTTCTGAATTCTTCACTCAGAAGTTGTTGAGGCTTCCAAATTACTAAGGCTTTTGTTTCTTCTGAGCTTTCTCCCATATTTACATCAATAACATCCTCTTCAAACATGATCACATCAGAAAGATCACCTGGTTCTCCAATAACATCTTCAAAAGCAAGGTATTCCCTTAGCATTTCTTCATTAGAGTCTGGAATTATATTTATGTTATCTGAGCTTATGTTTCCTTCAGAATCAAAAAATATCTTTTCTGTTTCATACCCTTCCTCTACTGTATCTTCAGAAGAGTGAACAATTTCCTCTTGACCTTCATGTTCTGCAAACAAGATATCTTCTATTGCTTCAGAAACTCTATTAGATGTTTCACCAATATTCTGAGCATTTTCAGAAGTTTTCTCCAAGCTTTGTTTCTGAACATTTTCAACATCCTTTGTTTCAGATACTCTCTGTCTTTTCTCCCCCTCTTGATTATCAGGATTCTAATCATCAAGACTTCTTTTAAAAGCATCTGATTGAGATTTGCATTCTAGAGCAGCTAATCTTGTGTTGAACTCTGTCTGAGAACTTTGAATGGATGAAAGTTGATTGAGAACTTGAGCTCTTCCCAGATAAGCAGGTATTCAGAATGGAAAATAAGCAATACCAAATTGGAGGTAAAAATTTTCTTCTAAAAGAGCTCAAAGCACTAAGGTTTTCAGAGTAACCCAAGCTCATAAAATCTGAGATCATTTCTGATGAAGATGGAATTGAATCATAACAGGTTTTCCCAAGAACCTCATCTGGTTTTAGCAAATAGTGAAGGCTGCTAATATCATCTACAGATATGCATACTTTGTAGGCATGAACATAGGAGACAATTTCATCATCAGTTTCATCTACCTCAGCATAATACCAGAATTGTTGAAGATAAGAAGCAGGAACAGAGAATTTCCTTGAAAGTAGAGTGCGCAGGGGATGTTTCTTCAAAATTTTAATCAACATTACTTGATCATCAATGAAGTCTTTGGATTTAAAGTTCAGTGCACAGTTATTTCTTTTGATGTCAAGTAATTTCTCAGCATGTACATAGAGTTTGGACAGGTCACCACTTTCATCAGGAGTCTGGGATTCACTTTCAGCAACATTTGATTCAGAAACAACATCAATGGGTGTATTTTGTGTTTCCCCAATTTTAGCAGTTGTCGGGTTAGGGTTAGGGTTAATGATAGGGTTTGAAAGTTCGGCTAGATGAGTTGCAGTTGTGGCTGTGTCTTGAAGCATTTGATCATCATTTCGTGGGATTTCCAGTGATCCAACCTCAATTTTTGAGGCACAATCTTGAACGAACCATCACTTGATGATCCATTGTTATCATTGAAACTCGAGGAAGTAGAAATCATGGCATTTGAAGTAGACATGATGTTGGAAAAACACGGATTGGTAATAGAAAGAGGATCAATACACACAGAAAGATTTCTCAGAGAAAAGTTGCTAAAAAATGAAGATGATGAGGAATCCATTGATTTATATGACTGGATAAGCGCTGAAGGACACGTGGCCAAAAAGTAAATGTGATTAGAGTAGTAATCATCATTTATTAGGAGAAATGAACCGTTTAGTGGTCGTGTTTAAGAGAGAACCAATGAAATTAAAAACACGTGACACACTCTTAAGTGCAAAATCAACGAGAAGTTTAGTTCTGAGAACAAGTTCAAAAAACTTCAGAATTTGTTCAGAACTTCTGAGAAAAAGTTCAGAAGTCTGAAAAAAAAAATTCAGAAGAACCGCAGAATTTTTAAGTGGAGTTCAGAACTAAACTTGGATCATCTTAGAAGACCAAAAAGCATTTAAAAATTATAAACTTCTGAAAAATATAAAACATTTTGAGAATTCAGAAGTAGATTTGAACAAATAGAAAACTGATTTTATCTAAGGAAGCTTGTTCATACTTCTTAGATATAAAGTGCAAGACTTTATTTCACCAATGCAGAGTTGTTATGTAGGAAAGAGTAGTGGAGAAATTTGAAGTTAATACCACTCCCCCTTGAATCACTAGTCATTATGATTCTCCCCTTTAATTATTGCAACTTTATCAAAGAATCAATCAAATATTAGTGAAATGAGAGAAAAAATATTAGAATTATTAAAATACAATCAACCTAGATACAAAAGAGATATACTTCTGAGTTTGAAAAGAAGCAAAGATCCGAATGTTGAACTTCAGAATATGCAAAGTAATTCTGAAGAGCAAAGTATTCAGAATTTAATATAAAAACCTCAGAATGTAACTTCTAGAGTATAGGTGATGTATAACACTTACATAGACATGTTCATCATGCCCAATTTACTTACCAAGAAGTTAAATCGTTTTTCATCAAGTGCTTTAATAAATTAGCTAACTGATAATCTGTCTGAACAAAAAACATTTCAATATTACCTTTTTCCACATGATCTTTGATAAAATGATATCTTACATCAATGTGCTTGGTTTTTGAATGCTGAACAGGATTGGCAGTGATGGCTATGGCACTCTTTGAATCACAATACAAAGGAATCTTTTTGAAAGTGTAACCATAGTCTTTTAGTTGAATTTGCATCCAGATCACTTGTGAGCAACATATTGCAGCTGCTACATACTCAGCTTTTGCTGTAGAAGTAGAAACACAATTTTGTTTCTTTGAAGACCAGGTAACCAGTCTATCACCCAGAAACTGACATGATCCAGAAGTGCTTTTCCTGTCTAATTTGCAACCACCATGATCTGCATCTGTAAATGCTGTTAGTTCAAAACTAGAATCCTTAGAATACCAAAGTCCCAATGAAGGAGAACCTTTTAGGTATCTAAGTATTATTTTTGCAGCTTGAAGGTGTGATTCCTTAGGATTAGCTTGATATCTGGCACAAATATATGTAGCAAACATTATATCTGGTCTACTAGCAGTTAAGTAAAGCAAAGATCCAATTATGCCTCTATACTTTTTCTGATCAACAGATTTTCCATTTAGATCAGGTTCTAACTTAGTGGCAGTGGCCATTGGAGTTTGAATACTTGAACAATCAGTCATGTCAAACTTCTTAAGTAAGTCGGAGACATACTTAGATTGATTAATGAATATGCCAGTGGAAAGTTGTTTAACTTGAAGACCAAGGAAAAATGTCCACTCTCCCATCATACTCATTTCAAATTTTGTTTGCATGATTTTCTCAACAGTACCTCTTTTGAAGACCAAGGAAAAAAGTTGTTTAACTTGAAGACCAAGGAAAAAAGTTGTTTTATCAACAGTACCTCTTTTGAATTTAGACTTCAGAAGAAAAGTCGTAAGAGTATCATACCATGCTCTTGGTGCTTGTTTAAGTCCATATAAGGCTTTGTCTAATATGTAAACATGATAAGGGAATTCTTTGCTTACAAAGCCTTCTGGTTGTTCAACATACACTTCTTCATGTAAAATACCATTCAGAAATGCACATTTCACATCCATTTGAAATACCTTCATGTTTTTATGAGCAGCATAGGCAAGAAAAATTCTAATGGCCTCTAATCTGGCAACAGGAGCAAAGGTTTCATCATAATCAATTCCTTCTTGTTGACAATACCCCTTAGCTACAAGTCTTGCCTTGTTTCTCACAACAATTCCATTTTCATCCTTTTTATTTCTGAACACCCATTTTGTGCCAATAACAGATTTACCTTTTAGCTTTGGTATCAATCTCCAGACTTTGTTTCTTTCAAATTGATTTAACTCATCCTGCATGGCTAAAATCCAGTCTGGATCTTGAAGTGCTTCATATGGCTTTTTGGGTTCCATGCTACTTAAGAAATTTACATACAGACATTCATTTGATGTTGCAGATCTTGTTTGAACACCTTTTGATGCATCTCCAATTATTTGATGAACTGGATGACTAGATGTCCATTTGTTCACATTTGGCAATGGTTGAACAGATGAAACATTATTCAGAGAATCATAATCATCAATAATTGCTTGAGTTTCAGTATCATGATTGATAGCTGAATGTAAATCTGAAGACTCCCCCTCAAATGGAAAAATCGGAATTGGTTCAGAACTGTGAGGTTCATGGTCAGAAATATTTTGAACCGGTTCAGAAACAACTTGAATTGGTTCAGAAGTTGCATTTTCAGAAGTTGGAAGTTCTGAATTTGAGGTAGAGAGTTGTGGTGCTGATGTATTTGAAATTTGTATTTCTGAAATGTCTTGATCGTTTGTGTTTCTGAGAAGAGAAGGATTTTGATAATCTGCAGAAACATTTACAGAAATATCAAATAAGTCTTGACATAAATTGTCTAAATTGGATTTAAGTAAAGTTTGAGATGCAGAAGTAGAGTTTGTCTGATTATGTTCTGAGTCCAAACTTTCAGAAGTTGGTTTATGTGCGAGTTCTGAACTGTTTTGTTCAGAAGTCATTGTTGGCTCATGAAATCTGACATTTGTAGTCTCAATGATTCTTTGAGTTCCTTTAATGAGTACTCTATAAGCTTTGGATCTTTGAGAATAGCCAACAAAGATACCAGCTACACCTTTTGGTGCAAATTTGTCAAGATGTGGAGTATCATTCTTTAGAAAACACCTGCAACCAAAGATTTTAAAATAATCAATAGAGGGTTTTCTTTGTTTTAACAATTCATAAGGAGTTCTAAGAAATTTTCTGTTTAGAATGGTTCTGTTCTGAGTAAAACATGCAGTAACAATTGCTTCTGCCCAAAGAGATAGAGGAAGTTCTGAATATGCAAGCATGGTTCTTGCAGCCTCTACCAAAGTTCTATTCTTTCTTTCAACTACCCCATTTTGTTGGGGAGTTCTTGCGGCGGAAAAATTATGTGAAATACCAACATTCCAAAAATTTCGAAGTGTAGAATTAGTAAATTCTCGTTCCATTGTCACTTCGATCTTTTGAATTGGGAGTTGAAGAAGAACTTGAATTTTCTTCGTAAAGGGTATCGATCTTTCAGAAGTATCAGATTTGAGTCTCAGAAATTCAATCCATGTATATCGTGTATATTCATCTACTATAACAAGAATGTATTTCTTTCCCCCCATGCTTTGAGTTTTCATTGGGCCACACAAATCCATATGTAGCATTTCAAGTGGAGCTTTGCATGAAGATAGCATTTTCAGAGGATGAAAACTTCTTTTGATCTTCCCTAGTTCACATGCAGAACAAATAGAGTTCTTTTCAAATATGATCTTTGGTAGTCCTCTTACAGATTGATGTTTGCCTAGTTCAGAAATGGCTTTGAAGTTCAGATGTGACATTCTTCTGTGCCAAAGCCAACTATCATTTTTCATTGATGTAGACATATAACATACACCTTGTAGTTGACCAGTTGTTGTGTAGATATCTCCATCTCTATAAGCAGTTAATTCATTTTTGTTTGTTGTACTCAGAACATGACAATAATCTATGTCAAAATTAACCTTCCAGTATTTGTCACAGAATTGACTAATACTGAAAAGATTATGTCTTAGTCCCTCAACATAGAAAACTTTCATTACTTTCACATCTCCTTTAATGAAAGTGCCATATCCTCTTACATATTCCTTTGCATTGTTTCCAAAACTAACTGTTCCTCCATATCTTTCATGATAATCAGTTAGTAGTTCTTTGAAAGGTGTCATGTGTCTTGAACATCCAGAATCTAAGACCCACACATGACATATCTGCAAAAGAGATTATTGAGTTTTAGGTACCCATTTCAGAATGGGTCCTTTGTGATTAGTAATAAAATTTGAAGTTCTGAACTTTTTCTTCAGATGTTTCAACTCAGAAGTTTGTTCAGAACTTTGAGATTTATCTTTCTTAGTTTTATCTTTATTTCTATTTCTTTATTTAATTGAATTTGTCAATGTAGCTAAACATTTCTGAATAGATTTCATCAAATTTCTCTTGTTTGTTTTGGAGTTAAGAAGAAAATTATGATGACCACAATTAATACAGTGAATATGATTCTTTAATGTATTTACAACAGTATTAGACATATAAGAATCAATAACATTTGATTTTTCAACAAAAATTCTTTTATTCACTTTCTTTGTTTTAGGTACATCATTCTTCTGTAAAAATGAAAAACTCTCTAATTTGTGAATCTTTGACAGTCTTTCATCTTTCTTTCTCCATACTAAAGTGGATAGCTCTGTAAAAGATAAGAAATGAGGATTAGTATAAGAAATTCTTTTGTTCACTATAGGTTTATCTTCAGATTTTGTGTTATATTTTCTGAACTTCAGAGAGAGAATTTGAGGATTGTCCTTGTTCAAAAAATTTAACTCTGGTGTTAAAGTCAGAAGATGTTACTGAACATGGTGTTGAATTTGATGATATGTTTGTATTAGTAGGAGAAAAATCTGAATTCTGATATTCTGGTTTTAAAAACACATGATCAAAAAATTCTGAAGGTATCTTTGAAACATCAGATTTTAATTTTTCTCCTTTAGTCATACATGATTGAGATTTATAAACCAAATAGCCATTTTTGTCAATGACTTGCACCATTTGATCATCATCATCTTCTGAATCAGAAGCATTTATTAGATCTGAAAATTTATTATGAGTCATACTTGTTGCAAAAATATTTGAATTTTTTGTTGTTGTAGACTCATTATCAGAATTATCAAAAAATATATTGGGATTCTCATTAATATCTTCTAAAGATTCAATATCTGAGAATTCATCATATTTTTCTTCATGTTCTGATTTATTATCAGAAGTATCTTTTGAAATGTTTTCACAATTGGATTCAGAAGTTATTCTAGAAGTAACTTCAAAAACAATTTCAGACTTAGAAATTACTTCTGATTTTTCTTCAGAAATAATATTTGATTCAGAAGATTTACAAATATTTGAAATTATATTCATTTCTTCTGTGTCAGAGATAATTTCTGGTTCACCAGTTTTAAGAGGTGTTTCTTCTGAAAACAAAGTCTCTGATTTTATAAAAGGAATTCTTTCAGGCAAAGAATAGTTTACAGGTTTGGAAATGATGCCAGTATTTGATTCATTGAAAATTTTCATTTTAGAATAATCATACAAGTTTGCAGGTGCCTTTTTTAAAATTTGACTGTCATTATATCCTAAACCTGCTTTTATATTGTAAAATTTTGAGTTCTGAGCCTAACTAGTTAAAATATTCAGAGTTTGTTCAGTTTGTTCTCTTTTAAAATTTAAATCTTCCAATTCCTTAATCTTTTTATAAAGATCAAGTCCCTCTTGATTCAGAAAATTCATCTTAACATTTAGAATTTCCTTTTCAGATTTTTCATTTATAACTTGTTTTTGTAAACTATCCATTTTTTCTTTTAAAACAAGTTTTTCTTCAGAAACTTTTTCAAGAATCTGTTCAGTTGCTTGACAATTTTCTCTATATATTTGACTTTCAGCTCTGAATTGATTGACCAAAATTCTTTCACCTTTAATTCTGTTTCTGAGTGTTTCAAATTCAGAAAACATATTTTGAAATTGATTTGTCATTTCTGAATCTTTAGTATTAATTTCAGAATTATGTTCAGAATTTTGTTCAGAAGATGAAGAAAATACCTCAGTGTCTTGTTTGTCCTTTTCTGGATCCATTTGACACATGTAGCAATTTGTTGCATAGTGAGGAACTTCTTCATCATCATCTCCATCACTCCAGTTTAACCAGTCTTCTTCATACTTGGTCACTAGAACATGATTAAGCTCCTTTTTCTTTGCTAATAGATGCTTCTTCTCATAATAACCTGAATTCTTGACTTTTGGCATCTTGCATTGTCTTGCATAATATCCAGGCTTTCCACAGTTGAAACATCTTGCTAGTTCAGATGTTTCAGATTGACCAGCCTCTTGACCTTTCTTAGGTCCAACTTCAGATCTAGGTTTATTCTGATATTTTTGATTGTATCTTTGTTTGAATTGCCTTGTCATGAAAGCAATATTATCAGAAATCCTTTTAAGCTCTTCATCTGATTCATCCCCATCACACACTGTTATCTCTGGGATCTCACAAACTTTCTTGGTAGCAATGGTCAAAGAATTATTGTAGTTCTTGCTCAGAAGGGCAACTGTTTCTTGTGTCTTCTTTTGTTCATATTGTCTAACTTTGATCTTGTCCTCTTGTTGGAACAAGATGCCATAGACATCATGAATAGTCTTTCTAGACAAGTTCCTAGTTACCATATTATCTAAAAACTTGACCATTCATTTCCCAGATTGTTCAGAAATTTGTTGTTTATCTCAGAATTTGATTTCTGAACACCATTTCTTCTTAGATCATTCAGAATGTTATTGAATCTATGATATGTATCAGTGATAGATTCATTTTCTTTGTATCTCGAAATTTTCATATGTTCCTACACGGATATTTAATCTACGTGCTTCGAGCCTTTGTACTTCCTTGCATCCGAGCTTCTACTTCATCCCACATGGCTTTTGCTGAAGTTAAACTATCAACCCTATTGAATATCTCATTGGGAATTGCCATGGTGAGTAAAGTTAATGCTCTTCTATCAACTTTCATTTGAGCCTTTTCAGCTGGATTATACATTCCAGGACTCTTCTTGATTCTTGATGCAGGGATTTCAGGGGTGGATTCAGTTCTGGGAACTGCTGGAATCTCAACAAATACCTCTAGTGGGCCATTTGTGATAGATTGCATTAAGGCTTCATCTATGTTATCCAAGAATTGAATCATTCTAATTCTCCATTGATGATATTCTCCCAAGAAGAAAGTTGGTGGTTTCGTTTCAGATCCAATTGAGACTATTTCTTTAGACATCTTTGATTGTTAGAAGATTGAGAATTCACCTGAGTTGAATTTGAATTTTGTAGATCAAGAACACTAAGAACTGTCAGATCTTACAGGTTCTTTCTCAAATCTTCAAAAACAGATGAATTGGCTCTGATACCAATTGTTAGGACCCAAACAATCAAGATATCAATATATGAAAAGATTATGACAGGAATGATAATAGCCAAATGTAATATGTATTGATTGAATGTACTGTATTACAGAATATATCTTTACAAGGTTTTTGAAAACATTAGTTCTAACAATCTAACTAACTATCTATTTATACATACAATAAAAAAACTAAAGTAACAAAGCATTCATAATAGACAAGTTCAGAATGGGTTCTGAACTCCTTCAGATCTTCTTCAGATGTATCTGCAAAACCTCTTCAGAAGTGTCTTTAGAACTTCTTCAGATCTTTTTCACTTTTAAGAACCCAGTGCCTTTTGAAGCTATTATGATATCTCTATCACTCATTCTCATAAAGTGTTTTCTGTCGATTCATCGGAGGGGTATCTGACCAGCAGCGCCATAGCATGATCTTTATGAGAGAGGATGGGGCCTTGCAAATTTCTTGGTTTCTGAAGAGCCCTAAGAATCCTTCATTATCCAAGAATACCATACCAGGTTCAAGTAGTGAGATGATTTCATCTTCTTCATATCTTCGGTCTTGAGGGAGAGAGGTACAAAGCATTGAAATATCTAGGAGTTCAAGATGACCAATAATGCTTTGATAATCAAATTTGGTTTCATGCTCATTTTTGGAGCTTGAACCACCTTCAGTAGTTGATCTTTTCTTCTTAGATGACTCAGGGAGAGGGGGAACTTGCACGTGTTGTGACATCCTTTGCAGCAACTGATCCAGTACTCTTTCCACCACATCCTTGAATTTGGATTTGGAACCCTGAATGGCGTCTATGATTTCTAACCATTCAGTATATCCATAAATCCTTAAGAACTTGGCTTCTTCTCTCTCAGTTCTGTTTGTCCTAGTCATTCTTAGATATACCTTTGGACCCCCTCTGTTGGAGTGTTGCCCTTGGATAGTAGAATGAATGATTTTGGCTTCAGATCTTCGAAATTTCAGTCTATCAGTGCACCAATCAAGCTCTTTGTCTTTCTGCATTGTGGCTTCAGCGGACAGTGCACTTAGAATCTTCTGTTGAGCAAGGATTGAATCTACATTCAGGTTTTCCTGTGCAAGTTCTCTCTGTACAAGAGCTTCAGCGACCCTTTCACTCTTTTTCAATTGTTCCTTGGCCGCCTTGTCTTTAGCAGAGTCCTCCCTGAGTAATTTCCTTGCTAAAGCAAGATCTTTCTCAGTTTGTTTTATTTCCTCATCCCTGATGCGTTGTGCTTCCAATGCTTGTTCTCTCTCTTCACTTGAGAGAAAGTAGAATTCATCTACCATCCTTATTGGTACAACGTCTATGGGTTCAGCTTGAGGCACCCTTATTCTTCTTGCTTCGAATTCCCTAAGGAATTTTATTCGCCTTTCTTCTTCTTCAGGCTCGCTTATAATTGGCTTTTGAACACGACGCCTGGGAATAAGGCCCTCTTCTTTTTCAGAGTCAGTTTCTATTATGTACATGAACTGCTGTTCGGAAGAAGGTTCCTTCCATGAAGTAGAGTCCTTTGGGGGACGGGGATCACTGAGGGAAGGAGAGGAAGAAAAAGAATTGTCAGAGAGAGTTTTTGTAGGTGAAGGAGGTGTGGGGGTTTCAGAGAGAGGTAATATAAGGGATAAGAGGAAGAGATACCTCATTAGTGGTCTCCCCCTCAGATATTGGGATAGTGGCATCCAGATCTACCACTTCCTTTCCTTTGCCTGAGGAACCGGACTGTCCCTGAGAGGGATGTTGTCCGTCCCCCAAAGGCTCTTTGATGAGCGACTCCAGGCCTAGACATTCTTAAGTGCTCTAAGGCACTTCTAATGTCATCGTCGTCTTCATCATCGTCCATTCCCCCATAATGCGGGATAGGATCTTCTTCTTCTTCTTCATCATCATCAGCATCATCATCTTCAGCAGTCAGCCCTTCAGGGAGGGATGATCCCGTCTGCTGGATGTAAGGAGAAATCTTTTCTCTAGGGATCCTCTGGTTGTGCTTTGAGATAAGTTCATCTGCAAACTCTTTGGCACATCTCACCCCCTCGATGTTATCAAAAGGTAGACAATGCACCATCAGAGTGCGAACATTGTTCTGAACGTCCTTGAGCACCGTTTCATTTTCCTGAAGCGTAGTCCGATCAGCAGCAGTGAAGGAGGAACTAGCCTCAGAGACCTTGGTGACCATCTGCATCATATCGGATTGAGTCTTTTGAATAGACTCAAGGACGTGCGCTTGAGCAGTAACCTTTTGCTCCAAGTTGGACAGGGTCTGATGAAGGCCCCTGTTGTCTTCCTTCAGAGAGAAAACGTCAGTGATGAGATTGCTGACGTTGGTCTTGATCGCTGGTGTCCCAACGATGCGCTTGAAGATTAGTTCAGCTGACGTCTGAAGGTTGTCAACCCTAGCCCTAGTGAGAGCACATTCCCTGACCAAATAGTCAATAGCATGGAATGTAGGGCTAGGAAGGACAATGGGAGGAAGTTCAGTGATGGGAGTGGGAAGCTTGGGAGCCGCCATCTCTGTCTTGACCTCTCTGAGCTTTGCAGCACTGGGATGGCCCTGAGGAGAGTTCCCCATATCCTTGCTGATGGGAGGAGCGCTGGTGGTTGTCGCTGTCGCTGAAGAGAATAGAGGAGCGGCACCTGATGATGACATAGACAAAGATGCCAAAAACACATCTGGATTAGATGATGGATGAAAAATCATATTTTTCTCCTTGAGAGTATCATGAGGATTACTCTCAGGGACTACAATTGCAGAGGTAGTCTTGAGGATCACTAACCAGTGTCTTAGAGTATTTGAGAGAGACACTCTGAGGTCCTTTTAAATTGGCCTTCCAAAACTCAGATTGCCTAAACAATATTGAGGTTTGGATTGTGTGCATTTCAGCATTATCAAGGATAGGGACAACTATCGCTAAGTCATGTGCTGATGTGAGGACCAAAGAAGAGGAGATAGAAGGATGTAAGAAGGCTGTGAAAGTAGTACCTGATGCAGCTTCAGCAAAGCTGGCTAAAACACCCTCGGTGACCGGAGTCGCTGATGATGGAGGTAGTGCTGATGAAGCAACAACGGATGAAAAAACCATCAAAGTGGTTGCGGCTGCAGTTGGTGTTGGTAGTACACCGAAATCAGAGAGGGTGGTCTTTTGAGAGACCATCTTCTTTGTCTTCTTGGATGCGATGGTCTTTTTATGACCATTGGATGGTTGTTTCCTCTTAGCAGCAGCAGTGTTCGGGATACTCGTTGTTGGGACGGGCAGCGAGGTAGACACCGAGAGAGGGGCTCCAATCACTTTCAGCATATAGGGAGTGAAAGGAGCATCACCTGGACGTTCTTCTATGTCCAGGGACTTCTTACCCACTTCGGAGGAGTGATCACCGACCTTCGGGTATTCCTCCCCGAAGGCAACTTCTAGAATAGTTGCGAAGAAATGAGGGTAGGGGATGACAGGGTGTCTGGTGGCAGCGTTGATGCGGCTAACCATATCGCTGAAGATATAGTCAGCGTAGTTGAGGTTGTGGCCGGTGCAGAGGGAGTAGGTAAGATCCTGAAAGTGCTTGCTCGGTTGGTCATGCGAGCCAATCTTTGACCCAAGGCATTGGATCACCTGGGTAAAGATATATTGCCAGCGAGCAGGCAATATTTTCTTTTCTACCTTGGAGCCCATTGTTTTCAGTGATGGATTCTCCCAGGCGTAGCCGATTGAGTCCAAGAAGGCGTCTATCTGCAACTTGGTTGGTTCAGCGCCCCATTGTTGATTCTTGGCGCGGACAGGGAGACGAAGGGCCTTTCTTACGAACCCAGCAGTGAAAAAGAAGTAGCCCAGGTCTGGAATTTTGAAGCTTATTGCAGAGAGCACTTTCCCTTATCAGTGGTGAGCGTGGTACAGTGAGCCGTGTACCAGAGAGCTTGGAGATGAGAGGAGACACCCACTGGGTTGTGGACAAAAGCGTACATCAGCGGGCACGCTTTGATGAAGGTAGCTCCTTCATTGAAGTGAGGGCGATCAGCCGGAATGTCAACCAATGCAATGTAATTGCATGACTTGAAGACAGCTTTCTCCATTGGAAAGTGGCAAGTTGGGTTGCATCGGTCTTACTTGCAGAGGCCATTTCTGTAGGAAAAATGGGAACACCAAAGAGATAAATCATGGTTTTATACATGAATGTATAAACCAGAGTTTGGTATAAAGAATACCAAATTTAAGATTCAAAGAAACACGTATTTTGTTGAACAAGATCAAAATGCTTGTTATAAAAACAATAAAATAAAAAAAAATGGATAAAACTTTTTAAGAAGAAAGTCTTCTGTTCTAAGGAGAGAACTTAGAACAGGGTTTTGAAAATAGAAAAGTTTTTGAGTTTAATCCAGATTAATTTTATTTTCTTTCTAAAATATGTTTTTATTTCATTTTAGAAGATTTAAGGAGAAGAAGTTGTGAAACAAGACGTTTTCAGTGTTAAGTAAAGGTTTAGATCAAAACTTAGGTGATTTCGAGAAGGAAAAACGCACAAGTGCTTGTTCTTGGTGTTCTTGAGAAAACTTGAAGATTCGAAGGTTCTTTTGCCTTTGGAGAGTTATGAAAGCGGAAGGAAGCAAGTAAAGCAAAAGAATTTCTTAAATAGCAAGAGGAGCGAGAAAGAGAGGAGTGCTAAACAACGGTTTTAGCTTTTTGAAAAAGAAATTATGACCTGGCGCACGTTCCAAGAAAGGAGTTGGAATGGAAACGTCGCGGTCCTTCGTGTGTCAGAAAAAGGTCTGACATGTCCTTTTCTTTATTTTTAAAAGATTATAATGATAATTATCCATAAGGAAGGTTTATCATTACTAATTTTAAAAAATCTTCATCACTGATAATAAAGGATTGTTAGTGAGGAGTTTTAATCTTAAGATGTTCATTCTTTGATGAGAAAAGATATCAAAGAGTGATAAGGATTAGAAGATAATACCTGAGGAGATGGCACAGATATCGCTGAATCAGAGTTCAGTGAGTGGAAAGTTTGAAGGCTTTATTTGTATCCCTTGTTGTAAGTCACTGAATAATAAATTTATTCAGCGTTCAACATACCAAGTTCGCTGATGAGTCGATTGAATCTAGTTTCATCAAGAGGCTTGGTGAAAAGATCAGCGAGCTGATATTCAGGGGGTACAAAGTGAAACTCAACTTCACCATTCATCACATGATATCTGATAAAGTGATATCGGATCTCAATGTGCTTGATTTTGGAGTGAAGTACAGGGTTGTTAGCAATGGCAATAGCACTAGTACTATCACAATAGATAGGAATCTTAGAGAGCTTGAGATCATAGTCTCTGAGTTGATTTCTCATCCAAAGGATTTGAGCACAACAACTACCAGCGGCTACATATTCAACTTCAGCGGTGGAGGTGGACACTGGGTTTTGCTTTTTGCTTGTCCAACTAATTAACTTTCCACCTAGTAGCTGACACCCACCAGTGGTGGTCTTTCTATCTATCTTACAACCTGCAAAATCACTGTTAGAATAACCAATTAGATCAAATCCTGAGTCCTTCGGATACCAAAGACCTAGATTTGGAGTTCCTTTCAGATATCTGAAGATTTGCTTTACAACGATTAGATGGGATTCCTACGGTTCAGCTTGATACCGAGCGCAGAGACATATAGAATACATGATGTCAGGTCTACTCGCTGTAAGATACAGCAGAGATCCAATTATCCCTCGATAGGCAGTGACATTGACTGGTTTCCCATTTAGGGATCCTTGTTCAAAGTCAGAGGAGGCGCCATAGGGGTCTTCATCGCTGAGCATTGATTCATGTCGAATTTATTCAGCATGTCTTTAACATATTTGCTTTGACAAATAAAAATTCCTTTGTCAGATTGCTTAATCTGCAAACCTAGAAAATATGTTAGTTCACCCATCATACTCATTTTATATTGTTTTTGCATTCTCGTTAAATAAACGAGTACACAGTTTGGGTCTTGTGGAACCAAAGATAATGTCATCGACATATATCTGAGCGAGTATGGTATGACCTTTATATTTTCTTAAAAACAGGGTTTGGTCAATTTTTCCACGAACAAATTTTTCTTTAAGAAGAAATTTAGAAAGGGTATCATACCAAGCTCTAGGAGCTTGTTTTAACCCGTAAAGAGCTTT
Source organism: Silybum marianum (assembly GCA_036898165.1). Lineage (NCBI taxonomy): Eukaryota > Viridiplantae > Streptophyta > Magnoliopsida > Asterales > Asteraceae > Silybum > Silybum marianum. Next base: position 2,514,969 of record CM072539.1, read on the forward strand.
TTCATGTTTAAAAACATAACCAGGATGGTTAGGGTCTGAGAAACCAGGGGGTTGTTCAACATAAACTTCCTCGCTGAGTTTTCCGTTTAGAAAAGCACTTTTAACATCCATTTGAAAAACTTTGAAGTCTTTATGGGCAGCATAAGCTAAAAAGAGTCTTATGGTTTCTAACCGAACAACAGGTGCAAAGGTCTCATCATAGTAAATCCCTTCTTCCTGTCTATAACCTTGAGCAACAAGCCTAGCCTTATTGCGAATTATAGTCCCGTTTTCATCTAGTTTATTTCTAAAAACCCATTTGGTTCCTATGACAGTTTTATAAGAGGGTCTAGGAACAAGATTCCAAACTTTATTTCTACGAAATTCAGTTAGTTCTTCTTACATAGCCAAAACCCAGCTAGGATCAGAGATAGCTTGATCTATCTTCTTAGGTTCAGAGAGAGAAATGAAGTTAACATATAGACAGATATTACCTGTTCCTCTACGTGTTTTGATACCTGCATTGGGATCACCAATAATTTGATTTATTGGGTGATTTGCAGTCCATCGCTGACCTGGAGGTTGAGGAGAGAGATCAAGATCAACAGCAGATTCAGCGACTTGTTCTTCAGTTTCTGGAATAGGACTTGTTGTTTCAAAGAATGTGTACTTCATTTAGAATCAATTCAGGGGATTGATTTTCAGATATAGTTTGGTTGTTCACTGAGGAATTTCCAAGAGAGGAGTCAGCAACAGGAATCTGATTTAGAGGAGAAACATTCATTCCTGAAGATGGATGATTGTCACTTGAAGGATTTACAGGGATTTCGTCATCATATGCTTCAGTAGGAGGTTGATTGTTGAAATACGTTTCAGGTTTCCCATAATGAGATCTCATCCAAGCACTCAATTCTTCATCATCATCAAGAGTATGAGAGGTATGAATGGGACGAGATTCATCAAAGTTAACGTGCATGGATTCTTCAACATGTTGTCTTCTTTTGTTGAAGAATCTGAAGGACTAAGATACAGAGGAGTATCCAATAAATATGCCATCGTCAGCTTTTGGATCAAATTTACCCAAATGATCTATGTCATTCAGAATGTAACATCTACATCCAAAAATATGGAAATATTTCAGAGTAGGTCTTCTCCCATGAAACAATTCATTGGGGATCTTCTTAAATCGCTTAACTATCAGAGATCGATTTTGAGTGAAGCATGCTGTGTAGGTAGATGCGACTCGCTGAGCATTGAGCGAGCCGCTTCAATGATAGTTCAATTTCTTCTTTCAGCAACGCCGTTTTGCTGAGGAGTTCTTACTGAGGAGAAGTTGTGAGATATGCCTTTTTCTTCAAAGAAATTTACCAGAGTACTGTTTTTGAATTCAGTACCATGATCACTTTTTATGGAACGAACAATTAGATCGTTCTAAACTTCCATCCTTTTGATAAAAGAAATTATCATTTCAGGGGTATCACTTTTGGATCGAAGGAAGAACACCCATGTGTATCTGGAGTATTCATCAACAATCACCAAAGTATATTTCTTTCCAGAAATAGATTGGACATTAACAGGTCCAAATAGATCCATATGGAGATGCTGAAGAGGAGCGGTCACTGAAGAAATTTGCTTTGACCTGAAGGAGGCTTTTGTCAGCTTTCCCTTTTCACATGCTGAACAAAGAGATTCCTTTGTAAAGGTATGATTTGGGAGGTCTCTGACTAGAGCTTTTTTAGACAATTCATTTATTGTCTTAAAGTTGAGATGAGAGAGTCTTTTATGCCATAACCAGTTTATGTCAGTGGATGCTTTAGAGATAAAGCACATGTTCTCAGAGTGAGAACTATTCATATTTATGACATACACATTTTCCACTCTTTTGCCTGTTAAGGCAAGCTTATCATTTCCGTCAGTGACAGCACATCTATTTTTTAAGAATAGAACTTTGAAGTCTTTGTCACATAACTAACTAATGCTCAAAAGATTGTGCTTTAGTCCCTCAACGTAGGCAACACGAGAAAACGATGTGGCTCCGTTGGATAGAATTCCATAACCTTTAGTGTATCCTTTGCCATTTCCACCAAAGATCCCTGATGGACCAGCTTCTTCTTTGTAATCATAGAGCAGATATTTTCTGCCAGTCATATGCCTGGAGCATCCGCTATCAAGATACCAGATACCTTTGGCACTCTGCATACAACAAAAGATTAATTGTTTAAAGGTACCCATACTACTATGGGTCCTACTTGGTTAAATAGAGGGTTGGCGGAGGAGCTACTAGCTGAAGAACTCTCTTCAGTGGATATCTTCACCTTTGGTGGTTTTGCAACCTTGGTGGATTTCACTCTCGCTGATTTATCAGCTTGAGCTACTTTCTTTCCATGAGCAAGTTTATCAGCTCTAGTAGCGTTAGGACATTTACTTGCAATGTGGGTAGTTTCACCACAGTGATAGAACTTCCTATATTTAAAGGGTTTGGAATTAAGAGAGAAAGTAGGAACTTTTTCAGGACAGGACCAAGAATTCCTTTATCCATAGTCCTTGGAGGTATTACAACCTTTTCAGGGTAGGAGTGAGATCGATCTTAATTCGAGGGGTTGGTCTCTGAGAAAAGTCAGAAGCCCTTCTTCCCAGATTTAGAATTTTTCTCTAAGGATTTCTTTTTCCTGTTCTGAGCGATCTTATTCTTAGGAACTTGGTCAAGAAACTCGTTCTTGATCACTTTCTTAGAATTTATCACGGGCAACTTTTCTTTAAAAGAAGAGGAAGAAGTTGAAGAAGAATGATCAATGATAGAAGAGACAAACATTCCAAATTTGAGCATGGAACGATCATTCTCTGATTCTTCCTTTTCAGGGTTATAGCCTAACCCACTTCTTATTTTCATAGGTATTTGGGCATTGATGATCTCATTAACTTTATCAGAAGCCTTACACCATCCTTCGATGGTTGCTTTTTCAGACTTGAGATCAGCGATAGCCTTTTCCCTATCAGCGATAGCTTGCTGCTTCTCAATGCTTCTGGTTTGATTTGCAAAGACTTGGTCCTTGAGAGTTTCCTCAATTTTAGAAAGTTCTTTGATTCTTATATGGCAAATTTTTAATTGCTCAGATAGATCAATGTCAATTTTCTCGGCCTTAATCTTTCCATTTAAAGCATTATAAAAATCAACAGTCATAGCATCGAGAGCTGACAAGTTATCACTTTTAGAGAGTAAAGAGATAGTAGGAATAGTTACCTAAGTAGAAGGGGACTCAGAGGAGGAGGTTTCAGTTGCTTCTTCAGCGTCCTCTATTCTTGCCATTAGACAGAGGAAGGAAAGATCTTCTTCATCTGAACCAGACTCGTCAGAGGTCTTGGCCCAGTCATCTTCAGTGTCCCAGTCAACTTCTTCAGCGATAAGGCCTTTGCCTTTTTGCTGGTGTTTCTTCAGATCCCTGTATTTGTTTTTCAATTTCAAATACTTCTCCTTTTTATCAGAGGTCTGGGAGGTGGTAGGAGCTGCAACTTTCTTTGATCTACATTCACTAGCAAAGTGACCCTTTCGCTGACAGCTGAAGCATATAGCTGAGGCTTTCTCAGCGGGCAATGGCTTTTGTTTTTCAGAGTCAGAGAGATTTGAAGGTTTTCGAAAGTTGCTCTTTCTAGAGATCTTTTAAAATTATTAGTTAAGAGAGCTAGAGAGTTATCAAACTCAGAGATGTCAGCATCAGTGAGTTGATCTTCTGAATCAGTTTGACCTAATTCAGTGATGGAGGTAATGGTGGATGAATAAACATTTTGAGGAGTTTCCTCTGAAGTCACAAGTGCTAAAGAAGTACTTTTGGCACCTTTGAGTTCAATTATGAGGTTCTTCCTCAGAAGTTGAGATTGTTCCTCATTTAAGAGCATTCCATATAATGCACTTAAGGACAGAGTTTCAAGGTTCTTTGACAGCTTTAGACATGTAGTGTACACTGCCCATTGATCGGGTAGTGCCTCCATGAATTTGGTCAGTATTTCAGCGTTAGAGTACACTCTGTTTATTAATTTAAGTTCAATCAATAGACAGTTGAAACGCTGATGAATTTGAGAAAGAGATTCACCTTTATGATACATAAAACTCTCATATTGTCTTACAAGATTTATGCATCTGGTGACTTGTACTTCAGAGGTTCCTTCATATTGAATACACAGAGTATCCTACATGGCTTTAGAAGTTCTCATTTTCATAACAGAATGATAAACTTCATCTGGTAAAGACATTTCTATTATTGATCTATCTTTTGAGTCAATAGCAATTTATTTCTTATCTTCTTCAGTCCATCGGTTAGGAGTTTTAATGATACTCCTTTCAGGGATGGCTGGAGTAGTAGTGGTGGCATGAACAACAACTACAATAGTTGTAGGAACGAATGGTCCGTTTTCTAGATAATTGGGAATCGTTGGGTCAGATCCTTCTAGAAACAGAGACATTCTTTCCTTCCATAATGGAAAATTATCATGGCTAAATCTTGGAGGTTTAGCTAAAGATCCATTGTCATTATAGTTCGTATTAGGGTCTGAATATATAAAGATCTAAAGAAAAGCCTAAGGCATAACTTCTGAAGTGCCAACTTCAGAAGTTCTGAAGACATTCTGAAGAAGTTCTGAAGACACTTCTGAAGAAGATCTGAAGGAGTTCAGAACCTGTTTTGAACTTGTCTATTATGAATGTACTGTTACTTTAGTCTTTCTATTTCATGTATAAATAGATAGTTTGTTAGAGAGTTAGAACTAACGTTTCCATAAGCATTGTAAAGATATATTCTGTAATACTGTACATTTAATCAATACATATTACATTTGGCTATCATATTCCTGTTAAAATCTTTCCATATATTGATATCTTGATTGTTTGGGTCCTAACAATTGGTATCAGAGCCAATTCATCTGTTCTTGAAGATTTGTGAAAGAATTGTCATATCTGACAGTTCTTGGTATTCTTGATCAATAAATCTCAAATTCAAATAAGGTGAATTCTCGATCTTCTAACAATCAAAGATGTCTAAAGAAATTGTCTCAATCAGATCTGAAACGAAACCACCAACTCTTTTCTTGGGAGAATACCATCAATGGAGAATCAGAATGATTCAATTCCTGGACAACATAGATGAAGCTTGAATGCAATCAATCACAAATGGTCCACTAGAGGTCTTTATTGAAATTCCAGCAATTCCTAGAACTGAATCAACTCCTGAAATATCAGCATCAAGAATCAAGAAAAGCCCAGGTATGTATAGCACCACTAAAAAAGCCCAAGCTAAAGTTGACAAAAGAGCATTAACTCTTCTTACAATGGCTATTCCTAATGAGATATTCAATAGAGTAGATAGTTTAACATCTGCTAAAGCCATGTGGGATGAAGTTGAAGCTCAAATGCAGGGTAGTACAAAAGCCCAAGCACAAAGACTAAATATTTGTGTGGGTACTTATGAAAACTTCAGATATAAAGAGAATGAATCTATTACAGATACTTATCATAGATTCAACAATATTCTGATTGATTTGAGAATAAATGGTGTTCAGAAATCAAATTCTGAGATAAACAACTTTCTGAATAACTTGGGTAATGAATGGTCAAGCTTCTCTGATAACATGGTTTCTAGAAATTAAACAAGAAAATCCATTCATGATGTCTATGGTATTCTGTTTCAACAAGAAGACAAAATTAAAACTAGACAAAATGAACAAAAGAAGGTAAATGAAACTGTAGCCTTGTTAAGCAAGAAGTACAATAATTCTCTAACTATTTCTGCCAAGAAGGTGTGTGAGATCCTAGAGACAACAGTTTGTGATGGGGATGAATCAGATGAGGAGCTAAAAAGGATTTATGATAATATTGCTTTTATGACAAGGCAATTTACACAAAGATATAATAAAAAATATCAGAATAAACCTAGATCTGAAAATGGACCTAAGAAAGGTCAAGAAGCTGGTCAATCTGAAACATCTGAACCAGCAAGATGCTTTAACTGTGGAAAGCCTGGACATTATGCAAGACAATGCAAGATGCCAAAAGTGAAGAATTCAGGCTACTATGAAAAGAAGCATCTTTAGCCAAGAAAGAAGAACTTAATCCTGCATTAGTAACCAAGTATGAAGAGGACTGGTTAAACTAGAGTGATGGAGATGATGATGAGGAAGTTGCTCACTATGCAACAAACTGCTATATGTGTCAAATGGATCCAGAAAAAGACAAACAAGACACTGAGGTATCTTCTTCATCTTCTGACTTAAATTCTGAAATAAACTACTCTTCTGAACAAAATTCTGAACATAAATCTGAACATAACACTGAAGATTCTGAAATGAAAAATCAATTTCAAAACATGTTTTCTGAATTTGAAACTCTCAGAAACAGAATCAAAGGTGAAAAAATTTTGGTCAATCAATTTAGAGCTGAAAGTCAAATATATAAAGAAAATTGTCAAGAAGCTGAACAGATTCTTAAAAAGGTTTCTGAAAAAAACTTGTTTTAAAAGAAAAAATGGACAACTTACAAAAGGAAATTATAAATGAGAAATCTGAAAAGCAAATTCTGAATGTTGAAATGAATTTTCTGAATCAAGAGAGACTTGATCTTTATAGAAAGATTAAAAAATTAGAAGATTTAAATTTTAAAAGAGGACAAACTGAACAAACTCTGAATATTTTAACTAGTCAGGCTCAAAATTCAAAATTTTATTACATAAAAGCAGGTTTAGGATATAATGACAGTCATATACTGAAAAAGGCACCTGCAATTCTGTATGATTATTCTAAAATGAAAATTTTCAATGAATCAAATACAGATGTCATTTCTAAACCTGTGAATTATTCTTTGCCTGAAAGAATACCGTTTGTAAAATCAGAGACTTTGTTTTCAGAAGAAACACATCTTAAATCTGGTGAACCAGAAATAATTTCTAAAACAGAAGAAATAAATACAAGTTCAAACATTTGTAAATCTTCTGAATCAAATATTATTTCTGAAGAAAAATCTGAAGTAATTGTTAAAACTGAAATAATTTCTGAAGTTACTTCAGAGATAATTTCTGAATATAATTCTTAAGGCATTTCAGAAGATACTTCTGATAATAAATCAGAACATGAAGAAAAATATGATGATGAGAATCCCAATATATTTTTTGATCATTCTGATGATGAGTCTACAACAACAACAAATTCAAATATTTTTGCAAAGAGTATGACTCACAATAAATTTTCAGAACTAATAAATGCTTCTGATTCAGAAGATGATGATAATCATATGGTGCAAGTCGTTGACAAATGTCACACCCCGCTAAAGCGGAAACACATGGAGTGATAGTTCAAGATTTCATAGCGATAGAGCGATAACAACACCAATTGTCCAATCAAATACATAACAAAATAAAACTGAACATTACATCATACAAGTTCAAGTTTTAACAAAATAAAAGAAATAAGATGTTCTACAAAATGATTTCAAATTTAAACGTGGTTGATGTTGATGCGCCCCAAACACAAGCATTTTCCCTTACCCTTTCTTACCCCTGAAAAGAATGAATAAAACAAGGTCAACTACAAAGAGTTGGTGAGTTCACAGGTTTTCAATATTATAAACATCTTTTGCGTAAATGAATATTGAGCAAAATAACTTTTATGGCACTTGATAACTTTTCATCTTAAAACATTCAAGGCATTTTTATACCCTAATTAATAGTAAGTAATGAGTCACCACTAAACCTTCGACCATAAAAATATTTTTAGTTCTACCTCAGCGGTGGACCTAAAGTCCACATGTGTAGAACCTTCCCTTTTGAGTATAGTGCACCCCTACCTGTAGTTTCCCGGTGCGATTGCTATCCACACCCTACTTTTCGGTTTTTAGGTGGGATTGTCCGTCCAATAGCGCTATCCCCATATACCATCGGCTCCTCACTTGAGTTAATAGTAGTGTACAAACTTTTATGGAACATTTTACTCAATACAATCTATTAGTGTACATGCCTTAGTGCCCAAAATCAAAAATTTTATATTGTTTCACATTAGGTAATGCAAATAGCTCAAATATTTCATTTAATCATGCTTTCCACCCCAAAACATATAAAATACTTTAAAAATGGGGCTGTGAATACTCACCTTTGCAAGCTCCGCTACCCAAAAGCACGATCCGATCCCCACCCAAAGGCCTAACGATTCCCTAACAAAGAGAAATGCTCAAAACCATCACTTATGGGTCTAAAACTACTTATGGAGGTGAATAAGTCTTAAGCTTATAAATGTCCACATACATCCAACTTGATTTTCTATAGTCCAATTATATATAATGCACATATGCTCGTTAATATAGTAATATATACCGTAAGTTGTGTTACAAACCATCAAATGATCAATAATTGTTAAAATCAAGAAATTCCAGAATTTTACTTCTGGACAGAAACTTGTAGTACTGAAATTGATCAAAATGTAGAGACTTCCAATATGACATAGCTTCCCATATTTTTATATGTGAGATCGTACTGGGTTATGGTGATTGTGACCAAATTTGATGCATTTTGGACATGTAAAAATGATTCAAATAATTTATGCAATGCAAAGGGTCACAACTGGCATGGCAGATTACATCATGTTAGTAAATCACTCATTTGAAGAGTTCTACTCAGTGTTTTCTATAATTTCTAGTTGGATTGGAATCATAACTCATAAAGGAAACTTTTGAGATAAGAATCACTGATTTTGAAGAAGTTATGAAGGAGATATGGCACTACGAAGTTGCATGCACAATTCTGTATCCTAACTCATAAAAGAAAGTTTTAGAAGAAGAATCATGCATTAAAGACAAATAACAAAGGAGATACTAACACACAAAGTAGAGTTTAGCTGCTGGTGGTTTCACAGATTGCACACCTAAAGTATTTTAAGTGTTTGGAGGGTCAAAACTCCATATTTTTAAGTGATTCCACTTGCAAACTGAATATAACTCATAAAACCAGCTATTAAAAGAAAAATCATCCTTTTTCATTGAGATTTGAAAGAGATATGGTCATTTGAACATGCATGCACAAATCTGTCATTGGTTGACAGTTTGCACACTCATTTTGTTTCAATTAATTGGAACCTCAAATCACCATATTTTTTAATGAAATCAGTGGAATTTGAAAGGTAACTCATTAAATTAACTTCCAGAAGAAAAATCAAGTGATTTGGAAGAATATTCAAAGAGTTATGGTCGTTCAAAATAGGGTTTACCTACTATTGAACTTCCAGATACACATGCATCTTGTTATGACCATTTGGGGGGCCAAAACTCAATGTTTTTGAGTGATATCACTTGCATTAGAACCCCAACTCACTAAATAAATTTGTAGAAAGAAGATTCATGATATTTGAACATGTTTATTGCAAGAAGTAGACGATTTTTGCACATGCATAGAATCTGTCAGCACCAAAAATCACCATTGTAGTTCAAAAACACATAAAATCAAGATTTTTACCCATTTTCTTGAGTTTTATGGTTTGGGTCATAGATTACCACCATTATATGAACATTTTTACATGTTTTTGGTGTGTAATCTCTCCATAAACTCAGAAAATTCAATGGTTAGAAGAATAAGGTTAAAAATGCAAGAAAAGTGGGTTTTTCACCCAAAATTGACAAGAAAAAGATAAAAGGATGTTTGTGCTTACTTGATTGATGTATGGAGCCTTTACTTCTTGAAAAATCTTGAATTTTTGATGGTGTTTTCCCTTGAAATTGGCTGGAAATAGTGATGGAAGAAGAAGGTTTTTGATTTATGACCTTTGGTTTTAGAGAGAGAGAGAGAGAGAGATGAGAGGAAATTTTGAACTTGGAAATGAACAAATGAGGAGAAAAAATGGTTTTTATATGTGGACAAGGGGGGGAAGTGGCTGGCCATGGATATGGGCCCCACCCAAGTCCATTAAAAAAAATTACAAATTTATTTCAAGCCCAAAAAATGTAATTAAAAGTACATTTTCTCAATTTTTACCTTTTTCCTTCAAAATATAAGACCAAAAGTGTTTAAATTATATAAAAATAAAAGTTTTATATTTAGCATTCTAAACTATATATTTTATATAAATTAGGTATAAATTAGATCATTTGGCACTGTATTGGACGTTTCAGACAGTTACGGGTCGGAACCTGACATTTTAAGCGACTACCTGAAATGCTAAGGATTTTTCGGCCATTCTAAACTAACTAACTCCTATTCTTATAACTTATCTAAAATAACACTAATATAAACTTAATAAGAGCTAACTTGGTAGCTCAAATTTGACAGTTGTCACTGTCTCCCCCTGTTAGAGGAATTTCGTCCCGAAATTTAATGACTGCTACTTCCAATGGATTCCTTTGCAAACAAGTGGGGATATTTGCCTTCCATGAAATCCTCTTGCTCCCAGGTAAATTCCGGTCTATAGATTGAGTTCCAATGAAATTTTATAATCGGAATCTTATTATGCCTTAATCGTTTGTTCTCTCGGTAAAGAACTTCAACTGGTTCCCCCATAGCGCGCCTTTGTTCATTGACTTGAATCTCTTCCAATGGTAATACTATCGATTCGTCAGATATACATTTCTTAAGATTCGATAAATGAAATGTGTCGTGAATGGCACTGAACTCTTTTGGCAGCCTGAGTTTGTAAGTGATTGCTCCGATTCTTTCCACTATCTCAAATGGTCCAATAAATCTAAGACTCAGCTTGCTCTTCTTTCCAAAACGTATCATTCCTTTCCATGGTGACACTTTTAGTAGCATTTTATTGCCTACTTGGAACTCTAACGGTTTCTTGCGATTATCCGCATAACTTTTCTGGCGATCCTGTGCTGCTTTTAGTCTTTCTTGAATTGTCTTGATCTTGTCTGTGGTTTCTTGTACAATGTCTGGCTTTGTAAGTTGTCTATCACCAACTTCAAATCAACTAAGTGGAGATCTGCATTTGCGTCCATAAAGTGGTTCGTATGGCGCACATCGAATATTGGTATGATAGTTGTTGTTGTAGGAGAATTCGATTAACGGTAAATGATCATCTCAGTTATCTCAAAATTCTATCACACAGGCACGCAATATATCTTCTTAGGTTTGGAATAGTCCTCTCCGTTTGCCCGTTCGTTTGAGGATGATAAGATGTGCTCAAATCCAACCTTCTGCCCAACACTTTTTGTACTGCCTGCCAAAACCGTAAGGTAAAAGCGGTTGTCTCTGTCTGAGATGATAGATATGGGTACTCCATGACGCATAACGATCTCATTGATGTGTAGTTGCATACGTCTTTCCATTTTAAAGTCTTCTTGCATAGGCAGGAAGCGTGCAGATTTCGTGAGTCGATCCACAATAACCCAAATCGAATAGCGACCCTTCTTAGTTCTGGGCAACTTGGTCACAAAATCCATTGAGATCTGCTCCTACTTCCATTCTGGGATCTCGGGTTGTTGCAGAAGACCGGATGGCTTTTGATGTTCAGCCTTGACTCTCACGCAGGTTAGACATATACTTACATACAAGGCTACGTCCATATTTATTCCTGCCTACCAATAATATTCCTTCGGTTCTTTGTACATCTTATCGGCTCCTGGATTGAATCGAATATCTGGATCGATGGACTTCATCCAAGATGGTTGATCGTAGATTACCAACCTTTGGTACCCATACTATATTCTTAAGATAATGCACTCCATCTGATTGTAATTCAAATCCTTTTTCTATGTGATGCAAGGTCTCATTCTTCAATTTCTCATTTTTTTTAAAGCTTCTTTTTGTGCTTCAAGAATTTGAGTCTTTAAACTCGTTTGAACCATCATTCCCATAGCTCGTGCTCTCGTCGACTTCACTCTTTCCTTTCTGCTTAAAGCGTCAGCTACTACGTTAGCCTTTCCTAGATGGTACTTTATCTTACAATCGTAGTCACTATGTAGCTCGACCCATCTTTTTTGCCTCATATTGAGCATTTTTTTTTGGTCAAGAATGTGCTGAAGGCTTTTATGATCAGTGAAAATGGTGCACTTAGTGTCGTAGAGATAGTGTCTCTATATTTTGAGTGCGAACAACACCGCCCATAACTCCAAGTCATGGGTGATGTAATTCTTCTCATGAATCTTTAAATGCCTCGATGCATATGTGATTACTTTGTCTTTTTGCATTAGCACGCATCCCATTCCTTGATGTGAAGCATCACAGTAGACTACGAAGTTATCCACTCTTTCAGGTAGAGCCAAAATCGGCGCGTTGCATAACTTATGCTTGAGAGTCTGGAATGCATCCTCTTGTTTCTCTCCCCAAATAAACTTCTTATCTTTTTGACTTAAGTCATCAGTGGTTGCTCGATCTTGGAGAAATTTTCGATAAATCGCCGGTAATAGCCTGCCAATCCAAGAAATTGACGGATCTCGGTTGGTTTCTTCGAAGCTTCTCATTTCTTAATGGCCTCAATTTTAGCTGGATCAACACGAATTCCCTTTTCATTTACTACGTGGCCTAGAAAGTGTACTTCTCGGATCCAGATTTCGCATTTGGAGAACTTGGCGTACAACTTTTCATCCTTGAGAAATTCTACTATCAACCTCAGATGTTGTTCATGTTCTTTCTTATCACGAGAATAAATGAGTATATCATCTATAAAAACGATCACGAACTTGTCTAGGTACGGTCGACATACTCTATTCATTAAATCCATGAAGACTGCCAGTGCATTTGTTAGCCCGAAAGACATAACTAGGAACTCGTAACGACCATAACAAATTCTAAACGCTGTCTTAGGAATGTCTTCTTCACGAACTCTCATTTGATGATATCCCGATTGAAGATCGATTTTTGAGAAATACGAGCCCTTTGGAGTTGATCGAATAAGTCATCGATTTGAGGGAGAGGGTATCTGTTCTTGATTGTTAACTTGTTGAGTTCCCTGTAATCGATACACATACAGAAAGATCCATCCTTCTTTTTAACAAAAAGGACTAGAGCTCCCCAAGGTGAAGAGCTAGGCCTCATGAATCCTTTATCGAGCAGCTCCTGAAGTTGCTATGATAATTCCTGCATTTCCAACGGTGCTAGTCGATAGGGTGATTTTCTTACAGGCGCAACTCCCGGAATTAAATCAATGTGGAACTCGACTTTTCTTGTTGGGGGTAGTCCGGGTAACTCATCTGGAAATACCTCACGAAAATACCGAACTATAGGAAGGTCCTGAATGCGTTTCTCTTCGATCTCCTTATTCATGACTTGAACTAGAAAAGCAATGCAGTCCTTCCTCAAGTATTTTCGCATCTTCATGCACGTCACTATTTTAACATTCCTTCTGGGTTTCTTTTCATGTACTTCGAGAACTTCTCCTTCGGGTAGTGGAACTCGGATGATCTTTTTGGAGCAGCAAATTTCAGCTCGGTTTTTAGACATGCAATCCATACCCCTAATTATATCAAAGCTTCCTAACATGATTAGGATCATGTCTATGCTAAAGTTCCTCCATCTTTCTCTTATCTTGAGCTTTGTCTCTTGCAAATATCCCCGAACGGTTTGTATTATTGGTGAGCCTGGTTGCCAAATTCACCGCATCTTGAAGGGTTTTTGGGTTTGCCGAAGTTACGTCCCCATGTATTTCAGGAGATAAACCCAGATATACATTTCGACTCGATTTTCCGGGCGTCACCAAATGTGGTACCATCTTTGCCAGTTCATGGAAACGTGCAGTACAAGAGTATCATTTCTCTTCATTTCATGATTCCATAGCTCCGCTTCCAACTTCTGTATTTCGCTACTCGGCAGTATTCCTCTTTGAGCATTTTGAATTCCTCCCAAGTAAGACTGTTGGCTGCGTCTCGGCCTCGGGTTTGCACTTGGGTGTTCCACCAGGCCACTGCTCGTCCTTGTAGCAGACAAGAGGCAAGCTCCACTTTATTTCCTTCAATGCACTTGTTTATGTGGTGAACGGACTTCATATTCTCAATCCATGTCAGTAATCCAACAGCTCCTTCAATTCCATGGAATTCCTTCGGGTTGCTGGTCCTAAAAGCTTTGTATGTGCATTCCCTATCTCCACTTGCTCCAGATCCTCAGTTGTTTCCTGAATTAGCATTCAGACCCGCTGCCACTTGACTAACGATGTTCGGAGGTGCCGCGATGAGTTGCTCAGGCACAAGTCGCGCGATCCCGAAGTTTTCTCTCATCGAATGCATTGTCTTTAGGCATAGGTTCATATTGAGGTTGGGTCATATTGCTATTACTATTTTTACACTAAGTCTACTTAACTAAGTTATGCATATAAAACATTCGATTCATCAAATCATAGGTTTAAAATCACATAACTTCAATATCCAGCAAAAATAATTCTCAAAAGACATTAAGTATCTTAGAGTTCTAAATAGTGAGCTACATGCCACCAAAATAAGTTTCCAAGTTTAACCAACAAAGTAGTCAGAAAGTTCTCTCCTAGGATGACTAGTCACATAGCCTAAGGAGTTAGCAGAGTACTTAGTACGGGTGGATGAGTGAGACATATCGAACTGCGATACTAACAAATTTAATTACTAAATGTACTTTAGTAAATAACAATTTATAATATGCTTATGCAAACTCACACTTATGACCATGCTTTTCATTTGGGCAAGAAGTTCCCAGTATAATTGTTCCATGTCTCCCTTATACATATTAAATTAAACATAGGTGATCAGGCTTTGCCTAATATCAATATGCTAAGTCGACACTTATTCCAATTATACTAGTACTAAGCTTTTAAAATTTTAATTAGTTTAGGAAAATAGTTTTTCGAAAACTTTTGGTTATAGTATTTGGTTTTTTTTTTAGAAAAACCGGTGTTCTCTATAACCTATAGCTCTGATACCAAGTCTGTCACACCCCGCTAAAGCGGAAAAACATGGAGTGATAGTTCAAGATTTCATAGCGATAGAGCGGTAACAACACCAATTGTCCAATCAAATACATAACAAAATAAAACTGAACATTACATCATACAAGTTCAAGTTTTAACAAAATAAAAGAAATAAGATGTTCTACAAAATGATTTCAAATTTAAACGTGGTTGATGTTGATGCGCCCCAAACACAAGCATTTTCACTTACCCTTTCTTACCCCTGAAAAGCATGAATAAAACAAGTTTGACTACAAAGAGTTGGTGAGTTCACAGGTTTTCAATATTATAAACATCTTTTGCGTAAATGAATATTGAGCAAAATAACTTTTATGGCACTTGATAACTTTTCATCTTAAAATATTCAAGGCATTTTTGTACCCTAATTAATAGTAAGTAATGAGTCACCACTAAACCTTCGACCACAATATTTTTAGTTCTACCTCAGCGGTGGACCTAAAGTCCACATGTGTAGAACCTTCCCTTTTAAGTATAGTCCACCCCTACCTGTAGTTTCCTGGTGGGATTGCTATCCACACCCTACTTTTCGGTTTTTAGGTGGGATTGTCCGTCCAATAGCGCTATCCACATATACCTTCGGCTCCTCACTTGAGTTAATAGTAGTGTACAAACTTTTATGGTACATTTTACTCAATACAATCTATTAGTGTACATGCCTTAGTGCCCAAAATCAACAATTTTATATTGTTTCACATTAGGTAATGCAAATAGCTCAAATATTTCATTTAATCATGCTTTCCACCCCAAAACATATAAAATACTTTAAAAATGGGGCTGTGAATACTCACCTTTGCAAGCTCCGCTACCCAAAAGAACGATCCGATCCCCACCCAAAGGCCTAACGATTCCCTAACAAAGAGAAATGCTCAAAACCATCACTTATGGGTCTAAAACTACTTATGGAGGTGAATAAGTCTTAAGCTTATAAATGTCCACATACATCCAACTTGATTTTCTATAGTCCAATTATACATAATGCACATATGCTCGTTAATATAGTAATTTATACCATAAGTTGTGTTATAAACCATCAAATGATCAATAATTGTTAAAATCAAGAAATTCCAGAATTTTACTTCTGGACAGAAACTTGTAGTACTAAAAATGATCAAAATGTAGAGACTTCCAATATGACATAGCTTCCCATATTTTTATATGTGATATCGTACTGGGTTATGGTGATTGTGACCAAATTTGATGCATTTTGGACATGTAAAAATGATTCAAATAATTTATGCAATGCAAAGGGTCACAACTGGCATGGCAGATTACACCATGTTAGTAAATAACTCATTTGAGGAGTTCTACTCAGTGTTTTCTATAATTTCCAGTTGGATTGGAATCATAACTCATAAAGGAAACTTTTGAGATAAGAATCACTGATTTTGAAGAAGTTATGAAGGAGATACGGCACTACGAAGTTGCATGCACAATTCTGTATCCTAACTCATAAAAGAAAGTTTTAGAAGAAGAATCATGCATTAAAGACAAATAACAAAGGAGATACTAACACACAAAGTAGAGTTTAGCTGCTGGTGGTTTCACAGATTGCACACCTAAAGTATTTTAAGTGTTTGGAGGGTCAAAACTCCATATTTTTAAGTTATTCCACTTGCAAACTGAATATAAGTCATAAAACCAACTATTAAAAGAAAAATCATCATTTTTCATTGAGTTTTGAAAGAGATATGGCCATTTGAACATGCATGCACAAATCTGTCATTGGTTGACAGTTTGCACACTCATTTTGTTTCAATTAATTGGAACCTCAAATCACCATATTTTTTAATGAAATCCATGGCATTTGAAAGGTAACTTATTAAGTTAACTTCCAGAAGAAAAAATCAAGTGATTTGGAAGAATATTCAAAGAGTTATGGTCGTTCAAAGTACGGTTTACCTACTGTTGAACTTCCAGATGCACATGCATCTTGTTATGACCATTTGGGGGGCCAAAACTCCATGTTTTTTAGTGATATCACTTGGATTAGAACCCAAACTCACTAAATAAACTTGTAGAAAGAAGATTCATGATATTTGAACATGTTTATTGCAAGAAGTGGACGATTTTTGCACATGCATAGAATCTATCAGCACCAAAAATCACCATTCTAGTTCAAAAACACATAAAATCATGATTTTTACCCATTTTCTTGAGTTTTATTGTTTGGGTCATAGATTACCACCATTATATGAACATTTTTACATGTTTTTGGTGTGTAATCTCTCCATAAACTCAGAAAATTCAATGGTTAAAAGAATAAGGTTAAAACTGCAAGAAAAGTGGGTTTTTCACCCAAAAATGACAAGAAAAAGATAAAAGGATGTTTGTGCTTACTTGATTGATGTATGGAGCCTCTACTTCTTGAAACATCTTGAATTTTTGATGGTGTTTTCCCTTGAAATTGGCTGGAAATAGTGATGGAAGAAGAAGGTTTTTGATTTATGACCTTTGGTTTTATTGAGAGAGAGAGAGATGAGTGGAAATTTTGAACTTGGAAATGAACAAATGAGGAGAAAAAATGGTGTTTATATGTGGACAAGGGGGGGAAGTGGCTGGCCATGGATATGGGCCCCACCCAAGTCCATTAAAAAAAATTACAAATTTATTTCAAGCCCAAAAAATGTAATTAAAAGTCCATTTTTTCAATTTTTACCTTTTTCCTTCAAAATATAAGACCAAAAGTGTTTAAATTATATAAAAATAAAAGTTTTATATTTAGCATTCTAAACTATATATTTTATATAAATTAAGTATAAATTAGAGCATTTGGCACTGTATTGGACGTTTCAGACAGTTACGGGTCGGAACCGCACATTTTAAGCGACTACCTGAAATGCTAAGGATTTTTCGGCCATTCTAAACCAACTAACTCCTATTCTTATAACTTATATAAAATAACACTAATATAAACTTAATAAGAGCTAACTTGGTAGCTCAAGTTTGACAGTTGTCACAACAAAAATGGCTATTTGGTTTACAAATCAAAATCTTGTATGACTAAAGGAGAAATACTAAAAACAGAAACTTCAAAGACACCTTCAGAAATGTTTGGTCTTATGTTTTTAAAACCAGAATATCAGAATTCAGAGTTGTTAGAAATTAAAGTATGAGTCAAAGAAGAGATGTCTACAAAAGTCAACACACTCTTCTTGTTATAACTAATTGTTGTTAGACGCTCCCTTTTAGACACATGGCACTTTGTAATTGGCTAGCATTTTGACTTTCTGTTTTTGTATCTGTATAAATAGCATTATATTGTGTTTGTAAAAGTCGATCAATACATTTACATTTTGAAGAATACTGTGCGTAATTCATAACTTTGTCTACTTTGATTCAAAGTTATCATTTCATAATCTTTGTTCTTCATTCTGTTTACTGTTCTATTGATTTAAATTGTTAATTGATCTGCTTCCGCATTTCACTTTGATTCAATACTCTCAATTAACAATCGGTTTAAAGGAATCTGGAACCAACAATTGGTATCAGAGCTTTCTAATCAATCTATTGATTATTAGATCTCTTCCATTGAAGAAATTCCTTTCGATCGAACAGTATTTTCTCAGATTCAAAATTTGTTTATTAATCCACTCGTTTTACGAGATTTTGTTAAATCGTTAACAATCTTCTCTTAAATTGAGTCATTCATTTTGTAATCAAGAAACAAGTTGATATTATCGACCTGTTCTTCTATCAAATTGAGATTTAATTGTTCTAAATTTCTTTCAAATCTTCAAATTTTCTCTTCTATCCTACTCAAATGGCAAATTCGAGCTTGAATGCTGTTTATACGTCTGGGTCCCTGACTAAACCTCCAACTCTTGTACGTGATGAATACTCACAATGGAAGATTCGAATGGTTAACTTCTATGAGGGATTGGATGCTGAGTTATATCCAAT
This sequence comes from Silybum marianum, assembly GCA_036898165.1. Taxonomy (NCBI): domain Eukaryota; kingdom Viridiplantae; phylum Streptophyta; class Magnoliopsida; order Asterales; family Asteraceae; genus Silybum; species Silybum marianum. Next base: position 2,533,743 of record CM072539.1, read on the forward strand.
TATTCAAAACGGTCCGTTTGTTCCCACCACTACTATTCCCGAATTCCGTACCACCGCAAATACGGATGAGGTACCGGCAAGACCGGTTCGAAGTCAAGGAATAAGCTGACCGATGAAGAAAAGGCTAAGGTGGAATTAGCTAAGAAAGCTAAGTCTCCGTTGATAATGGCCATTCCAAATGAGATTTTTCAATCTCTCGGACTCATGTGACACAAAGCAAAAGATTTATGGGATCAACTGAGAATCTCTTAGAAGGTGGTGCGAAAATGAAAAAGAACAAGAGCCCAAGCTCTAAATGAATATAATAGTTTTCAAGCGCCGACCGATGAATCTCCGGAACAAACATTTCATCGATTCAACAATACGATTAATCTCTCGCAAGAGATGTGACATTGTTAGATCAAAGGAAGACAACAATGTTCTATTTCTCAAAAGGTTAAACCCTGAATGGTCAAATCTATCCATGTCACTACAAGCCAATCAGGACCTTGAACAATGGTCGCTGCATGATGTATTCGGTACACTGCAAGCTCATGAAAAAGAAGTTGTTCAGAAAAGAACAAACATCGGAGGTCCTCTGGCTTTGATCTCAGAAACAAAAGGAATCGAAGACGAAGTGATGACGAGGAAGAAATCGAAGGCCTTCATATCGTAGATCGCTCCGAAGATGACTCTGAATCAGATGATGAAATTAAAGCGTTTGCTGACTCTCTGGCTTTAATAACCAAGCAATTTACTAATCGTTTTGGAAATAGGTCTTTGAAAGGAAATAAACGTTTTGATCGTCCCTATGCTCCTAAACAAGAAGTACAGAGAGTAGAGAAAACAGAAGAAGAGAAGAAAGAAGAAGAATTAAAAAGGAAGAAAGATGTCTGCTACAGATGTGGCAAGCCCGGACATTACTCGAGAGATTGCAGAGGAGCTCTGGAAAAGGATAAGACTTATTACAAAAACAAATATAAGTACAATGTCACTGAAAGAGCACACTTTGCAGAAAAAGAAAACTGGGTGCAAGATCAATCCAACGGTGATGAAGCCATGTTCTGTGGAATGGCAAACACAAACGAATCAGAGGATCAACCCTCTGAGTCACCGGTTAGTAATTTCTCTGGATCATCTGAGCTTGAACAAACGATTGTGATGTTATCAAACAATTTTGAGGAACTAAAACTGAAACTCACAATCGAAAAGAAATTACGAAAAAGTACTGAGAAAACTCTTTCTACAATCAAAAGGGAAAGAGATATTTTCAAAAGAGAAATGGATTTACTTACAGAAGAAAAACTTGAATTAAATACTGCAAAGGAAACGATTTCCATGAGTTTAAAACTTTCTGAAGAAAAACTTAAAAAGGAAATTTTGAATCTCAATAAACTTCTGGAAGGAAAAGAGAAAGAAATCAGAGACAAAGAGAGTGATAGACTCAACTCTGTAGCACTTAAAAACTATTTTCAGAAAGAGAGAGAATTTTTACACATTGAACTTCAACAGAAAAAGCTACTGCATTATAACATATCCGGGATGCACAGAAGGTTCATGACAAAATTAACACACAAGTAGGAAGATCTGGACTTGGTTTCGAGGACCTAGATCCCTACACGTGTAAGAAAAGGTCAGATCTGAAATCTGTTTTTTGTGTTGGACAAATACAGAAGCCAAAGTTTCCAATTTTGTATGAAAAATCTATTTTTAAAAAATCTAGATATGAAAACTGTTGGTTCCAGATTCCTTTAAACCGATTGTTAATTGAGAGTATTGAATCAAAGTGAAATGCGGAAGCAGATCAATTAACAATTTAAATCAATAGAACAGTAAACAGAATGAAGAACAAAGATTATGAAATGATAACTTTGAATCAAAGTAGACAAAGTTATGAATTACGCACAGTATTCTTCAAAATGTAAATGTATTGATCGACAACTTTTACAAACACAATATAATGCTATTTATACAGATACAAAAACAGAAAGTCAAAATGCTAGCCAATTACAAAGTGCCATGTGTCTAAAAGGGAGCGTCTAACAACAATTAGTTATAACAAGAAGAGTGTGTTGACTTTTGTAGACATCTCTTCTTTGACTCATACTTTAATTTCTAACATTCTCCCCCTAAGTATGAAGTCAAAAAAAAACTTTCTTCAGAGAGGATCAACAGAAGAATGATACTTGAAATATTATCGATAAGCTCTCTGTTCTTCGAAGTCCATCAAGTCTTTTCTCTACTTTCTTTGCAACATCTGGATTTGTCGTGTCTAAGCCAACATAGCACTTGATGATGTAGACTACCTCAGAAGAGTATTTGTGAGCTTCTTTGATGCGAAAGAAGCTCTTTCCATTTGGTCTTTTGAAGATGATTCCCTCTTCGGTTCGGTAAGAAGTCTACCCACTCGAATTTGCTTATCCCTTCAAGTTCCTCATTTGGTGCGAGAGATAGCCGGATTATCCATTTTGAAATTTAAGCCAACTGAAGTCGACTCCGCCTTTTGTATCTAATGTATGATTTCATACATAGAATAATTCTAGTGTAGGCAACATGGTCTTGTGGATCTTTGCGTTCGTAAAGCCGAGTCTTCATAAATTCTTCCGGAAAAATGAGATCGATTGGATGGATGGACAACGAGATCATTATCACATATGTAATAACTCTTGTTGTTTGATCCGACTACCTCGTAGATTGTGTACCAAATGGGTGTATCTTGAAACCGCTTATGTTTCATGGCTCGTGATCTTTGTAATTAGAGCGATAGTGAAAACCGTCTTTCTCGTCTTGTTTATGAGCCATGAAGTTATCTTTAACTTCATTGCTTACATTGTATTGGTTTGCGAAGTTAGGCATCATGAGATAAATCTTCGATCCGTTGGAGCATACATGTGCCTTTTCTCAACTTCAAGTGTTGGAAGTTCAATGTTTCCAACTTTGTTTAATTTTTCTTCAAATTCTCCTCTTCTCGATCTCTTTACGCTTTCCGAGCGGCCTCTCGCTTCCGACTCTTGCTCTTTCTTCGACTTCAAAATTTTGTCTCTCGTAGTTCTTCTTCAAGTCTAGCCTTCTCTCTTTCCGGATTCTCTCTTTCACCCCTCTCTATCTCTATTTGTTCTTCAACAATTAGCCTCGGCGTATTATCTCTTCTTCTTTTTCTTTTTCGGCTACGAACACTTCCTCATCCTCCTCTCCGGCCCTTTCTTCTTTTTCAGCTTTAGCTCTTTCCTTTGCGCCTTTAGCTCGTTCTCGTTCTTCGTGAGCTCGACTATTTCGGCCCTTTCAGCCGGAGAGCTCGGGATTCTGCTTTTTCCCATAACATCCAGAATGAACTTAGCTAGATCTGGATCTCTGGGTAGAGGCCCAGAATACGTAGCCAGAGGTGTTGGAGTGATTGGCACTTGTTTTGAAGAAGAAGGTTGCTGTGATGGTTTTGGAGTTGAAGAGTCAGCAGTGGTCGTGTTTGGTTCTGGTGGTGTTTGTTTGGCTTGCTTAGGCTCGTGACCTTTCTTCCCCCTTCGAGAATCAGATCCCGATCCTCGAATGTTTTCTTTTCGCCCGCCTTTTTGCAAGCCCTTTCTTCCTTGGCTTTCTTCTTGGCATTAAACGCCTCAGCAATAGAAGAAACCAGAGGCACGAGTTGAGATAGAGTAGATTCGATGGCAGCAATTTTCTGGTCTGTTGAGGATGTGGAGGGCTTGGAAGAGTACTTTGAAGCGATGGAAGACATTCGCTCAAGAATAATCTTCTGGAAAGAGGCGAGATCAGATTTCGTGACGAGCGTAGACCCAGAGGGATCATCAGAAGGAATGATGGTCTTGATAATCTTCTGTATATCGGCCACCAGAGAGCTGTAGTCTAAAGAGATAGGGGAGTCAGAGGCACGTAGAGATTCTGGAAGTTGAGAGATTGCCTCTGCATTTGCTTGAAGACCTTTATTCAATAGCAAAAATTGTTCAACAAAATAGGCCTTCTGATCTTCTTGAGAGGTACTCATTTGGCGCTGAAGATCTGCTAAGAGAGAGTTCTGACTTTCAATTTTAAATTGAAGGCTCAGAAGAAGAGAGTTGTTAGTGGTCACGGATAATTTTAGATCTTCCACGGTATCTCTCGAATTTGATCAAGAAATGCCAAGAACGCTGCATTTGTGACTAAATCAAAAGATGTAACCGGTGCATCTCCAACACATGGAGCCCCTTTACCCTCGCGTTCAGAGGGGCCTTCTACACCCGTTTTGACGTTGAGTGTAGAAGGACTTCCAACTGGGCCCCGAGGGCTGTTATTCACGAGCTCCTCTTCGGTTGTTCGATCGTTTCAACATTATCCTCATCATCGAGAGGATGAGGTGTCAAGACAAGATGCTTACCTTGGTGAAGTGTAAACACTCCGGTAAGAGGTGCATTCCTAGGCTGTAACCCCTCTGATGGGAATTCATTAGCATCTATCCTAGGAGAGGATGTGGACTCATCCTCTGTGCGTATTGGTATGTCAGTCACGGAGACATGAACATGTGGTGAAGGAAGTGGCGAGTTCTGGGGCGAATGAACTCTTATATTATCATCATCATCCTTTTGGGAGGATGATGAAGTGGAGGTGCTTTCCCCAGATGAATTTGATTCAGAAGAAGTATCCTCTGAACGGCTGGTTTCTTGGTGGTTTGAACTGGGCTGTTCTAAGTCAATGAGTGGAGACGTGGTGACATCAACCTCAGAAGTTGTGGTTGCCCTTTGGGGAATAGGAGAGGAACACTCATATGTGTCTCTGAGGACATCTTTCTGTACCTTCATTTAATAGAAGGTCGGCATGGGTAGAAGCACTCGGATGTTCACTCCTAATTTTCTCAAGCTCATGCTCACCGGACCCCCGACCACCTACACACGGCTCTAAGTGCTCGGGGTAGGAATTCTCTCGTTTCCGAGAAAGCCATAGAGCTTCTATAGATTTGGAGATTAGAAGAGCTAGATGGGATTAGGTTTAGCATGTACCGGATAATTCTCCGGGTGCGGAAGTAGCCGATGCCGTCGATGGTTGATCTATGGGAGCTCATTGATGCAATTTTGCGTAATGGCCGAATCGGGGAGCTTCGATTGCCCCAATTGCAGGATGAGTGATGAGAGATAGAAATCTTGGGAACATGAGTGCTGGTAGTGGCTTTCCCTGACTCTGATGGATCACCTTAGTGTGCACAGCTGCTTTGATCTCTTGGAAGATGAGACTTGCATAGTCCAAGGGTCGATTGAAGAACATCCCATACATTATAGTCAGAATGTTTCGGCTAGCCTGATCCGGAGAACCTATTTTGCGGGTTAGGCTCTTGTTGAGAATGGAGACGAGTAGATTCCACATTGGGGGCAACTTCTTCCTCTTGAATTCGGACGACCTTGTAAGAGGTTCATTGTAACCCGTAAGATTTATGAAGGCTAGGAGGGCTTCGTGGAAGGGTTTTCTTCTAGGCGAGGATTGGGAATGGTTTGCCCATCCACTTCGATCACGTAAAGGGGAAGATGGAAATATTTGGCAAGTTTTCTTTTGGTGATGGGGATTTGAACAAAGAATTTCCACTTGTTCGGGATGGGTGAAAGAACCGGCGAGTGTTTCATCGTCGATGATCATTGTTAGCCAAGTTCTTGGACATAGATTTCGGGGATGTTTGGGTTGGTTAGGGTTAGGGCTCGATTCAATCGGTGTTGTTGTAGAAACTCGATCATGATGCGAAATTCGGTTGATAAGTGTTAGGGTTGAGCAAGACTCGCACATTGTTCGCCTTCAATGGCGCTTTCACAATGGGAGTACTATCCGCGATTGAATCGATGATTCTTTCTTCATCATTGTTGGAAGGACGGGCACGGTTGGAAGCCATTTTGAAATTTCGAATGCTTGACAATAGAAAACTTTGTCTTTGCAAAGAGAATGAACAACGATTTAGGGAATTTTTGCGAGGAAGAAGATGAAGGTTGAAATTGGGGGTTTTATGTGAGAGAGAAACTGTAGAATGGGAAGGGGTTATTAAGTTTCGGGAGAAAAAAAAAACGGTTCATTTGAGCTGATGTAACCACGCGGGTATACACATGCAGTGTTTCGATTGGGGACACGTGTACGACGAGACACATGTATGATGATGATTTAGTAGCAGAGGTCGTTTTTCTTAAAAGCGAGAAATAAACAAAAGTAATAAAAAAAATCATTTAATTAATCAATTAATTTTGAATTAATTGAATAAACACATTTTAATCTTAATTTTATTTATTTAAGTTTAAAAATCACCAAGTGAAAACAAAAATCACATGAGAGTTTAGTTTCTATAAAAGAATAATAAAGAAGAATTTGCATTAAACATATAGATTTAAACAACCTTGGAGGCAAGAGTTGATTGAATTTATATATTTAATGGAAATTATAAGAAATATCAATTTATAGAAAATTTAGTTGAAAAACATGTCGACTTGATTTATATTTAAATTTTTTTGAAATGAATCAAAAGTCTAAGAGACCTTGGCGGCAAGAGAAACTCGGAAGCGAGATAGATTCAAATAAAATTTAAGTGAAATAGTAAATCGTAAAGACGGCTAACCGTAGTTAGACTTAGACGAATATCTTCTCGCATTGTGAAACTCCCCTTGAATGGTAAACTCCCCCTTGAATGGTGAACTCCCCCGTAGTAGCTTCTTTACCTCGTTTCTCAATCTGCACTTTATGATTTCTCTTGAAAGAAAAATATTATTATGAAACGAGAAAATCGCAGTAACTCGCAGGCTTCGAAGTGTTCGAAGAGTTCGTAAAGCATCGAGACTTCGATGACTTCGAAGTATCGTCGAATAGTTCGAGGCTTCGGATGCTTCGAAGAAATCATTGTTACATATTAAGCATTCCCAACTTGCTAATTAAGAAGTTAAAACGTCTCTCATCAAGAGCTTTTGTGAAAATATCGGCAAGTTGATAATCGGTAGAAACAAAATACATTTCGATTGTACCCTTTTCGACATGATCCTTGATGAAATGATACCTCGACATCGATATGCTTTGTTTTGGAATGCCGAATCGGATTTTCCGTAATGGCGATAGCACTTTCGTAATCACAGAGGATGGGAATCTTATCGTATATCGGACCATAATCTCGAGTTGGGTCTTCATCCAAATAACTTGTGAACAACAACTAGCGACGAAGAACATATTCGGCTTTCCGCCGTAGATGTGGATACGCAGCTTTGTTTCTTGGATGTCCAACTTATAAGTCGATTTCCCGAAGTTGACAACTACCGATGTACTTTTTCCGTCAAGCTTACAACCCGCATGATCGAATCAGATACGCCATTAAATCAAATCCGTAATTTTTAGGATACCAAAGGCCCAACGATGGTGAACCTTTTAAGTACCTAAAAATTCTTTTTACAGCAGCCAAATGAGACTCTTTAGGATTGGCTTGATAACGAGCACAAAGACAAGTGGCAAACATAATATCGTGTCTACTTGTCGTTAAATATAAAAGAGAACCAATCATTCCTCCGTAGCCGGTAATATCAACGTATTTACCGGAGGAGTCGTGTACTAATTTCATACCAGAGAGATAGGTGTTTTCATGGATGATGAGTTTTGAAGATGAAACTTTTTAAGCATGTCGAAACATATTTTGCCCGATTTATAAAGATACCGAAGGTGCTTTGTTTAACTTGAAGTCCTAGGAAGAAAGTTAATTCTCCCATCATACTCATTTCAAATTCGATTTCCATCAACTTAGAAAACAAACCAACTTCTGTTTGATGAGTAGAACCAAATATTATGTCATCCACGTAAATTTGAACTATAGTTAACATACCTTTGCCTCTTTTGATGAACAGAGTTGTATCGATTTTACCTTTTTCATATCCTTTGCCGATCGTAAATTTCGATAGTCGGTCATACCGGGCTCTTGGGGCTTGCTTTAGACCATACAAAGCTTTGTCAAGAAGATAAACATATTCGGATATCTTGCATCTTTGAAACCATCAAAGTTGTTCAACATACACTTCTTCTTTTAGACATCCATTAAGAAATGCACATTTAACATCCATTTGGTAGACTTTGAAGTTTTTGTATGCAGCAGAAAGCCAAGAATAATCTTATTGCTTCTAGTCTTGCAACAGGGGCAAAGGTTTCATCATAATCGATACCTTCCTCTTGACAAGAACCTTTAGCCACCAAACGAGCTTTATTTCGACAACAATTCCATCTTCATCCTTTTTGTTCCTAAATACCCATTTTGTGCCAATAGCAACTTTGCCTTTTGGTAAAGGAACAAGACGCCAAACTTTATTTCTTTCGAATTGAAGTAGTTCTTCCCGCATAGCATCCACCCAAATTTTGGTTCAACTAAGGCTTCATGTACACGTTTAGGTTCGATCATACTAAGAAAATTAACAAAGAATGCTTCATTTGCGTAGCGCATCGTGTTCTCGACCCCTCGTAAGGACTACCAATTATAAGATTTGGTGTGTGAGATTTAGTCCATTTCGTCATTCTGGGTTGAGAAAGTGATTGGGTTGTTTTATTTGACGAAATGATTTCATCTGGAAACACAAAATCTTCTTTATTTTCTTCTGTATGTCCTTCTGGTATCTGTTTTGTCACCGTCCTTGTGTCTCCCCTCGGATGATGGAACGAAGTAGCTTCCGGACCGGCGGATGTAGGAGTAGTGGGAACTTCCGGACAAATAGACGTGATGATGAAACAGAAGCGGTGACTAGAGAGAGTAATGCCCGAGGCTTGGAGAATATCTGGTATCTGCAAATGTGGAGGTGACATAGCTTCTGACACAACTTCGTCGCCCAGAAAATCTTGAAAAATAGCATCAATCTCGGATTCTCTGGAACCTGAAAGATAGTCAGAAGTAACAGTATTAAGCTTGAGTTCTGAAGTAGAGTGTTCGGAAGTCAGTTGGGTGTTATCATCGAAGTCAATGTTGATGCTTTCCATAACAGCTTTTGTTCGTAAGTTAAAAACTCGGAAAGCTCTTGAATTTAACGAGTAGCCTAAAAATTTAGCTTCATCGGACTTCGGATCAAATTTGCCAAGATTATCTCTCGTCGTTTAAGATAAAACATCCGCAACCAAAGATATGAAAAAATTTTACGGTATGGTTTTCTTTTATTAATCGCTCATAAGAGGTTTTGAGATGCCTCTTGACAATAATTGAACGGTTTTGAGTGAAACAAGCAAGAGCAAATGCCTTCGTCCCGTAAGTGAATTGGGAGACCGTGTCGCGAGCATCGTTCGGTCGCTTCAACCAAGGTTCCGTTGCGACGTTCAACTACACCGTTTTGTTGTGGAGTGTGAACGAGAGAAGTTTTGAGTAATTCCTTGTTCAACAAGATACGATTCAAGCTTGGCGTTCTTGAATTCGTACCATTATCACTTCGAAGTCGCCGAATCTTCGATGTAGAAGAACTTGAATTCGGTCATCATATTCGTAGTACCACCGGGACTTCGACTTTTGACGAACGAAAGCAAGCCAAGTATATCCGGAAAATTCATCAATTAGTACCGTAATATACTTTTACCGTATAGACTCGAATTGCAATTGGACCACGTAGATCCACATGTAATAATTGCAGAGGTCTAGTACAAGAATGATCACTTTTTGTTTTATGAGATGCTCGTTTAATTTTGCCCATTTCACATGCGGGGCAGGTGATCTTTTTGAAAATGAATATCCGGGAAGTCCAGATACCAGTTTGTTTTTAACAAGCATCTCAAGATTATTAAAATTTAAGTGAGACATTTTATGATGCCAGAGCCACGCAACTTCACTCTTTTTGGAGATGAGACATAAAGTTTCCTTACCATCCTTAGAGGTAAAATTCATCATATACAAGTTACCTTTCCCGTCTCGCTCTCCAAAGTTCTTCACCTCGCCTTAGAGAATAAATAACAATGTTTTTCATCAAATACTACTAGTATTTTAGAATCACAGAGTTGACTTACACTAAGGAGGTTATGTTTCAAGCCAGAAACATGAGCTACCTTTGATAAGGTGATATTACCTTCTTGTAGAGTACCGTAGCCTTTTATTTGACCCTTACCATTATCACCAAAAGTTACTACTCCACCCGATTTGTCCTTGAATTGGGATAGTAAATTTTGGGATCCAACATGTGCCTCGAGCATCCAGAGTCAAGATACCGTATATGCACACGCTCGTTTCGCAATCAAAAATCGAATTTCTTAGGTACCCATCGCATAATGGGTCCTTTTATGTTAGCTTTTGGAGTATGCTCGTTTTTTGATTTAATGAAGGTAAAGACTTTATTTTTGGTTTTTGGTTTTTTTGAGTTTTATTCTTTTTGTGATAAACATACCGTGAATTGGAATGATCGAGGTTTGCGAGAAAAATTGTTTTAACTTTAAGAACAGTGAAAAACATTCAGAAGACTGAAACATAGAAGATTGAATTGAATTTTCATTTCGAGAATGGTAATTACAATTATTCTTTCTAAAGTCTTTTCTAGTATCAGTTGTTCTAGAGAACCTATCTAGACTAGACTTTTGTTTTAGTTCTGGCTTTTTCTTTTCTGTGTTCTTCCTCTGATCTACTTTTGCGAAGCTACGTTATTTACTGAAAAAGGAACATAAGAATTAGAGGATTTCCATTTGCCTTTTTGAATATTAGTAAACTTCGGAAGAGTAGAGTTTAAAATCTTTTGATTTTTCACTTTGTTTTTGAGTTCTGCCTCTTTCTCAAGTTCAAGACATGTTTTGGCTTTGAGACACATATCTAAGAAGTCTGGATGTATAGATACTGATTCTCTCGGTTCTGGAACAGAAACAGGAAGAATAGGTATACCACTTGAAAGTTTAGCACAATCTCTATCAGAAACTCTGATTTCTTGAGATTTATCAGTATACAAATAATCATCCTTTTTATCAATAATTTCTGAATTATTTGTGATAACTTTTGATGATTTGAAAGAATTAATTTCTAAATTTGAAAGGTAATTTTCAGAGTTATCAAAAAATTCTTCATCATTATTGTCATTCTCCCATGGATACGTAATCTCAGCCAAGCTTTCTTGAGTTTCAGAAAGATGTAAATCTTCAAATGAACAGGAGAGATCTCTGGATGATTCTCACAAAGAGTTTCATTTCTAAAATACTTATCCGCAGTAGAGAGAATATCGTTTTCAAACATAAGTCGTAGATCTTCCTCTCGCCCGACTTGGAACAAAAATATCCGCCTCCGGATTCAAAATTGTATGTTTATTTGAACCAAAATTGAAAATATCATCTTTCTTCTCGAACTTTATTTAGATCAACATTTGTTTTACAACAATATTCAATATTTTCGAATTTAAGTTTGCTTTTTTTATGATGGTTTTCATATCTAGATTTTTTAAAAATAGATTTTTCATACAAAATTGGAAACTTTGGCTTCGTATTTGTCCAACACAAAAAACATTTCGTATCCGACCTTTTCTTACACGTGTAGGGATCTAGGTCCTCGAAACCAAGTCCGTATCTTCCTACTTGTGTGTTAATTTTGTCATGAACCTTCAGTGCATCCGTATATGTTATAATCCGTAGCTTTTTCCGTTGAAGTTCAATGTGTAAAAATTCTCTCTCTTTCGAAAATAGTTTTTAAGTGCTACGTAGTTGAGTCTATCACTCTCTTTGTCTCTCGATTTCTTTCTCTTTTCCTTCCGAAGTTTATTGAGATTCAAAATTTCCTTTTTAAGTTTTTCTTCAGAAAGTTTTAAACTCATGGAAATCGTTTCCTTTGCAGTATTTAATTCAAGTTTTTCTTCTGTAAGTAAATCCATTTCTCTTTTGAAAATATCTCTTTCCCTTTTGATTGTAGAAAGAGTTTTCTCAGTACTTTTTCGTAATTTCTTTTCGATTGTGAGTTTCAGTTTTAGTTCCTCAAAATTGTTTGATAACATCACAATCGTTTGTTCAAGCTCGGATGATCCGAGAAATTACTAACCGGTGACTCAGAGGGTTGATCCTCTGATTCGTTTGTGTTTGCCATTCCACAGAACATGGCTTCATCACCGTTGGATTGATCTTGCACCCAGTTTTCTTTTTCTGCAAAGTGTGCTCTTTCAGTGACATTGTACTTATATTTGTTTTTGTAATAAGTCTTATCCTTTTCCGCAGCTCCTCCGCAATCTCTCGAGTAATGTCCGGCTTGCCACATCCGTAGCGTACATCTTTCTTCCTTTTTAATTCTTCTTCTTTCTTCTCTTCTTCGTTTTCTCTACTCTCTCGTACTTCTTGTTTAGGAACATAGGGACGATCAAAACGTTTATTTCCTTTCAAAGACCTATTTCCAAAACGATTAGTAAATTGCTTGGTTATTAAAGCCGTAGAGTCGCAAACGCTTTAATTTCATCATCCGATTCGTAGTCATCTTCCGGAGCGAGTCTCGATATGAAGGCCTTCGATTTCTTCCCCGTCATCACTTCGTCTTCTCGATTCCTTTTGTTTCGAGATCAAAGCCGTAGGACCTCCGATGTTTGTTCTTTTCGAACAACTTCTTTTTCATGAGCTTGCAGCAGTACCGAATACATCATGCGGCGACCATTGTTCAAGGTCCCGATTGGCTTGTAGTGACATGGATAGATTTGACCATTCGGGGTTTAACCTTTTGAGAAATAGAACATTGTTGTCTTCCTTTGATCTAACAATGTCACATCTCTTGCGAGATTAATCGATTGTTGAATTGATGAAATGTTTGTTCCGTAGATTCATCAATCGCCGCTTGAAAACTATTATATTCATTTAGAGCTTGGGCTCTTCGTTCTTTTTCATTTTCGCACCACCTTCTAAGAGATTCTCCAGTTGATCCCATAAATCTTTTGCTGTGTCACATGAGTCCAGAGATTGAAAAATCTCATTTGGAATGGCCATTATCAACAGAGACTTAGCTTTCTTAGCTAATTCCACCTTAGCCTTTTCTTCATCAGTCCAGTTATTCCTTGACTTCTGAACCAGTCTTGCCGGTACCTCATCCGTATTTGCGGTCGGAATTCCGGGAATAGTAGTGGTGGGAACAAACGGACCGTTTTGAATAATTGGATATAACTCAAAGATCCAATCCCTCATAGAAGTTAACCATTCGAATCTTCCATTGTGGGTATTCATCACGTACAAGAGTTGGAGGTTTAGTCGGGGACCCGTACGTATAAACAAAGATTCAAGCTCGAATTTGCCATTTGAGTAGGATAGAAGAGAAAATTTGAAGATTTGAAAGAAATTTAGAACAATTAAATCTCAATTTGATAGAAGAACAGGTCGATAATATCACTGTTTCTTCAGATTACAAAATGAATGACTCAATTTAAGAGAAGATTGTTAACGTTTTAACAAAATCTCGTAAAACAGAGTGAATTAATAAACAAATTTTGAATCTGAGAAAATACTGTTCGATCGAAAGGAATTTCTTCAATGGAAGAGATCTAATAATCAATAGATTGATTAGAAGGCTCTGATACCAATTGTTGGTTCCAGATTCCTTTAAACCGATTGTTAATTGAGAGTATTGAATCAAAGTGAAATGCGGAAGCAGATCAATTAACAATTTAAATCAATAGAACAGTAAACAGAATGAAGAACAAAGATTATGAAATGATAACTTTGAATCAAAGTAGACAAAGTTATGAATTACGCACAGTATTCTTCAAAATGTAAATGTATTGATCGACAATTTTTACAAACACAATACAATGCTATTTATACAGATACAAAAACAGAAAGTCAAAATGCTAGCCAATTACAAAGTGCCATGTGTCTAAAAGGGAGCGTCTAACAACAATTAGTTATAACAAGAAGAGTGTGTTGGCTTTTGTAGACATCTCTTCTTTGACTCATACTTTAATTTCTAACAAATATCATCTTTCTTCTGAACTTTATTTAGATCAACATTTGTTTTACAACAATATTCAATATTTTCGAATTTAAGTTTGCTTTTTTTATGATGGTTTTCATATCTAGATTTTTTAAAAATAGATTTTTCATACAAAATTGGAAACTTTGGCTTCTGTATTTGTCCAACACAAAAAACAGATTTCAGATCTGACCTTTTCTTACACGTGTAGGGATCTAGGTCCTCGAAACCAAGTCCAGATCTTCCTACTTGTGTGTTAATTTTGTCATGAACCTTCGGTGCATCCGGATATGTTATAATCTGTAGCTTTTTCTGTTGAAGTTCAATGTGTAAAAATTCTCTCTCTTTCTGAAAATAATTTTTAAGTGCTACAGAGTTGAGTCTATCACTCTCTTTGTCTCTGATTTCTTTCTCTTTTCCTTCCAGAAGTTTATTGAGATTCAAAATTTCCTTTTTAAGTTTTTCTTCAGAAAGTTTTAAACTCATGGAAATCGTTTCCTTTGCAGTATTTAATTCAAGTTTTTCTTCTGTAAGTAAATCCATTTCTCTTTTGAAAATATCTCTTTCCCTTTTGATTGTAGAAAGAGTTTTCTCAGTACTTTTTCGTAATTTCTTTTCGATTGTGAGTTTCAGTTTTAGTTCCTCAAAATTGTTTGATAACATCACAATCGTTTGTTCAAGCTCGGATGATCCGCAGAAATTACTAACCGGTGACTCGCAGGGTTGATCCTCCGATTCGTTTGTGTTTGCCATTCCACGTAACATGGCTTCATCACCGTTGGATTGATCTTGCACCCGCTTTTCTTTTTCGCAAAGTGTGCTCTTTCGGTGACATTGTACTTATATTTGTTTTTGTAATAAGTCTTATCCTTTTCCGCAGCTCCTCCGCAATCTCTCGAGTAATGTCCGGCTTGCCACATCCGTAGCGTACATCTTTCTTCCTTTTTAATTCTTCTTCTTTCTTCTCTTCTTCTCGTTTTCTCTACTCTCTTGTACTTCTTGTTTAGGAGCATAGGGACGATCAAAACGTTTATTTCCTTTCAAAGACCTATTTCCAAAACGATTAGTAAATTGCTTGGTTATTAAAGCCGTAGAGTCGCAAACGCTTTAATTTCATCATCCGATTCGCAGTCATCTTCCGGAGCAGCCTCGATATGAAGGCCTTCGATTTCTTCCCGTCATCACTTCGTCTTCCGATTCCTTTTGTTTCGAGATCAAAGCCGTAGGACCTCCGATGTTTGTTCTTTTCTCGAACAACTTCTTTTTCATGAGCTTGCAGTGTACCGAATACATCATGCGGCGACCATTGTTCAAGGTCCCGATTGGCTTGTAGTGACATGGATAGATTTGACCATTCGTGTTTAACCTTTTGAGAAATAGAACATTGTTGTCTTCCTTTGATCTAACAATGTCACATCTCTTGCAGAGATTAATCAGATTGTTGAATCGATGAAATGTTTGTTCCAGAGATTCATCAATCAGCGCTTGAAAACTATTATATTCATTTAGAGCTTGGGCTCTTCTGTTCTTTTTCATTTTCGCACCACCTTCTAAGAGATTCTCCGCTTGATCCCATAAATCTTTTGTCGTGTCACATGAGTCCGCAGATTGAAAAATCTCATTTGGAATGGCCATTATCAACAGAGACTTAGCTTTCTTAGCTAATTCCACCTTAGCCTTTTCTTCATCATCAGCTTATTCCTTGACTTCGAACCGGTCTTGCCGGTACCTCATCCGTATTTGCGTGGTCGGAATTCCGGGAATAGTAGTGGTGGGAACAAACGGACCGTTTTGAATAATTGGATATAACTCAAAGATCCAATCCCTCATAGAAGTTAACCATTCGAATCTTCCATTGTGAGTATTCATCACGTACAAGAGTTGGAGGTTTAGTCGGGGACCCGTACGTATAAACAGCATTCAAGCTCGAATTTGCCATTTGAGTAGGATAGAAGAAAAAATTTGAAGATTTGAAAGAAATTTAGAACAATTAAATCTCAATTTGATAGAAGAACAGGTCGATAATATCACTGTTTCTTCAGATTACAAAAGGAATGACTCAATTTAAGTGAAGATTGTTAACGTTTTAACAAAATCTCGTAAAACAGAGTGGATTAATAAACAAATTTTGAATCTGAGAAAATACTGTTCGATCGAAAGGAATTTCTTCAATGGAAGAGATCTAATAATCAATAGATTGATTAGAAGGCTCTGATACCAATTGTTGGTTCCAGATTCCTTTAAACCGATTGTTAATTGAGAGTATTGAATCAAAGTGAAATGCGGAAGCAGATCAATTAACAATTTAAATCAATAGAACAGTAAACAGAATGAAGAACAAAGATTATAAAATGATAACTTTGAATCAAAGTAGACAAAGTTATGAATTACGCACAGTATTCTTCAAAATGTAAATGTATTGATCGACAACTTTTACAAACACAATATAATGCTATTTATACAGATACAAAAACAGAAAGTCAAAATGCTAGCCAATTACAAAGTGCCATGTGTCTAAAAGGGAGCGTCTAACAACAATTAGTTATAACAAGAAGAGTGTGTTGACTTTTGTAGACATCTCTTCTTTGACTCATACTTTAATTTCTAACAAAAACCATCATAAAAAAAGCAAACTTAAATTCGAAAATATTGAATATTGTTGTAAAACAAATGTTGATCTAAATAAAGTTCAGAAGAAAGATGATATTTTCAATTTTGGTTCAAATAAACATACAATTTTGAATCCAGAGGCAGATATTTTTGTTCCAAGTCAGGCAGAGGAAGATCTACGACTTATGTTTGAAAACGATATTCTCTCTACTCTGGATAAGTGTTTTAGAAATGAAACTCTTTGTGAGAATCATCCAGAGATCTCTCCCTGTTCATTTGAAGATTTACATCTTTCTGAAACTCAAGAAAGCTTGGCTGAGATTACGTATCCATGGGAGAATGACAATAATGATGAAGAATTTTTTGATAACTCTGAAAATTACCTTTCAAATTTAGAAATTAATTCTTTTAAATCATCAAAAGTTATCACAAATAATTCATAAATTATTGATAAAAAGGATGATTATTTGTATACTGATAAATCTCAAGAAATCAGAGCTTCTGATAGAGATTGTGCTAAACTTTCAAATGGTATACCTATTCTTCCTGTTTCTCGTTCCGAACCGAGAAAATCGCATCTATACATCCGTACTTCTTAGATATGTGTCTCAAAGCCAAAACATGTCTTGAACTTGAGAAAGAGGCAGAACTCAAAAACAAAGTGCAAAATCAAAAGATTTTAAACTCTACTCTTCCGAAGTTTACTAATATTCAAAAAGGCAAATGGAAATCCTCTAATTCTTATGTTCCTTTTTCAAGAAATAACAAGAGCTTCGCAAAAGTAGATCAGAGGAAGAACACAGAGAAGAAAAAGCCAGAACTAAAACAAAAGTCTAGTCTAGATAGGTTCTCTAGAACAACTGATACTAGAAAAGACTTTAGAAAGAATAATTGTAATTACCATTCTCGCAATGAAAATTCAATTCAATCTTCTATGTTTCACTTTCCGAATGTTTTTCACTGTTCTTAAAGTTAAAACAATTTTTCTCGCAAACCTCTCGATCATTCCAATTCACAAGTATGTTTGTCACAAAAAGAATAAAACTAAAAAAACCAAAAACCAAAAATGAAGTCTTTACCTTCGTTAAATCAAAAAAACGAGCATACTCCAAAAGCTAACATAAAAGGACCCATTATGCGATGGGTACCTAAGAAATTCGATCTTTGATTGCGAAACAGCGTGTGCATATCCGGTATCTTGACTACGGATGCTCGAGGCACATGATCGGGATCCCAAAATTTACTATCCCAATTCAAGGACAAATCATGTGGAATAGTAACTTTTGGTGATAATGGTAAGGGTCAAATAAAAGGCTACGGTACTCTACAAGAAGGTAATATCACCTTATCAAAGGTAGCTCATGTTTCTGGCTTGAAACATAACCTCCTTAGTGTAAGTCAACTTTGTGATTCTAAAATACTAGTAGTATTTGATGAAAAACATTGTTATTTATTCTCTAAGGCAGGTGAAGAACTTTGGAGAGCAGACAGGAAAGGTAACTTGTATATGATGAATTTTATCTCTAAGGATGGTAAGGAAACTTTATGTCTCATCTCCAAAAAGAGTGAAATTGCGTGGCTCTGGCATCATAAAATGTCTCACTTAAATTTTAATAATCTTGAGATGCTTGTTAAAAACAAACTGGTATCTGGACTTCCAGATATTCATTTTCAAAAAGATCACCTCTGCCCTGCATGTGAAATGGGCAAAATTAAACGAGCATCTCATAAAACAAAAAGTGATCATTCTTGTACTAGACCTCTGCAATTATTACATGTGGATCTCTGTGGTCCAATTGCAATTCAGAGTCTATCTGGTAAAAGTATATTCGGTACTAATTGATGAATTTTCCGTATATACTTGGCTTGCTTTCGTTCGTCAAAAGTCGAAGTCCCGGTGGTACTACGTAATATGATGACCGAATTCAAGTTCTTCTACATCGAAGATTCGGCGGCTTCGAAGTGATAATGGTACGAGAATTCAAGAACGCCAAGCTTGAATCGTATCTTGTTGAACAAGGAATTACTCAAAACTTCTCTGCTGTTCGCACTCCACAACAAAACGGTGTAGTTGAACGTCGCAACAGAACCTTGGTTGAAGCAGCCAGAACGATGCTCGCAGCTTCTGGTCTCCCAATTCACTTCTGGGCCGAAGCTGTTGCTACTGCTTGTTTCACTCAAAACCGTTCAATTATTGTCAAGAGGCATCTCAAAACCTCTTATGAGCTGATTAATAAAAGAAAACCATCTGTAAAATTTTTTCATATCTTTGGTTGCAGATGTTTTATCTTAAACGACAGAGATAATCTTGGCAAATTTGATCCGAAGTCCGATGAAGCTAAATTTTTAGGCTACTCGTTAAATTCAAGAGCTTTCCGAGTTTTTAACTTACGAACAAAAACTGTTATGGAAAGCATTAACATTGACTTCGATGATAACACCCAACTGACTTCCGAACACTCTACTTCAGAACTCAAGCTTAATACTGTTACTTCTGACTATCTTTCAGGTTCCAGAGAATCCGAGATTGATGCTATTTTTCAAGATTTTCTGGGCGACGAAGTTGTGTCAGAAGCTATGTCACCTCCACATTTGCGTATACCGTATATTCTCCAAGCCTCGTGCATTACTCTCTCGGTCCTCGCTTCTTCTCGTTTCATCCGTCACGTCTATTTGTCCGAAGTTCCCACTACTCCTACATCCGCCGATCCGAAGCTACTTCGTTCCATCATCCGAGGGGAGACACAAGGACAGTGACAAAACAGATACCAGAAGGACATACAGATGAAAATAAAGAAGATTTTGTGTTTCCAGATGAAATCATTTCGTCAAATAAAACAACCCAATCAATTTCTCAACCCAGAATGACGAAATGGACTAAATCTCACACACCAGATCTTATAATTGGTAGTCCTTCCGAGGGGGTCGTAACACGATCCGCTACCGCAAA
Source organism: Silybum marianum (assembly GCA_036898165.1). Classification (NCBI taxonomy): domain Eukaryota; kingdom Viridiplantae; phylum Streptophyta; class Magnoliopsida; order Asterales; family Asteraceae; genus Silybum; species Silybum marianum. The sequence continues at coordinate 2,553,137 of CM072539.1, forward strand.
TGAAGCATTCTTTGTTAATTTTCTTAGTATGATCGAACCTAAACGTGTACATGAAGCCTTAGTTGAACCAAGTCGGGTGGATGCTATGCAGAAGAACTACTTCAATTCGAAAGAAATAAAGTTTGGCGTCTTGTTCCTTTACCAAAAGGCAAAGTTGCTATTGGCACAAAATGGGTATTTAGGAACAAAAAGGATGAAGATGGAATTGTTGTCAGAAATAAAGCTCGTTTGGTGGCTAAAGGTTACTGTCAAGAGGAAGGTATCGATTATGATGAAACCTTTGCTCCTGTTGCAAGACTAGAAGCAATAAGATTATTCTTGGCTTTCTCTGCATACAAAAACTTCAAAGTCTACCAAATGGATGTTAAATGTGCATTTCTTAATGGATGTCTAAAAGAAGAAGTGTATGTTGAACAACCTGATGGTTTCAAAGATGCAAGATATCCAGAATATGTTTATCTTCTTGACAAAGCTTTGTATGGTCTAAAGCAAGCCCCAAGAGCCTGGTATGAACGACTATCGAAATTTCTGATCAACAAAAGATATGAAAAAGGTAAAATCGATACAACTCTGTTCATCAAAAGAGGCAAAGGTATGTTAACTATAGTTCAAATTTACGTGGATGACATAATATTTGGTTCTACTCATCAAACAGAAGTTAATTTGTTTTCTAAGTTGATGGAAACTGAATTTGAAATGTGTATGATGGGAGAATTAACTTTCTTCCTAGGACTTCAAGTTAAACAAAGCACCTCTCGGTATCTTTATAAATCGTGCAAAATATGTTTCGACATGCTTAAAAAGTTTCATCTTCAAAACTCATCATCCATGAAAACACCTATCTCTCCCGGTATGAAATTAGGACTCGACTCCTCCGGGTAAATCTGTTGATATTACCAGCTACAGAGGAATGATTGGTTCTCTTTTATATTTAACAGCAAGTAGACCTGATATTATGTTTGCCACTTGTCTTTGTGCTCGTTATCAAGCCAATCCTAAAGAGTCTCATTTGGTCAGTGTAAAAGAATTTTTAGGTACTTAAAAGGTTCACCATCGTTGGGCCTTTGGTATCCTAAAAATTCGGATTTGATTTAATGGCGTATCCGATCATGCAGTTGTAAGCTTGACGTAAAAGTACATCGTGTAGCCGTCAACTTCGGGAAATCGACTTATAAGTTGGACATCCAAGAAACAAAACTGCGTATCCACATCTACAAGCAGGTCGAATATGTTGCCGCCGCTAGTTGTTGTTCACAAGTTATTTGGATGAAGACCCAACTCGTAGATTATGGTCCGATATACGATAAGATTCCCATCCTCTCGTGATTCGAAAGTGCTATCGCCATTACGTAAAATCCAAGCCAAAGATTCCAAAACAAAGCATATCGATGTCGTGTATCATTTCATCAAGGATCATGTCGAAAAGGGTACAATCGAAATGTATTTTGTTTCTACTGATTATCAACTTGCTGATATTTTCACAAAAGCTCTTGATGAGAGACGTTTTAACTTCTTAATTAGCAAGTTGGGAATGCTTAATATGTAACAATGATTTCTTCAGAAGCATCCAGAAGCCTCTGAACTATTCTGACGATACTTCAGAAGTCATCAGAAGTCTCTGATGCTTTCTGAACTCTTCAGAACACTTCAGAAGCCTCTGAGTTACTCTGATTTTCTGTTTCATAATAATATTTTTCTTTCAAGAGAAATCATAAAGTGCAGATTGAGAAACGAGGTAAAGAAGCTACTACAGGGGGAGTTCACCATTCAAGGGGGAGTTTACCATTCAAGGGGGAGTTTCACAATGCAGAAGATATTCGTCTAAGTCTAACTCTGGTTAGCTGTCTTCTGATTTACTATTTCACTTAAATTTTATTTGAATCTATCTGCTCTGAGTTTCTCTTGCCGCCAAGGTCTCTTAGACTTTTGATTCATTTCAAATTTTTTTTAAATATAAATCCAGTCGACATGTTTTTCAACTAAATTTTCTATAAATTGATATTTCTTATAATTTCCATTAAATATATAAATTCAATCAACTCTTGCCTCCAAGGTTGTTTAAATCTATATGTTTAATGCAAATTCTTCTTTATTATTCTTTTATAGAAACTAAACTCTCATGTGATTTTTGTTTTCACTTGACTGATTTTTAAACTTAAATAAATAAAATTAAGATTAAAATCTGTGTTTATTCAATTAATTCAACAAGAGCCTAACCTGCAAAATAGGTTCTCTGGATCAGGCTAGCCGAAACATTCTGACTATAATGTATGGGATGTTCTTCAATCGACCCTTGGACTATGCAAGTCTCATCTTCCAAGAGATCAAAGCAGCTGTGCACACTAAGGTGATCCATCGTAGTCGTGGAAAGCCACTACCAAAGACTCATGTTCCCAAGATTTCTATCTCTCATCACTCATCCCGCAATTGGGGCAATCGAAGCTCCCCGATTCGGCCCATTCTGCAAAATTGCATCAATGAGCTCCCATAGATCAACCATCGACAGCATCGGCTACTCTGCACCCAGAGAATTATCCAGGTACATGCTAAACCTAATCCCATCTAGCTCTTCTAATCTCCAAATCTATAGAAGCTCTATGGTTTTCTCGTAACGAGAGAATTCCTACCCCGCAGCACTTAGAGCCGTGTGTAGGAGGTCGTGGTCTGGTGAGCATGAGCTTGAGAAAAATAGGAGTGAACATCCGAGTGCTTCTACCCATGCCGACCTTCTATTAAATGAAGGTACAAAAGATGTCCTCAGAGACACATATGAGTGTTCCTCTCCTATTCCCCAAAGGGCAACCACAACTTCTGAGGTTGATGTCACCACGTCTCCACTCATTGAATTAGAACAAATTCAAACCACCAAGAAACCACCGTTCGTAGGATACTTCTTCTTCGAATCAAATTCATCCGGGGAAAGCACCTCCACTTCATCATCCTCCCAAAAGGATGATGATGATAATATAAGAGTTCATTCGCCCTTAACTCGCCACTTCCTTCACCACATGTTCATGTCTCCGTGACTGACATACCAATACGCACAGAGGATGAGTCCACATCCTCTCCTAGGATAGATGCTAATGAATTCCCATCAGAGGGGTTACAGCCTAGGAATCTCTTACCGGAGTGTTTACACTTCACCAAGGTAAGCATACTGTCTTCAGCACCTCATCCTCTGATGATGAGGATAATGTTGAAACAGTCAGAACAACCGAAGAGGAGCCTGTGAATAACAGCCCTCAAGGACTGGTTGGAAGTCCTTCTACACTCAACGTCAAAACAGGTGTAGAAGGCCCCTCTGAACGCGAGGGTAAAGGGGCTCCATGTGTTGGAGATGCACCGGTTACATCTTTTGATTTAGTCACAAATGCAGCGTTCTTGGCATTTGCTGATCAAATTCAGAGATCTGTGGAAGATCTAAAATTATCCGTGACCACTAACAACTCTCTTCTTCTGAGCCTTCAATTTAAAATTGAAAGTCAGAACTCTCTCTTAGCAGATCTTCAGCGCCAAATGAGTACCTCTCAAGAAGATCAGAAGGCCTATTTTGCTGAACAATTTTTGCTATTGAATAATGGTCTTCAAGCAAATGCAGAGGCAATCTCTCAACTTCCAGAATCTCTACGTGCCTCTGACTTCCCTATCTCTTTAGACTACAGCTCTCTGGTGGCCGATATACAGAAGATTATCAAGACCATCATTCCTTCTGATGATCCCTCTGGGTCTACGCTCGTCAAGAAATCTGATCTCGCCTCTTTCCAGAAGATTATTCTTGAGCGAATGTCTTCCATCGCTTCAAAGTACTCTTCCAAGCCCTCCACATCCTCAACAGACCAGAAAATTGTTGCCATCGAATCTACTCTATCTCAACTCGTGCCTCTGGTTTCTTCTATTGCTGAGGCGTTTAAAGCCAAGAAGAAAGCCAAGGAAGAAAGGGCTTGCAAAAAGGCGTAGCCGAAAGAAAACATTCTGAGGATCAGGATCCTGATTCTCAGAAGGGGGAGAAAGGTCCTGAGCCTAAGCAAGCCAAACAAACACCACCAGAACCAAACACGACCACCGCTGACTCTTCAACTCCAAAACCATCACAGCAACCTTCTTCTTCAAAACAAGTGCCAATCACTCCAACACCTCTGGCTACGCATTCTGGGCCTCTACCCAGAGATCCAGATCTAGCTAAGTTCATTCTGGATGTTATGGGAAAAAGCAGAATCCCGAGCTCTCCGGCCGAAAGGACCGAAATAGTCGAGCTCACGAAGAACGAGAACGAGCTAAAGCCGCAAAGGAAAGAGCTAAAGCCGAAAAAGAAGAAAGGGCCGAGAGGAGGATGAGGAAGTGTTCGTAGCCGAAAAAGAAAAAGATGAAGAGATAATACGCCGCAGGCTAATTGTTGAAGAACAAATAGAGATAGAGAGGGCTGAAAGAGAGAATCTGGAAAGAGAGAAGGCTAGACTTGAAGAAGAACTACGGAGACAAAATTTTGAAGCTGAAGAAAGAGCAAGAGTCAGAGCAGAGGCCGCTCGAAGCGTAAAGAGATCGAAGAGGAGAATTTGAAGAAAAATTAAACAAAGTTGGAAACATTGAACTTCCAACACTTGAAGTTGAGAAAAGGCACATGTATGCTCCAACGGATCGAAGATTTATCTCATGATGCCTAACTTCGCAAACCAATACAATGTAAGCAATGAAGTTAAAGATAACTTCATGGCTCATAAACAAGACAGAAGACGGTTTTCACTATCGCTCCAATTACAAAGATCACGCCCATGAAACATAAGCAGCTTCAAGATACACCCATTTGGTACACAATCTACGAGGTAGTCGCATCAAACAACAAGAGTTATTACATATGTGATAATGATCTCGTTGTCCATCCATCCACTCGATCTCATTTTTCCGGAAGAATTTATGAAGACTCAAATTTTCTCGAACGCAAAGATCCACAAGACCATGTTGCCTACACTAGAATTATTCTATGTATGAAATCATACATTAGATACAAAAGGCAGTCGACTTCCGCATTGGCTTAAATTTCAAAACGGATAATCTGGCTATCTCTGCACTACATGAGGAACTTGAAGGGATAAGCAAATTCGGTGTGGGTAGACTTCTTATCGAACCGGTAAGAGGGAATCATCTTCAAAAGACCAAATGGAAAGAGCTTCTTTCGCATCAAAGAAGCTCACAAATACTCTTCTGAGGTAGTCTACATCATCAAGTGCTATGCTGGCTTAGACACGACAAATCCAGATGTTGCAAAGAAGGTAGAGAAAAGACTTGATGGACTTCAGAAGAACAGAGAGCTTATCGATAATATTTCAAGTATCATTGCTGCTGTTGATCCTCTCTGAAGAAAGTTTTTTTTTGACTTCATACTTAGGGGGAGAATGTTAGAAATTAAAGTATGAGTCAAAGAAGAGATGTCTACAAAAGTCAACACACTCTTCTTGTTATAACTAATTGTTGTTAGACGCTCCCTTTTAGACACATGGCACTTTGTAATTGGCTAGCATTTTGACTTTCTGTTTTTGTATCTGTATAAATAGCATTATATTGTGTTTGTAAAAGTCGATCAATACATTTACATTTTGAAGAATACTGTGCGTAATTCATAACTTTGTCTACTTTGATTCAAAGTTATCATTTCATAATCTTTGTTCTTCATTCTGTTTACTGTTCTATTGATTTAAATTGTTAATTGATCTGCTTCCGCATTTCACTTTGATTCAATACTCTCAATTAACAATCGGTTTAAAGGAATCTGGAACCAACAAGAGTTTTCTCCTACTACTACAAACAATTCATTGACTTCAACAGCATGTTCAATAACATCTTCTGACTTCAACACCAGAATTAAAATTTTTGAAAAAGGACAATCCTCAAATTCTCTCTCTGAAATTCAGCAAATTAATTCAAATTCTGAAAATAAACTTAAAGTGAACAAAAAAATTTCTTATACTAATCCTCATTTCTTATCTTTTACAGAGCTATCCACTTTAGTATGGAGAAAGAAAGATGAAAGACTGTCAAAGAATGACAAATTAGATAGTTTTTCATTTTTAAAGAAGAATGATGTACCAAAATCAAAGAAAGTGAATAAAAGAACTTTTGTTGAAAAATCAAATGTTATTGATTCTTATATATCTATTGGTGTGGTAAATACATTAAAGAATCACATTCACTTTATTAATTGTGGTCATCATAATTTTGATCTTAACTCCAATACAAACAAGAAAATTTTGATGAAATCTATTTAGAAATGTTCAGCTATATTGACAAATTCAATTAAACAAAACAATAAAAATAAAAATAAAACTAAGAAAGATAAATCTCAAAATTCTGAACAAACTTCTGAATTGAAAAATCTGAAGAAAAAGTTCAGAACTTGAAATATTCTTACTAATCTCAAAGGACCCATTCTGAAATGGGTACCTAAAACTCAATAATTTCTTTTGCAGATATGTCATTGTGGGTCTTAGATTCTGGATGTTCAAGACACATGATACCTTTCAAAGAACTACTAACTGATTATCATGAAAGATATGGAGGAACAGTTAGCTTTGGGAACAATGCAAAGGGATATGTCAGAGGATATGGAACTTTCATTAAAGGAGATGTAACAGTAATGAAAGTTTTCTATGTTGAGGGACTAAGACATAATCTTTTCAGTATTAGTCAATTCTGTGGCAAATATTGGAAAGTTAATTTTGACATAGATCATTGTCAAGTTCTGAGTACAGCAAACAAAAAAGAATTAACTGCTTATAGAGATGGAGATATCTACACAGCAACATTCACTGCAACAAGTCAATTACAAGGTGTATGTTATATGTCTACAACAATGAGAAATGATAGTTGGCTTAGGCAAACATCAATCTGTAAGAGGACTACCAAAGATCAGATTTGAAAAGAACTCTCTTTGTTCTGCATGTGAACTAGGAAAGATCAAAAGAAGTTCTCATCCTCTGAAAATGCTATCTTCATGCAAAGCTCCACTTGAAATGCTACATATGGATTTATGTGGACCAATGAAAACTCAAAGCATGGGGGGAAAGAAATACATTCTTGTCATAGTAGATGAATACACAAGATATACATGGATTGAATTTCTGAGACTCAAGTCTGATACTTCTGAAAGACTGATACCCTTTCTGAAGAAAATTCAAGTTCTTCTTCAATTCCCAATTCAAAAGATCAGAAGTGACAATGGAACAGAATTTACCAGTTCTACACTTCGGCATTTTTTGGAATCTATTGGTATTTCACATAATTTTTCCGCTGCAAGAACTCCTCAACAAAATGGGGTAGTTGAAAGAAAGAATAGAACTTTGGTAGAGGCTGCAAGAACCATGCTTGCATATTCAGAACTTCCTCTCTCTCTTTGGGCGTTAAGCAATTGCTACAAGATGTTTTACTCGAACGAGGACAATTCTAAACAGAAAATTTCTTAAAACTCCTTATGAAATGTTAAAACAAAGAAAACCCTCTATTGATTATTTTAAAATCTTTGGTTGCAGGTGTTTTCTAAAGAATGATACTCAGCATTTTGACAAATTTGCACCAAAAGGTGTAGCTAGTATCTTTGTTGGCTATTCTCAAAGATCCAAAGCTTATAGAGTACTCATTAAAGGAACTCAAAGAATCATTGAGACTACAAATGTCAGATTTCATGAGCCAACATTGACTTCTGAACAACACAGTTCAGAACTCGCACGTAACCCAATTTCTGAAAGTTTAGACTCAGAACATAATCAGACAAACTCTTCTTCTGAATCTCAAACTTTACTTAAAACAAATTTAGACACTCTATGTCAAGACTTATTTGATATTTCTGTAAATTTTTCTGCAGATTATCAAAATCCTTCTCTCACCAGAAGCTTAAAAAATCAAGACATTTCAGAAATACAAATTTCAAGTACATCAGCACCACAAATCTCGACCTCAAATTTAGAACTTTCTACTTCTACATATGTACATCCAATTTCTGACTCAGTTCCAGTTACTTCTGAACCAATTCAAGTTGTTTCTGAACCAGTTCCAGATACTTCTGACCATGTACATCAAAGTTCTGAACAAATTAAGAATGTTCCATTTGAGGGGGAGACTTCAGATTTACACTCCGTTATCAATCATGATACTGAAACTCAAGCAATTGTTGATGATTATGATTCTCTAAACAATGTTTCATCTGTTCAACCATTGCCAAATGTGAACAAATGGACATCTAGTCATCCTGTGCATCAAATTATTGGAGATGCATCAAAAGGTGTTCAAACAAGATCTGCAATAGCAAATGAATGTCTGTTTGTAAATTTCTTAAGTAGCATGGAACCCAAAAAGCCATATGAAGCTCTTCAAGATCCAGACTGGATTTTAGCCATGCAGGATGAGTAAAATTAGTTTGAAAGAAACAAGGTCTGGAGATTGATACCAAAACCAAAAGGTAAATCCATCATTGGCACAAAATAGGTATTCAGAAATAAAAAGGATGAAAATGGTATTGTTGTAAGAAACAAGGCAAGGCTTGTAGCTAAGGGTTATTGTCAACAAGAAGGGATTGATTATGATGAAACATTTGCTCCTGTTCCTAGATTAGAGGCCATTAGAATCTTTCTTGCATATGCTGCTCATAAAAACATGAAGGTATTTCAAATAGATGTGAAATGTACATTTCTGAATGGTATTTTACATGAAGAAGTGTATGTTGAACAACCAGAGGGCTTTGTAAACAAAGAATTTCCAGATCATGTCTACATTTTAGACAAAGCCTTATATGGACTTAAACAAGCACCAAGAGCATGGTATGATACTCTTACAACTTTTCTTCTGAATTCTAAATTCAAAAGAGGTACTGTTGATACAACTTTATTTCTGAAAAAGGAGGGTGATGATATGATTTTGATACAAATCTATGTAGATGATATTATATTTGCTTCTACTAATCCAAAATTTTGTAGAAATTTTGAGAAAATCATGCAAACAGAATTTGAAATGAGTATGATGGGAGAGTTGACATTTTTTCTTGGTCTTCAAGTTAAACAACTTCCCACTGGCATATTCATTAATCAATCTAAGTATGTCTCAGATTTACTCAAGAAGTTTGACATGACTGATTGTTCAAGTATTCAAACTCCAATGGCCACTGCAACTAAGTTAGAACCTGATCTGAATGGAAAATCTGTTGATCAGAAAAAGTACAGAGGCATAATTGGATCTTTGCTTTACTTAACTGCTAGTAGACCAGATATAATGTTTGCTACATGTATTTGTGCCAGATATCAAGCTAATCCTAAGTAATCACACCTTCTAGCTTCAAAAAGAATACTTAGATACCTAAAAGGTTCTCCTTCATTGGGACTTTGGTATTCTAAGGATTCTAGTTTTGAACTAACAGCATTTACAGATGCAGATCATGGTGGATGCAAATTAGACAGGAAAAGCACTTCTGGATCATGTCAATTTCTGGGTGATAGACTGGTAGGTTGGTCTTCAAAGAAACAAAATTGTGTTTCTACTTCTACAACAGAGGCTGAGTATGTGGCAGCTGCAATATGTTGCTCACAAGTGATCTGGATGCAAGTTCAACTTAAAGACTATGGTTATACTTTCAAAAAGATTCCTCTGTATTGTGATTCAAAGAGTGCCATAGCCATCACTACCAATCCTGTTCAGCATTCAAAGACCAAGCACATTGATGTGGAAAAAGGTAATATTGAAATGTTTTTTGTTCAGACAGATTATCAGTTAGCTGATTTATTTACCAAAGCACTTGATGAAAAACGATTTAACTTCTTGGTAAGTAAATTGGGCATGATGAATATGTCTATGTAAGTATTACACATCAACTATACTCTAGAAGTTATATTCTGAGGTTTTTATCTCAAATTCTGAATAGTTTGCTCTTCAAAAATATTCTGCATATTCTGAAGTTCAACATTCAGATCTTTGCTTCTTTTAAAACTCAGAAGTATATTTCTTCTGTATCTAGGTTGATTGTCTTCTAATACTTTTCATTTTTTTTCTTCTCATTTCTCTAATATTTTCTTGTTTCTTTGATAGCATTGAAATGATTAAGGGGGAGAATCATAAGTGATAATGATTCAAGGGGGAGTGGTATTAATTTCAAAATTCTACACTACTCTTTCCTACAAAACAACTCTGCATTGCTGAAATAAAGTCTTGCTCTTTATATCTAAGAAGTATGAACAAGCTTCTTTAAATAAAATCAGTTTTCTGTTTGTTCAAACCTACTTCTGAATTCTCAAAATGTTTTATATTTTTCAGAAGTTTGTATTTTTAAATGATTTTTGGTCTTCTAAGATGATCCAAGTTTAGTTCTGTTAGGTCTATTATTATTATTGTGACAAAATAAGGAAAGGATATGCTTTATTGTAAAAGGAAGTTTATAATTCCTTAAACTCTTGTTTCCTTAATTAGACTAGACCTAGCAATATAAATACATGCTTAGGGTTTTACTTTAGAAGAGTCGATTCATATATTAATTTAGAGAGAGAGCAGAAACTGTGAATCATATTGTAATCAACATATACACTTTCAAGAGATATATGACTACGTAAGTTCTTTAAATCATTGTTCGTGTCATATTACTTTCATATTAACTGTTTATTGTCATTGTGCTTGTTATAATGGGATCAACAAGTTCTGAACTACACTTCCACATTCTGCGGTTCTTCTGAATTCCTTCTTTCAGACTTCTGAACTTATTCTCAGAAGTTCTGAACAATTTCTGAAGTTTTTGAACTTGTTCTCAGAACTTAACTTCCAGTTGATATTTTCACTTAAGCATGTGCCACGTGTTTTAACTTCATTCGATATTTCTTAATCACGTCATTTAACCGGTTCATTTATCCAAACAAATGATGATTACTACTCTAATAACATTTACTTTTTGGCCACGTATCCACCAACGCTTATCCAGTCTTATAAATCAATGGATTCTTCATCATCTTCATTTTTTTAGCGATTTTCTTCTGCAAAATCTATCTGTTTTCATTGATCTTCATTCTGTTTCGAATCCTTGTTTTTCAACTATCATGTCTACTTCAAAAGCTATGGTTTCTACTTCTTCGAGTCAAAATGACAGCAATGGATCATCGAGTGATGGTTCATTCAAGATTGTACCTCAGAAACTAGTTGTGGGAACATTGGAAGTCCCACTTCCTGAAGTTCAAATGCTTCAAGACACAACCACAACTGCTATTCATCAAGCTAGACCTTCCAACCCTAACCCTAACCCTAGCCCGAGAACTAATAAAATTGGTGAAACACAAATCGAACCTATTGAAGTTATTTCTGAATCAAATGCTGGTGATAGTGAATCTCAGACTCGTGTTGAAAGCAGTGATGATCAAATAACTTTAAATCGAGAAAAATAACTGTGCTCTGAACTTTAAATCGAAGGACTTCATTGATGATCAAATAATTTTGATTGACATTCTGAAGAAACATCCACTCTGTACTCTACTTTCTAGGAAATTTTCTGTTCCTGCTTCTTATCTACAACAATTCTGGTACTATGCTGAGGTTGATGAATCTGAAGATGAAATTGTCTCCTATGTTCATGCTTACAAGGTGTGTATCTCTGTGGATGATATTAGATGTCTTCACTTCTTGCCAAAGTCAGATGAGGTTCTTGGGAAAACCTCTTATGATCCAATTCCTTCTTCAACAGAAATGATCTCAGATTTCATGAGTTTGGGATATTCTGAAAATTTAAACGCTTTAAGTTCCTTTAGAAGGAAATGTTTACCTCCAATATGGTACTGTTTATTCTCAATTCTGAACACTTGCTTATCTGGGAAAAGTTCAAGTTTGGATCAAGCTTCAGCCAATGGGAGGATTATTTTTCATGGAGTTGCCTTCAACAAACACTATGATTATGCTAGTCTTATTTTTGATGAGCTTAAATCTGCAATTTTGAAGAAGTCCACATTCAACTACATTCCATTTCAGAGATTCTTTCAAACACTCATCAAAGGAGCAATGAAAGCAGTATCTGCAATCCCTGTTCTAACACATGAGGTACATGTTCCTATCTTTACTATGGACAGCTTAAGACCTCCAAATGCAAAACTTACTTTTCCAAATGCAGTTCCACTTCCTTCTTATTTACTTGATCTTGTAAGTACACCAACTAGGATTGGGAGTGAGCATTTAAAATCTATGGGATTACCTCAACCAGTAGTCCCTTCCCTTGATTCAAACTAGAGTGGTGATCATGCAAGGGAGTCTAGAATTACTAGAAAGAGAGGGGAGGTTGTTCAAGGGGGAGAACAACCTCAAAGAGTAAAGAGGAAAAATGAAAATGAGAGAATGGGTAGAAGAGTTAGAAAAAGAACTGAAGACGGGAGAACACAGGTAAAAGAAAAACAAACCTGTGAACCACATGTTACTAGTCGGGCACCCACATCTTCTATCATTTCTCATTCTTTGGAGGATGATATTGAAAAAGCTAGTGAGCCCATGGCAAATTTGGTTATCCCCCCCAGCCACTCACCCATCTCTCAACAGAAGGGGGTTTCATCAACACATATGGGGCAAGTAGCTTATAATCTATTAGGACCCCAATTGGAGGTTCCTTTTGTTGAAAATGAAGGATATATGTCCCCCCTTCACCATTCTGAGCATATTGAGTCTGAGAATCCTCTCAACTTTGAGCCTACTGAACCACTTGATGTGGAATCCATTCACACTAGCACACATCTTCCAGATGTCACTAAGCAGAGTGTTTGTCACATTGCATCAACAACTATAGATATTCCAATTTTTGGATATCAAGGATTAGTTGGAAGACCTGGTGGGGTGAACATCACAAAAGCCCCATTCACATAATCAAATGTGGTTCATGATGTCTCTGTGGCACGTACAAAGCCCTTCTTCTGAAGGTCTGCAAACAAGACCATCTGTTGGTCTTGGTACCTTACCCACATCTTCTGAATTCACAGAATTCAAAGATTTCTGTACTTCTGAATTTGCAAAGATTCAGAAGGATCTCAAGGAATTGACGGATACAACCAAAACGATGTTGGAGGATAGGTTGGATAAATATGGGGAGAGTATGGTAAATAAGTTGAATAATTTTCAACTTCAGTCATCTTATGATCTGAACTCTTTCAAACACGCACTTCTGACTGCTTTTTCTGAAATGACTTCTTCTATTTCTTCTCTGAAAGCTTCTCAGACTGCTTCTTCTTCTGCACAACAACATTCTTCCATTTTTGCAACCAAGGCTGATATTGCTCAGATTTTAAGTCAACTGTCTTCTATTCAGAGTTCTCAGACAAATTTAGGCACAAGATTATCTGCTCTAGAATGCAGGCCTCAGTCAGACACTTCTAAGAGAGGTCTTGATGATCAGGATCCTGATAATCAAGAGGGGGAGAAAAGGCAGAGAGAAGAGATGGTAACTATATTCAGATTTGGAGCAGAAAGAAGAGATGGTACCTTATGTGAGTTCACTCAGTTTGATGTTTACAAGCTAAGACTACAAGATAAGTAGGCAATTTTGTCTTTTTGTGTTAACACAAGTGAATCGGAGTTAGTCTCAGAGATTAGAAGAATCTTGGGAATATATATAAGGAATCTCATTAAGCATCATATTCAATTAGCTTTGGAATACAGACTTAATACAGTAAATCTGTTGGAACCTGTATATATTGAAAGATTTGGGCTGAAAAGATTATTCACTAATCCAGATATTGGTTTCATGTATCTTGTGGAAGGAATCACTAAGACATTTGTTGCATCTGATATTCCAAAGTATTTTACATCCTCACTCAAATGGTTTCTGAACTACATGACAGATTTTGTTGAAGAATCCGATATCAAAGAAGAAATTATCTATCTGATTAAAGAAAGAATAAATTTTAGAGAATTTGTAAGAAAGAGTTATCTGGCTGGTCACAAGAAAGTAAATAAGATAAGAGGAGCAGATTATTTACTTCAAGATCCATACAAAGAGGCAAGACATGGAAGAAATTCAGAAGAACACTCTGAATCTTGAAAGTTCAGAAGTAAGTCAAAAAGAAAACGAAAAAGAAAAGGAGGAATGTCTTGAAAATGTTTCTGAAAAGTTGGTTCCTGAAGAGCAAATATCTGAAGAGGAACAACTACAAGTGCAAAGAATAGAAGAAAGTGCTTCCACCATGTTTCTTGAATATTTCTATCCAGAAATGTTCATGGAATATGAACAAAGTTCAACTATATTGATTGCTGGATTAAAAAAGTCCTTTCGTTGGAAACAATGGTACTCAGTTATCATTAGAAAGATAAGAATTCCAATCAATGAAGCAAGGAAGGATAGTCCTGTGGTCAAAGTAATTAATGCTGACTTGAAAACAAGACAAAATTACAAATATGCATTCTTTACTGTTGAAAGGCAAAATGGTGAGATTTCTACCTTTTCTGAAGCTGATTTTCAAAATGTTTATCTCAGAGATCTACTCTGAGTTCACAGAAGCCTTTATCCTTTTCATGATTCAATCACCAAGTTTAGAAAATCATTTCCAATTCTCAGAGATGGCTTGTACAGAGAGTTTATATGGGCTGCAAAGAATGATTTTTAGGTGGCTTATGTTTTGAACAAGAAACAAATACACTTGAGCAAACTAAATCTAAGCTTGCCAGTTATTCAGAATCTAAAGAAAAGTACTTTAGTAATTCAACCTCCAGGCTTTGTTTGCAAATGCTTTCAAGAACTTTTATTTGTGAGATTTGAAGAATTTCATAAATGTTGCAATGGAACTCTCATGGCTATCAGAGATCGTTTGGTAAAAACACGGAATAAAAGACCAAAGAATCTGAGCAATGAAGATTGGGATAAGCGCAAGAAACTTGCTAAAGAAATTATCAGAATTGCTGAATACTTGCTAGAATACAGAAGTTTGATTCTGAAAGATGTTAGAGAAATTCTGAATTTTTGGAAGTATGATTTGAACTTTTGAATTTAAGGGGGAGATTGATAGAGATATCAAAATAGCTTCAAAAGGAACTGGGTTCTAAAGATATAAAGATCTAAAGAAAAGCCTAAGGCATAACTTCTGAAGTGCCAACTTCAGAAGTTCTGAAGACATTCTGAAGAAGTTCTGAAGACACTTTTGAAGAAGATCTGAAGGAGTTCAGAACATGTTCTGAACTTGTCTATTATGAATGTACTGTTACTTTAGTCTTTCTATTTCATGTATAAATAGATAGTTTGTTAGATAGTTAGAACTAACGTTTCCATAAGCAATGTAAAGATATATTCTGTAATACTGTACATTTAATCAATACATATTACATTTGGCTATCATATTCCTGTTAAAATCTTTCCATATATTGATATCTTGATTGTTTAAGTCCTAACATATTGTAACTAAGAAACACTAAGTTTGATGCACAAGAAGAAGGAAGAAAGAAATACAGAGGGTTTAGGTTTAGAGGGAAACATACATTAAGATACATGCTACGTGTCAAGCTTAGATAGGAAGCTTGTCCTTGTAAATAAGACAACCATGTTTTTGGCCGAATATGGATAGTATCGTATCAGATATGATGGGGACATAAGAGACAATTCGTACGTCCTTTTCTGACAAGGTATTAGGTTTGACTTTTGTGCATCGAGGATAAGATCAATCTTTAATCTTGTAAAGGAAGCTTCATTTGATCGCTGACTCTGAATCTTCAACGATGAATCTTCCGTATCGCTGAGACTTCACAAGACTTCACACTTTTGATTAGATAATCGCTGCTATCGCTGAACCGCTTCAGTTCACTTAGCTGATTATCTCTTTCTTCAGCTAGGGCCTTCGACTTTCGCTGAATGGTCTTCTGGTGTGATAGCTGACCTTCAGATCTTCAAAGATAAGCTTTGTTCCTTGATCTTCAGCGATCGCTGATAGTAATCAGTGTATGCTATCGCTGAATATTGATAGAAGCTTATGCAATGGAATTTCACTAAGTATACAAAAGGAATCATATTCAAATCATCGCAAGGAGTTATGATCAACATTCTCTAAGGCAGGTGAAGAACTATGGAGAGCAGACAGAAAAGGTAATCTATACATGATGAGTTTTACGTCTAAGGATGGTAAGGAAACTCTCTGTCTAATCTCCAAAAAGAGTGAGGTTGCTTGGTTATGGCATCATAAAATGTCTCACTTGAACTTCGACAATCTTGAGATGCTGGAAAAACATAATCTAGTGACGGGCCTCCCAGAGGTACATTTCCAGAAGGATCACCTCTGCCTGGATGTGAAATAGGCAAAATAAAAAGAGCATCTCACAAAAACAAAAGTGACCATTCGTGCACTAGACCTCTACAACTGCTACATGTTGACGTCTGTGGTCCCATTGCAATTCAGAGCTTGTCTGGAAAAAAGTATATCTTGGTGCTAATAGATGAATTTTCCAAGTATACAGGCTTGCTTTTGTGCGTCAAAAATCAGAAGTGCCAATCGTCTTAAAGAATATGCTGACAAGAATACAAGTTCTTCTACATTAGAAAATACAGCAGCTAAGAAGTGATAATGGTACTGAATTCAAGAATGCCAAGCTTGAAGAATACTTTGTCGCAAATGGAATTACCCAAAACTTCTCTGTTGTACGCACTCCTCAAGAAAGCGGTGTAGTAGAAAGACGCAACAGAACATTAGTGGAAGCAGCCAGAACAATGCTTGCAGCTTCTGGACTTCCTATCCATTTTTAGGCAGAAGCGGTAGCCACAACATGTTTCACTCAGAATCGATCTATCATAATTAAGAGGCACCTCAAAACCTCTTATGAACTAATAAATAAGAGAAAACCCTCTGTCAAATTTTTCCATATTTTTTGTTGCAGGTGTTTTATTCTGAATGATAGAGAAAAACTTGGCAAGTTTGACCAGAAATCTGATGAAGCCAAATTCTTGGGATATTCGTTAAATTCAAGAGCTTTTAGAGTTTTTAATTTATGAACTAAGACTGTCATGGAAAGCATAGACATCGATTTTGATGATCAAACTCAATTGACTTCTGAATATTCCAATTTAGAACTCAAACTTAATATTGTTACCTCTGATTATCTTGCAGGTTCCAGATAATCCTAGATTAATGCTCTATTTGATGATTTTCTGGGCGAAGAAATGTCTTCAAAGCAAATACCCAATAACCCACCCTTGTATATTCCTGACGTACTTCGAGCTTCTGGAATCACTCTCTCTAGTCCTGTATCATCAAATGAGAGTCCAACGGTAACTTCTGCACCTCCAGTATCAACAAATGAATGTCCAGAGATACCCTCTGTGCCTTCATTTGGGGGGGGGGGGGTAGATTTTAGGTGCTTCTCCAGATCCAGAACCTATTCCAATATTAGATCAATCTTCGGACACAGAAGTTCAAGCTCAGCAGATACCTCAAACAAGGATGAAAAGATGGACAAAGTCTCACACTCCAGATCTAATAATTGGAAGTCCATCTGAAGGGGTTAAAACCAGATCTGCAACTGCCAATGAAACCTTCTTTATAAATTTTCTGAGCATAATCGAACTAACGATGGTTCATGAAACTTTACAAGAACCAAGCTGGGTGGAAGCTATGCAAGAAGAACTGCTTCAATTTGACAGAAACAAAGTATGGAACTTAGTACCTATGCCTAAAGATAAAATTGCTATGGGTACTAAGTGGGTATTCAGGAACAAGAAGGACGAAGATGGTATTGTGATCAGAAACAAGGCAAGATTGGTGGCTAAGGAGTATTGTCAAGATTAAGGGATAGACTACGATGAGACATTTGCCCTTGTTGCAAGACTTGAAGCTATAAGACTTTTTCTAGCTTTCTCAGCATACAAAAACTTTAAAGTATAACAGATGGATGTTATGTGTGCATTTCTGAATGGAAATCTCAGAAAAGAAGTGTATGTTGAACAACCTCCTGGATTTGGAGATGCTAGACACCCAGAATATATCTATCTTCTAGATAAAGCTCTATATGGGTTAAAGCAAGAACCAAGAGCCTGGTACGAATGATTATCCACATATCTGATCAGTCATTCTTATGAGAAAGGTAAGATTGATACGACGTTATTCATCCAAATAGGCGAAGGTATGTTAACCATAGTTCAAATATATGTGGACGACATCATATATGGCTCTACTCATCAGTCAGAAGTTGATCTGTTTTCAAAACTGATGGAAAGAGAATTTGAAATGAGCATGTTGAGAGAATTAACGTTCTTCTTAGGACTCAAAGTCAAACAAACTACCTCTGGCATTTTCATGAATCAAGCCAAGTATGTTTCTGACATGTTAAAGAAATTCAAACTTCAAAATTCCATTCCACCACTATGAAAACTTCTATCTCTCCTAGCACGAAACTTGATCCTGATCCCTCAGGGAAATCAGTTGATGTTACAAGCTATAGATATATGATCGGATCACTTGTATACTTAACTGCAAGTAGGCCAGATATCATATTTGCCACTTGTCTCTGTGCGAGATTTCAAGCAAATCCAAAAGAATCTCATTTGGCTGCTATAAAAAGAATTTTTAGATACCTAAAAGGAACTCCATCACCAGGTCTCTGGTATCCTAAGAATTCTGGATTTGATTTAATTGCGTACACTGACTCTGATCATGCAGGATGTACGTTAGACAGAAAAAGTACCTCGGATAGCTGTCAACTTCTGGGAAACAAACTAATAAGTTGGACATCCAAGAAACAAAACTGCGTGTCAACATCTACAGCAGAAGTCGAATATGTTGCTGCTGCTAGTTGTTGTTCACAAGTCATCTGGATGAAAACTCAACTCAGAGACTATGGTCTGGTGTATGACAAGATACCCATCCTATGTGACTCGGAAAGTGCTATTGCCATTACTGAAAATCCAGTTCAGCACTCAAAGACCAAGCACATTGATTTAAGATATAATTTCATTTAGGATCATGTGGAGAAAGGGACAATTGAAATGTATTTTGTCTCCACTGATTATCAACTGTCACACCCCACTAAAGCGGAAACACGGAGAGTGATAGTTCATGATTTCATAGCGATAGGACAAGAACAACACCAATCATCCATTCAATACATAACAAGTTAAAACCCAAATTACATCATACAAGTCCAAAGTTTTAACAAAATAAAAGAAACAAAGTGTACACACATCATGATTTCAAATTTAAAACAATGTTGATGTCGCCGCGCCATAAAACAAGCATTTTTAGTTACCTTTTCTTACCCCTGAAAAGCATGAATAAAACAAGGTCAACTACAAAGAGTTGATGAGTTCACAGGTTTTCAATATTATAAACATCATTTGTATAAATGAATATTGAGCAAAATAACTTTTATGACACTTGATAAATCTTTACATCTTAAAACGTTCAAGGCCTTTTTGTACCCTAATTAATAGTAAGTAATGAGCCACCACTAAACCTTCGACCACAAAAATATTTTTAGTTCTACCTCAGCGGTGGACCTAAAGTCCACATGTGTAGAACCTTTCTTTTAAGTATAGTGCACCCCTACCTGTAGTTTCTAGGTGGGATTGCTATCCATACCACTACTTGTCGGTTTTTAGGTGGGATTGTTCGTCCGATAGCGCTATCCACATATACCCTCGGCTCCTCACTTGAGTTAATAGTAGTGTACAAACTTTTATGGAACATTTTACTCAATACAATCTTAAGTGTACATGCCTTAATGCCCAAAAACAACAATTTTCATAATATTCACATTCGTTAATGCAAATAGCTCAAATATTTCATTTAATCATACTTTTCACCCCAAAACATGTAAAATACTTTAAAAATGGGGCTGTGAATACTCACCTTTTGCAAAAGCTCCGTTTAAAGCACGATTCGTCTGCTAGCCGACCTAACGCTTCCCTATCCAAGAAAATACCCAAAACGGTCACTTATGCGTCTAACGATTACTATGAGAGTGCTTATAAGTCCTTATATGTCCAACTTGGCTACTATTGTCCCGTTATTCATAATGAACATATGCTCTTTAAAGAAATAATTTATACCGAAAATGTAACATTATAGTCTTTCAAGTGATTAAAATTTATGAAATCAACCAGTTTCAGAATTTAACTTTCTGACAGAAACTATAAGTCTTAAAAATGATCAAATTAATGTAACATCCAAAATGATAAAATTTTCCATCTTTATATATGTGATGCATTACTGAGTTAAGGTCATTGTGACCAAATTTCATGCATTTTAGACATATAAATAAAAAGGGTTCAAATACTTTATATCAAACAGTGTGTCACAGCAAGCATGGCAGATTACACACTGTAAGTAAAACAATCATTTGAGTAGTTCTACTTATTATTTTTCAGAACTTTCAGTTGGATTATAAACATAACACATAAAGGAAACTTTTAAGATATGGCATCACAAAGTTGCATGCACACATCTGTCCTTAGTTGACAGATTGCACACTTAACTTTAATAAATTGATTAATGCCTCAAAACTTCATATTTTTTAATGAAGCCGGATTCAAATGAACCTTAACTCATAAAAGAAAACTCCAGAACAATAATTATGCATTATGGACAAATATTCAAAGATATATTAGCATGCAAAGTAGGATTTACCTACCGGTGGTTTCACAGATTGCACACCTAAAATATTTTAGGTGTTTGGAGGGTCAAAACTCCATATTTTTAAGTGATTCCACATTCAAACTGAAGATAACCCATAAAGTTAACTCTCAATGGAAAAATGATCCTTTTTCATTGAGTTTTGAAAGATATGTGGTCATTTGAACATGCATGCACAAATCTGTCATTGGTTGACAGTTTGCACACTCATCTTGTTTTAATTAGTTAGAACCTCAAATCACCATATTTTTGAATGAAATCAGTGGCATTTGAAAGATAGCTCATTAAATTAACTTCCAGAAGAAAAATCAAGTGATTTGGAAGAATATTCAAAGAGTTATGATCGTTCAAAGTAGGGTTTATCTACCGTTGAACTTCCAGTTGCACACCTGATTTGTTATGAGCATTTGGGGGGTCAAAACTCAATGTTTTTTAGTGAGACCACTTGGATTAGAACCCCAACTCACTAAATAAACTTGTAGAAAGAAGATTCATAATATTTGAACTTATAAATTGCAAGAAATGGACGATTTATGCACATGCATAGAATCTGTCAACATCAAAAATCACTATTGCTGTTCAAGAACACATAAAATCATGATTTTTTACCTATTTACTTGAGTTTTATTGTTTGGGTCATTGATTACCACCACTATTTAAACAATTGTATATGTTTTTGGTGTGTAATCTTTCCATAAAACTCAAAATTTACAGAAATTAGAAGAAGAAGAATTTAAAGTGGAAAAAAAAAGTTGGATTTTCACCAAAATTTTGAAAAGCAAGGAAAGAGATGAAGTTCATACCTTGTTTGAGGGATTTTGAAGCTTCAATATTCTTCAAAATTTGATTTTGAAGAGTGTTTTTGGCTGGACCCTTGAGAGGAAATGGGTGGGAAAGGAGAGAAGGGAAAAAGTCCTTCAAGTTCTAGAGAGAGAGATGAGAGAATTTTGAAATTTGAAAATGAAGAAATGGGGAGAAAAATGGTTTCTATATGGGGTTTGGGGGGGGGGGGGTGGCCAGGCATGGGTATGGGCCCCACCCAACCCAACAATTTTTTTTTTTACATTAAGCCCAAAATAATGAAATTAAAAGTCCATTTTCTCAATTTTGTCCTTTTTCATTCAAATATGAATCCAAGAGTGTTTAAATTATATAAATAATAAAAGTTTTATAAATAACATACTAAAACTATATATTTTATATAAATTGGGTATAAATTAGAGCATTTGGCACTATATAGGACATTTCAGCCAGTTACGGGTCGGAACCGGACTTTCTAAGCAGCTACCGGAAACTCTAGAAATTTTTCGGTCATTCTAAGTCAATTGAATTCTACTCTTATAATTAATATATATTAACATTAATAAACTTAATTAGAGCTAACCTGGAAATTCAAAATTGACGATTGTCACATCAACTTGCTGATATCTTTACAAAAGCTCTGGATGAAAAACGATTCAATTTTCTGATCAGCAAGTTGGTTATGCTAAACATGTAATTACCTTAATTTCTTTGGCCTTCATAAGATTAAGTCAATTCACTTCATCTGTATATCTCAATTTTCTTTTGTCATTTTGTGTGTTAAACCATAAATCAGAACCGCCCAGAAGCCTCTGGTCACTTCTGACTAATAACTGAGAAGCGTTCAGAAGCCTCTGGACACTTCTATTCTTAAATGAACAATTGTTTTCACTTTGTATCGAAGATTAAACAGAAAGGGCAGCATGATTAGAAAAAACAAGGGGAAGCAACAAACTCAAACTTCAAGAGGAAGCACATAGTGCAGTTTTTGAGAGGGAGCACGCAGTGCAGTTTTTGAGGGGGAGCACAGACTTTTGCTATATCTTAAAGGGAATCTCTTCAAAACGAGTCTAAAAAATGTTAGCTGTCCTTTGAACCTCTCTTTACTTAAAAAGTTTTTGTGAAATGGTTACTTCTGAATAACTCTTGCCATCAAGGTTAATAAGGAATTTCAAATTCAACTAAAACTCTTCTAAAAAGACGTTCTCATGACAAAACTCTTGGTCTCAAAATGTTTATATGACCAAAAAGCTATTCTCTGACTATGTCTTTCTCTTGAATTTTTTTAAATAAGTTGCCTCTAAATTTAAATCTTGCCTCCAAGGTTAATTAGAATTTTCTTATTTAATCAAATTTTTAAGAAATGCTATTTATAAAATTTAAAACATTCATTTGGTACAAAACTGATTTATTTCTCCAAATGACTGATTTTACTTTTTTTTATAAAAAGAATCATTAATTTGAAAAATTGTTCTTTTAACCCACAATATTTTTGTTGATTGGTTGATAATTTTTCTTACTAATTTTTTTAATTTTGGAGGGTATATTCAAAATATTTAAAGCATCACCGGTTATCATTGTAAGCCGTCCAAAAACCTTTCAGTGCCTCATCACACTCATACACGCGCTTGTCATCAATTAATACATGCAAAAGATTCCTCCACGTGTCATTAATCGTCCGACTGCATGAGTGCACGCCTGCTTGCTTACGTCAGTACCTCCCCAAATCAAAAACCCCTCGATCCCCAAAATCACTAGAGTTCTATTTCTCTCTCATTATATAAAC
Organism: Silybum marianum; assembly: GCA_036898165.1. Taxonomy (NCBI): domain Eukaryota; kingdom Viridiplantae; phylum Streptophyta; class Magnoliopsida; order Asterales; family Asteraceae; genus Silybum; species Silybum marianum. The sequence continues at coordinate 2,576,312 of CM072539.1, forward strand.
TCAAAAATAGAAACTCATCACTCTACTGCTCATCGTCTTCCTCCTCCGGCTACCATTTCGATTTACTACCCTCACTCTCAAGCTCTGAAAACCCCCAAATCACGGATGGCAAACCCAATTGTAAATGTCAATGTGCAAGAAGAAGAAGGGCGACTAATCTTTTCAACGGCAGAAAGTGCCCCAATCGTAAAGCTACCACTCAAATCCAACAATGTGCAAGTTCTCCTCGATCCAAATACGTATCAAGAAGATTATAAGGTAATGATCGAGTTCTTGCAATACCATTCCCTGAACCGAACCCTAACCTTAACCAACCCCAACGTGTCCAAAATCTATGTTCAAGAGGTCTGCCAATCAATGTTTGTCGCGGACGAAGAAACTCTTTTAGGAAATTTCAGCCATCCCACTAAACCTGAGAACGCCGTTGAAATTCCTATCACAAAGAAGAAAATTTCCAAGTACTTCCATTTCCCCCTGCCTGTTATTGAAGTCGAAGGCCAGAGAGTACCAAATCCAGATCCAAAACATATTCCTACACCTGAAGCTTTGCTGGCATTCATAAAGTTCTTGGGATACAATGAAACACTCACCAAGCTGTCTGAATTCAAAAGGAAGCAGCTACCTCCCATGTGGAATGTGCTAGTCTCCATTCTCAACAAGAGTCTCACTTTCAAAATTGGCTCTTTAGACCAAGCCAGCAAGAACATTCTTACCATAATGTATGGAATGTATTTCAACAGGCCTTTGGATTATGCAAGTGTTGGTCCCAATAAGGATCTACATGAGTTAAATATTAAGTAAACAGTTTGTAGAAGGGGGGGGGGGTTGAATACAAACACACAGATTTTGGTTTTTAAATGAGTTTATAGATAATAAACAAATTTACAGTTACAAGTGGAATTAGAACAAGTTCAAAACCTATTCTATTGTAACTTAAGAAACACACAGTTTGATGCACAAGAGGAAGGAAGAAGGAATACAGAAGGTATAGGCTAGAAAGACGCATGCATTAAGATGAAGAAGATATCTCCATCTTATTTATACCCGTTTGCATTTAATGCAAGACAAAAGGTATATGCCACATGTCAAGCTTCGATAGGAAGCTTGTCCTTGTTAATAAGACAGCCATGTTTTTGGCCGATTATGAATAGTACCGTATCAGATATGATGGGGACATAAGAGACCAGTCGTACGTCCTTTTCTTACATGGTTCTAGGTTTGACTTTTGTGCATCGAGGATAAGATCAATCTTTAGTCTTGCAGAGGAAGCTTCATTTGATCGCTGACACTGAATCTTCCAGGATGAACTTCAGTGTTGCTGAGGCTTCACAAGACTTCACACTTTGAATAGATAATCGCTTCTATCGCTGAACCGCTTCAGGTCACTTAGCTTATTATCTCATTCTTCAGCTTTGGTCTTCGACTTTCGTTGAATGGTCTTTTGGTGTGATAGCTGATCTTCAGGTCTTCAGAGATAAGTTTGTTGTTCCTTGATCTTCAGCGAACACTGATGGTAATCACTGTATGCTACCGCTGAACTTGAACAGAAGCCTAACTAAGGAATTTCACTAAGTATATTAAAGGAATCATATTCAAATCATTGGGAGGAGTTATGATCAACAATCTCCCCCTATTTAATTATGATTAAGCAACATAGGAAATTTCTTTAAGAGACTAGTAAGGACTTAGGAAAAATTTAAAGAAAAATTTTCTAAGTACTAATCTGTAAAATCTTTTTCATCTAGTCTACTATCTGAATTGAGTTTCATTTATAAGGATATGAAAGCACAATTTTTTACAAGTAAATAAGCTTAAAGTACATTCATTGATTGAATTTTCAGAATGAAAGATCAGTGAGTGAAGATGGTGTAACGAAAATAGAACTCTTATGTTCATTGTTCCTTTTACTGTTTTCAGGGATCTTTTCAGTACTAGGATGGAGTAAAGTACTCTGATTGAATTTCATTAAATATAATCTGAAGAAATTACAGAGAAATGAAATTACAATAATAAAAGTAAAGTACTTGTACACTGAAGAAATATTACAAAGGAAATAGAAATCTATAACTAGTCAGAGATATTCTCGTTTCGTCTTTGTAACTCATTCTCATAAAGTATCTTCTGTCGATTCATCAGAGCGGTATCTGACCAGCAGCGCCAAAGCATGATCTTTATGAGAGAGGATAGGGCCTTGTGAATTTCTTGGTTTTTGAAGAGTCCTTAGAATCCTTCATTATCCAAGAATACCATACCAGGTTCAGGTAGTGAGATGATTTCATCTTCTTCATATCTTCGGTTTTGAGGGAGAGAGGTACAAAGCATTGATATATCAGGGAGCTCGAGATGACCAAGAATGCTTTGATAATCAAATTTAGTTTCATGCTCATTCTTAGAACTTGAACTACCTTCTGCAGTCGATCTTTTCTTCTTAGATGATTCAGGGAGAGGAGGAACTTGCACATGTTGTGACATTCTTTGCAGCAACCGATTCAACTCATCTTCTACCACATTCTTGAACTTGGATTTGGAACCCTGAATGGCATCTCTGATTTCGAGCTATTCAGTGTATCCATATAATCTTAAGCATTTTGCTTCTTCTCTCTTTGTTCTGGATGGACTTGTCATTCTTACATATACCTTTGGACCACCTCTGTTGGAGTGTCGCCCTTGGCTAGTTGTGTGAATGATTTTGGCATCAGATCTTCGAAAGTTCAGCATCTCTGTGCACCAATTCAGTTCTTTGTCTTTCTGAATTGTCGCTTCAGTGGTTAGTGTAGTGAGAATCTTCAAGAGCTGCAGCGAGCCGTTCATTCTTTTCCAATTGTTCTTTGGCTGCTTTGTCTCTTGCTGAGTCTTCCCTGAGAATCTTCCTTGCTAAAGCAAGATCATTCTCGGTTTGCTTTATTTCTTCATCTCTGATCCTCTGAGCTTACAATGCTTGTTCTCTCTCTTCTTTGGATAGAAAGTAGAATTCATCTACCATCCTGATTGGTACAACGTTTATTGGATCTTCATGGGGTACCCTTATTCTTTTGGATTCGAATTCCCTTAGGAATTTTATTCGCCTTTCTTCCTCTTCAGGCTCGCTTATGATCTGCTTCTGAACGCGACATCTGGGAATGAGGCCTTCTTCTTCTTCCTCAGAGTCAGTTTCCACTATGTACATAAACTGCTCTTCAGAAGAAGATTCCCTCCTTGTGGACGAGTCCTTTGGGGGACGGGGATCACTTGTCAGCGATCTCCCCTTCTGTTTGTGGGATTGGGGCATCAAGATCAACCACTTTATGTGATCCTTTGCCTGAGGGACCAGATCCGTCCCCCAAGGGCTCTAGCTGAGATGTGCCTGGTCTGGACATTCTGAAATGTTCCATTGCAAATCCCATGTCATCATCATCATAATCATCACCAAAGTGAGGGATGCGTTCCTCTTCTTCTTCTTCTTCTTCTTCTTCTTCATCATCCTCTTCTTCATCATCATCATCACCAAACCTTTCAGCGAAGGAAGGTTCTGCTCTTTGGATGTAAGGGGAGATCCTTTCATCAGGGAACCTCCGGTTGTGCTCGCCGATTATTTCGTTAGCGAACTCTTTGGCCACCTTCTCCCCCTCAATGTTATCATGGGGCAAAACGTGGAACATCACAGTGCGAACATTCGTTTGCACGTCCTGAAGCATGGTCCGATCAGCAGCAGCAAATGAGGGACCAGCCCCACCGAGCCTTGAGAGAGCCTGCATCACTTCGGTCTGAGCCTTTTGAATAGACTCGAGGACAGCGGCCTGAGCATCGACCTTTTGCTCAATGTTTATGAGGGATTGGCGAAGGTCCTTGTGCTCCTTTAGATACTGAACGTCAGACACCAGGTTGTAGACGTTCGTCTTCATTCCAGGAGTACCAGCGACCTGCCAGAAGATTAACTCAGCTGAAGTTTGCAGCGAGTCCACCCTTGCCCTGGTGAGAGCACATTCATTGACTAAATAGTCAATGGCAGGGAATGTGGGACCAGGTAGAGACACAGGAGGTAACTCAGTGACCCTGGGAGGAAGCTTGGGGGCTTGGTTCTCCATCTTGACATCCTAGAGCTTTTTAGCACAGGGAGGGTGCTGAGGAGACTTACTCTCAGGGACTACTTTTGCAGAGGTAGTGTCCTGAGGATCATTGACTAGTGTCTTAGAGTATCTGAAAGAGACGCTATGAGGTCCTTTGATATTGGCTTTCCAAAACTTAGATTGCCTAAACAATACTGAGGTTTGGACTGCGTGCATTTCAGCATCATCAGGGATAGGGACAACTATCGCTGAGTCACTTGCTTATGTGAGGACCACAGAAGTAGAGATGGAAGAGGTAGAGAAGGCAGTGAGAGTAGTACCTGATCCAGCTTCAGCAGAGCTGTCTATAACACCTTCAGAGACCTTAGTCACTGATGGTGGTGGTAGTGCTGATGAAGCTTCAACGGCAGCAGAAACCATTGGAGTGGCTGTGGATGAGGGTGGTGTTTGTAGTACACCAAAATCAGAGAGGATGGTCTGTTGAGAGACCACCTTCTTGGGCTTCTTTGAGGCGATGGTCTTCTTATGACCATCAGTTGGGGTTTTCCTCTTAGCAGCAGCAGCAGTGCCTAGGGTACTCACTGAGGGGATGGGCAGCGAGGAGGTCACTGAAAGAGGTGCTCCTATTATTTGCAGCATGTAGGGAGTGAGAGGAGCATCACCTGGACGTTCCTCAAGATCCAAGAACTTCTTCCCTACCATTGAGAAGGCAAAGTCACTGACTTTCGGGTAGCGTTCCCCGAAAGCCTCTTCAAGGATGGTGGAGAAGAAACGGGGGTAAGGGATAACGGTATGTCTAGTATTGGCGTTGAGGCGGCTACACATATCGCTGAAGATGTAGTCAGCGTAGTTCAAAGGATGACCTGTGCAGAGAGAATAGGCAAGGTCTTGAAAATGCTTGCTCGCCTGATCATGGGATCCAACTTTGGACCCCAGGCACTGAATGACTTGGGTGAAAATGTACTGCCATTGAGCAGGGAGTCGCTTCTTTTCCAGCTTTGAACCCACCGTCGTCACTGAGGGGTTCTCCCATTTGTAGCCAATGGAGTCCAAGAAAACATCTATCTGCTGCTTAGTTGGTTCAGCACCCCATTGCACACCCTTCTTGCGCTGAGGGAGTCTTAGCGCCTTGCGTACGAACCCTGTTGAGAACGAGAAGAAGCCAAGTTCAGGGATTGTGAAGGCAATAGCAGGGAGCCTGAAGGTGAGAGGTAATGCCCACTGGGTTGTGGACGAAGGCATACATCAGAGGGCATGCCTTGAGGAAAGTTGCAGCGTCTTTGAACTGAGAGCATTCAGAGGGAATGTCCACTAATGAAATGTAATTGCATGGCTTGAAGGTTTATTTTTCCAGCTCGAATTGGCAGTTTGGTGTAGCGACAAACTGGTTTTCAGTAGCAGTAGTTTCAGCGATGTTGGAAGCAGGGGCCATTTCTGTAGGAAAAATGGCAACACCAAAGAGATAAATCATGGTTTTAATACATGAATGTATAAACCAGAGTTTTGGTATAAAAAGTACCAAAGAGAAACAAGAGAAACAAGTATTTTGATGAACAATATCAAAATGCTAGTTGGTAATAAAAAAGCAAATTTTTTTTTTAAAAAATAACATAGAAAGAGGATAAAACTTTGAAAAAGAAATCTCCTGTTCTAAGAACAGGGTTTTGAAAGTATAGAATTTATTTTTCACTCTAAAAGCAAGATTTTATCGATTTTTAAGAATGAAATAGGTAAGAAAGGTGAAACAAGTTGTTTCTAGTTCTTAAGTTTAGGTTTAGATCAAACCTTAGTCGAGTGAAGGAGAAAAACGCACAAGTGCGTGTTCTTGGTGTTGTTGGAGAAAACTTGAAGATTCGAAGATTTCTTTTGCCTTTAGGAAAGTTATGAACGCGGAAGGAAGCAAGTAAGGCAAAAGAAGTGCTTAAATAGCAAGAGGAGAGAGAAAGGAGGCTAAACGACGATTTTAGCTTTTTGAAAAAGAAATGATGACCTGGCGCACGTTCCAAAAAAAGGAGTTGGAATGGAAACGTCGTGGTCCGTCGTGTGTCAGAAAAATGTCTGACGTGTCCTTTTCTTAATTTTTAAAAGATTTTCACTTTCCATAACCAAAATGAAAGAAAGTCAACCTATTCCTGCAATTGCGGTTTAATGATAGTTATCCACAAGGAATGAATATCATTAATATTTTTAAAACACTTCATCAAAAATAATAAAGGATTATCAGGGAAAAAAATATAATACCTGAGTGAGAGTACACAGATATCACTGAATCAGAGTTCAGCGAATGGAGAGATTGAAAGCTTTTCTTTGTATCACTGAATTTGTTGTTCACTGAATAATTACTTTATTCAGCGTTCAACATACCAAGTTCGCTGATAAGTAGATTGAATCTAGTCTCATCAAGAGGCTTGGTGAAAAGATCAGCGAGCTGATATTCAGTAGGAACAAAATGAAGTTCAACTTCACCATTCATCACATGATCTCTGATAAAATGGTATCGGATCTCAATATGCTTGGATTTTGAATGAAGTACAGGGTTGTTAGCGATTGCAATAGCACTAGTGCTATCACAATATATAGGAATCTTAGAGAGCTTTAGATCGTAGTCTCTGAGTTGATTTCTCATCCAAAGGATTTGAGCACAACAACTACCAGCGGCTATGTATTCAACTTCAGCGGTGGAAGTGGACACTGAGTTTTGCTTTTTACTTGTCCAACTTATTAATTTACATCCTAGTAGCTGACACCCACCAGTGGTGCTTTTCCTATCAATGTTACAACCTGCAAAATCACTGTCAGAGTAACCAATGAGATTAAATCCTGAACCTTTGGGATACCAAAGGCCTAGATTTGGAGTTCCTTTCAGGTATCTGAAGATTCGCTTTACATCGATAAGATGGGACTCCTTCGGTTCAGCTTGATACCGAGCGCAGAGACATGTAGAGTACATGATGTCGGGTTTACTTGCTGTAAGATATAGCAGAGATCCAATCATCCCTCGATAGGTAGTGACATTGACTGGTTTCCCATTAGGGTCCTTGTTCAGAGTCAGAGGAGGTGCCATGGGGGTCTTCATTGCTGAGCATTGATTCATGTCAAACTTGTTCAGCATGTCTTTAACATATTTGCTTTGACTAATAAATACCTTTATCAGATGGCTTTATCTGCAAGCCTAGAAAATATGTTAGTTCACCCATCATACTCATTTTATATTGTTTCTTCGTTCTTACAGCGAAACGAGTGCAAAGTTTGAGTCTTGTGGAACCAAAGATAATGTCATCAACATATATATCTGAGCGAGAATAGTATGACCTTTATATTTTCTTAAAAACAGGGTTTGGTCAATTTTTCCACGAACAAATTTTTCTTTAAGAAGAAATTTAGAAAGGGTATCATACCAAGCTCTAGGAGCTTGTTTTAACCCGTAAAGAGATTATTCAAGTTTAAAAACATAACTAGGATGGTTAGGGTCTGAGAAACCAGGGGATTGTTCAACATAAACTTCCTCGCTGATTTTTCCATTTAGAAAAGCACTTTTAACATCTATTTCAAAAACTTTGAAGTCTTTATGGGCAGCATAAGCTAAAAAGAGTCTTATGGCTTTTAAACGAGCAACGGGTGCAAAGGTTTCATCATAGTCAATTCCTTCTTCATGTCTATAACCTTGAGCAACAAGTCTAGCCTTATTGCGAATTATAGTCCCGTTTTCATCCAGCTTATTTCTGAAAACTCATTTGGTTCCTATAACAGTTTTATCAGAGGGTTTTGGAACAAGATTCCAAACTTTATTTCTACGAAATTCAGTTAGTTCTTCTTGAATAGCTAAAAACCCAGCTAGGATCAGAGATAGCTTCATCTATCTTCTTAGGTTCAGAGAGAGAGATGAAATTAACATAAAGACAGATATTACCTGTGCCTCTACGTGTTTTGATACCAGCAGTGGGATCACCAATAATTTGATTTGTTGGATGATTTGCAATCCATCGCTGAGCTGGTGGTTGAGGAGAGAGATCAACGGCAGATTCAGCGACTTGCTCTTTAGTTTCTGGATTAGGACTTGTTTCGGCGACTGATTCTTCATTCAAAATCAAATCAGGAGATTGATTTTCAGAGATAGTTTGGTTGTTCACAGAGGAATTTCCAAGAGTGATATCAGCAACAGGAATCTGATTGAGAGGAGTAATATTCATCCCTGAAGATGGTTGATCATTACTTGTTGGGTTTTACAGGGATCTCATCATCACAAGCTTCAGCAGGAGGTTGATTGCTGAAATATGTTTAAGGTTCTCCATAATGAGATTTCATCCAAGCATTCAATTCTTCATCATCAAGATTATGAGAAGGATGAATGGGACGAGATTCATCAAAGTTGACATGCATAGATTCTTCAACATGTTGTCTTCTTTTGTTGAATACTCTGAAAGACTTACATACAGAGGAGTATCCAAGAAATATACCATCATCAGCCTTGCGATCGAATTTACCCAAATGATCTCTGTCATTCAGAATGTAACATATACATCCAAAAATGTGAAGATATTTCAGAGTGGGTCTTCTCCCATGAAATAATTCATAAGAAGTCTTCTTGAATCGCTTAACAATCAGGGATCGATTCTGAGTAAAGCACGCTGTATTGACAACTTCAGCCTAGAATTGAGTTGGAAGACGCGATTCGCTGAGCATTGAGCGAGCTGCTTCGATTATAGTTCGATTTCTTCTTTCAGCAACACCGTTTTGCTGAGGAGTTCTCACTGACGCGAAGTTGTGAGAGATGCCTTTTTCTTCAAAGAAATTAACCAAGGTACTGTTTTTGAATTCAGTACCATGATCACTTCTTATGGAGCGAACAAGTAAGTTGTTCAGAACTTCCATCCTTTTGATGAAAGAGATTATCACTTTAGGGGTATCACTTTTGGATCGTAAGAAAAATACCTAGGTATATCTGGAGTATTCATCAACAATAACTAAAGCGTATTTCTTTCCGGATATAGATTGGACATTTACAGGTCCAAAGAGATCCATGTGGAGTAGCTGAAGAGCAGCGGTCACTGAAGAAATTTGCTTTGACCTGAAGGAGGCCTTAGTCAGCTTTCCCTTTTCACATGCTGAACAAAGAGATTCCTTTGTAAAAGTATGATTTGGGAGGTCTCTGACTAGATCTTTTTGAGACAATTCATTTATTATCTTAAAGTTGAGATGAGAGAGTCTTTTATGCCATAACCAGTTTACATCTGAGGATGCTCGAGAGATAAAGCACGTGTTCTCAGAGTGAGAGATATTCATATTAATAACATAAACGTTTTCAACTCTTTTGCCAGAGAGGGCAAGCTTATCATTGAAGTCAGTGACAACACATCTATTCTTTAGAAATAGAACTTTGAAGTCTTTGTCACATAATTGACTAACACTTAAGAGATTGTGTTTCAGTCCTTCAACGTAGGCAACACGATTAAACGAGGTAGCTCCGTTGGACAAAATTCCATAACCTTTAGTGTATCCTTTGCCATTTCCACCAAAGGTCACTGAAGGACTAGCTTCTTCCTTGTAGTCAGAGAGCAGAGATTTTCTGCCTGTCATATGCCTTGAGCATCCGCTATCGAGATACCAGATACCTTTGGCACTCTGCATACAACAAAAGGATTAATTGTTTGAAGGTACCCATATTACTATGGGTCCTGCTTTGTTAGTGGAAGGAATGGCGGATGAGCTATTAGCTGAAGAACTCTCCTCAGTGGATATCTTCACCTTTGGTTTTGCAACCTTGGTGGATTTCACTCTCGCTGATTTATCAGCTTTAGCTACTTTCTTTCCATGAGCTAGTTTATCAGCTCTAGTAGCATTAGGGCACTTACTTGCAATGTGGGTTGTTTCACCACAGTGAAAGCACTTCCTATATTTATAAGGTTTAGAATTCAGAGAGGAAAGAGAAGAGAAAGGAACCTTTTCAGGGATAGGACCAAGAATTCCTTTTTCCATAGTCCTTGGAGGTATTACTACCTTTTCAGGGGTAGGAATGAGATCAATCTTAATTCTGGGAGTTGGTCTTTGAGAGAAGTCAGAGATCTTCTTCCTAGATTTAGAATTGCTCTCTGAAACTTTCTTGCTCTTATTCTGAGCGATCTTATTCTTAGGAACTTGGTCAAGAAACTTGTTCTCGATCACTTTCTTAGAATTAGACAAAGGAGTCTTCTCTTTTAAAAGAGAGGAAGAAGTTGAAGAAGAAGGATCAGGGATCGAGGAGACAAACATTCCAAATTTGAGCATGGAACGGTTACTCCCTGATTCCTCTTTTTCAGAGTTAAAGCCTAACCCACTTCTTGTTTTCATAGGGATTTGGGCATTGATGATCTTATTGACTTGTTCAGAAGCCTTATACCATCCTTCGATGGTTGCCTTTTCAGATATAAGATCAGCAATGGTCTTTTCCCTATCAGCAATGGCTTGCTGCTTCTCGATGCTAATAGTTTGGTTTGCAAAGACTTGGTCTTTTCAGGGATTCTTCAATCTTAGAAAGTTCTTTGATTTTAAGATGATAATTTTTTAATTGTTCAAATAAATCAGTATTTATTTTTTCAGCTTTAATCTTTCCATTTAAAGCATTGTAGAAGTCAACAGTCATAGCCTCAAGGGATGACAAGTTATCACTTTCAGAGATAACAATAGTAGAGGGGATGAATACCTGAGTGGAAGGAGACTCAGAGGAAGAAGTTTCAGTAGCTTCTTCAGCGTCCTCGATTCTTGCCATTAGACATAGGAAGGCAAGATCTTCTTGATCAGACCCAGACTCTTCAGAGGTCTTAGCCCAATCGTCTTCAGCAACCCAGTCTACTTCTTCAGCGATTAGACCTCTGCCTTTATGCTGTTTCTTCTTCAGATCTTGGTATTTTTTTTGAGTTTCAAATCCTTTTCCTTTTTATCAGAGGTCTAGGAGGTGGTAGGTGCAACAACTTTCTTTGATCGACATTCGCTGGCGAAGTGACCCTTTCGCTGACAGTTAAAGCAAATAGCTGAAGCTTTCTCAGCTAGAGTAGTTTTGGGCTTTTCAGAGTCAGAGAGAGTGGAGGGTTTTCGAAAGTTACTCTTTCTAGCAAATCTTCTAAAGTTGTTGGTCAGAAGAGCCAGAGAGTTATCAAACTCAGAGATGTCAGCATCAGTGAGTGTGTCTTCTGAATCAGTTTGAGTAAACTCAGTTATGGAGGTGATGGAAGAAGAAGGAAAGTTTTTAGGAGTTTTTGCCTCTGAAGTCACAAGTGCTAAAGAAGTACTTTTGGCACCTTTGAGTTCATTAATAAGGTTCTTCCTTAAAAGTTGGGATTGTTCCTCATTTAAGAGCATCCCATATAGCGCGCTTAAGGATAAAGTTTAAAGATTTTTTGACAGTTTTAAACATGTAGTATACACTGCCCATTGATCGGGTAGTGCCTCCATGAATTTTATCAGAATTTCAGCGTTTGAATACACTTTGTTGACTGTTACAAGATCAATCAGCAGACAGTTGAAACGCTGGTGAATTTGAGAGAGAGATTCACCTTTGTGATGTGTAAAACTCTCATATTGTCTTACGAGGTTTATACATCTCGTTACCTGAACCTCAGAGGTTCCTTCATATTGGATACATAGGGTATCCCACATAGCTTTCGAAGTAATCATTTTCATTACTGAATGATATACTTCATCAGGCAAAGACATTGCTATTATAGATCGTGCTTTCGCATCAATAGCAACTTCTTTCTTGTCTTCCTCAGTCCATCGATCTGGAGTTTTTACAATACTCCTTTCAGCGACGGCTGGGGTAGTAGTAGTGGCAGGAACACTTGCTACTATGGTTGTAGGAACAAAAGGTCCGTTTTCTACATAGTATGGGATCTTAGGATCAGATCCCTCTAGAAAAAGTGACATTCTTTCTTTCCATAGTGGGAAATTATCATGGCTGAACCTTGGAGGTTTAGCTAAAGATCCATTATCGTTGTAGTTCGTATTAGCGTTTGTCATTTTAAAATATGATATTAAGAAAAATATTTTAAAGAGAAAGATAACAACACTGCTCTGATACCACTTGTTGTCCCAATAAGGATCTACAAGAGTTAAATATTAAGTAAACAGTTTGTAGAAGGGGGGGGGGGGTTGAATACAAACACACAGATTTTGGTTTTTAAATGAGTTTATAGATAATAAACAAATTTACAGTTACAAGCGGAATTAGAACAAGTTCAATACCTATTCTATTGTAACTTAAGAAACACACAGTTTGATGCACAAGAGGAAGGAAGAAGGAATACAGAAGGTATAGGCTAGAAAGAAGCATGCATTAAGATGAAGAAGATATCTCCATCTTATTTATACCCGTTTGCATTTAATGCAAGACAAAAGGTATATGCCACATGTCAAGCTTCGATAGGAAGCTTGTCCTTGTTAATAAGACAGCCATGTTTTTGGCCGATTATGAATAGTACCGTATCAGATATGATGGGGACATAAGAGACCAGTCGTACGTCCTTGTCTTACATGGTTCTAGGTTTGACTTTTGTGCATCGAGGATAAGATCAATCTTTAGTCTTGCAGAGGAAGCTTCATTTGATCGCTGACACTGAATCTTCCAGGATGAACTTCAGTGTTGCTGAGGCTTCACAAGACTTCACACTTTGAATAGATAATCGCTGCTATCGCTGAATCGCTTCAGGTCACTTAGCTGATTATCTCTTTCTTCAGCTTTAGTCTTCGACTTTCGCTGAATGGTCTTTTGGTGTGATAGCTGATCTTCAGGTCTTCAGAGATAAGCTTGTTGTTCCTTGATCTTCAGCGAACGCAGATGGTAATCACCGTATGCTATCGCTGACCTTGAACAGAAGCCTAACTAAGGAATTTCACTAGGTATATTAAAGGAATCATATTCAAATCATTGAGAGGAGTTATGATCAACAACAAGTTTAATTTTTCGAGAAATGAAGGTTGCTGTTCACACCAAAGTTTCACATCAGAACTAGAGCAAATCTCTTACAGTACTGATGTTTCCAAGATTCCTCTCTCTCTTCACTTACCCAGCCATAAGTGCTCTGAAAGCACCCTTATAGACGCTCAATGGGATCTCACAAGCCCACCATTGACAGAACAGGCTATTCTTCTCCGAGAGAACTATCCAGGTATATGCTTAACCTTATTCCTCAAACCTCTACTAATCTTTTCTCTTATAGACGCTCTTTGGTATACTCAGAATCGAGAATACCTACCCAGAGCATTTAGAGACTAATGTAGAAAGTGAGGGGTCAAGTGAGAATGAGGCTGAAACAAATGACAATGTATAAGAACCGAGTTTTAAAAATACTCTCGTTAGCTTACCCGAATTCTACCGTATTTTAAATAACGTTATGTTATTACTGAAGGGTTAAAACCGTCAAAATTTGAAACTCGTTATATTTATTTATAATAAAAAATAAAAAAATAAATGAAAAATATAATTATATATATATATACGTGTGACTAGAGTAAATTACAATTCAATGGTTTGTGGTTATATTTCAACACCATCAGCGCCAAATTCATCCTCATGCGCTCTCTCTCTAAACTTTTTCATTCTCTCAAATTTTTCTATCGATTCATCCGAGGAACCGAAGTAAGGATCTTAAATTCGGAATCCACTCTTCGAAACCTTTGTAACGGTATAAATTTATTTCGTTTTCGTTAAGTTTGTTTCGTTAGGATTATAGGGACCGGTTTATAATCGGGTGTTTATGCTAAGTTTACGGATTATTATTGTTAAAGTTGAGTTATCTTGCATGTTTAGAATATTAGGATTGGATAATATTGTATAGAAATAAAAAGGATAGATTATGGTTTCAATATGGGTTGATTTTGTGTAATTGTTTAACCGCACCCTAAGTGTTTGATGAACTGCCAGAATGAATAGAATTGCATGATTAGTCTTCGCTTAATGATCATTAAGCCATATTGTAACATCTAGTATGTTAAGGTGTGTTTTAGAGTCGTTAAAGGTGTCAATTCATGAAGTTGAAGTTATAAAAGTTAATTGGGCAAAACGGTGAAAATCGGACTTACCGACTAGTGCAGGTCCGTACTTTGACCATGCATAACTTACAAACACTATGTCGGATTAAGCTCAAATTTTGCAGATAGAAAGAGCTTAATGTGTGCTACAACTCTCATAAAGGGTCCGAGACCTAGTTCTGGACCTAAGTACCTCAAAACAGTACCGTTTTGGGGCTGTTTACACTATATCCGAAATTTTCTGTTGTTTTGTCAACTCGGTACAAAATTGATGGATTATCCAAATGACATGATTCCAAATCTGGTAGATTCATAAGATTACACACTACAACTTTCAGTTAGATGGTATTCTCTATATTGGCCTCTAAGTGGGATAAAAATGCTCACGAAAAAGAGATATCGAAGCTGTTAAAAGTCGGAACGAAATTGCATATACGCAAGTGTTCTTAATGCATATCCGTCTGTCCCGTTTAAGGTTTAAGTTGTTCATAAACATGTAGGATCTAAATAGATTATTAGTAGAATAAGGATATGTTTTTACCTCGTTTAAGTAGTAATCGATTTACGTATTCGTTAGGCACGCAGTCAAATCTAACCGTATCGTGAATCTCGTCTACTCGTGCGTTGCTTCTTATCTTTGACTAAGGTACGGATTTCACTTTCTTTTGACTCTCGGCCAACTAGTTGTTGTAGTTGACCCTTCGTAACGGTGGTTCACCGCCTTGTGATTGATTACTAAAAAGTGATCAACAAAATACGTATATTTATATATATAAACCGTTGCACCTTTATTTATAAAACTTGAGTTTAATTTTTGATTCTCGTATTTGATATACTTGTGAATTTTATGAAATATATTGAAACTTGACGTTTTATGAAAGCCATTCGGGTAGTGGCATATGTTTAGTTTTATTGATTTTCAGTATCACCCAATTAATGGGCACATTAGTTGGGATGCCTTCTATGGCGGCTTTATAGTCACGGCGTCCTGCAGGTGAACTCGGTCCACAGGGTTAAGCCAAATAGTGGCTTACGTGAACCCACCTTGTGGACTAGGCCGAATTTATTGGCTCTAGGGCGGATGGATCGATCCTAGGACTTACCCACCATGTGACCGTGGTTAAATTCACGGGGGACTCGGGGTGTGTGCCCGCACGTTGGCCCGATAGTTTGTGTGGTTTGGCCACCCCACGAACACAACAGCAATAGACGGACTTTATTTATATTATATTTTTTTAACCGAGAATTATGAACCGAACACTTGAACAAGTCTTGATAAACTTTGTTTACTTTATTATTTGAATCGAGAATTGCGAACCGTTTGGAATTTCTGTGAATTTATATTTATTGAATTATAAGTCTTCCGCTTTGTTGTCAATTTTACAATTGTTATTTCAAATTTATATTATAATCCGTTCATTGAGCCCTGTTGCTCAGCCGTGTTTTTGTTTTCTGACACGGCAGGTTCCAAGTGATCAATAGGGCGGGACTTGAGATCGAGAGTGCACTTTTGGAGTTTTCATACTCGTTTTATTGATGTTGATATTATAAGTTTATAAATACTTTTCAGAATGTAATCTTTTGCACAATAACTATGTTTAGACAGTTATAATCTATGTTTGGATTTTATTAGCAGCTTTGCATTGTTTGTGTCTTTACTTAAGTACCGTTAGTGACACCGCCCATCCAGACCACGCGGACGGGGATGTTACACAGTGATTCTGCCCATCCTGATAGATTAATGCAAGAACCTATAGAAGATGTCCATAGAGACACATATGTGCGAATCTCACCGAGTCCAACAAGGGTAACCACAACTGCTGAGGTAGATGCCAACACATCTACTCTCACTGAAACAGGACAACCTAGTCCAAACCACCCTGAAACCAACCGATCAGAGGATATCCTTCAATCCCCTGAATCAAGCACAACCGGGGAAACCACATCATCGTCATCATCCTCTCAACAGGGTGGTGATGAAAATATAAGATTTCTACCGATCCAGAACTCGCCACAACCTACACAATTCGTTGATTTCTCTGTGACCAACGAAGCCTTAGGAAACGCAGAGGGTACGTCCATACCCTTTGATAGTGTAGAAGCTGAAGAATTCCCATCAGAGGGGTTACAGCATCAGGGTGCATCACTTACCGGAGTTTTCCTACTCCCAAAAGGTAAGCACATTGTGTTCAGCTCCCCATCCTCTGATGATAGGGAAAAAGATGATCCAATTAGAACAACCGAAGAGGTGTTTGTCAATGATAGCCCTCGAAGACAGGTTGGAAGTCCCTCCACGCTCAACGTCAAAACAGGCGTGAACAAGGGCTTCTCTAAACGCGAGAGATAAGGGGCCTCATGTTGGGGATGCACCGGTTACATCTTCTGAATTTGTCACCAATGCAGCGTTCCAGGCATTTGGTGATAAAATTCAGAGATTTGTGGAGGATCTAAAACTTTTCCTTGAGTCCCACCAAACAACGCTCAATGATATTAAGATTGCTCAACTTGCCCAGACTCGGGCTCTGCAAGCCATCCAGAAGTTAATTTCTGTAATGCCGAGTCTCAGAGGAACTCTGCCTCTAACTACTTCAATAAACTAGACGCAGGAATCAAGGCAAATGCAGAGGCAATCTTTCATATTCCTAAGGACATTCCAACTCTAGAGGTCACAATCTCTACAAATGAATATGGATCTTTCGTTGCCGACATCAACAAACTCATTGATGCTGTGATCCCATCAGAAGACTCTGTTTCCACATCGTCCTTGGTTCGTAAATCAGATATGGCTATCTTCCAGAAAGCTATGATGGATAGGTTCAATGCACTGACTGCCAAATATGTTTCTAAGTCTAATTCCAGTTCCATAAATTTGGATCAGAAGGTATCTAATTTAGAAACCTCTGTTTCAAAATTATCATCTATGATCAGCTCTCTGTCTGCAGAATATGAAGAAAAGAAGAAAGCCATAGAGGCCAGAGCATGCAAAAAGGCAGAGTTGAAGCGAAGGAAGTCTGAGGATCAGGATCCTGATTCCAGAAGGGGGAGAACACATCCAAAAAGGCAAAAGTTGATGGCGCCGAAACGACTAAGTCATAGGATAAAGGTAAAGCCCCTGCTGGTACACCTTCTGAACCACCATCATCCAAACAAACCCCTCTTACACCAACTCCACTAGTTGTAAACTCTGACCCACTTCCCAAAGATCCAAATGTGGCTAAGTTCATTCTTGAGCTTTTGGGAAATACAAGAAAGCCACAACCTCATAAAGATCAATCAATCCCCTCCTGTGCCTATAATAAGCAACTGGATGTTTCCAGCTTGGGACTTAGAGTAAGCAGGACCAGAGAATTCACAGCTACTCAAAATCCAAATCCATCTGACTCTGTCTCTGAAAAACCCACTGTTGAAGATGATAACGCTAAGGCTGAAGCTGATAAAGTTAAGCCTGAAATTGAAAAGGCCAAGAGAGAAACGTCAAACAAAATAAAGGCTGAGATCAAAGAAAAGAAATATAGGTTGTGGAGGTTTGAACTTCCAACTTTGGATATTAAGAACAGTCACATGTACGCAACCACAGATCAGAAAGTATTCTTAATGCTTCCTAACTTCGCCAATGACTATCATGTAAGCGTTGAAGTCAAAACAGATTCATGAGTCATAGGCAAGTAAGGAAAGAGACTTACGCAATATATCAATCAAGAATATCTCTGGGATCAAGCATGTCAAATTCGAAAACACAAAGATTATATACACAATCTATGAAGTGATCAGAGAAGACAACAACACGTACTACTTCTGTGATAATGATCTATGATCTATCAATCCTTCTGATCTCATACCTCTGGAAAGGTATATGAAAAATAAAATGAATCAAAGGACTGATGATCAGAACAAAGTTGCCTTCTTCTGAATCATTGACTGCATGAAAGCCTTGATCCGGTATAGAAGACAGGTAGACTTTCAAACAGGCCTAAATCACAAGGTAGTAAACTTGAGCATCTCTGCTCCGAACGAAGACAGAGAGGGCCTCAATCATCTGACTGCTGAAGAAGTGTTGACAGAACCTGAAGATGGCATTGTGTTTAAAAGACCATCCAGAAGAAGTTTCTTTAGAATCTCAGAGGCACATAAGTACTCTACAAGAGTTGTGCAAATTGTCAAGAGTTATGCATCTCTCTAGACTGATGACAGAAGTAAACATAGAAGAGACAGGGACATAGCTAAAAGGATGGATAAGCAACTCGACACAATATTAAAGATCAGAGAAATTACTGATCTGTTTCACAAGATTGTCATTTCTCATTCTAATGCTCCCTTCTAGTCCAATACACGAAGCCCTTTATCAAGAATTCAAACACTTATATAAAGCCCTTTATCAAGAATTCAAACACTTATACGAAGCCCTTTATCAAGAATTCAAACATTGTTGACTAAGTGTTAGATGCTGCACCAACTGGAAGTGGGAAGCCTATATGTGCAAAATTTGCAATTTTACAGAACCATCAGAAAGGTTCTGATAGCGTTATGCGTGCTGTGTACATCACTCTTGTTGAAGCACTTGCCAAAGAGCGATATAATGAATGGAAAAAGAAATTTGGAGTTGGTCTTGTTTTGAAAATTTGAAATTGCTTAAGGAAACAACAACAGATTTGAAATTGCCTAAGGAAACAGCAACACAATTGAAATTGCCTAAGGAAACAACAACAAATTTGAAATTGCCTAAGGAAACAGCAACGGATTTGAAATTACTTGAACGAAGTTATTATTTCCACATTCTGGACTTCATACTTAGGGGGAGATTGTTACACTTCATTCTATGTAGAGTATGAACCAGAATATGATCGAAGATCAGAAGTTAAGTTAGAAGTGCATCTTCTGACTTAAGTCATCTCAGAGGCGCCCAGAGACTTGAAGAACCTCTGGACTCTAATTGTTATCTTATACGCCCTTGTGATGATGTGGCCATCACACTTTCTGTGCGTCCCTGTACGTAACTGATTCTGTTAACTAGTATAGCTGACGTGTCATATCCTGATAGGCTAGATCATTGACTTTTACTTTGTAATAGTATAAATAGATTCATTCTTCACTGTAATAGGAGACGATTTTGGAGAGAAATTGTGATGTTCATTCATACGTATTGTAATCAAGTTCAAGGTTATTAATACAATTTCTCAATTGTTCTTCAAGTATGTTCTTACTGTTCTTACTGCTTATCATTAATGTTCAATATTAATCGTAGATCGACGTTGCTTCTGCTCATATTTTGTTATACGATCTGTTGATTTGATTATTAGAAAGGGATCTGGGTTCCAACACTTACACTAACAGAGGTGTCAGTGGTCTTGGTGGTGGTGGTGGTCGCTGACGTCGTACGAGGAGGTGGAATACCTGATGATAACATAGATAAAGAGGCCAGAAAGAGCTCTGGATTAGACGAAGGAAAAAGTGAAGAAATGCTATGAACCTTGAGGGTATAGTGAGGATTACTCTCAGGAACACCACAGTCGAGGGTAATGTCTGGAGGATTACTAGCCTATTTCTTATAATGTTTGTGAGAAACATTCTGAGGTCCTTTGTTAATGGCCTTCCATAATATAGATTGTCGAAACAACACTGAAGTGTGGACAGTTTGCTTTTCAACCTCATCAGAGATAGGGACAACTATCTCTGAATCACGAGTTGATGTGAGGACCAAAGAAGAGATGGTGGAAGAAGAAGAGAGGGCTGTGAGTGTGTTATCCGATCCAGCTTCAGCGTAGCTGGCTATTACATTCTCATTGACCAGAGTCGTTGAGGATGGTGGTAGAGCTGATGAAGCGACAACGAATGTAGAGAGCTTTGTCGTGGCAGGGGCTGAGAACGGCGTTGGTAATACGCCGTTGTGAGAGAGGGAAGTCTTTTGAGACTCCATTTTTTTGTTTCTTGGTAGGGGGCTTTTGAGCGATGGTCTTTCTGTGACCCTCACTCGGCTTCTTGCGTTTCAGAGGGGAAGAGGTGCCTTCAATACTCACTGATGGGTTCGTCAGTGATATGGGGACAAGAACAGCCTCGCTGATGAGCTTCAGCATGTAGGAGGTTTAAGGAGCATCTCCTAGATGTTTAGCGAAATCAAGCAACTTCTTCCCTACCATCGAGAAGTTTTGGTTGGCAACAGTTGGGTACTCATCTTTGAAGGCCACCTCCATAATGGTAGCGATGAACCTTGAATAGAGAATGAACTTCTCCCTCTTTGCAGCGCCCACCTTGTTGTACATGTCGCTGAAGATATAGTCAGCGTAATTAAGTGGATAGTTGGTGCAGAGAGCAAAGCCCATATCCTGATAGTGCTTGCTCGCTTGGTCTTGAGAGCCCATCTTAAAACCCAAGCACTGTATCACCTCGGTGAAGATGTATTGCAATCTTGCAGGCAGACTTTTCTTCTCCATCTTCTAGCCAACATTCTTATCAGTTGGATTTTTCCTAGCATAACCAATGGAATCCAGGAAGTCAGTGATTTGTTCCTTGGTAGGCTTAGGGGCCCATTTCTAATTCTTGCCTCTAGCAGGGAGGCAGAGAGCGTTTCTCAAGAAGCCAACAGTGAAAGCAAAGACACCATGAGTGGGAATCTGGAACCTAATGGCAGGAAGTTTGTTCCCCTTGTCTATTGTGAGAGTTGTGCAGTGTGTAGTGTACCATAAAGCTTGAAGATGAGCAATGATGCCTATGGGGTTGTGAACAAATGCGTACATCAAAGGGCAAGTCTTGATGAATGTAGCACCATCATTGTATTGTGGTTTCTCAGTGGGAATGTTCACCAGGGCTAGATAGTTGCATGATTTGAACGTTGCCTGTTCCAGAGAGAAGGCGCATGCAGGTGCTCGCTGAAGGATAATCTGGGCAGATTCACCAACTTAAGTGTTCTTGCTTAGAGATGCCATTGATGTTTCAAAAATAGGAACACCAAATAGAAAGATCATGATTTAATACTTAATGTATAAACTAGAATGATTTCTTGATATGAAGAATACCAAATGTGAAGAAGCAAAACAAGTATTATGATGAAAAAAGGTCAAAATACTTGTTATTTGGTAGATAAATACAGATTTAGAGTAGTTTTAAAGGGTTTTAAAACAAGTGTGATTAATAAATACTAACACTGGTCTTCTGTTCTAAGAAGGAACTTAGAACATGTTTTTTTAGGAAAAACAAGATTTTAGGGTTTTAGTAAAAGAAATTTAGATTAACATGCAAGATCTTTATAACAAGAAGTTATAGAAGATACCATAGAGATGAACTTAGAGAACAAAAAAGATCGGATCAAAACCTTGGAGTGAAAACGAAGAAAAACGCACAAGTGCGTGTTCTTGGTGTTCTTGAGGAAAACATGAAGATTCGAAAGAGATTCTTGCGTTTTTTAATATTATGAGCGCGTAAAGAGAACAAATAAGGAAGAATGTTGCTTAAATAGCAAGAGGAGAGAGATAATGCTAAACGACGGTTTTAGCTTTTTGAAAAGTAATGATGACCTAGCGCACGTTTCTAGAAAAGAGGTTAGAAATGAAACGTCATGGCCGTCGTGTGTCAGATAAAGGTGTGGCTTGTCCTTTTCTTATTTGTAAGTTTGAAAAGATTATCATTTAAATATACATTTAAATGTTAATCATTATCTTTAAATTCTTCATCAATGGACAATAAAGGAGTGTCAGTGATAGGTTTTTACTTTTGAGATTCATTCTCTGAACAAGACAGTCAAAGAGTGTAAGGATTTAGAAGTTCATACCTAAGTGAGATAAATTAAGTATCGCTGAATCAGAATTCAGAAAATGGACATTTGAAAGCTTAATTTGTATGTCACTAAATATTTTGTTTATCACTGAATAAAATTTACTCAGCATTTAACATGCCAAGTTCACTAATGAGTAGACTGAATCTAGTCTCATCAAGAGGCTTGGTGAAAAGATTAGTGAGCTGAAATTCAGTTGGTACAAAATGAAGTTCAACTTCTCCATTCATCACATGAACTCTGATAAAGTGATAACAAATCTCAATGTGCTTGGTTTTTGAATGAAGTACAGGACTATTTGCAATAGCAATAGCACTGGTGCTATCACAGTAGATGGGATTTTAGAAAGTTTGAGATCGTAGTCTCTTAGTTGATTTCTCATCCAAAGGATTTGAGCACATCAGCTACCAGCGGCCACATACTCAGCTTCAGTGGTAGATGTGGACATAGAGTTCTGTTTTTTGCTTGTCTAGCTTATCAACTTACCACCTAATAGCTGACATCCACTAGTGGTGCTCTTTTTATCAATCTTGCAACCTGCGAATTCACTATCAGAGTAACCAATTAGATAGAACCATGAGCCTTTGGGATACCAAAGACCCAGATATGGAGTTCCCTTCAGATATCTGAAGATTGGCTTTACAGTGATTAGGTGAAATTCCTTTGGTTCAGCTTGGTATCGAGCACGGAGACTGGTGGAGTACATGATATCAGGTCTACTCGCTGTAAGATATAGCAGTGACATTTACAGGTTTCCCATTTGGGTCCTTATTCAAAGTCAGAGGAGGTGCCATAGGGGTCTTCATCGCTGAGCATTGATTCATATCAAACTTGTTCAGCATGTCC
This sequence comes from Silybum marianum, assembly GCA_036898165.1. Lineage (NCBI taxonomy): Eukaryota > Viridiplantae > Streptophyta > Magnoliopsida > Asterales > Asteraceae > Silybum > Silybum marianum. Next base: position 2,598,971 of record CM072539.1, read on the forward strand.
TTAACATATTTACTTTGACAAGTAAAAATTCCTTTGTCAGACTGCTTAATCTGCAAACCTAGAAAATATGTTACTTCACCCATCATACTCATTTTGTATTCTTTTCTCATTCTGTTTGCAAAACGAGTGCATAATTTGAGTCTTGTGAAACCAAATATAATATCATTAACATATATTTGAGCAAGAATAGTATGACCTTTATATTTTCTTAAAAATAGAGTTTGATCAATTTTTCAACGAACAAATTTTTCTTTAATAAGGTATTTTGAATGGGTATCAAACCAAGCTCTGGGAGCTTGTTTCAACCTATAAAGATCTTTTTGGAGTTTGAAAACATAACTAGGATGGTTTGGGTCAGTGAAACCAAGAGGTTGTTCAACATAAACTTCCTCACTGAGTTTACCATTTAGAAAAGCATTTTTTACATCGATTTGAAAAACTTTGAAGTCTTTATGGGCAGCATAAGCTAATAAAAGTCTTATGGATTCAAATCTAGCAACAGGAGCGAAAGTCTCATCATAGTCAATACCTTCTTCCTGTCTGTATCCCTGAGCAACAGGTCTAGCTTTGTTTCGGATAACAGTGCCATTTTCATCTAGTTTATTTCGAAAAACCCATTTGGTTACAATCGTTGTTTTACCAGATGGACGAGGAACAAGATTGCAAACTTTGTTTCTACGAAACTCAGTTAGTTCTTCTTGCATGGCAGAGATCCAACTTGGATCAGAGATAGCTTGATCTATCTTCTTAGGTTCAGAAAGGGAAATAAAGTTAACATAGAGGCAAATATTACCTGTACCTCTGCGAGTCTTGATACCTGCATTTGGATCACCAATAATTTGATTTATTGGATGATTTGCAGTCCATCGCTGAGCTGGTGGTTGAGGAGATTAATCAACTGTTGATTCAGCGACTTGTTCTTGTTCAGGGAGAATGTTGTTTGTTTCAGCGATAGGTACTTAAACATTCATTATCAACTCTGGAGTTATTTCAGAGATTTGATCAGCAGAAGATGAAACTTGGTTATTCTCTGAGGAATTACCGAATGATGTATCAGAGGGAGGAATCTGATTGAGAGGAGTGATATTAACCCCTGAAGATGATGTAGGAAGATCAGGGATTCCGTCATCATTATTTTCAGTATTAGGTTGTAACACCCCGTCCCGCGTGGTTATAGACGGAATATATCACAATAGGTTCACAATCTTAACACTAGGTTATTATGATGGATTACCTTTAGTTCTGACATCTTTGTAGCTCTCATCCCAAAATCTTTGCTAAGTCATGTACCTGCCAAGGAAAACGAAAACTCGGCTGAGCTTAACGCTCAGTGAACGGATAATAATAATTAAACAGTTAATATGAGATAACAAGTTTAAAAAGGAATTTATAACGTTAATTGATAATCCAAAATAAAGTTAAGAACAACGGCGTGAAGGTAATCAAGAGTCCGAAGACCAAACCGTATCACGAGGATACGTTGTTCCCAAAGGATGATCAGTTCATTCGGGCGTCAGTGAGGAAAGGGGTGCGAGCACAACACAATCAATCCTCTCCGTGCATTTAATCACGGCCATAATTATTATCCGATAACGGTTCCTAGGATCGATCCATACGCCCTCTAATTGACCGGTACCTGGTCAAGTCAATATACACATGAGGACGCCATGATAGTTTTAGCCACCATTGAAGCATCTCAATACCGGTGCTCCCAATATTGAGTCTATAGTACAAGTTTACAATATAAACCATTTAACAAGTCAAGTGATCAATATTTCAAATAAGAATGTAAACAATATTTCGAAAGAAACAAAGTTCCACAATATTAGCAATTATAAAGGGGATTTGGAACCGTGATTTCGGATTCGGAAGCCTTATACAAATGGCTATCCCCGTGTCAAGTAAAGTATGATATCCGTATCTTAACCGACTTAATAACTAACGCATGATCAAAAGCAAAGTTCACGATTAAGTTTGTCTCGCCCGTGTGCCTAACGAAAACATAAACGGGTCATAATTTGCAAGACATAAAAACCATAACGTACAAATTCTTAATCAACTTACTTAGGTCTTGATGACCCTAAACAACTTATACGTCAAGAAGTACAGCCCTATACAAATTGAGAACTCAACCGCAACATTTTGCCTTATATGGTTCCATTCTAACAGCTTCTGTCCCTCTTCTGTTTGACCATTTTTACCCAACTTAGAGGTCAGTCTAGATTCTATCATCTGAATAAAATTTGTAGGTTAACCTCTTAGGAATCTACAGAAACTTGAATCAATTCAATCGGAGTTACGGGAAGATCAATACACTCTTTATAAATACAGTGCGCGGTTTCAATCAAAACATTGTGAGCTGTTGTATTGACACACTGTTTTGACACACTTAAGATCAAAATTAAAACTTTCACTCTTCATAACAGTTGTAGTATACTGTAAGACCTTTACATCTGCAAAATATGAGCTTACTTGGACGCACAGTTTGAGAGTTACGCATTGTCAAAATACTGGACATGGGGCTGTCAAAATTTCCAAATTCCACATTTTTCACCAATTCATTTTAAAGATTCAAACCTCATAATTTGCAACATTCAAAAACTCCAAAACATACCTAACATACTAAAAACTATGAACAAGCTTAATGGTTAAGACCTTAAGCTTAATGACACAATTTTGCTCTTTTAGGCATTTAACCGAACACTTAGTGTGCGGTTAAACATAAACACACAACTTTACCTTATTGATTTCATAGTTTAACCCTTTTTCTTTCTACATCAACCTTTGTTAACCCAACCATCCAAAACATGTATTTAACCACAATTTACAACACAACTTCTTATACTAATCATCTAAACAATTATAAACTAACCTCACAAATACTAACATGAACAAAACTTAATAATAACAAAAGAAAATTATACCTTTAAGGAGGATTCCATGAGAGTATTCCGTATTTGTAATTGTGAGTTAATTATCTTCAATAGTTTGAGAGAATTTCTAGAGAGAAGTATGAGTTTTTAGAGAGAGAGTAGTAAGAGTCGGTGTAGAAGATGATGATGATAAGATGAAAACAAAAAATCTCTATAATTCCTTTTATAATTATTGAAAGTTTGGACAGTTTATGGTTTTAACCCCTCAAGTCTAGACTATCAACTTTATGCCCTAGTAGGTATAAACTTAACAACTTAGGTTAAGTTTAGTTTCGTTTTTTACATGTGCGACCACTTGTATGATATTGTCTCTCGATTTGGTCTAAAGTACAAGTCAGGTAATGCATTCAATTTCCCATATAATCCATTCTGAGATTATCCGCTAACTAAATCTAGGGTATTATATAGGTTGATACTAAAATAAGTTTCAGGTTCTCTATAGTGAGATTTCATCCATTCATTCAATTCCTCATCTTCTTCAGGGAGAGGAATCGAGTTAGTTGGACGAGATTCATCAAAGTTGATGTGCATGGATTCTTCAACGTGTTGTCTTCTCTTGTTGAAGAGTATCCAAGAAATATCCCATCTTCAAATTTTGGATCAAATTTACCCAAATGATCTCTATCATTTAGAATGTAGCATCTACATCCAAAGATGTGTAGGTATTTCTGAGTCGGTCTTCTTCCATGAAATAATTCATAGGAAGTCTTTTTGAATCGCTTTACTATCAGGGATCAATTCTGAGTAAAGCATGTTGTGTTAACTGCTTCAGCCCAAAATGGAGTAGGTAGATGCGGTTCGCTGAGCATTGAGCGAACTCCTTCAATGATCGTTCGATTTCTTCTTTCAGCGACACCGTTTTGCTAAGGAGTTCTCACTGATGAGAAATTATGAGTGATTCCCTTTTTTTCAAAAAAGTTAATCAGGGTACTGTTTTTGAATTCAGTGCCAAGATCACTTCTCATGGAGCGAACAGTGAGATTGTTCAGGACTTCCATTCTTTTAATAAAAAAGATAATTATTTCAGGTGTGTCACTCTTGGATCGAAGAAAGAATACCTAAGTATATCTGGAAAATTCGTCAACTATCACAAGAGTTTCGTCTATCTTTGTAAGTTCTTTGATTTTCAAATGACATTTTTTCCGTTGTTTTGAGAGATCAATATTGATTTGTTCAGCTTTGCTCTTTCCATTTAAAGCATTGTTAAAATCCACAGTCATAACATTGAGAGCTTACAAGTTATCACTATCAGGTATAGAGGAGTTAGTAGAGATGTTTACCTGAGTCGAAGGAGACCCTGAGGATGATGTTTCAGAAACTTCTTCAACTTCCTCGATTCTTGCCATAAGACATAGGAAGGCAAGATTTTCTTCATCAGAATCTGATTCATCAGAAGTTTTGGCCTAATCATCTTATTGATCCCAATCAACTTCTTCAGCAACTAGACCTTTGCCTTTTTGCTGGTTCTTTTTTAGATATCTGTATTTATTCTTTAACTTAGAATATTTTTCCTTTTTATCAGAGTTCTGAGAGGTGGTGGGTGCAGCTACTTTCTTAGATGTGCACTCAATTGCAAAGTGACCCTTTCGCTGACAATTATAGCATATAGTAGATGCTTTTTCAGCAAGTAGAGTCTTTGTCCGAGTCAACGATCGCATGAGTTTTTTGGAAGTTACTTTTTCTAGCAAATCTTCTAAAATTGTTAGTTAGAAGAGCTAGAGAGTTATTAAACTCAGAGATGTCAGTATCAGTGAGCTCTTCTGAATCAATTTGATTTAATTCCGTGATAGAGGTAATAGAGGAAGAAACTTCTTTTGAAGGATCTACCCCTGAAGTCACTAGTGCCAATGAAGTACTTTTGGCACCCTTGATATCATTTATGATGTTTTTCCTTAAAGCTTGAGATTGCTCTTCATTCAGGAGCATTCCATATAAAGAAGCACTAAGAGAGAGTTTCAAGATTCTTTGACAATTTTAGACATGTAGTTTACACTCCCCATTGTTCAGTTAGTGCCTCCATGAATTTTGTCAGTATTTCAGCATTAGAATATTCTCTGTTGACAGTTTTCATATCAATCAAGAGACAGTTAAATCTTTGGTGAATTTGAGAAAGGGTTTCACCTTTTAAGCGCATAAAGCTTTCATATTGTCTTACCAAATTTATACATCTGGTGATTTGAACTTCATCAGTTCCGTCGTATTGGATACATAGAGTATCCCATATTGCTTTAGATGTTCTCATCTTCATTACAGAATGATAGACTTCATCTGGTAAAGACATTGCTATTATGAATCTAGCTTTAGAATCTATAGCTACTTCCTTTTTCTCATCTTTAGTCCATCGATCTGTATTTTTCACAATTCTCCTTTCAGCAATGGCTACCAGGCTGTAGGAATGAAAGGTCCATTCTCTATATAGTAGGGGATCATAAGATCTGACCCTTTTAAGAATAGAGTCATTCTTTTTTCCATAATGGAAAGTTATCACGGCTAAACCTAGGAGGTTTAGCTAAAGATCCAATATCAATGTAGTTTGTATTAGTATTAGTCATTTTAAAATAGCTTAATAAACAAGTATTTAAAGATAATAAGCAAGAAACACTTCTCTAATACCACTTGTTGGTCCCAAATGAGTCTACAAGAGTTCAAGGATATAGAAATAGTTTGTAGAGGGGGGGGGGGGGTTTAAATACAAACACACATATTTTTAGGTTTTAAATTAGTTTATATTGAATAAACAAATTTACAGTTACAAGTGGAATTAGAATGAGTAACCCTATTCTATTGTAACTTAAGAAATCACAGTTTGATGCACAAAGAAATGAGAAAGAAAAATTGTTAGAATTCATTTTTAGAGAAGTATGATTCAGAATTATGTAAGCATATTCACATCTGATGACGTGGTAGACACACCCTCCGTGTGTAACTAAGTTTGTTATTCACATTGCTTACGTGTCAAGTTGTAATAGGCTAGATAGGTGTGATATTTGTCAAATTCAAGCTCCCAGGTTTGTTTCTAATAAGTTTATTAGTATTACTGTAGATTAGTTATAAGAATTAAGAGTTAGATAAATTAGATTAACCGAAAATTTTCAGAATTCCTGGTAGGTGCTTATAAAGCCCGGTTCCGACCCGTGACTGTCTGAAACGTCCAAAATAGTGTCAAATGCTCTAATTTATACCCAAATATTATAAAATATGAACTTCTAAAGTTTCAAAAATAAAACTTTTTATTTTTTATTGAATTTAACTATTTTGGACCTATATTTTGAGAAAAATGCCAAAAATTGAGAAAAAAATGGTATTTTATCTTTTGGGCTTGGATTTATTTATTCAAACAAAAAAAATTTGGCTTGGAGTGGGGCCCATAGGCTTGGCCGGCCACCGCCGCCCCCCCCCCCCCTTAATTCCGATATAAATATTTTTTTTTCTATTTTTGCATTCATTTCTTCATTCAAAATTCAAAAATCTCTCATTTCTCTCTCTAAAACCCAAAGGGTTCTTCAAAGTTCATCATCTTCATCACCATTTCCAGCCTTGTTCATCCTCATTTCATCATCAAAAAAAATCAAATTTTAACAAGAATATTGAAGCTTTAAACATTATCTAATCAAGGTATGAATTCTACTTATGTTTTGCATCATTTTTGTGCTCTTTTGTACCTTTTCTTTTTATACATTCATACCAAAAATGTCTTTTATGTAAGAGAAGGATTCTTGTGATTTCTAGAAGGGAGATTTAATACCAAGAACATGAAAAATGTTCATCAAATGTTAAAATCTATGAACTTTCATCAAGAACACAAGAATGAAGTGGAAAAACCCTTCAAAAATGAGCACCTTCTCTCATTTCATGAATCTGAGTTTGGAGTCATATTGCATGCATAATCTATCATATAATTTGAGTATTTCTTTATGTTAAACACAATACTTTATGGTGGGGATGACCTCTTTGCAAATGAACCACCATATTCATAAGTTTTCAAGCTTAAAAACCTTGTTTCATGCTTTTGAACTTGCTGTCCAGAAAATGGGTTTGTTTGGACGACCATTTAGGGTTAGTTTAAAGTTCAAAGTTGTTTGTATTTTGATTATTGTTCATATTTTATGAGTTGGGGTTCTAATCCAAGTGGTCTCACTCAAAAACATTGAGTTTTGACCCCCCAAATGCTCATAACAAATCATGTGTGCAACTGGAAGTTCAACAGTAGGAAAACCCTACTTTGAACAACCATAACTCTTTGAATATTCTTCCAAATCACTTGCTTTTTCTTCTGGAAGTTAATTTAATGAGTTATCTTTCAAATGCCCACTAATTTCATTAAAAAATATGGTGATTTGAGGTTCCAACTAATTGAAACAAAATGAGTGTGCAAACTGTCAACCAATGACAGATTTGTGCATGCATGTTCAAATGACCATATCTCTTTCAAAACTCAATGAAAAGGATGATTTTTTTTAGAGTTAGTTTTATGAGTTATATTCAGTTTGCAAGTGGAATCACTTAAAAATATGGAGTTTTGACCCTCCAAACACCTAAAATACTTTAGGTGTGCAATCTGTGAAACCACCAGCAGCTAAACTCTACTTTGTGAAACCTAGAACTGTCGAACCTCGTGTTTCCATTTAGTGGGGTGTGACAATAGTTGACTTTCTTGTTTGGAATCGTATAAATAGCTCTCTCTTTGATTACAATAGTGTGATTCGAAATATTCAGATTTGAGAGATTGTATGCATTGTTGATTATCATTAAAAGCAATTCAATACGAATTACGTTTGTTCTTCAATTCTGTTCTAGGTGTGCAATCTGTGAAACCACCAGCAGCAAAACTCTACTTTGTGTGTTAGTATCTCCTTTGTTATTTGTCTTTAATGCATGATTCTTCTTCTAAAACTTTCTTTTATGAGTTAGCATTCATATGAATCCAGTTTCATTCAAAAATATGAAGTTTTGAGGCATTAACCAATTTATTAAAGTTAAGTGTGCAATCTGTCAGCTAATGACATAATTGTGCATGCAACTTTGTAGTGCCATATCTCCTTCATAACTTCTTCACAATCAGTGATTCTTATCTCAAAAGTTTTCTTTATGAGTTATGATTCCAAGCCATCTAGAAATTCTATAAAACACAGAGTAGAACTCTTCAAATGAGTGATTTACTAACATGGTGTAATCTGCCATGCCAGTTGTGACCCTTTGCATTGCTCAAATTATCTGAATCATTTTTACATGTCCAAAATGCATCAAATTTGGTCACAATCACCATAACCCAGTATTATATCACATATAAAAATATGGGAAGCTATGTCATTTTGGAAGTCTCTACATTTTGATCATTTGGAGTACTACAAGTTTCTGTCCAGAAGTGAAATTCTGGAATTTCTTGATTTTAACAATTATTGATCATTTGATTGTTTATAACACAACTTACGGTATAAATTACTATATTAACGAGCATATGTGCATTATGTATAATTGGACTATAGACAATCAAGTTGGATGTATGTGAACATTTATAAGCTTAAGACTTATTCACTTCCATAAGTAGTTTTAGACCAATAAGTGATGGTTTTGAGCATTTCTCTTTGTTAGGAAATCGTTAGGCCTTTGGGTGGGGATCGGATCGTGCTTTTGAGTAGCGGAGCTTGCAAAAGTGAGTATTCACGGCCCCTCTTTTTAAATGTTTATACGTTTGGGGTGTAAAGCATGTTGTTTGAATGGAAATTGAATTGATTTATATTGATTAATGAAAAGCATATAAATCATTATGACGAGCAACTATTTATAACACAAAATGATATGTTGAGTTATGTAAATTCCCCGTGGTACACTACTATTTAACTCTAAATGAGCCGATGATATTTGTGGATAGCGCTATTTGGTTGACATACCCACCTAACTGGCAAGTAGGGGTGCACTTTATCAATTAAGAATGCTCTACACATGTGGACTTTAGGTCCACCGCTGAGGTAGTTCGTGGGGCGTAGAATGTCGAGTAGGCTTAGTAGTGGCTCAATATTTATATATCATGTGTAATGGTAAATTTGTATTTTTGCTCGTGAAATTTTAAAACATTAAAATTGATGCTAACTTCTGTTTCGCTATTCCTATACCTTGCATATAAAATGTTTTGTGCATATGAAAAACCTGTGAACTCACCAACTCTTTGTAGTTGACACTTTGTTTTTACATGCTTTACAGGAAGATAAGAAGGTAACCGATCTAGCTTAGTTTATTTTTGTGGAACACCAATCAAGACTTTATATATATCTTTTAATTTCGATGTAATTTGTTTGTTAAGACGCAATTGTCAAATTGTAAACCTTTAAACTTTTAATGTTGATGTTTTAATTATGTATGTATGGTTGGTGTTTATATTCCTATTTTTGTGAAACCTAGAACTGTCGAACCTCGTGTTTCCGCTTTAGCGGGGTGTGACAATAGTTGACTTTCTTGTATGGAATCGTATAAATAGCTCTCTCTTTGATTGCAATAGTATGATTCGAAATATTCAGATTTGAGAGATTGTACGCATTGTTGATTATCATTAAAAGCAATTCAATACGAATTACGTTTGTTCTTCAATTCTGTTCTTACTAATTGTACTGTTTATCATAGATCTGTTTGATTCCGCTCATAATTACTTATTTTGATCTATCGATTAATTTTTAGAAAGGGGTCTGGGTTCCAACAATTAGTATTAGAGCCTGATAATTAATCTATTGATTATTAGATCTCTTCCATTTGGAGAAATCCCTTTTCTATTGACAGTATTTTTCAGTTATAAGCTCTTGTTCTTCATTCTACCCTATTTTACGAGATTTTGTTAAATTCATTACAATTTTCTCTAAATTTGTGGTAATTTCTGCTTAAATCTAAGATTAGTAAGAATATAGTCTTATTTCAATCAATTTGAAATTTGTTTACTCCAAATATCAACAAATCTTCAGTAAATTTCAAATCTCTGTTTCTGGTAATATGGCGAATTCTAATCTGAATGTTGTATATACTTCTGGTTCTCTAACCAAACCTCCTACTCTAATACGTGTTGAATATCCATAATGGAAGATCCGTATGATAAAATTCTATGAAGGATTGGACGTTGAACTGTATCCTATTGTCCAAAATGGTCCGTTCCTTCCAATGACAACTATTCCTAGGGTCCCTGCTACTGCTGTCACTTATGAGGTCCCTGCAAGACTTGTTCCAAAATCAAGGGATAGTTGGTCCGATGCAGAGAAGGCAAAGGTGGAATTATCCAGAAAGGCTAAAAGTCTCTTAATCATGGCAATTCCAAATGAGATTTTTCAATCTCTGGATTCCTGTGAAAGTGCCAAAGAACTATGGGATCAACTAGAAAATCTTCTGGAAGGAGGTGGAAAAATGAAGAAAAATAGAAGAGCCCAAGCTCTGAATGAATATAACAGTTTACAGGCCACTCGTGAAGAATCTTTGGAGCAGACTTTTCTTAGATTTAACACTCTGATAAATCCATGTAAAAGGTGTGACATCATCAGGTTTAAAGAAGACAATAATGTCTTATTTCTCAAACGATTAAATCCTGAATGGTCAAATCTCTCGATGTCTCTACAAGCCAATCAGGATTTGGAACAATGGTCTCTACATTATGTTTTTGGTACTCTACAAGCTCACGAGAAAGAGGTTGTTCAGAATAAAACCACTATCGGAGGACCTCTGGCTCTGATTTCTGAAACCAGAGGATCAGTGAGAAGAAGTAAGGAAGTCGAGAAGAAAGGAAAATGTAAGGCTCTCGTGTTAGAAGCAACTCTAGAGGATGATTCTGACTCTGATGATGAAATCAAAGCTTTTGCTGATTCACTGACACTTATTACTAAACAATTCACAAAGAGGTTTGGTAATAGATCCTTTCAAGGAAGCAAAAGGTTTGATCACCCTACTCCAAATTATGCACCTCGTCAAGAAATACAGAGATCTGAGAAGACTGAGGCAGAGAAGAAGGAAGAGGAGTTAAAGAAAAAGAAGGATGTGTGCTATAGATGTGGTAAGCCAGGGCACTATTCAAAAGATTGCAGGGGAACTCTGAACAAAGACAAAATGTACTACCAGATCAAATACAAGTATAATGTCGACGAAAGAGCTCACTTTGCAGAAAAAGAAAATTGGCTAGGAGATGAGTCAAGTGGTGATGAAGCAATGTTCTGCGGAATGGCCAGAACAAATGAATCAGAAGATCAGCCATCTGAAACACCTGTAAGCACTCTCTCTAACACATCTGAACTTGAGAACACTATTTTGTAAATATCTATTAATTTTGAAGAACTTAAGCAAAAGGAAACATTTGAAAAGAAACTGAGGAAACAAACTGAAAAAACTCTCTCTGAAACTCAAAGAGAGAGAGAGAGATTTATAAAAGAGAAATGGATCTTTTAACTGAAGAAAAATTGGAACTCAATGCTGAAAATGAGAAGATTTAAAAAATTTAAAAAATACAGAAGTTAAGTTCAAGGAAGACAAATTGAACTTAAAAACTATTTTCAGATTAAATTCAAAAGAGAGTTTTTTACATATTGAACTATTTTCAGATTAAAAACTAAGGAAAGTGACAGATTAAATTCTGTTGCACTTAAAAACTATTTTCAGAAGGAAAGAGAGTTTTTTACATATTGAACTTCAAAAGACAAAGCTACAGATCAAAACATATCTGGATGCTCAGAAAGTTCATGACAAGATAAATACACAAGTAGGAAGATCTGGACTTAGTTTCGAGGATCTGGATCCCTACACGTGTGAGAAAAGATCAACTCTGATATCTGTTTTCTGTCTAGGACAAGAACAGGAGCCTGTGTTTCCAATTTTATATGAACCATCTATTTTTAAAAGATCAAAACTTGAAAATGGTTGTCATCAACGAAAACTCAAGTTCAAAAACATCGAATATTCGTCTGGAAAAACAAGTGTTGATCTGAACAAAATTAAGAAGAAAGGCGACATTTTCAAATTTGGCTCAAACATTCATATGACTTTGAATCCAAAGGTGGATGTATTTATTCCTTCACAAGCAGAAGAAGAGCTTTGTCTAAGCTTCGAAAAAGATATTCGATCCACTCTGGATAAATGCTTTAAACTTGAACTTGAAAATGCTCAGAAACTCTCTTCAGAAAACAATCAAGAGATAGTTCCATGTTCTTTTATAGACCTAAATCCTTCTGAATTTCAAGATTGTTTTGAAACGATTACATATCCTTGGGAAAATGATGATCAAGGTGATGATTTTTTTAACTCAGAAAATTATCTCTCAACTTTAGAAAATCAACTCTGAGTACAAAAAGGTCCCAGAAGTAACTAAGAATGAGGAAGCTCCTTTCTTATTTACTAATGAACCTCTGGAAATCAGAGCCTCTAGTCTGAATATTGAAAAACATCCAAGTGGAATACCAACTTTTTCTGCTCCTCCAACAGGACAGAGAAAACCTGTGCCCATTCATCCAGATTTCATTGGGATGTGTCTTAAGACTAAATCTTGTCTTGAACTTGAGAAGGAAGAAAGTCTTAAAAAGAAATGTTTTGTTCAGGAAAAATCATCTCAATCATGTTATCCAAAGTTTACTTCTGCTCAAAAAGGCAAATGGAAATCTAATCTTTCTGCTTCTGTTTCAGTAATTCAGAAAAGTCCATAGAAGGTTTATCAGAGGAAGCCTCAACAGAAGAACACTTATGATTCTAAGCATAAGTCTAGCCTAGCTAAGAAGTTCAATAGAACTACTGATACTAGTATAGACAGGAATAAGAAGAATTTTTAAATTATAGACATGAAAATTCAATGCAATCTTTTATGTCTCAGAATTCTGAATGTTTTTCTTTATTTTTAAAACTAAAGGAATTTTTCTCGAGGTCCTCTGATCATTTTAATAATGATGATTTCTCACACTTTAAAACTAAACCAAAGAAAAACAATAATACAGCAAACAAAAAGACCAACCCATTAAATCCTGCAATACCAAATCATGTAAGATAAAAAGAGTGAAAAAACAAAAACTAACATTAAAGGACCCATTATGAGATGGGTACCTAAAACACTCTGATTGTGATTAAAGAAGCAGCGTGTGCACATATGATATCTTGACTCTGGATGCTCGAGGCACATGATTGGATCGAAAAACTTACTCTCCCAATTCAAAGACAAATGTGGTGGAGCTGTAACGTTTGGAGACAATGGTAAGGGTCAAATTAAAGGCTACGGTAGTTTACAAGAACGTAACATTACCTTATCAAAAGTAGCTCATGTTTCTGGACTGAAACATAATCTGCTGAGCGTAAGTCAACTCTGTGATTCTAAAATACTTGTTGTATTTGATGAAAAGCATTGTTACTTGTTTTCTAAGGCAGGAGAAGAACTTTGCAGAGCAGACAGAAAAGGTAATTTGTATATGATGAACTTGACATCAAAGGACGGTAAAGAAACCCTCTGTCTTATCTCCAAAAAGAGTGAAATTGCATGGGTATGGCATCACAAAATGTCTCACTTAAATTTTGATAATCTTGAGATGCTTGTTAAACATAATTTGGTAACTGGTCTTCCAGAAGTCCACTTTCAAAAAGATCCCCTCTGTCCCGCATGTAAAATGGGAAAAATAAAACGAGCATCTCATAAAACAAAAAGTGATCATTCTTGTACTAGACCTTTGCGATTATTACATGTTGATCTCTGTGGTCCTATTGCAACACAAAGTCTATCTGGTAAAAAGTATATACTGGTACTTATTGATGAATTTTCCAGGTATACATGGCTTGCATTTGTAAGACAGAAATCAAAATTACCTATTGTATTGCAAAATATGATGACTAGAATCCAAGTTCTTTTACACCAAAAGATTCAACAGCTAAGGAATGACAACAGTACTGAGTTCAAGAATGCCAAGCTTGAAGCATACTTTGTTGAAAATGGAATTACACAGAACTTCTCTGCTGTACGAACTCCTCAACAAAATGGTGTAGTAAAGCGGTGCAACAGAACTTTAATTGAAGCTGCTAGAACGATTCTTGCAGCTTCTAGACTTCCCATCCATTTCTGGCCTGAAGCTGTAGCCACTGATTGTTTTACAGAATCGTTCGATAATTTTCAAGAGGTATCTCAAAACCTCTTATGAGCTAATTAATAATCGAAAACCCTGTGTTAAATTCTTTCACAATTTTGGATGCAGGTGTTTCATTTAAATGACAGAGAAAAACTTGGCAAGTTTGACAGGAAATCAGATGAAGCTAAATTCTTAGGATATTCGTTAAATTCAAGAGCTTTTCGAGTTCTTAACTTAAGTACTAAGACTGTTATGGAGAGCACTAACATCGATTTTGATGATCAAACTCAATTAACTTCTGAGTATTCTACTTCCGAACTTAAACTTAACACAGTAACTTCTGAATATCTTTCAGGTACCAGAGAATCTGAAATAGATGCTATTTTTCAAGATTTTATGCGCGAAGAGATACTTCCAGAACCAAGACCAACCCCTCAATCTTTGAGTATACCTGAAGTTCTTCAAGCTTCTGGAATTACACTTTCTGGTCCTGAATCCCCTACTGAGAGCACTTCAGAGCCTTCTGTCATCCCTGTTTTGTCAAGTGACTGTCCAGAAGTTATTCCTATGCCTTCATTAGAGAGGGAGTATGAAGATCCTCCTGTTTCTGAATCCCTTCCAGAAGAGGTGCTTCCATCTTTTGAAACAGAAGTTCACGCTCAACCAGTATCTCAATCTCGGATGACGAGATGGACTAAGTCTCACACTCCTGATCTCATAATTGGCAGTCCCTCTGAAGGTGTTAAGACAAGATCTGCTACTGTAAATGAAGCTTTCTTTGTAAATTTTCTTAGCATGATCGAACCAAAACATGTTCATGAAGCCTTGCAAGAACCTAGCTGGGTAACTACTATGCAAGAAGAACTGCTACAATTTGAACGAACAAAGTATGGAACCTAGTTCCTTTACCAAAGAACAAAGTAGCTTTTGGTACTAAGTGGGTCTTCAGAAACAAGAAAGATGAAGACGACATAGTGATCAGAAACAAAGCTCGACTGGTTGCCAAGGGGTATTGCCAAGAAGAAGAAATCTATTACGATGAAACCTTTGCCCCTGTAGCAAGACTTGAGGCGATACCACTATTTCTGGCTTTCTCTGCTTACAAGAAATTTAAAGTCTATCAAATGGATGTTAAATGTGCATTTTTGAATGGTTATCTCAAAGAAGAAGTGTATGTCGAACAACCTGCTGGTTTTAAAGATGCTAAACATCCAGAGTATGTCTATCTTCTCGACAAAGCTTTATACGGTCTAAAACAAGCACCTAGAGCATGGTACGAACGCCTATCTACGTTTCTGATCAGTAAAGGTTATGATAAAGGTAAAATCGATACAACTCTGTTCATCAAAAGAGGCAAAGGTATCCTAACTGTTGTTCAAATTTATGTGGATGACATAATCTTTGGTTCTACCCATCAAACAGAAGTTGATCTATTTTCTAAATTGATGGAACAAGAATTTGAAATGAGTATGATGGGAGAACTAACTTTCTTTCTAGGACTCCAGGTTAAACAAAATGCCTCTGGCATCTTCATAAATCAAGCTAAGTATGTTTCTGACTTGCTTAAGAAATTTCATCTTCAAAATTCCTCACCAATGAAAACTCCTATCGCTACTAGCACGAAACTAGGCCCTGATCCTTCTGGGAACTCAGTGGATGTTACGAGTTATAGAGGGATGATTGGATCACTTCTGTATCAGACTGCAAGTAGACCAGATATTATGTTTGCCACTTGCCTCTGTGCTCGCTATCAAGCGAATCCTAAAGAATCACATTTGGCTGCTGTTAAACGAATTTTTCGATATCTCAAGGGATCTCCATCACTTGGTCTCTGGTATCCAAAAAATTCTGAATTTCATTTAATGGCATGTACAGATTCTGATCATGCAGGTTGCAAGTTGGATCGAAGCAGAACTGTGTGTCAACATGCACAGCAGAAGCTGAGTATGTTGTTGCTGCCAGTTGCTGTTTACAAGTTATTTGGATGAAAACTCAGCTCAGAGACTACGGCTTAATATACGACAAAATCCCAATCCTATGTGACTCAGAAAGTGCTATTGCCATTACTGAAAATCCAGTTCAGCATTCAAAAACAAAGCACATCAATGTCAGGTATCATTTCATCAAAGATCATGTAGAGAAAGGCACAATCGAAATGTATTTTGTCTCTACTTACTTTCAACTTGCTGATATTTTCACAAAAGCTCTGGATGAAACACGTTTGAATTTCCTAGTCAGCAAGTTGGGCATGTTAAATATGTAATTTTACTTAATTCTTTGATCCTCTTAGAATTCTGTAAAATCACTTATTTCTGTATAGTTTTGTCTTGTCTTATTTTCTGTTCGAACAAATCAGAAACGTCCAGAAGCCTCTGGTCGCTTCTGACGGTTTCTTTCAAAGGTACTCAGAAGCCTCTAGACACCTCTGTTTTTCCCCGACCACTTTTTACACTTTTTGATCCAAGTGTTAACAGAAAAGGTGCACATCTTACACTTGCAAGGGGGAGCAGAATGCAAGCTATCTGGGGGGAGCAGATAGATTTTTTTAGGAGGAAAATGAATTTTTTTAATAGGAGAGCAGAATGTATTTTTTGAGGGGGAGCAAATCTTACATGTTCGAGGGGAGCTTAACAAATCTTACTTCTGTTAGTTGTCTTCTGAACATCTCTTTGCATAACAATTTTCTTTGAATTTGTTTCTTCTAACTAACTCTTGCCGTCAAGGTTACAAAGATGTTTCAGATTCAACTTAAATTCTTTTGAAAATATGTTCTTTGACATTTGTGGTCAAAAATTATTCTCTATGACCAGATATTCTCTACTTTTGTATTTTTTCTGACATTTTCTTTAATAAGCCTATTTTATTTAATTCTTGCCTTCAAGGTTACCTAAAATTTTCTTATTATATTTTAATTTCTTAAATAAATACTTGTTTTCGAATATGTAAAATTTCATTTGGTACAAAAAGTTTTCTATCCAAATGTCTGATTTTCAAATTGTTTTAAAATGAATTACTTAATTTAAAATTCTCTTTTACTCAATAGTTTATCTGGTTGTTTAAATTGTAATTTTCTTTTAATTAATTTCCTTTTAATTTTTTTTTGAGGGAAAACTCAATCGGTTTAGGCGCTAAACCTTTTCACTTGTCAGTTCTCCTTTAGACCTGTCATTCATCGTGCCATTGCATGTTGACACGCCTGCGCACACACCTCATCTAACACGAACCGTTTTTTGTTAGTCCCCAAATTAAAACCCTTCCCATTCAAAAATCACTCGAGTACTCTCTCTCTCTCATATATAAACCTCGATTTGGAACTTTACCAGTACTGTGCTTCATCTTCTTCCTCAAGAATCTAAATACTTTCTAATCGGCGTCTTATTCTCTCCAAGGCTTTCTTCATCAATGGCGTCTCCAGTTGCAAATCCTAATACCCAAGTCGACGACGACAACTTGGTCACCTCCACAACTGATAGTGCTCCAGTTGTCAAGCTACCACTGAAACCCAACAATGTTCAGGTTCTTCTCGATCCCAACACTTATCTATCTGATTTCAGGATCATGATTGAGTTCCAGCAAAACCTTTCCCTGAACCGAACCCTAACCCTGACAAACCCAAATGTTCCTGAAATTTATGTACAAGAGCTCTGGCAAACTATGTTCATCAAATATGAAAATACCCTAATTGGAACCTTTGGCCACCCCACTGAATCTGAAACTGCCGTCCAAATCCCAATCACTCGCAAGAAAATAGCAAGGTATTTTCAACTTCCTCAACCATTCATTGAAGCTGAAGGTCAAACAATTCCCAACCCTGACCTACAACCTAATCCCACACCATAAGCTCTACTGGCCTTTATTTGCTTCTTAGGTTACGATGAACACCTCCATAGGCTATCTGAGTTCAAAAGGAAGAAGCTACCCCCATTGTGGAATGTCCTTGTCCCCATTTTGAATAAGAGCCTCACCTGCAAAATAGGGTCTCTCGATCAAGCCAGTAAGAACATTCTCACAATCATGTATGGGATGTTCTTTAACAGACCTCTGGACTACACAAGCCTTATCTTCCAAGAAATGAAAGATGCTGTTCAGCCAAAAGTTTCCCTCCAGAGCCAAGGGAAACCACTTCCTGCTTTAATGTTTCCACGCTTTCTATCACTATTTACCTTCCCAGCCATTGGTGCCCTAAAAGCTCCTCTACTTCAACCTTTCTGCAAAATAGCTTCAATGAGCTCTCACAAGCCAACAATAGACAACAACGGCTATCCTGCATCCAGAGACCTCTTCAGGTACATGCTAGATCTTATTCCTTCAACCTCTCTTACTCTCATTTCCTATAAACGCTCTATGGTATTCTCATAACAGAGAGTATCTACCCTAGATCACTTAGAGCCCAGATTAGAAAGTGAGGGGCCAAGTGAGACTGAGATTGAAAAGAATTCGAGTGAACACCAGAGAGTTTCTACCCATCCCGACCTCTTAATGCAAGAAGGTACAGAAGATGTCCATAGAGAAACATTTGAGCGACTCTCTCCAAGATCCCCAAGGGTACCTACATCTCCTGAGGTAGTTGTCAACACATATACTCTCATTGAAAAAAGGACAACCCAGTCCAAACCACCAACAGCCAAACCGATCAGAGAGAATTCTTTGTTCCTCTGAATCACGCACATCCGGGGAATCCACCTCATCCTCATCATCCTCTCAACAGGGTGATGATGAAACTATAAGAGTTCAGTTGCCCCAGTACTCGCCACCACCCACACAAAATGTTGATGTCGTCGTGACCAACGATGTCATAGGGCAACCAGAGGGTACGTCCATGCCCTCTGTTAGTTTAGATGCTGATGAAATCCTGTCAGAGGGGTTACAGCCACAGGATGCACCATTTACCAGGGTCTTAACCCTTCCTAAAGGTAAGCACATTGTGTTCAGCTCCCCATCCTCTGATGATCAGGATCAAGTTGAACCTTTCAGAACAACCGAAGAGGTGTCTGTGAATAACAGCCCTCGACGACAGGTTGGAAGTCCCTCCACACTCAACGTTGAAACAAGTGTGAAAGAGGGCCTCTCTGAATGCGAGAGAGAAGAGGCTCCATGTGTTGGAGATGCACCGGTTAGATCTTCTGAATTTGTCACAAATGCAGCGTTCAAGGCATTTGGTGATCAAATTCAGAGATCTGTGGAAGATCTAATATTATCCATGGTTTCTGAACAACAAACTCTTACAGCTATTCAAGCACAACAAGCAACTCAAAATCAAACATTGGAGGCTATCAGAAAGCTTGTATCTGATAATGCAGAGGCTCAATAGAATTCTGCTAATGCTCACTTCCAGGCTCTGGACGCTGGAATTAAATCTAATGCAGAGGCCAGCTTTAACCTTCCTTCAAAGCTCCCTACACCAGAAGTCACAATCTCTGCTGACGAATATGGATCGTTTGTTGCTAACATCCAGAAACTAATACAAGCTGTTTTTCCTTCTGAAGATACTTTTGCATCTGCCTCTTCTCTGGTCAAGAAGTCTAACATGGCACACTTTCAAAAAGCAATGATTGAACGCATCAATACTCTGGCCTCCAAGTATGCATCAAAAACAAACTCCAGCAACTTGAATATGGACCAAAAGCTTACATCTCTGGAGACCTCTGTCTCAAAGTTATCCTCTTTGGTTGGTACTTTATCTGCTTCCTTTGAAGACAGGAAGAAAGCCAAAGAAGCTCGGGCATGTAACAAGGCGGAGTTAAAACGCAAACGTTCTGACGATCAGGATCCTGATTCTCAGAAGGGGGAGAACATGGAAAACCTTAAAAAGAGAAAAACTGAAACGGATCAGAAGATGGACCAAGATAAAGGTAAAGCCTCAAACTCCTCGCTTTCTCCTTCTGCACCTCCTCCCTCTAAACAGACTCCATTGACGCCTTCTCCTCTAGCTACTCACAAGGGTCCCTTGCCCAAGGATCCAGAAATTGCAAAATTCATACTGGATATAATTGCCAACACCAAAACTCAATCTCACACAACGAAACGGGCGGCTAAAGCGAGCGCCGGAGCGAGCGAAACGACTAAAGCGGAGCCACGGCGAGAAGCGGCTAAAGCGAGCGACTAAAGTAGAAGCTTCCAGAGTAGAAGCTATCAGAACAGAAGAAGCCAGAGCTAAGGCAGCCAGAGCCGAGGCAGCCAGAACAGAAGAAGAGAATAGACTAAGATCTGAGGCTGAACAAAAGGCTAAGTCTGAAGCCGAAAAAGCTAAGGAAGAAGCCCTAAAAGCCAAAGCTGAAGTTGAGAAAGCCATGGCTCAAGCAGAAAAAGAGAGAGAAGAAGCTAAAAAGGCCAAAGAAGCTGCTGAAAGGGCACGTGCCAATTTTGATGAAGCAAAAAGGAATGAGTCTGCAAAATTCAGAGCCGCAAATGAAGAAAAGATGCAGAAGTTGGGAATACTTGAACTACCCAACTTAGAAATAAAAAATAAGCACATGTATGCCCCTACGGATCAGAAGATATACCTATGATGCCGAATTTTTCAAATCATTATCAAGTCAGTGATGAAATCAAAGACAAATTCATAACTCATAGGCAACCAAAGAAGGAGGCTTATTCCATTGTCCCAATCAAGACCATTTCATACAGGCATGCACAATTCGAACAAACACCCATCTGGTACACAATTTACAAAGTTGTCAGAGAAGACAACAAATCATCCTACTTCTATGACAATGACTTGTTACCAATCAATCCTTCTGATCTGATAACTCTGGAGAAATTTATGAAGACACAAATGAATAGAGGGAGTGATGATCAAAACAAAGTTGCTTACTTCCGTATCATTGACTGTATGAAGTCTTTCCTTCGATACAGAAGGCAAGTAGACTTCCAAACGGGCTTGAACTACAAAGTAGATAACTTATGTATCGCTGCACCAAATGAAGATTTGGAGGGTATTAATGCACTAAGGATTGGGAAAGTGAGAACTCAACCAGAAGTCGGAATTGTGTTCAGAAGGCCGAGCAGAAAAAGCTTCTTCATAATTAAAGATGCTCATAGATACTCTACAGAAGTCGTTTATATTATAAAATGTTATGCTTCTGTAGCAGTTGACAATCAAGATGCAGAAGTCAGAGAGTAGATTGAGAAGAGACTTGACAAACTAATGAAGCTCAGAGAAGTTACAGATGCCATCTCCAAAGTCATTTCTCAAACAGCTCCCTTCTGACGAATTATAATCCATGCTTATCAACTATTGAGCCTATGAAAGAACAGCGAAGCTACGGGTGCAGCATTCTGAATTTCATACTTAGGGGGAGATTGTTAGAATTCTTTTTTAGAGAAGTATGATTTAGAATTATGTAAGCATATTCACATCTGATGACGTGGCAAACACACCCTCCGTGTGTAAATAAGTTTGTTATTCACATTGCTTACGTGTCAAGTTGTAATAGGCTAGATAGTTGACTTTCTTGTTTCTAATCGTATAAATAGCTCTCTCTTTGATTATAATAGTGTGATTCGAAATATTCAGATTTGAAAGCAAAATTATACACACTGTTGATTATCATTAAAAGCAATTCAATACGAATTACGTTTGTTCTTCAATTCTGTTCTTACTAGTTGTACTGTTTATCATAGATCTGTTTGCTTCCGCTCATAATTACGTATTTTGATCTATCGATTAATTGTTAGAAAGGGTTCCAACAAAAGAGGCAGTGGTTTGAGAAATAGAGAGTATCATGCATAAAATGAAGAAGGGATCTTCATTTATATATAACCGTTTGCAATTAATGCAAGACAAAAGGTATAAGCAACGTGTCAAGCTCTCATTAGAAGCTTGTCCTTTGTTCAAAAGAAACCATGCTTTTGGCTGCGTGTGAACAGTACTAAATCATATTTGATGGGGACATAAGAGCCAATCTATACGTTCTTATCTGACATAGTATAAGGTTTTGACTTTTGTGCATCGAGGATAAGATCAACATTGATCTTGCTTTATAGAGTTCACTTGATCGCTGAACTTGAAACTTCAAGGATGAACTTTTAGAGTATCGTTGAGGCTTAGCAAGACTTCACATTTCTATTTAGACAACCCTTGCTATCATTGAACCACTTCAGATCACTAGCTGATTATCTCTATCTTCAGTTTGGTCTTCGACTTTTGCTGAATGTTCTTGTAGTGTGAATGTTGTTCTTCAGATCTTCAGAGATATGATTAAGGTTCCTGAGTTTCAGCGATCGCTGAGTGCATTCAGCGTGTGTAATCATTGAATTTGAACTTAAGCTTATAAACAGAATTTTTACTAAGTATACAGAGGAATCATATTCAAATCATTGAGAGGAGTTATGATCAACAGTAATTACAACAACGATCAATACAAGATAAGC
Organism: Silybum marianum; assembly: GCA_036898165.1. Taxonomy (NCBI): domain Eukaryota; kingdom Viridiplantae; phylum Streptophyta; class Magnoliopsida; order Asterales; family Asteraceae; genus Silybum; species Silybum marianum. The sequence goes on from CM072539.1 coordinate 2,621,334, forward strand.
TCTCGAATTCTCTCTTATTCAACCTACAAGATTTACAAGGGACACTCCATCTATTTATATTATTCTATAGATCAAAGTCAAGAAGTTGTCCTATCATGAACTGACACGTAAGCTGAATCTCTAACAAAGGTTGTTAGAGTTTGTTACACAAATATGACATTACGTGCCACGTGTAGTTGACTTGTACACGTATCAAGAGATGGCTCTGTATTGTAGATAGAAGACATTTTGTCTCTAGAAGGGTTTTGTTCATACTTTTACATAGAATTATATTCTAACAAGTTTCTTTGAAGGCAAAGGAATTTTTCATAACTTCTCTGCAGTCATGACTCCCCAGCAAAATGGTGTTGCTAAAGAAGAAATCAACGATTATGGAAGCAGCTTGCTCAATGCTAAGTAAATCTGATCTACCATCTTAATTCTAGAATGAAGCAGTCAACAATGCATGTTTCACTAAAAATCGATCTCTGATAGTTAAAAGATTCAAGAAAACAGCCTATGAACTCTTCCATGGAAGAAAACCATCTTTGAGTTTTCTACACATCTTTAGATATAAGTGTTATATCTTGAATGACAGAGATCATCTTTGAAACTTAGATCCAAAGGCTGATGATGGTTTATTTCTTGGGTACTTCGCAGTATCCAAGGCATTCAAAGTCTTCAAGCAAATAAGACAACATGTTGAAGAAACAATTAATGTCAACTTTGATGAATCACGTACAACAAACTCCATTCTGGTCCTTGAAAACGATGAAGAGCTGAACAACTGGATGAAGTCTCACTATGGGGAACCTGAATCGTAATTCAGTGCTCCTCCTTGCACTGAACCAAATGATGACGATGAAGCTCATATCATACCCACTATGATTAATAGTAACAATCCTTCCTCTTCAGGAATAAGTTTTACTCCTATTAATCACATTCCTCCTTCTGAAACTTCAAACAACGATTCATCAGTAAATGGTCAACTATCAAACTCTACTTAGAGAATGATTATCCCTCTAGATCTCAACAAGGGATGTTAAGAAATGCTGAAGAAACCGTTGCTGAAGCATCTTCATTAACTCCTGAAGAAGTCGTTGAATCAACTGTTGATCAAACTCCTGAAGTACCTGCTCAGCAATGGACTTAAGATCATCCCATCGATCAGATAATAGGTGATCCAGGTACAGGTATTAAAACCCGACGGGATATGTGTAATATCTATCTCTTTGTTAACTTCATTTCTGTCTTAAAATCTTAGAAGATCAATGAAGCTATCACTGACCCCGATTAGATCAGTGTTATGCAAGAAGAACTAACTAAGTTTCAGAGAAACAAAGTCTGGAATCTTGTCCCTACGTCCATCTGGTAAAACTATTATTGGCACCAAATGGGTGTTTTGTAATAAGTTAGATGAAAATGTAACTATTACCTGAAACAAGGTTCGACTTGTTGCTCAGGGATATAGACAAGAAGAAGATATCCATTATAAGGAAACCTTTGTTTCTGTTGAAAGGTTAGAAGCAATTAGACTTTTCCTAGCCTATGCAGCCTATAAAGACTTTAGAGTCTTTCATATGGATGTGAAGAGTGCCTTCCTAAATGGCACTCTTAATGAGGAAGTTTATGTTGAGCAACCTCAAGGCTTCTCTTATCCAAAGCATCTAGGTTATGTAAAAGGCTCTCTATGGGTTAAAACAAGCTCCCAGAGCCTTAGGCATGGAAATTAGACCCGCCACATTGAGGAACCCGGTGTACCCGCCCTGACGGGGACGGGGATTCCCTGCAAAATCGGTGATCGAGGATGGGGACAGGGATCCCCGAATGTTAAAATCGGGGACGGGGACGGGGACGGGTAACGTGGTCTCCCCCCCCCCCCCCCCGTTCTCGAATATTAAATGTATTATATATTTTTGTTATTAAATATATTATTTATAACTAATTAGATTTATTAATAATATTTTGACTTTTTTTTCTTATATTCATTTTTTTGGGTCGTCGTACTATTTTTTAGATTTAAAAACGTTGAAAGTCGATAGTGTTTAATCAAACAATTACCTATAATGTTGTGATTTTGTTCACATATGAATATTTGATACTCTATAAAAATAAAATTTGAAAAATTAGAGATTTAAACATGAACTATTATCGATTGAGTATGTTGTTTAACATATTTAGTTCAAAACAATTTTAAATTAACAGGGAAAAAATCCCCGATTCCTGTCGGGGACGAGGATGGGGATGGGATCATATTACCCAGTGGGGATAGGGATGAAGATTGAAACCGGGGATGGGGATATTGATACCCTATCCAAATATCTCTTAAAAGAGAAGTTTGTTCGTGGAAATATTGATCAAACCCTGTTTCTAAGGAAACACGAGGGTCACACCATTCTTGCTCAAGTATATATGGATGAAATCATATTTGGCTCCATTAAACCTAAGCTTTCTACTCGTTTTTCTAATCACATGAAAAATGAAAATAAAATTAGTATGATGGGTGAACTAACATATTTTCTTGTTCTTCAGAGAAAGGCATATTGTTACACTTTTGAAAGTATGAACCACAAGATGAAAAATATGACGTGGCACATACATCAAGGATGTCTACCTTTTGCAACCGACTAGTTTGTTACACGCTCCCATCTCTCACACGTGTCAGTTTGTAATAGGTTAAGATGTTGACTTTTACTTTATTCTATTTGTATAAATAGATCTTTTCTCTATTGTAAAAGTTGTCGATTAAAAGCGTTATATTGAAGAACTTACTGTGCGTCATTCCATGTATCTGTAATCATCATTCAAGTTATAATACATTGTTAATCTGTTCCTCAATCTTTGATCGATTCTTATTACTGTTGATTAATCGATATAAATTGCTTCCGCTTATACTCTGTTTATAAATCAATCGATTAACCTGTGAAGAAGAGAATCTGGTACCAACAATTGGTATCAGAGCCTGATAATCAATCTATTGATTATTAGATCTCAATTTGGAAAATCTCTCTTCATTCATTCAGTAATCTCATGTTTTAACTAGTGTTCATAATTTTGCCCTGTTCTACGAAGATTTATAGCAATTCTGTCTAAAACAGTGGTAATTGTAGTTAAAATTTTGTAGAATTAGTAAAATTTTGTTGCTCAAATCAATTGAAATTTACTTGTTCTAGATTTCAACTCAAATCTGTCATTACATACTTCTTGATCTTAAAAATTGACAAATTGAAATTTGAATGCTGTTTACACCTTTGGTTCTCTGACCAAACCTCCAACTCTTATTCGTGGTGAATATCCACAATGGAAGATTCGAATGATAAATTTCTATGAAGGATTGGACATTGAACTTTATCCTATTGTTCAAAATGGTCCCTTCATACCAATGATTATAGTTCCAAGAGTTCCTGCTACTACCAATACTGCTGAAATACCTGCACGAAAAGTTCCAAAGCTAAGGGAAAATTGGAATGATGAGGAAAAGGCCAAAGTTGAACTTCCTAAAAAGGCAAAAACTCTTCTTATCATGGCTATTCCAAATGAGATTTTTCAAACTCTAGATTCCTGTGATACTGCTAAGGAATTATGGGATCAGTTGGAAAATCTTCTGGAAGGTGATGCTAAAATGAAGAAAAATCGAAGGGCTCAAGCGCTGAACGAATACAACAGCTTCCAGGCCATTCCAGATGAATCTCTGGAACAGACTTTTCATAGATTTAATAATCTGATAAATCTATGTAAACGATGTGATATTGTTCGATCAAAAGAAGACAATAATGTCTTATTCTTAAAGAGATTAAATCCAGAATGGTCAAATCTATCTATGTCACTACAAGCTAATCAAGATCTTGAGCAATGGTCTCTACACGATGTATTTGGAACTCTTCAAGCTCATGAAAAGGAGGTTGTGCAAAAGAAAACAACCATAGGTGGACCTCTGGCCTTAATTTCTGAAGCAAAGGGAGCTACCAGAAGAAAAAGTGAAGATAGAAGAGTGAAAAACAAGGCATTCATGTCAGAAACTGTTCCAGAAGAAGATTCTGATTTTGATGATGAAATAAAGGCATTTGCTGATTCCTTGGCTCTTATTACCAAACAGTTTACAAACCGTTTTGGAAATAGGGCATTTCAAGGAAATAGAAGGTCTGATCGCTCTAACTATACTCCTAAACAAGAGGCTCAGAGATCTGAGAAGACTGAGGCAGAAAAGAAGGAATAGGAAATGAAGAAAAAGAAAGATGTATGTTACAGATGTGGCAAACCGGGTCATTACTCGAAGGATTGCAGAGGGGCTCTGGATAAAGACAAAATACATTACAAAAATAAATACAAGTATAATGTTACTGAAAGAGCCCACTATGCTGAGAAAGAAAACTGGATCGGAGATGAATCCAGTGGTGATGAGGCCATGTTCTGTGGAATGGCAAGTACAAATGAATCAGAAGAACAACTTTCTGAATCACCGGTTAGTAATCTTTCTGAATCTTCTGAACTTGAGAATACAATTGTGCTTTTATCAAACAATTTTGAAGAACTTAAGCAAAAGCTTACAATTGAAAAGAAGTTACGAAAAAATATTGAGAAAACTCTTTCCACAACACAAAGGGAAAGACATATTTACAAAAGAGAGATGGATATCTTAACAGAAAAAAAACTGGAACTTGACATAGAAAAAGAAAAAATTTCTAAAACCTTGAAAGACACAGAAGGTTTGGTAAAAAAGGAGCAATTGAATTATAAGAAACTTCTGGAAGAAAAGGATAAGGAAATTCAAGTTAAAGAAAGTGACCGATTAAATTCTGTAGCACTTAAAAACTATTTTCAAAAAGAAAGAGAATTTTTGTACATTGAACTTCAAAACAAAACGCACCAGATCAAAACATATCTGGATGCTCAAAAAGTTCATGAGAAAATTAGTACACAAGTAGGAAGATCTGGAATCGGTTTTGAAGATTTAGATCCCTCTACGTGTGAAAAGAAGTCTGGTTTAAGCTCTGTTTTTTGTATAGGACAACAACAGAGGCCTGTGTTTCCATATATTTTTGAACAATCATGTTTTAAACGATCTAAAACTGAAAATGGTCATCATCAATGGAAACTCATGTTTAAAAACATTACATATTCTTCTGAAAAGACCATTATTAATCTAAATCAAATTCAGAAGAAGGATGATATTTTCAAGTTTGGTTCAAGTGTTATTACAAAATTGAATCCAGAGGCTGATGCGTTTATTCCTATTCAAGCAGAGGAGGAATTAAGACTGAGTTTTGAAAAAGATCTTCTCTTGACTCTGGATAATTGTCTTGAGAATGACAAACAAAAGTTATAGAATAATCCAGAGATATTTCCTTGTTCCTTTATTGATTTAAATCTTTCTGAAACTCAAGGGAATTTAGACGAAATCACATATCCCTGGGAAAATGATGATCAAAGTGAGGATTTCTTTGACAATTCTGACAAATATCTCTCTCATCTTGAACATAAATCTCCCATTTATGCTAAAACTCCAGAGATCATAAAAATTAAAGACGCTCATTTTCTCTTTACAAATGAATCTATGGAGATAAGAGCTTCTGGAATGGATGCTAAAAACAATTCAAGTGAAATTCCGATTTTCTCTGTTCCCTCTGAACAACGAAAACCTGTTTTTATACATCCAGATTTTATAGGAATGTGTCTGAAAGCTAAATCTTGTCTTGATCTTGAAAAGGAAGAAAAACTTAAAAAGAAAATTCCTACTCAACTTCCTAACTCTTATTCTCCAAAACTTTCTTATGTTCACAAAGGTAAATGGAAATATAATCCATCTGTTCCTGTTTCAGTAAATACAAAAGCTTCTGAGAAGGTAAATCCGAGGAAATCTCCGCTGAAGAATACTTCAGATTCTAAACATACATCTAGTCTAGATAGGAAGTTCTTTAGAACAACTGGTACTAGAAAAGACAGATCTAAGAATAATTGTAATTATCATTGTCGCAATGAAAATTCAATAAAATCTTCTATCTTTCAGAATTCTGAATGTTTTTCTCTATTCTTAAAATTACAAAAAAATTTCTCACGAACTTCAAACTCCTTCACTGCAAACCATTCGTACTTCAATAATAGTAAAACAAAGCAGAAGAAAAACACAAAATATCCAAAAAATACGTCTTTATCTTCTGTTAAATCAAATCAAAAGCAAAACGCTGATAAGACAAAAACTAACGTTAAAGGACCCATAATGGTATGGGTACCTAAGAAACTCTCATCTTGATTGCAGAAACAACGTGTGCATATCTGGTATCTTGACTCTGGATGCTCGAGGCACATGACTGGTTCACGAAACTTACTCTCCCAATTTAAAGACAAAAGTGGTGGAGCTGTAACGTTTGGTGATAATGGTAAGGGTCAAATTAAGGGCTATGGTACTTTACAGGAAGGTAACATTACCTTATCTAAAGTAGCTCATGTTTCTGGTTTGAAACATAACCTCCTTAGTGTAAGTCAACTATGTGATTCTAAGATACTTGTCGTCTTTGATGAAAAACATTGTTACTTATTTTCTAAGGCAGGTGAGGAACTTTGGAGAGCAGACAGAAAAGGTAATCTATACATGATGAATTTTACCTCCAAGGATGGTAAGGAAACCTTATGTCTTATTTCCAAAAAGAGTGAAGTTGCATGGCTCTGGCATCATAAAATGTCTCACTTAAACTTTGATAATCTTGAGACGCTTGTAAAACATAATTTGGTATCCGGACTTCCAGAAGTTCATTTTCAAAAAGATCACCTCTGTCCTGCATGTGAAATGGGAAAGATAAAACGAGCATCTCATAAAACAAAAAGTGATCACTCATGCATAAGACCTCTGCAATTGCTAGACGTCGATCTCTGTGGTCCAATTGCAATTTAGAGACTTTCTGGTAAAAAGTATATTCTGGTACTTATTGATGAATTTTCCAAGTATACTTGGCTTGCTTTTGTTCGACAAAAGTCAGAAGTTCCTATTGTCCTTCAAAATATGATGACCAGAATCCAAGTTCTTTTACACCAAAAGATTCAACAGCTGAGAAGCGATAATGGTACTGAATTCAAGAATGCCAAACTTGAAGCATACTTTGTTGCAAATGGAATTTCTCAGAACTTCTCTGCTGTACGCACTCCCCAATAGAATGGTGTCGTTGAACGTCGCAACAGAACCTTGGTCGAAGCAGCCAGAACAATGCTTGCAGCTTCTGGACTCCCAATTCACTTTTGAGCGGAAGCTGTAGCCACTGCTTGTTTCACTCAGAATCGTTCCATAATTGTCAAGAGGCATCTCAAAACCTCTTATGAGCTTATTAATAAAAGAAAACCATCTGTCAAATTCTTTCATATTTTTGGTTGCAGGTGTTTTATCTTAAATGACAGAGACAAACTTGGCAAGTTTGATCCAAAATCAGATGAAGCAAAATTTTTAGGCTATTCTTTAAATTCCAGAGCCTTTCGTGTTTTTAATCTCAGAACTAAAACCGTTATGGAGAACATTAACGTTGATTTTGATGATCAAACTCAACTCACCTCTGAATATTCTACTTCAGAACTCAAACTCAATACTGCTACTTCTGAGTTTCTTTCAGGATCCAGAGAATCTGAGATTGATGCCCTTTTTCAAGACTTTCTGGGCGAAGAAGTAATGTCAGAACCTACTGTAACTAATCCTTCTTTCAGCATACCTGAAGTTCTTCACGCCTCTGGCATAACTTTCTCTGGTTCTACTGTTGGGTTTTGTTCAAAATTTTGGTTTCTAAAATACATAGATAGCAACGGAAGCAATAAAGATTTGAACAACATAAAACAAGTTTATACCCACCAAGGATCATTTTACATGTATGGAAAGATTATGCAACCATAGGAAGAAAAGAATAACAACCTTTGTAGCTTTTGGTTCCTCTTGGGAGGCTAGATCGTTGAAGAAGATGGCAAGAGTGCAAGAGTAGAACTCCTCCAAATATGTTCACCAACAATTACCAACTTGAAAGGATGCTAGTCCTAAACTCTTAAGCTTTAAGACAAAACCAAGTTTTGACTTAAAGAGAGTATGCAAGTATCAATTCTTCTCTAGATATTTTTTTTAACAAGTTTGAGAGTATTTAAAGAACCATACCTCAACTAATCCTTAATCATAGTGTCAAAACATCCTACCCATGCTTAATCATAGTGTCAAGACATCCTTCTAAAGCATGTCTTTCCTATTTAAATAATAGAAGCATGTCTAACTAAAAGACAAAAGTCTTACTAGTTCAAAATGATGTACATGACTTAATAAATCATACCTTATGATATAGTTGATACTTGACATTGAAAATTGTCATTTTCATAAAACAAATAATTTTCAATTTAATTATAAGAGTTATAAATATTTATCAATAATCAAATTCTTATAAATAATCTATTTATATCAAGTAGTTATTGGTGTGACCCTTTAGGATCATATATTATTAGCAATATCATCCTAATAATGATTCTTGAGCATATAGATCTTTCAATCTCCCACTTGCTCAAGACTCAATATATATTGACATAGACAGTGGTGAATGTCTAGCAACATTTCACTGCCCCCAATAACATACGACGAAGTGCCATTCAACAACATCTAATTCCCAATAAGCTCAAAGCTCCAATTGATGTACAAGGTAAGTTATCGATTATCCTTTTGTCTCAGACATCATGTTGAATATGAGATATGGATCGCAATCAATCTCATTTAGTGTTCAACTTTTGATAAGGCGCCTTAGATGTCTAACTCTCAACACATAAGAGGAACAAATCCCATCTTGACTACATACGCCTCTTGCGTAGTTCATACTATACCTAATAATGGCCTTTATAACTGTCTGGTTAAAGAACAGCATTTAACCATATCAAAGTATAGCATTCGCCACACTCAAGTCCCAAATATGTATCTTAGGTCTAAGGATATAAAGATAATACCTTTATCAAGTATCACTTATGATAGCGATCCATGAAGTGATCTTGAAATGGGTCAAGTCCAATACTTGTTCTTTAACAAGTACCTACGAACTTGGTTGCAACGCTTTGTCAACCAATCCAATTCATATTAGTCTTACTTCATTGTTGCTCCCACAACAATGATTGACTATGGACATTTAGAATAACTACATTATTCGAGGATTAAGCATGTTAATATAGAACACAACAAATATTTAATGAAAAGATCATATTCCATATATCACAATCATTAAAATAGTTGTTACTTACAATGTTCCATTACTCAATACTAAAAGAAGATCAAATCCAATCACTAGAATAGCGAATTCCTATGGCTCTAGCATGACCCTCATGTTTAGCTTGTGGAAGGGGCTTCGTGAATGGGTCCGCCAAGTTTTGATCAGTGTGTACTTTGCGAATACAAATGTCACCACTTCTAACTTCATCCCGAATGTAGTTGAATCTCCGGTGAATGTGCCTGGTTCTTTGATGTGATATGGGTTCCTTGACTAATGCAATGGCACCCTCATTGTCACAAAAGATTTCTAGAGGATCCTGAATGGAAGGAACAACCCCTAGATCTTTAATGAACTTTTTCATCCAAGCAGCCTCCTTTGCAGCTTCTGAAGCGGCAATACATTCTGATTCTGTAGTGGACTGTGCTACAACACTTTGCTTGGAACTCTTCCAAGAAACTGCACCTCCATTGATAATGAAGACGTATACCGATTGTGACTTACAATCATCTTGATCTGCTTTGGAAAGAAGCATCTGTGTAACACTTTACACTAAGATCTTCTTCCATACCTCCATAGACGAGGAACATATATTTAGTTCTTCGTAAGTACTTCAAAATGTTCTTCACAGCCATCCAATGACTATCTCCTGGATTTTGTTGGTATTTGCTCGTCATACTCAAAGCACACGATACATCAAGTCTAGTGCATAGCATGGCATACATGATGGATCCAATAGCCGAAGCATATGGAATGCCACTCATCTTCTCTAGCTCAACTTTTGTGCTAGGACTTTGAGATGAACTCAAAATCGTGCCATGTGCTATTGGTACGAATTCTCGCTTAGAGTGTTCCATCTTGAACCGTTTCAAGACTTTGTCAATGTATGCACTTTGACTTAAACCTATTAATCGCCTTGATCTGTCTCTATAGATCTTTATTCGAAGAATGTATGCAGCCTCTCCTAGATCTTTCATTGAGAAACACTTTCCGAGCCAAGACTTAACACCTTGCAAGGTCAGAATGTCATTTCCCATGATTAGTATGTCATCTACATATAAGACTAGGAACATTACTGTGCTCCCACTAGTTTTCTTGTAAACACAAGTGTCATCTTCGTTCTTGATGAAACCATACTTTGTGATTTCATCATCGAAACGAATATTCCATGTTCGAGATGCTTGCTTCAATCCATAAATGGATCTTTTAAGCTTACACACTTTATTAGGATGCTTTTGATTGACAAAACCATCAGGCTGAACCATATATACATCTTCTTGTAAGTGTCCATTAAGAAAAGCGGTTTTGACATCCATTTGCCATATCTCATAGTCATAGTATGCAGCTATGGCAAATAGTATCCTAATAGATTTAATCATAGCGACTGGAGAAAAAGTTTCGTCATAGTCAATACCATGAGTTTGAGTGAAACCTTTTGCAACAAGTCTTGCTTTAAAAGTGTGTAGATTACCATCCATGTCAGTTTTCTTCTTGAAAACCCACTTACTCCCTACAGTCTTACTATGGGGAGGAAGATCAACCAAGTCCCATACTTGGTTCTCATGCATGGATTGCATCTCTGTGTTCATGGCTTCAAGCCATTTGTCAGATTCAGAATCTGATATAGCAGCCTGGTAGTTGATGGGTTCATCAGAATCTATCAAGAAGCATTCGTCAATGAGAAATCCATGTTTCTTAGGTTCTTGACGAACTCTATCAGATCTACGAACGTTCTGTGTTTCGTTAGAATCATGAACAACTAATTTTTCAGGTTCAACAATTTCTTGTTGAGAACTAGTGCCAACTTGTGATGCATCTGGCGGTGGTTCATGATCTTCTTCAAGTTCCACGCGCCTCCCACTTGATTCATCCATTAGAAACTTGCTTTCTAAGAAATCAGCTTTTCGAGAAATAAAGATATTATTCTCGCTGGGAATGTAGAAGTAATAACCTAAACAATCTTTAGGGTATCCTATAAAAATGCATTTAGTAGATCTTGGTTCAAGTTTACTTGAAGTTTCTTGTCTTGCATAAGCTTTACATCCCCAAACCCTCAAGTAAGATAAGGATGGAGCTTTTCCATTCCATATCTCATATGGTGTTTTATCTACTTTCTTAGTTGGAGCCATATTCAAAATACGAGCAGCAGTGAGTAGGGCATAGCTCCAAAACGATAAAGGAAGAGTACTTCTACTCATCATAGATCGAACCATATCTAATAAAGTTCGGTTCCTCCGCTCAGATACACCATTATGTTGTGGTGTTCTGGGTGGAGTGAGTTGTGAGACAATCCCACGACTCCTAAGATGATCTTGAAACTCTTGCCTTAGGTACTCGCCTCCTCTATCTGAACGAAGGATTTTAATGGTCTTGTTGAGTTGATTTTCAGCTTCACTTTGAAACAATTTGAACTTTTCAAATGCTTCATGCTTATGTTTCATTAAGAAAACATAACCATAACGACTAAAGTCGTCAGTAAAGGTGATGTAGTATCTCTCACCATATCTAGACATAGTTTTGAAAGGACCACATACATCAGTATGTATGATTCCTAACAAATCACTTGCCCTTTCACTAGAACCAGAGAAAGGGGACTTTGTCATCTTTCCACATAAGCAAGATTCGCATATATCAAATGATTCATCATCACTTGCCTTCAAAAGTCCATTCTTTTGAAGTTGGGATATGCGCTTCTTGTTTATATGGCCAAGTCGACAATGCCATAGATAGGTTTGGTTTAAATCATATTTGACCCTTTTGGTGTTTGCATGATAAATGGAATTATTGTTCGAAGAACAATCAAGATTTAATTCATAAATTCCATTAATAGGCCTAGCCTCAAAATAGAACATTCCATTCATAAAGGAGTGAATATTATCATCAACAAATTGATAAGTGAAACCAGATTGTTTTAAACGCGCAACTGAAATAATATTCCTAGTCAGACTAGGAATCAAACATACATTGTCTAATTTTAAATACAGGCCATTAGGTAAACACAAATCAAAATTTCCAAGTGCTTGGACTGCAACTTTTGCTCCATTGCCCATGTGTAATACCATGTCGCCTGCCTTTAGCTGCTTAATGCTTCTGAACCCCTGTAACGAATTACAAATATGAGTTCCACACCAGTATCAAATACCCAAGTGTTAGATGAAAAAGTAAAGATTCCCATTTCAATCATGAAAATATATATACCTGAAGTGCCTTCTCCGGCCTTCTTAGCTTTCAACCCCGCAAGATAAATAGGACAGTTCCTTTTCCAGTGACCAATGACTCCACACTCAAAGCATGCATCTTCTTTTGCCACTTTCTCCTTCTTATAAGGCTGTTGGGCTTGGGGAAACATTTTCCTTTTGCCTTTGCCAACATATGGCTTGCCTTTGGAGTTTTTGCCTTTAGGCTTCTTGATTTGCCCCTCCCTTTTCATGAGCACTTGAGATGATTTCTTGGGAATGTTCTTCTCAACAGTTTTAAGCATCGAGTGCAACTCTGAGATAGGTTTATCCCAACCATTCATGTTGTAGTTCATGATGAAGGTATCATATGATTTTGGCAAAGAGTTTAGGATCACATCTGTTGCCAAATCAAGTGGATATGGAGAGCCAAGTCTCTCCAAATGATCCAGATAGCTCTTCATCTTGAGAACATGTGTGCTCACATTCCCAGTTTCTTCCATCTTGCAACCGTGCAAGCCTCGAACAGTTTCAAAGCGCTCAGTTCTTGCTTGTTTATCGAATATTTCTTTCAAGTGTGTGATCATATCATAAGCAGTGTGATGTTCCAGATCCTTTTGGAGGTCTGGGATCATCATTGCAAGCATGAGGCATGACACATCGATTGAATCATCACAATGCTTCAACCATAAGTCATGTGCAACCTTAGGAGTGGTGTGAGGTTCCTCGGGAATAGGGCCCTCAAGAATACATTTCCTTCTTTTCTTGTTTAAGGACTATTCTTAGATTGCGATGTCAATCCAAAAATTTGGAATGATCAAGTTTTTCCTTTTCTAGGACAGATCGTAGGGATATTATGTGAGAGTGATGTGGGACAGATGCAGGTGGGGCCATCTACAAAATTTTAACAAAGTTTTATTTAGTATTTAATTCTTTAAAATTAATACCCTTATGTTTCTAAAACATTAATTATTAAAGTATAGGATCCAAGTTGCAAAACAAATAAATAGTTAGGTATCCTTTTTCCCATTTATTTATTTCAACAAGGTAAGTGACAATTTACTAATTACATCAAAATGTAATTCCTAGTTATATGGGATCCTAAACAACTTTTGTTAATCGACATGTTTGATTCCATCTATGCCTCGGGCCTCTTATGCTTAGGGGTAACCTTTATCGCAAAAGATTCCCGATCAAGTCATCCAATTAAAGAAACTTGTGTAATCGGCCCATAACTAGTTATAGGAATCACGAATACACTTCGGCCATCAAGAGATAATACAAGCGGTTAGGTATCCTTCTTCCCACAAGCTTATACAAATGATGTGAGAATGTTCCTATAATTGGATGGCATAGACTTGCATTTTTAAAAGGGATTTAAATGTTTTATAATTCTAGTTTAAAACATGTGATATCATCGTTATTGCATGCATCCAATAAGCCATGGTATCATTTTCACAAAATCACGTTTTAGGTTCTTTATAAATCTAGTTTTATATATTTCGACGCAATCAAATTTTAAAATTAATATCTTATATTAAGTTCGACGTTTGAGCGTAATAGAAGCATTTATAACCTTTTAATAAAACTTCCTATTATTATAAAGACTTAGAGTTTGGATAAGTTTCAAAATCACCATTTCAAACTTATTAATATTATTATTTCAAAATTTGTCGTAATAGGGCTTTCAAAACAAAACTATTTTATTTTGAAGTCTCAATTTATACATCTTAAGTTTAAAAGTCATATTTTGAAATATGTGATGATATTTATGTTCAAAATATTATTTAGCATGTAAAATCCTATTTTATCAACCAAGCATAATATTAACATGAAATAAACATCACGAGCATGCATATATGCATAAACCAAGCCATAAACTAGTGACATTTTGTGAGCCATCACAAAATGCCAAGTCCATTCCTAAAGGGACAAATGGAACCAAATCTTCTAAATGATGTTCTTCAAGCTCCCACTTGCTTAGACAACTCCTTGTAACAAGTTGTTGAAAAATCCATGGAAGTTGTAAAACTTCACAAAACCATGGGGTTAGTTTGGATCTTCAAAATGGCCACCATCTTCAATCTTGTTACATTTTATATAAAGATAAACTAGTCTAAAACTAATCTATTACTTACAAAATTAAACAAGAAGAAAAACTAACTATTAAATTATTACATACCATATGAATAAAAAATATTACAACCATTTTGAATAATCAACACAAACAACATCACAAATGGTCCATGGCTTGTTTATGCACTAAAAAAATACATATAAACATAAAACAACTCTTTGTTTCTCTAAGACAACTTTTATGACCAAAAATGCATGTAAACTTTTGGTCATAAAAAAAAATAATAATAACAATTATCAAGTTGTCATAGAAAACATGTATGAACATATTCTTATAAAAGAAAGTTATCCATGTTTTCCAAAAACTAAGATTATCCAAATAATCTAAAATCTAACCATGCAAGCAAAATGGCTCTGATACCAATTGTTGGGTTTTGTTCAAAAATTTGGTTTCTAAAACACATAGATAGCAACGGAAGCAATAAAGATTTGAACAACATAAAACAAGTTTATACCCACCAAGGATCATTTTACATGTATGGAAAGATTATGCAACCATAGGAAGAAAAGAATAACAACCTTTGTAGCTTTTGGTTCCTATTGGGAGGGTAGATCGTTGAAGAAGATGGCAAGAGTGCAAGAGTAGAACTCCTCCAAAGATGTTCACCAACAATTACCAACTTGAAAGGATGCTAGTCCTAAACTCTTAAGCTTTAAGACAAAACCAAGTTTTGACTTAAAGAGAGTATGCAAGTATCAATTCTTCTCTAGATATTTTTTTTAACAAGTTTGAGAGTATTTAAAGAACCATACCTCAACTAATCCTTAATCATAGTGTAAAGACATCCTACCCATGCTTAATCATAGTGTCAAGACATCCTTCTAAAGCATGTCTTTCCTATTTAAATAATAGAAGCATGTCTAACTAAAAGACAAAAGTCTTACTAGTTCAAAATGATGTACATGACTTAATAAATCATACCTTATGATATAGTTGATACTTGACATTGAAAATTGTCATTTTCATAAAACAAATAATTTTCAATTTAATTATAAGAGTTATAAATATTTATCAATAATCAAATTCTTATAAATAATCTATTTATATCAAGTTGTTATTGGTGTGACCCTTTAAGATCATATATTATTAGCAATATCATCCTAATAATGATTCTTGAGCATATAGATCTTACATCTACCTCTTCTGAACCTCGCTCTTCAATTCCTTCTGTTCCTGTTTCATCTAATTGTCCAGAAGATTCTTCTGTTCCATCATCTGAGGGGGATACTTTAGAATCAAGAGGTTCAGAATCAGTATTTCCGGATGAAGTTATGTCATCTTCTGACACCGAAGTTCAAGCTCAACCAATATCACAAACAAGGATGACGAAATGGACTAAATCACATACTCCAGATCTCATAATTGGTGATCCTTCTGAGGGTGTCAAAACAAAGGGAAAGAGATATTTACAAAAGAGAGATGGATATCTTAACAGAAGAAAAACTGGAACTTGACATAGAAAAAGAAAAAATTTCTAAAACCTTGAAAGACACAGAAGGTTTGGTAAAAAAGGAGCAATTGAGTTATAAGAAACTTCTGGAAGAAAAGGATAAGGAAATTCAAGTTAAAGAAAGTGACAGATTAAATTCTGTAGCACTTAAAAACTATTTTCAAAAAGAAAGAGAATTTTTGTACATTGAACTTAAAACAAAACGCACCAGATCAAAACATATCTAGATGCTCAAAAAGTTCATGAGAAAATTAGTACACAAGTAGGAAGATCTGGAATCGGTTTTGAAGATTTAGATCCCTATACGTGTGAAAAGAAGTCTGGTTTAAACTCTATTTTTTGTATAGGACAACAACAGAGGCCTGTGTTTCCAATTATTTTTGAACAATCATGTTTTAAACGATCTAAAACTTAAAATGGTCATCATCAACGGAAACTCAAGTTTAAAAACATTACATATTCTTCTGAAAAGACCAATATTAATCTAAATAAAATTCAGAAGAAGGATGATATTTTCAAGTTTGGTTCAAGTGTTATTACAAAATTGAATCCAGAGGGTGATGCGTTAATTCCTATTCAAGCAGAGGAGGAATTAAGAATGAGTTTTGAAAAAGATCTTCTCTTCACTCTGGATAATTGTCTTGAGAATGACAAACAAAAGTTATAGAATAATCCAGAGATATTTCCTTGTTCTTTTATTGATTTAAATCTTTCTAAAACTAAAGGGAATTTAGACGAAATCACATATCTCTGGAAAAATGATGATCAAAATGAGGATTTCTTTGACAATTCTGACAAATATCTCTCATCTTGAACATAAATCTCCCATTTATGCTAAAACTCCAGAGATCATAAAAAACAAAGACACTCCTTTTCTCTTTACAAATGAATCTCTGGAGATAAGAGCTTCTGGAATGGATGCTAAAAACAATTCAAGTGAAATTCCGATTTTCTCTGTTCCCTCTGAACAACGAAAATTTGTTTTTATACATCCATATTTTATAGGAATGTGTCTGAAAGCTAAATCTTGTCTTGATCTTGAAAAGGAAGAAAAACTTAAAAAGAAAATTCCTACTCAACTTCCTAACTCTTATCCTCCAAAACTTTCTTATGTTCAAAAAGGTAAATGGTAATCTAATCTATCTGTTCCTGTTTCAGTAAATACAAAAGCTTCTGAGAAGGTAAATCCGAGGAAATCTCCGCTGAAGAATACTTCAGATTCTAAACATACGTCTAGTCTAGATAGGAAATTCTTTAGAACAACTGATACTAGAAAAGACAGATCTAAGAATAATTGTAATTATCATTGTCGCAATGAAAATTCAATAAAATCTTCTATGTTTCAGAATTCTAAATGTTTTTCTCTATTCTTAAAATTACAAACAATTTTCTCACGAACTTCAAATTCCTTTACTGCAAACCATTCGTACTTCAATTGGTGATCCTTCTGAGGGTGTCAAAACACGATCCGTCACAGCAAATGAAGCTTTCTATGTTAACTTTCAAAGTTTAATTCAACCAAAGAAAGTTCATGAAGCCTTAGCCGAACCTAGTTGGGTAGAAGCAATGCAAGAAGAGTTACTTCAATTTGAGCGTAACAAAGTTTGGAACTTAGTACCATTACCAAAAGGCAAAGTAGCCATTGGTACTAAGTGGGTTTTCAGAAATAAAAAGGATGAGAACGGTATTGTGATCAGAAACAAGGCTCCTCTGGTGGAAAAAGGATATTGTCAAGAAGAAGGCATTGATTATGATGAAACCTTTGCTCCTGTTGCGAGACTGGAGGCGATAAGACTTTTTCTGGCATTCTCTGCCTACAAGAACTTTAAGGTCTATCAAATGGACGTTAAATGTGCATTTCTAAATGGAAATCTCAAAGAGGAACTGTATGTTGAACAACCAGCTGGCTTTAAAGATTCAAGACATCCAGAATATGTTTTTCTTCTTGACAAAGCACTGTATGGGTTAAAGCAAGCACCCAGAGCCTGGTATGAACGTTTATCCAAATTTCTGATCAGCAAAGGATATGAGAAAGGTAAAATTGATACCACACTTTTCATCAAAAGAGGCAAAGGTATGTTAACTATTGTTCAAATTTATGTGGACGACATAATTTTTGGCTCTAGTCATCAAACAGAAGTTGATTTGTTTTCTAAGTTGATGGAAACCGAATTTAAAATGAGTATGATGGGAGAATTAACTTTCTTTCTTGGACTTCAGGTTAAACAAAGTACCTCTGGTATTTTTATTAATCAAGCAAAATATGTCTCTGACATGTTAAAGAAATTCCATTTTCAGAACTCATCAACTATGAAAACACCTATCTCTCCTAGTATGAAACTAGATCCTGATCCCTCTGGAAAACCTGTAGATATCACGGGTTACAGAGGTATGATAGGTTCTCTTCTATATTTGACAGCAAGTAGGCCTGATATTATGTTTGCCACTTGTCTTTGTGGTCGTTATCAAGCTAATCCTAAAGAATCTCATTTGGCTGCTGTCAAAAGAATTTTTATATACTTAAAGGGAACTCCTTCATTGGGTCTCTGGTACCCTAAAAATTCTGGATTTGATTTAATGGCATACACAGATTCTGATCATGCGGGTTGTAAGTTGGACAGAAAAAGCACCTCTGGTAGCTGTCAACTTCTGGGTAATCGACTTATCAGTAGGACATCCAAGAAACTAAATTGTGTTTCAACATCTACTGCAGAAGCTGAGTATGTTGCTGCTGCTAGCTGTTGTTCCCAAGTCATTTGGATGAAAACCCAACTCAGAGACTACGGTCTAATCTATGATAAGATTCCCATACTCTGTGATTCTGAAAGTGCAATTGCCATTATAGAAAACCCAGTTCAGCACTCAAAAACGAAGCATATTGATGTTAGGTATCACTTTATCAAAGATCATGTAAAAAAGGGTACCATAGAAATGTATTTTGTTTCTATCGATTACCAACTGGCTGACATTTTTACAAAAGCTCTGGATGAGAAGCGTTTTAATTTTTTAATCAGCAAGTTGGGAATGCTAAACATGTAAATTTTATTCTTAGAAGTTATCAGAGATCTCTGATCGTCTTCTGAACTTCATCCAGAAGCACTCAGAGACCTCTGATCGCTTCTAGTCTAGGTTTTATTTTGTTGCATTTTATTCCTTTCCATCCAAGTTACATCAGAAAGGCGCCAATCCCGGAAGCAAAGAGGGAGATTATCATTCAAGGGGGAGCTTATCATTCAAAGGGAAGTATATCATTCAAAAGGGGAGTTTCTCACTTAAGATGTTCAAAGTCTGACACTAAGTTAGCTGTCTTATGAATTTTTTTCATTCATCTAAGTTTTTTTTGAATCTTCTTATTCTGTGTTTCTCTTGCCGTCAAGGTCTCTCAGAATGCCTATGATTCATTTCAAACTTATCCTAAATGATGATTCAAAATAGACATGTTTTTCAAAAAAAAATTATGAATCAAAATATTCCAAAAATTTTATTGAATATCTAAATTTTTATTAACTCTTGCCGTCAAGGTTAATTAAAATTTCTATATTCAATTTTAAATTTTTCTTATTATTTTATTTTCATGAAAAATCAAACTTTCATTTGGTTCAAAAAAAATTTCACCAGATGACTGATTTTAAATCTAAATAAACAGATTTATATATTTCAATTTGTTCTTTAATTAATTTTCTTTAATTACTCAACAAATTGCTTTATATTTTCTTTTTATTTACTTTTGGGATAATCAACCGATTTTAGGCCGATAACCCTTCAGTTTTATTTTCAAAAGTCGTGTCTTACTCATCACTCCTACTTTCCACGTGTCATTCATTGTGTGACTGCATGTATCCATGCCTGCGTGTTTACATCATCTTTCCTGAACCGTTTTCTTCTACTCCCAATACATTAACCCCTTCCAATTCCAAATCGGTTTCATATAAAATCCCCAAATTTCAGATACCAATCTTCTTCCTCTCCACTGTTACTGCTCACACTCTTACTCACGAACTTGCTTGCAATTCTCATTAACTCTCATCAATGGCTTCTCATCTTGCAAATCCAACTCTTAACGATGACGAAGGACGTCTCGTTGATTCCACTGCCGATAGTGCTCCGTTCGTCAAGCTGCCATTGAAAGCAAACAATGTGCAGGTTCTTCTTGATGCTAATACCTATCAATCCGAATTCAGAATCATGGTTAAATTTCTACAACAACATGTACTGAACCGACCCCTAACCCTGAAAAACCCGAATGTTCCTGAAATTTATGTTCAAGAAGTGTTGCAATCGATGTACATTCATGATGATGAGACCTTGCTTGGAAATTTCATTCACCCTAATCAACCTGATACTGCAGTGGAAATACCCATTACAAAGAAGAAATTAGCTAGGTATTTTCATTTATCCCCTTCACAGGTACTACTTGATGGTGAATTTGTGCCAAATCCAGCCCTAGAATCGAACCCATCCGCTGAAGCATTGTTATCTTTCATTCTTTTTCTTGGTTACAATGAACCCATAAGCAAACTATCTGAATTCAAGAGAAAACAGTTACCCCCAATGTGGAATCTTCTCGTTTCTATCCTGAACAAGAGTCTCACTTGTAAATTGGGTCTCTCGATCAAGCAAGCAGGAACATTCTGACCATAATGTATGGCATGTTTTTTAATCGCCCCTTGGACTACGCAAGTCTTAATTTTCAAGAGATTCAAGCTGCTGTACACACTAAGGTAACCCATCAAACCCAAGGAAAATCTCTTCCAGCTTTAATGTTTCCAAGATTTCTATCTCTGGTTACCTATCCTGCAATTGGTGCACTCAAGGCTCCATTAGTCCAACCATTTTGCAAGATTGCTTCAATAAGTGTTCATTTGCCCTAGAACTCGCCACTTTTCCCACACAATGTTGATGTCTCTGTGACCAACAATGATATAGGAATTTCAGAAGATAAGTCCATATCTTCTGATAGTTTAGAGGCTCATGAAATCTTATCAGAGGGGTTACAGCCACAGGATGCACCACTTACCGGAGTGTTTACACTCCATCAAGGTAAGCACATTGTTTTCAACACCTCATCCTCTGATGATGAGGATTCTGTTGAGACAACTAGAACAACCGAAGAGGTGCCTGTTAATAACAGCCCTCGAAGACAGGTTGGAAGTCCCTCCACACTCAACGTCAAAACAGGTGTGAATGAGGGCCTCTCTGCACGCGAGAGTAAAGGGGCTCCATGTGTTGGAGATACACCGGTTACCCATTCTGAATATGTCACCAATGCAGCGTTGCAGGCATTTGGTGATAAAATTCAGATATCTGTGGAGGATCTAAAACTTTCTCTGGACTCTCACAATGCCATTCTTCTGGCTATTCAAGACGAACAAAAACAGCAAGCACAAACTCTGGAAGCCCTCAAAGAACTCATTTCTACAACTGCTGCAACACATCAGAGCCAAGCCTCTGATCATTATTCTTCTCTGCATAAAGGAATCCAGGCTATTTCTGAGGCTATTTTCTGCATACCTGAGGCAATTCCAACTCCAGAAGTCACAATCTCTGTTGATGAATACAGACACTTCTGAGTGTTCTCTGGTAAAGAAATCTGATATGGCTGTCTTCCAGAAGGCCATGCTTGAACGCGTTAATTCTCTCTCCTCCAAGTATGTTTCCAAAACAACTGCCTGCACGTCCAATGTGGATTTAAAGCTATCATCTATGGAAACCTCTCTGTCTCAACTTTCAGGTCTGGTAAGTTCTCTTTCTAATTCTTTTAAAGAAAAGAAAAAGGCCAAGGAGGAGCGTGCTTGCAGAAAAGCAGAACTTAAGCGCAAAAGTTCTGAGGATCAGGACCCTGATTCTCAGAAGGGGGAGAAAGCTCCAGAATCCAAGAAAGTCAAACCCACTACCAATACTGAAAGCTCAAATCCAAATCCAATGGCATCTCCAACTACTTCAGATAAACACCAATCATCCTCCAAACAGCAAACTCCTGCTCAAACTTCTCACACACAAACCCGTATGACTCCAACTCCATTAGCCACTCACTCTCGGCCTCTTCCAAAAGATCCATAAATAGCTAAATTCATTCTTGAGGTAGTAGGCAACACAAGACAAACACCATATTCCTCCTCAACTCAAGCTGCAATAGCCAAATAAAAGGAAGCCAAAGCCAGAGCTGAGGCATCAAAGGCTAAAGTTGAAGCCCCGAACAAACTAAGAGAAGAAGAACGAATTGAGGCTGAAATAAGAGCAAAAGCTGACGCAGAAAAAGCCTCTACTTCTCAAATTGAAGCTGAAATCAGAGCAAAAGCTGAAGCAGAAAGAGCCTCTGCAGAAGCATCAAAAGCTCAAGCAGAAATGGAAAGAGAAAGAGTTGCAGCTGCAAAAGTAAATGCTGAAGGATCTTCCAATTCTGGAAATCACAAAAAGGTACATGTATGCTCCTATAGATCAGAAGATCTATCTCATGTTGCCCAACTTCTCAAACGCCTACAATGTAAGTGATGTTATTAAGGACAAATTCATGGCACATAGACAAGCGAGAAAGGACGTTCATACCTCTGTACCTATCAAACGAATCTCTGCAATAAAACATTCACCATTTGAAGATACAGAAATATGGTACACAATTTATGAGGTTATCAGAGAAGACAATAAGACTTATTACTTCTGTGGTAATGATCTATTGTCCATCTTTCCCTCTGATCTTATCTTTCTGGAGAAATTCATGAAGACTCAAATGACTAGAAGAAGTGATAATCAAGATCAAATTGCTTATTCTCGAATCATTCAATGCATGAAGTCCTACATCCGGTACAAGAGACGGGTATATTTTCAAATAGGAATCAATTACAATGTTGATAACCTAGCTATCTCTGCACCCAATGAAGGGGTGATCTTCAGAAGGCCAGACAGAAAGAGCTTCTTCAGAATCAAAGAAGCACACAAATACTCATCAGAGGTCGTTTATATTGCAAAAAGCTTCATTTCTGTTGATGTTAACAATCACAATCCAGAGGTTATTGAGAAGATGATCAAAAGGCTTTCAACTTTATTATCAATCAGAGAGATCATAAATAAGATTGGAAAGATTGTATCTGAGGTCGCTCCTTTCTGAACAGATTTCATTCTTCTGGTTGCATACTTAGGGGGAGATTGTTACACTTTTGAAAGTATGAACCACAAGATGAAAAATATGACGTGGCACATACATCAAGGATGTCTACCTTTTGCAACCGACTAGTTTGTTACACACTCCCATCTCTCACACGTGTCAGTTTGTAATGGGTTAAGATGTTGACTTTTACTTTATTCTTTTTGTATAAATAGATCTTTTCTCTATTGTAAAAGTTGTCGATTAAAAACGTTATATTGAAGAACTTACTGTGCATCATTCCATGTATCTGTAATCATCATTCAGGTTATAATACATTGTTAGTCTGTTCCTCAATCTTTGATCGATTCTTATTACTGTTGATTAATAGATATAAATTGCTTCCGCTTATACTCTGTTTATAAATCAATCGATTAATCTGTGAAGAAGAGAATCTGGAACCAACACATCTTCATATGTCCGAGTAAATATGTTAAAGACATGCTGAAAAAATTTGATCTCACTCAAATATCATGTACTCAACTTGCTTATATGCTAGAATCTGAATCCAAGGAATCCCATCTGAACGCTTGTAAAGCAAATTTTCAGATATCTGAAAGGAACTCCTAATCTTGGTCTTTGGTATCCCAAATGATAGAGATCATAAAATAGCTTCAAAGAAGACTCGGTTCTGAAGCTTTATAGTTCAGATCTTCTGAACTAGTTTTGAAGAGACAAAGGAAGAAAGCTTACTTGTATATAAATAAAATAGCTTCAAAGAAGAAAGTTTTGAAGATTCTGTTAGAATAGAATTCTTACTTGTATATAAATAAAAGGTTAGTTAGTCTGTTAGGACTAAAGTTCTTAGATCTTTTGCAATGTAAAGATACATCTGTGTAATTTTGTCAATTTAATACTACATCCGACTTCCTTGCTATATTTCTTGTTCAATACTTTACATTCTGTTTATATTTTGTGTAGATCCCAGTTTATGCAAGCACAATGATTATGAAGTATAAAGCGATAAGAACACACATAATAACGAAGTTTCGTAGTCGGATATCTTACTTGTATGATTACAATATGATTTGACAGTGTTTAGGCTTATTAGTAATCGACTCCTACTACACGATAATGAATAGCCCAAGACTCCTATTTATACTAAACCATTATTCTATATAAGGAAGGTAAGTGTTTTAGGCATTATACAATTGCCATTTACAAGATAATTATCCTTTCCTTATATTAAACCTTCCTAATTAATGACTTTGTTGACTTTGCACTTTTGGTCCTTCATGTCCTCAGTAGTTGTCACCCGGATACAATAATTTCAGACCTAACAATCTCCCCCTTTGTATTCGAGATTACAATTCAGCAAATCAGCACTCTTCTTTTGAAGATCATGAAACTTGTGTCAACAAATCTTTCCTCTTGATTCTTTTGCTCCCCCTACGAAAATGATCTCTTGTAAGTTCCGAAGCTCCCCCTTAACATTAGCGTGAAAAGAAATTTGAATGAACCTTGAAGTCGTAGGGTATTCAAAACTTAGTCGGGTCAACCATTTTGATAAGCTCAGATGTGGCTTAAAAAATATCGGGTGAACATAAAAAGATGCACTTGATAAGTCTTCAACTTTATCTTCAGCAGTCGACAATTTTTTCTTCAAAAATCAAGTAAACTTCACAAAATCAGTCTTCAACAAATCAACTTTTCTCCCAACTAAGCATGTCGTGTCTTTGATATACAATCTCTCCCCCTCAGAATGATAAGGAGAATCCGAATCATTATGAATAACCAAAGACAAAAAAATAGTTAACTAATGAAGCGTGTAAAACTAACATATAGAAGCACGTGAAGCAATTGTTATCGCTTAATCAAAATAAATTCAATTGAAGTGGCCTATTTTCAGAGTTGACAATGATGAATCTCTGATAGGACTTCCAGTTATCATTGAAGTAAGTTTAGAAAACTAACTTCTCAAACTGTTCCGACATTAACACGAAGTTATGCTTGGTGAATCACAAAGATTCGTGCAATGTGAAAAAAAAATTAATATATATATTTTGGCTCAAAATAGACTCGATTGTGCATAGAATATGAAGTTCGGAGACTGGAGGTGTGTCTTCCTTTTTCAATATCTTAATCTTCCGAGTGAAGAAAAGATAACATATATGCTCATTCTCCGTGATATATGATAAATATCTTTTGTGAGATACTTGAGTAGTTGTGTGGGGTGACACAAGTTATCAGCATTGGGTCCATGTCTATTTCAATATTCATCTCCAAAGAATTAAGAATGAATAGATTATGTGGGTACACGGATAACTGTTTAGGTTTGGTGAAGACCAATTATTTTCTTTGAAGCCTTGTCACACTCTCACATTTTCTTTTATCTCACAAGCACTCAATTTATACCCTTTCAAAATTCTATCCTAAGAGTGTGTTTCATGGGTAGGTCCTTCCGGCTTTGGATTGACCATAGAAATTTTTAATTCCTATCACACACAAGGAGTCGAAACATGGAAGTACGAGTTCTGAACTGATGTATTCAGAAGTCATAATGTTAAGAGCAGGTTCATAGCTGAGATACTATGAAGCTAATTAAATGGTAAAAATGTGGTACTCCCCCTCAAATGTAGCATAACCTTTTGAGAGCTTGTCATGTGATGTGAATATTCAGAATTTAAAACACACATGACGTACCTACAAAACAGATTAAAAAGAATTTGGTACCCAAGTTCTGTTGGGTCTTCGGAGGTTACCTTTAGATGCAATAAATGGGGAAGTGGGATATAAGTAACATACCTTTTATGAATGAAATTTTGATTGACAAAATCATTAGTTCCACATGTTGAACAACAAATCTTTGTGGCATTTAGACTAATTAGCTGATTGATAGTTTTGACAAAATAAGGTAAATTAGTCTTAGAAACAAATGATTTTTCATCAACTATAGAAGATGTATGTGGCATATTTCTAACACAATCATTTGTAGTTGATTTCTTTCTCCAAACCATCTTAAACTTCTTGAAATTTCCGGATTTAGCAACAAAATCATTATGAAACTGTTTAGAATTATGAGTTCGAAAAGCCGAAACATGAATAAAACCACGTTTAGCATTTTTCACATAATGAGAATTGATGGATTTGGAAAAGTGAGTTTGATCCTTTTGGTTAGAAAACAAATTGGTTGTAGAGTACTCATTCTGAACTTCTGGAGCAAATTCCATTGGTTTCTTCCTTTTATCTAAAAATTCCTTATGACTTGGAAGAATTGGATTGAAGTTAAAGTCGAAATCTATGTCATCTAATTGTTCCGTGGATTTAAGGTTCGATGAGAAATCAGTGTACTCGTCAAAACGAGGCATTTCCTCAAGAGAGTCTAAGTCATCATCAGATGTGAGAGAGTTGTTTGGAATGGTTTTGACTTGATCATCTAAATATGAGCTAACAAAAGCTTTGCATGTAGAAGCCTTGGAAATTTTATCAAGTTCATTTTGCATGGCTCTTCTTTCACGTATTTGGACTTTTGATCTCAATTTTTCTATTTCCTTCTCTGAAGGGGCACGTTCACTTTTCAACACCTTTTCTAATTGAATTATTTTCTTTTCTAAAAATAAGGTGGGAATATAAGGTTTATGTTTTGGAGGTTCAGATTGAAGTTCTTCTTCAGTGTAGGATGGAAAGTAATCGTTAGGAAGAGTGTCTTAAGAAGATTCTTGTTCTACATGCGTTGGATAGCAAAAAGGAATTTGACGAAAGTTTTTGTTCTTCCTATTCCAATCCTCTCTTTTCTCGACTTTGGGGTTAGACTTCATAAATTGAATATTATATTCCGGGCCAAGGCCAAGATATTCAAATTTATATAATGTCGGTGTGTTGTAGATGGCTTTTTCTAACAACTTGGGATTATTTCATCCCAATCCGGCTTTGGAACCTAAATCTTTTGGAGCGTTTAGATGAATAGTGTCTTCCGTTTGACCAATTTTATAAAGCTTGAGTTCCGAATCCTTGAGTTTTTTCAAAAGATTTTTTCTTTGAATACTGACAAACTCATATTTTGAAGAACATTCTACGGTCTCACTTTTAGATTTGGTAGGTTGTTTTGTGAGATCCGAGATGTCACACCCCGCTAAAGCGGAAACACGAGGTACGACAGTTCTAGGTTTCACAACAATAGGAATATAAACACCAACCACACATATATAATTAAAACGTAGAAGTTTAAAGTTTAAAAGTTTACAACCCGACTACTTGAACTTTAACAACAAATTACATCAATTTGGATATATAAAATGTCTTTATTGGTGTTCCACAAAAATAAGCTAAGCTTGATCGGTTACGTTCTTATTTTCCTGTAATGCATGTTAAAACAGAAGGGTCAACTACAAATAGTTGGTGAGTTCACAGGTTTTCAAATGCACAAAACATTTTATATGCACGGTATAAAAATAGCGAATCGAATGTCCGCATTATCTTTAATATTTTAAAGTTTTATGAGCAAAAATACAAAATTACCATTACACATGATATATAAATATTGAGCCACTACTAAGCCTACTCGACATTCTATGCCCCACGAACTACCTCAGCGGTGGACCTAAAATCCACATGGTAGAGCATTCTTAATTGATAAAGTGCACCCCTACTTGCCAGTTAGGTGGGTATGTCAGCCAAATAGCGCTATCCACAAATATCATCGGCTCATTTAGAGTTAAATAGTAGTGTACCAAGGGGACTTTACATAACTCAACATATCATTTTGTGTAACAAAAATTTGCTCATCATATTGATTTATATGATTTTCATTAATCAATATAAATCAATTCAATTTTCTTTAAAACGACATGCTTTACACCCCAAAACCTATAAACATTTAAAAAGAGGGGCCGTCCACTAGACGGCTTAACGCTTTCCTAACAAATCAAAGTGCCCAAATGATCACTTATATGTCTAACGATTACTATGAAAGTGCTTATAAGTCCTTATATGTCCAACTTGGTCTACTATTATCCCGTTATACATAATGAACATATGCTCTTTAAAGAAATAATTTATACCGAAAATGTAATGTATATTCTTTTAAGTGATCCTAATTTATGAAATCAAATAGTTTCAAAATTTCACTTTCTGACAGAAACTATAAGTCCTAAAAATAATCTAATTAATGTAATATCCAAAATGAAAAAGTTTCCCATCTTTTTATATGTGATATATATTACTGAGTTATGGTCATTGTGACAAAATTGCATGCATTTTGGACATATAAAAAGGGTTCATATAATTTATACAAAACAATGTGTCACAACAAGTATGGCAGATAACACCCTGTTAGTAAAACAATCATTTGAGGAGTTCTACCAAGTATTTTTCAGAAATTCCAGTTGGATTATAAGAATAACACATAAAGGAAACCGTTAAAATAAGAATCACTCATTTTGAATGAGTTATGAGGGAGATATGGCACCACAAAGTTGCATGCACACTTCTATCATTAGTTGACAGATTGCACACTTAACTTTAATAAATTGGTTAATGCCTCACAACTTCATATTTTTGAATGAAACTGGATTCATATGAACCCTAACTCACAAAATAAAGCTCCAGAAAAAAAATTATGCATTATGGACAAATATTCAAAGAGATATTAGCATGCAAAGTAGGGTTTACCTACTGGTGGTTTCACAGTTTGCACACCTAAAATGTTTTAGGTGTTTGGAGGGTCAAAACTCCATATTTTCATGTGATTCCACTTGAAAACAAAAGATAATTCATATAATTGACTCTCAAAGGAAGAATCATCCTTTTTCATTTAGTATTTTATCTAAAAACGTTACAATAGGTTTATAAGACGTTTTTAGGCGTTTTAAAAAGCTTTTACGACACTTTTAAAATAAAGTGTCCTATTAGATATTTTATATCACACTTTTGAAAAGTGTCCTATAAACTCATATTTTATAAGACACTTTTGAAAAGTGTCCCATAAACCCATATTTTATAGAACGTTGTTCAAAAGCGTTCTATGAAATAGTTAATAGAACACTTTGTTTTAAAAATGTCTTAAAAAACGTTCTATAAACCTCTTGTAACGCTTTTAGATAAAATACTTTTTGGTTTGGTCCTATAAATTTGTGTCATATAAAGTATTTTTTAGGCGTCCTATAAAATTATTTTTGTCATTTTCCATATATTATAATTCTTAGTTGGTTGTCTATTACATGAGCTTAATGATTTGAACGACTTATTCGTTCAGTCGTACAATAGTGTTTTTTTACACTTAATGGTTAAGCCATTAAGCTAAAATGACAATATAGAATACGTAAAAACGAACCTAGAAATTTTTTCATGTGTAAATATCATTTGACTATAGCAAAACAAATATATGAATGTTTTTCACAAAATTATCGTTGGTCTGCTAGTTATTCATTGTTGTTTATATATGAAGTCTTTGAGTATTTTATTACAGATTTTTTAGAAATAACATAATAAATTTGAAATTAAAAGTTAAAACTAAGAAATTTTTTATTAACAAGATTCAAACTCATGTTTTGGATGAAAGAAGAGCCTTGCAAACCAAATTTACCAAAGGAAGCTTGTGTCTTATTGTTGTTTCGAAATATATATATAGCAACACAGTAGCACTAGCACACAACAAAATGATATTGTGATACTTTTCACGATCCTATAACTTTTTATACTACCCTGCGGAGGAACGAAACGATGGCACGTGCCACCATATCCAATAGAGAGAGTCCGCCCTTAAGAATAAGCAGGAAGCCTTCAATTGTCCCCATTAAAACAAATTAATTACAAAATAATCCAATTCTCTTTACCTCCCTCAAACTCATCATGTTTTGACTCCCGTCTTTTAGAGAGATAAATTTACCCAAACAAACAACTTAAGAATGTCGTATAGGGCTTAACGGAAAAAAAGTAAATAACCCATAAGTATGTTAGGTTCACGTCAAATTAATCAAACATACAATCACCTTTTTATATCTAAACTAAACCAAACCAAACCAAATTATTTCAGTATAACCTATTCGGGTTAAATTACGTGCAGATCTCTCATTTATCACGAAATCCATAAATTGCAAAAAGTTTGTAAGAAAAAAGAAAGTTTATGCAAATCACCATATTTTTTCATTCAGAGTGGGACAGAATGCACACTCATTTTGTTTTGATTAATTGAAACCTCAAATCACCATATTTTTTTAATGAAACCAGTGGCATTTGAAGTATAACTCAATAAATTAAATTCCAGAAGAAAAATCAAAGAGTTATGGTCGTTCAAAGTAGGGGGTTACCTACTGTTGAACTTCCAGATGCACATTCATCTTGCTATGAGCATTTGGGGGTCAAAACTCAATCTTTTTGAGTGAAACCACTTGGATTAGAACCCAACTCACTAAATAAACTTTTAGAAGAAGATTTATGATACTTGAACATATTATTTGCAAAAAATGGACGATTTATGCACATGCAATAAATCTGTCAGCACCAAAAATCACCATTGTTGTTCAAAAACACATAAAATCATGATTTTTACCTATTTTCTTGAGTTTATTGTTTGGGTCATAGATTACCACCAGTATATGAACATATTTACTTGGTGTATAATCTCTCTATAAACTCAGAAAATTACAGAGGTTAGAAGAAGAAGACTAAAAATGCAAGAACAAATGGGTTTTTTCACCCAAAAATGGTAAGAAAATAAAGAAGATGATGGTATTAGTTACTTGGATGATGAAGGTGTTGGTCCCAATAAGGGTCTACAAGAGTTCAATAAATAGTAAATAGTTTGTAGAAGGGGGGGGGGGGTTGAATACAAACACACAGATTTTGGATTTTAAATGAGTTTATATATAATAAACAAATTTACAGTTACAAGCGGAATATTCTATTGTAACTAAGAAACACTAAGTTTGATGCACAAGAAGAAGGAAGAAAGAAATAAAGAAGGTTTAGGCTAGAAAGAAGCATGCATTAAGATGAAGAAGATATCTTCATCTTATTTATACCCGTTTGCATTTAATGCAAGACAAAAGGTACATGTCACGTGTCAAGCTTAGATAGGAAGCTTGTCCTTGCAAATAAGACAACCATGCTTTTGGCTGAATATGAACAGTACCGTATCAGATATGATGGGGGACATAACAAAAGGTACATGTCAAGTGTCAAGCTTAGATAGGAAGCTTGTCCTTGCAAATAAGACAGCCATGCTTTTGGCTGAATATGAACAGTACCGTATCAGATATGATGGGGGACATAAGAGACAATTCGTACGTCCTTTTCTGACAAGGTATTAGGTTTAACTTTTGTGCATCGAGGATAAGATCAATCTTTAATCATGTAAGGGAGGCTTCATTTGATCGCTGATTCTGAATCTTCAAGGAGGAATCTTCAGTATCGTTGAGGCTTCACAAGACATCACACTTTGATTAGATAATCGCTGCTATCGCTGAACCGCTTTAGTTCACTTAGCTGATTATCTTTCTCTTCAGCTAAGGTCTTCGACTTTTGCTGAATGGTCTTCTGGTGTGATAGTAGATCTTCAGGACTTTAGAGATAAGCTTGCTACTATCGCTGAATATTAACAGAAGCTTATACAATGGAATTTCACTAAGTATACAAAAGGAATCATATTCAAATCATCGAGAGGAGTTATGATCAACAATCTCCCCCTATTTGATTATGATTAAGCAACATAGGAAAATTGCTTTAAGAGACCAGTAACGACTTAAGAAATTTGAAGAAAATTTTCTAAGTACTAATCTGTATAATCTTTTTCAGCTAGTCTACTATCTGAATTGAGTTTCATTTATAAGGATATGAAAGCCCAATTTTTACAAGTAAATAAGCTTAAAGTACATTCACTGATGAATTCTTCAAAGTGAAGAATCAGTGAGTAAAGATAGTTTAAAGAAAATAGAACTCTTATGTTCATTGTCCCTTTTACTGTTTTCAGGGATCTTTTCAGTACTAGGATGGAGTAAGGTACTTTGATTGAATTTCATTAATTATAGTCTGAAGGAATTACAGGAAAGTGAAATTACAATGATAAAGTAAAGTACTTGTACACTGAAGGAATATTACAAAGGAAATAGAAATCTATAACTAATCAGAGATATTCTCGTTTTGTCTTTGTAACTCATTCTCATAAAGCGTCTTCTGTCGATTCATCAGAGGGGTATCTGACCAGCAACGCCAAAGCATGATCTTTATGAGAGAGGATCGGGCCTTATGAATCTCTTGGTTTCTGAAGAGTCCTAAGAACCCTTCATTATCTAAGAGTACCATACCAGGTTCAGGTAGTGAGATGATTTCATCTTCTTCATATCTTCGGTCTTGAGGGAGAGAGGTACAAAGCATTGATATATCAGGGAGCTCAAGATGACCAAGGATGCTTTGATAATCAAATTTAGTTTCATGCTCATTGTTAGAACTTGAACCACCTTCAGCAGTTGATCTTTTCTTCTTCGATGGTTCAGGGAGAGGGGGAACTTGCACATGTTGTGACATCCTTTGCAGCAACTGATCCAGTACTCTTTCCACCACATCCTTGAATTTGGATTTGGAACCCTGAATAGCGTCTCTGATTTCTAACCATTCGGTGTATCCATAAATCCTTAAGAACTTGGCTTCTTGTCTCTCTGTTCTGTTCGTCCTTGTCATTCTTACACATACCTTTGGACCACCTCTGTTGGAGTGTCGCCCTTGGATAGTTGCATGAATTATTTTGGCTTCAGATCTTCGAAATTTCTGTCTGTCAGTGCACCAGTCAAGCTTTTTGTCTTTCTGCATTGTGGCTTCAGCGGACAGTGCACTAAGAATCTTTTGTTGAGCAAGGATTGGATCTACATTCAAATTTTCTTGTGCAAGTTCTCTCTGTACAAGAGCTTCAACGACCCTTTCACTCTTTTTTCAGGAGTTCCTTGGCCGCCTTGTCTTTCGCAGAGTCTTCCCTGAGTAATTTCCTTGCTAAAGCAAGATCATTCTCAGTTTGCTTTATTTCCTCATCCCTGATTCGTTGTGCTTCCAATGCTTGTTCTCTCTCTTCGCTCGACAGAAAGTAGAATTCATCTACCATCCTTATTGGTACAGCGTCAATGGGTTCAGCTTGAGGCACCCTTATTCTTCTTGCTTCGAATTCCATAAGGAACTTTATTCGCCTTTCTTCGTCTTCAGGCTCGCTTATGATTGGCTTTTGAATGCGATGCCTGGGAATAAGGCCCTCTTCTTCTTTAGAGTCAGTTTCTATTATGTACATAAACTGCTTTTCAGAGAAAGGTTCCTTCCATGAAGTAGAGTACTTTAGGGGACGGGGATCACTGAGGGAAGGGGAGGAGGAAAAAGAATTGTCAGAGAGAGTTTTTGTAGGTGAAGGAGGTGTGAGGGTTTCAGAGAGAGGTGTTATATAAGGGATAAGAAGAAGAGATACCTCATGAGTGGTCTCCCTCTCAGATATTGGGATAGTGGCATCCAGATCTACCACTTCTTTTCCTTTGCCTGAGGAACCGGACTGTCCTGAGAGGGATGTTGTCCGTCCCCCAAAGGCTCTTGATGAGCGACTCCAGGCCTAGACATTCTGAAGTGCTCTAAGGCACTTCCAATTTCATCGTCGTCTTCAACATCGTCCATTCTCCCATAATGAGGGATAGGATCTTCTTCTTCTTCTTCCTCATCATCTTCATCTTCAGCAGTCAACCCTTCAGGGAGGGATGATCCTCTCTGGTGGATGTAGGGAGGAATATTCTCTCCAGGGAACCTCTGGTTGGGCTCCGAGATGAGTTCATCTGCAAACTCTTTGTCACATCTCACCCCCTCGATGTTATCAGGAGGTAGACAATGCACCATCAGAGTGAGAACATTGTTCTGAACGTCCTTGAGAACCATTTCATTTTCCTGAAGCGTAGTCCGATCAGCAACAGTGAAGGAGGAACTAGCCTCAGAGAGCTTGGTGAGCATCTGTATCATGTCGGATTGAGTCTTTTGAATAGACTCAAGGACGTTTGCTTGAGCAGTAACCTTCTGCTCCAAGCTGGACAGGGTCTGATGAAGGGCCCTGTTGTCTTCATTTAGAGAGAAAACGTCAGTGATGAGGTTGCCGACGTTGGTCTTGATCGCTGGAGTCCCAACGATGCGTTTGAAGATGAGTTCAGTGGACGTCTGAAGGTTGTCCACCCTAGCCCTAGTGAGAGCACATTCCCTGACCAAATAGTCAACTGCAGGGAATGTAGGGTTGGGAAGGACAATTGGAGGAAAATCAGTGATGGGAGTTGGAAGCTTGGGAGCCGCCATTTCTGTCTTGACCTCTCTGAGTCGTGCAACAGTGGGATGGCCCTGAGGAGACTTTCCCATGTCCTTGCTGATGGGAGGAGCACTGGTGGTGGTGGTTGTCTCTGTCGCTGAGGAGAAGAGAGGAGCGACACCTGATGATGACATAGACAAAGTAGCCAAAAACACATCTGAATTAGATGATGGATGAAAAAATTTATTTTTCTCCTTGAGAGTATCATGAGGATTACTCTCAGGGACTACGTTTGCAGAGGTAGTGTCTTGAGGATCATTGACCA
This sequence comes from Silybum marianum, assembly GCA_036898165.1. Taxonomy (NCBI): domain Eukaryota; kingdom Viridiplantae; phylum Streptophyta; class Magnoliopsida; order Asterales; family Asteraceae; genus Silybum; species Silybum marianum. The sequence goes on from CM072539.1 coordinate 2,655,936, forward strand.
GTGTCTTAGAGTATCTGAGAGAGACACTCTGAGGTCCTTTTAAATTGGCCTTCCAAAACTCAGATTGCCTAAAAAATATTGAGGTTTGGACTGCGTGCATTTCAACATTATCAGGGATAGGGACAACTATCGCTGAATCATGTGCTGAGGTGAGGACCAAAGAAGAGGAGATAGAAGAAGATAAGAAGGCTATGAAAGTAGTACCTGATTCAGCTTCAGTAGAGCTGGCTATAACATCCTCAGTGACCGGAGCCCCTGAAGATGGAGGTAGTGCTGATGAAGCAACAACGGATGTAAAGACCGTTGAAGTGGTTGTGGCTGTAGTTGGTGTTGGTAGTACACCGAAATCAGAGAGGGTGGTCTTTGAGACCAACTTCTTTGGCTTCTTGGATGCGATGGTCTTTTTATGACCATCAGAAGGTTGTTTCCTCTTGGCAGCAGCAGCAGTAGCAGTGTCTGGGATGCTCGCTGTTGGGTTGGGCAGCGAGGTAGACACTAAGAGAGGGGATCCAATCACTTTCAGCATGTAGGGCGTGAAAGGAGCATCACCTGGACGTTCATCGATGTCCAGGGAATTCTTCCCCACTACGGAGAAGGAGTGTTCACTGACCTTCGGGTATTCCTCCCGAAAGGCAACCTCCAAGATTGTTGCGAAGAAACGAGGGTAGGGGATGACAGGGTGTCTGGTGGCAGCGTTGATGCGACTAACCATATCGCTAAAGATATAGTCAGCGTACTTGAGTTTGTGGCCAGTGTAGAGAGAGTAGGCAAGATCCTGAAAGTGCTTGCTTGCCTGATCATGTGAGCCAATCTTTGACCCAAGGCATTGGATTATCTGGGTAAAGATATATTGGCAACGAGCAGGCAATCTCTTCTTTTCAACCTTGGAACCCACCGTCTTCAGGGATGGATTCTCCAAGGCATAACCAATTGAGTCCAAGAAGGCATCTATCTGCATCTTGGTTGGTTCAGCGCCCCATTGTTCATTCTTGGCGCAGACAGAGAGACGCAGGGCCTCCCACAAGAACCCAGCAATGAAGGAGAAATAGCCAAGATCTAGAATCTTGAAGCCTATTGCAGAGAGCACGTTGCCCTTATCTGTTGTGAGATTCAGTGAGCCGTGTACCAGAGAGCTTGGAGATGAGAGGAGATGCCCACTAGGTTGTGGACGAAAGCGTACATCAGCGGGCACACTTTGATGAAGGTAGCTCCTTCAGCTAATTGAGGACAATCAGCTGGAATGTCTACCAATGCAATGTAATTGCAAGATTTGAAAACAGCTTTCTCCAAGGGGAAGTGGCAGGTTGGTGCAGCGACCAGAGTGTTGTCTTCAGTAGCTGAGGTTGCAGCGGTCTTACTTGTAGAGGCCATTTCTGTAGGAAAAATGGGAACACCAAAGAGATAATTCATGGTTTTATACATGAATGTATAAACCAGAGTTTGGTATAAAGAGTACCAAATGTAAGATTCAAAGAAACAAGTATTTTGATGAACAAGATCAAAATGCTTGTTATAAAAACAATAAAATAGAAGATTATTAAAAAACTGAGAAGATAAATAAAAAAAATGGATAAAACTTTAAGAATGAAGTCTTCTGTTCTAAGGAAAGAACTTAGAACAGGGTTTTGATAATAGAAAACTTTTTAATTTTAATCCAGATTAGTTTTATTCTCTTTCTAAAACATGTTTTTATATCATTTTAGAAGATTTAAGGAGAAGAAGATGTGAAACAAGATGTTTCTAGTCTTAAGTAAAGGTTTAGATCAAACCTCAGTTGATTTCGAGAAGGAAAAAGACACAAATGCGTGTTCTTGGTGTTCTTAAGAATACTTGAAGGTTCGAAGGTACTTTTGCCTTTTTGGAGAGTTATGAAAGCGGAAGGAATCAAGTAAGGCAAATGAATTGCTTAAATAGCAAGAGGAGAGAGAAAGAAGGAGTGCGAAACGACGGTTTTAGCTTTTTGAAAAAGAAATGATGACCTGGCGCACGTTCCAGGAAAGGAGTTGGAATTGAAACGTCGCGGTCCGTCATGTGTCAGAAAAAGATCTGACGTGTCCTTTTCTTATATTTAAAAGATTATAATGATAATTATCCATAAGGAAGGTTTATCATTACTAAGTTTAAAAAATCTTCATCACTGATAATAAAGGATTGTCAGTGAAGGGTTTTAGTTTTCAGAGATTCATTCTTTGATGAGAAAAGATATCAAAGAGTGATAAAGATTTGAAGATAATACCTAAGGAGATAACAAAGATATCGCTGAATCAGAGTTCAGTGAATGGAGAGTTTGAAGGCTTTATTTGTATCCCTTGTTGTTATCACTGAATAAGAAATTATTCAGCGTTCAACATACCAAGTTCGCTGATAAGTAGATTGAATCTAGTTTCATCAAGAGGCTTGGTGAAAAGATCAGCGAGCTGATATTCAGTGGGTACAAAATGAAGCTCAATTTCACCATTCATCACATGATCTCTGATAAAGTGATATCAGATCTCAATGTGCTTGGTTTTTGAGTGAAGTACAGGGTTGTTAGCAATGGCAATAAAACTAGTACTATCACAATAGATAGGAATTTTAGAGAGCTTGAGATCGTAGTCTCTGAGTTGATTTCTCATCCAAAGGATTTGAGCACAACAACTACTAGCGGCTACATATTCAGCTTCAGTGGTGGAGGTGGACACTGAGTTTTGCTTTTTACTTGTCCAACTAAGTAATTTTCCACCTAGCAGCTGACACCCACCAGTGGTGCTCTTTCTATCTATCTTACAACCTACAAAATCACTGTCAGAATAACCAATTAGATCAAATCATGAGCCATTGGGATACCAAAGACCTAGATTTTGAGTTCCTTTCAGGTATCTGAAGATTCACTTTACAGCGATTAGGTGGGATTCCTTCAGTTCAACTTGCTACAGAGCTCAGAGACATGTAGAATACATGATGTCTGGCCTACTCGCTGTAAGATACAACAGAGATCCAATCATCCCTCGATAGGCAGTGACATTGACTGGTTTCCCATTGGGATCCTTGTTCAAAGTCAGAGGAGGCGCCATAGGGGTCTTCATCGCTGAGCATTGATTCATATCGAATTTATTCATCATGTCTTTAACATATTTGCTTTGAAAAATAAAGATTCCTTTGTCAGATTGCTTAATCTGCAAGCCTAAAAAATATGTTAGTTCACCCATGATACTTATTTTATATTGTTTTTGCATTCTTGCAGCGAAACGAGTACATAGTTTGGGTCTTGTGGAACCAAAGATAATGGCATCAACATATATCTGAGCGAGTATAGAATGACCTTTATATTTTCTTAAAAACAGAGGTTTGGTCAATTTTTACACGAACAAATTTTTCTTTAAGAAGAAATTTTGAAATGGTATCATACAAAGCTCTAGGAGCTTGTTTTAACCCGTAAAGAGCTTTTTCAAGTTTAAAAACATAACCAGGATGGTTAGGGTCTAAGAAACCAGGGGGTTGTTCAACATAAACTTCCTCGCTGAGTTTTCCATTTAGAAAAGCACTTTTAACATCCATTTGAAAAACTTTGAAGTCTTTATGGGCAACATAAGCTAAAAAGAGTCTTATGGCTTCTAAACGAGCAACAGGTGTAAAGGTTTCATCATAATCAATCCCTTCTTCCTGTCTATAACCTTGAGCAACAAGTCTAGCCTTATTGCGAATTATAGTCCCGTTTTCATCTAGCTTATTTCTGAAAACCCATTTGGTTCCTATGACAGTTTTATTAGAGGGTCTAGGAACAAGATTCTAAACTTTATTTCTACGAAATTCAGTTAGTTCTTCTTGCATAGCTGAAATCCAACTAGGATCAGAGATAGCTTGATCTATCTTTTTAGGTTCAGAGAGAGAAATGAAGTTAACATAAAGACAAATATTACCTATACCTCTACGTGTTTTGATACCTGCATTGGGATCACCAATAATTTAATTTATTGGATGATTTGCAGTCCATCGCTGAGCTGATGGTTGAGAAGAGAGATCAACAGCTGATTCAGCGACTTGTTCTTCAGTTTATGGAATAGGACTTGTTGTTTCAGCAACAGGTACTTCATTTAGAATCAATTCAGGGGATTGATTTTCAGATATAGTTTGATTGTTCACTGAGGAATTTCCAAGAGAGGAGTCAGGAACAGGAATCTGATTAATTGGAGTAACATTCATCCCTGAAGATGGATGATTGTCAGTTGAAGGATTTACAGGGATTTCATCATCACATTCTTCAGTAGGAGGTTGATTGCTGAAATATGTTTCAGGTTCCCCATAATGAGATCTCATCCAGGCATTCAATTCTTCATCGTTATCATGAGAATGAGAAGCATGAATGGGACGAGATTCATCAAAGTTAACATGCATGGATTGTTCAACATGTTGTCTTCTTTTGTTGAAGACTCTGAAGGATTTAGATACAGAGGAGTATCCAAGAAATATACCATCGTCAACTTTTGGATCAAATTTACCCAAATGATATCTGTCATTCAGAATGTAACATCTACATCCAAAAATATGCAAATATTTCAGAGTAGGTCTTCTCCCATGAAACAATTCATAGGGGGTCTTCTTAAATAGCTTAACGATCAGAGATCGATTTTGAGTGAAGCACGCTGTGTTGACTGCTTCAGCCCAGAACTGAGTAGGTAGATCGATTCTGACGTGGAGAACGGACTCCAAATTCTCAATCCATGTCAGTAATCCAACAGCTCCTTCAGTTCCATGGAATTCTTTCGGGTTGCAGGTCCTAAAAGCATTGTATGTGCATTCCCTATCTTGACTTGCTCCAGATCCTCAGTTGTTTCCCGAATTAGCATTTTGACCCGCTGCCACTTGACTAAGGATGTTCGGAAGTTCCGCAATGAGTTGCTCAGGCACAAGTCGCGCGATCCCGGAGTTTTCTCTCCTCGAAGGCATTTTCTTTAGGCATTGGTTCCTATTGAGGTTGGGTCATATTACTATTACTATATGTGCTGAGTCTACCTAACTAAATTATGCATATAAAACACTCGCATCATAAAATCATAGGTTTAGAATCACATAACTTCAATATCCAGCAAAAATAATTCCCAAAAGACAGCAAATATGTTAGAGTTCTAAATAGTGAGCTACATGCCACCAAAATAAGTTTCCAAGTTTAACCAACAAAGTAGTCAAAAAGTTCTCTCCTAGGTTGACTAGTCACATAGCCTGAGGAGGCAGCAGAGTACTTAGCAGGGGTGGATGAGTGAGACAGTGAACTGCGATAGTTACACATTTAATAAATGTCAAAAACATTTTGTAAAGAGTTTGGTATAAAGAGTACCAAATGTAAGATTCAAAGAAACAAGTATTTTGATGAACAAGATCAAAATGCTTGTTATAAAAACAATAAAATAGAAGATTATTAAAAAAATGAGAAGATAAATAAAAAAAATGGATAACACTTTAAGAATAAAGTCTTCTGTTCTAAGGAAAGAACTTAGAACATGGTTTTGATAATAGAAAACTTTTTAAGTTTAATCCAGATTAGTTTTATTCTCTTTCTAAAACATGTTTTTATATCATTTTAGAAGATTAAAGGAGAAGAAGATGTGAAACAAGATGTTTCTAGTCTTAAGTAAAGGTTTAAATCAAACCTCAGTTGATTTCGAGAAGGAAAAACACACAAATGCGTGTTCTTGGTGTTCTTAAGAATACTTGAAGGTTCGAAGGTACTTTTGCCTTTTTGGAGAGTTATGAAAGCGGAAGGAATCAAGTAAGGAAAATGAATTGCTTAAATAGCAAGAGGAGAGAGAAAGAAGGAGTGCTAAACGACGGTTTTAGCTTTTTGAAAAAGAAATGATGACCTGGCGCACGTTCCAAGAAAGGAGTTGGAATGGAAACGTCGCGGTCCGTCATGTGTCAGAAAAAGATCTGACGTGTCCTTTTCTGATATTTAAAAGATTATAATGATAATTATCCATAAGGAAGGTTTATCATTACTAAGTTTAAAAAATCTTCATCACTGATAATAAAGGATTGTCAGTGAAGGGTTTTAGTTTTCAGAGATTCATTCTTTGATGAGAAAATATATCAAAGAGTGATAAAGATTTGAAGATAATACCTGAGGAGATAACACAGATGTCGTTGAATCAGAGTTCAGTGAATGGAGAGTTTGAATGCTTTATTTGTATCCCTTGTTGTTATCACTGAATAAGAAATTATTCAGCGTTCAACATACCAAGTTCGCTGATAAGTAGATTGAATCTAGTTTCATCAAGAGGCTTGGTGAAAAGATCAGCGAGCTGATATTCAGTGGGTACAAAATGAAGCTCAATTTCACCATTCATCACATGATCTCTGATAAAGTGATATCAGATCTCAATGTGCTTGGTTTTTGAGTGAAGTACAGGGTTGTTAGCAATGGCAATAACACTAGTACTATCACAATAGATAGGAATTTTAGAGAGCTTGAGATCGTAGTCTCTGAGTTGATTTCTCATCCAAAGGATTTGAGCACAACAACTACTAGCGACTACATATTCAGCTTCAGTGGTGGAGGTGGACACTGAGTTTTGCTTTTTACTTGTCCAACTAAGTAATTTTCCACCTAGCAGCTGACACCCACCAGTGGTTCTCTTTCTATCTATCTTACAACCTGCAAAATCACTGTCAGAATAACCAATTAGATCAAATCTTGAGCCTTTGGGATACCAAAGACCTAGATTTTGAGTTCCTTTCAGGTATCTGAAGATTCGCTTTACAGCGATTAGGTGGGATTCCTTCGGTTCAACTTGCTACAGAGCTTAGAGACATGTAGAATACATGATGTCTGGCCTACTCGCTGTAAGATACAACAGAGATCCAATCATCCCTCGATAGGCAGTGACATTGACTGGTTTCCCATTGGGATCCTTGTTCAAAGTCAGAGGAGGCGCCATAGGGGTCTTCATCGCTGAGCATTGATTCATATCGAATTTATTCATCATGTCTTTAACATATTTGCTTTGAAAAATAAAGATTCCTTTGTCAGATTGCTTAATCTGCAAGCCTAAAAAATATGTTAGTTCACCCATGATACTTATTTTATATTGTTTTTGCATTCTTGCAGCGAAACGAGTACATAGTTTGGGTCTTGTGGAACCAAAGATAATGGCATCAACATATATCTGAGCGAGTATAGAATGACCTTTATATTTTCTTAAAAACAGAGGTTTGGTCAATTTTTACACGAACAAATTTTTCTTTAAGAAGAAATTTTGAAATGGTATCATACAAAGCTCTAGGAGCTTGTTTTAACCCGTAAAGAGCTTTTTCAAGTTTAAAAACATAACCAGGATGGTTAGGGTCTAAGAAACCAGGGGGTTGTTCAACATAAACTTCCTCGCTGAGTTTTCCATTTAGAAAAGCACTTTTAACATCCATTTGAAAAACTTTGAAGTCTTTATGGGCAACATAAGCTAAAAAGAGTCTTATGGCTTCTAAACGAGCAACAGGTGTAAAGGTTTCATCATAATCAATCCCTTCTTCCTGTCTATAACCTTGAGCAACAAGTCTAGCCTTATTGCGAATTATAGTCCCGTTTTCATCTAGCTTATTTCTGAAAACCCATTTGGTTCCTATGACAGTTTTATTAGAGGGTCTAGGAACAAGATTCTAAACTTTATTTCTACGAAATTCAGTTAGTTCTTCTTGCATAGCTGAAATCCAACTAGGATCAGAGATAGCTTGATCTATCTTTTTAGGTTCAAAGAGAGAAATGAAGTTAACATAAAGACAAATATTACCTATACCTCTACGTGTTTTGATACCTGCATTGGGATCACCAATAATTTGATTTATTGGATGATTTGCAGTCCATCGCTGAGCTGGTGGTTGAGAAGAGAGATCAACAGCTGATTCAACGACTTGTTCTTCAGTTTATGGAATAGGACTTGTTGTTTCAGCAACAGGTACTTCATTTAGAATCAATTCAGGGGATTGATTTTCAGATATAGTTTGATTGTTCACTGAGGAATTTCCAAGAGAGGAGTCAGGAACAGGAATCTGATTAATTGGAGTAACATTCATCCCTGAAGATTGATGATTGTCAGTTGAAGGATTTACAGGGATTTCATCATCACATTCTTCAGTAGGAGGTTGATTGCTGAAATATGTTTTAGGTTCCCCATAATGAGATCTCATCCAGGCATTCAATTCTTCATCGTCATCATGAGAATGAGAAGCATGAATGGGACGAGATTCATCAAAGTTAACATGCATGGATTCTTCAACATGTTGTCTTCTTTTGTTGAAGACTCTGAAGGATTTAGATACAGAGGAGTATCCAATAAATATACCATCGTCAGCTTTTGGATCAAATTTACCCAAATGATCTCTGTCATTCAGAATGTAACATCTACATCCAAAAATATGGAAATATTTCAGAGTAGGTCTTCTCCCATGAAACAATTCATAGGGGGTCTTCTTAAATAGCTTAACGATCAAGGATCGATTTTGAGTGAAGCACGCTGTTTTGACTGCTTCAGCCCAGAACTGAGTAGGTAGATCGATTCTGACGTGGAGAACGGACTCCAAATACTCAATCCACGTCAGTAATCCAACAGCTCCTTCAGTTCCATGGAATTCCTTCGGGTTGCAGGTCCTAAAAGCATTGTATGTGCATTCCCTATCTTGATTTGATCCAGATCCTCAGTTGTTTCCCAAATTAGCATTTTGACCCGCTGCCACTTGACTAAGGATGTTTGGAAGTTCCGCGATGAGTTGCTCAGGCACAAGTCGCGCGATCCCGGAGTTTTCTCTCCTCGAAGGCATTGTCTTTAGGCATAGGTTCATATTGAGGTTGGGTCATATTACTATTACTATATGTGCTGAGTCTACTTAACTAAATTATGCATATAAAACACTCGCATCATAAAATCATAGGTTTTGAATCACATAACTTCAATATCCAGCAAAAATAATTCCCAAAAGACAGCAAATATCTTAGAGTTCTAAATAGTGAGCTACATGCCACCAAAATAAGTTTCCAAGTTTAACCAACAAACTAGTCAAAAAGTTCTCTCCTAGGTTGACTAGTCACATAGCCTGAGGAGTCAGCAGAGTACTTAGCAGGGGTGGATGAGTGAGACAGTGAACTGCGATAGTTACACATATAATAAATGTCAAAAACATTTTGTAATACTTATGTGTACTCATATAAAATCATATTTTCCAATTTGAATTATGATGTTTTCCGATCTAAGCTGACTTTTAGTATAACTAGTCCAAGTCCCTTCTTATTCATACCATATTTAGACATAGGTGATCAGGCTTTGCCTAATTATGATATGTTAGAACGATGTCTATTCTAGTTATACTAGTAGTAGGTTTTTAAATTTTTAAATTTATCTAAGGAAACGATAAAATGGTTATAGTTTATGGTTTTTGTTAGAAAACCGGTGTTCTCTATAACCTAAGGCTCTTATACCAAGTCTGTCACACCCCGCTAAAGCGGAAACACGAGGTACGACAGTTCTAGGTTTCACAACAATAGGAATATAAACACCAACCACACATATATAATTAAAACGTAGAAGTTTAAAGTTTAAAAGTTTACAACCCGACTACTTGAACTTTAACAACAAATTACATCAATTTGGATATATAAAATGTCTTGATTGGTGTTCCACAAAAATAAGCTAAGCTTGATCGGTTACCTTCTTATTTTCCTGTAAAGCATGTTAAAACAGAAGGGTCAACTACAAAGAGTTGGTGAGTTCACAGGTTTCCAAATGCAAAAAACATTTTATATGCAAGGTATAAAAATAGCTGTAAATCCCAGTATATGCAAGCACAATGATTATGTCGAATAAAACGATAAGAACGCGGATATTAGAGAAGCTTCGTAGTCAGATAGCTCACTTATACAGTTACAATATGATTTGACAGTATTTAGGCTTTCTTAGTTATCGACTAATAACTCACACCTTAATGAATAGCCTAATACTCCTATTTATATTAAACCATTAATCTATATAAGGAAGGTGAGTGTTTTAGGCATTATACAATTGCCATTTACAAGATAATTATCCTTTCCTTATATTAAACCTTCCTAATTTTGACTTTATTGACTTTGTACATTTGGTCCTTCATGTCTTCAATAGTTGTCATCTCGGATACAATAATTTCAGACCTAACAATCTCCCCCTTTGTATTCGAGATTACAATTCAACAAATCAGCACTCTTCTTTTGAAGATCATGAAACTTTTGTCAACAAGTCTTTATTTTGAATCTTTTGCTCCCCCTACGAAAATGATCTCTTGTAATCTTCGTTGCTCCCCCTTAACATTAGCATGATTGGAAAAATCGAAAGAGCCGTGATGTCGTAGCATATAAACTTGTCGGGTCAGGTGATGTCGATGAAAAAAAATCTTGGGCCAAGTAGATTCGACAAGAATTGATGTCGGGCCAAGATGAGTCGATGAAAATTTATGTCGGGTCTTAAACACTCGATAAGTCTTCAACAAAAAATAATCTCGGGTCAAGTTGAATCGATGAAAATTTATGTCGGGTCTTAAGCACTCGATAAGTCTTCAACTTTATCTTCAGCAGTCGACAAAATCATTTTACAGCATTTGTCATCTTCCTTGACACGACAAATTCAGTATTCAACAAACCATCATTTGTCATCTTCCTTTTCTCATGTCGTGTCTTTGATATACATTCTCTCCCCCTCAGAATGATAAGGAGAATCCAAATCATTATGAATAACCAAAGACAAAAAAATAGTTAACTAATGAAACGTGTAAAACTAACATACAGAAGCACGTGAAGCAACTGTTATCACTTAATCAAAATAAATTTTAATTAAGTGGCCTATATGCAGTGTTGGCAGCGGGTTGGCACAGATAGGACTTCTAGTTATCATAGAAGTAAGTTATAAAATTAGCTTCTCAAACAGTTCCGGCATAAAACGAAGATATGCTTGAGGATTCACAAAGACTCGTGCAATGTGTAGAAAGAATTTATGCATTAAATGCTAATTTTTAAGGCTCAAAATGTGAAAATACATTTCACAGACTCAATGTGCATTGAATGTGAAGTTCGGAGACCGGAGGTGTGTCTTCCTTTTTCAATATCTTAATCTTCCGAGTGAAGAAAAGATAGCAGATATGCTTATTCTCCGTGATATATGAAACAAATATATTTTGTGAGATACTTGAGTAGTTGGGTGGGGTGACACAAGTTATCGACATTGGGTCCATGTCTAGTTCAATATTCATCTCCAAGGAATTGAGAATGAATAGATTGTGTGGCTACCCGGATAACTGTTTAGGTTTGGTGAAGACCAATTTTCTTTGAAGTCTTGTCACACCCTCACATTTTTCTTTTATCTCACAAGCACTCAATTTTATTTTAATCATTCCCTTTCAGGATATCTAACCTAGGAATGTGTTTCATGGCTAGGTCCTTCTGGCTTTGGATTGACCATAGAAACTTCTAATTCTATTCTTAACACACAAAGAGTTAAAACATTAAAATCCGAGTTCTGAACTAATGTATTCAGAAGTCATAATGCAATGTAAAACGGGTTAAGAGCAGGTCCATAGCTGAGATACTATGAAGCTAAACAATAAATAAAAAATTGTAAAAAATGTGGTACTTCCCCTCAAATTGTAGCATACCCTTTGGAAAGATTTTTATGTGATGTGAATATTCGAAATTTAGCACACACATGACGTACCTACAAAAGAGATTAAAAAGATTTTGGTACCCAAGATTTGTTGGGTCCTCGGAGGTTAGCTTTTGATGCAACAAATGGGGAAGTGGGGATACTGTATGTACCATACCATTTATGATCAAACCTTTGATTGACATAATGAGAGTTGTAAGAAGAGTGCATGTTAGGAAAACAACCATAATCATAAGAGAAAGAATTTAATTGCATAAAGTCATTGACACTGCAATTCGAGCAACAAATTTTATTCCGAGAAAAATGAATTAAATGTTTAACAGAACGAATCGTGCAAGGAAATTGAAAATTTCGATTGGTTCTTTTAACATTAGGAAATTTTGAATAATAAGAGTTGTCGTTTTTGCGAGATGATGACTTCGGAGCACTTTTGCCTTTTTCGACCCAAACTTGCTTTAAAGTTCGAAAAGCTGAACCACGTTTAGCATTTTTTACATAATGAGAATTGATGGGTTTGGAAAAGTGAGTTTGATCCTTTTGGTTAGAATGAGTGTAATGCATTTGACTTGTGGAACACTCATTCGGATCCGTTGGAAGTAAAACTGATTCAATTGGCTTTTTGCCTTTGTCCAAAAACTCCGTATGATTTGGAAGTGTATGATTGAAGTCAAAATCGACATTTATGTAATCTAACTGTTCCATGGATTTAAGGTTCGATGAGGAATCAGTGTACTCGTCAAAACGAGGCATTTCCTCAAGAAAGTCTTAGTCATCATCAATTTGGTCGGAAGAATGGGAACATTTTTGTTTAGGAGGAATATAGTTTGGATCTAATTTAAACAATTCCTCGCAATCATCTAAGTAATTGCTAACGAAAGCTTTACACGAAGAAATATTGGAAATAGAATCATTTTCGTGATTGTTGTTTAATTGTAAAGCCTCATTTTCCAATTTCTGAATTTTTAAAATAAATGCCTCTTTTTCCTTTTCTAACGAAGAACGTTCATGTTCCAACACTTTTTCAAGTTGAATAATTTTCTTTTTTAAGAATAAAGTGGGAATGTAGAGTTTATTAGTTTGAAGTTCTTCGTCAGTATAAGAAGGAAAATAATCATTACGAAGTGTTGGTCCCTAAAGGGTCTACAAGAGTTCAATCAAGAGAGAACAGTTTGTAGAAGGGGGGGGGGGGGGTTGAATACAAACACATACAGATTTTGGTTTTTAAATGAGTTTATTGAAAATAAACAAATTTACAGTTACAAGCGGAATAAGAACAAGTTTAACACCTATTCTATTGTAACTAAGAAACACTAAGTTTGATGCACAAGAAGATGAAAGAAAGAATAAAGAAGGTATAGGTTACAAAGAAGCATGCATTAAGATGAAGAAGATATCTCCATCTTATTTATACCCGTTTGCATTTAATGCAAGACAAAAGGTATATGCCACGTGTCAAGCTTGGATAGGAAGCTTGTCCTTGCTAATAAGACAACCATGCTTTTGGCCGAATATGAACAGTACCATATCAGATATGATGGGGGACATAAGAGACAAGTCGTACGTCCTTTTCTGACATGGTTCTAGGTTTGACTTTTGTGCATCGAGGATAAGATCAATCTTTAATCTTGCAAAGGAAGCTTCATTTGATCGCTGATACTGAATCTTCAAGGATGAACTTCAGTATCGCTGAGGCTTCACACGACTTCACACTTTGAGTAGACAATCGCTGCTATCGCTGAACCGCTTCAATTCACTTAGCTGATTATCTCTTTCTTCAGCTAGGGTCTTTGACTTTCGCTGAATGGTCTTCTAGTGTGATAGTTGATCTTCAGATCTTCAGAGATAAGCCTGTTATTCCTTGATCTTCATCGATCGCTGATGGTTATCAGCGTGTGCTATCGCTGAATATGAATAGAAGCTTATACAATGGAATTTCACTAAGTATTAAAAAAGGAATCATATTCAAATTATTTAACAGGAGTTATGATCAACAATCTCCCCCTATTTGATTATGATTAAGTAATATAGGAAAATTGCTTTAAGAGACTAGTAAGGACTTAGGAAACATTTAAAGAAAAATTTTCTAAGTACTAATCTGTAAAGTCTTTTTCAGCTAGTCTACTATCTGAATTGAGTTTCATTTATAAGGATATGAAAGAACAATTTTTACAAGTAAATAAGCTTAAAGTACATTCACTGATTGATTTTTCAGAGTGAAAGATCAGTGAGTTAAGATAGTGTAACGAAAATAGAACTCTTATGTTCATTGTCCCTTTTACTATTTTCAGGGATCTTTTCAGTACTAGAATGGAGTAAAGTACTCTGATTGAATTTCATTAAATATAATCTGAAGAAGTTACAGAGAAATGAAATTACAATAATAAAAGTAAAGTACTTGTACACTGAAGAAATATTACAAAGGAAATAGAAATCTATAACTAGTCAGAGATATTCTTGTTTCGTCTTTGTAACTCATTCTCATAAAGTGTCTTCTGTCGATTCATCAGAGGGGTATCTGACCAGCAGCGCCAAAGCGTGATCTTCATGAGAGAGGATGGTGCCTTGTGAATCTCTTGGTTTCTGAAGAGTCCTAAGAATCCTTCATTATCCAAGAATACCATACCAGGTTCAGGCAGTGAGATGATTTCATCTTCTTCATATCTTCGGTCTTGAGGGAGAGAGGTACAAAGCATTGATATATCAGGGAGCTCAAGATGACCAAGAATGCTTTGATAATCAAATTTAGTTTCATGCTCATTCTTAGCACTTGAACTTCCTTCAGCAGTTGATCTTTTCTTCTTAGATGATTCAGGGAGAGGGGGAACTTGGACATGTTGTGACATTCTTTGTAGCAACTGATCCAGCACACTGTCCACCACGTCCTTGAATTTGGATTTGGAACCCTGAATGGCGTCTCTGATTTCTAACCATTCAGTGTATCCATAAATTCTTAAGAATTTTGGCTTCTTCTCTCTCTGTTCTGTTCATCCTTGTCATTCGTACATATACCTCTGTTGGAGTGTCGCCCTTGTATAGTTGCATGAATGATTTTGGCTTCAGATCTTCAAAATTTCAGTCTGTTAGTGCACCAATCAAGCTCTTTGTCTTTCTGCATAGTGGCTTCAGCGGATAGTGCACTTAGAATCTTCTGTTGAGCAAGAATTGGACCTACATTCAAATTTTCTTGTGCAAGTTCTCTGTACAAGCGCTTCAGCGACCCTTTCACTCTTTTTCAGTTGATCTCTGGCCGCCTTATCTCTTGCAGAGTCTTCTCTGAGCAACTTCCTTGCTAAAGCAAGATCATTCTCAGTTTGCTTTATTTCCTCATCCCTGATCCTTTGTGCTTCCAATGCTTGTTCTCTCTCTTCTCTGGACAGAAAGTAGAATTCATCTACCATCCTTATTGGTACGGCTTCAATAGGTTTAGCTTCAGGCACCCTTATTCTTCTAGCCTCGAATTCATTAAGGAATTTTATTCGCCTTTCTTCTTCTTCAGGCTCGCTTATGATCGACTTTTGAACGCGACGCTTGGGAATAAGGCCTTCTTCTTCTTTAGAGTCAGTTTCTATTATGTACATAAACTGAGGGAAAGAGAGGAGGAAATAGTATTGTCAGAGGGAGTTTTTGTAGGTGAAGGAGGTGTGGGAGTTTCAGAGAGAGGAGTTATGAAAGGGATAAGAGTAAGAGATACCTCATGAGTAGTCTCCCCCTCAGATATAGGGATAGTGGTATCCAGATCTACCACTTCTTTTCCTTTGCCTGAGGGACCGGATTATCCCTGAGAGGGTTGTGGTCCGTCCCCCAAGGGCTCTTGATGAGCGACTCCAGGCCTTGACAATCTGAAGTGCTCTAAGGCACTTCCAATGTCATCGTCGTCTTCATCATCATCCATCCCCCTATAGTGAGGGATAGGTTCTTCTTCTTCTTCTTCTTCTTCTTCTTCTTCTTCTTCTTCTTCTTCTTCTTCTTCTTCTTCAGCTTCAGCCCGCTGGATGTATGGAGAAATTCTCTCTCCAGGGAACCTCTGGTTATGCTCCGAGATGAGTTCGTCAGCGAACTCTTTGGCACATCTCTCCCCCTCAATGTTATCAGGAGGTAGACAATGCACCATCAGAGTGCGAACATTCGTCTAAATGTCCTTTAGCTTCCCATCATTATCCTGAAGCGTGGTGCGATCAGCAGCATTGAAAGAAGAGGAACTTGCCTCAGAGAGCTTTGTGAGCATCTGCATCATATCGGATTGAGTCTTTTGAATAGACTCAAGGACGTTTGCTTGAGCAGTAACTTTCTGCTCCAGGCTTGTCAGGGTCTGATGGAAGGCCCTGTTATCTTCTTTCAGGCCGAAAACGTCAGAGATGAGGTTGCTGACGTTAGTCTTGATCGCTGGAGTACCAACGATCCGTTTGAAGATTAGCTCGGCAGACGTCTGAAGGTTGTCCACCCTGGCCCTTGTGAGAGCACATTCCTTGACCAGATAGTTAATTGCAGGGAATGTAGGGTTGGGAAGGACAATGGGAGGTAGCTCAGTGACTGGAGTGGGAAGCTTGGGAGTAGCCATCTCTTGCTTCACGTCTCTGATCCGAGCAGCGCTGGGAGGACCCTGAGGAGACTTCCCCATATTCTTGCTGATGGGAGGAGCGCTGGTGGTGGTGATTGTCGTCGCTGAAGATGGAATAGAAGCCACACCTGATGATGACATAGATAAAGATCCCAAAAACACATCCGGATTAGAAGATGGATGAAAAAATGTATGTTTCTCCCTGAGAGTATCATGAGGATTACTCTTAGGGACCACATTTGCAGAGGCAGTGTCTTGAGGATCACTGACCAGTGTCTTAGAATATCTGAGAGAGATACTCTGAGTTCCTTGTAATTTGGCCTTCCAAAACTCAGATTGCCTAAACAATATTGAGGTTTGGACTGCGTGCATTTCAGCATTATCTGGGATAGGGACAACTATCGCTGAGTCACTTGCTGAGGTGAGGACCAAAGAAGAGGAGATAGAAGTAGATAAGAAGGCAGTGAAAGTAGTACCTGATCCAGCTTCAGCGGAGCCGGCTAAAACACCCTTAGTGACCGGAGTCGCTGATGATGTAGGTCGTGCTGATGAAGCAACAATGGTTGAGATGAACGTTGAAGTGGCTGAGGTTTTAGGTGGTGTTGGTAGTACACCAAAATCAGAAAGAGTGGTCTTTTGAGAGACCATCTTCTTTGGCTTCTTGAGTTTGGTTGCGATGGTCTTTTTATGACCATCGGTTGGTTGCTTCCTCTTAACAGCGGCAGCAGTGTCTGGGTTACTCGATGTTGGGTTGGATAGCGAGGTGGACACTGGAAGAGGAGCTCCGATCACCTGCAGCATGTAAGGAGTGAAAGGAGCATCACCTGGACGTTCCTCAATGTCCAGGGACTTCTTCCCTACGACAGAGAAGGAGTGACCGCCGACCTTCGGGTATTCTTCCCCGAAGGCAACTTTTCCATTATGGTCGAGAAGAAGCGAGGATAAGGGATGATGGGATGTCTGGTGGCGGCGTTGATGCGACTAACCATGTCGCTGAAGATGTAGTCAGCGTAGTTGAGGTTGTGGCTGGTGCAGAGGGAGTATGCAAGATCTTGAAAGTGCTTGCTCGCTTGGTCGTGCTAGCCATTCTTCGACCCAAGGCATTGGATCACCTGGGTGAAGATGTATTGCCAGCGAGCAGGTAGCCTTTTCTTCTCTACCTTAGAACCTAACGTCTTCAGAGAGGTATTCTCCCAAGCATATTCGATAGAGTCCAAGAGTGCATCGATTTGCATCTTGGTGGGTTCAGCGCCCCATTGTTGATTCTTTGCGCGTACAAGGAGACGCAGAGCCTTCCTGAGAAACCCAGCAGTGAAAGAGAAGAAACCAAGATCTGGAATCTTGAATCCAATAGCAGGGAGTTCGGTTCCCTTATCAGTTGTTAGCATGGTACAGTGAGCCGTGTACCATAGGGCTTGGAGATGAGAAGAGATGCCCACTGGGTTGTGGACGAAAGCGTAGATCAGTGGACACGCCTGGATGAAGTTTGCTCCTTCAGCGAATTGAGGGCGGTCTGCAGGGATCTCCACCAATGCAATGTAGTTGCATGACTTGAAGACGGCTCTTTCCAAGGGAAAATGACAGGTTGGTGCAGCGACCAAGGTAGTGTCTTCAGCAGCAGAGGTTACAGCGGTCTTACTTGCAGAGGCCATTATTGTGGGAAAGATAGGAACACCAAGAAGGTAAATCATGGTTTTATACATAAATGTATAAACCAGCGTTTGGTATAAAGAATACCAAATTTAAGATCAAAGAGAACAAATATTTTGATGAATAATATCAAAATGCTTGTTATAAACAATATAAAAAAACCTTAGGTAAATGGATAAAATTTTAAAAAATAGTCTTCTGTTCTAAGGAAAGAACTTAGAACAAGGTTTTTATAAAGGAAAACCTTTTAAGTTTGATCCAGATTATCTTTATTTTTGTTTATAAGAAATGTTTTTATATCATTTTTAGAGTTTTAAGGAGAAGAAGAGGTGAAACAAAATGTTTCCAGTCATAATTCAAGGTTTAGATCAAACCTTAGTTGATTTCGAGAAGAAAACACACAAATGTGTGTTCTTGGTGTTCTTGAGAAAACTTGAAGATTTGAATGTTTCTTTTGCCTTTTAGGAGAGTTGTGAAAGCGGAAGGAATAAAGTAAGACAAAAGAGATGCTTAAATAGCAAGAGGAGAGAGAAAGAAAGGATTGCTAAACGACGGTTTTAGCTTTTTGAAAAAGAAATGATGACCTGGCGCACGTTCCAAGAAAGGAGTTGGAATGGAAACGTCGCGGTCCGTCGTGTGTCAGAAAAAGGTCTGACGTGTCCTTTTCTTTATTTTTAAAAGATTATAATGATAATTATCCATAAGGAAGGTTTATCATTATTAATTTTAGAAAAATCTTCATCACTAATAATAAAGGATTATCAGTGAGGAGTTTTAATTTTAAGAGAGACATTCTTTGATGAGAAAAGATATCAAAGAGTGATAAATATTAGAAGATAATACCTGAGGAGATGGCCCAAATATCGCTGAATCAGAGTTCAGAGAGTGGAAAGTTTGAAAGCTTTATTTGTATCCCTTGTTGGTCACCGAATAATAAATTATTCAGCGTTCAAAATACCAAGTTCGCTGATGAGTAGATTGAATCTAGTTTCATCAAGAGGCTTGGTGAAAAGATCAGCAAGCTGATATTCAGTAGGTACAAAATGGAGCTCAACTGCACCATTCATCACATGATCTCTGATAAAGTGATATCGGATCTCAATGTGCTTGGTTTTGGAGTGAAGTACAGGGTTGTTAGCAATGGCAATAGCACTAGTACTATCACAATAAATAAGAGTTTTAGAGAGCTTGAGATTGTAGTCTCTTAGTTGATTTATCATCCAAAGGATTTGAGCACAACAACTACCAGCGGCTACATACTCAGCTTCAGCGGTGGAAGTGGACACTGAGTTTTGCTTTTTACTTGTCCAACTTATTAGCTTTCCACCTAGTAGCTGACACCCTCCAGTGGTGCTCTTTCTATCTATCTTACAACCTGCAAAGTCACTGTCAGAGTAACCAATAAGATCAAATCCTGAGCCTTTGGGATACCAGAGACAAAGATTTGGAGTTCCTTTCAGATATCTGAAGATTCACTTTACAGCGATTAGATGGGATTCCTTCGGTTCAGCCTGATACCGAGGACAGAGACAGGTAACGTACATGATGTCTAGCCTACTTGCTGTAAGATACAGCAGAGATCCAATCATTCATCGATAGGCAGTGACATTGAATGGTTTCCCATTGGGATCCTTGTTCAACGTTAGAGGAGGCGCCATAGGGTTCTTCATCGCTGATCATTGATTTATGTCGAATTTATTTAGCATGTCTTTAACATATTTGATTTGACAAATAAAAATTCCTTTGTCAGATTGCTTAATCTGCAATCCTATAAAACATGTTAGTTCACACATCATACTCATTTTATATGGTTTTTGCATTCTTGCAGCAAAACGAGTGCAAAGTTTGGGTCTTGTGGAACCAAAGATAATGTCATCAACATATATCTGAGCGAGAATAGTATGACCTTTATATTTTCTTAAAAACATGGTTTGGTCAGTTTTTCCACGAACAAATTTTTCTTTAAGAAGAAATTTAGAAAGGGTATCATACCAAGCTCTAGGAGCTTGTTTTAACCCGTAAAGAGCTTTTTCAAGTTTAAAAACATAACCAGGATGGTTAGGGTCTGAGAAACCAGGGGGTTGTTCAACATAAACTTCCTCGCTGAGTTTTCCATTTAGAAAAGCACTTTTAACATCCATTTGAAAAACTTTGAAGTCTTTATGGGCAGCATAAGCTAAAAAGGGTCTGATGGCTTCTAAACGAGCAACAGGTGCAAAGGTTTCATCATAGTCAATTCCTTCTTCCTGTCTATAACCTTGAGCAACAAGTCTAGCTTATTGTGAATTATAGTCCCGTTTTCATCTAGCTTATTTCTGAAAACCCATTTGGTGCCTATGACAGTTTTATCAGAGGGTCTTGGAACAAGATTCCAAACTTTATTTCTACGAAATTCAGTTAGTTCTTCTTGCATAGCTGAAACCCAGCTAGGATCAGAGATAGCTTGATCTACCTTTTTAGGTTCAGAGAGAGAAATGAAGTTAACATAAAGACAGATATTACCTGTACCTCTACGTGTTTTGATACCTGCAGTGGGATCACCAATAATTGGATTTATTGGATGATTTGTAGTCCATCGCTGAGCTGGTGGTTGAGGAGAGAGATCAACAGCAGACTCAGCGACCTGTTCTTCAGTTTCTGGAATAGTACTTGTTTCAGCAACATTCTGATTCAGATAAGGTTTGGTTATTCACTGAGGAATTTCCAAGAGAGGAATCAGCAACAGGAATCTGATTCAGAGGAGTAACATTCTTCCCTGAAGATGGATGATTGTCACTTGAAGAATTCACAGGGATTTCATCATCACGTTCTACAGCAGGAGGTTGATTGCTGAAATAGGTTTCAGGTTCCCCATAATGAGATTTCATCCAGGCATTCATTTCTTCATCATCCTCAAGAGAATGAGATGTCTGAGTGGGACGAGATTCATCAAAGTTAACGTGCATGGATTCTTCAACATGTTGTCTTCTTTTGTTGAAGACTCTGAAGGATTTAGATACAGAGGAGTATCCAAGAAATATACCATCGTCAGCTTTTGGATCAAATTTACCCAAATGATCTCTGTCATTCAGAATGTAACACCTACATCCAAAAATATGGAAATATTTCAGAGTAGGTCTTCTCCCATGAAATAATTCATAGGGGGTCTTCCTAAATCGTTTAATTATCAGGGATCGATTTTGAGTGAAACACGCTGTACTAACTGCTTCGGCCTAGAACTGAGTGGGTAAATGCGATTCGCTGAGCATTGAGCGAGCGGCTTCGATGATAGTACGATTTCTTCTTTCAACAACACTATTTTGCTGAGGGGTTCTTACTGAGGATAAGTTGTGAGAGATACCTCTTTCTTCAAAGAAGTTTACCAGAGTACTGTTTTTGAATTCAGTGCCATGATCACTTCTTATGGAACGAACAATTAGATTGTTCAAAACTTCCATCTTTTTGATAAAAGAAATTATCATTTCAGGGGTATCACTTTTGGATCGAAGGAAGAACACCCATGTGTATCTGGAGTATTCATCAACAATCACTAAAGTGTATTTCTTCCCAGAGATAGATTGGACATTGACAGGTCCAAATAGATCCATGTGGAGTAGCTGAAGAGGAGCGGTTACTGAAGAAACTTGCTTTGACCTGAAGGAGGCTTTTGTTAGCTTTCCCTTCTCACACGCTGAACAAAGTGATTCCTTTGTAAATGTATGATTTGTGAGGTCTCTGACTAGGTCTTTTTGAGACAATTCATTTATTGTCATAAAGTTGAAGTGAGAGAGTCTTTTATGCCATAACCAGTTTATGTCAGTGGATGCTTTAGAGATAAAGCACATGTTCTCAGAGTGAGAACTATTCATATTTATGACATATACATTTTCCACTCTTTTGCCTGTAAGGGCAAGCTTATCATTTTTGTCAATGACAACACATCTATTCTTTAAAAATAGAACTTTGAAGTCTTTGCGACATAACTGACTAACGCTCAAGAGATTGTGCTTTAGTCCCTCAACGTAGGCAACACGAGAAAACGATGTGGCTCCGTTGGATAGAATTCCATAACCTTTAGTGTATCCTTTGCCATTTCCACCAAAGGTCACTGATGGACCAGCTTCTTCTTTGTAATCAAAGAGCAGAGATTTTCTGCCAGTCATGTGCCTTGAGCATCCACTATCAAGATACCAGATACCTTTGGCACTCTGCATACAACAAAAGATTAATTGTTTAAAGGTACCCATATTACTATGGGTCCTGCATGGTTAGATAGAGGATTGGCGGAGGAGCTACTAGCTGAAGAACTCTCTTCAGTGGATATCTTCTCCTTTAATGGTTTTGCAACCTTGGTGGATTTCACTCTCGCTGATTTATCGGCTTGAGCTACTTTCTTTCCATGAGCTAGTTTATCAGCTCTAGTAGCATTAGGACATTTGCTTGCAATGTGGGTAGTTTCACCACAGTGATAGCATCTCCTATATTTAAAGGGTTTGGAAATCAGAGAGGGAGCAGGAAATTTCTCAGGGATAGGTCCAAGAATTCCTTTATCCATGGTCCTTAAGGTATAACAACCTTTTCATGGGTAGGAGTGAGATAGATTTTAATTCTGGGGGTTGGTCTCTGAGAAAAGTCAGGGACCTTCTTCCCAGTTTTAGAAACTTTCTCTCAGGACTTCTTGTTCCTATCTTGAGTTTTCTTATTCTTAGGAACTTGATTAAGAAACTCGTTCTTGATCACTTTCTTAGAATTAAGTATAGAAAGCTTCTCTTTAGAAGAGGAGGAAAAAGAAGTTGAAGAAGAAGGATCAGGGATAGAGGAGACAAACATTCCAAATTTGAGCATGGAACGATCATTCTCTGATTCTTCCTTTTCAGGGTTATAGCCTAGCCCACTTCTTACTTTCATAGGTATTTGAGCATTGATGATCTCATTGACTTTATCAGAAGCCTTACACCATCCTTCGATGGTTGCCTTTTCAGACTTGAGATCAGCGATAGCCTTTTCCCTATCAGCGATAGCTTGTTGTTTCTCGATGCTTATTGTTTGATTTGCAAAGACTTGGTCCTTGAGAGATTCCTCAATTTTAGAAATTTCTTTGATTCTTATATGGCAATTTTTTAATTGTTCAGATAAGTCAGTGTTAATTCTCTCGGCCTTAATTTTTCCATTTAAAGCATCGTAAAAATCAACAGTCATAGCATCGAGAGCTAACAAGTTGTCACCTTTAGAAGGTAAACAGGTAGAGGGAATAGTTATCTGAGTAGAAGGAGACTCAGAGGAAGAAGTCTCAGTGACTTCTTCAGCGTCCTCAATTCTTGCCATTAGACAGAGGAAGGCAAGATCTTCTTCATCTGAACCAGACTCTTAAGAGGTCTTGGTCCAGTCATCTTCAGCATCCCAGTCAACTTCTTTAGCGACAAGGCCTTTGCCTTTTTGCTGGTGTTTCTTCATATCTTTGTATTTGTTTTTCAATTTCAAATACTTCTCCTTTTTATCAGAGGTATGGGAGGTAGTGGGAGCTGCAACTTTCTTCGACCTGCATTCACTGGCAAAGTGACCCTTTCGCTGACAGTTGAAGCATATCGCTGAGGCTTTCTCAGCGGGTAACGTTTTTTGCTTTTTAGAGTCAGAGAGGTTAGAAGGTTTTCGAAAATTTCTCTTTCTAGCAAATCTTTTAAAATTATTAGTTAAGAGAGCTAGAGAGTTATCAAACTCAGAGATGTCAGCATTAGTGCGTTGATCTTCTGAATCAGTTTGACCTAATTCAGTGATGGAGGTGATAGTGGAAGAAGAAACATTTTGAGGAGTTGCCTCAGAAGTCACAAGTGCCAAAGAAGTACTTTTGGCACCTTTGAGTTCATTTATGAGGTTCTTCCTTAGAAGTTGAGATTGTTCCTCATTTAAGAGCATACCATATAATGCACTTAAGGACAAGGTTTCAAGATTCTTTGACAGCTTTAGACATGTAGTGTACACTGCCCATTGATTGGGTAATGCCTCCATGAATTTTGTCAGAATTTCAGCGTTTGAATACACTCTGTCGACTGATTTAAGATCAATCAACAAACAGTTGAATCGCTGGTGAATTTGAGAAAGAGATTCACCCTTTTGATACATAAAACTCTCGTATTTTCTTACAAGGTTTATGCATCTAGTGACTTTAACCTTAGAAGTTCCTTCATATTGGATAAATAAAGTATCCCACATGGCCTTAGAAGTCCTCATTTTCATGAAAAAATGATAGACTTCATCTGGTAAAGCCATTGCTATTATAGATCTAGCTTTAGAGTCAATAGCAATTTCTTTCTTGTCTTCTTCAGTCCATCTGTTAGGAGTTTTAACAACAACCCTTTCAGGAATGGCTGGAGTAGCAGTTGTGGCAGGAACACTAGCTACTATCGTTGTAGGAACAAATGGTCCATTTTCTAGATAGTACGGGATCTTAGGGTCAGATCCTTCTAGAAATATAGACATTCTTTCCTTCCATAATGGAAAGTTATCATGGCTAAATCTTGGAGGTTTAGCTAAAGATCCATTATCATTGTAGTTCGTATTAGGGTTTGACATTTTAAAATAGTTTTAAGAAAAAAATATTTTAAGGATTAAAGAAGCAAACACTGCTCTGATACCACTTGTTGGTCCCTAAAGGGTCTACAAGAGTTCAATCAAGAGAGAACAGTTTGTAGAAGTGGGGGGGTTGAATACAAACACACACAGATTTTGGTTTTTAAATGAGTCTATTGAAAATAAACAAATTTACAGTTACAAGCGGAATAAGAACAAGTTTAACACCTATTCTATTGTAACTAAGGAACACTAAGTTTGATGCACAAGAAGATGAAAGAAAGAATAAAGAAGGTATAGGTTAGAAAGAAGCATGTATTAAGATGAAGAAGATATCTCCATCTTATTTATACCCGTTTGCATTTAATGCAAGACAAAAGGTATATGCCACGTGTCAAGCTTGGATAGGAAGCTTGTCCTTGCTAATAAGACAACCATGCTTTTGGCCGAATATGAACAGTACCATATCAGATATGATGGGGACATAAGAGACAAGTCGTACGTCCTTTTCTGACATGGTTCTAGGTTTGACTTTTGTGCATCGAGGATAAGATCAATCTTTAATCTTGCAAAGGAAGCTTCATTTGATCGTTGATACTGAATCTTCAAGGATGAACTTTAGTATCGCTGAGGCTTCACAAGACTTCACACTTTGAGTAGACAATCGCTGCTATTGCTGAACCGCTTCAGTTCACTTAGCTGATTATCTCTTTCTTCAGCTAGGGTCTTTGACTCTCGCTGAATGGTCTTCTGGTGTGATAGCTGATCTTCAGATCTTCAGAGATAAGCTAGTTATTTCTTGATCTTCAGCGATCGCTGATGGTTATCAGCGTGTGCTATCGCTGAATATGAACAAAAGCTTATACAATGGAATTTCACTAAGTATTAAAAAAGGAATCATATTCAAATTATTTAATAGGAGTTATGATCAACAGGAAGAGTTGCTTCTGAAGATTCCTTTTCTCCTATATGAGGGTAGCAGAAAAGAATTTGATGAAAATCTTTGTTTTTCCTATTCAAATCTTCCCTTTCTTCGACGTTGGAGTCCGACTTCATAAACTGAACTTTGTAATCCAGACCAAGGGTCAGATATTCAAATTTATAGATAGTCGGAGTATTGTAGATGGCTTTTTCTAAATGTTTTGGATTATCAAATCCTAATCCAGCGTTAGAACATAAATCTTTTGGAGCGTTTAAATGACTTGTGTGCTTATTTTGACCAATTTTGTACAGATTTAGTTCCAAATTTTTGAGTTTTTCTAAGAGGTCTTGTCTTTGAAGACTGACAAAGTCAAACTTTGATGAAAATTCGGCAGTCTCACTCCTAGATGTGTGAAGTTGAAGAGTGAGATCAGATATTTGTTGTTTAAAAAGATCATTTTCTTCTTTTAAAACCATTTTCTCCGTTTCAAGATTGTGCGTTATACTTTGAGAATTGAGATGGTCGGTTTGCATAAGAAGCAATTGAGTATGATTATTTTCTAAGCGTGCTTCTAAGTTGGAAACCAAGAGTTTCTCGGTTTTCAATTTAGATTGAAGTTCTTGAAATTTTATCATCATGTCATTCATTTGAATCATAAATTGATCATAGTCTGAAAGATTTACCTTGTGGGGTTTTGTGTCTGAACCAATGGTCAAAGTTTCGCGAGTAGTCATTGTACTTGGATTGATGATCTCGATCAGTGAGTTTTTGAAATTTTCTGAGTTTGATTTGTGAAACAAAAAGTTTTCTCGATAGAACAGGAGTCGACAACAATTTTTATCGGGTGAGGCTTTCTGAACAAGAGTTTTGTCGAGTATAGGGGACTCGATAAAACTTCCAAAAAAAACTTTGAATCGATAAAAAGAAGTTATCGATCACAAAGGACTCGATAACTAAGAGTTTCTCGATAGATAAAGATTCGACAAAAAAATTCTTTGACTCGATAAAAACCAAATCGATAAAAATTTATATCGATTCCATATGACTCGATAAAATAAACTTTGTCGATTAGGAAGGGCTCGATAAAATTTCAAAGATACTTAATCCGAATTTTCTTTAACCGATAAACCAGAAACCAAGAACAAAGGGTTCTTGACTAAAAAGAACAAGTCTTTTTATGGACAAGAATGTCTAAGTTCTCGAGTTTCTTATTTGTTCAGTCAAGAAAAAAAAATTAAAATTACTAGAGTTTATGATTTTTTACTAGAGAATTCTTTAGTAAGAAAAGCTGCAAGAGTCACTAGTTTCTGAGTTTTCTTATGTAAAGAATATCAAAAGTAATTAAAATAAACTAGAATAACTTTAATTAAAACAGATTAAATAATTTTGACTAAAATGAAGAATAACTCAATATGGATCGACAAAAATTTAAGCGCATGAAGTATGAATCGACAAAAAATCAAGTTTATCAAAATAAGATTTTTTATCGGGTAAAGCTAATGAAGTACGGATCGAGAAAAATAGATCAAAAAAAATTATGAGTTTTTATCGGGTAAAGCTAAAACAGTTTGAATCGATAAAAACTCAAAAACTCATAAATCGAAAATTTACATTCTGTTTCGTGAATAACTTTAGAAAATTAAAAAAGAACGCTTATCGTCTGCTCTGATACCACTTGTAGATCCCAGTATATGCAAGCACAATGATTATATCGAATAAAACAATAAGAACACGGATATTAAAGAAGCTTCGTAGTCAGATATCTTACTTATACGGTTACAATATGATTTGACAGTATTTAGGCTTTCTTAGTTATTTACTAATAATTCACACCTTAATGAATAGCCTAATACTCCTATTTATATTAAACCATTAATCTATATAAGGAAGGTAAGTGTTTTAGGCATTATACAATTGCCATTTACATGATAATTATCCTTTCTTTATATTAAACCTTCCTAATTTTGACTTTATTGACTTTGTACTTTTGGTCCTTCATGTCTTCAATAGTTGTCATCTCGGATACAATAATTTCAGACCTAACAATAGCGAATCGAATTTCCTCATCATCTTTAATATTTTAAAGTTTTATAAGCAAAAATACAAAATTACCATTACACATGATATATAAATATTGAGCCACTACTAAGCCTACTCGACATTCTACGCCCCACGAACTACCTCAGCGGTGGACCTAAAGTCCACATGGGTATAGCATTCTTAATTGATAAAGTGCACCCCTACTTGCCAGTTAGGTGGGTATGTCAGCCAAATAGCACTATCCACAAATATCATCGGCTCATTTAGAGTTAACTAGTAGTGTACCACGGGGACTTTAAATAACTCAACATATCATTTTGTGTAACATAAATTTGCTCATCATAATGATTTATATGCTTTTCATTAATCCATATAAATCAATTCAATTTCCTGTAAAACGACATGCTTTACACCCCAAAACGTATAAACATTTAAAAAGAGGGGCCGTGAATACTCATCTTATAGCAAAAGCTTCCAAATAGATACACGAGACGTCCGCTAGACGACCTAACGCTTTCCTAACAAAGAAAAGTACCCAAATGATCACTTATATGTCTAACGATTGCTATGAAAGTCCTTATAAGTCCTTATATGTCCAACTTGGTCTACTATTGTCCCGTTATACATAATGCACATATGCTCTTTAAAGAAATAATTTATACCGAAAATGTAATGTATATTCTTTTAAGTGATCCTAATTTATGAAATCAAATAGTTTCAAAATTTCACTTTCTGACAGAAACTATATGTCCTAAAAATAATCAAATTAATGTAATATCCAAAATGACAAAATTTCTCATCTTTTAATATGTGATATATTACTGAGTTATGGTCATTGTAACCAAATTGCATGCATTTTGGACAAATAAAAAGGGTTCATATAATTTATACAAAACAGTGTGTCACAGCAAGTATGGTAGATTACACTCTCTTAGTAAAACAATTATTTGAGGAGTTCAACTAAGTATTTTTCAGAAATTCCAGTTGGATTATAAGAATAACACATAAAGGAAACTTTTAAGATAAGAATCACTCATTTTGAATGAGTTATGAGGGAGATATGGCACCACAAATTTGCATGCACAATTCTGTCATTAGTTGACAGATTGCACACTTAACTTTAATAAATTGGTTAACGCCTCAAAACTTCATATTTTTGAATGAAAGTGGATTCATATGAACTCTAACTCAAAAAAGAAAGCTCCAGAAGAAGTATGCATTATGGATAAATATTCAAAGAGATATTAACATGCAAAGTAGGGTTTACCTACTGGTGGTTTCACAGTAACGTGCTCGCGTATTTCAAGAGTTAAACCCCAGGCGTACCTGTCGACTTGATTTCATCAGGCGTCACCAAATGTGGTAACATCTTTCCAAGTTCATGGAAACGGGCAGTGCTAGATTCTTTGTCATATCCCTTCATTTCATGATTCCATAGCTCTGCTTCCAACTTCTGGATTTCGCTCCTTGGCAGTATTCCTCTTTGAGCATCTTTTTGAATTCCTCCCAAGTAAGACTGTTGGCTACTTCTCGGCCTCGGGTTTGCACTTGGGTGTTCTACCAGGTCAATGCTCGTCCTTGTAGCAGTCAGGCGGCAAACTGCACTTTATTTCCCTTAGTGCACTTGCTGACGTGGAGAACGGACTCCAAATTCTCAATCCATGTCAGTAATCCAACAGCTCCTTCAGTTCCATGGAATTCCTTCGGGTTGCAGGTCCTAAAAGCTTTGTATGTGCATTCCCTATCTCGACTTGCTCCAGATCCTCAGTTGTTTCCCGAATTAGCATTTAGACCCGCTGCCACTTGACTAACGATGTTCGGAAGTGCCGCGATGAGTTGCTCAGGCACAAGTCGCGCGATCTCGGAGTTTTCTCTCCTCGAAGGCATTGTCTTTAGGCATAGGTTCATATTGAGGTTGGGTCATATTACTATTACTATATGTGCTGGGTCTACTTAACTAAATTATGCATATAAAACACTCGCATCATAAAATCATAGGTTTAGAATCACATAACTTCAATTTCCAGCAAAAATAATTCCCAAAAGACAGCAAATATCTTAGAGTTCTAAATAGTGAGCTACATGCCACCAAAATAAGCTTCAAGGTTTAACCAACAAAGTAGTCAAAAAGTTCTCTCCTAGGTTGACTAGTCACATAGCCTGAGGAGTCAGCAGAGTACTTAGCAGGGGTGGATGAGTGAGACATAGTGAACTGCGATAGTTACACATTTAATAAATGTCAAAAACATTTTGTAATACTTATGTGTACTCATATAAAATCATATTTTCCAATTTGAATTATGATTTGAGGGGTTCTACATAGCCTGAGGAGTCAGCAGAGTACTTAGCAGGGGTGGATGAGTGAGACATAGTGAACTGCGATAGTTACTCATTTAATAAATGTCAAAAACATTTTGTAATACTTATGTGTACTCATATAAAATCATAGTTTCCAATTTGAATTACTAGCAGATTACACCCTGTTAGTAAAACAATCATTTGAGGAGTTCTACTAAGTATTTTTCAGAAATTCCAGTTGGATTATAAGCACAACACATAAAGGAAACTTTTAAGATAAGAATAACTCATTTGAATGAGTTATGAGGGAGATATGGCACCACAAATTTGCATGCACACTTCTGTCATTAGTTGACAGATTGCACACTTAACTTTATTAAATTGGTTAATGCCTCAAAACTTCATATTTTTGAATGAAACTGGATTCATATGAACCCTAAGTCACAAAAGAAAGCTCCAGAAGAAGAATTATGCATTATGGACAAATATTCAAAGAGATATTAACATGAAAAGTAGGGTTTACCTACTGTTATAGCTGATGAATTCTCCAGGTACACTTAGGTATTCTTCCTCCGTTCCAAGAGTGACACCGCGGATTAAATTATATCCTTTATCAAGAAAATGGAAACCCTGAACAATCTCTCTGTTCGCTCCATGAGAAATGACCATGGCACTGAATTCAAAAAAAGTACCCTGGTTAACTTCTTTGAAAAAAAGGAATTTCTTATAATTCCGAATCAGTGAGGACTCCTCAGTAAAATGGTGTTGCTGAAAGAAGAAATTGAACGCTCATTGAAGTTGTTCGCTCAATGCTCAGTGAATCTCATCTACCAACTCAATTTTGGGCTTAAGCAGTAAACACTGCATTTTTCACTCAGAATCGATCCCTGATAGTCATAAGATTCAAGAAAACCTCCTATGAACTCTTTCATG
Source organism: Silybum marianum (assembly GCA_036898165.1). NCBI lineage: Eukaryota > Viridiplantae > Streptophyta > Magnoliopsida > Asterales > Asteraceae > Silybum > Silybum marianum. The sequence goes on from CM072539.1 coordinate 2,686,528, forward strand.
GAAGAAAACTCTCACTGACCTAGGAGTGATACTCTGGCTCATCAGCAAGCTTTTGCCCAACCTGGAGAAGAAGATAGAAGCTCAAGACCACGTGCTAGAGTCTACTTAAAAGACTTAGTCCGAGATGATGCAGATGCTGACCAGAATACAGGAAGCTACCTCTTCCTTCAATACTGCTGATCGGACTTCACTGAACCAGGTCGTTCAGACTCAAACTGCACATACCAACTCTCTGAGGGACATTGGGTCCAATGTGCGTGCTCTGATGGTGCACGTTCTCCCGCTGATAACATCGAGGGGGAGAAATACGCCAAGCAAATCGCTGACGAGATTATCAGATAGGCTAATGAAAGATTCCCTGAAACTCCGATAACTCCCTACATTCGGCAAGACCCTCCTTCCTCTATCGCTGAAAAGGTAGTAGTTGAGGAAGATGATGAGGAAGAAGAAGACGATGAGGAAGACAATGATGACATCCCTCACTATGGGGGAGATGAAGATGATGATGATGATGATGATCATATCCCTCCCCGTGCTCTCGAGCACTTTAAAAATAGTAGACCAGGCAACTTAATGCCTGAAGTAGTCTACAGAATGGGGGACGGACCACCTCCTTCTCAGGATTCGTCCCGCCAATCAGGCAAAGGAAACCAGGTGGTAGATCTTGGTGCCATCACTCCAATATCTGAGGGGGAGACCGCTGTAGAGGTAACTCTTCCCCTTATCACTCACACTCCCATCTCTGAACCTCCAACCTATCCTTCTTACTCTCCTCCAAATTTTGGTGCTGACCAACCTCTCTCTACATCCCCCATTCTCAGTGAGTCTATTCCCCCAAAGGATTCCACTTTTTGGAAGGAACCTTCATCAGAGGAGCAGTTCATGTACATATCTGACTCTGACTCTAAAGATGAAGAAGGCCTCATTCCCAGATGCCGCGCTCAGAGACCCCTAATAAGCGAGCCTCAAGAGGAAGAAAGGCGAATAAACTTCTTAAGAGAACTCGAAGCCAAAAGAATAAAGATGCCCTCTGCTGAACCAGAATGTCCAATTCCTATCAACGTGGTGGACGACTTCTATTTTCTATCAAAGGAGGAGAGAGCACAAGCACTTGAAGCTTAGAGAATAAGGGATGAAAAGATGAAACAAACAGAGAGTGATCTAGAGCTTGCAAGAAGAATACTCAGGGAGGATGCTGCTAAAGAAAAGGCGACTAAAGAGCAGATTGAGAAAATCAAAGAGTCGCTGAAGCTTTGGCACAAAGCGAACTGAATGAAAAAAATATCAAAGTGAATCCTATCCTCGCTCAAGAAAAGATCCTGAATGCTCTAACCAATGAAGAACCAAGCCACAGAGAAAAAGAACTGCGCTGGTGCACTGAAAGATTCAATTTTCGGACGTCTGATTCAAAAATCATTCGAGTAACGATCGAAGGACGTCCTTCCAAAAGGCATGGACTGAAGGTATTTGTTCGAATGTACAGACATGCGAATGCTGAAAAAGAAGAAGCCATGTTCTTGAAGTTCTATGGATACTCTGAATGACTAGTAATCAGAGTTGCCATTCAGGGTTCCAAATCAAAGTTTAAAGACGTGGTAGAATGAGCATTGGATCAGCTTCTTCAGAGGATGTCATAACATGTACAAGTTCCGCCTCTCCCTGAGCCTACAAGAAAGAGAAGATAAAATGTTGAAGGAGGTTCATCTTCTAAAAATGAACATGAAACCAAATTCAACTACGAAAGCATTCTCGGCCATCTGGAAATTCCTAACATCTCAATGCTGAACATCTCTTTCCCTCAAAATAGAAGATATGAAGAAAATGAAATCATCACCTTCCCTGAATCTGGTATGGTTTTCTTGGATAATGATGGTTTCCTAGGGCTCTTTAAGAAACAACGAAGTCAACAAAGCTCCATCAGCCTTCATCAAAATCATGCATCACTACTGTTGGTCAGATGATCCGCTGATGAATCGACAAAAGAGGCTCTATGAAAATGAAATACGAAGAAGACATGAAAATCTCTGATTAATATATAGTTGTTTTTTCCTTTGTATTACTCTTCAGTGTATTGTACTTCTCTCTACTTACAAATTTGTAATTTCATTGTTCATGTAATGTCTTCAGATTATTAATGAAATTTCAAATGAAGTACTCTACTCCAATTGTGTACTGAAAAGATCCCCGAAAACAGTAAATGGGACAATGAACATAAGAGTTCTAACTTCTTTACATACACTCACTGATATTTCTCTCTGAAATTTAAATAAGTGAATTTACTTAAAAGTCTCTACTTGTAAAAATTGTGTTTTCATATCCTTATAAATGAAACTCAATGGCTATAATAGATTAGCTGAAAAAGATCTCACATATTAGTACTTAGAAATTCTCACTTAATTATTTCTTAAATCCCTACTAATCCCTTCAAGTAATTTTCTCATATTACTTAATCATAATCAAATAGGGGGAGATTGCTGATCATAACTCCTCTCAATGATTTGAATATGATTCCTCTGTATACTTAGTAAAAATTCCATTTGTAAGTTTATGTTCAAATCAGCGATAGCATACGCTGAGTGTTATTAGCGATCGCTGAAATTCAGAAGCACCAAGTCTACCCCTGAAGATCTGAAGATCAACCATCACACCAAAAGAACATTCAGCGAAAGTCGAAGACCAAGCTGAAGAAAGAGATAGTCAGCTAATGATCTGAAGCGGTTCAGTGATAGCAATGAATATCTAAATCAAAGTGTGAAGTCTTGTTAAGCCTCAGCGATACTATGAAAGTTCATCCTTGAAGTTTCAATATTGGAGAACTTTGAGTTAAATCAAACTTCTTCAGCATATCTTTAACATACATACTCTGACATATGAATATGCCTTTCTCAGATTGCTTAATTTGTACACCAAGAAAATATGTTAGTCCACCCATCATACTCATTTTATATTCTTTCTTCATAGTGTTTAGCAAAACGAGTACATATTTTGAGTCTTGTGGAACCAAAGATAATGTCATCGACATATACCTGAGCATGCTTAGTATGATCTTTGTATTCTCTTAGAAAGATGGTTTTGGTCTATCTTTCAACGCACAAATTTTTCTTTTAAAAGATATTTGGAAAGGGTATCATACCAAGCTCGAGAAGCTTGTTTTAACCCGTAAAGAGCTTTTTCAAATTTAAAAACATAACCAGGGTGTTTAGGATCAGAAAAACCAAGGGGTTGTTTAACATAAACTTCCTCCTTAAGTTTGCCATTTAGAAAAGCACATGCTAAAAAAAGTCTAATGGCTTCTATTCTAGCTACAGCAGCAAAAGTTTCATCATAACCGATACCTTCTTCCTATCTGTATCCCTAAGCAACAAGTCGAGCCTTGTTGCAAGTTATAGTGCCATTTTCGTCTAGCTTGTTATGAAACACCAATATGGTTCCTATAACAGTTTTACCAGATTGACGAGATACAAGATTCCAAACTTTGTTTCGTAGAAACTCAGTTAGCTCTTCTTGCATACCACTGACCCAACTTGGATCAGTGATAGCTTCATCGATCTTTTTAGGTTCGGATAAAGAAATAATGTTTCCAAAGAGATAGATATTACCCATACCCGTCGGGTTTTAATACCTGTACATGGATCACCGATAATCTGATCGATTGGATGATCTTGAGTCCATCGTTGAGCTTGTAGTTGAGAAGATTGGTCAACAAATGATTCAAGGGACTTGTTCAAAGAGAACGGAAGATGCTTCAACAATAGGTTGTTCAGCATTTGTTTTTATCCCTGGAGGTGATCTGGAGGGATTGACATTCTCTTGATCAGAGATGGAACTTGATTATTCACTTATGAATCACCGTTGGAAGAATCAGAGGAAGGAATCTGATTTAGAGTAACGTCTATCCCTGAAGAGGGAGGATCGTTACTATTACTAGAGATGGGGATGGGGTTAGGACCATCATCATCATTAGTTTCAGTTACAGAAGGTGTAATGAAATATGATTCAGGTTCTCTATAATGAGACTTCATCCAACTATTCAGTTCTTCGTCATCTTAAGGGACAGGAATAGAATTTGTTGAGCGAGATTCATCAAAGTTAACATGCATGGTTTCTTCTATATGTTGTCTTCTTTTGTTGAAGACCCTGAATGCCTTGGATACTGAGGAGTATCTAACAAAGATACCATCATCAGCTTTTGGATCAAAGTTTCCTAAATGGTCTATGTCATTCAAGATATAGCACCTACATCCGAAGATATGTAGGAAGCTTAGTGAGAGTTTTCTTCCATGAAAGAGTTTATAGGAGGTTTTCTTGAAGCTTATGACTATCAGGGATCGATTCTGAGTGAAAAATGCAGTGTTAACGGCTTAAGCCCAAAATTGAGTTGGTAGATGAGATTCACTGAGCATTGAGCGAACAACTTCAATGATCGTTAATTTCTTCTTTCAGCAACACCATTTTGCTGAGGAGTCCTCACTGATTAGGAATTATAAGAAATTCCTTTTTTTTCAAAGATGTTAACCAGGGTACTTTTTTTTTAATTCGGTGCCATGGTCATTTCTCATGGTGCGAACAGAGAGATTGTTCAGGGTTTCCATTTTCTTGATAAAGGATATAATATCCGTGGTGTCACTCTTGGAACAGAGGAAGAATACCTAAGCGTACCTGGAGTATTCATCAGCAATAACAAGAGTATATTTCTTTCCAGATATGGATTGGACGTTGACTGGTCCATAGAGATCCATATGGAGTAAGTGACGAGGAGTGGTCACTGAAGAGACATGCTTGGATCTGAAGGTTGCTTTTGTCAATTTTCCTTTTTCACACGTTGAGCAAAGAGACTCCTTTGTAAAAGAGTGTTTAGGGAGACCATGGACAAGTTCTTTTCAGGATAAGTCATTTATCATCCTGAAGTTCAGATGGGAGAGTCTTATGACAAATCCAATTTACATCATTGGAGGCCTTGGATAGAAAGCAAACATTTTTATCAGTGACAACACATTCTGGTCTTTTGTCTTTTATCAGTGACAACAGATGTTAGGTCTGAAAATATTATATCCGATATCACAAATATTGAAGACATGAAGGGCTAAAGTGTAAAGTCAACAAAGTCATCAATATGGAAAGATTTAATATTAGGAAAGGTTTAAGGACTATGAATGTTTATTTAATAAATAAAGATTCTATTTGTAATTAAGGCAATTGTATAATGTCTTATTTCCTAGTTTCCTTATTGAGATAAAGATGCTACATATAAATAGAGGCTTAAGGTTGCAAATATAGTTTAAGGTCATTAATTCATATCATTCTAGAGAGAGTTTTAGACGAAGTCGTATTAGGTTCATTCATCATTCTAACCACGACTTACAAGTGAGATATATGACATAAGGTGTTCTTATCAATATATTCATCATGTTCTTATTACTTATTCTTGTTAAAGTACATCGTTACCTGATTCACTGGGATCCACAATTGGTATCAGAGCAGATCGATTAGAGTTTTGAACCGGTTTTAATCGACGTGTTGGATATAAGGTATAAATATCAACTTTTTATCGAATCCTAAAAGCCACTGTTTCATCCGATAAATTTCTTTTAATTAAATCTGGGTATTTTTTTCGTTCAAATCCATTCGAATATTCACCATAACCAAATCTGAACAATTTTCGAACCTATCTGTGTATGTTTTATCAAGTTTTGGATTACTATTCATAGATATCGGACCCTTCATCATAAATCTAGGACCCGTTAGATCCGAGAACCTAGGTTATCGGATCAAACGTAACGAGAACAGTAACTCCTCGGACCACCCTTATCCGAGAACTTTGTTCTGTTTTATCGCATTCTTAATTTTTTTTTCACTTAAAATTTTGAATTACTGTCGTTTATTTTGAGTACTTTAGATTTTCCTATCCATAGAAAACTCAAGAACTTTGTTCCTTGCAGATTTTATAGTAAATAATCCTTTAGTAACCATTATAAACTTTGGTAATTAATTGTCAAAACTCAAACCTGGTAAATTAGACCTTCTTATCCATAGAAAAACTCAATGGCTTTGCTACTTGCAGATTTTTCTACTCAAGAATACAATTTTAACTAACTTTAATTCTTGATATAAATTTGTTATTCTTTACAGATTGAAACTTGACTATCTTGGAAACTCGAAAACCTAGCTTTTCTTGTCCATAAAAAGACTATACAACTATGTTCCTCTAGATCTTATTAGTCAAGAAACCTTTGTTTTTGCTTTCCTTAGAATCAAATATTTAATCAATTTATGGGTTCGTATTTTTTCTTTTAGTTTGGGAAATTGAAAACTTGGTCTTTCTTGTCTATAAAAAGACTCGAGAACTCTGTTCCTCGCAGATCTTTTTAGTCAAGAATCCCTAGTTATCTTTCCTGTAAATTATTAGAATTTTTTTAGGGGACTCGATAAAACAAATTTTCAAGTTGCCTGTTCTTAACTAAGTTTCATCTAAGAAACTGTGTTCTCGGACCATATTGATCCGACAAAGTTTTTTTTCGAACCCTTTTGGTCCGACAAGATTCGATATCGGACCCGTTTAATCCGACAAGTTCTGATATCGGACCCCTTAAGTCCGACAAACTTTGTCCTTGAACCCCTCTTGGTCTGACATCCTAGTTAAACCCAGCTTTTACCCAAGATAAAATACCAATTTCCAAAGACTGTCTTAGAATCCTTTCAAAACTCACCGATCGAGATCAGTTCATCAGGTAACCAGTTCTTACTTTTTTTTTTAGTTTAAAAGGCATACATCAAGATGTCTACTGACCCATTACCTGGAGTATTCATAAGCTAAGCTTTATCGGTTACCTTCTTATTTTTCTGTAAAGTATGTCAAAACAGAAGGGTCAACTACAAAGAGTTGGTGAGTTCACAGGTTTTCAAATGCACAAAACATTTTATATGCAAGGTATACAAATAGCGAATCGAATGTCCACATCATCTTTAATATTTTAAAGTTTTATGAGCAAAAATACAAAATTACCATTACACATGATATATAAATATTGAGCCACTACTAAGCCTACTCGACATTCTACGCCCCACGAACTACCTTAGCGGTGGACCTAAAGTCCACATGGGTAGAGCATTCTTAATTGATAAAGTGCACCCCTACTTGCCAGTTAGGGGGGTATGTCAGCCAAATAGCGTTATCCACAAATATCATCGACTCATTTAGAGTTAAATAGTAGTGTACCACGGGGACTTTACATAACTCAACATATCAATTTGTGTAACATAAATTTGCTCATCATAATGATTTATATGCTTTTCATCAATCAATATAAATCAATTCAATTTCCTTTAAAACGACATGCTTTAAACCCCAAAACGTATAAACATTTAAAAAGAGTGGCCATGAATACTCACCTTATAGTAAAAGCTTCCAAATAGATACACGAGACGTCCGCTACATGGCCTAACACTTTCCTAACAAAGCAAAGTACCCAAATGATCACTTATATGTCTAACGATTACTATGAAAGTGCTTATAAGTCCTTATATGTCCAACTTGGTCTACTATTGTCCCGTTATACATAATGCACATATGCTCTTTAAAGAAATAATTTATACCGAAAATGTAATGTATATTCTTTTAAGTGATCCTAATTTATGAAATCAAATAGTTTCAACACTTTCTGACAGAAACTATAAGTCCTAAAAATAATCAAAATAATGTAATATCCAAAATGAAAAAATTTCCCATCTTTTTATATGTGATATATTACTGAGTTATTATATTACTGAGTTATGGTCATTGTGACCAAGTTGCATGCATTTTGGACATATAAAAAGGGTTCATATAATTTATACAACACAATGTGTCACAGCAAGTATGGCAGATTACACCCTGTTAGTAAAACAATCATTTGAGGAGTTCTGCTAAGTATTTTTCAGAAATTCCAGTTGGATTATAAGCATAACACATAAAGGAAACTTTTAAGATAAGAATCACTCATTTTGAATGAGTTATGAGGGAGATATGGCACCACAAAATTGCATGCACACTTCTTCCATTAGTTGACAGATTGCACACTAAACTTTAAAAAATTGGTTAATGCCTCAAAACTTCATATTTTTGAATGAAACTAGATTCATATGAACCCTAACTCAAAAAAGAAAGCTCTAGAAGAAGAATTATGCAATATGGACAAATATTCAAAGAGATATTAACAAGCAAAGTAGGGTTTACCTACTGGTGGTTTCACAGTAACGTGCTCGCGTATTTCAGGAGATAAACCCCAGACGTACCAGTCGACTTGATTTTCATCAGGCGTCACCAAATGTGGTTCCATCTTTACCAGTTCATGGAAACGGGCAGTGCTAGATTCTTTGTCATATCCCTTCATTTCATGATTCCATAGCTCCGTTTCCAACTTCTGGATTTCGCTCCTTAGCAGTATTCCTCTTTGAGCATCTTTTTGAATTCCTCCCAAGTAAGGCTGTTGGCTGCTTCTCGGCCTCGGGTTTGCACTTGGGTGTTCCACCAGGTCAATGCTCGTCCTTGTAGCAGACAGGCGGCAAACTGCACTTTATTTCCTTCAGTGCACTTGCTGACGTGGAGAATGGACTCCAAATTCTCAATCCATGTCAGTAATCCAACAGCTCCTTCAGTTCCATGGAATTCCTTCGGGTTGCAGGTCCTAAAAGCTTTGTATGTGCATTCCCTATCTCGACTTGCTCCAGATCCTCAGTTGTTTCCCGAATTAGCATTTAGACCCGTTGCCACTTGACTAACGATGTTCGGAAGTGCCGCGATGAGTTGCTCAGGCACAAGTCGCGTGATCTCGGAGTTTTCTCTCCTCGAAGGCATTGTCTTTAGGCATAGGTTCATATTGAGGTTGGGTCATATTACTATTACTATATGTGCTGAGTCTACTTAACTAAATTATGCATATAAAACACTCGCATCATAAAATCATAGGTTTAGAATCACATAAGTTCAATATCCAACAAAAATAATTCCCAAAAGACAGCAAATATCTTAGAGTTCTAAATAGTGAGCTACATGCCACCAAAATAAGTTTCTAAGTTTAACCAACAAAGTAGTCAAAAAGTTCTCTCCTAGGTTGACTAGTCACATAGCCTGAGGAGTCAACAGAGTACTTAGCAGGGGTGGATGAGTGAGACATAGTGAACTGCGATAGTTACACAGTTAATAAATGTCAAAAACATTTTGTAATACTTATGTGAACTCATATAAAATCATATTCTACAATTTGAATTATGATGTTTTCCAATCTAAGCTGACTTTTAGTATAACTAGTCCAAGTCCCGTCTTATTCATACCATATTTAGACATAGGTGATCAGGCTTTGCGTAATTATGATATGTTAGAACGATGTCTATTCTAGTTATACTAGTGTATGGTTTTTGTTAGAAAACCGGTGTTCTCTATAACCTAAGGCTCTGATACCAAATCTGTCACACCCCGCTAAAGCGGAAACACGAGGTACGACAGTTCTAAGTTTCACAACAATAGGAATATAAACACCACACATATATAATTAAAACGTAGAAGTTTAAAAGTTTACAACCCGACTACTTGAACTTTAACAACAAATTACATCAATTTGGATATATAAAATGTCTTGATTGGTGTTCCACAAAAATAAGCTAAGCTTGATCGGTTACCTTCTTATTTTCCTGTAAAGCATGTTAAAACAGAAGGGTCAACTACAAAGAGTTGGTGAGTTCACAGGTTTTCAAATGCACAAAACATTTTATATGCAACGTATAAAAATAGCGAATCGAATGTCCGCACCATCTTTAATATTTTAAAGTTTTATGAGCAAAAATACAAAATTACCATTACACATGATATATAAATATTGAGCCACTACTAAGCCTACTCGACATTCTACGCCCCACGAACTACCTCAGCGGTGGACCTAAAGTCCACATGGGTAGATCATTCTTAATTGATAAAGTGCATCCCTACTTGCCAGCTAGGTAGGTATGTCAGCCAAATAGCGCTATCCACAAATATCATCGGCTCATTTAGAGTTAAATAGTAGTGTACCACGGGGACTTTACATAACTCAACATATCATTTTGTGTAACATAAATTTGCTCATCATAATGATTTATATGATTTTCATTAATCAATATAAATCAATTCAATTTCCTTTAAAACGACATGCTTTACACCCAAAACATATAAACATTTAAAAAGAGGGGCCGTGAATACTCACCTTACAGCAAAAGCTTCCAAATAGATACACGAGACGTCCACTAGACGGCCTAACGCTTTCCTAACAAAGCAAAGTACCCAAATGATCACTTATATGTCTAACGATTACTATGAAAGTGCTTATAAGTCCTTATATGTCCAACTTGGTCTACTATTGTCCCGTTATACATAATGCACATATACTCTTTAAAGAAATAATTTATACCGAAAATGTAATGTATATTCTTTTAAGTGATCCTAATTTATGAAATCAAATAGTTTCAAAATTTCACTTTCTGACAGAAACTATATGTCCTAAAAATAATCAAATTAATGTAATATCCAAAATAACAAAATTTCCAACATTTTTATATGTGATATATTACTGAGTTATGGTCATTGTGACCAAACTTCATGCATTTTGGACATATAAAAAGGGTTCATATAATTTATACAAAACAGTGTGTCACAGCAAGTATGGCAGATTACACCCTGTTAGTAAAACAATCATTTGAGGAGTTCTACTAAGTATTTTTCAGAAATCCCAGTAGGATTATAAGCATAACACATAAAGGAAACTTTTAATATAAGAATCACTCATTTTGAATTAGTTATGAGGGAGATATGGCACCACAAAGTTGCATGCACACTTCTGTCATTAGTTGACAGATTGCACACTTAACTTTAATAAATTGGTTAATGCCTCAAAACGTCATATTTTTGAATGAAACTGAATTCATATGAACCCTAACTCACAAAAGAAAGCTCCAGAAGAAGAATTATGCATTATGGACAAATATTCAAAGAGATATTAACATGCAAAGTAGGGTTTACCTACTGGTGGTTTCACAGTTTGCACACCTAAAATGTTTTAGGCGTTTGGACGGTCAAAACTTCATATTTTCATGTGATTCCACTTGAAAACAAGAGATAATTCATATAATTGACTCTCAAAGGAAGAATCATACTTTTTCATTGGGTTTTGGAGGAGATATGACCATTTGAACATGCATGCACAATTCTGTCAGAGTTGGATAGAATGCACACTCATTTTGTTTTGATTAATTGAAACCTCAAATCACCATATTTTTTAATGAAACCAGTGGCATTTGAAATATAACTCAATAAATTAAATTCCAGAAGAAAAATCAAAGAGTTATGGTCATTCAAAGTTGGGGGTTACCTACTGTTGGACTTCCAGATGCACATTCATCTTGCTATGAGCATTTGGGGGTCAAAACTCAATACTTTTGAGTGAAACCACTTGGATTAGAACCCCAACTCAGTAAATAAACTTTTAGAAGAAGATTTATGATAATTGAACATATTATTTGCAAAAAATGGACGATTTATGCACATGCAATAAATCTGTCAGCACCAAAAATCACCATTGTTGTTCAAAAACACATAAAATCATGATTTTTACCTATTTTCTTGAGTTTTATTGTTTGGGTCATAGATTACCACCACTATTTGAACAATTTTACATGTTTTTGGAGTATAATCTCTCTATAAACTCATAAAATTTCAGAGGTTAGAAGAAGAAGACTTAAAATGCAAGAACAAATGGGGTTTTCACCGAAAAATGGTAAGAAAATGAAGAAGAAGATGATATTATTACTTACTTGGATGATGAAGGAGACTCAAAATCTTCAAAAATCTTGTTAAAATGTTGGATTTGTTGGTGAATGTTGGCTGGAACTTAAAGGAGAAAGGAGGTTTTTTGAAGAAAACCCTTGAGTTTTAGAGAGAGAGAGAGAAGAGAGAAATTCAAATTTTTAATCATGCAAATGAGGAGGAAATGAATAAAAAATATATTTATATGGGGGATTATGGGGGGCCAGCCATGTACATGGGTCCCACTCAAACCCAATTTTTTTTTAAATTAAACTAAAGCCCAAAAATGAAATTAAAATGTCATTTTTCTCAATTTTGGCCTTTTTCCTCAAAATATAAGTCCAAAAGTGATTAAATTCTATAAAAATAGAAGTTTTATAATTTAAATACTAAAAATATATATTTTATATAAATTCGGTATAAATTAGAGGATTTGGCACTATATAGGACGTTACGGCCAGTTACGGGTCGGAACAGGACTTTCTAAGCAGCTACCAGAAACTTTAGAAATTTTTCGGCCATTCTAAGCCAACTAACTTCTGTTCTTATATTTAATCTATATTAACACTAATAAACTTAATAGGAACTAACCCAGAAGCTCGAATTTTGACAGTTGTCACACGAGATCTGTTTTTGTATTTGAAATTTTTCTTCTTGAAAAATGGTTTTCTCCTTTTGATGATTTTGTGCAAACTGTGAGATGTTACAAGTTCAGATTGGGCAATTAGCAGTTGTTTATGATTATTTTCTAAACGAGCCTCTAATTTGGAAACCAAGAGTTTCTCGGTTTTCAATTTAGATTGTAGTTCTTGCAATTGTATCATCATGTCATTCATAAACTGATCATAGTCCGAGAGACTTACCTAGGGGGTTTTGTGTCTGAACCAATTTCCATTGCTTCGTGATTGGTCATTGTACTTGGCTTGATGATCTCGATCAGCGACTTTTTGGCAATTTTCTGAGTTGTTTTTGTGAAACAAAAAGTTTTCTCGATTGACTAGAGGTCGACAAAACTTTTTATCGGGTTGGGCTTTGATGACAAGGGTTTTTGTCGGGCGTTTGAGGCTCGATAAATATTATTGTCGGGTATAGGGGACTCGATAAACCTTCTAAGGAAAATTTAATTCGATAAGAAGAGGTTTATCGATCACAAGGGACTCAATAACTTCGAGTTTCTCGATTAAGTTAGATTCGACAAAAAAAAAAATTGACTCGATAAAACAACGAATCGAAAAAAAATTATATCGATTACAGTTGACTCGATTAATAAATTTTGTCGATTTGTAAAGACTCGATAAAAATTCAAGAATACTTAATCCGAATTTTCTTAACTGATAAACCAGAAACCAAGAACAAATGGTTCTTGAATAAAAAGAACAAGTCTTTTTATGGACAAGAATATCTAAGTTCTTGAACTTCTTATTTGTTCAGTCAAGAATAAAATACAAAATTACTAGTGTTTATGGTTTTTACTTAAGAATTCTTTAGTAAGAAAAGCTGCAAGAGTCACTAGTTCCTGAGTTTTCTTATGTAAAGAGTTTCAAAAATAATCAAGATAAATTAGAATTAATTTTAATCAAACCGATTAAATAATTTAAATGAAAATCAAGTTTACCTGAATATGGATCGACAAAAATTTAAGCGCATGAAGTATGGATCGACAAAAAATCAAGTTTATCAAAATAAGACTTTTTATCGGGTAAAGCTTATGAAGTATGGATCGAGAAAAACAGATCTTAAAAGCGTATGAGTTTTTATCGGGTAAAGCTTAAATAGTTTGAATCAAGAAAAACTTCAAAAACGCAGAAATCGATAATTTACCTTGTGTTTCGTGGATAACTTCAGAAAATCGCACAACCTCAGATCGTCTGCTCTGATACCACTTGTAGATCCCAGTTTGTGCAAACATAATGATTATGAAGTATAAAGCGATAAAAATACACATAATAACGAAGCTTCGTAGTCAAATATCTTATTTGTATGATTACAATATGATTTGATAGTGTTTAGGCTTTCTAGTAATCGACTCCTACTACACGATAATGAATAGCCCAAGACTCCTATTTATAATAAACCATTAATCTATATAAGGAAGGTAAGTGTTTTAGGCATTATACAATTGCCATTTACAAGATAATTATCATTTCCTTATATTAAACCTTCCTAATTAAACTGCTCCTCTGATGAAGGTTCCTTCCAAAAAGTGGAGTCCTTTGGGGGACTAGACTCATTGAGAATGGGGATGTAGAGAGAGGTTGGTCAACACCAAAATTTGGAGGAGAGTAAGAAGGATAGGTTGGAGGTTCAAAGATGGGAGTGTGAATAATAAGGGGAAGAGTTACCTCTACAGCGGTCTCTCCCTCAGATATTGGAGTGATGGCACCAAGATCTACCACCTGGTTTCCTTTGCCTGATTGGATGGACGGATCCTGAGAAGGAGGTGGTCCGTCCCCCAATCTGTAGACTACTTCAGGCATTAAGTTGTCTGGTCTACTATTTTTAAAGTGCTCGAGAGCACGGGGAGGGATATGATTATCATCATCATCATCTTCATCTCCCCCATAGTGAGGGATGTCATCATTGTCTTCCTCATCGTCTTCTTCTTCCTCATCATGTTCCTTTACTACTACCTTTTCAGCGATAGAGGAAGGAGGGTCTTGCCAATGTCCCTCAGAGAGTTGGTATGCGCAGTTTGTGTCTGAACGACCTGGTTCAGTGAAGTCCGATCAGCAGTATTGAAGGAAGAGGTAGCTTCCTGTATTCTGGTCAGCATCTGCATAATGTCGGACTGAGTCTTTTGAATAGACTCTAGCACGTGGTCTTGAGCTTCTACCTTCTTCTCCAGCTGGGCAAAAGCTTCCTAATTAATGACTTTGTTGACTTTGCACTTTTGGTCCTTCATGTTTTCAATAGTTGTCATCTCGGATACAATAATTTCAGTATACTTGGCATCTATTAATTGGTATCAGAGCCAATTCATCTATCTTTTGATTCTATTAAGAACCTATCAGATCTGACAAGTTCTTGAAATTCTTGATCAATCTATTCAAGATTGATTCGAATTGTTCTAAATTTCAAATCTAGGTGAATTTTCGATCACTCAAATCAAGATGTCGAAAGAAATCGTTTCCATCGGATCTGAAACTAAACCACCTACTCTGTTCTTGGTGAGTATCATCAATGGCGCATAAGGATGATTCAATTCTTGGATAACATTGATGAGGTATTGATGCAATCTATTATCAATGGACCCCTTGAAGTCTACGTGGAAATTGCTATTGTTCCTAGAATAGAAACTACTCCTGAAATTCCAGCAATTCAGATCAAAAAAAGTCCTGCCATGTATAACAATGCTGAAAAGGAGCAAGCCAAAGTAGATAGAAGGGCACTTACTTTACTCACCATGGCCATCCCAAATGGAATACTCAACATAGTTGATAGCCTAACTTCTGCTAAAGCCATGTGGGATGAAGTGGAGGCTCAGATGCAGGGGAGCACTAAAGCTCAAGCTCAGAGAATGAACATATGTATTGGTACATATGAGAATTTCATATACAAAGAGGATGAATCAATCACTTAAACTTATCATAGGTTCAATAATATTCTGAATGACTTAAGAAGAAATGGTGTTCAGAAATCTAATTCAGAAATTAACAATAAATTTCTTAATAATCCGGGGATGAATGGTCTAGTTTTTCTAACAACATGGTTACCAGGAATATGTCTAAAAAGTCTATGCATGATGTTTATGGGATTTTGTTTCAACAAGAAGTCAAAATCAAATTTAAATAGAATGAACAGAAAAAGACAAATGATATTGTAGCCTTGTTAAGCAAGAAGTTAAATAGTTCAATGACCATGTAATCAAAGAACAAAGTTTGTGAAATTCCAGAAACTGCCCTCTGTGATGGAAATCAGTCAGATGAAGAATTGAAAAGGATTTATGATAGTATTGCTTTCATGAAAAGACGGTTCCATCAAAGATGCAGTCAGATATACAAGAACAAACCAAAGTCTGAAAATGGAGCAAAGAAGATCTTCAGTCAAGATGCTGTTCAACAAGATACTACAGAACCAGCTAGGTGTTTAAATTGTGGAAAACCTGGTCATTTTGCTAGGTAATGCAAAATGCCTAAGGTCAAAAATGCTGGTTATTATGAAAAGAAGCATTTACTTGCCAAGAAAAAGGAAATGGATCCAACTCTAATTACAAAGTATGAAGAAGATTGGTTGAATTGGAGTGATGGAGAATATGATGAAGAAGTTGCTCACTATGCTTCAAACTGCTACATGTTCCAGATAGATCAAGAAGATACACATGCACATGATTCTAAGGTGCAAACTTCTTCTTCTGAAACTTATTCTGAAACAAGTACATCTTTAAATTCTGAAAACAACATGCAAGGTCACATTCTGAATATGAATTCTGAACTTGAAAAACTCAAAAATCAAATAAAAGGTGAAAGAACGTTGGTAAATAAGTTTAGAGTTGAAAGTCAAATCTATAAACAAAATTGTAAAAATGCTGAAGAAACATTTGAAAAAGTTTCCAAAGAAAAATCTTTGTTGAAAGAAAAGATGAATACTATACAAAAAGATATTCTTAATGAAAAATCTGAAAAGGAAGTTTTGAATGTCAAAATGAACTTTCTGAATCAAGAAAGACTTGAATTATACAAAAAGATCAAGGAATTAAAAGATCCGAATTTTAAAATAGGTCAAACTGAACAAACTATGAATATATTAACAAGTCAGACTCAAAATTCAAAATTTTATAATATCAAAGCAGGCTTAGGATACAGTGAAAGTCAAATTCTGAAGAAAGCGCCTTCAAATTTATATAATATTTCAAATATGAAAGTTTTCACTGAGAAAAGTAAAGGTGTTGTAAATAAACTTGTTGATCATTCTTTGCCTGAAAGAATTCCTTTTATAAAATTAGAGATTTTGTTTCAGATTAAAAACCTCTCGACTCTAGTGATTCAATTAAAAATTCTGAATCGGAAATGAATTCTGGAAAAAAATTTGAAACAAACTTTGAAGTTTCAAATACTTCTGATGTTACTTCTGAAAGTACTTCTGAACCAAAGTCTGAATCTGAAATATCTTCTGGATTAAAATCTGAGGTTATTCCAGAAGCAACTTCTAAGAATACATCAAATAATAAGTCTGAAACTCAAGATAAAATTAATTCTGAAGAAATTCTTGAAGACATAGATGAAGAATTTTCAGTTGTTGAATCTTTAAATGATAATGATGAGCATTCAGAAACATTATTTGATAATTCTGTTGATGAAACTGAGCAAGTTTTTTGTTTTGAAAATAAAGAAAAACTTTCCAATTTAAATTTTTTCGCTTCAAATATGACTCAAAACAAATTTTCAGATTTAATGAATGCTTCAATTCTGATGATGATGATGATCCTAATGTTGTTGTCATAGATAAAGATGGGTACATAGTTTATAAATCTAAGTATTTTCTGTCTAAGGGAGAAAAATTAAAATCTGAAGAACCAAAATTACCTTCAGAAATGTTTAATGGTGTATTCTTGAAAAATGTATATACACATTGTACAACTTCTGAAATCAATTCTTCTACAGATTCAAATTTCACTCCTAAAAATGATTTAAAAGACACATCTTACTTAACAAAAGGAAAATCCTAATTATCATCTTCATATTTTATCACAAGAGCCAAAAAATAATTTGGAAGAAAGTTCTAAATCTGAAAAACTTAATTCAAAAGTTGAAAAAAATATTGATAAAAGTTCTCTTATTCTAATCCACATTTCTAATCTTTTACAGAGCTATCCACTCAAGTTTGGAAGAAAAAAGGTGAAAGACTACCAAAGAAAGACAAATTAGATAGGTTTTCTCTTTTTAAGAAATTTGATGTACACAAAGATAATACCTTGAATAAAAGCAAGTATTTTGTTTCTCAAACAAATGTTGTTAATTCTTGCTTATGTGTTGAGCTATTGAAAGTTCTTAAAAATCATGTTCATTGTATGAAATGTGGACATGATAATTATCAATTAAATTCCAATGTCAACAAGAAAAATTCTAAGATACCAATCAAGAATTCTTCAGCAAATTTTCAAAAAGGAATACTTGTAATCATAAAAAAGATAAGTCTGTCAAACAAAGTTCTGAACAAACTTCAGAATTTACTTATGCTAAATCCAAATTCAGAATTCCTTCTAAAATAGCTAATCTGAAAGGACCCATTTTTAAATGGGTACCTAAATCTCAATAATTGTTTTTGCAGATGTGTCATGTGTGGGTTTTAGACTCTGGTTGTTCAATACTGTTAGTCCCTGAATAGAGATGGCTATGCTAGTGAGGGTTTGTAGAAAGGGGGATTGAATACAAACACACATAATTTTTACTCTTTTAAATTTTTTAATATAAATATTAAAAATTTACACACAGAAGTTTGTTGCGGAAAAAAATAGACACACTATTCTAACAAACTTAAACACACATATAACAGTAATTAACTTATACACTAAGGAAGTTAAAATAAAACTGTTAGAACACACAACTTTGCCGAATCAAACAAATCAACACACAGGGGATTTGTTGAAAGCGTGAGATTTATGGGAAGGACTTCATCTCCTTTTATAGTGCCCATGCATGGGATGCATGTGGACAGCTGTCAAGGTTTCATTAGCTGGAAGTGTATCTGCTGGACAAAGGAAGAGACCACTCCCTTTGTACTAAAATAATGGATAAACCATTCTTTGTAGCACGTAATGTCAGATAACTTTATCTTCTTTTCTTCATGCTCTGTGAAGTCCCATCAAACTTTTTAGCTAAAAGACAAATATTCCTTTTATAAGAATAAAAGATAATGTCTTTATTTAAGGCTTGATGCCCAAGTTCTTGCTGCTCACATGTCTTGCATTTGTTGTGAGTCAAGAACTTATCTCTTGAAAATTGCTGAGTGATACATGAACCTATGTATCACATCGGTGGATACCTTGTAATTCTGGAATTGATAAGTGTACACATTACTTAGTAACTTCAAATCTCACTAAGTGTTGAGAGTGTACACCCTTGTAGTTGTGACTTGATATCACAGCCTTAGAAAATATACATGCAATTTCGGTGACCAAGATACATAGTGTCGGTGGATGGGTACTATCTTGATGACCTCATCTTGTATTGATGACCCAATACTTTGATGACTTAAATGTGTACCATCGGTGACCCACTATGTTGGTGACCCAATCTTGACTTTGGCAATTTGATCTGAATATTGAAGTTAGTTGGTACATCCAAAATTCCACTTTTTGATGTACAACCCTTGATTGAATAGTCTTTGACTTTCCAATACTTGAAACATATTTCAGACCTTCAAAAGAACCTATAGAAAATCAATCATATAAAGGAAGGTGGTTCATCACCAAATCATCGGTGACCCAACAATCTCCCCCTATTTGATGATGATACCTGTAAGTTAGAAAAGAATTCTTTTGACCCTTTCTATTTTTCTTTTCGGTTTTTTTGACTCAGATTTCTTTTTTTTTTAACTGTGTATGTACAGTATGTATGAAAAAAATATGTCCAACATATGAAAAAAATAAATAAATTTACATATATACCAAGCATCCGGGTACTTGAAGGGAATTGTTGCAGCATCTCTACTCTTGAGTTCATTGAAGATTAAATTGTAGAGAATTCCTTCATCTTTGCTATAGATGACCACACTTAGAATTTCTTGAAGGAAGCTGCTATCGGCAAGGGAATATTGGTAGCCTTAGAAGAAACATTTGTTCCTAAGATCATCTTTAGAGAACATACCATATTCTGGAGCAGTGATGATGGTTGTTCCTAATTGAACTAGCAAGGTTGGATTTGATAGATCAAAAATTTGAGATATCATGAATGCTTCCTTGTGGAATGGGAGAGAGAAGAATTCAGTCTGCATCGGGGTTAACTTTTTGTCTGTCTTTGATTTTCTCCCACGCAACAATTGCTTTCGACTCATTCTTCTTAGAATCACTTAGATGCTCCCCCTCAGTTGATGTCTTATCACTTGGAAGATTTCTTTTCTTTCAACTGAAATCTATTTTTGAGAAAATTTCTTCTTCTCTGTTGATTTCTCATTCTCCTCCTCAGCTTATAATACTTTAGCATTAGTAAATTTCTTGAGAAGATTTCTTTTCTCTTCTCAGCTGCATAAGGAGAATTTCTTCTTGGAGAATTTCTTCTTCTCCTCCTCAGCTTACAATACTTTTGATTTCTTGTTTTCTCCTCTCAGCTGCTGTTGATTTAGCCTTATCAGGAACTTTGAATTTTCTCCCCCTCAGCAGCTGAGGGGAGAAGATGAGTAAATGAGATGAGAAGGTGGAACAAATTTGGGGAGTCCACCAGAGGGATAAACAAGCTATCAGAAATAAAAATAAAAAATTATTTTTATTTTTATTTCTCAAACCCATATATCGGAGAGTTCACTAGGTGGAAACATTTATGCCAGAAGGAGATATTGGTGAACAAGAAAAAAATGGGAGTCCCTCCAATTCGACCAGTTTCGCCGAATCTTCATAGAGATGTGCAAGGTCATCAAGATCATAGATCTTGGGTGCAAAGCTGTGAAGTGACAAAAATAGTCCTTGGATTGGGAAGGTTCCAAGTCATCCTTATCAACCAAAGAGAATGTTGAGGAGGGTTTAGTGAGGGTCCCTGAAAATACAATCAGGTCCTTTTAAGAGGGCATGAAGGAGCTAGGTGAGTTTTTAAAGGATTCCCTGGGTCCAGTAGGGAGATTTTCAACACTCACCAATTTTTGGGAATCAGTGAGTGGCTTGTGAGTATTTGACCTTTGAGGTTCCCTAAGTCTCTTTGAGGAGAACTTGGGGGGGCTTTTGGAAATCCTCCGCTTCTTAAAAAGGATATTGGCTTGGGTAGATACCGAAGGCTTTTTCGGTATCGTAGCCGTGGAAGCAGGCGCGAAGGTGGAAATGGTAGAAGATTTATAAACCTTAGATTTCTTTTTCTTCTTAACCATGTCCATATGTCGGAGAGAGAAGTGTGTGAGCAAAATTTGTGGAATTTTATGCTCATGACATCAGAGAGAATAAAGAGTGAAGTATATTAAGTATCCAAAATTAGAGAGAGAAACATCGACTTTGGAGATTTTTGAAAGAGAAAGGATTGAAGAATTTTGACAGTCAATAGTTGGACATTTTGACAGTCAACAATCAGGAGCTGTTTTGACAGTCAAAGATAGGTGGGTATTTTGACAGACAGAATTCGAAGAGTAGTTTGACAAAATTATTGGAGGGAATTTTATCATGACAGAAATTAGAGAGAATTTTAACAGCAACAAAATTCGGAGAGATATTTTGACAAAGATATATAGGGAATAGTATATCTGAGGAGAAATTTCAAGAAATAGAATATTTTAGGAATTTTAGCTGTCCAAACTCTGAGAGAGGGAGATAAATAAAATTTCAAGATATGAAATTTTGGAGGGATGTTAGTTGTCTAAAATCGGGGAGTCAAAATTTAGAGTATGAATTTTGGGGGTTACCGAAAATTTCGGAGAGTACCAAAATTTTTGTGATTGAGGTTTCAAGAAAGAAACATTGAAAGTTTCGGGAAGTAGGAGAAAATTTTGAATATTTTTTTTTGTCGGTGACAACAGCAACATCGGCGGCTGACGTCAGCATGTCGGTGACTGACGTCAGAAATTTTTTTTTTCAAAAATTTTTTTTTTTTTTGGTCGGTGACAACAACGTCGGTGGCTGACGTCAGCATTTTTTTTTAATTTTTTTTTAATATTTTTTTTTAAATAAAAAGAAATATATATATTTTGAAAAAATAAACTTTTATTCGAAGAGTGGAGATTGGAGAAATCACTATCCGTACTTATTATAATATATACAAATATATAACGATTTTTTTTATTTATATATATTTTTTTTTTTAAATTTAATTTTTTTTTTAAATTTAGAGATTGAAGGAATGACATACCTAGTTTTCCGATCAGAAATTTTATTGACTTCATCCAATGATTTTGTGCATAGATGGGTAAGTTGAAAGTCAGAATGAGTGGGGTCTTCTAACCATGAGGTTGTTTCACATATACTTTTTCTTGCCTTTGTCTTTTTGTTTCTCCACCTCAGAGCTAACATCAATGTTGACATCTTCATACAGTCAGACACTAGACTTCTCCCCCTGAGTATCGGCGCCTGTGAATTTAGTAGCCTCTTCTTGAGCTATTTTGAGCACATTTCTTTGTTCAAACTCAAGTTCAGCTTTTACTGCTTCTTCCCTTTCAGCTTTAGCCTTTTTCATCTTTTCTTCTTCAGATTCTTCGGTCAAACTCAAGGGTTCGGGCACTGACTCCCTCCCCCTCAATTGTTGCTTCAGTTATCTCGGTGACCTGGGGTTCGGTTACATCATCGGTGGCTGTGGCTGCAGCATCGGTGGCTACAACATCGGTGGCTACAGCATCGGTGTAGCTCTGGATTGGTGGCTGCAACATCGGTGGCTGTAGCTGCTGCGGCATCAGTGGCTTTTGCTGCAGCATCGGTGGATGGAGGAGCAGCTATAACATCGGTGGATGGAAGAGCAGGTAGAACATCGGTGGATGGAGTCACATAGGTGGATGGAGTCACATCGGTGGATGGAGTCACATAGGTGGCTGGAGTCACATCGGTGGATGGAGTCACATAGATGGCTGAAGTCACATAGGTGGATGGAGTCACATAGGTGGCTGGAGATGGAGAAGCAGCAGCTTTCTTGTTTTTCTCCCCCTCAGTGGTTGAACTCTTGAAACCCACTGAAGAGAGAAAGCTCGTGATCCTTTCAACATCAGAACCCACAGCATCAACCTTCCGTTCAACGCTTTGAAGAACAAATCTATCCTTATCCTGAAAGAAGGAATCACCAACATCAAGTTCAACCGTTGGAGAAGAAGTTGGTATGCTGTTAACCTTTGTATGAAGAGTTGCAAGAGATTCCAAAATTGCATTCTAATTGACAAGGATAGAAGCAATATCGGTGGCTTGTTGAAGACCAAAGACATCCAAGTGCAGGAGATCTAAGCATGTCATGAGAGTTGGGTGACTCACCGACCACTCTTCAATGCTAGATCTAAGAGTGGTAGAAAGAAAGGCCATTCTTTCCATTTCCTTAGTTGCATGATCTTCCAGAACTTCCACCTGGCGGATAGTAGCACGAGTGAATTGGTGAAATCCTTGATAAGATCATCTCCCTGTTGAGAAGACATGGGAGCAGATGGTTGAGGCTTTGGTGGTTGATCATCTTCATCATCACTAGAGGAATAATCCACCAAACCTGGGTGTGATGCACTCTCATGTGGAGTGTGGAAAAGAAGTTGTGAGAGCTCAAGGGGTGGTGAAGAGACACCTTGGATGGGAGACTCCAAGTCATCTTCATCAACTAAGGAAAAAGTTGATGAAGGTATAATAGGGATATCCCTTTTGTAGAACCATGTCCTTTTGAGAGGGCATGGAGGAGCTGGGAGTGGCTAAGTGTTCCTTGGGTTTATGAGGTGACGTCGGTGAGTGGTACAACGTCGGTGGATGAAATGAGATTTAGTTATGATGACGTCGGCGGATGGCTTTGAACGTCGGTGGCTAGGACGGTAACGTCGGTGGCTAGTGACCGTCGGAAGGTGGATGATGGTGTTGGTGAGTGGCAACGTCGGTGGATGGGTGGATGAGACGTCGGTGAGTTGTGACCGTCGGTGGATGGTTACCGTCGGTGGATGGGTAGTGTATGGTTTATATAGAAGGAGAGAGAAGATTTAGGGTTTTGGATGATAACTGGTTTATATAGAGAGAGATAGAAACCACATCGGTGAGTACCTCACCGACTATATATATATATTCACATATATAAATATAATATATATAATATACATAAATGTATATAATATAATATACATAAATATATAATATATATAAAATATATATATATATATATATTAGTCTATATTTATCATACCTAATTCACCGATGAGAAACTTGAACATTGCTTTATCAAGGGGCTTTGTGAACAGATCAGCTAATTGATACTCAGTGGGAATGAAGTGAAGTTCCACGTCACCTTTAGAGACATGATCTCTTATAAAGTGATACCTGATATCAATGTGCTTGGATTTTGAATGAAGCACCGAATTGTTGGCAATGACTATTGCACTTGAGTTGTCACACAGTATTGGGATCTTTGAGAAAATCTGATTATAATCACACAACTGATTTTTCATCCACAATATCTGTGCACAACAACTTCTAGCAACCACATATTCTGCTTCAGTTGTAGACGTAGACACCGAATGTTGTTTCTTACTTGACCAGTTCACAAGCTTTCCACCAAGTAATTGACAGCTTCCAGTTGTACTTTTTCTGTCTATTTTTGAGCCTTGTGATTTCTTGAAGAAGAGAGTGTTGTCAACTTTGCCTCGTATATACTCATTTTTAAGAAGATAGTCTGAGAGAGTATCATACCAGGCACGAGGAGCTTGCTTCAGTCCATACAGAGCTTTATCTAGCCGATACACATGATATGGATGGACTGAATCTTCAAACCCAGGTGGTTGCTTCACATACACTTCTTCAGCCAGCTCACCATTTAGAAAGGCACTTTTGACATCCGTTTGGAATACCCAAAAATTCTTGTAAGCAGCATGGGCAAGAAATAATTGGATAGCTTTCAATCTAGAAACAGGAGCAAAAGTTTCATCATAGTCAATTCCTTCCTCTTGCCTGTATCCTTGAGCAACCAACCTTGCTTTGTTTCTTATAACAGCTCCTTCTTCATCCATCTTGTTTCGAAACACCCATTTTGTTCCAGTGATAGTTTTGTCAGATGGACGAGGAAATAACTTCCAGACTTTGTTTCTCTCAAATTGTGAGAGTTCTTCTTGTATGGCAATTACCCAGCTTGGATCAGCTAGGGCTTCATTAATTAGCTTAGGCTCTATAATGGAAACAAAGTTGACATACAAGCACAGGTTGCTTGATGCCTCTTCTGGTATTTACACCAACTTGGGGATCTCCTATGATTTGATCTATTGGATAATCCATGGTCGATTTTAGTGCAGGAGGAAAGGGAGGAGATATAGAAGAAGACGAAGTAGGCATTTGAGATGGTGAGGATAGGTTAGTGGGAGATATGGTGTTTAGGTGGTTATGATCTCCTGTAGAGACAGTTTCAAGAGGTGGAGAAGAAAGAAGTGGGTTCTGTAGATGAGGTGGTGTTGATGGGAGGCTGAGAAGAGTTGCTATCTTGAGGATTTGAAGGGTTAGGTGAAGTAGAAGAAGGAATTTCACCAAAACAAGAATTTATCCATAGATTTAGTTCTTCTTCATTACAAGATAATGAAGATGTTTCAAACTCATCAAACTTCACATGCATAGATTCATCTATGCATTGTCTTCTCAGGTTGTAGATTCTGAAGGCTCTTGAGGAGAGAGAGTAGCCCATGAAAATTCTATCATCGGACTTTGGATCAAATTTTCCAAGTTGTTCCCTGCCATTTAGCATGTGATAACCAAATACATGGCAGAAGTCAACTGCAGGTTTCCTATCATGGAAAACTTCATAGGGAGTCTTGTCATGCCTTTTGACTATGATTGACTTATTTTGAGTAAAGCATGTGGGGTTAACTGCTTCAGCCCAAAAATAGGTTGACAACTTAGATTCACTCAGCATTGATCTTGCAGCTTCACACAGCGTCCGATTCTTTCTTTCAACAACACCATTTTGTTGAGGAGTACGTACGGTAGAGAAGTTCTGAGAGATTCCTTTTAGGTCGAAGAAATCTTCTAGAGCAGCATTTTTGAATTTTGAGCCATTATCACTTCTGATAGACTTCACCAGTTTACCATTCATATTTTCAATCTTTCTAGTAAACCTGATGATTTCTTCAGCAACATTACTTTTGTGTTTTAGAAAGAACACCCAAGTATATCTAGAGAATTCATCAACAATTACTAGCATATACTTTTTACCACCTAGACTAGGTGTGCTTACTGGACCACACAGATCCATGTGAAGCATTTGAAGAGGTTGAGAGATAGAAGAGCATTGTTTTGATTTAAAGGAAGTTCTGGTGAATTTTCCTTTTTCACATGCTCCACACAGCTTTTCTTTCTCAAAAACTATTTTTGGCATTCCAACAACCAGCTCTTTGTTGGAAAGTTTGTTCAAGGTTTTAAAGTTTAGATGAGAGAACCTTTTATGCCACAGCCAACTTTGTTTGGCTAGTTCTTGAGAGAGGAGACACACAGCTTCCCCAATAGCATTTTCTTTCATGTTGAAGATGTAGACGTCATTCATTCGGGTACCTGCTAGTACAACTTTATTCTACATATCAAGGACCAAGCAAACACATAGTTGAAAGGTGACTTTATATCCCAAGTCACATATTTGGCCGATGCTCAGTAAGTTGTACATTAGCCCTTCAACATGAGCTACTTTAGAAAAGTTGATGGTTCCATTTGATATGGTACCATAGGAAACAGTAGGTCCTTTTTCCTCCAAAGGAAACAGTAGGTCTTTTTTCTTTTAAGAAATTAGAGAGAGAGATTTATTTCCGGTCATGTGCCTTGAACATCCGCTGTCCATGTACCATATGTGTTCTTTGTTTGGTATCTGCACTCATAAACAAATTTAGACTTTTGGTACCCATTTTGAAGTGGGTCCTTTTGGATTAGAAGGCATTTTATTCTTACAAATATCAGAATCCTTAGGGAAATGTTTTGCAAGATGGAGGTTATTGCCATAGTTATAGCATTTCTTTAAAGAAAAGGCCCTATTGAAGTCCATGTTGTCAAAACTTTGAGCATCAGTTGAAGAATGAGAAGTAGAGGGGTGACCAACACCTGGTCTTGGTCCAAGAATACCTTTATCAGGTTTTGGTGATTTCTTTAAGTTGAGAGAGCGAGATGAAATCAGTAATCACTTGAGATTTTCTTTTATATGAAAACTTTTTCTTTTGAGAAAATCTTTTTGAGGCATGACATACAGGAGTAGTCGGTGACTTATGAAGGTCCCTTGACTCATGAAGACTCAGAGAGTATAAAAGTTTTTGAAAGGGTTTAGGAGAAAAAGAAGAAGAGCTTGGGATTCTTAAAGGTTCAGAAGAAACTTCTTTTGCTTTTACAAAAACTCCAAACTTTTTGGTATTGGATTCTACTTTTAGCATGTCCAGAAGATTTATAGAATGAACAGAGGTAGAATCCTCAGATGAGTAACCAAAGAGATCATCAACATCATCAGAAAAGAAACTAGCAGGAAAGCCTTGGCATTCAGATGATGGAGGAATAGGGTCAGAAGATTGAAAATCATCTTTTCCATATCCAAGTCCAGACTTGTCCTTGCTAGAGATTTGATCTTGAAGAATCCTTTCAAGATCTTTAGAAGATTTGGTCCATTTAGAGAGAACCTCTTGTTCCTTTTCAAGAGTGTTAGAGATTTTTGATTTTTCTTCAGAAAGACTGTCGTTTAAATACCTTAGATTTTTTAGATCAGTTTTCATTTTATCAAAATCTTTGAGTTTAGAGAAACAAGATAAAAGTTGATCATTTAAACATTTTATGTGCATGTCAGCCTTTTTCTTTTGATCCTTTAAGTCATAGAAGTCGACAGTTAAAGAGTCAAAAGCATCAGCTTTTTGATCATCAGAAAGAAAGGTAAAGAGATGTACCTGAGGCTTTGTTCCTGAAGTTGATTCCTCAGTAGATACGAGAGCAGTGCAAAGTGTCTTTTCCATGTCTTCTAATTCATCAATTATGGCCATAAGACACTTTGTGACATACTCACTGTCACTCTCAGAGGTTTGCTCATCTTCCCAGCAATGTGTTTCAGCAACCAAGGTTTTTCCTTTGTTTTGGTTCTTTTCCTTTTCTCTTCTATACTTTGCTTTGTACTTCTTGTACCCAGAGACTTCTTTAGAGGATTCAGGACTTTCCTTGGAAAGATGGCTATTTCTCTCTTCAGACTTCCTAGAAGCTGATTTGGAGAAGTCATGCCAGAAGAAGGAGAAGAGGACTTAAATTTAGAAAAAGATTTAGATCTGCATTCAGAAGCAAAATGACCCTTCTTCCCACAACTGAAGCATTCTTCATTAGATTTGTCAGAAGAGGGTTTTTGAGAGAAAGGTTTTCTTTGAAATCTAGAACGGTTAGAATAAAATCTTTTGTTTTTAAGGTTGCCCGCAATCATTGTCATACTATCAGAAAGTATGTCAATGGCAGATTCCTCACCTTCATCATCATCAGCTGCACTGTAGTAAGCATCTGATAAATGAGATGATTCTTCCTTAATGTTACTTTCAGATTCAGAAGAAGAAGGATAAGTAATTCTAGGTACAAAAGAAGAAGATTTAGAATTACTTATTAGAGAAATAGAAGAAGACTTAATATCTTTTATGAAAGTTTTTCTTTGGTTCTTGGTTTGTTCATAATGAAGAAGAGTCCCATAGAGAGCAGTTAAAGGCATCACTTCAAGATCCTTGGTTTGCTTAATGCAAGTACATATGGTTTCCCGAGTGCAGGAGGCAATCCATAAACTTGCAGAGAACTTCTTCATTATCATAAACTCTTCCAAGAACTTTAAGACCATTGAAAAGACAGTTAAAGCGATTAAAGTAGACAGAGAGGGATTCTCCTTTTTCATGAAAGAAAAGTTCATACTTTCTAACAAGACAAATCTTGTTAGGTTTCTTCACTTCTTTAGTGCCTTCATATAAGACACTTAGAGTATCCCACATCTCTTTTGCAGTAGAAAGATTTAGAAGAGAATGATATACTTCATCAGGAAGAGATAAGGCTAGAGCTGATTTAACTTTAGTATCAAGAGCAACCAGGCGTTTATCATCTTCATTATATTTATTTAAAGCTTTGATGATATATCTACCTGTTTTGTCACTCCTATCTTCATCAGACTCTATATCTTTTCCCTCAGTATCTTTTTGTGGATCGTAACGAGCCCAGACTTTAGGAATTATAGGTCCCTCACTTAGAATGATGGGATACCTGCAATCAATCCCTTCTAAGAAGAGTAGCATACGATTTTTCCATAACCCAAAGTTACTTGGGTTGAACCTTGGAGGTTTGGCCAAGGAGCCTAAGTCGTATGTGCTACTAGAAGAGGTTTGCAAGGTACCATCATTAGAAGAAATAGCAGCCATAACAGATCTGGTTTATTAGATTAAACCAACTGCTCTGATACCACTTGTTAGTCCCTGAATAGAGATGGCTATGCTAGTGAGGGTTTGTAGAAGGGGGGGTTGAATACAAACACACAAAATTTTTACTCTTTTAAATTTTTTAATATAAATATTAAAAATTTACACACAGAAGTTTGTTGCGGAAAAGAATAGACACACTATTCTAACAAACTTAAACACACAGATAACAGTAATTAACTTATACACTAAGGAAGTTAAAATAAAACTGTTAGAGCACACAGCTTTGCCGAATCAAACAAATCAACACACAGGGGATTTGTTGAAAGCGTGAGATTTATGGGAAGGACTTCATCTCCTTTTATAGTGCCCATGCATGGGATGAATGTGGACAGCTGTCAAGGTTTCATTAGCTGGAAGTGTATCTGCTGGACAAAGGAAGAGACCACTCCCTTTGTGCCAAAATAATGGATGAACCATTCTTTGTAGCACGTAATGTCAGATAACTTTATCTTCTTTTCTTCATGCTCTGTGAAGTCCCATCAAACCTTTTAGCTAAAAGACAAATATTCCTTTTATAAGAATAAAAGATAATGTCTTTATTTAAGGCTTGATGCCCAAGTTCTTGCTGCTCACATGTCTTGCATTTGTTGTGAGTCAAGAAACTTATCTCTTGAAAAAATTGCTGAGTGATACATGAACCTATGTATCACATCGGTGGATACCTTGTAAGGTTGGAATTGATAAGTGTACACATTACTTAGTAACTTCAAATCTCACTAAGTGTTGAGAGTGTACACCCTTGTAGTTGTGACTTGATATCACAGCCTTAGAAAATATACATGCAATTTCGGTGACCAAGATACATAGTGTCGGTGGATGGGTACTATCTTGATGACCTCATCTTGTATTGATGACCCAATACTTTGATGACTTAAATGTGTACCATCGGTGACCCACTATGTTGGTGACCCAATCTTGACTTTGGCAATTTGATCTGAATATTGAAGTTAGTTGGTACATACAAAATTCCACTTTTTGATGTACAACCCTTGATTGAATAGTCTTTGACTTTCCAATACTTGAAGCATATTTCAGACCTTCAAAAGAACCTATAGAAAATCAATCATATAAAGGAAGGTGGTTCATCACCAAATCATCGGTGACCCAACAAAGACACATGACACCTTTCAAAGAATTAGTAACTGACTATCATGAGAGATATGGAGGAACCGTTAACTTCATAAATAATGCAAAAGGCTATGTGAGAAGATATGGAACTTTTACAAAAGGAGATGTCACTGTAATGAAAGTTTTTTATATGGAGGGTCTCAAGCATAATCTGTTTAGCATAAGTCAATTCTGTGACAAATATTGGACAGTATACTTTGACATTGACTTCTGTCATATTCTTAGTTCTGAAAATCTAAACAAATTAACATCCTATAAAGATGGTCAATTGCAAGGAGTATGTTATATTTCTACTCCCATGAAAGAAGTAAGTTGGTTGTGGCACAGAAGGTTGTCACATCTAAACTTCAAATTGAATTGGAAAGACATAAATCAGTTAGAGGATTGCCAAAGATCAGATTTAATTCATTATGTTTTGCATGTGAGCTTGGGAAGATAAAAAGAAGTTCACACCTTCTGAAAATGCTTTCTTCATGTCAAGCTCCACTGGAAATGCTACATTTGGACTTATGCGAACTAATGAAGACTCCAAGCATGGGAGGAACGAAATATATCCTAGTCATAGTTGATGAATATTCTAGATATACTTGGGTTGAATTTCTTAGACTTAAATCTGATACTTCAGACATACTAATTCCTTTTTTGAAGAAAGTGCAAGTTCTCCTTCAACTTCCTATCCAAAAGATTAGAAGGGACAATGGCACAAAATTTACAAATTCTAAACTTCAAAATTTTTTGGATTCTGTTGGAATGTCTCATATATTTTCCGCTGCAAGAACTCCTCAACAGAATGGAGTAGTTGAAAGGAAGAACATAACCTTAGTAAAGGCTGCAAGAACTATGCTTGCCTATTCAGAATTACCTTTATCTCTTTTGGCAGAAGCAATAGCAACTGCTTGCTTTACTAAAAACAGAACCATTCTCAATAGAAAACTTCTCAAAACTCCTTATGAAATTATTAAAAAGAGAAAACCCTCCATTGATTATTTAAAAAAATTTGGATGCAGGTGTTTTCTTCTGAATGACACACAACACTTAGACAAATTTTCTCCTAAAGGAGTAGCTGGAGTGTTTGTTGGCTATTCTCAAAGATCCAAGGCATACAGAGTTCTCATAAAAGGCACACAAAGGATCATTGAAACTTCAAATATCAAATTTCATGAGCCAACAATGACTTATGAACAAGACAGTTCAGAACTCAAGCTTAATCCAGTTTCTGAAATCTTAGATTCAGAAAAGAGCAAAACTGATAAAACTTCTAAATCTAAATCTTTACTAAAATCTAATTTATATTCATTGTGTCAAGATTTATTTGATATTTCTGCTAATGTCTCTGCAGATTATCAGAATCCATCTCTTCTCAGAACTATTCCAGAACTAGTTTCCACATAAACCACTATCTCAAATCTTTCTGAACCACCTAACTCAACCTCAAATTCAAAACTTCCAACTTCTGACTCTGTACAAGTCAATTCTGAACCAATTCAGGTCATTTCTGAACTTACAATACCTATTTCTGCACCAATGAATATTACTTTTGACCCTGTACAGAATCTTCAATTTGAGGGGGAGACATCAGATCTTAATTCAACAGTCAATCTAAATTTTGAACCAAATGCAATAATTGATGAATATGACTCCTTGAATAATGTCTCATCTGTTCAACCATTGCCAAATGTGAATAAATGGACATCAAGTCATCACATACATCAAATCGTAGGTGATGTCTCAAAAGGTGTAAAAACAAGATCAGCCACAGCAAATGAATGTCTGTATGTGAATTTCTTAAGCAGTATTGAATCCAAAAAGCAAAGTGCAGCTCTTCAGGATCCAGACTGGGTTTTAGCTATGTAAGATGAGTTAAATCAATTTGAAAGAAACAAAGTCTGGAGACTAATTCCAAAACCAAAAGGAAAATCAATTATTGGCACAAAATGGGTTTTCAGAAATAAGAAAGATGAACATGGAATTGTTGTGAGAAATAAGGCAAGTCTAGTAGCCAAAGGCTATTGTCAACATAAAGGTATAGATTATGAAAAAACCTTTGCTCCTGTGGCTAGGCTAGAAGCAATTAGAATATTTTTAGCTTATGCAGCCCATAAAAACATGAAAGTCTTTCAAATGGATGTCAAATGTGCATTTCTGAAGGGAGTTCTTCATGAAGAATTATATGTTGAACAACTAGAAGCCTTTGTCAGCAAAGAATTTCCAGATCATGTTTATATCTTAGATAAAGCTTTGTATGGACTTAAACAAGCACCAAGAGCATGGTACGAAACTCTCACAACCTTTCTTCTGAATTCTGAGTATAAAAGAGTAACAATAGATACAACCTTATTTACAAAAAAGGAAGGTAAGGACATGATCTTAATACAAATATATGTGGATAATATTATATTTGCTTCTAAAAATCCAAAATTTTGTAAAATTTTTGAGAAAATCATGCAAAGTAAATTTGAAATGAGTATGATGGGAGAGTTAACTTTCTTCCTTGGTTTACAAAATAAAACAACTTCCCACTGGTATATCATTTATCAAACTAAGTATGTTTTTGACTTACTCAAAAAGTTTGACATATTTGACTATTCTAGTATTCAAACACCAATGGCCACTGCTACTAAACTAGAACCAGATTTATCTGGTAAATTTGTTGACCAAAAGAAGTACAGGGATATTATTGGTTCTTTGCTTTAATTAACTGCAAGTAGACTTGATATAATGTTTGTCACATGTATTTGTGCAAGATATCAAGCTAATCCTAAAGAGTCACATCTTCTTGCACCTAAAAGGATTCTTAGATATCTCAAAGGTTCTCCTTCATTAGGACTTCGGTATCCTAAGGATTCTGGATTTGAACTAACCGCTTTCACAGATGCAGATCATGGTGGTTGTAAATTAGACAGGAAAAGCACATCTGAATCATGTCAATTTTTAGGTGATAGACTTGTAAGCTGGAGTTCCAAAAAGCAGAATTATGTATCCACCTCTACTGCTGAAGCTGAATATGTAGCTGCTGATATATGTTGCTCACAAGTCATCTGGATGCAAATACAACTCAAAGACTATGACCATACATTCAAAAAGGTTCTTTTGTATTGTGACTCTAAAAGTGCCAGAGCCATTACAGTTAATCTTGTCCAACACTCAAAGACAAAACATATTGATGTGAGGTACCATTTTATTAAAGATCATGTTGAGAAAGGTAATATAGAAATGTTTTTTGTTCAGACTGATTATCAATTAGCAGATTTGTTTACCAAAGCACTTGATGAAAAAAGGTTTAATTTTTTGGTAAGCAAATTAGGCATGATGAACTTGTCTACATAAGTATTTTACATCAACTAAGAAATAAGGTTTAACTTATGAGTCTATATCATTCAGAATTCTGAAAATCGTAACTTCATAAGTTCTGCGGTTAATTTTTCTGAAGTCTTCTTATAGTTCTCAGAAGTACTAATTCTTAATTTATGAAGTTTCTGTATTATAATACTTATGTTATTTTTACGTTTCTATATATAGCATTTTTCAAGGGGGAGATATTTTTTTGTTACACATGATTCAAGGGGGAGTGTTATTGTTACTAATGGTTTGCTTCACACTTATTACATTTCACACAAGATCTAAACAGATAATCACTCAACATTCTGAAATTACATATCTTGGAAGTATGGACAACCTTCTAAGGATACTTACTCATTTTTATGTTGTTCAAACTACTTCTGAAATACCAAACGGCTTTCTATATTCAGAAGTATGTATTTTTAAATGTTTTTTTTATGGATTACAAGACAAATCATTCAAGTTCTGAAAGAAAATCATTCAAGTTCTGAATTCATTCTGAACCATTTGTTCAAACTTCTGAACTCATTCTCAGAAGTTCTGAACTTCCCGTTGCAAAACTGATTTTTATTCACGCGTGTGCCATGTGTTTTAATTTCATTTGAGAAGCCATAATCACGTCGCAGAACGGTTCATTAATCCAAATTAATCATGATTACTTTGTTAATCGTCATTACTTTTTGCTCTTTTTCGGCCACGTGTCCTACCACGATCATCCACCTCATAAAATCAATGGATTCGTCATCTTCATCTTTTTTCTACGAGTTTTCCCTCCGAAATTTATTTTCTGAGTTTCTTGAACTTCATTCTCACTCGAATGTTCAAATCCTTTCAACAATGTCGACTTCCAATATTGATCAGCCAATCCAAACTGCAAAGTCGTGTTTCAGTGACAGTGATACATCGTCGAATGGAGATTCATTCAAAATTGTGCCTAAAAAGGTTATGATTGGATGAATGGAAGTACTTCAAACCCTAACCTTAACCCTAACCCTAACCCTCAATCACCAACACTTGAGAGAACACAAACTGAGCCAACAGAAGTTCCCTCTGAATCTGTTGTAGGTGTCAATGATTCACAATCGGTTGCTGGTACTACACAAGAAGAAAGTTATGGTCCTGGTCTTACAAAGTTATATGTTCCAGAGAACAAGAGGATGGATATCAAAAAGAATAATTGTGCTCTTAATATTCGTTCAACATATTTCAATGATGACCAGAGGATTTTGATTGAAATATTGAAGAAACATCCTTTTAGAGCTCTGCTTACAAAGAAGTTTTTGGTTCCTGAGTCCTTTCTACAACAATGGTGGTTTTATACAGCAATTGATAAAGAAGAAAATGATTTCTCTTCATATGTTCATGGTTACAGGTTTTCTATCAAGGATTCAGATATCAAGGACATATTTGATCTTCCAAAGGCTAATGCAGTAGTGGGTAAAACAACCTTTGATGTTATTCCTTCCAATTCTGAGCTTACTGCAGACTTCATGAAGTTAGGATATTCAGAAACACTCACTACATTAAGTTCTTTTAGACGAAAATGTCTTCCACCTATTTGGTATTCACTGTTTACCACTATAAACACTTGTTTATCTGGTAAAAATTCAAGTTTGGATCAAGCCTCAACAAATGTCAGAATCATCTTCCATGGGATTGCTCACAACAAGCATTATGATTATGCTTCTCTCATCTTTGAAGAATTAAAGACATCTATTTCAAAGAAATCTACCAATACTTACATTCCATATCAAAGATTCTTTCAAATCTTCATTAAAGGAGCCATGAAGACTGTTGAAGACATTCCAAGATTGGATGATGAGGTATTTGTTCCACTCTTTTCTATGGATAACTTAAGACCACCAAATGCGAAACTTAGATTTCAAAATGTAGTGCCACTTCCAGTAGAACTTCTTGCTTATGTAAGTTCTAAAAATAGGTTTTTGAATGAGTATTGTGAATCAATGGGAATACCTACACCTGTAGTCTCTTCCCCTGATTCAACCTAGAGTGGTGAGCAAGGTGAGGGGTCTAGACTTAATAGTGAGAGAGGGTAGGAAGTTCAAGGTGGGGAACACACTCAAAGTGCTAAGAGGCAAAATGAAAATGAGAGACAGGGTAGAACTGTGAGAAAAAGAATTGATGAGGGGAGATCACAGGAAAAAGAAAAAGCATCATGTGCATAAGCTATCACAAGCCGGACAACCACACAATCTATTACTCCACATTCTATGGTGGGTAATATTGAAACAGCAGTGAGCCCATGGAAAATTTTGTAACCCCCCCCCCCCCCAGCCACTCACCCATCTCTCAACAGAAGGGTGTTTCACTGACACAAATGGAGCAAGCAGCTAATTTGCCATTGGGTCCCCACATGGAGGAGCCCAATGTTGAACATGAAGGATATATGTCCCCCCTTCACAGATATGAGCACATAGAGTATGAGAGTCCACTCACTGTTGAGTCAAATGAACCACAAGATGTGGATTTTCTTCACACAAGCACATATCTTTCAGATATCCAAATGCAAAGTGTGTGTCACATTGCAACACCTTCAATAGATATACCTACAACAGGATATCAAGTATTTCAAAGAAGTCCTGGTGGGGTGAACATCACTAAAGTCCCATTTACTGAATCTATAATTATTCATGATGTGGTGACATCAACAGGCCAACCTACTGTGTTCAAAGATTTTTGTACTTCTGAATTTGAAAAGATTCAGATGGACATAAAGGAGTTATCTGAAAAATCAACCAAGGTGGTGGAGGATAGGGTGGAGAGTCAGGAGAAGTTATTGGATGAGAAACTTAATGATTTGAAGAAAGTTTCTGTATCAACAAATGATCTCAAAACTTTCCAATAGGACATTTTAAAATCTTTCTCAGAAGTTGTTTCATCAGTGGCAAGTCTTAGAACTTCCTTGCCAACTACTTCTGCACAACCATACTTATCTCAATTATCTATAAAAGATGATATTCAACTTATTTCGAATCAGTTGTCTTCTATTCAAAATACTCAAGTAACTCTTTATCAAAGAATCTCTTCTTTTAGAATGTAGGCCCCAGGCGGATACTTTGAAGAGGAAGCATGATGATCAGGATCCTGATGATCATGAGGGGGAGAAAAGAAGGAAAGTGTCTCATTCTGAAGATATTCTTATGCTAAAAGCTCAGACTTCTGAAAGATCTTCTGAAGATAATCAGAAAGATGCTAGTGTTGGTACTGAAAAGGTTTCTGAAGCAATTGAAGATATTCTATCTTCTGAACCTGAACTTCAAGAGATTCCTTGTTCTGAACCCATTTATGAAACTGGTGGAGTTATTTCTGAAGAAATCGTTGTTGATAAAGTAACTTCTGATGAGGTAGATGAGGATATGAAACTGAAAGGTTATCTTTCAATTCTAAAGATAAAGCAGGTACAGATGATACAAATATCATACCTGATTCAAATGAAGAGATGCTTAATGAGTATTTGGCCATGGAAGAAGAGATTGGAGAACCAGGTGATCTGTCAGATGTTATTATGTTTGATGATGAAGAGGTGGTGATAGAGATCATGAGATAGTTTCAAAAGACGTTTGGGTTCTGAAGTTACATAGTTCAGATCTTCTAAACTAGTTCTAAAGAGACAAAGAAAGCCTAGAAGCTCAGACTCAAAAGACAAGCAAAGAAGTCAAGGAAAGCCTAAGGCATAACTTCTGAAGTGGATACTTCAGAAATTCTGAAGATTCTCATGTTGTTCTGAAGAACTTCTGAAGAACTTCTGAATTATGTTCTGAAGGTGTTCAGAAGTAGTTCTGAACTTACTTCTTTATGTCTGTCATGTTTTGTATTGTATTGAACTGTCACTTTGGCATTTCCTATTATATATAAATAGAGTTTCTGTTAGATACTTAGAACTAATGTTCATAGATCTTTTGTAATGTAAAGACATATCTGTGTAACTCTGTTAAGATCAATACTACATCCGACTTCCTTGCTATAATTCTTGTTCCTTATTCTGTTTTCTTTCTACTTCTTGATATTTGGGATCTAACAATTGGAATCAGAGCCAATTCATCTTATTGTTGATTCTGTTAAGAACCTGTCAGATCTGACAAGTTCTTGAAATTCTTGATCAATCTATTCAAGATTGTTCAATTTGATCTAAATTTCAAAATTAGGTGAATTTGCGATCATTCAATTCATGATGTCGAAAGAAATCGTCTCCATCGGATCTGAAACTAAACCACCAACTCTGTTCATGGGTGAATATCATCAATGGCGCATTGGAATGATTCAATTCTTGGATAACATAGATGAGGCATTGATGCAATCTATCATCAATGGTCCTCTTGAAGTGTATGTAGAAATTCCAGCTGTTCCAAGAACTGAAACAACCCCTGAAATTCCTACTTCAAGAATCGAGAAAAGTCCAGGAATGTATAGTAATGCTGAGAAAGATCAAGCCAAAGTTGATAGAAGGGCACTAACTATACTCACATTGGCTATACCAAATGAGATATTCAACAGAGTTGATAGTCTAACTTCTAGTAAGGCTATATGGGATGAAGTAGAGGCTCAGATGCAGGGGATTACTAAAGCTCAAGCCCAGAGACTTAAGATCTGTGTTGGAACATATGAAAATTTCAGATATAAAGAGGGTGAATCAATCACAAAGACTTATCATATATTCAACAATATTCTGAATGATTTAAGAAGAAATGGTGTTCAAAAATCCAATTCAGAAAATCAACAACAAGTTTCTGAACAATCTGGGCATTGAACTGTCTAGCTTTTCTGACAACATGGTTACTAGAAATCTGTCTAGAAAATCTATCCATGATGTTTATTGGTTTTTGTTTCCACAAGAAGACAAAATCAAGTTCAGACAGAATGAACAGAAAAAGACAAATGCATTTGTAGCCTTGTTAAGCAAGAAGTTAAACAGTTCAATGACCATGTCATCAAAGAATAAAGTTTGTGAAATTTCTGAAACTGCTCTTTGTGATGGAGATGAATCAGATGAAGAATTAAAAAGGATTTCTGATAATATTGCATTCATGACAAGACAATTCAATCAAAGATATAATCAGAAATACAAAAATAAATCCAAATCTGAAGATGGAACAAAGAAAATCTTAAGTCAAGATGTTGTTCAACAGATACAACAGAACCAGCTAGATGTTTTAACTGTGAAAAACCTGGCCATTTTGCAAGACAGTGCAAAATGCCTAAAGTCAAAAATGTTGGTTACTATGAAAAGAAGCATTTAATTGCAAAGAAGAAGGAAATGAATCCAGCTCTAGTAACAAAATATGAAGAAGATTGGTTAAAGTGGAGTGATGGAGAATATGATTAAGAAGTTGCTCATTATGCTTCAAACTGCTACATGTGCCAGATGGATCCAAAAAATACTCATGCATATGACTCTGAGGTACAAACTTCTTCTTCTGAATTAAACTCTGAAACAAGTTCTTCATCAAATTCTGATAATTCTCAAAACAACATACAAAATCAAATTCTGAACATGACTTCTGAATTTGAAAATCTCAGAAACAGAATAAAAGGTGAGAGAATATTGGTCAATAAGTTTAGAGCTGAAAGTCAAATCTATAAACAAAATTGCGAAAATGCTGAAGAAATACTAGAAAAGGTTTCTAAAAAAATTGTTGAAAGACAAGATAGATAGTATGCGAAAATATATTTTAAATGAAAAATCTGAAAAAGAAGTTCTACATGTCAAAATGAATTTTTTGAATCAACAAAGACTTGATCTATACAAAAAGATCAAGGAATTAGAAGATCTGAATTTTAAAAGAGGTCAAACTAAACAAACTCTGAACATATTAACAAGTCACGCTCAAAATTCAAAGTTTTATAATATCAAAGAAGGTTTAGGATACAATGAAATTCAAATTTTTAAAAAGGCACATGCAAATTTAAATGACGTTTAAAAAATAAAAATTTTCAATGAAAATAATAAAGGTGCAGTAAATAAACCTGTTGCTAATATTTTGCCTGAAAGGATTCCTTTTATAAAATCAGAGACTTTGTTTTCAGAAGAAAAATCTCTTGATTCTGAATCACAAGTAAAGTCTGAAAGACTTTCTAAAACCAACTTTGAAGTCTTAATTACTTTTGAAAGTACTTCTGAACCAAATACTAAATCTGAATTATCTTCTGAGTTAAAATCTGAAGTTTCTCCAGAAGAAACTTCTGAATGTAAATAAGAAATTATTAATGAAGCTCAAGCTCAAATAGATTCTAAAGAAACTCTTGAAGAAAAATATGAAAAAATTTCAGAAGTTGAATCTTTAAATGATAATAATGAGTCTTCAGAAATATTTTTTGATAATTCTAATAATGAATCTGAGAAATTTTTAAACTTAATTTTTTTTTCATCAAATATGACTTGGAACAAATTTTTAGATTTAATGAATGCTTCAGATTCAGATGTTGATGATGATCCCACTGTTGAAATAATAGACAAAGATGGCTACATGATTTACAAATCTAAATCTTCAATGACTAAGGGAGAGAAATTAAAATCTAAAGAATCAAAATTACCTTTAGAAATGTTTAATGGTGTATTTTTGAAAAATGAATACCAGCATTATAAATCTTCTTAAAATAATTCTTCTACAACATCAAATTCTACTCCTTTTAAAAATGATTTTAAAGACACATCTTTGACAACAGAAAAATCATCATTATCATCTTCAGACTTTATCACAAGGGTCAAGCTTTTTGAAAAAGGACAGTCTTCTAGTTCTAAATCTACAAATCAAGATTCAAAATTCAAAAAGAATGTTCATAAAAGTTATTCTTCTACTAATCCACATTTCTTATCTTTTACAGAGCTATCCACTCTAGTTTGGAAGAGAAAAGGTGAAAGACTATCAAAGAAAGGCAAAATAGATAGTATTTCTACTTTTAA
The DNA here is from genome assembly GCA_036898165.1 of Silybum marianum. Classification (NCBI taxonomy): domain Eukaryota; kingdom Viridiplantae; phylum Streptophyta; class Magnoliopsida; order Asterales; family Asteraceae; genus Silybum; species Silybum marianum. Next base: position 2,726,958 of record CM072539.1, read on the forward strand.
GAAATTTGTTGTACCCAAAGTCAATATTTTGAATAAAAGAGAACATTCAATTCTTAAAACTAATGTTGTTCATTCTTGTTTATGTCATGAGATATTAAAAGTTTTTAAGAATCATATTCTGTCACACCCCGCTAAAGCGGAAACATGAAGCGTAATAGTTCAAGATTTGATAGCGAAAGGACAAAAACAACACCAATCATCCATTCAAATACATAACAATTTAAAACAAAAATTACATCATACAAGTCCAAAGTTTTAACAAAATATAAGAAACAAAGTGTACAAACATAACGATTTCAAATTTAAAACGTGATTGATGTTGCCGCGCCCATAAAACTAGCATTTTAGTTAACCTTTCTTACCCCTGAAAAGCATGATAAAAACAAGGTCAACTACAAAGAGCTGGTGAGTTCATAGGTTATCAATATTATAAACATCTTTTGCATAAATGAATATCGAGCAAAATAACTTTTATGGCACTTAGTAAATCTTTACATCTTAAAACGTTCAAGGCATTTTGTACCCTAATTTAAAGTAAGTAATGATTCACCACTAAACCTTTCGACCACAAAAACTCTTTTTAATTCTACCTTAGTGGTGGGAGTAAAACCCCACATATGTAGAACCTTTATTATAAGTATTGTGCACTCCCACCTGTAGTTTTTAGGTGGGATTGCTATCCGCACCCCTACTAGTCGGTTTTTAGGTAGGATTGTCCGTCCAAATTGCGCTATCCACAAACACCCTCGGCTCCTCACTTGAGTTAATAGTAGTGTACAAACTTTTATAGGACATTTTACTAAATACAAACTATTAGTGTACATGCCTTAGTGCCATAACATAAATTTCAGAATATTTCACATTCGATAATGCAAATAGCTTAATATTTCATTTAATCATGCTTTTCACCCCAAAACGTATAAAACACTTTAAAAGAGGGGCTGTGAATACTCACCTTAGAGCAAAAGCTTCCAAATAGATACACGAGACGTCCACTAGACGGCCAAACACTTTCCTAACAAAGCAAAGTACCCAAATGATCACTTATATGTCTAACGATTACTATGAGAGTGCCTATAAGTCCTTATAGGTCCAACTTTGTCTACTATTATCCCGTTATACATAATGAACATATGCTCTTTAATGAAATAAATTATACCGAAAATGTAATGTTATATTCCTTCAAGTGATCAAATGAAATCAAACAATTTCAAAGTTTCACTTTCTGACAGAAACTTTAAGTCCTAAAAATGATCAAATTAATGTAACATCCAAAATGACAAAATTTCGCTTCTTTTTATATGTGATACATTACTGAGTTAAGGTCATTATGACCAAATTTCCTGCATTTTGGACATATAAAAAGTGTTCAAATAATTTATACAAAACAGTGTGTCACATCAAGTATGATAGATTACACCCTGTTAGTAAAACATTTATTTGAGGAGTTCTATTAAGTATTTTTCAGAAATTCCAGTTGTATTATAAGCCTAACACATAAAGGAAACTTTTAAGAGAAGAATCCCTCATTTTGAATGAGTTATGAGGAAGATATGGCACCACAACGTTGCATGCACACATATGTCATTAGTTGACTGATTGCACACTTAACTTTAATAAATTGGTTAATGCCTCAAAACGTCATATTTTTTAATGAAACCAGATTCATATGAACCTAACTCATTATAGAAAACTCGAGAAGAAGAATTATGCATTATGGACAATTAATCAAAGAGATATTATCACACAAAGTAGGCTTTACATTCTGGTGGATTCAAAGTGTGCATACGTAAAATGTTTTAGGTGTTTGGAGGGTCAAAACTCCATATTTTCATGTGATTCCACTGGCAAAAAGAAGATAACTCATAAAATTGACTCTCAAAAGAAAAATTACCCTTTTTCATTGAGTTTTGAAGGACATATGGCCATTTGAACATGCATGCACAAATATGTTAGCTTTGGACAGATTGCACACTCATTTTTTTTTTAATAGCTGAAACCCCAAATCACCATATCTATGAGTGAAACTAGTGGCATTTGAAAGGTAACTCACTATAATAAATTCCAGAAGAAAAATCAAGTAATTTGGATGATTATGTTGAGAGTTATGGTCGTTCAAAGTAGGGTTTACCTACTGCTGAACTTCCAGATACATATCCAACTTGTTTTGAGCATTTGGGGGGTCAAAACTCGATGTTTTTGAGTGAAACCACTTGGATTAGAACCCCAACTCATAAAATAAACCTTTAGAAGAAGATTCATACCATTTCGACGTGTTTTTAGCATGAAATGGACGACACAAACACAAGTACATATTCTGTCAGCACCAAAAATCACCATTTTCATGGACCAAACCCACATGCAATAGGTTTTTGCTTTAATTTCTTGAGTTCCCTTTGTTTGGGTCATGAATTATCATCATTATAGTGATATTTCACACATCTTTGGTGTATAATCTACCCTTGGAACTAAAAATTTCCAGAAGTTAGTAGAAAGGTGATGAAATTGCAAGAAAAATGGGATTTTCCCCAAGAATTTGTAAGAAAAATGTTAATAGAGGTTGTACCTTGTGTTGATGATGTTTAATACTTCTAATCCCTTGATGATTCTTGACTTTTGATGGTGAAAATGTATAAAACTCAGCTGAACTAGAGGGGGAAAGGAGTGTTCTAGAAATAGGTTTTGAGTTTAGAGAGAGAAAAGAGAGTGAAATTTAAATTTTTAACATGCAAAATGAGGAGGAAATGAAAAAAAATATATATTTATATGGGGGATTAGGGGGGGGGGGGATGCCATGTAAATGGGCCCCACTCCAATTTTGGCCTTTTTCCTCAAAATGTAAGTACAAAAGTGATTAAATTCTATAAAAATAGAAATTTTATATTTTAAATACTAAAATTATATATTTTATATAAATTGGGTATAAATTAGAGCATTTGGCACTATAATTACGTCCCTAGCCCTAATTTCCTGCCCGTTAGCATATTCAAAAACATATACCTCTTTCAATTTTTGGGATCTTAAGTTTATCTTTGACCTAAATTCTAGCGATACATAACTCCTATCTGCTCCAGAATCAAACAGTATTCGGCATAACGATCGCTTAGAAGAAACGTACCTATGACCACGTCCGGATTTTGTCTTGCTTCTTTTGCCCCAATCTTGAATACTCGACCTCTTGCATGGCCTCTTTGATTCCCTTGATTTGCTGGTTGTGCGTGATTATTATTTGGTCTTCAATTCAGTCTCGGACATGTGTTTCAAAAGTGATCTGGACTTCCACACTCGTGACATGTTCGTCTTTCGCCACTCCTACAATCCTTAGCAAAATGGCCTCCCTTATTGCATTTGAGGCATATGATGCATCTTCGACCATGATGGTTATTGCACTTATCACACATAGGGTATGCTCTTTTCTTTTTCTCTGCTGGTTGAGTCCGAATACCATAGTTCCCTGTCATCTTCAAATTTTTACCCATTCTTCCTCCACAGTGCCTTCTTGTGGGTTTGTTGATCCCAGATGAATAAGCACAATGACAGATAAACGTTAATAGTAAATTAATACGACATTAAAGATGTTTAAAGAACTTACGTAGTCATATATCTTTTGATGAATGTAATCGATTACAATATACTCAGTTTCGGCTCTCTCTCTCTCTAATATGAATCGAAGACCCTTTGAAAGTAAACCCTAGCCTCCTATTTATATTGCTAGGCCTATGCTAATTAAGGAAACAAAGAGTTTAAGGAATTATAAACTTCCTTTTACAATAAAGCATATCTTTTCCTTATTTTGACACAATTAAATAATAGACCTAACAGGGTTCCTCCATCTTTCTCTTACCTTGAGCTTTGTGTTTTGCAAACATTCCCGAACGATTAGCATTATTGGTGAGTCTGGTTGCCGAATTCACTGCTTCTTGAAGGGTTTTCGGGTTTGCCGAAGTAACATCTCCGTGTATTTCAGTAGATAAACCCCAAACATATCTATCAACTCGGTTTTCTCCAGGTGTCACCGAATGTGGTACCATCTTTGCTAGTTCATGGAAAGGGGCAGTGTAAGAGTCTATGCCATTTACCTTCATTTCATGATTCCATAGCTCCGCTTCAAACTTATGGATTTCGCTCATCGGTCAGTATTCTTCTTTGAGCGTATTTTTGAATTCCTCCCAAGTAAAACTGTTGGCTGCTTCCCGGCCTTGAGGTTGCACTTGGGTGTTCCACTAGGTCAATCCTCATCCTGGTAGCAAACTCCACTTTATTTCCTTCACTGCACTTGCTGATGTGGAGAACGAACTCCATATTCTCAATTCATGTTAGTAATCCAACAGCTCTTTCAGTTCCATGGAATTCCTTTGGGTTGCAGGTCCTAAAAGCTTTGTAAGTGCATTCTCTATCTCTACTTGCCCCTGATCCTCGGTTGTTTCCCGGATTAGCATTCAGACCCACTGCCACTTGACTAACGATGTTCGGAAGTGGTGCGATGACTTGCTCAGACACAAGTCGCGCGATCTCGAGGTTTTCTCTCCTCGAAGGCATTGTCTTTAGGCATAGGTTCATATTGAGGTTGGGTCATATTACTATTACTATTTTTGCGCTAAGTCTACTTAACTAAGTTATGCATATAAAACACTCGATTCATCAAATCATAGGTTTAGAATCACATAACTTCAATATCCAGCAAAAATAATTCCCAAAAGACAACAAGTATCTTAGAGTTCTAAATAGTGGGTTGCATGCCACCAAAATAAGTTTCCAAGTTTAACCAACAAAGTAGTCAAAAAGTTCTCTCCAAGGTTCACTAGTCACATAGCCTGAGGAGTCAGCAGAGTACTTAATAGGGGTGGATGAGTGAGACATATCGAACTGCGATAGTAACAAATTTAATTACTAAATGTACTTTAGTAAATAACAGTTTATAAAATGCTTATGCAAACTCACAATTATGACCATGCTTTTCATTTGGGCAAGAAGCTTTTATTTTAGCCGACTCCAATATAATTGTTCCATGTCCCTCCTTATACATATTAAATTAGACATAGGTGATCAGGCTTTGCCTGGTTATAATATGCTAGGTCGACACTTATTCCAATCGCTGAAGCAAAGGAGCTTTCAGTGCACCAATCGCTGGGAAGGTGAAGAGTGATAAAAACCGTGGGAACATCTGATGTGAATTCAAAAGGAAATGCATATGAAGAGCCTATCACATTGTTGCTTAACTCAATGGGATTCGATTTGGACAAAAGAAATACATGGGTGACGAATCTGACTTGGAGAACAAGCAATGAGCATGATGAAGAGGCCTAAGGCTAGATTTCTTGGAGAACAAGCACGGAAACCCTAGATCTATATCTAGGTTAGAATTTGATTTCCAATCAATTTCTACTCTATCTATTTATTTCTTTAATTTTTTCCCCAAGGTTTTGGAATTCACTTGAATTCGTTTTACTTGGTTTGACTTTAGGATGTTTTATTAAGTTTATTTCTTTCCTAGTTTAAATTGTTCCTTATTTATAGATATCGCTTAGGTTTCCTTATTTTCGCATCGTTTCCTTATTTACTAGGTTTCCTTATTTTCTATTTCCTTATTATCCATTATAAATAGGATCAATCATGTAATATTAATATTCATTCAATGAAAATTTCGTTTTATTAGATATTTCTTGTGCATCAAGCATATGTTTTATTCTTCTTTTCTTTACTTCAATTACTGGATTGTTTTGAAGTTTAGAGTTGTCAAACACATTAGTTTCTGGATTGATCTAAGTGTTTGGGATTCAAGGTACACGTTTCTAGATTGATCGTGTAGGGTTGAAATATCGGTGGGTTTTGAAGCTTAAGGTGCAAGAAAACATCAAGATCTGATCTTTATCTCAAAGTTTTCACTTAAAAGAGGCTTAAATCCACATCAATTTGGTATCAGAGCACGGTTAGCTGTTTTCTTATAAAAGTACGTTTCCAAGATTTGTTACGTTCTTGATTTTCTTAATTTTCTGGATTAATTTATCAAGAAATTGCTGTGTGGTGCTGTGATTGCGGTTTTCTTGTGTTTCTTGGGCTGCAAGCAACCTAGCTATCATGCCTACCACGAGCGTATGAAGCTCCAAGAGAAAAAGCTGGAAAAACTCGAGTTACTAGAATCTTCTATTTGTAGGCAAGATTTGCATATGAATGCTATATATGATGAGTTCCAGAAAAAGCTCGATCCGAATTCTACCCACTTTGTTCTTAATAAATCTGAAGACGAAAATTCAAGTGATGAAGATTCCTCTGTTAAATCAACCCCAACTAAAACAAAGAGGCACAAAGACAAAATTGATGATCTGGGCATAAAGTTGGATGATTTTACAGGCTTAGGAAGTCCTGATGTTTATCTTGAATGGGAACGCCAAGTAGAGAAGATTGGTGACTATAAGGGTCTTAATGACAAACAACAATTTAAGATTGCATATATTCGTTTGACAAAGAATGCTGGTTTATGGTTTGAGAATCTTAAAGCTAGTAGGGCTAGAACTCAAAAGGAGAAGATAAAAACTTGGACGGTTTTGAAAAAGAAGCTCCACAGCAAATACCTCCCGGATGACTATGAACAAACACAATATTTGAAACTCACAACTTTGAATCAAGAAGCCATGAGTGTAGATGAATATGTGGCTGAATTTGATAATTTATGCTTAGTTTGTAATTAACAGAAAAGGAAACTATGAAGATTGCACGGTTCATTCGTGGGTTAAATCGACCTATTGCTAAAAAGTTTAACTCGGTCCATATAGCACATTTAATGATGTGTGCAAACTCGCTGCAAAGATTGAGCCTCATATGCATGAAAAAAATCAAAATCTAGTTTTCAAGGCTCCGGTTCGGGAATTCTAAAGGATTTAGTTCATTCAGACCCAATGCTTCTCAAAACTCTCCACAAACGTCTTATAAATATCAATCATCAAAGTTTCCGCAAAAGAAAGATGATTCATCGTTCAAGGATAAACGCGTGGAAAGAGAAAATGTTTTTATTTCAAAAGAGGAATTTGAAAATAGGAGAAAGTGCTTCAAGTGTCGAAGGAAGCGACACATGGCTAGTGAATGTCCTTCTCGAAGAACTCTTACAATGAAACAATACATGGAATGGGAAGAAGAAGATAAGCCCATAGAATTTCTGCCCGAATGTGAGCAAGTTCAAGAAGATGAAGAAGAAGAAGAAGAGGATGCCTATGCGGAGAATGATGCAAATCTCATTGTTGTTCGTAGAGTATTACATTCAGAATGCCCACCTAATGTTGATCAAAGGGAGAACTTGTTTCATACTCAATGCAAAGTTGGAAACAACACTTGCAACATGATAATTGATAGCGGTTCTTGTACTTATGTTGCATCGGTTGATATGGTGAATAAACTTCAGCTACCTATATGTGATCATGTTAAACCTTACAAGCTGAATTGGCTTGATGATTCAAAAGGTTTAAATGTAAAGAAGCAAGCTTTGGTAAATTTCTCGATTGGAAACTACACGGAAGAATTATGGTGCGATGTGATTCCTATGAGTGCATGTCATCTCTTACTTGGGAGACCATGGCAGTTTGATAGGAAGGTGATTCATGAAGGTGACACAAATGTTTATTCTGTTAAAGTTGGTAATAAACGCATTAAGCTTCAACCATTATCTCCCAACGAGTACTATGCTAATATTTGTAAATCAAAGAAAACGACTAGCTTGTTTTTGTCAGCTAAGGATTTCGAGAAAGGGATAGAAGAAAGTGGTGGTATGGCTTACGCGTTGGTAGTGAAACAGGTGACTCCAAATCAACCTCAACATGATCCACTCCTTAACGATTTGTTGGGTGAATTTAGCGACGTGTTTCCGGATGAACTACCTATAGGATTGCCTCCTTTAAGAAGAATTGAGCATGCCATTGATCTTATACCTGGTGCTCCATTACCCAATAAACCTGCTTATAGATGTGATCCCGAGACTTCAAAAGAACTCCAGAGGCAGATTGAAGATTTGTTGGAAAAGGGTTATGTTAGAGAGAGTATAAGCCCTTGTGTGGTTGCTGCTTTATTAGTTCCAAAGAAAGACGGGACATGGAGGATGTGTATCAATTCTAGAGCGGTGAACAATATTACTATCAAATATCGTTTTCCCATGCCTAGATTGGAGGATATGTTGGATGAATTACATGGTGCCACAATTTTTTCCAAAATTGATCTTCGGAGTGGATATCATCAAATGCGGATTCGTGAAGGTGATGAGTGGAAAACTGCTTTCAAAACCAAACAAGGCTTGTATGAGTGGATGGTGATGCCTTTTGGTCTCTGTAACGCCCCTAGCTCGTTTATGAGACTCATGAATGAGGTACTTCGTCCCTTCTTAAACAAGTTTATCGTAGTTTATCTTGATGACATTCTGGTTTATAGTAGAGATAGAACCGAACATGCATTTCACCTTCGAAGATTATTTGAAAGATTGCGTAAACAAAAGCTTTTTGGTAAGCTAGAGAAATGTTCATTTATAGTGCCTAGTATTTCTTTCCTTGGATACATGGTTTCTGACCATGGAGTTAAAGTTGATCCACAAAAAGTCCATGCAATTTCCTCTTGGTTAACTTCTATAACATACATGAGGTACGGAGTTTTCATGGATTGGCTTCGTTTTATCGAAGATTTATAAAAAATTTCTCTTCTATTATGGCGCCTATCACGGAATTGCTGAAATCCAAAACCACATGTGACTTTGAATGGTCTAAATCAGCTCAAAGGGCGTTTGAGGAGATTAAGGAAAATCTTTGCAACGCACCTGTTCTAGTTTTGCCCGATTTCAATAAGTTGTTTGAGGTAGAATGTGATGCAAGTGGAGTTGGTATTGGTGTTGTTTTGCTACAAGAGAAGAAACCCGTTTCATTTTTTAGTGAGAAGCTAAGTGGTGCGAAATTGGATTATTCTAACTATGATCGTGAGTTTTATGCCATTGTAAGATCATTGGATCATTGGTCTCATTATTTGCGTCCTAAACCGTTTGTGCTACATTCTGATCATGAAGCATTGAAGTTTATACACGGGCAACAAAAGTTGAATTATCGTCATGCTAAATGGGTGGAATTCCTTCAATCCTTCACTTTTTCTTCAAAATACAAGGAAGGAAAATCAAACGTGGTGGCAGATGCTCTTTCAAGGAGGCATATTTGTTGGCTATGGTGGATAGTAGAGTTCTTGGTTTTGAACATATTCAAGGTTTGTATGAATTTGATAAAGATTTTGCAGAAGAACTCAAGTCTCCTACTCGTAATTTCACAATACAAGATGGGTTTCTAGTCAAGGGAAATAAGCTTTGTATCCCTAAATGTGGTGTTCGAGAATTACTTGTTCCTGAAGTGCATAGTGGTGCAATTGCTGGTCACTTTGGCATTCACAAAACTATGGATATACTAACTGAAAATTTCTTTTGGCCTAAAATGTTACAAGATGTCCAATCGGTGGTTTCTAGATGTGCCACATGTCAAAAGGCAAAAAGTACTTTTTCTAAAGGGTTGTACACTCCTTTACCAGTTGCTAGTTCCCCATGGGATAGTGTGAGTGTGGACTTCATTATTGGGCTACCAAGAACACAAAGGGGAAAGGACTCTATCATGGTTGTGGTTGACCGTTTTTCAAAGATGGCCCATTTCATTTCGATGAATAAGACGGATGATGCACAACATGTTGCAGATCTCTATTTTCGAGAAATCGTTCGTTTGCATGGTGTTCCAAGAAGTAATGTGTCTGATCGAGATTCCAAATTCTTGAGTCACTTTTGGAAGTGTATGTGGCGTTTGTTGGGGACGAAGTTAATGTTCAGCACGTCTCATCATCCACAAACGGATGGTCAAACAGAAGTCACTAATAGGACATTGGGTACATTGCTTCATGGATTGGTAAGTAAAACTCAAAAGGATTGGGTTATTAAGTTGTGTCATGCCGAGTTTGCATACAATATGTCTCATTCATCCACTACTTCTCGTTCTCCATTTGAGGTGATCTATGGTGTCAATCCTTTCCTTCCAATTGATTTGCTTCCTTTACACAAAGATAACATCCATGTTGATGCACAAAAACGTTTGGAGGTGTTTAAAAAGACTTGCGAGCAAGTGAAAGAAAAGATTGATAAAATGAATGCGGTTTATAAGGCACGGGCAAATAAGAATCGTAGACAACCTGTTTTTGAGGTTCATTTGAGGAAAGAGAGATTTCCAAGTAAAAGAAAAAATAAGCTTATGCCAAGGGCCGATGGTCCTTTTGAGGTACTTGAAACATATGGAGATAATGCTTATAAAATAGACTTGCCAAGTGATTTTGGAAATGTTAGTGCTACTTTCAATGTAGGTGATCTCTCTCCTTATTTGGATGATGTGAATTTGAGGGCAAATTCTTGTAAAGAGGGGGAGAATGATGTGAATTCAAAAGGAAATGCATATGAAGAGCCTATCACATTGTTGCTTAACTTAATGGGATTCGATTTGGACAAAAGAAATACATGGGTGACGAATCTGACTTGGAGAACAAGCAATGAGCATGATGAAGAAGCCTAAGGCTAGATTTCTTGGAGAACAAACAAGGAAACCCTAGATCTATATCTAGGTTAGAATTTGATTTCCATTCAATTTTTACTCTATCTATTTATTTGTTTAATTTTTACCCCAAGGTTTTGGAATTCACTTGAATTCGTTTTACTTGGTTTGGCTTTAGGATGTTTTATTAAGTTTATTTCTTTCCTAGTTTAAATTGTTTCCTTATTTATATATATCTCTTAGGTTTCCTTATTTTCGGATTGTTTCCTTATTTACTAGGTTTCCTTATTTACTAGGTTTCCTTATTTTCTATTTCCTTATTATCCAGTATAATTAGGATCAATCATGTAATATTCATATTCATTCAATAAAAATTTCGTTTTATTATATATTTCTTGTGCATCAAGCATAAATTTTATTCTTCTTTTCTTTACTTCAATTACTGGATTGTTTTGAAGTTTAGAGTTGTCAAACACCTTAGTTTCTGGATTAATCTAAGTGTTTGGGATTCAAAGTACACGTTTCTGGATTGATCGTGTAGGGTTGAAATATCGGTGGGTTTTGAAGCTTAAGGTGTAAGAAAACATCAAGATCTGATCTTTATCTCAAAGTTCTTCAACTCTTCTCAAAGTTTTCACTTAAAAGAGGCTTAAATCCACATCAACATCAGTGCAGGTAATGGTTTCCCTTGGTTTTGTAGAGTATTTTTGGTCTGAACGGCAGCTTTCATTTCCTGGAAGAGGAGACTGGTGTAATCCAGAGGTTTGTTAAAGAACATCCCATACATGATGGTGAGAATGTTCTTACTGGCTTGATCGAGAGACCCAATCTTGCAAGTAAGGCTTTTATTCAGTTTTGAAACAAGGACATTCCACATCGGGGGTAGCTGCTTTCTTTTGAACTCGGATAGCCGATGGATATGTTCATTGTAGCCCAAAACAAGAATAAAGTCCAACAGTGCTTCAGGTGTAGGATTGGGTTCAAGGGCAGGGTTAGGAATGGTTTGGCCTTCAGCTTCAAGGAATGGTTGAGGAAGATGGAAATATCTAGCAATTTTCCTGCGGGTGATTGGTATTTGGACTGCAGAGTCAGATTCATTAGGGTGTCCAAAAACTCCAATTAGGGTGTGTTCATCCTTTATAAACATTGTTTGCCACACCTCTTGGACATAAATTTCAGGAACATTTGGGTTTGTCAGAGTTAGGGCTCGGTTCAGGGAGTGGTTTTCCAGAAATTCAATCATGATTCTGAACTCTGAGAGATAAGTATTAGGATTAAGTAGAACCTGAACATTGTTTGACTTCAATGGTAGCTTGACAACAGGAGCACAATCAGCTGTGGAAGAAACCAAAGTTCCATCTTCGAGTTGTGGAGACACCATTGATGAAGAAAGCTTGGGGATTTGCAAATGCCAATTAGGAAATTTGACGATTCTTGAGAAGGAAGATAATGCACAGTTGTATGAAGGTTCTAAATTGAGGGTTATATATGAGAGAAAAAGAGCGCTTGAGTGATTTTTGAATGGGAAGGGTTTTAATTTGGGGATAACCAAAAGAAAACGGTTCGGGTTAGAAGAGTGCGTGCAGGCGTGTCAACATGCAAGGGCACGATGAATGACACGTGTAAAGTAGAACTGACAAGCGAAAGGTTTTGGCGCCCAACGACGATTAAGTGTTCCCTCAAAAAGAAAATTAAAAAGGAAATTAATTAAAATAAAATCAATTTTTAAGACATATAATCTGTTGATTAAAAAAGATTTTAGAGTAATTAATTCCAATTAAAATTGTATTTAAAATCAGATATTTGGATAGAAAGCGGTTTTTACCAAATGAAAGTTTAATATTCGAAACCAAGTATTTATTTAAAAAATGAAACAGTAATAAGAAAATTTTAAGTAACCTTGAAGGCCAGAGTTAATTAAAATAGGCTTATTAAAGAAATTTTTTAAAAGAAACACAGAGGTAAAGAATATCTGGTCATGGAAAGATTTTTGACCATAATGTCAAAGAACATCTTTTCAGAAGAATTTAAGTTGAATCTGAAGTATCTTTGTAACCTTGACGGCAAGAGTTAGTCAAAAGAAGCAAATTCAAATAAAATTGTTAAGTAAAGAGAGCTTCAGAAGATAGCTAACAGAAGTTAGACTTGATAAGCTCCCCCTGGAGCTTGTAAGATGTGATCCCCCTCAAAAATTGCATACTGCTCCCCCTTGCACTTTTCTCCCCCTTGCAAGTGTAAGAGTTGGACCTTTCTGTAAACACTTGGATCAAACAAGGTAAAAAATTGATACAGAGGTGTCTAGAGCCTTTTGTGTGCCTCTTAGGAATCTACAAAAGCGACCAGAGACTTCTGGCTGATTCTGAGATGTGCCGAACAAAAGTTGAGACAAAAAATAAATAATTTGACAAAATTCTAAGAGAAGCAAAGAATTGAGTAAAATTACATATTAATCATGCCCAATTTGCTAATTAAGAAATTAAAACGAGTTTCATCTAAGGCTTTCGTGAAGATATCTGTTAGGACCCAAACAATCAAGATATCAATATATGGAAAGATTTTAACAGGAATGTGATAGCCAAATGTAATATGTATTGATTAAATGTACAGTATTACAGAATATGTCTTTACAAGGCTAATGGAAACTTTAGTTCTAACTATCTAACTAACTATCTATTTATACATGAAATAGAAAGACTAAAGTAACAGTACATTCATAACAGACAAGTTCAGAATAGGTTCTGAACTTCTTCAGAAGTATCTTCAGAACTTCTTCAGAAACTCTTCAGAAAATCTTCATAACTTCTGAAGTTGGCACTTCAGAAGTTTATGCCATAGGCTTTTCTTTGTCTTTTCTTCAGATCTTTATATCTTCAGAACCCAGTCCCTTTTGAAGCTATTATGATATCTCTATCAATCTCCCCCTTAGCTTCAAAAGTTCAAATCATACTTCCAGAAATTCAGAATTTCTCTAACATCTTTCAGAATTAAGTTCCTGTATTCTAGCAAGGATTCAACAATTCTAATCATCTCTTTTGCAAGCTTCTTGTGCTTCTCCCAATCTTCATTGCTCAGATTCTTTGGTCTTTTATTCTGTCTTTTCACCAAACGATCTCTGATAGCCATGAGGGTTCCATTGCAACATTTGTGGAGTTCTTCAATCTCACAAATAATAGTTCTTGGAAGCATTTGCAAACGAAGCCTGGAGGTTGAATTACTAAAGTGCTTTTCTTCAAATTCTGAATATCTGGTAGACTCAGATTTGGTTTGCTCAAGTGTACTTGTTTCTTGTTTAGAACATAAGCAACTTGAAAATCAGTTTTTGCAGCCATATGAATTCTTTGTACAACCCATCTCTTAGAATTGGAAATGATTTTCTGAACTTGGTGATTGAATCATGAAAAGGGTAAAGACTTCTATAAACTCTAAGTAGATCTCTGAGATATACATTTTGGAAATCAGCCTCAGAAAAGGTAGAAATCTCACCATTTTGTCTTTCAACTGTAAAGAATGCATACTTGTAATTTTGTCTTGTCTTCAAGTCAGCATTAATTACCTTAACCACTGGGCTTTTCTTTCTTGCTTCATTGACTGGGATTCTTATTTTTCTAATGATATCTGAATACCATTGTTTCCGACCAAAGGACTTTTGAATCCAGCAGTCAATATAGTTGAACTTTTGTTCATATTCCATGAACATTTCTGGATGGAAATATTCAAGAAACATGGTGAAAGCACTTTCTTCTATTCTTTGAACTTGCAGTTGTTCCTCTTTAGATACTTGCTCTATAGGAACCAACTGTTCAGAAATAGCTTCAGAAATTACTTCTTTCCCTTTCTCTTTATCCTTCTGACTTGGTTCAGAACTTTCAATGTTCAGAGAAAACTTCAGAATTTCCTCCAAGTCTTGTTTCTTTGAGTGAATTTGGAAATCATAAGTATCACTAAGTATATAATCCGCTCCTCTGATCTTGTTTTCTATTTTGTGACCAGCTGGATAACTTTTCCTTACAATTTCTCTGAAATGAACTCTTTCTTTGATTAGATATATGATTTCTTCTTTGACATCTGAATCTTCAATATAATCCTTGGCATAAGTAAGAAACCAATTCAGAGTTGAGTTAGAGTATTTTGGAATATCTGAAATCAAAAAAGTTTTATTTCCATCTGCTGTATATCTGAACCCAAGATCTGGACTAGTGAACACTCTAGTCATTGTATTTTCAAGGTTTATAGGTTCCAACAGATTTACTTTAGATAACCCAAATTCCAGAGCTAATTGAAAGTCATGCTTGATTAAGTTCCTTATGTAGATTCCCAGAATCCTTCTAACTTCAAAAACAAGCTCAACTTCACTTCTAGCAACACAATAATGAAGAACTGTCAGTTTGTCTTGCAATCTTAATTTGTACAGATCATACTGAGTAAATTCACACAAATATCCATTTCTTCTTTCTGCTCCAAATCTGAATATTACTAGATCATCTTCAACAGTCTTTGAAAGACATCTAATCTTCTTTATAAGAGTGGAGTTATTCAGATTTTGAACTCCATGCTTCTGAACAAAGTTTCTAACTTGAGAAATTTGATCTTCAAACCACTCATCACTTACAAAATCCTCTAGAGTTGCAAACCTCAGACTGGTTTTGTATATATGAAAGTAAATTGCTTCAAGAAACTCCAAGCTTGTTTCTCCAGAAAGAAATATATCTTCTTTTTCATAGACTTGATCTAGAATAGGTTATTTAAGTAGAGGAATATCAATTTTGGGAATAGTAATGCAGGATCTGACTCTTACTTCAAATTTTCCAGAATAGACCATCAAAACTTCATCTGCAATTTCAGTTCCTCCCATATGACTTAGATCAAATTCTAGTTCAACTTTTTTATCTGGTTGATCAAGAAAATCTCTGAAGACAGAAAACCTGTTGTCCAAAAGTCTACACTCCAGACTTCTTGGATTATTCAAAAAGATATGCACCCAACAGAATTGGCTTAGTATTCTCCATAGTTCTTCAGAAGCTCTTCTGTATTCATCACTCAAAGATTGTTGGGGCTTCCATATTACCAAATCTTTTATTTCATTGACTTCAGAACTTTCTCCCACATCAGCTCCAGACATGTCTTCTTCAAACATAATAACATCAGAGAGATCACTGGGCTCACCAATGACATCTTCAAATGCAAGATATTCCCTTAGCATCTCTTCAGAAAAAGCAGTTAGAAGTGCTTGTTTGAAAGAATTCAGATCATTAGAAGATTGAAGTTGAAAATTAGTCAACTTATTTACCATACTTTTCCTTTGTTTATCCAACCGATCCTCCATCACCTTTTTGGTTGTATCCGTCAATTCCTTGATGTTCTTCTGAATTTTTGCAAATTCAGAAGTACATAAATCTATGAATTATGTGAATTCAGAAGATGTGTATCACACCCCGCTAAAGCGGAAACGAGGCGCGACAGCTCTAACGATGACACAGCCACAGATCTAGATAAACAACCATAGGCATTTAGAATATAATAGAAGTTTTACATATTGTTCTTTAAGTAAAATTACAACAATCCATAATTAAAAGAAGTCTTTGCAAAAACGTTCAAGTCTTCACGCGGTAGACTTTTGGATCCTTACTAAGCTTTATCTACAGAAGCTTACTTATTACCCCTGAAAAGCATGATAAAAAGAAGGTCAACGACAAAGAGTTGGTGAGTTCATAGGTTTTCATATGCACAAAACAGTTTTTATGCAGTTTTCAATTCTTGTGGAACGAACGTTCACACCAAGTATAAAATAGTGAAATTTATGAGCATTTAATTAATCCTTGTAATGAGAAACGTGTCAAGACATAATGTACTCTAGTTCATAGCAAGTATAGAGCCACCACTAAACCTTTCGACCACACAAAAATATCTTTTTATAATTCTACCTTAGCGGTGGGACTAAAACCCCACATATGTAGAACCTTCGTTTTTATAGGTATAGTGCACCCCTACCTGTAGTTTCCAGGTGGGATTGCTATCCACACCCCTACTTTGTCGGTTTTTAGGTGGGATTGTCTGTCCAAATAGCACTATCCACAAATACCCTCGGCTCCTCACTTGAGTTAATAGTAGTGTACAAACTTTTATGTTACATTTTACTCAAATACAAACTACTAGTGTACATGCCTTAGTGCTCATATCAACAATTTCACATTCTTTTACATAAATCAATCATTATTCAACTTTAAACATGCTTTTCACCCCAAAACATATAAAATATTAAAAGAGGGGCTGTGAATACTCACCTTTTAGCAAATGCTTCCAGTTAAATACAAGAGACGTCCGCTTGACGCCTAACGCTTTCCTATCAAAGCAAAATACCCAAATGACCACTTATATGACTAACGATTACTAAGAGAATGCTTATAAGTCCTTATATGTCCAACTTTAATATGCTCTTTAATATGTAATTTATACCGAAAATGTAACATTATAGTCCTTCAAAGGAATAAAATTCATAAAATCAAACATTTAAGCATTTTCATTTTCTGACAGAAACTATAGGTCTTAAAAATGGTCAGTTTTGAGTAATATTCAAAATGATAAAATTTCCCATATTTTTATATATGATACCTTACTGAGTTAAGGTCATTTTGACCAAATTTCATGCTCTAAAAAGATGTAAAAAGGGTTCAAATACTTTACACAAAACTATGTGACACAACAGATATGGCATATTACACACTGTTAGTAAAACAACCATTTGAGGAGTTCTACAAAATGTTTTTGAGAAATTCTAGTTGGAATGTAAACATAACACATAGAGGGAACTTATAAAAGAAATTCTAGTTGGAATGTAAACATAACACATGAAGGAGATATGACACCTCAAAGTTGCATGCACACATCTGTCATTGATTGACAGATTGCACTTTCAAAAGTTCATATTTTTGAATGAAACCAGATTCATATGAACCCTAACTCATAAAAAAAAACTTTAGAAGAAGAATCATGCAACTTGACTAAATAAGCAAAGAGATACAAACATGCAAAGTAGGGTTCAATTACTGGTGAGTTCACTGTTGCACAACCAAAATGTTTTGGATGTTTGGAGGTTCAAAACTTCATATTTTTGAGTGAAACAACTTTGGTTGTAATGATAACTCATAAAAATAACTCTCAAAAGAAAAATCATCCTTTTTCATAGAGTTTTGAGGGAGTTATAGCATTTTTAATACACATGCAACAATCTGTCCAGATTGTATTCTTTGCACAACAAATTTGTTTCAAGGTTTCAAATGGTCAAATCTTCATATTTTTGAATGAGACCAAATATATTTGAAAGCTAACTCAGTATATTGAATTCCAGAAGAAAAATCAAGTGATTTGGATGATTATTTAGAGAGTTATGGTTGTTTAAAGTATGGTTTACCTACTGAAAAACTCCCAGATGCACATCCAACTTGTTTTGAGTGTTTGGGGGGTCAAAACTCAATGTTTTTGAGTGAGACCACTTGGATTAAAACCACAACTCAATAAATAAACTTTTAGAAGAAAAATCATGTCTTTTGAACAAGAAATGGGCGACATAATCACTGATGTATAATCTGTCAGCACCAAAAATGCATTTTTATGAACCAATCCACCATGCAAATGTGTTTTTGCTTAGATTTATTGTGTTCTATGTGTTTGGGTCATAGATTATCACTATCATAGATATGTTTCACATATCTTGGTGTATAATCTCCCCTTAGAATTAACAAATTCGTGGATGGTTGAAAAACAACAAAGAACACCAAAAAAATTAGGGTTTTCAACAAAAATTGTAAGAAATGATGAGGGTAAAGTTGTTACCTTGTTTAATTGATGACTAGAGCTTCAAGGCTTTCATGAATATTGATTTTTCATGATGAAATGATCTTGAATTTGGCTGGAGTTTGGAAGAACGAGATGCTCTTGGAATGTCCCTTGAGTTTTTAGATTGAGAGAAGGGAAAATCTTGATTTTGAAATGTAAAAATGAGGGATTTTAGAAAAAAAAATTGTATTTATATGTGGGGTATGGGAGGAGGCCGGCCATGGGGGCCCAAAACCATGGTGTTTCATATATTATTTTATTAAATTAAGTAAATGTAAGGCCCAAAATGTTTTAAAATGTCATTTTTCTCAATTTTGACCTTTTTCCTCAAAATGCAAGCCTAAAAGTGGTTAAATTCTATAAAAATAAAAGTTTTATATTTAAAACACTAAAACTATATATTTTATGTAATTTGGATATAAATTAGAGCATTTGGCACTATATAGGACGTTTCAGATAATTACGGGTCCGAACCGGACTTTCTAAGCAACTACCGGGAACTCTAGAAATTTTTCGGCCAATCAAATCTAACTAACTCCTATTCTTATAAATTATCTAAAATAGCACTAACAAGGGCTTAATAAATACTAATCTAGAAGCTTAAATTTGACGGATGTCATAGTCTCCCCTTGTTAGAGCAATTTCGTCCCGAAATTTAATGACTGTTACTTCCAATGGATTTCTTTGCAAACAAATAATGATATTTGCCTTTCATGAAATCCTCTTGCTTCCAGGTAAATTCCAGCCCATACTTTGAGTTCCAACGAACTTTTATAATCGGAATCTTATTATGCCTTAATCGTTTGATCTCTCGGTCAAGAACTTCAACTGGTTCTTCCATAACGCACATTTGTTCATTGACTTGAATCTCCTCCAATGGTAATACTAACGATTTGTCAGATAGGCATTTCTTGAGATTTGATACATGAAATGTATCATGAGGCACTGAGCTCTTGTGGTAACTTTAACTTGTACGCCACTGGCCCGATTCTTTCAAGTATTACAAATGGGCCAGTGTATTTAGGACCCATCTTGCCTCTCTTCCTGAAGCGTACTAGTCCTTTCCTTGGCGATACTTTCAGAATCACTTTATCACCTACTTGGAACTCTAACGGCTTTCTCCGACTATTCACATAATTCTTTTGACGATTTCTTACTGTCTTGAGCCTTTCCTTGATAACTGAGATCTTGTTAGTGGTTTCCTGGATGATATCGGAACCGGTCAGTTGCCTGTCACCAATTTCCAACCAACTAAGTGGTGATCTACACTTGCATCCGTATAAGGCTTCGTATGGCGCACACTGAATGTTGGTGTGGTAGTTGTTGTTATAGGAGAATTCAACAAGTGGCAGGTGGGTATCCCAACTCCCACCTAAATCTATTACGCACACACGCAACATATCCTCTAGCATTTGAATGGTTCTCTCCGATTGTCCATCTGTTTGAAGATGATATGCAGTGCTCAAATCCAATTGCGTACCCAATGCTTTTTGGAGTGATTGCCGCAATTGTGACGTAAAACGAGTACTTCTATCTGAGATAATAGAAATAGGTACCCCATGACGCGCATTAATGTAAATTTGTGCACGTTTTTTTTCCATACTGCAATCTTCACGAATGGGAATGAAATGAGCTGATTTTGTAAGTCGATCTACTATAACCCATATAGAATCATGTCCTTTCCCAATTCTGGGTAGCTTGGTTATGAACTCCATGGTTATTTGCCCCATTTCCATTGGGGAATTTCGAGTTGCTGAAGTAGACCGGCTAGTTTCTGATGTTTGGCCTTGACTTGAGCACAGGTTAAGCACTTGTTTACGCACAAAACAATGTCTTTCTTCATTCCTGGCCACCAGTGTTATTCCTTTAGGTCTTTGTACATCTTATCCGCTCCTGGGTGAACCGAATATCTCAATGGGCTTCATCCAAAATGGTTGATCGTATATTACTAACCTTTGGTACCTAAACTCTATTTTCAAGGTAATGTACCCCATCGGACTTTGTTTGAAATTTATTTTCCAAGTGATGTAGGGTCTCGTTCTTCAGATTCTCTATTTTCAACGATTCTTCTTGTGCTTCAAGAATTTGAGCTTTTAAACTCGTCTGAACAAACATTCCCATAGCTCCTACTCTTGACGGTTTTACTCTTTTTTTTCTACTTAATGCATCGGCTACTACGTTAGCCTTGCCCGGATGGTACTTTATTTCACAATCATAGTCACTAAGTAACTCAACCCATCTGCTTTGCCTCATATTGAGCATCTTTTGATCAAGGATGTGTTGAAGGCTTTGTGATCGGTGAAAATGGTATATTTAGTGCTGTAAAGATAGTGTCTCCAGATTTAAAGTGCGAACACCAGCGCTCCTAACTCCAAGTCACGGGTGGTGTAATTCTTCTCGTCAACCTTCAGTTGTCTTGATGCATATGCAATAACCTTGTTTTTTTTTTTGCATTAGTACGTATCCCAATCCTTGATGTGAAGCATCACAGTAAATTATAAAGTTATCCATTCCTTCTGGAAGTGTGAAAATCGATGCATTACATAACTGGTGCTTAAGTGTCTTGAATGCTTCCTCTCGTTTTTCTCCCCAATTGAATTTCTTGTCCTTTTGGGTTAGTGTCGTCAGTGGTTGCGATCTTCGAGAAATTTGCGATAAATTGCTGGTAATAGCCTACCAATCCAAGAAACTGACGAATCTCTGTTGGTGTCTTCGGGGCTTCCCAGTTCTTAATGGCTTCAATCTTAGCCGGATCGACATGAATTCCTTTCTCATTTACTACATGGCCAAGAAAGTGTTCATCACGAATCCAGATTTCGCATTTGTAGAACTTGGCGTACAACATTTCATTCTTGAGCAATTCTAGTATCAACCTCAGGTGTTGTTTATGCTCCTTCTTATCGCGAGAATAAATGAGTATGTCATCTATGAACACGATCACGAACTTGTCTAGATATGGTCGACATACTCTATTTCAAATCTATGAAGACTGCTGGTGCGTTTGTTTACCCAAAGGGCATAACTAGGAACTCATAATGGCCGTAGAGAGTCCTAAAAGCCGTTTTGGGAATATCCTCTACACGGACCCTCATTTGATGATACCCCGATCGAAGATCGATCTTTGAGAAGTATGTAGCACCTTGTAGTTGATCAAATAAGTGATCTATTCGAGGAAGTGGGTATCGGTTCTTGATAGTCAACTTATTGAGTTCTCTATAGTCGATGAACATTTGGAAAGACCCATCCTTCTTTTTAACAAATAAAACTGGAGCTCCCCAAGGTGAAGAGTTAGGCCTAATGAATCCTTTATCGAGCAGCTCTCGAAGTTGTTCTGATAATTCCTTCATTTATGATGGTGCCAAATCATAAGGTGATTTCGCCACAGGCACAGCTCCTGGAATTGAGTCAATGTGGAATTCAACTTGTCTTGGTGGGTGTAATCTGGCAACTCATCTGGGAATGCCTCAGGAAAATCCCGACCTATCGGAAGATCTTGAATACTCTTCTCTTTGTTCTTCTTATCCACAACATGAGCCAAAATGCAATGCAGTCCTTTCTCAAATATCTTCGCATCTTCATACACGTCACCATTTTTATTAATATTCCTTCTGGGCTTCTCTCCATGTACTTCAAGAATTCCTCCTTCGAGTAGTGGAACTCGAACGATCTTTTCAGAGCAGCAAATTCCAGCTCGGTTGTTGGACAACCAGTCCATACCCACAATTACATCAAAGCTTCCTCACTTGATTGGAGTTAAGTCCATACCAAAGTCCTTTTTGGCCAAATTTAAGGTACAGTTCATAATTACGTCTTTGGCTCTACTTTCCTGCCCGATGGCATATTCAATAACGTATACCTCTTTTCAACTTTTGGAATCTTAAATTTACCTTTGGCCTAAATTCTAGTGATACATAACTCCTATCTGCTCCATAGTCAAATAGTACTGTTGCATACTGTTTGTTTAGGAGAAACGTACCTGTGACCACGTTAGGATTCCGACGTGCCTCTTCTATTCTTATAGAAAATGTCTGTCCTCTAGCCTGTCCTCCTTGGTTCCCTTGGTTAGCTCGTGTTGCCTGATTCCCGATATTGTTATTGACTGTTACTCTACTCAACCTTGGGCACATATTCCGGAAGTGGTCTTGACTTCTGTACTCAAAACACGCTCTTCTTCCTTCCTGGAGTCCTTTGTCCATCCTATAGTTCTTAGTGTAGTGCCCTATCTTCTTACAAACAAGGCAGGCTCGCATGGTGAGTGTAAAACTTGTTACACTTCGATGTGGGTCCACGATGCTGCCTATGTTCCTGAGGTCCTTACTCCAAAATTTCTTGCTGGTTTCTAATTCCTCCGTGAACTACTACCAACCCTCTTTCCTTGCTGAATTCGTTGTGCGGTGAGTTGTGTTATGTTCGGTCTTTAGTGTTCAGGATTCTCTCCCATGTTGCATAAGGATCTCCTTGTAGGCAAGATTTTAGAAACATATTTGGAAGAAAAAAAAATTTGGTTTGATTAAAATTTTGTACAACCTTGATTGTAAAACTGTTTATTAAAAAAATTTAGTTGTAAAGTTTTGATGTTTCAAAAATTTGAGAATTTAAATATACAATAAGTGATCATGTCATTTTAAAAGTTTGCATAAGAGAACTTGTTCATCAAAATTCAAATATTACAAAGAACATCACAAACAAAAAAAAATTGATACCGCGTGATCTTAAAGTGCGAGTAAACATTCACGGAAATCCAAATTACATAATTCATAAATGAAAATGTTTGCAAGGGGATCACGTCAGCAAAAACAAGCAAGGATCAGGACTAGGAATACACACACTGTCACCATAACACTGGCCATCAAGCACACAACCTCCACTCTTCTTGTAGTCTTCCTGGTTGCATTGGCGTTTTACCACGCCCGAGTTGAATACTCGTACACAAGGTCAGCCAGTTCCACTAAACCTGTCAATGACTGTCCCTGCTAATACCCTAGCTCCGCAGTCATGGATATCTTGTGACATGGCATGCATACACCGAGCCTCTTCCCGGTTCATGCCGAGCAGGTATCCTATTGGTACTACTTGTACCACCGGGGGTGTCCTAGTGTGGGGTTGCGTTGACGTTAGTGCTACACTCCTAGGAATTCATATCCATTTTTTTAGCAGTTTCCCTAGTCCGTACCCAGTTCGTTTCGGGATTTGTTGATGCGAGTTGAGGTAATGCTGAAGCGGGTGATGCTTCAAGTTGGTTGTTCTGCCTCCTTTCACTAGTAATTTCCCTCTCGGGATTAGTGTTGCTTTGTGGGATGGATTCTTTGCGGGGACGTCCGGTAACATATCCCGATTTGTCGGCTGAGTACTCCACGCTAGAAGAAGACGAGGATGATGATGATGACATCGTGATACTGAGATACGAACAATTCTTAGAGTCTACGTACGCAGGTAATTAATAGTGTACCTAATCTCTAGGCGCATGAGTGTAGATGCCTATACTACACTATTGGCTAGTCGTACCACGCGTGATTTTTGTAAATATATATATATAAATCATTTTGAACATACTCTTACTATAACTATTTCTAGTTTGTATGCATCGTCCCTTAATCAAACAAAGGTGATCAGACTCTGTTTAATTGAGGTCCAATAATACACCCCAGACTCAGTCATAATAATACTATGTTTATAATCTTTGATTGTTGTTTTTGGCTATAGTTGAGGCTTTCCAAAGGAAAACCAGCTTTCTCTATAACCTATGGCTCTGATACCAAATCTGTCACACCCTGCTAAAGCGGAAACACGAGGCGCGACAGCTCTAACGATGACACAGCCACAGATCTAGATAAACAACCATAGGCATTTAGAATATAATAGAAGTTTTACATATTGTTCTTTAAGTAAAATTACAACAATCTATAATTAAAAGAAGTCTTTGCAAAAACGTTCAAGTCTTCACGCGGTACACTTTTGGATCCTTACTAAGCTTTATCTCCAGAAGCTTACTTATTACCCCTGAAAAGCATGATAAAGAAAAAGGTCAACTACAAAGAGTTGGTGAGTTCACAGGTTTTCATATGCACAAAACAGTTTTTATGCAGTTTACAATTCTTGTGGAACGAACGTTCACACCAAGTATAAAATAGTGAAATTTATGAGCATTTAATTAATCCTTGTAATGAGAAACGTGTCAAGGCATAATGTACTCTAGTTCATAGCAAGTATAGAGCCACCACTAAACCTTTCGACCACACAAAAATATCTTTTTATAATTCTACCTTAGCGGTGGGACTAAAACCCCACATATGTAGAACCTTCGTTTTTATAGGTATAGTGCACCCGTACCTGTAGTTTCCAGGTGGGATTGCTATCCACACCCCTACTTTGTCGGTTTTTAGGTGGGATTGTCCGTCCAAATAGCGCTATCCACAAATACCCTCGGCTCCTCACTTGAGTTAATAGTAGTGTACAAACTTTTATGTTACATTTTACTCAAATACAAACTACTAGTGTACATGCCTTAGTGCTCATATCAACAATTTCACATTCTTTTACATAAATCAATCATTATTCAACTTTAAACATGCTTTTCACCCCCAAAACATATAAAACATTAAAAGGGGGCTGTGAATACTCACCTTTAGCAAATGCTTCCAGTTAAATACAAGAGACGTCCGCTTGACGCCTAACGCTTTCCTATCAAAGCAAAATACCCAAATGACCACTTATATGACTAACGATTACTAAGAGAATGCTTATAAGTCCTTATATGTCCAACTTGATTATCTATAGTCCCGTTATACATAATGCACATATGCTCTTTAATATGATAATTTATACCGAAAATGTAACATTATAGTCCTTCAAAGGAATAAAATTCATAAAATCAAACATTTAAGCATTTTCATTTTCTGACAGAAACTATAGGTCTTAAAAATGGTCAGTTTTGAGTAATATTCAAAATGATAAAATTTCCCATATTTTTATATATGATACCTTACCGAGTTAAGGTCATTTTGACCAAATTTAATGCTCTAAAAAGATGTAAAAAGGGTTCAAATACTTTACACAAAACTATGTGACACAGCAGATATGGCAGATTACACACTGTTAGTAAAACATCCATTTGAGGAGTTCTACTAAATGTTTTTGAGAAATTCCAGTTGGAATGTAAACATAACACATAGAGGGAACTTATAAAAGAAGAATCACTCAATTTGGAGTTCACTGTTGCACAACCAAAATGTTTTGGATGTTTGGAGGTTCAAAACTTCATATTTTTTAGTGAAACAACTTTGGTTGTAATGTTAACTCATAAAAATAACTCTCAAAAGTAAAATCATCCTTTTTCATAGAGTTTTGAGGGAGTTATAGCATTTTTAATACACATGCAACAATCTGTCCAGATTGTATTCTTTGCACAACAAATTTGTTTCAAGGTTTCAAATGGTCAAATCTTCATATTTTTGAATGAGACCAAATATATTTGAAAGCTAACTCAGTATATTGAATTCCAGAAGAAAAATCAAGCGATTTGGATTATTATTTAGAGAGTTATGGTTGTTTAAAGTAGGGTTTACCTACTGAAAAACTCCCAGATGCACATCCAACTTGTTTTGAGTGTTTGGGGGGTCAAAACTCAATGTTTTTGAGTGAGACCACTTGGATTAAAACCCCAACTCAATAAATAAACTTTTAGAAGAAAAATAATGTCTTTTGAACAAGAAATTTTACAAGAAATGGGCGAAATAATCACTGATGTATAATCTGTTAGCACCAAAAATGCATTTTTACGAACCAATCCACCATGCAAATGTGTTTTTGCTTAGATTTATTGTGTTCTATGTGTTTGGGTCATAGATTATCACTATCATAGATATGTTTCACATATCTTGGTGTATAATCTCCCCTTAGAATTAACAAATTCGTGGATGGTTGAAAAACAACAAAGAACACCAAAAAAAAAAATAGGGTTTTCAACAAAAATTGTAAGAAATGATGAGGGTAAAGTTGTTACCTTGTTTAATTGATGACTAGAGCTTCAAGGCTTTCATGAATATTGATTTTTGATGATGAAATGATCTTGAATTTGGCTGGAGTTTGGAAGAAGGAGATGCTCTTGGAGTGTCCCTTGTGTTTTTAGAGAGAGAGAAGGGAAAATCTTGATTTTGGAATGTAAAAATGAGGGATTTTAGAAAAAAATAATTGTATTTATACGTGGGGTATGGGGGGAGGCCGGCCATGGGGGCCCAAAACCATGGTGTTTCATATATTATTTTATTAAATTAAATAAATGTAAGGCCCAAAATGTTTTAAAATGTCATTTTTCTCAATTTTGACCTTTTTCCTCAAAATGCAAGCCCAAAAGTGGTTAAATTCTATAAAAATAAAAGTTTTATATTTAAAACACTAAAACTATATATTTTATGTAATTTGGATATAAATTAGAGCATTTGGCACTATATAGGACGTTTCAGATAATTACGGGTCCGAACCGGACTTTCTAAGAAACTACCGGGAACTCTAGAAATTTTTCGGCCAATCAAATCTAACTAACTCCTATTCTTATAAATTATCTAAAATAACACTAACAAGGGCTTAATAAATACTAATCTAGAAGCTTAAATTTGACGGATGTCACAATGTGGGTAAGATACCAAGACCAACAGATTGTCTTGTTTGCAGTACTTCAGAAGAAGGCTGGCCTGTATGTGTCACAGAGACATCATGAACCACATTTGATTCTGTGAATGGGGCTTTTGTGATGTTTACCCCACCAGGTCTTCCAACTAATCCTTGATATCCAGAAATAGGAATATCTATAGTTGTTGATGCAATGTGACAAACACTTTGCTTAGTGACATCTAGAGGATGTGTGCTAGTGTGAATGGATTCCACATTAAGTGGTTCAGTAGGCTCAATGTTGAGTGGACTCTCAGACTCAATGTTCTCAAAATAATGAAGGGGGCACATATATCCTTCATTTTCAACAAAAGGGTCCTCCAATTGGGGTCCTAATGGATTATAAGTTGCTTGCCACAGATGTGTTGATGAAACACCCTTCTGTTGAGAGATGGGTGAGTGGCTGGAGGGGTTAATCAAATTTGCCATGGGCTCACTGGCCTTTTCAATATCATCCACCAAAGACTGTGGAATGATAGAAGATGTGGGTGCCCGGCTGGTAACAGGTGGTTCACAGGTTTGTTTTTCTTTTACTTGTGTTCTCCCCTCATCAATTCTTTTTCTTACTCTTCTACCCATTCTCTCATTTTCATTTTTCCTCTTTACTCCTTGAGGTTGTTCTCCCCCTTCAACAGCCTCCCCTCTCTTTCTATTAATTCTAGACTCCCTTGCATTATCACCACTCTGGTTTGAATCAGGGGAAGGGACTACTGGTTTAGGTAATCCCATAGATTCTAAATGCTCACTCACAATCCTATTTGGGGGACTTACAAGATCAATTAAATGAGAAAGAAGTGGAACTGCATTTGGAAATGTAAGTTTTGCATTTGGAGGCCTTAAACTGTCCATAATAAAGATAGGAACATGTACCTCATGTGCTAGAACAGGGAATTTTGATACAGCTTTCATTGCTCCTTTGATAAGAGTTTGAAAAAATCTCTGAAATGGTATGTAGTTGAATGTGGACTTCTTCAAGATTGAAGATTTGAGTTCATCAAAAATAATACTAGCATAATCATAGTGCTTGTTGAAGGCAACTCCATGAAAGATAATCCTCCCATTTGCTGAAGCTTGATCCAAGCTTGAACTTTTCCCAGATAAACAAGTATTCAGAATTGAGAATAAATAGTACCATATTGGAGGTAAACACTTTCTTCTAAAGGAACTTAAAGCATTTAGATTTTCAGAATATCCCAAACTCATGAAATCTAAGATCATTTCTGTTGAGGAAGGAATTTGATCATAAGGAGTTTTCCGAAGAACCTCATCTGATTATGGCAAGAAGTGAAGGCATCTAATACCATCCACAGAGATACACACCTTGTAAGCATGAACATAGGAGACAATTTCATCTTCGGATTCATCAACCTCAGCATAGTGCCAGAATTGTTGAAGGTAAGAAGCAGGAACAGAGAATTTTCTAGAAAGTAGAGAACGGAGTGGATGTTTCCTCAGAATGTCAATCAAAATTATTTGATCATCAGTAAAGTCTTTCGATTTAAAATTCAAAGAACAGTTATTTTTCTTGATTTCTAGCAGTTTCTCAGCAGGAACATACAGTTTTGACATATCACTACTTTCAGCATGAGTCTGAGATTCACTATCACCAGCATTTGATTCAGAAACAACTTCAATAGGTTCGATTTGTGTTTCCCCAATTTTATCAGTTCTCGGGTTAGGGTTAGGGTTAGGGTTAGGGTTAGTTTTTGAAGGTCCGGCTTGATTAATTGCAGTTGTGGCTGTGTCTTGAACCATTTGATCTTCAGGAAGTGGAACTTCCATGGTTCCAACAACCAGTTTCTGAGGTACGATCTTGAATGAACCATCATTCGATGATCCATTGCTGTCATATTGACTCGAGGAAGTAGAAACCATGGCTTTGGAAGTAGACATGATAGTTGAAGAACAAGGAATCGAAATAGAATGAAGATCAATGAAAACATATAGGTTTTGCAGAGTAAAATCGCTAAAAAATGAAGATGATGAAGAATCCATTGATTTATAAGACTGGATAAGCGTTGATGGACACGTGGCCAAAAGGTAAATGTGATTAGAGTAGTAATTATCATTTATTTGGATAAATGAACCGTTTAAACGACGTGATTAAGAAATATCCAATGAAATTAAAACACGTAGCACACGCTTAAGTGATACTTAAGAAAATATCAATGGGAAGTTAAGTTCTGAGAACAAGTTCAAAAACTTCAGAAATTGTTCAGAACATCTGAGAATAAGTTCAGAAGTCTGAAAGAAGGAATTCAGAAGAGCCACAGAATTTTTAAGTGTAGTTCATAACTAAACTTGGATCACTTTAGAACACCAAAAATCATTTAAAAATGCAAACTTCTGAAAAATATAAAACATTTTGAGAATTCAGAAGTAGGTTTGAACAAACAGAAAACTTATTTTATCTAAGGAAGCTTGTTCATACTTCTTAGATATGAAGATCAAGACTTGATTTCAGCAATTCAAATTTGTTTTGTAGGAAAGAGTAGTGCAGAAGTTTGAAATTAATACCACTCCCCCTTGAATCATTAGCAACTATGATTCTCCCCCTTAATCAGTGCAACTTTACTAAAGAAACAAGAAAATATTAGAGAAATGAGAAAGAGAAAGAAAAATTGAAAAGTATTAAAAGACAATCAACCTAGATAAAGAAGAATTATATTTCTGAGACTAAAAAGAAGCAAAAAGCTGAATGTTAAACTTCAGAATATTCAGAATATATCTGAAGAGCAAACTATTCAGAATTTGAGATAAGAACTTCCGAATATAATTTCTAGAGTATAGTTGATGTGTAATACATACATAGACATATTCATCATGCCCAATTTACTTACCAAGAAGTTAAATCGTTTTTCATCAAGTGTTTTGGTAAATAAATCAGCTAACTGATAATCTGTCTGAACAAAAAACATTTCAATATTACCTTTTTCCACATGATCTTTGATAAAATGATATCTTACATCAATGTGCTTGGTCTTTGAATGTTGAACAGGATTGGCAGTGATGGCTATGGCACTCTTTGAGTCACAATACAGAGGAATCTTTTTGAAAGTATAACCATAGTCTTTAAGTTGAACTTGCATCCAGATCACTTGTGAGCAATATATTGCAGCTGCCACATACTTAGCCTCTGCTGTAGAAGTAGAAACACAATTTTGTTTCTTTAAAGACCAGCTGACCAGTCTATCACCCAGAAACTGACATGATACAGAAGTGCTTTTCCTGTCTAATTTGCATCCACCATGATCTGCATCTGTAAAGGCTGTTAGTTCAAAAATAGAACCCTTATAATACCAAAGTCCCAATGAAGGAGAACCTTTTAGATATCTAAGTATTCTTTTTGCAGCTAGAAGGTGTGATTCCTTAGGATTAGCTTGATATCTGGCACAAATACATGTAGCAAACATTATATCTGGTCTACTAGCAGTTAAGTAAAGCAAAGATCCAATTATACCTCTGCACTTTTTCTGATCAACAGATTTTCCATTCAGATCAGGTTCTAACTTAGTTGCAGTGGCTATTGTAGTTTGAATACTTGAACCATCAGTCATGTCAAACTTCTTAAGTAAGTCTGAGACATACTTGGATTGATTAATGAATATGCCAGTGAGAAGTTGTTTAACTTGAAGACCAAGAAAGAATGTTAATTCTCCCATCATACTCATTTCAAATTCAATTTGCATGATTTTCTCAAAATTTCTACAATATTTTGGATTTGTAGTGGCAAATATAATATCATCTACATATATTTGTATCAAAATCATATCATCACCCTCCTTTTTCAGAAATAAAGTTGTATCAACAGTACCTCTTTTGAATTTAGAATTCAGAAGAAAAGTTGTAAGAGAATCATACCATGCTCTTGGTGCTTGTTTAAGTCCATATAAGGCTTTGTCTAAAATGTAGACATGATCTGGAAATTCTTTGTTTACAAAGCCTTCTGTTTGTTCAACATACACTTCTTCATGTAAAATACCATTCAGAAATGCACATTTCACATCCATTTGAAATACCTTCATGTTTTTATGAGCAGCATATGCAAGAAAGATTCTAATATCCTCTAATCTAGCAACAGGAGCAAATGTTTCATCATAATCAATCCCTTCTTGTTGACAATAACCCTTAGCTACAAGCCTTGCCTTGTTCCTTACAACAATACCATTTTCATCCTTTTTATTTCTGAATACCCATTTTGTGCCAATGATGGATTTACCTTTTGGTTTTGGTATCAATCTCCGGACCTTATATCTTTCAAATTGATTTAACTCATCCTGCATGGCTAAAATCCAGTCTGGATCTTGAAGTGCTTCATATGGCTTTTTGGTTTCCATGCTACTTAAGAAATTTACATACATACATTCATTTGCTGTCGCAGACCTTGTTTGAACAACTTTTGATGCATCTCCAATAATTTGATACACAGGATGACTGGATGTCCATTTGTTCACATTTGGCAATGGTTGAACAGATGAAACATTCTTTAGAGAATCATAATCATCAACAATTGCTTGAGTTTCAGTATCATGATTGATAACTGAATGTAAATCTGAAGTTTCTCCCTCAAATGAAACATTCTGAATTTGTTCAGAACTTTGATGTACATGCCCAGAAGTATCAGGAACTGGTTCAGAAACAACTTGAACTGGTTCAGAAACAACTTGAACTGGTTCAGAAACAACTTGAACTGGTTCAGAAACAACTTGAACTGATTCAGAAGTAACTTGAATTGGTTCAGAAGTAACTGGAACTGATTCAGAAATTGGATGTACATATGGAGAAATTGGAAGTTCTGAATTTGAGGTTGAGATTTGTGGTGCTGATGTACTTGAAATTTTTATTTCTGAAATGTCTTGATTTTTTAAGCGTCTGACGAGAGAAGGATTTTGATAATCTGCAGAAAAATTTACAGAAATATCAAATAAGTCTTGACATAGAATGTCTAAATTTGTTTTAAGTAAAGTTTGAGATTCAGATGAAGAGTTTGTCTGATTATGTTCTGAGTCTAAACTTTCAGAAATTGGTTTATGTGCAAGTTCTGAACTGTCTTGTTCAGAAGTCAATGTTGGCTCATGAAATCTGACATTTGTAGTCTCAATGATCTTTTGAGTTCCTTTAATGAGTACTCTATAAGCTTTGGATCTTTGAGAGTAGCCAACAAAGATACCAGCTACACCTTTTGGTGCAAATTTGTCAAGATGCTGAGTATCATTCTTTAGATAACACCTGCAACCAAAGATTTTAAAATAATCAATAGAGGGTTTTCTTTGTTTTAACATTTCATAAGGATTTTTAAGAAATTTTCTGTTTAGAATGGTCCTGTTCTGAGTAAAACATGCAGTAGCAATTGCTTCTGCCCAAAGAGAAAGAGGAAGTTCTGAATATGCCAGATGGTTTTTGCAGCCTCTACCAAAGTTCGATTCTTTCTTTCAACTACCCCATTTTGTTGAGGAGTTCTTGCAGCGGAAAAATTATGTGAAATACCAACAGATTCCAAAAAGTTCTGAAGTGTAAAATTTGTAAATTCTGTTCCATTGTCACTTTTGATCTTTTGAACTGGGAGTTGAAGAAGAACTTGAATTTTCTTCAGAAAGGGTATCAGTTTTTCAGAAGTATCAGACTTGAGTCTTAGAAATTCAATCCATGTATATCTTGTGTATTCATCTACTATGACAAGAATGTATTTCTTTCCCCTCATGCTTTGAGTTTTCATTGGTCCACATAAATCCATATGTAGCATTTCAAGTGGAGCTTTGCATGAAGATAGCATTTTCAGAGGATGAGAACTTCTTTTGATCTTCCCTAGTTCACATGCAGAACAAAGAGAGTTCTTTTCAAATATGATCTTTGGTAATCCTCTTACAGATTGATGTTTGCCTAGTTCAGAAATGGCTTTGAAGTTTAGATGTGACATTCTTCTGTGCCAAAGCAAACTATCATTTCTCATTGTTGTAGACATATAATATACACCTTGTAGTTGACCTGTTGCAGTGAATGTTGCTGTGTAGATATCTCCATCTCTATAAGCAGTTAATTCATTTTTGTTTGCTGTACTCAGAACATGACAATGATCTATGTCAAAATTAACCTTCCAGTATTTGTCACAGAATTGACTAATACTGAAAAGATTATGTCTTAGTCCCTCAACATAGAAAACTTTCATTACTGTTACATCTCCTTTAATGAAAGTGACATATCCTCTTACATATCCCTTTGCATTGTTTCCAAAGCTAACTGTTCCTCCATATCTTTCATGATAATCAGTTAGTAGTTCTTTGAAAGGTGTCATGTGTCTTGAACATCCAGAATCTAAGACCCACACATGACATATCGGTAAAAGAAATTATTGAGTTTTAGGTACCCATTTCAGAATGGATCCTTTGAGATTAGTAATAACATTTGAATTTCTGAACTTTGTCTTCAGATTTTTCAATTCAGAAGTTTGTTCAGAACTTTGAAATTTATCTTTCTTAGTTTTATTTTTAAAACCAGAATTTCAGATATCTGAAAATTTTACTTCTTCAAATTTTTCTTCTACTACAACAAACACTTCATTAACTTCATCACCAAATTCAGTAACATCTTCTGACTTCAACACCAGAGTTAAAAACTTTGAAAAAGGACAATCCTCAAATTCTCTCTCTGAAGTTCAGACAATTAACTCAAATTCTGAGGTTAAACCTAAAGTAAACAAAAGAATTTCTTATACTAATCCTCATTTCTTATCTTTTACAAAGCTATCCACTTTAGTATGGAGAAAGAAAGATAAAAGACTGTCAAAAAATGACAAATTAGATAGTTTTTCAATTTTAAATAAAAGTGATGTACCCAAATCAAAGATAGTGAATAAAAGAATATTTGTTGAAAAATCAAATGTTATTGATTCTTATATGTCTACTGCTATTGTAAATATTTTAAATAATCATATTCACTGTATTAATTGTGGTCATCATAATTTTCATCTTAACTCCAAAACAAACAATTTTTTTTGATGAAATATATTCAGAAATGTTCAGTTATATTGACAAATTCAATTAAAAGTAAAAATAAAAATAAAAATAAAACTAAGAAAGATAAATTTCAAAGTTCTGAACAAACTTCTGAATTGAAAAATCTGAAGAAAAAGTTCAGAACTTCAAATGTTATTACTAATCTCAAAGGATCCATTCTGAAATAGGTACCTAAAACTCAATAATTTCTTTTGCCGATATGTCATGTGTGGGTCTTAGATTCTGGATGTTCAAGACACATGACACCTTTCAAAGAACTACTAACTGATTATCATGAAAGATATGGAGGAACAGTTAGCTTTGGAAACAATGCAAAGGGATATGTAAGAGGATATGGCACTTTCATTAAAGGAGATGTAACAGTAATGAAAGTTTTCTATGTTGAGGGACTAAGACATAATCTTTTCAGTATTAGTCAATTCTGTGACAAATACTGGAAGGTTAATTTTGAAGGTATCTTTGAAACTTCTGTTTTTAGTATTTCTCCTTCAGTCATACAAGATTGAATTTGTTGTTGTTGTAGACTCATCATCAGAATTATCAAAAAAATATATTGGGATTCTCATCAACATCTTCTAAAGATTCAATTTCTGAGAATTCATCATATTTTTCTTCATGTTCTGATTTATTATCAGAAGTATCTTCTAAAATGACTTCCGAATTGTATTCAGAAGTTATCTCAGAAGTAACTTCAGAAATTATTTCATATTTAATAATTACTTCAGATTTTTCTTCAGAAATAATATTTTATTCAGAAGATTCACAAATTTTTGAACTTGTATTCATTTCTTCTGTTTCAGAAATTATTTTTGGTTCACCAGATTTAAGATGTGTTTCTTCTGAAAACAAAGTCTCTGATTTTACAAATGGTATGCTTTCAGGCAAAGAATAGTTCACAAGTTTAGAAATGATATCTGTATTTGATTCATTGAAAAATTTCATTTTAGAATAATCATACAGATTTGCAGGTGCCTTTTTCAGTATTTGACTGTCATTATATCCTAAACCTGCTTTTATGTTGTAAAATTTTGAATTTTGAGCCTGACTAGTTAAAATGTTCAGAGTTTGTTCAAGGAGCAACTTGTTGGTTCCAGATTCTCTTCTTCAAAGATTAATCGATTAATTCATACAACAGAGTATAAGCGGAAGCAATTAATATCGATTAATCAACAGTAATAAGAATCGATCAAAGATTGAGGAACAGATTAACTTTGTATTATAACCTGAATGTCGATTACAAATACATGGAATGACGCACAATGAGTTCTTCAATATAGCAATTAGATCGACAACTTTTACAGTAGAGAAAAGATCTATTTATACAAATAGAATAAAGTCAAAGTCAAAATCCTAACCTATTACAAACTGACACGTGTGAGATGGGAGCGTGTAACAAACTAATCAGTTGCAAAAGGTAGACATGCTGGATGTGTGTGCCACGTCATATTCTTCATCTTATGGTTCATACTTTCAAATGTGTAACAATCTCCCCCTAAGTATGCAACCAGAAGAGTGAAGTCTGTTTAGAAATGAGCGACCTCAGATACAATCTTTCCAATCTTATTTGTGATCTCTCTGATTGATAATAAATTTGAAAGCCTGTTGATCATCTTCTCAATAACCTCTGGATTGTAATTGTTACTATCAACAGAGATGAAGCTTTTTGCAATGTAAACGACCTCTGATGAGTATTTGTGTGCTTCTTTGATTATGAAGAAGCTCTTTCTGTCTGGCCTTTTAAAAATCACCCCCTCCTCTGGGTTTATCAGTACTTTGCCGATTCTCATACTGTTGATGCCTTCTAGATCTTCATTGGGTGCAGAGATAGCTAGGTTATCAACATTGTAATTGATTCCTATTTGAAAATCTACCTGTCTCTTGTACCAGATGTAGGACTTCATGCATTGAATGATTCGAGAATAAGCAATTTGATCTTGATCGTCACTTCTTTTAGTCATTTGAGCCTTCATGAATTTCTCCAGAAAGATAAGATCAGAGGGAAAGATGGACAATAGATCATTATCACAGAAGTAATAGGTCTTATTATCTTCTCTGATAACTTCATAAATTGTGTACCATATTTCTGTATCTTCAAATGGTGAATGTTTTATTGCGGAGATCAGTTTGATAGGTACAGAAGTATGAACGTCCTTTCTTGCTTGTCTATGTGCCATGAATTTGTCTTTTAAAGCATCACTTACATTTTAGGCGTTTGAGAAGTTAGGCAACATGAGATAGATTTTCTAGTCTATAGGAGCATACATGTACCTTTTTGTGGTTTCCAGAATTGGAAGATCAATTCTTCCAAGTCTCTGCAGTTTTTCTCTATTCTCAGCTGCTCGACTTGATGATCCTTCAGCATTTGCTTTTGCAGCTTTTTCTCTTTCCATTTCTGCTTAAGCTCTTGATGCTTTTGCAAAGGCTTTTTCTGCTTCAGCTTTTGCTCTTATTTCAGCTTCTATTCGTTCCTCTTCTCTTCTTTTGTTCAGGGCTTCAACTTTATCCTTTGATGCCTCAGCTCTGGCTCTGGCTTCCTTTTCTTTGGCTATTGCTTCTTGAGTTGATGAGGAGTATGGTGTTTGTCTTGTGTTTTCGACTACCTCAAGAATGAATTTAGCTATTTCTGGATCTTTTGGATGAGGCCCAGAGTGAGTGGCTAATGGAGTTGGAGTCAGAGGGGTTTGTGTGTGTGTGAAGGTTGAGTAGAAGGAGTTTGCTGCTTGGAGGATGATGGGTGTTTGTCAGAAGTAGATGGAGACTTCATTGGATTTGAGCTTTCAGTATTGGTAGTGGTTTTGGCTTTCTCGGGTTCTGGAGCTTTCTCCCCCTTCTGAGAATCAGGGTCCTGATCCTCAGACCTTTTGCGTTTAAGTTCTGCTTTTCTGCAAGCACGCTCCTCGTTGGCCTTTTTCCTTTCATTAAAAGAATCAGAAAGAGAACTTACCAGACCTGTAAGTTGAGAGAGATAGGTTTCCATAGATGATAGCTTTGAATCCACATTTGAAGTGCATGCAGTTGTTTTGGAGACATACTTGGAGGAGAGAGAATTGATTCGTTCAAGCATGGCCCTCTAGAAGACAGCCATGTCTGATTTCTTTACCAGAGAAGACTCAGAAGTGTCTTCAGAGGGATGAATAGCCTTTATAATTTTGTGAAGATCGGCCACTAAGGAACTATATTCATCAACTGAGATAGTGACTGCTGGAGTTGGAATTGCATCAGATATGCATAAAATAGCCTCAGAATTAGCCTGGATGCCTTTATGCAGAGAAGAGTAATGATCAGAAGCTTGGCTCTGGTGTGTTTCAGCAGTTGTAGAAATGAGTTCTCTGAGGGCCTCCAGAGTTTGCGACTGCTGTCTTCGTTCGTTCTGAATAGCCAGAAGAATGGCATTTTGAGAGTCTAGAGAAAGTTTTAGATCCTCCACAGATCTCTGATTTTATCACCAAATGCCTGCAACGCTGCATTGATGACATATATTTTGAATGGGTAACCGGTGTTTCTCCAACACATGGAGCCCCTTTACTCTCGCGTGCAGAGAGGCCCTCATTCACACCTGTTTTGACGTTGAGTGTGGAGGGACTTCCAACCTGTCTTCGAGGACTGTGATTAACAGGCACCTCTTCGGTTGTTTTGATTGTCTCAACAGAATCCTCATCATCAGAGGATGAGGTGTTGAAGACAATGTGCTTACCTTGATGAAGTGTAAACACTCCGGTAAGTGGTGCATCCTGTGGCTGTAACCCCTCTGATGGGATTTCCCTAGCCTCTAAACTATCATAAGATATGGACTTATCTTCTGAGATTCCTAAACCTTTGTTGGTCACAGAGACATCAACATTGTGTGGGGACAGTGGCGAGTTCTGGGGCAAATGAACACTTATATGTTAATCATCATTCTGTTGAGAGAATGATGAAGATGAGGTTTCCCCGGTTGTGCTTGATGCAGAGGATGAAGAAGTATCCTCTGATCGGATGGTTTCTGGGTGGTTTGGACTGGGTTGTCCTTGGTTAATGAAAGTAGATGTGTTGACATCTACCTCAGTAAATGAAGTTACCCTTTGGGATGTAGGTGGGATTCACTCAACTGTGTCACGGTGGACGTCTTTAGTACCTTCTTTTAACAAGAGGTCAGCATGGGTAGAACCACTCAAATGATCACTCATATTATTTTCAGCCTCATTCTCACTTGACCCCTCACTTTCTAGAACTGGCTCTAAGTGCTCTGGGGTAGAAATTCTCTGTTCTGATAAGATCATAGAGCTCCTATAAGATTGGAGATAAGAAGAGCTAGATGGAATTAGGTTTAGCATGTACCTTGAAAGCTCTCTGGGAGAGGGATATCCGTTGCGGTCGATGGTTGGACGATGAGAGCTCATCGAAGCAATTTTGCAAAATGGTTGAACTAATGGAGCCTTGAGTGCACCAATTGCAGGATAGGTAACTAGGGATAAGAATCTTGGAAACATCAAAGCTAGAAGAGATTTTCCTTGGGTTTGATGGGTTACCTTAGTGTGCACAGCAGCTTTAATCTCTTGGAAAAGAAGGCTTGCGTAGTCCAAGGGGCGATTAAAAAACGTACCATACATGATGGTCAGAATGTTCCTGCTTGCTTGATCGAGAGACCCAATTTTACAAGTGAGACTCTTGTTCAGGATAGAAACGAGGTGATTCCACATTGGGGGTAACTGCTTTCCCTTAAATTCAGATAGTTTGCTTAGGGGTTCATTGTAACCAAGAAAGAGGGTGAAGGATAACAAAGCTTCAGCAAATGGGTTCGATTCTAGGGCTGGATTTGGCACAAATTCACCATCAATTAGTACCTGTGAAGGGGATAGATGAAAATACCTAGCTAATTTTTTCTTGGTAAAGGGAATTTCCACAGCAGTATCAGGTTTATCAGGATGGCTGAAATTTCCAAGCAAAGTCTCGTCATCACGAATATACATCGACTACCACACTTCTTGAACGTAAATTTCAGGAACATTTGGGTTTGTCAGAGTTTGGGCTCGGTTTAGTTCATGTTGTTGGAGAAATTCAACCATGATTCTGAATTCGGACTGATAGGTATTAGGATCAAGAAGAACCTGCACATTGTTTGCTTTCAATGACAGCTTGACAAACGGAGCACTATCAGCAGTGGAATCGACGAGACGTCCTTCGTCATCGTTAAGAGCTGGATTTGCAAGATGAGAAGCCATTGATGAGAGTTGGTGAGATTGGCGAGCAAGTTCGTGAGTAGGAGAGTGTGAACAGTAACAGTGGGGAGGAAGAAGATGGGTTTCTGAAATTTGGGGATTTTATATGAGACCGATTTGGAATTGGAAGAGGTTTATGTATTGGGAGTAGGAGAAAACGGTTCAGGAAAGATGATGTAAGCACGCAGGCGTGGATACATGCAGTCACACAATGAATGACACGTGGAAAGTAGGAGTGATGAGTAAGACACGATTTTTTTAAAAAAAACTGAAGGGTTATCGGCCTAAATTTGGTTGATTATCCCATAAGTAAATAAAAAGAAAATATAAAACAAATTGTTAAGTAATCAAAGCAAATTGATTATAGAACAATTTGAAATATATAAATCTGTTTATTTAGATTTAAAATCAGTCATTTGGTGAAATTTTTTTTGAACCAAATGAAAGTTTGATTTTTCATGAAAATAAAATAATAAGAAAAATTAAAATTGAATATAGAAATTTTAAATAACCTTGACGGCAAGAGTTAATAAAATGTATATATTCAATAAAATTTTTGGAATATTTTGATTCATAGAAAAATATTTTGAAAAACATGTCAATTTTGAATCACCATCTAGGATAAGTTTAGAATGAATCATAGGCATTCTGAGAGACCTTGACGGCAAGAGAAACATAGAATAAGAAGATTCAGAAGAAACTCAGGTAGATGGAAAAATTCATAAGACAGCTAACCTAGCGTTATACTTTGAACTTTTTAAGTGATAAACTCCCCCTTGAAGGATAAACTCCCCCTTGAATGATAAGCTCCCCCTTGAATGATAAACTCCACTTCTACTTCAGGAATTGGCGCCTTTCTGATATAACTTGGATGAAAAGGAATAAGACGCAACAAAATAAAACTTATACCAGAGGCGATCAGAGGTCTCTGAGTGCTTCTGGATGAAATTCAGAAGACGATTAGAGATCTCTGATAACTGCTAAGAATAAGATTTACATGTTTAGCATTCCCAACTTGCTGATTAAAAAATTAAAACGCTTCTCATCCAGAGAATTTGTAAAAATATCAGCGAGTTGGTAATCAGTAGAGACAAAATACATTTCTATGGTACCCTTTTCTACGTGAACATTGATAAAGTGATACCTGACATCAATATGCTTCGTTTTTTAGTGCTGAACTAGGTTTTACGTAATGGCAATTGCACTTTCAGAATCATAGAGTATGGGAATCTTATCATAGATCAGACCGTAGTCTCTGAGTTGGGTCTTCATCCAAATAACTTGGGAACAGCAGCTAGCAGCAGCAACATATTCAGCTTTTGTAGTAGATGTTGAAACACAATTTTGTTTCTTGGATGTCCAGCTGATAAGTCGATTACCCAGAAGTTGACAGCTACTAGATGTGCTTTTTCTGTCCAACTTACATCCTGCATGATCAGAATCTGTATATGCCATTAAATCAAACCCAGAATTTTTAGGATACCAGAGACCCAATGAAGAAGTTCCCTTTAAGTATCTAAAAATTCTTTTGACAGCAGCTAAATGAGATTCTTTAGGATTAGCTTGATAACGAGCACAAAGACAAGTGGCAAACATA
The DNA here is from genome assembly GCA_036898165.1 of Silybum marianum. Classification (NCBI taxonomy): domain Eukaryota; kingdom Viridiplantae; phylum Streptophyta; class Magnoliopsida; order Asterales; family Asteraceae; genus Silybum; species Silybum marianum. The sequence continues at coordinate 2,767,804 of CM072539.1, forward strand.
ATATCAGGCCTACTTGCTGTCAAATATAGAAGTGAACCTATCATACCTTTGTAGCCCGTGATATCGACAGGTTTCCCAGAGGGATCAGGACCTAGTTTCATGCTAGGAGAGATAGGTGTTTTCATAGTTGATGAGTTCTGAAAATGGAATTTCTTTAACATGTCAGAGACATATTTTGCTTGATGAATAAAAATACCAGAGGTACTTTGTTTAACCTGAAGTCCTAGAAAGAAAGTTAATTCTCCCATCATACTCATTTCAAATTCAGTTTCCATCAACTTAGAAAACAAATCAACTTCTGTTTGATGAGTAGAGCCAAAAATTATGTCGTCCACATAAATTTGAACAATAGTTAACATACCTTTGCCTCTTTTGATGAAAAGTGTGGTATCAATTTTACCTTTCTCATATCCTTTGCTGATCAGAAATTTGGATAAACGTTCATACCAGGCTCTGGGTGCTTGCTTTAAGCCATACATAGTTTTGTCAAGAAGAAAGACATATTCTGGATGTCTTGAATCTTTAAAGCCAGCTGGTTGTTCAACATACACTTCCTCTTTGAAATTTCCATTTGGAAATGCACATTTTAACATCCATTTGATAGACTTTAAAGTTTTTGTAAGTAGAGAATGCCAGAAAAAGTCTTATCGCCTCTAGTCTTGCAACAGGAGCAAAGGTTTCATCATAATCAATACCTTCTTCTTGACAATATCCTTTTGCCACCAGACGAGCCTTGTTTCTGATAACAATTTCGTCCTCATCCTTTTTATTTCTGAAAACCCACTTAGTACCAATGGCAACTTTGCCTTTTGGTAATGGTACTAAATTCCAAACTTTGTTACGTTCAAATTGAAGTAACTCCTCCTGCATTGCTTCTACCCAACTAGGTTCGGCTAAGGCTTCATGAACTTTCTTGGGTTCAATTATACTTAGAAAGTTAACATAGAAAGCTTCATTTGCTGTAGCGGATCGTGTTTTGACACCCTCAGAAGGATTACCAATTATGAGATCTGGAGTATGTGATTTAGTCCATTTCGTCATCCTTGTTTGTGTATTTGGTTGAGTTTGAACTTCGGTGTCAGAAGATGAGATAACTTCATCCGGAAATATTGATTCTGAACCTCTTGATCCTAAAGTCTCCCCTCAGATGATGGAACAGAAGAATCTTCTGGACAATCAGATGAAATAGGAACAGAAGGTATTGAAGAGCTAGGTTCAGAAGAGATAGGACCAGATAAAGTTATGCCAGAGGCATGAAGAACTGCAAGTATACTAAAAGAAGAGTTAGGTACAACAGGTTCTGACAGTATTTCTTCGCCCAGAAAGTCTTGAAAAATAGCATCAATCTTGGATTCTCTGGATCCTGAAAGAAAGTCAGAAGTAACAGTATTAAGTTTGAGTTCGAAAGAAGAATATTCAGAAGTCAATTGAGTTTGATCATCAAAATCAACGTTAATGCTCTCCATAACTGTTTTAGTTCTTAGATTAAAAACACGAAAAGCTCTGGAATTTAAAGAATAGCCTAAGAATTTTGCTTCATCTGATTTTGGATCAAACTTGCCATGTTTGTCTCTGTCAATTAAGATGAAACACATGCAACCAGAGATATGAAAGAATTTGACAGATGGTTTTCTTTTGTTAATAAGCTCATATGATGTTTTGAGATGCCTTTTGACAATAATGGAACGCTTCTGAGTAAAACAAGCCGTGGCTACAGCTTCCGCTTAGAAGTGAATTGGGAGTTTAGAAGCTGCAAGCATTGTTCGGGCTGCTTCGACCAAGGTTCTGTTGCGAAGTTCAACGACACCATTCTGTTGGGGAGTGCGTACAGCAGAGAAGTTCTGAGAAATTCCATTTTCAACAAAGTATGCTTCAAGTTTGGCATTCTTGAATTCAGTACCATTGTCGCTTCTCAACTGTTGAATCTTTTGGTGTAAAAGAACTTGGATTCTGGTCATCATATTTTGAAGTACAATAGGAACTTCTGACTTTTGTCGAACAAAAGCAAGCGAAGTATACCTGGAAAATTCATCGATAAGTACCAGAATATACTTTTTACCAGAAAGACTCTGACTTGCAATGGGACCACAGAGATCGACGTGTAGCAATTGCAGAGGTCTTATGCAAGAGTGATCACTTTTTGTTTTATGAGATGCTCGTTTTATCTTTCCCATTTCACATGCAGGGCAGAGGTGATCTTTTTTAAAATGAACTTCTGGAAGTCCAGATACCAAATTATGTTTTACAAGCATCTCAAGATTATCAAAGTTTAAGTGAGACATTTTATGATGCCAGGGCCATGCAACTTCACTCTTTTTGGAAATAAGACATAAGGTCTCCTTACCATCCATGGAGGTAAAATTCATCATGTAGAGATTACCTTTTCTGTCTCCTCTCCAAAGTTCCTCACCTACCTTAGAAAATAAGTAACAATGTTTTTCATCAAAGACGACAAGTATCTTAGAATCATATAGTTGACTTACACTTAGGAGGTTATGTTTCAGACTAGAAACATGACCTACTTTAGATAAGGTAATATTACCTTCCTGTAAAGTACCATAGCCCTTAATCTGACCCTTACCATTATCACCAAACGTTACATCTCCACCACTTTTGTCTTTAAATTGGGAGAGTAAGTTTCGTGAACCAGTCATGTGCCTCGAGCATCCAGAGTCAAGATACCAGATATGCACACGCTGTTTCTGCAATCAAGATCAGAGTTTCTTAGGTACCCATACCATTATGGGTCCTTTAACGTTAGTTTTTGTCTTATCACTTTTTTGTATTTGCTTTTCATTTGATTTTACAGAAGGTAAAGAAGAATTATTTGGATTTTTTGTTTTTCTGTTTTTCTTTGATTCATTTTTATTGAAGTACGAATGGTTTGCAGTGAAGGAATTTGAAGTTCGTGAGAAAAATTTCTGTAATTTTAAGAATAGGGAAAAACATTCAGAATTCTGAAATATAGAAGATTTTATTGAATTTTCATTGCGACAATGATAATTACAATTATTCTTAAATCTGTCTTTTCTAGTATCAGTTGTTCTAAAGAACTTCCTATCTAGACTAGACGTATGTTTAGAATCTGAAATATTCTTCAGCGGAGATTTCCTCGGATTTACCTTCTCAGAAGCTTTTGTTTTTACTTAAACAGGAACAGAAAGATTAGATTTTCATTTACCTTTCTGAACATAAGAATGTTTTGGAGGATAAGAGTTAGGAAGTTGGATAGGGATCTTCTTTTTAAGTTTTTCTTCCTTTTCAAGATCAAGACTAGATTTAACTTTCAGACACATTCCTATAAAATCTGGATGTATAAAAACAGGTTTTCGTTGTTTAGAAGGAACAGAGAAAATCGGAATTTCACTTGAATTTTTCTGAGCATTCATTCCAGAAGCTCTTATCTCCAGAGATTCCATTGTAAAGAGAAAAGGGGCGTCTTTGTTTTTTACGATCTCTGGAGTTTTAGCATAAATATGAGATTGATGTTCAAGATGAGAGAGATATGTTTCTGAATTGTCAAATAAATCCTCACTTTGATCCTCATTTTCCCATGGATATGTGATTTCTTCTAAATCCTTTTGAGTTTCAGAAAGATTTAAATCAATAAATGAACAAGGAAATATCTCTGGATTATTTTCTAACTTTTGTTTCTCATTCTCAAGTTTAAAACAATTATCCAGAGTCAAGAGAAGATCTTTTTCAAAACCAAGTCTTAATTCCTCCTCTACTTGAATAGGAATAAACGCATCAGCCTCTGGATTCAATTTTGTAAGAACACTTGAACCAAACTTGAAAATATCATCCTTCTTCTGAATTTGATTTAGATTAATATTAGTCTTTTCAGAAGAATATGTAATGTTTTTAAACTTGAGTTTCCGTTGATGATGACCATTTTCAGTTTTAGATCGTTTAAAACATGATTGTTCAAAAATAATTGGAAACACAGGCTTCTGTTGTTGTCCTATACAAAAAACAGAGTTTAAACCAGACTTCTTTTCACACGTATAGGGATCTAAATCTTCAAAGCCGATTCCAGATCTTCCTACTTGTGTACTTATTTTCTCATGAACTTTTTGAGCATCTAGATATGTTTTGATCTGGTGCGTTTTGTTTTGAAGTTCAATGTACAGAAATTCTCTTTCTTTTTTAAAGTAGTTTTTAAGTACTACAGAATTTAATCTGTCACTTTCCTTAACTTGAATTTCCTTATCCTTTTCTTCCAGAAGTTTCTTACAACTCAAGTGCTCCTTTTTTAACAAAACTTCTGTGTCTTTCAAGGTTTTAGAAATTTTTTCTTTTTCTGTGTCAAGTTCCAATTTTTCTTCTGTTAAGATATCCATCTCTCTTTTGTAAATATCTCTTTCCCTTTGTATTGTGGAAAGAGTTTTCTCAATATTTTTTCGTAACTTCTTTTCAATTGTAAGCTTTTGCTTAAGTTCCTCAAAATTGTTTGATAAAAGCACAATTGTATTCTCAAGTTCAGAAGATTCAGAAAGAGTACTAACCGGTGATTCAGAAGGCTGTTCTTCTGATTCATTTGTGTTTGCCATTCCACAAAACATGGCCTCATCACCGCTGGACTCATCTCCGATCCAGTTTTATTTCTCAGCATAGTTGGCTCTTTCAGTAACATTATACTTGTATTTATTTTTGTAATATGTTTTGTCTTTATCCAGAGCCCCTCTGCAATCCTTCGAGTAACGACCTGGCTTGCCACATCTGAAACATACATCTTTCTTTTTCTTCATTTCCTCTTCCTTCTTTTCTGTCTCAGTCTTCTCAGGTCTCTGAATCTCTTGTTTAGGAGTATAGTTAGAGCGATCAGACCTTCTATTTCCTTGAATTGCCATATTTCCAAAACGGTTTGTAAACTGTTTGGTAATAAGAGGCAAGGAATCAGCAAAGGCCTTTATTTCATCATCAAAATCAGAATCTTCTTCTGGAACAGTTTCTGAAATGAATGCCTTGTTTTTCACTCTTCTATCTTCACTTTTTCTTCTGGTAGCTCCCTTTGTTTCAGAAATCAAGGCCAGAGGTCCACCTATAGTTGTTTTCTTTTGCACAACCTCCTTCTCATGAGCTTGAAGAGTTCCAAATACATCGTGTAGAGACCATTGCTCAAGATCTTGATTAGCTTGTAAACACATGGAAAGATTTGACCATTCTGGATTTAATCTCTTTAAGAATAAGACATTATTGTCTTCCTTTGATTGAACAATATCACATCGTTTGCATAGATTTATCAGATTATTAAATCTATGAAAAGTCTGTTCCAGAGATTCATCCGCAATGGCCTGGAAGCTGTTGTATTCGTTCAGAGCTTGAGCTCTTCGATTTTTCTTCATTTTAGCACCACCTTCCAGAAGATTTTCTAACTGATCCCATAATTCCTTAGCAGTATCACAGGAATCCAAAGATTGAAAAATCTCATTCGGAATAGCCATGATAAGAAGAGTTTTTGCCTTTTTAGCAAGTTCAACTTTGGCCTTTTCCTCATCATTCCAATTTTCCCTTAGCTTTGGAACTTTTCGGGCAGGGATTTCATCAGTATTGGTAGTGGCAGGAACTCTTGGAACTGTAGTCATTGGTACGAAGGGACCATTTTGAACAATAGGATAAAGTTCAATATCCTATCCTTCATAGAAATTTATCATTCGAATCTTCCATTGTGGATATTCACCACGAATAAGAGTTGGAGGTTTGGTCAGAGAACCAGAGGTGTAAACAGCATTCAAATTTGAATTTGCCATTTTTTTTAAATCAAGAAGAATGTAATGAAAGATTTGAGTTGAAATCTAGAACAAGTAAATATCAATTAAAATGAACAACAAAATTTTACTAATTCTTCAAAATTTTAACTACAATTACCACTATTTTAGACAGAATTGCTGTAAATCTTCGTAGAACAGGGTGGAATTATGAACAGTAGTTAAAACAGGAGATTACTGAATGAATGAAGAGAGAAATTCCAAATTGAGGAGATCTAATAATCAATAGATTGATTATCAGGCTCTGATACCAATTGTTGGTTCCAGATTCTCTTCTTCAAAGATTAATCGATTAATTCATACAACAGAGTATAAGCGGAAGCAATTAATATCGATTAATCAACAGTAATAAGAATCGATCAAAGATTGAGGAACAGATTAACTTTGTATTATAACCTGAATGACGATTACAAATACATGGAATGACACACAGTGAGTTCTTCAATATAGCAATTAGATCGACAACTTTTACAGTAGAGAAAAGATCTATTTATACAAATAGAATAAAGTAAAAGTCAAAATCCTAACCTATTACAAACTAACACGTGTGAGATGGGAGCGTGTAACAAACTAATCAGTTGCAAAAGGTAGACATGCTGGATGTGTGTGCCACGACATATTCTTCATCTTATGGTTCATACTTTCATATGTGTAACACAACTTCGTCATCATCATCTCCATCACTCCAGTTTAACCAGTCCTCTTCATACTTGGTTACTAAAGCAGGATTAAGTTCCTTTTTCTTGGCTAACAAATGCTTCTTCTCATAGTAGCCTGAATTCTTCACTTCGGGCATCTTGCATTGTCTTGCATAATGTCCAGGCTTTCCACAGTTGAAGCATCTTGCTGGTTCAGATGTTTCAGATTGACCGGCTTCTTGACCTTTCTTAGGTCCACTTTCAGATCTAGGTTTATTCTAATATTTTTGATTGTATCTTTGTGTAAATTGCCTTGTCATAAAAGCAATATTATCAGAAATCCTTTTTAGCTCCTCATCTGATTCATCCCCATCACAAACTGTTGTCTCTGGGATCTCACACACCTTCTTGGCAGAAATAGTCAGAGAATTATTATACTTCTTGCTTAACAAGGCTACAGTTTCATTTACATTCTTTTGTTCATTTGTCTAGTTTTGATTTTGTCTTCTTGTTGAAACAGAATACCATAGACATCATGAATGGATTTTCTTGATAAATTTCTAGTAACCATGTTATCAGAGAAGCTTGACCATTCATTACCCAAGTTGTTTAGAAATTTGTTGTTTATCTCATAATTTGATTCCTGAACACCATTTCTTCTCAGATCATTCAGAATATTGTTGAATCTATGATAAGTCTCTGTAATGGATTCATTCTCTTTATATCTGAAGTTCTCATAAGTACCCACACAAGTATTCAGTCTTTGTGCTTGGGCTTTTGTACTACCCTGCATTTGAGCTTCAACTTCATCCCACATGGCCTTAGCAGATTTAAGCTATCTACTCTATTGAATATCTCATTAGGAATAGCCATTGTAAGAAGAGTTAATGCTCTTTTGTCAACTTTAGCTTGAGTTTTCTCAGTTGTGCTGTACATACCTGGGCTTTTCTTAATTCTTGACGCCGGTATTTCAGGAGTAGATTCAGTTCTAGGAACTGCTGGAATTTCAATAAAGACCTCTAGTGGGCCATTTGTGATTGATTGCATTAAAGCTTCATCTATGTTGTCCATAAATTGAATCATCCCGATTCTTCATTGATGGTATTCTCCCAAGAAAAGAGTTGGTGGTTTCGTTTCAGTTCCGATTGAGACAATTTCTTTAGACATCTTTGATTGTTAGAAGATCGAGAATTCACCTGATTTGAATTTGAAATTTATTGATCAAGAACACCAAGAATTGTCAGATCTGACAATTCTTTCATAAATCTTCAAGAACAGATGAATTGGCTCTGATACCAATTGATAGGATCCAAACAAACAAGATATCAATATATGGAAAGATTTTAACAGGAATGTGATAGCCAAATGTAATATGTGTTGATTAAATGTACAGTATTACAGAATATGTCTTTACAAGGCTAATGGAAACGTTAGTACTAACTATCTAACTAACTATCTATTTATACATGAAATAGAAAGACTAAAGTAACAGTACATTCATAACAGACAAGTTCAGAATAGGTTCTGAACTTCTTCAGAAGTATCTTCAGAAGTGTCTTCAGAACTTCTTCAGAAACTCTTCAGAAAATCTTCATAACTTCTAAAGTTGGCACTTCCGAAGTTTATGCCTTAGGCTTTTCTTTGTCTTTTCTTCAGATCTTTATATCTTCAGAACCCTGTCCCTTTTGAAGCTATTATGATATCTCTATCAATATCAGCCAGCTGAAAGTCAGTAGGGACAAAATACATCTCAATTGTGCCTTTCTCTACATGATCTTTGATGAAATGATACCTGACATCAATGTGCTTTGTTTTGGAGTGCTGAACTGGATTTTCAGTAATGGCAATGGCACTTTCTGAGTCACCCAAAATTGGAATTTTGTCGTATATGAGTCCATAGTCTCTGAGCTGAGTTTTCATCCAGATAACTTGTGAGCAGCAACTGGCAGCGGCAACATACTCAGCTTCTCCTGTGGATGTTGACACACACTTCTGCTTCTTAGAAGTCCAGCTTATAAGTCTGTTACCCAGAAGTTGACAGCTTCCAGAGGTGCTTTTGCGATCCAATTTGCAACTTGCATGACCAGAATCTCTATATGCCATTAAATCAAATTCAGAATTTTTCGGATTCTAGAGACCAAGTGATGGAGATCCCTTGAGATATCGAAAAATTCGTTTAACAGCAGCCAAATGAGATTCTTTGGGATTTGCTTGATAGCGAGCACAGAGGCAAATGGCAAACATAATATCTGGTCTACTGGCAGTTAAGTACAGAAGTGATCCGATCATATCTTGATAACTCTTAACATCCACTGAATTTCCAGATGGATTAGGGCCTAGTTTCGCGCTAGTAGAGATAGGAGTTTTCATTGGAGAGGAATGTTGAAGATGAAATTTTTTAAGCATATCAGACACATACTTAGCTTGATTTATGAAAATACCAGAGGCATTTTGTTTAACCTGGAGTCCGAGAAAGAACGTTAGTTCTCCCATCATACTAATTTCAAATTCATGTTCCATTAATTTAGAAAACAGATCAACTTCTGATTGATGAGTAGAACCAAATATTATGTCATCCACATAAATTTGAACAACAGTTAACATACCTTTGCCTCTTTTGATGAACAGAGTTGTATCGTTTTACCTTTCTCATAGCCTGTACTCATCAGAAACTTAGATAGGCGTTCGTACCATGCTCTAGGTGCTTGTTTTAGACCATATAAAGCTTTATCAAGGAGATAGGCATATTCTGGATGTTTAGCATTTTTAAATCCAGCAGGTTGTTCAACATACACTTCTTCTTTTAGATATCCATTTAGAAATGCACGTTTAACATCCATTTGATAGACTTTAAAGTTTTTGTAAGCAGAGAAAGCCAGAAATAGTCGTATTGCCTCAAGTCTTGCTACAGGGGCAAAGGTTTCATCGTAATCGATCCCTTCTTCTTGACAATACCCCTTAGTAACCAGCCGAGCTTTATTTTTGATCACTATGCCATCTTCATCTTTCTTGTTTCGAAAAACCCATTTAGTTCCAATAGCAACTTTGTTCTTTGGCAGAGGAACAAGATTCCAGACTTTGTTTCTATCAAATTGTAGCAATTCTTCTTGCATAGCGGATACCCAACTAGGTTCTTATAAAGCTTAATGAACATGTTTTGGTTCGATCATACTAAGAAAATTTACAAAGAATGCTTCATTTGCAGTATCAGATCTTGTCTTAACACCTTCAGAAGGATTGCCAATTATGAGGTCTGGAGTGTGAGACTTGGTCCATTTTGTCATCCGAGATTGTGTTATTGGTTGAGCATGTACTTATGTTTCAGAGAATGGAATTTCATCTGCTGGAAGAGAGTTAGAAACATAAGGCATATGAGTGGCTTCTGGTCATGCACTTGTGAAATCAGGGAGGACAGAAGGTTCTGTAGTGCTCTCAGCAGGCGATTCAGGGCCAGACAGGGAAATGCCAGAAGATTGAAGAACTGCTGCAATACTTGGAGATTGAGGGATTGAACTTGGTTCTGGGAAACACTTTGCTTAGTGACATCTAGAGGATGTGTGCTAGTGTGAATGGATTCCACATTAAGTGGGTGAGAGGACTCTCAGACTCAATGTGCTCAAAATGATGAAGGGGGACATATATCCTTCATTTTCAACAAAAGGATCCTCCAATTGGGGTCCTAATGGATTATAAGCTGCTTGCCACAGATGTGTTGATGAAACACCCTTCTGTTGAGAGATGGGTGAGTGGCTGGAGGGGTTAATCAAATTTGCCATAGGCTCACTAGCCTTTTCAATATCATCCACCAAAGACTGTGGAATGATAGAAGATGTGGGTGCCTGACTGGTAACGGGTGGTTCACAGGTTTGTTTTTCTTTTACCTGTGTTCTCCCCTCATCAATTCTTTTTCTTACTCTTCTACCCATTCTCTCATTTTCATTTATCTTCTTTACTCTTTGAGGTTGTTCTCCCCCTTGAACAGCCTCCCCTCTCTTTCTATTAATTCTGGACTCCCTTGCATTATCACCACTCTGGTTTGAATCAGGGGAAGGGACTACTGGTTTAGGTAATCCCATAGATTCTAAATGCTCACTCACAATCCTATTTGGGGGACTTACAAGATCAATTAAATGAGAAAGAAGTGGAACTGCATTTGGAAATGTAAGTTTTGCATTTGGAGGCCTTAAACTGTCCATAATAAAGATAGGAACATGTACCTTATGTGCTAGAACAGTGATTTTTGATACAGCTTTCATTGCTCCTTTGATGAGAGTTTGAAAAAATCTCTGAAATGGTATGTAGTTGAATGTGGACTTCTTCAAGATTGAAGATTTGAGTTCATCAAAAATAATACTAGCATAATCATAGTGCTTGTTGAAGGCAACTCCATGAAAGATAATCCTCCCATTTGCTGAAGCTTGATCCAAGCTTGAACTTTTCCCAGATAAACAAGTATTCAGAATTGAGAATAAACAGTACCATATTGGAGGTAAACACTTTCTTCTAAAGGAACTTAAAGCATTTAGATTTTCAGAATATCCCAAACTCATGAAATCTAAGATCATTTCTGTTGAGGAAGGAATTTGATCATAAGGAGTTTTCCGAAGAACCTCATCTGATTATGGCAAGAAGTGAAGGCATTTAATATCATCCACGGAGATACACACCTTGTAAGCATGAACATAGGATACAATTTCATCTTCAGATTCATCAACCTCAGCATAGTGCCAGAATTGTTGAAGGTAAGAAGCAGGAACAGATAATTTTCTAGAAAGTAGAGAACGGAGTGGATGTTTCTTCAGAATGTCAATCAAAATTATTTGATCATCAATAAATTCTTCCGATTTAAAATTCAAAGAACAGTTATTTTTCTTGATTTCTAGCAGTTTCTCAGCAGGAACATACAGTTTTGACATATCACTACTTTCAGCATGAGTCTGAGATTCACTATCACCAGCATTTGATTCAGAAACAACTTCAATAGGTTCGATTTGTGTTTCCCCAATTTTATCAGTTCTCGGGTTAGGGTTAGGGTTAGGTTTTGAAGGTCCGGCTTGATTAATAGCAGTTGTGGCTGCGTCTTGAACCATTTGATCTTTAGGAAGTGGAACTTCTATTGTTCCAATAACCAGTTTTTGAGGCACGATCTTCAATGAACCATCACTCGATGATCCATTGCTGTCATTTTGACTCGAGGAAGTAGAAACCATAACTTTGGAAGTAGACATGATAGTTGAAGAACAAGGATTCAAAATAGAATGAAGATCAATGAAAACAGATAGGTTTTGCAGCGCAAAATCGCTAAAAAATGAAGATGATGAAGAATCCATTGATTTATAAGACTGGATAAGCGTTGATGGACACGTGGCCAAAAGGTAAATGTGATTAGAGTGGTAATTATCATTTATTTGGTTAAATGAACCGTTTAAACGACGTGATTAAGAAATATCCAATGAAATTAAAACACGTGGCACACGCTTAAGTGATACTTAAGAAAATATCAACGGTAAGTTAAGTTCTGAGAACAAGTTCAAAAACTTCAGAAATTGTTCAGAATTTCTGAGACTAAGTTCAGAAGTCTGAAAGAAGGAATTCAGAAGAACCACATAATTTTTAAGTGTAGTTGAGAACTAAACTTGGATCACTTTAGAAGACCAAAAATCATTTAAAAATACAAACTTCTGAAAAATATAAAACATTTTGAGAATTCAGAAGTAGGTTTGAACAAACATAAAACTTATTTTATCTAAGGAAGCTTGTTCATACTTCTTTGATATGAAGATCAAGACTTGATTTCAGCAATTCAGATTTGTTTTGTAGGAAAGAGTAGTGCAGAAGTTTGAAATTAATACCACTCCCCCTTGAATCATTAGCAACTATGATTCTCCCCCTTAATCAGTGCAACTCTATTAAAGAAACAAGAAAATATTAGAGAAATGAGAAAGAGAAAGAAAAATTGAAAAGTATTAAAAGACAATCAACCTAGATAAAGAAGAATTATATTTCTGAGATTAAAAAGAAGCAAAAAGCTGAATATTAAACTTCAGAATATTCAGAATATATCTGAAGAGCAAACTATTCAGAATTTGAGATAAGAACTTCAGAATATAATTTCTAGAGTATAGTTGATGTGTAATACATACATAGACATATTCATCATGCCCAATTTACTTACCAAGAAGTTAAATCGTTTTTCATCAAGTGTTTTGGTAAATAAATCAGCTAACTGATAATTTGTCTGAACAAAAAACATTTCAATATTACCTTTTTCCACATGATCTTTGATAAAATGATATCTTACATCAATGTGCTTGGTCTTTGAATGTTGAACAGGATTGGCAGTGATGGCTATGGCACTCTTTGAGTCACAATACAGAGGAATCTTTTTGAAAGTATAACCATAGTCTTTAAGTTGAACTTGCATCCAGATCACTTGTGAGCAATATATTGCAGCTGCCACATATATTTGTATCAAAATCATATCATCACCCTCCTTTTTCAGAAATAAAGTTGTATCAACAGTACCTCTTTTGAATTTAGAATTCAGAAGAAAAGTTGTAAGAGAATCATACCAAGCTCTTGGTGCTTGTTTAAGTCCATATAAGGCTTTGTCTAAAATGTAGACATGATCTGGAAATTCTTTGTTTACAAAGCCTTCTGGTTGTTCAACATACACTTCTTCATGTAAAATACCATTAAGAAATGCACATTTCACATCCATTTGAAATACCTTCATGTTTTTATGAGCAGCATATGTAAGAAAGATTCTAATGGCCTCTAATCTAGCAACAGGAGCAAATGTTTCATCATAATCAATCCCTTCTTGTTGACAATAACCCTTACCTACAAGCCTTGCCTTGTTCCTTACAACAATACCATTTTCATCCTTTTTATTTCAGAATACCCATTTTGTGCCAATGATGGATTTACCTTTTGGTTTTGGTATCAATCTCCAGACCTTGTTTCTTTCAAATTGATTTAACTCATCCTGCATGGATAAAATCCAGTCTGGATCTTGAAGTGCTTCATATGGCTTTTTGGGTTCCATTCTTCTTAAGAAATTTACATACAGACATTCATTTGTTGTCGCAGACCTTGTTTGAACACCTTTTGATGCGTCTCCAATAATTTGATGCACAGGATGACTGGATGTCCATTTGTTCACATTTGGCAATAATTGAACAGATGAAACATTGTTTAGAGAATCATAATCATCAACAACTGCTTGAGTTTCAGTATCATGATTGATAACTGAATGTAAATCTGAAGTTTCCCCCTCAAATGAAACATTCTGAATTTGTTCAGAACTTTGATGTACATGCTCAGAAGTATCAGGAACTGGTTCAGAAACAACTTGAACTGGTTCAGAAATAACTTGAACTGGTTCAGAAACAACTTGAACTGATTCAGAAGTAACTTGAATTGGAGAAATTGGTAGTTCTGAATTGGAGGTTGAGATTTGTGGTGCTGATGTACTTGAAATTTGTGTTTCTGAAATGTCTTGATTTTTTAAGCTTTTGATGAGAGAAGGATTTTGATAATCTGCAGAAACATTTACAGAAATATCAAATAAGTCTTGACATAGAATGTCTAAATTTGTTTTAAGTAAAGTTTGAGATTCAGATGAAGAGTTTGTCTGATTATGTTCTGAGTCTAAACTTTCAGAAATTGGTTTATGTGCGAGTTCTGAACTGTCTTGTTCAGAAGTCCATGTTGGCTCATGAAATCTGACATTTGTAGTCTCAATGCTCTTTTGAGTTCCTTTAATGAGTACTCTATAAGTTTTGGATCTTTGAGAATAGCCAACAAAGATACCAGCTACACCTTTTGGTGCAAATTTGTCAAGATGTTGAGTATCATTCTTTAGAAAACACCTGCAACCAAAGATTTTAAAATAATCAATAGAGGGTTTTCTTTGTTTTAACATTTCATAAGGAGTTTTAAGAAATTTTCTGTTTAGAATGGTCCTGTTCTGAGTAAAACATGCAGTAGCAATTGCTTCTGCCCAAAGAGAAAGAGGAAGTTCTGAATATGCTAGCATGGTTCTTGCAGCCTCTACCAAAGTTCGATTCTTTCTTTCAACTACCCCATTTTGTTGAGGAGTTCTTGCAGCGGAAAAATTATGTGAAATACCAACAGATTCCAAAAAATTCTGAAGTGTAGAATTTGTAAATTCTATTCCATTGTCACTTCTGATCTTTTGAATTGGGAGTTGAAGAAGAACTTGAATTTTCTTCAGAAAGGGTATCAGTCTTTCAGAAGTATCAGACTTGAGTCTTAGAAATTCAATCCATGTATATCTTGTGTATTCATCTACTATGACAAGAATGTATTTCTTTCCCCCCATGCTTTGAGTGTTCATTGGTCCACATAAATCCATATGTAGCATTTCAAGTGAAGCTTTGCATGAAGATAGCATTTTCAGAGGATGAGAACTTCTTTTGCTCTTCCCTAGTTCACATGCAGAACAAAGAGACTTCTTTTCAAATCTGATCTTTGGTAGTCCTCTTACAGATTGATGTTTGCCTAGTTCAGAAATGGCTTTGAAGTTTAGATGTGACATTCTTCTGTGCCAAAGCCAACTATCATTTCTCATTGTTGTAGACATATAACATACACCTTGTAGTTGACCTGTTGCTGTGTAGATATCTAAATCTCTATAAGCAGTTAATTCATTTTCATTTGCTGTACTCAGAACATGACAATGATCTATGTCAAAATTAACCTTCCAGTATTTGTCACAGAATTGACTAATACTGAAAAGATTATGTCTTAGTCCCTCAACATAGAAAACTTTCATTACTGTTACATCTCCTTTAATGAAAGTGCCATATCCTCTTACATATACCTTTGCATTGTTTCCAAAGCTAATTGTTCCTCCATATTTTTCATGATAATCAGTTAGTAGTTCTTTGAAAGGTGTCATGTGTCTTGAACATCCAGAATCTAAGACCCACACATGACATATCTGCAAATGAAATTATTGAGTTTTAGGTACCCATTTCAGAATGGGTCCTTTGAGATTAGTAATAACATTTGAAGTTCTGAACTTTGTCTTCAGATTTTTCAATTCAGAAGTTTGTTCAGAACTTTGAAATTTATCTTTCTTAGTTTTATTTTTATCTTTGAAATTTATCTTTCATCAAAAAAAATTTGTTTGTTTTAGAGTTAAGATAAAAATTATGATGACCACAATTAATATAGTGAATATGATTCTTTAAAATATTTACAATAGCAGTAGATATATAAGAGTCAATAACATTTGATTTTTCAACAAAGATTCCTTTATTTACTATCTTTGATTTGGGTACATCACTTTTATTTAAATTTGAAAAACTATCTAATTTATCATTCTTTGACAGTCTTTCATCTTTCTTTCTCCATACTAAAGTGGATAGCTCTGTAAAAGATAAGAAAAGAGGATTAGTATAAGAAATTCTTTTGTTTACTTTAGGTTTAACCTCAGAATTTAAGTTAATTGTCTGAACTTCAGAGAGAGAATTTGAGGATTGTCCTTTTTCAATGTTTTTAAGTCTGGTGTTGAAGTCAGAAGATGTTACTGAATTTGGTGATGAAGTCAATGAAGTGTTTGTTGTAGTAGAAGAAAAATTTGAAGAAGTAAAATTTTCAGATATCTGAAATTCTGGTTTTAAAAACAAAGAACCAAACATTTCTGAAGGTATCTTTGAAGCTTTTGTTTAGAGTATTTCTCCTTCAGTCATACAAGATTGTGATTTGTAAACCAAATAGCCATTTTTATCAATGACTTGCACCATATGATCATCATCATCTTCTGAATCAAAAGCATTTATTAGTTCTGAAAATTTATTTTGAGTCATACTTTTTGCAAAAATATTTGAATTTGTTGTTGTTGTAGACTCATCATCAGAATTATCAAAAAATATATTGGGATTCTCATCAACATCTTCTAAAGATTCAATTTCTGAGAATTCATCATATTTTTCTTCATGTTTTGATTTATTATCAGAAGTATCTTCTGAAATGACTTCAGAAGTTATCTCAGAAGTAACTTAAGAAATTATTTCAGATTTAATAATTACTTCAGACTTTTCTTCAGAAATAATATTTGATTCAGAAGATTCACAAATTTTTGAACTTGTATCATTTCTTCTGTTTCAGAAATTATTTCTGGTTCACCAGATTTAAGATGTGTTTCTTCTGAAAACAAAGTCTCTGATTTTACAAATGGTATTCTTTCAGGCAAAGAATAGTTCACAGGTTTAGAAATGACATCTGTATTTGATTCATTGAAAATTTTCATTTTAGAATAATCATACAGATTTGCAGGTGCCTTTTTCAGTATTTGACTGTCATTATATCCTAAACCTGCTTTTATGTTGTAAAATTTTGAGTTTTGAGCCTGACTAGTTAAAATGTTCAGAGTTTGTTCAGTTTGTCCTCTTTTAAAATTTAAATCTTCTAATTCTTTAATCTCTTTATAAAGATCAAGTCTCTCTTGATTCAGAAAATTCATTTTAACATTCAGAATTTCTTTTTCAGACTTCTCATTTATAATTTCCTTTTGTAAGCTGTCCATTTTTTCTTTTAAAACAAGTTTTTCTTCAGAAACCTTTTTAAGAATCTATTCAGCTTCTTGACAATTTTCTTTATATATTTGACTTTCAGCTCTGAATTGATTGACAAAAATTCTTTCACCTTTGATTCTGTTTCTGAGAGTTTCAAATTCAGAAAACATGTTTTGAAATTGATTTTTCATTTCAGAATCTTCAGTGTTATGTTCAGATTTATGTCCAGTTTTATGTTCAGAATTTTGTTCAGAAGAGTAGTTTATTTCAGAATTTAATTCAGAAGATTAAGAAGATACCTCAGTGTCTTGTTTTCTTTTTCTGGATCCATTTGACACATATAGCAATTTGTTGCATAGTGAGCAACTTCTTCATCATCATCTCCATCACTCCAGTTTAACCAGTCCTCTTCACACTTGGTTACTAAAGCAGGATTAAGTTCCTTTTTCTTGGCTAACAAATGCTTCTTCTCATAGTAGCCTGAATTCTTCACTTTGGGCATCTTGCATTGTCTTGCATAATGTCCAGGCTTTCCACAGTTGAAGCATCTTGCTGGTTCAGATGTTTCAGATTGACCGGCTTCTTGACCTTTCTTAGGTCCACTTTCAGATCTAGGTTTATTATGATATTTTTAATTGTATCTTTGTATAAATTGCCTTGTCATAAAAAGCAATATTATCAGAAATACTTTTTAGCTCCTCATCTGATTCATCCCCATCACAAACTGTTGTCTCTGGGATCTCACACACCTTCTTGGCAGAAATATTCAGAGAATTATTATACTTCTTGCTTAACAAGGCTACAGTTTCATTTACATTCTTTTGTTCATTTTGTCTAGTTTTGATTTTGTCTTTTTGTTGAAACAGAATACCATAGACATCATGAATGGATTTACTTGATAAATTTCTAGTAACCATGTTATCAGAGAAGCTTGACCATTCATTACCCAAGTTGTTTAGAAATTTGTTGTTTATCTCAGAATTTGATTTCTGAACACCATTTCTTCTCAGATCATTCAGAATATTGTTGAATCTATGATAAGTATCTGTAATGGATTCATTCTCTTTATATCTGAAGTTCTCATAAGTACCCATACTACCCTGCATTTGAGCTTCAACTTCATCCCACATGGCCTTAGCAGATTTAAGTTATCTACTCTATTGAATATCTCATTAGGAATAGCCATTGTAAGAAGAGTTAATGTTTTTTTGTCAACTTTAGCTTGAGCTTTCTCAGTGGTGCTGTACATACCTGGGCTTTTCTTAATTCTTGACGCCGGTATTTCAGGAGTAGATTCAGCTCTAGGAACTGCTGGAATTTCAATAAAGACCTCTAGTGGGCCATTTGTGATTGATTGCATTAAAGCCTCATCTATGTTTGTCCAGAAATTGAATCACTCTGATTCTCCATTGATGGTATTCTCCCAAGAAAAGAGTTGGTGGTTTCATTTCAGATCCGATTGGGACAATTTCTTTAGACATCTTTTATTGTTAGAAGATCGAGAATTCACCGGATTTGAATTTGAAATTTATTGATCAAGAACACCAAGAATTGTCAGATCTGACCATTCTTTCACAAATCTTCAAGAACAGATGAATTGGCTCTGATACCATTTGATAGGACCCAAACAATCAAGATATCGATATATGGGAAGTTTTTAACAGGAATGTGATAGCCAAATGTAATATGTGTTGCTTCTAACTATCTATTTATTTATGAAATAGAAAGACTAAAGTACCAGTACATTCATAACAGACAAGTTCAGAATAGGTTCTGAACTTCTTCAGAAGTATCTTCAGAAGTGTCTTGAGAACTTCTTCAGAAACTCTTCAGAAAATCTTCATAACTTCTAAAGTTGGCACTTCAGAAGTTTATGCCTTAGGCTTTTCTTTGTCTTTTCTTCAGATCTTTATATCTTCAGAACCCAGTCCCTTTTGAAGCTATTATGATATCTCTATCAATATCAGCCAGCTGAAAGTCAGTAGGGACAAAATACATCTCAATTGTGCCTTTCCTACAAGATCTTTGATGAAATGATACCTCACATCAATGTGCTTTGTTTTGCAGTGCTGAACTGGATTTCCAGTAATGGCAATGGCACTTTCTGAGTCACACAAAATTGGATTTTTGTCGTATATGAGTCCATAGTCTCTGAGCTGAGTTTTCATCCAGATAACTTGTGAGCAGCAACTGGCAGCGGCAACATACTCAGCTTCTGCTGTGGATGTTGACACACAGTTCTGTTTCTTAGAAGTCCAGCTTAAAAGTCTGTTACCCAGAAGTTGACAGCTTCCAGAGGTGCTTTTGCGATCCAATTTGCAACCTGCATGACCAGAATCTCTATATGCCATTAAATCAAATTCAAAATTTTTCGGATTCTAGAGACCAAGTGATGGAGATCCCTTGAGATATCGAAAAATTCGTCTAACAGCAGCCAAATGAGATTCTTTGGGATTTGCTTGATAGCGAGCACAGAGGCAAATGGCAAACATAATATCTTGTCTACTGGCAGTTAAGTACAAAAGTGATCCGATCATACCTTAATAAGTCTTAACATCCATTGAATTTCCAGAAGGATCAGGGCCTAGTTTCGCGCTAGTAGAGATAGGAGTTTTCATTGGAGAGGAATGTTGAAGATGAAATTTTTAAGCATATCAGACACATACTTAACTTGATTTCTGAAAATACCAGAGGCATTTTGTTTAACCTGGAGTCCGAGAAAGAACGTTAGTTCTCCCATCATACTCATTTCAAATTCATGTTCCATTAATTTAGAAAACAGATCAATCTTCTGATTGATGAGTAGAACCAAATATTATGTCATCCACATAAATTTGAACAACAGTTAACATACCTTTGCCTCTTTTGATGAACAGAGTTGCATCGATTTTACCTTTCTCATAGCCTTTACTGATCAGAA
This sequence comes from Silybum marianum, assembly GCA_036898165.1. Lineage (NCBI taxonomy): Eukaryota > Viridiplantae > Streptophyta > Magnoliopsida > Asterales > Asteraceae > Silybum > Silybum marianum. The sequence continues at coordinate 2,787,680 of CM072539.1, forward strand.
ACTTAGATAGGCGTTCGTACCATGCTCTGGGTGCATGTTTTAGACCATATAAAGTTTTATCAAGGAGAAACGCATATTCTGGATGTTTAGCATCTTTAAATCCAGCAGGTTTTTCAACATACACTTCCTCTTTTAGATATCCATTTAGAAATGCACATTTAACATCCATTTAATAGACTTTAAAGTTTTTGTAAGCAGAGAAAGCCAGAAATAGTCGTATTGCCTCAAGTCTTGCTACAGGGGCAAAGGTTTCATCGTAATCGATCCCTTCTTCTTGACAATACCCCTTAGTAACCAGCCGAGCTTTATTTCTGATCACTATGCCATCTTCATCTTTCTTGTTTCGGAAAACCCATTTAGTTCCAATAGCAACTTTGTTCTTTGGCAGAGGAACAAGATTCCAGACTTTGTTTCTCTTAAATTGTAGCAATTCTTCTTGTATAGCGGATACCCAAGTAGGTTCTTATAAAGCTTAATGAACATGTTTTGGTTCGATCATGCTAAGAAAATTTACAAAGAATGCTTCATTTGCAGTACCAGATCTTGTCTTAACACCTTCAGAAGGATTGCCAATTATGAGGTCTGGAGTGTGAGACTTGGTCCATTTTGTCATCCGAGATTGTGTTACTGGTTGAACATGTACTTCTGTTTCAGAGAATGGAATTTCATCTGCTGGAAGAGAGTTAGAAACAGAAGGCATATGAGTGGCTTCTTGACATGCACTTGTGAAATCAGGGAGGACAGAAGGTTCTGTATTGCTCTCAGCAGGCAATTCAGGGCCAGACCGGGAAATGCCAGAAGATTGAAGAACTGCTGCAATACTTGGAGATTGAGGGATTGAACTTGGTTCTGGGAATATCTCTTCGCCCATAAAATCTTGAAAAATAGCATCTATTTCAGATTCTCTGCTTCCTGAAAGATAGTAAGAAGTTATTGTGTTAAGTTTAAGTTCAGAAGTAGAATACTCAGAAGTAAATTGAGTTTGATCATCAAAATCGATGTTAATGCTCTCCATAACAGTCTTAGTACGTAAGTTAAAAACTCGAAAAGCCCTTGAATTTAACGAATATCCCAAGAATTTAGCTTTATCTGATTTCTTATCAAACTTGCCAAGTTTGTCTCTGTCATTTAAAATAAAACACCTGCATCCAAAAATGTGAAAGAATTTAACACAGGGTTTTTGATTGTTAATTAACTCATAAGAGGTTTTGAGATGCCTCTTGACAATTATCGAACGATTATGGGTGAAAAAGGCAGTGGCAACAGCTTCAGCCCAGAAGTGGATGGGTAGTCCAGAGGCAGCAAGCATTGTTCTGGCAGCTTCGACCAAGGTTCTGTTGCGCCACCCTACAACCCCATTTTGCTGAGGAGTTCGTACAACAGAGAAGTTCTATGTAATTCCATTTTCAACAAGGTAAGCTTCAAGCTTGGCATTCTTGAATTTAGTACCATTGTCACTCCTTAGCTGTTGAATTTGTTGATTTAGGAGAACTTGAATTCTGGTCATCATATTTTGCAGTAAGATGGGTACCTCTGATTTCTGTCTGACAAATGCAAGCCATGTATACCTGAAAAATTCATCAACGAGTACCAATATATACTTTTTGCCAGACAAGCTTTGAGTTGCAATAGGACCACAGAGATCAACATGTAATAGTTGCAGAGGTCGTATACAAGAATGATTACTTTTTGTTTTATGAGATACTTGCCTTATTTTTCCCATTTCACATGCGGGGTAGAGGTGATCTTTTTGAAATTGGATTTCTGGAAGGCCAGTCACTAGTTTACATTTAACAAGCATCTCAAGATTTTCAAAATTTAAGTGAGACATTTTATGATGCCATACAAATGCAATTTCACTCAGATAACAAGCATCTCAAGACAGAGGGATTCTTTACCGTCCTTTGATGTGAAGTTCATCATATACAGATTACCTTTTCTGTCTGCTCTCCAGAGTTCTTCTCCAACCTTAGAAAATAAGTAACAATGCTTTTCATCAAATGCAACAAGTATCTTAGAATCACAAAGTTGACTTACACTTAAAAAATTATGTTTCAGTCCAGAAACATGAGCTACTTTTGATAAGGTAATATTACCTTCTTGTAAATTATCGTAGCCTTTTATTGACCCTTACCATTGTCTCCAAACGTTACAGCTCCACCAGATTTGTCTTTGAATTGGGAGAGTAAGTTTTTCGAGTCAGTCATGTGCCTCGAGCATCCAGAGTCAAGATACCGGATATGCACACGCTGCTTCTGCAATCACAATCAGATTGTTTTAGGTACCCATCTCATTATGGGTCCTTTAGTGTTAATTTTAATCTTTTCATTCTTTTTAATTTGTGCATGACTGGATATGGTAGAATTTAAAGATCTGACAGTTTTGTTTGCAGTACTATTTATTTTCTTTGGTTTAGCTTTAAATGAGAAATTATTATAAGAACGATCAGAGGACTTTGAGAAAAATTCCTTTAGTTTTAAAAATAGAGAAAAACATTCAGAATTCTGAGACATAAAATATATCATTGAATTTTCATTAAAATAATGATAATTACAATTCTTCTTATTCCTGTCTATACTAGTATCAGTAGTTCTGTTGAACTTCTTAGCTAGGCTAGACTTATGTTTAGAATAATAAGAGTTCTTCTGTTGAGGCTTCCTCTGATAAACCTTCTCTGGAGATTTCTGACTTACTAAAACAAAAGTAGAAAGATTAGATTTCCATTTTCCTTTCTGAACAGAAGGAAACTTTGGATAACAAGATTGAGATGATTTTTTCTGAACAGAACAGTTCTTTTTAAGACTTTCTTCCTTTGCAAGTTCAAGACAAGATTTGGCTTTAAGACACATCCCCATAAAATCTGGATGAATGATCACAGGTTTTCTCTGTCCTGTTGGGGGAACAGAAAAAGTAGATATTCCACTAGGATGTCTTTCGATATGTAGACCAGAAGCTTTGATTTCCAGAGATTCATTAGTAAATAAGAAAGGAGCTTCCTTATTCTTAGTTACTTCTGGAACCTTTTTGTATTCTGAAGGAAAATGATTTTCTATAATTGAAAGATATTTTTCTGAGTTAAAGAACTCATCATCCTGATCATCGTTCTCCCAAGGATATGTAATAGTTTCAAAACAGTCTTGAGATTCAGAAGGATTTAAGTCTACAAAGGAACATGGAACTATTTCGGGCTTATTTTCTGAAGGACGTTTCTGAATATTTTCAAGTTCAAAACATTTATCCAGAGTGGATAAAATATATTTTTCAAAGCTTAGACGTAGCTCTTCTTCTGCATGTAAAGGTATAAAAACATCTGCCTTTGGATTTAAAGTAATATGAACTTTTGATCCAAATCTGAAAATGTCGTCCTTCTTCTGAATTTTGTTCAAATCAACTTTTGTTTTTCCAGAAAAATATTCAATGTTTTTGAATTTGAGTTTTTGTTGACGACAATTATTTTCAAGCTTTGGTTTTTTAAAGATTGATGGTTCATATAAATTTGGAAACACATGCTTTTGTTTTAGTCCTAGACAGAAAACAGACTTCAGAGTGGATCGTTTTTCACACATGTAGGGATCCAGATCCTCAAAACCAAGTCCAGATCTCCCTACCTGTGTATTTATCTTGTCATGAACTTTTTGAGCATCCAAATATGTTTTAATCTGTAGCTTTGTCTTTTGAACTTCAATATGCAAAAACTCTCTTTCCTTCTGAAAATAATTTTTGAGTGCAACAGAATTTAATATGTCACTTTCCTTAGTACTGATCTCCTTTTCTTTGTTTTCCAGAAGTTTGTTTAATCTCATATTCTCTTCTTTAAACTTGACTTCTGTATTTCTTAAATTTTCAGAAATCTTTTCATTTTCAACATCTAGTTCCAGTTTTTCTCCAGTTAGAAGATTCATTTCTCTTTTATAAATCTCTCTCTCTCTTTGAGTCTCGACGAGAGTTTTTTCAATTTGTATTCTCAATTTCTTTTCGACTGTAAGCTTTTGCTTAAGTTCCTCAAAATTCTTTGATATTTCAAAAATGGTGTTTTCAAGTTCAGATGTGTCAGAGAGATTACATACAGGCGTTTCAGAAGTCTGATCTTCTGATTCATTTGTTCTGGCCATTCCACAGAACATAGCTTCATCACCACTTGATTCATCTCCTAACCAGTTTTCTTTTCTGCAAAGTGAGCTCTTTCATCAACATTGTACTAGTAGTTATTCTTGTAGTACAGATTGTCTTTGTTCAGAGGTCCTCTACAGGTCTTTGAGTAGTGCCCTGGCTTACCACATCTGTAGCACACATCCTTCTTTCTCTTCAATTCTTCATCCTTCTTCTCTGTCTCTGTTTTTTCAGATCTCTGGATCTCTTGTCGAGGTGCATAATTGGGAATAGGGCGATCAAACTTTTTGCTTCCTTGAATATTTCTATTACCAAACCTTTTTGTAAATTGTTTGGTAATGAGTGATAATGAATCAGCAAAAGCTTTGATATCGTCATCAGAGTCAGAATCATCTTCTAAGATTTTTCTGACATGAGAGCCTTGTTTTTCCCTTTCTTTTCAACTTCCTTACTCCTTCTGACTGTTCCTCTGGACTCAGAGATTAAAGCCAGAGGTCCTCTGATAGTGCTTTTCTTCTGAACAAATTCTTTTTCATGGGCTTGAAGAGTTCCAAAGATATCATGAAGATACCATTGTTCCAAATCCTGATTTGCTTGTAAAGACATAGAGAGATTTGACCATTCAGGATTTTGTCTTTTGAGAAATAAGACATTATTGTCTTCTCTGGAGCTAATGATGTCACACCTTTTACATAGATTTATCAGAGTATTAAATCTATGAAAAGTCTGTTCCAGAGATTCTTCAGGGATGGCTTGGAAATTGTTGTATTCATTTAGAGCTTGGGCTCTTCTGTTTTTCTTCATCTTTGCACCTCCTTCCAGTATGTTTTCCAATTGATCCCATAGTTCCTTGGCACTATCATATGAATCCAGAGATTGAAATATATCATTTGGAATAGCCATGATTAATAGACTTTTTGCTTTTCTGGATAATTCAACCTTTGCCTTCTCTGGATCTGTCCAATTATCCCTTGATTTTGGAATACTCCTAGCAGGAATCTCATCAGAAACTGCTGTAGCAGGAACCCTAGGAATAGTTGTCATTGGTATGAAAGGACCATTTTGAACTATAGGATATAGATCTGCATCTAATCCTTCAAAGAAGTTGACCATCCGAATTTTCCATTGTGGATATTCATCACGTATTAGAGTAGGAGGTTTAGTCAAAGAACCAGATGTGTATACAGCGTTCAGATTTGAATTCGCCATATTGTCAGAAACAGAGATTTTGAAAATGACAGAAGATTTGTTGAAATTTGAACCAAATTAATTTCAAAATGATCGAAATGAGACAAAATACTTACTAAACACAATTTTTAGCAGAAATTACACTAGATTTAGAGAAAATTGTAATGAATTTAACAAAATCTCGTAAAACAGGGTAGAGTGAAGAACAGGTGCTTAAAAATGGAAAATACTGTCGAATAGAAAAGAGATTTCTCCAAATGGAAGAGATCTAATAATCAATAGATTGATTATCAGGCTCTAATACCAATTGTTGGAACCCAGATCTCTATCTATTAAGCAATCAATAGATCAAATAAGTAATTATGAGCGGAAGCAAATAGATCTAAGATTAACAGTAAGATTAGTAACAGTAAGTAGGAAGAACAAACGTAATTGATATTGAATTATACTTGAATGATCGACAATAATGTGCTCACAGCAACAACTCGATATTTCGTATTCTCAATCGGTAGTTTTACAATCTGTGAATAGAGCTATTTATAAGAATACAACAATAAAAGTCAACTACTGGACCTATTACAATGAGACACGTAAGCAAGGAAGTAACAAACTAATAGACACGCGAAGGATGCTCTTGCCACGTCATCTGATGTATAGTAGTTGCTTAATTCTATTTCATACATTCCAAAAATGAGTTCTAACACACGAGACGTCTGCTAGACGGCCTAACGCTTTCCTAACAAAGCAAATTAACCAAATGATCACTTATATGTCTAACGATTACTATGAGAGTGCTTATAAGTCTTTATATGTCCAACTTGGTCTACTATTGTCCAGTTATACATAATGCACATATGCTCTTTAATGAGATAAATTATACCGAAAATGTAATGTTATATTCCTTCAAGTGATCAAAATTCATGAAATCAAACAATTTCAAAGTTTCAGTTTCCGACAGAAACTTTAAGTCCTAAAAATGATCAAATTAATGTAACATTCAAAATGACAAAATTTCTCATCTTTTTATATGTTATACATTACTGAGTTAAGGTCATTGTGACCAAATTTCATGCAATTTGGACATATAAAAGAGTTCAAATAATTTATACAAAACAGTGTGTCACAGCAAGTATGTCAAATTACACCCTGTTAGTAAAACATTCATTTGAGGAGTTCTACTAAGTATTTTTCAGACATTCCAGTTGTAGTATAAGCATCACAGATAAAGGAAACCTTTAGGAGAAGAATCATTCAATTTGAATAAGTTATGAGGAAGATATGGCACCACAACGTTGCATGCACACATCTGTCATTAGTTGACAGATTGCACACTTAACTTTAATAAATTGGTTAATGCCTCAAAACATCATATTTTTGAATGAAACCGGATTCATATGAACCTAACTCGTTAATGAAAACTCCAGAAGAAGAATTATGCATTATGGACAATTAATCAAAGAGATATTATCACACAAATTAGGGTTTACCTTCTGGTAGATTCACAGTTTGCATACCTAAAATGTTTTAGGTGTTTGGAGGGTCAAAACCCCATATTTGCATGTGATTCCACTTGAAAACAGAAGATAACTCATAAAATTGACTCTCAAAAGAAAAATCATCCTTTTTCACTAAGTTTTGAAGGGGATATGGGCATTTGAACATGCATGCACAAATCTGTCAGCTTTGGACAGATTGCACACTCATTTTGTTTTGAAAAGTTGAAACCCCAAATCACCATATCTTTGAGTGCAACCAGTGGCATTTGAAAGGTAACTCACTGAAATAAATTCAAGAAGAAAAATCAAGTAATTTGGATGATTATTTTGAGAGTTATGGTCGTTCAAACTAGGGTTTACCTACTGTTGAACTTCCAGATGCATATCCAACTTGTTTTGAGCATTTGAGGGGTCCAAACTCGATGTTTTTGAGTGAGACCATTTGGATTAGAACATAAACTCATAAAATAAACTTTTAGAAGAATATTCATACCATTTGGACGTGTAATTTGCAAGAAATGGACGACACAAACACAAGTACATATTCTGTCAGCACCAAAAATCACCATTTTCATGAACCAAACCCACATGCAATAGGTTTTTGCTTTGATTTCTTGAGTTCCATTTGTTTGGGTCATTGATTATCACCATTATAGTGACATTTCACACATCTTTGGTGTATAATATACTCTTGGAACTTAAAATTTCCAGAAGTTAGTAGAAAAGTGATGAAATTGCAAGAAAAATGAGATTTTCCCCAAGAATTTGTAAGAAAAATGTAAATAGAGGTTGTACCTTGTGTTGATGATGTTTAATACTTCTAATCCCTTGATGATTCTTGACTTTTGATGGTGAAAATGTATAAAACTCAGTTGAACTAGAGGGGGAAAGGAGTGTGCTAGAAACGGCTTTTGAGTTTAGAGAGAGCAAGGAGAGTGAAATTTAAATTTTTAACATGCAAAATGAGGAGGAAATGAAAAAATATATATATTTATTTGGGGATTGGGGGAGGGGGCCAGCCATGTACATGGGTCCCACTCCAACCCAATATTTTTTTAAAATTAAACTCAAGCCCAAAAATGAAATTAAAATGTCATTTTTCTCAATTTTGTCATTTTTCTCAATTTTGGATATAAATTAGAGCATGTGACACTATATGGGACGTTTCAGATAGTTACGGGTCGGAACCGGACTTTCTAAGCAATTTTTCGGCCAATCTAATCTAACTAACTCCCAATCTTATAACTTATCTAAAATAACACTAATATAAACTTAATAACAGCTAATTTGGAATTTCAAATTTGAGAGTTGTCACATATTCATTGTATGAACTGTGGACATCATAACTTTCAAATAACACCCAACAACAACAAGAGAGATCTTTAGAAACCATTTAGGAATTTTCAGCAAAATTGAAAAGAAAACTTAACCATAAAACGGATAAATCTATTAAACAAAGTTTTCAACAAACTTCTGAATTTAATTTTGTTAAATCCAAATTCAGAATTCCAAATGTTATAGTTAATCTGAAAGGACCCATTTTTAAATGGGTACCTAAAACACAATAATTGTTTTTGCAGATGTGTCATGTGTGGGTTTTAGACTCTGGTTGTTCAAGACACATGGCACCTTTTAAAGAACTACTAATTGATTATCATGAAAGATATACAGGAACATTTAGCTTTGGAAACAATGCAAAAGGATATGGAACTTTTTCAAAGGGGGATGTCACTTTAATGAAAGTTTTCTATGTTGATGGTCTTAAGAATAATCTGTTTATTATAAGTCAGTTCTGTGACAAATATTGGAAAGTACACTTTGACATAGATTTTTGTCATGTTCTCAGTTCTGAAAATCTACACTGCTACTTTCACTAAAGATGGTCAACTGCAGGGAATTTGTTATATTTCCACGACCATGAAAAATGAAAGTTGGATTTGGCACAGAAGGATGTCACATCTGAATTTCAAAGCAATTTCTGAATTGGAAAGACACAATTTTGTAAGAGGTTTGCCAAAGATCAAGTTTGAGAGAAATTCATTATGTTCTGCATGTGAGCTAGGAAAGATCAAAAGAAGCTCTCATCCTCTAAAAATGTTTTCTTTATGTAAAGCACCACTTGAAATGTTACATATGGATCTATGTGGACCAATGAACACTCAAAGCATGGGATGAAAGAAGTATATCCTTGTAATACTTGGGTTGAATTTTTGAGACTTAAATCTGATACTTCTGATAGACTTATTCCCTTTCTAAAGAAAATACAGGTTCTTCTTCAACTTCCTATCCAGAAGATCAGAAGTGACAATGGCACAGAATTTACAAATTCTACACTTCAGAACTTTTTGGATTATGTTGGGATAACTTTTCCGCTGCAAGAACTCCTCAACAGAATGGAGTAGTTGAAAGAAAGAACAGAACCTTAGTAGATGCTGCAAGAACTATGCTTGCCTATTCAGAATTACCTTTATCTCTTTGGGCAAAAGCAATAGCAACTGCTTGTTTTACTCAGAACAGAACCATTCTCAACAGAAAACTTCTTCAAACTCCTTATGAAATTATTAAAAATATAAAATCTTCTATTGATTATTTTAAAAAATTTGATTGCGGGTGTTTTCTTCTGAATGACACACAACATTTGGATAAATTTGCACCTAAAGGTGTAGCTGGAATTTTTGTTGGCTATTCACAAAGATCCAAGGCATACAGAGTTCTCATCAAAGGCAGTCAAAGGATCATTGAAACTTCAAATATAAGATTTCATGAGCCAACAATGACTTCTAAACAAAACAGTTCAGAACTCAAGCTTAATCCAGTTTCTGAAATATTAGATTCAGAAAAGAGCAATATTGATCACACTTCGGAATCTTAATCTTTACTAAAAGCAAATTTACATTCATTACGTCAAGATTTATTTTATATTTCTGTTAATGTTTCTGCAGACTATCAGAATATCCCTTCTCAGAAGAATACCAGAACAAGTTTCCACAGCAACAACAATATCAAATATTTCTGCACCACCTATCTCAACCTCAAATTCAGAAATTCCTACTTCTGAATCTGTTGGTTCCAGATTCCTTTAAACCGATTGTTAATTGAGAGTATTGAATCAAAGTGAAATGCGGAAGCAGATCAATTAACAATTTAAATCAATAGAACAGTAAACAGAATGAAGAACAAAGATTATGAATTACGCACAGTATTCTTCAAAATGTAAATGTATTGATCGACAACTTTTACAAACACAATACAATGCTATTTATACAGATATAAAAACAGAAAGTCAAAATGCTAGCCAATTACAAAGTGCCATGTGTCTAAAAGGGAGCGTCTAACAACAATTAGTTATAACAAGAATAGTGTGTTGATTTTTGTAGACATCTCTTCTTTGACTCATACTTTAATTTCTAACATTCTCCCCCTAAGTATGAAGTCAAAAAAAAACTTTCTTCAGAGAGGATCAACAGCAGCAATGATACTTGAAATATTATCGATAAGCTCTCTGTTCTTCTGAAGTCCATCAAGTCTTTTCTCTACTTTCTTTGCAACATCTGGATTTGTCGTGTCTAAGCCAGCATAGCACTTGATGATGTAGACTACCTCAGAAGAGTATTTGTGAGCTTCTTTGATGCGAAAGAAGCTCTTTCCATTTGGTCTTTTGAAGATGATTCCCTCTTCTGGTTCAGTAAGAAGTCTACCCACTCTGAATTTGCTTATCCCTTCAAGTTCCTCATTTGGTGCAGAGATAGCCAGATTATCCATTTTGAAATTTAAGCCAATCTGGAAGTCGACCTGCCTTTTGTATCTAATGTATGATTTCATACATAGAATAATTCTAGTGTAGGCAACATGGTCTTGTGGATCTTTGCGTTCAGAAAGCTGAGTCTTCATAAATTCTTCCAGAAAAATGAGATCAGCTGGATGGATGGACAACAGATCATTATCACATATGTAATAACTCTTGTTGTTTGATCTGACTACCTCGTAGATTGTGTACCAAATGGGTGTATCTTGAAACTGCTTATGTTTCATGGCTGTGATCTTTGTAATTGGAGCGAGTGAAAACCGTCTTTTTGTCTTGTTTATGAGCCATGAAGTTATCTTTAACTTCATTGCTTACATTGTATTGGTTTGCGAAGTTAGGCATCATGAGATAAATCTTCTGATCTGTTGGAGCATACATGTGCCTTTTCTCAACTTCAAGTGTTGGAAGTTCAATGTTTCCAACTTTGTTTAATTTTTCTTCAAATTCTCCTCTTCTGATCTCTTTCTGCTTCTGAGCGGCCTCTGCTCTGACTCTTGCTCTTTCTTCAGCTTCAAAATTTTGTCTCTGTAGTTCTTCTTCAAGTCTAGCCTTCTCTCTTTCCAGATTTTCTCTTTCAGCCCTCTCTATCTGTATTTGTTCTTCAACAATTAGCCTCTGGCGTATTATCTCTTCTTCTTTTTCTTTTTCAGCTCTGAACACTTCCTCATCCTCCTCTCTGGCCCTTTCTTCTTTTTCAGCTTTAGCTCTTTCCTTTGCAGCTTTAGCTCGTTCTCGTTCTTCGTGAGCTCTGACTATTTCAGCCCTTTCAGCCGGAGAGCTCGGGATTCTGCTTTTTCCCATAACATCCAGAATGAACTTAGCTAGTTCTGGATCTCTGGGTAGAGGCCCAGAATGCGTAGCCAGAGGTGTTGGAGTGATTGGCACTTGTTTTGAAGAAGAAGGTTGCTGTGATGGTTTTGGAGTCGAAGAGTCAGCGGTGGTCGTGTTTGGTTCGGGTGGTGTTTGTTTGGCTTGCTTAGGCTTAGGACCTTTCTCCCCCTTCTGAGAATCAGGATCCTGATCCTCAGAATGTTTCCTTTTCAGCTCTGCCTTTTTGCAAGCCCTTTCTTCCTTGGCTTTCTTCTTGGCATTAAACGCCTCAGCAATAGAAGAAACCAGAGGCACGAGTTGAGATAGAGTAGATTCGATGGCAGCAATTTTCTGGTCTGTTGAGGATGTGGAGGGCTTGGAAGAGTACTTTGAAGCGATGGTAGACATTCGCTCAAGAATAATCTTCTGGAAAGAGGCGAGATCAGATTTCTTGACGAGCGTAGACCCAGAGGGATCATCAGAAGAAATGATGGTCTTGATAATCTTCTGCATATCGGCCACCAGAGAGCTGTAGTCTGAGATAGGGAAGGCAGAGGCACGTAGAGATTCTGGAAGTTGAGAGATTGCCTCTGCATTTGCTTGAAGACCTTTATTCAATAGCAAAAATTGTTCAGCAAAATAGGCCTTCTGATCTTCTTGAGAGGTACTCATTTGGCGCTGAAGATCTGCTAAGAGAGAGTTCTGACTTTCAATTTTAAATTGAAGGCTCAGAAGAAGAGAGTTGTTAGTGGTCACGGATAATTTTAGATCTTCCACAGATCTCTGAATTTGATCAGCAAATGCCAAGAACGCTGCATTTGTGACGAAATCAGAAGATGTAACCGGTGCATCTCCAACACATGGAGCCCCTTTACCCTCGCGTTCAGAGGGGCCTTCTACACCTGTTTTGACGTTGAGTGTAGAAGGACTTCCAACCAGTCCTTGAGGGCTGTTATTCACAGGCTCCTCTTCGGTTGTTCTGACTGTTTCAACATTATCCTCATCATCAGAGGATGAGGTGCTGAAGACAGTATGCTTACCTTGGTGAAGTGTAAACACTCCGGTAAGAGGTGCATTCCTAGGCTGTAACCCCTCTGATGGGAATTCATTAGCATCTATCCTAGGAGAGGATGTGGACTCATCCTCTGTGCGTATTGGTATGTCAGTCACGGAGACATGAACATGTGGTGAAGGAAGTGGCGAGTTCTGGGGCGAATGAACTCTTATATTATCATCATCATCCTTTTGGGAGGATGATGAAGTGGAGGTGCTTTCCCCAGATGAATTTGATTCAGAAGAAGAAATATCCTCTGAACGGCTGGTTTCTTGGTGGTTTGAACTGGGCTGTTCTAAGTCAATGAGTGGAGATGTGGTGACATCAACCTCAGAAGTTGTGGTTGCCCTTTGGGGAATAGGAGAGGAACACTCATATGTGTCTCTGAGGACATCTTCTGTACCTTCATTTAATAGAAGGTCGGCATGGGTAGAAGCACTCGGATGTTCACTCCTATTTTTCTCAAGCTCATGCTCACCAGACCCCTGACCACCTACACCTGGCTCTAAATGCTCTGGGGTAGGAATTCTATGTTCTGAGAAAACCATAGAGCTTCTATAGATTTGGAGAGTAGAAGAGCTAGATGGGATTAGGTTTAGCATGTACCTGGATAATTCTCTGGGTGCAGAGTAGCCGAGGCTGTCGATGGTTGATCTATGGGAGCTCATTGATGCAATTTTGCAGAATGGCTGAATCAGGGGAGCTTCGATTGCCTCAATTGCAGGATGAGTGATGAGAGATAGAAATCTTGGAAACATGAGTGCTGGTAGTGGCTTTCCCTGACTCTGATGGATCACCTTAGTGTGCACAACTGCTTTGATCTCTTGGAAGATGAGACTTGCATAGTCCAAGGGTCGATTGAAGAACATCCCATACATTATAGTCAGAATGTTTCGGCTAGCCTGATCCAGAGAACCTATTTTGCAGGTTAGGCTCTTGTTGAGAATGGAGACGAGTAGATTCCACATTGGGGGCAACTTCTTCCTCTTGAATTCGGACAGCCTTATAAGAGGTTCATTGTAACCCAGAAGATTTATGAAGGCTAGGAGGGCTTCTGTGGAAGGGTTTTCTTCTAGGGCAGGATTGGGAATGGTTTGCCCATCCACTTCGATCACAGAAAGGGGAAGATGGAAATATTTGGCAAGTTTTCTTTTGGTGATGGGGATTTGAACAGCAATTTCCACTTGTTCAGGATGGGTGAAAGAACCGGCGAGTGTTTCATCAGTTTCGATGATCATTGTTTGCCACAGTTCTTGGACATAGATTTCAGGGATGTTTGGGTTGGTTAGGGTTAGGGCTCGATTCAACGGGTGTTGTTGTAGAAACTCGATCATGATGCGAAATTCGGTTGATAAGTGTTAGGGTTGAGCGCTCGCACATTGTTCGCCTTCAATGGCAGTTTCACAATGGGAGTACTATCCGCAGTTGAATCGATGATTCTTTCTTCATCATTGTTGGAAGGACGGGCACAGTTGGAAGCCATTTTGAAATTTCGAATGCTTGACAATAGAAAACTTTGTCTTTGCAAAGAGAATGAACACTGATTTAGGGAATTTTTGCGAGGAAGAAGATGAAGGTTGAAATTGGGGGTTTTATGTGAGAGAGAAACTGTAGAATGGGAAGGGGTTATTAAGTTTGGGGAGGAAAAAAAAAACGGTTCATTTGAGCTGATGTAAGCACGCGGGTATACACATGCAGTGTTTCGATTGGGGACACGTGTACGACGAGACACATGTATGATGATGATTTAGTAGCATAGGCTGTTTTTCTTAAAAGCAGAAATAAACAAAAGTAATAAAAAAAATCTGTTTAATTAAGCAATTAATATTGAATTAATTGAATAAACACAGATTTTAATCTTAATTTTATTTATTTAAGTTTAAAAATCAGTCAAGTGAAAACAAAAATCACATGAGAGTTTAGTTTCTATAAAAGAATAATAAAAAAGAATTTGCATTAAACATATAGATTTAAACAACCTTGGAGGCAAGAGTTGATTGAATTTATATATTTAATGGAAATTATAAGAAATATCAATTTATAGAAAATTTAGTTGAAAAACATGTCGACTTGATTTATATTTAAAAATTTTTGAAATGAATCAAAAGTCTAAGAGACCTTGGCGGCAAGAGAAACTCGGAAGCAGATAGATTCAAATAAAATTTAAGTGAAATAGTAAATCGAGAAGACAAATAACCGAGTTAGACTTAGACGAATATCTTCTCGCATTGTGAAACTCCCCTTGAATGGTAAACTCCCCCTTGAATGGTGAACTCCCCGTAGTAGCTTCTTTACCTCGTTTCTCAATGCACTTTATGATTTCTCTTGAAAGAAAAATATTATTATGAAACAGAAAATCAGAGTAACTCAGAGGCTTCTGAAGTGTTCTGAAGAGTTCAGAAAGCATCAGAGACTTCTGATGACTTCTGAAGTATCGTCAGAATAGTTCAAAGGCTTCTGGATGCTTCTGAAGAAATCATTGTTACATATTAAGCATTCCCAACTTGCTAATTAAGAAGTTAAAACGTCTCTCATCAAGAGCTTTTGTGAAAATATCAGCAAGTTGATAATCAGTAGAAACAAAATACATTTCGATTGTACCCTTTTCGACATGATCCTTGATGAAATGATACCTGACATCGATATGCTTTGTTTTGGAATGCTGAACTGGATTTTCTGTAATGGCGATAGCACTTTCAGAATCACAGAGGATGGGAATCTTATCGTATATCAGACCATAATCTCTGAGTTGGGTCTTCATCCAAATAACTTGTGAACAACAACTAGCGGCTAACATATTCGGCCTTCCGCCGTAGATGTGGATACGCAGTTTTGTTTCTTGGATGTCCAACTTATAAGTCGATTTCCCAGAAGTTGACAGCTACCTAATGTACTTTTTCTGTCAAGCTTACAACCTGCATGATCAGAATCTGTATACGCCATTAAATCAAATCCAGAATTTTTAGGATACCAAAGGCCCAACGATGGTGAACCTTTTAAGTACCTAAAAATTCTTTTTACAACGACCAAATGAGACTCTTTAGGATTGGCTTGATAGCGAGCACAAAGACAAGTGGCAAACATAATATCGGGTCTACTTGTCATTAAATATAAAAGAGAACCAATCATTCCTCTGTAGTGGTAATATCAACGGATTTACCGGAGGAGTCGAGTCCTAATTTCATACCGGGAGAGATAGGTGTTTTCATGGATGATGAGTTTTGAAGATGAAACTTTTTAAGCATGTCAGAAACATATTTTGCCTGATTTATAAAGATACCAGAGGTGCTTTGTTTAACTTGAAGTCCTAGGAAGAAAGTTAATTCTCCCATCATACTCATTTCAAATTCAGTTTCCATCAACTTAGAAAACAAATCAACTTCTGTTTGATGAGTAGAACCAAATATTATGTCATCCACGTAAATTTGAACTATAGTTAACATACCTTTGCCTCTTTTGATGAACAGAGTTGTATCGATTTTACCTTTTTCATATCCTTTGCTGATCAGAAATTTCGATAGTCGTTCATACCAGGCTCTTGGGGCTTGCTTTAGACCATACAAAGCTTTGTCAAGAAGATAAACATATTCTGGATATCTTGCATCTTTGAAACCATCAGGTTGTTCAACATACACTTCTTCTTTTAGACATCCATTAAGAAATGCACATTTAACATCCATTTGGTAGACTTTGAAGTTTTTGTATGCAGAGAAAGCCAAGAATAATCTTATTGCTTCTAGTCTTGCAACAGGAGCAAAGGTTTCATCATAATCGATACCTTCCTCTTGACAGTAACCTTTAGCCACCAAACGAGCTTTATTTCTGACAACAATTCCATCTTCATCCTTTTTGTTCCTAAATACCCATTTTGTGCCAATAGCAACTTTGCCTTTTGGTAAAGGAACAAGACGCCAAACTTTATTTCTTTCGAATTGAAGTAGTTCTTCCCGCATAGCATCCACCCAAACTTGGTTCAACTAAGGCTTCATGTACACGTTTAGGTTCGATCATACTAAGAAAATTAACAAAGAATGCTTCATTTGCAGTAGCAGATCGTGTTCTGACCCCCTCAGAAGGACTACCAATTATAAGATCTGGTGTGTGAGATTTAGTCCATTTCGTCATTCTAGGTTGAGAAATTGATTGGGTTGTTGACGAAATGATTTCATCTGGAAACACAAAATCTTCTTTATTTTCTTCTGTATGTCCTTCTGGTATCTGTTTTGTCACCTGTCCTTGTGTCTCCCCCTCAAATGATGGAACAGAAGTAGCTTCTTGACTGGCAGATGTAGGAGTAGTGGGAACTTCTGGACAAATAGACGTGACAGATGAAACAGAAGAAGCAGGACCAGAGAGAGTAATGCCTGAGGCTTGGAGAATATCTGGTATCTGCAAATGTGGAGGTGACATAGCTTCTGACACAACTTCGTCGCCCAGAAAATCTTGAAAAATAGCATCAATCTCGGATTCTCTAGAACCTGAAAGATAGTCAGAAGTAACAGTATTAAGCTTGAGTTCTGAAGTAGAGTGTTCGGAAGTCAGTTGGGTGTTATCATCGAAGTCAATGTTTATGCTTTCCATAACAGTTTTTGTTCGTAAGTTAAAAACTCGGAAAGCTCTTGAATTTAACGAGTAGCCTAAAAATTTAGCTTCATCAGACTTCGGATCAAATTTGCCAAGATTATCTCTGTCGTTTAAGATAAAACATCTGCAACCAAAGATATGAAAAATTTTTACAGATGGTTTTCTTTTATTAATCAGCTCATAAGAGGTTTTGAGATGCCTCTTGACAATAATTGAACGGTTTTGAGAGAAACAAGCAGTAGCAACAGCTTCGGCCCAGAAGTGAATTGGGAGACCAGAAGCTGCGAGCATCGTTCTGGCTGCTTCAACCAAGGTTCTGTTGCGACGTTCAACTACACCGTTTTGTTGTGGAGTGCGAACAGCAGAGAAGTTTTGAGTAATTCCTTGTTCAACAAGATACGATTCAAGCTTGGCGTTCTTGAATTCTGTACCATTATCACTTCGAAGTTGCTGAATTTTCTGATGTAGAAGACCTTGAATTCTGGTCATCATATTCTGTAGTACCACTGGGACTTCTGACTTTTGACGAACGAAAGCAAGCCAAGTATATCTGGAAAATTCATCAATTAGTACCAGAATATACTTTTTACCAGATAGACTCTGAATCGCAATTGGACCCACAGAGATCCACATGTAATAATTGCAGGTCTAGTACAAGAATGATCACTTTTTGTTTTATGAGATGCTCGTTTAATTTTGCCCATTTCACATGCGGGCGAGAGGTGATCTTTTTGAAAATGAATATCCGGAAGTCCGGATACCGGTTGTTTTTAACAAGCATCTCAAGATTATTAAAATTTAAGTGAGACATTTTATGATGCCAGAGCCACGCAACTTCACTCTTTTTGGAGATGAGACATAAAGTTTCCTTACCATCCTTAGAGGTAAAATTCATCATATACAAGTTACCTTTCCTGTCTGCTCTCCAAAGTTCTTCACCTGCCTTAGAGAATAAATAACAATGTTTTTCATCAAAAACTACTAGTATTTTAGAATCACAGAGTTGACTTACACTAAGGAGGTTATGTTTCAAGCCAGAAACATGAGCTACCATTGATAAGGTGATATTACCTTCTTGTAGAGTACCGTAGCCTTTTATTTGACCCTTACCATTATCACCAAAAGTTACTACTCCACCTGATTTGTCCTTGAATTGGGATAGTAAATTTTGGGATCCGGATCATGTGCCTCGAGCATCCGAGTCAAGATACCGGATATGCACACGCGTTTCGCAATCAAAAATCAGAATTTCTTAGGTACCCATCGCATAATGGGTCCTTTTATGTTAGCTTTTGGAGTATGCTCGTTTTTTGATTTAACAGAAGGTAAAGACTTTATTTTTGTTTTTTGGTTTTTTTGAGTTTTATTCTTTTTGTGACAAACATACTGTGAATTGGAATGATCAGAGGTTTGCGAGAAAAATTGTTTTAACTTTAAGAACAGTGAAAAACATTCAGAAGACTGAAACATAGAAGATTGAATTGAATTTTCATTGCGAGAATGGTAATTACAATTATTCTTTCTAAAGTCTTTTCTAGTATCAGTTGTTCTAGAGAACCTATCTAGACTAGACTTTTGTTTTAGTTCTGGCTTTTTCTTTTCTGTGTTCTTCCTCTGATCTACTTTTGCAGAAGCTCTGTTATTTACTGAAAAAGGAACATAAGAATTAGAGGATTTCCATTTGCCTTTTTGAATATTAGTAAACTTCGGAAGAGTAGAGTTTAAAATCTTTTGATTTTGCACTTTGTTTTTGAGTTCTGCCTCTTTCTCAAGTTCAAGACATGTTTTGGCTTTGAGACACATATCTAAGAAGTCTGGATGTATAGATACTGATTTTCTCGGTTCTGGAACAGAAACAGGAAGAATAGGTATACCACTTGAAAGTTTAGCACAATCTCTATCAGAAGCTCTGATTTCTTGAGATTTATCAGTATACAAATGATCATCCTTTTTATCAATAATTTCTGAATTATTTGTGATAACTTTTGATGATTTAAAAGAATTAATTTCTAAATTTGAAAGGTAATTTTCGAGTTATCAAAAAATTCTTCATCATTATTGTCATTCTCCCATGGATACGTAATCTCGGCCAAACTTTCTTGAGTTTCGTAAAGATGTAAATCTTCAAATGAACGGAGAGATCTCTGGATGATTCTCACAAAGAGTTTCATTTCTAAAACACTTATCCAGAGTAGAGAGAATATCGTTTTCAAACATAAGTCGTAGATCTTCCTCTCCCTGACTTGGAACAAAAATATCTGCCTCTGGATTCAAAATTGTATGTTTATTTGAACCAAAATTGAAAATATCATCTTTCTTCTGAACTTTATTTAGATCAACATTTGTTTTACAACAATATTCAATATTTTCGAATTTAAGTTTGCTTTTTTTTATGATGATTTTCATATCTAGATTTTTTAAAAATAGATTTTTCATACAAAATTGGAAACTTTGGCTTCTGTATTTGTCCAACACAAAAAACAGATTTCAGATCTGACCTTTTCTTACACGTGTAGGGATCTAGGTCCTCGAAACCAAGTCCGGATCTTCCTACTTGTGTGTTAATTTTGTCATGAACCTTCGTGCATCCGGATATGTTATAATCGTAGCTTTTTCGTTGAAGTTCAATGTGTAAAAATTCTCTCTCTTTACGAAAATAGTTTTTAAGTGCTACGAGTTGAGTCTATCACTCTCTTTGTCTCTGATTTCTTTCTCTTTTCCTTCCAGAAGTTTATTGAAATTCAAAATTTCCTTTTTAAGTTTTTCTTCAGAAAGTTTTAAACTCATGGAAATCGTTTCCTTTGCAGTATTTAATTCGAGTTTTTCTTCTGTAAGTAAATCCATTTCTCTTTTGAAAATATCTCTTTCCCTTTTGATTGTAGAAAGAGTTTTCTCAGTACTTTTTCGTGATTTCTTTTCGATTGTGAGTTTCAGTTTTAGTTCCTCAAAATTGTTTGATAACATCACAATCGTTTGTTCAAGCTCGGATGATCCGGAGAAATTACTAACCGGTGACTCAGAGGGTTGATCCTCTGATTCGTTTGTGTTTGCCATTCCACAGAACATGGCTTCATCACCGTTGGATTGATCTTGCACCCAGTTTTCTTTTTCTGCAAAGTGTGCTCTTTCAGTGACATTGTACTTATATTTGTTTTTGTAATAAGTCTTATCCTTTTCCAGAGCTCCTCTGCAATCTCTCGAGTAATGTCCGGGCTTGCCACATCTGTAGCAGATATCTTTCTTCCTTTTTAATTCTTCTTCTTTCTTCTCTTCTTCTGTTTTCTCTACTCTCTGTACTTCTTGTTTAGGAACATAGGGACGATCAAAACGTTTATTTCCTTTCAAAGACCTATTTCCAAAACGATTAGTAAATTGCTTGGTTATTAAAGCCAGAGAGTCAGCAAACGCTTTAATTTCATCATCTGATTCAGAGTCATCTTCTGGAGCAGTCTCTGATATGAAGGCCTTCGATTTCTTCCTGTCATCACTTCGTCTTCTGATTCCTTTTGTTTCTGAGATCAAAGCCAGAGGACCTCCGATGTTTGTTCTTTTCTGAACAACTTCTTTTTCATGAGCTTGCAGTGTACCGAATACATCATGCAGCGACCATTGTTCAAGGTCCTGATTGGCTTGTAGTGACATGGATAGATTTGACCATTCAGGGTTTAACCTTTTGAGAAATAGAACATTGTTGTCTTCCTTTGATCTAACAATGTCACATCTCTTGCGAGAGATTAATCGAATTGTTGAATCGATGAAATGTTTGTTCCGAGTAGATTCATCGATCGGCGCTTGAAAACTATTATATTCATTTAGAGCTTGGGCTCTTCTCGTTCTTTTTCATTTTCGCACCACCTTCTAAGAGATTCTCCAGTTGATCCCATAAATCTTTTGCCGTGTCACATGAGTCCGAGAGATTGAAAAATCTCATTTGGAATGGCCATTATCAACAGACTTAGCTTTCTTAGCTAATTCCACCTTAGCCTTTTCTTCATCGGTCCGCTTATTCCTTGACTTCGAACCGATCTTGCTTGGTACCTCATCCGTATTTGCGGTGGCCGGAATTACGGGAATAGTAGTGGTGGGAACAAACGGACCGTTTTGAATAATTGGATATAACTCGGCATCCAATCCCTCATAGAAGTTAACCATTCGAATCTTCCATTGTGGGTATTCATCACGTACAAGAGTTGGAGGTTTAGTCAGGGACCCAGACGTATAAACAGCATTCAAGCTCGAATTTGCCATTTGAGTAGGATAGAAGAGAAAATTTGAAGATTTGAAAGAAATTTAGAACAATTAAATCTCAATTTGATAGAAGAACAGGTCGATAATATCACTGTTTCTTCAGATTACAAAATGAATGACTCAATTTAAGAGAAGATTGTTAACGATTTAACAAAATCTCGTAAAACAGAGTGGATTAATAAACAAATTTTGAATCTGAGAAAATACTGTTCGATCGAAAGGAATTTCTTCAATGGAAGAGATCTAATAATCAATAGATTGATTAGAAGGCTCTGATACCAATTGTTGGTTCCAGATTCCTTTAAACCGATTGTTAATTGAGAGTATTGAATCAAAGTGAAATGCGGAAGCAGATCAATTAACAATTTAAATCAATAGAACAGTAAACAGAATGAAGAACAAAGATTATGAATTACGCACAGTATTCTTCAAAATGTAAATGTATTGATCGACAACTTTTACAAACACAATACAATGCTATTTATACAGATATAAAAACAGAAAGTCAAAATGCTAGCCAATTACAAAGTGCCATGTGTCTAAAAGGGAGCGTCTAACAACAATTAGTTATAACAAGAATAGTGTGTTGATTTTTGTAGACATCTCTTTTTTGACTCATACTTTAATTTCTAACAGAATCTGCACGAGTCAATTCTGACACATTTCCAGTCACTTCTGAATCAACCATACCACTGTTTCTGAACTAGTGACTGTTTCTTCAAAACCAGTACAGAATCTTCAATTTGAGGGGGAGTCTTCTGATCTTCATTCAGTAATAAATTAAAATTCTGAATCACATGCAATCATTGATGCCTATGACTCTTTCAACACTGTCTCATCTATTAAACTTTTGCCAAATGTGAACAAATGGATATCAAGTCATCCAATGCATCAGATCAATGCTGATGCCTCAAAAGGTGTACAAACCAGATCAGCCACAGCTATTGAATGTCTGTATGTGAATTTTTTTAAGCAGTATTGAACCCAAAAAACCAAGTAAATCTCTTCAGGATCCAGATTGGATATTAGCCATGCAAGATGAGCTAAATCAATTTGAAAGAAACAAAGTCTGGAGACTAATTCCAAAACCTACTGAGAAATCCATTATTGGCAAAAAATGGATTTTCAGAAATAAGAAAGATGAACATGGAATTGTTGTGAGAAATAAAGCAAGGCTTGTAGCAAAAGGATATTGTCAACAACAAGACATTGATTATGAAGAAACGTTTGCTCATGTAGCTAGACTAGAAGCAATTAGAATCTTTCTAGCTTATGCAACTCATAAAAACATGAAAGTTTTTCAAATGGATGTCAAGTGTGCATTTCTGAATGGAATTCTTCATGAAGAAATATATGTTGAGCAACCAGAAGGCGTTGTAAGCAAAGAATTTCCGGATCATGTTTATATCTTAGACAAAGCCTTATATGGACTTAAACAAGTACCAAGATCATGGTATTACACTCTCACAACTTTTCTTCTGAATTCTAAATTCAGAAGAGATACAGTAGATACAACTTTATTTCTAAAAAAGGAAAGTGAATACATGATATTAATACAAATATATGCGGATGATATTATATTTGCTTCTACAAATCCAAAATTTGTAAAATTTTTTAGAAGATCATGCAAACTGAATTTGAAATGACTATGATGGGAGAGTTAACTTTCTTTCTTGGTCTTCAAGTGAAACAACTTCCCACTGGGATATTCATTAATCAATCTAAGTTTGTTTCTGACTTACTTAAGAAGTTTGACATGTCTGATTGTTCAAGTATTCAAACTCCAATGGCTACCGCAACTAAACTTGAACCAGATTTATCTGGTAAATCTGTTGATCAAAAGAAATACATAGGCATTATTGGATCTTTCCTTTACTTAACAGCTAGTAGACCTGATATAATGTTTGCTTCATGTATTTGTGCTAGATATCAAGCTAATCCTAAGGAATCTCATTTTCTTGCTGCTAAAAAAATCCTTAGATATCTCAAACGTTCTCCTTCATTGGGGCTTTGGTATCCAAAGGATTCTAGATTTGAGCTAGCTGCTTTCACCGATGCAGATCATGGTGGTTGTAAATTGGACAGAAAAAGTACATCTGGATCATGGCAATTTCTAGGTGATAGGCTTGTGAGTTGGTCTTCAAAGAAGCAAAATTGATTTTCAACCTCTACTACAGAAGCTGAATATGTAGCTGCTGCAATATGTTGTTCTCAAGTTATCTGGATGCAAATTCAACTCAAAGACTATGGGTACACATTCAGGAAGATTCCTCTGTGTTGTGATTCAAAAAGTGCCATAACTATCACAGCTAATCCTATTCAACATTCAAAGACTAAACATATTGATGTGAGGTATCATTTTATCAAGGATCATGTTGAGAAAGGTAATATTGAAATGTTTTTTGTTCAAACTGATTATCAGTTAGCAGATTTGTTTACCAAAGCACTTGATGAAAAACGTTTTAACTTCTTGGTAAGAAAATTAGACATGATGAATTTGTCTACTTAAGTATTTTACATCCACCAAGAATTAAGAATTATGTTATGAGCTTTATTCATTCAGAATTATGAAAATCTTACCTTAAGAAGTTCTGAGGTTAACTTTTCAGAAGTCTATCTTTTATTACTCAGAAGTATTAATTCTTCATTTCTGAAGTTGTTGTATCATGATAATTTTTTTTCTTCTCTCTAACCATTTCTATGATTAGCACTTTTCAAGGGGGAGAGATATCATTACTCATGATTTAAAGGGGAGTGATATTCATACATAATTCTTTGATTCTTTCTTCTGTCATCAAGATCTGAAATGGTGGATACTGATTCTTCAATTTACAAATCTTAGAAGTATGGACAAACTTCTGAAGATAAAACCTGATTTATAAATTGTTCAAACATACTTCTGAAATATCCAATTGTTTTATATATTCAGAAGTATGTAGTTTTAAATGATTTTCATGAATATTAAGTCATAGCATTCAAGTTCTGAACATAAGTTCAAAGTTCAAAGCTCTGAGCTCTTTCTGAATCATTTCATCTAACTTCTGAACCTGTTCTCAGAAGTTCTGAACTTCCCGTTGTAAAATCTGATTTCATATACGGGTGTGCCATGTGTTTTAATTTCATTGGAGAAGCCCTAATCACATTGCAAAACGGTTCATTAATCCAAATAAATGATGATTACCTTTCTAATCATCATTACTTTTTCGGCCACGTGTCCTTGTACGATCATCCATCTCATATAATCCATGGCTTCGTCATCTTCTTCACTTTTTAGCAATTTTTCCCTCCGAAACTTAATTTCTGTTATTCTTGAACTTCATTCAAACTCAAATCCTCACTCTCTGTCTATAATGTCGACTTCAAATGTTGATATGCCCATTCAAACTACAAAATCATGTTTTAGCAACAGCGATTCATCATCAAATGAAGGCTCTTTCAAAATCATACCTAAAAAGATCATTATTGGATCAATGGAGGTTAACCTGGATAATGATAAAATGCTAGAAGATACTGCCACAAAAGGAATTAATGAAGCTGGTCCTTCGAACCCTAACCCTTGCATTGCAAATATTGGGGATACTCAAATTGAACCAATCGAAGTGGCTTCTGAATCTATTGGTGGTGTGGGTGATTCTTAATCGACTGGTGGTTCTAATCCAGAAAGAAGCTTTTGTCCTTTGATGAGGAACATGTACCTCATGAGCTAGAACAGGAATTCGAGCCCAAATGCACTTCCACTACCTTCTCATTTAATTAATCTTGTAAGTACATCATCTAGGATTAGGAGTGAACATTTAGAATCTATGGGATTACCTCAACCAGTAATCCCTTCCCCTGATTCAAACCAGAGTGGTGATCATGCAAGACAGTCTAGATTTACTAGAAAGAGAGGGGAGGTTGTTCATGGGGGAGAACAACCTCAACAAGTGAAGAGGAAAAATGAAACTGAGAGACTGGGTAGAAGGGTATGACAAAAATTTGATGAGGGGAGAACACTAGTAAAAGAAAAACAAACCTGTGAACCACCTGTTACAAGCCGGGCACCCACATCTACTATTATTCCACATTCTTTGGTGGATAATATTGAAACAGCCAGTGAGCCCATGGCAACCTTGGTTAACCCCCCCAACCACTCACCCATCTCTCAACAGAAGGGTGTTTCAACAACACAAATGGGGCAAGCAGCTTATAATCCATTAGAACCCCAATTGGAGGTTCCTTTTGTTGAAACTGAAGAATATATGTCCCCCCTTCATAGTTTTGCGCACATTGAGTCTGAGAGTCCACTCAACTTTGAGCCTTCTGAACCACTTAATGTGGCATCCATTCACACAAGCACACATCTTTCAGATGTTCCTAAGCAAAGTGTTTGTCACATTGCATCAAAAACTATAGATATTCCTATCTCTGGATATCAAGGATTAGTTGGAAGTCCTGGTGGGGTGAACATCACAAAAGCTCCATTCACAGAATCACATGTGGTTCATGATGCCTTTGTGGCTCATACAGGCCAACCTTCTTCTGAAGGTCTGAAAACAAGTTCATCTGTTGATCTTGACAACTTACCCACATATTCTGAATTCACAGAATTCAAAGATTTATGTACTTCTGAATTTGCAAAGATTCAAAAGGATATCAAGGAATTGACGGACTCTACCAAAAAGGTGTTGGAGGATAGGTTAGATCAACATGGGGAAAGTATGGTGAACAGGCTGAATGATTTTCATCTCCAATCTTCCAATGATCTTAATATGTTTAAACAAGCACTTCTGTCAGCCTTTTCTGAAGTGGCTTCATCAGTTTCTTCTTTGAAAGCTTCTCAGCCTTCTTCTTCTATTCCACCAGTTTATGCAACTAAAGATGATATTTCTCAGATTCTTAATCAACTTTCATCCATTCAAAGTTCTCAGACAGAGTTCAACACAAGATTAGCTGCTCTAGAATGCAGATCTCAATCAGATACTTTTAAAAGAAGTCTTGATGATCAGGATCCTGATAATCAAGAGGGGGGAGAAAAGACAGAGAGTATCTGAAACAGAGGATGTTGAAAATGTTCAGAAACAAAGCTTGGAGAAAACTTCTGAAGATGCTCAGAATATTGGTGAAACATCTAATAGAGTTTCTGAAGCAATAGAAGATATTTTGTTTGCAGAACATGAAGGTCAAGAGGCAATTGTTCACTCTTCTGAAGATACAGTAGAGGAAGGGTATGAAACAGAAAAGATATATTTTGATTCTGAAGAAAACCTAAGCTCAGATAACACAAATATAATTCCAGACTCTAATGAAGAAATGCTAAGGGAATACCTTGCTTTTGAAGATGTTTCTGATGTGATCATGTTTGAAGATGATGTTATTGGTGTAAATATGGGAGAAAGCTCAGAAGAAACAAAAGCTTTAGTAATTTGGAAGCCTCAACAACTTCTGAGTGAAGAATTCAGAAGTGCTTCTGAAAGATTATGGAAAATTCTAAATCAGTTCTGTAGGGTACATATATTTTTTAATAAAGCAAGAAGTCTGGAGTTTAGACTTTTGGATAACAGATTTTGTATATTCAGAGATTTTCTTGATCAACCAGATGAAGTTGTTGAACTTGAAGTTGACTAGAACATATGGAAGGAACTGAGCTTGCAGATGAAATTTTAATGATCTACTCTGGAAGATTTGAAGTAAGACTCAGACCTTGCATTTTGATTCCAAAGATTGATATTCCTCTTCTTGATGAGCCCATTTTAGATCAAGTATATGAAAAAGAAGATATATTCAGTTTTGGAGAAACAAGTTTGGAATTTCCTGAAGAAACTTATCTCTACATGTACAGAAAAAGTATGAAGTTTGCAACTCTGGAAGACTTTGTTAATGATGAATGGTCTGAAGATAAAATACTTCAAGTCATAAATTTTATTCAGAAGTATGGAGTTCAGAATCTAAATGATTCAACTCTCATAAAGAAGATCAGATGCTTTTCTAAATCTGTTGTAGATGACTTGTTAATATATAGATTTGGAGCTGAAAGGAGAAATGGATCCTTATGTGAGTTTACTCAATATGACATATACAAGTTAAGACTGCAAGACAAATTGACAGTTCTTTCTTTTTGTGTTGCAAAGAATGAAGCAGAACTTCTTTATGAAGTCAGAAGAGTTCTGGGAATCTATATAAGAAACATTATAAAGCATGACTTTCAACTAGCTCTGGAATTTGGTTTATCAAAGGTGAATTTGTTGGAACCTGTAAACCTTGAAAATTCAGCAATAGCTAGAGTGTTCACTTGTCCAGACATTGGATTCAGTAAATAGTGAATGGAAATAAAACTTTTCTGGCCTCAGATATTCCAAAATACTCCAATTCAACTCTGAATTGTTTCTTGAATATTCAAATGATTATGTTGGAGAATCAGATATTAAAGAAGAAATTGCTTATCTGATAAAAGAAAGAATTCACTTCAGAGAGAATGTAAAAAGAAGTTATCTTGCTGGTCATAAAAGAGAAAACAAGATCAGAGGAGCTAATTATCTACTAAGTGATGCTTATGATTTTCAAATTCACTCAAAGAAGCAAGACATGGAGGAAATTCTGAAGTTTTCTCTAAATATGGAATCTTCTGAACTCAGTCAAAAAGAAAAAGAGAAAGGTAAAGAAATTATTTCTGAAGTTATATCTGAAGAGCTGGTTCCTACAAAACAAGTATCTGAAGAGGAACATCTTCAAGAACAAAGGATTGAAGAAAATGCTTTAACCATGTTCCTTGAATATTTTCATCCAGAAATATTTATGGAGTATGAACAAAAATTCAACTATATTGATTGCTGGATTCATAAATCTTTTGGTTGGAAACAATGGTACTCAGATATCATCAGAAAGTTAAGGATTCCAATCAATGAAGCCAGAAAGGAGAGCCCAGTGATCAAAGTAATTAATGCTGACTTGAAAACAAGGCAAAATTACAATTATGCATTCTTTACTGTTGAAAGACAAAATGGTGAAGTTTCTACCTTCTCTGAAGCTGATTTTCAGAATATATATCTCAGAGATCTAATCAGAGTTAACAGAAGTATTTATCCCTTCCATGACTCAATCAACAAGTTCAGAAAATCATTTCCAGTGCTTAGAGATGGATTATACAGAGAATTTATATGGGCTGCAAAGACTGATTTCCAAGTTGCTTATGTTCTAAACAAGAAACAAGTACACTTGAGCAAACCAAATCTGAGTCTACCAGATATTCAGAATTTGAAGAAAAGCA
Source organism: Silybum marianum (assembly GCA_036898165.1). Lineage (NCBI taxonomy): Eukaryota > Viridiplantae > Streptophyta > Magnoliopsida > Asterales > Asteraceae > Silybum > Silybum marianum. The sequence continues at coordinate 2,816,221 of CM072539.1, forward strand.
CTTTAGTAATTCATCCTCCTGGCTTCGTTTGTAAGTGCTTTCAGGAACTATTATTTGTGAGATTTGAAGAACTCCACAAATGTTGCAATGGAACTCTCATGGCAATCAGAGATCGTTTGGTAAAAAGACACAATAGAAGACCAAAGAATCTGAGCAATGAAGATTGGGAGAAGCACAAGAAACTTGCAAAAGAAATGGTTAGAGTTGCTGAATCCTTACTTGAATACAGAAGACTAATTCTGAAGGATGTAAGAGAAATTCTGATTTTCTGGAAGTATGATCTGAACTTTTGAAGCTAAGGAGGAGATTGATAGAGATATCATAATAGCTTCAAAAAGCACTGGGTTCTTAAGAGAAAAAGATCTGAAGAAGTTCTGAAGACACTTCTGAAGAGGTTCTGAAGAAGTTCTGAAGACACTTCTGAAGAAGATCTGAAGGAGTTCAGAACCTATTCTGAACTGGTCTGTTATGAATGCTATGTTACCTTAGTCTTTCTATTGTATGTATAAATAGATGGTTAGTTAGATTGTTAGAACTAATGTTTTACATAAGCCTTGTAAAGACACATTTTGTAATACTGTACATTCAATCAATACATATTACATTTGGCTATCATCATTCCTGTCAAAATCTTTTCATATATTGATATCTTGATTGTTTGGGTCCTAACAGTAAGCTTTTTTCTTATGTTCTTCAAAATTCTTTGATATTTCAAAAATGGTGTTTTCACGTTCAGATGTGTCAGAGAGATTACATACAGGTGTTTCAGAGGGCTGATCTTCTGATTCATTTGTTCTGGCCATTCCACAGAACATAGCTTCATCACCACTTGATTCATCTCCCAGCCAGTTTTCCTTTTCTGCAAAGTGAGCTCTTTCATCAACATTGTACTTGTATTTATTCTTGTAGTACAGATTGTCTTTGTTCAGAGGTCCTCTGCAGTTCTTTGAGTAGTGCCCTGGCTTGCCACATCTATAGCACACATCCTTCTTTCTCTTCAATTCTTCATCCTTTTTCTCTGCATCTGTATTTTTCAGACCTCTGGATCTCTTGTCGAGGTGCATAATTGGGAACAGGGCGATCAAACTTTTTGCTTCCTTGAATATTTCTATTACCAAACCTTTTTGTAAATTGTTTGGTAATAAGTGCCAATGAATCAACAAAAGCTTTGATATCGTCATCAGAGTCAGAATCATCTTCTAAGATTTCTTCTGACATGAGAGCCTTGTTTTTCCCTTTCTTTTCAACTTCCCTACTCCTTCTGACTGATCCTCTAGACTCAGAGATTAAAGCCAGAGGTCCACCGATAGTGCTTTTCTTCTGAACAACTTCTTTTTCATGGGCTTGAAGAGTTCCAAAGATATCATGAAGAGACCATTGTTCCAGATCCTGATTTGCTTGTAAAGACAGAGAGATTTGACCACTCAGGATTTAGTCTTTTCAGAAATAGGACATTATTGTCTTCTCTGGATCTGATGATGTCACACCTTTTACATAGATTTATTAGAGTATTAAATCTATGAAAAGTTTGTTCCAGAGATTCTTCAGGGATGGCTTGGAAACTGTTGTATTCATTTAGAGCTTGGGCTCTTCTATTTTTCTTCATCTTTGCCCCACCTTCCAGTATGTTTTCCAATTGATCCCATAGTTCCTTGGCACTATCACAGGAGTCCAAAGATTGAAATATATCATTCGAAATAGCCATGATTAACAGACTTTTAGCTTTTCTGGACAATTCAACCTTAACTTTCTCTGGATCCGTCCAATTATCCCTTGATTTTGGAATACTCCTGGCAGGGACTTCATCAGAAACTGCTGTAGCAGGTACCCTTGGGATAGTTGTCATTGGAACGAATGGACCATTTTGAACAATAGGATATAGATCAGCATCTAATCCTTCAAAAAAGTTGATCATTTGAATTTTCCATTGTCGATATTCATCACGTATTAGAGTGGGAGGTTTAGTTAGAGAACCAGATGTGTATACAGCGTTCAGATTTGAATTTGCCATATTGTTAGAAACAGAGATTTTGAAAATGACTGAAGGTTTGTAGAAATTTCAAACAAATTAATTTCAAAATGATCGAAATGAGACAAAATACTTACTGAACTCAATTTTAAGCAGAAATTACCACAGATTTAGAGAAATTGTAATGAATTTAACAAAATCTCGTAAAACAGGAGAGAGTGACGAACCGGTGCTTAAAAATGGAAAATACTGTCAAATATAAAAGAGATTTCTCCAAATGGAAGAGATCTAATAATCAATAGATTGATTATCAGGCTCTGATACCAATTGTTGAAAACCATATCTCTTTCTATTAAGCAATCTATAGATCAAATAAGTAATAATGAGCGGAAGCAAATAGATCTAAGATTAACAGTAAGATTAGTAACAATAAGTACGAAGAACAGTCGTAATTGATATTGAAATATACTTGAATGATCGATAATAGTATGCTCACAACAACAGCTCTATATTTCGTTAAATGAGTTGTGTAACACCCTCAAATATGGAGAGAGCGACTAATTTAAAATTTCTAATATTACATCAATAAATAACCTTCCTCAAACCACAATTAATAATAACCCTCTACAACAAACAAATCAAGTCCTATACAAGACCTACTTACGGTTGAGTGTTACTAAACCAATAAGAGTCGCTATCTCCTAATTGCGGTAAACGTCACTAAAAGTCTTTATCGTGCCACTTCCTAGCACTCAAGTCCATTCGTGTCGCTAGTACCAACCCCCACGATAACCTGATGCACATGCCGACAAAGAAAATGGGTTAGGCTTAACGCCTAGTGAGCTCAATTGTTTTTAACATATTTATGGTTGATTTGAAACAAAAGATTTGCTAGATAAAATATAATTCTTAACGGAAATAACCTTATTATAAAAGCAACGTCTTTCCCCAAATTCAATTGTCCCATAATAAAAGTTTTAGACCAAAATGACATTAGAAAAGAAAACTTTAAATAGAAATATTCTTTTAACGTAATACCAATTCCAATACTCACACGACCATGATTGAGTTTATAAACGTGGAGTTAGAAAACATACCTTTAACCATGTTTCATAAAACGTTAACTCACGCGGACCTTTAAAGGGATAGAAATATCCGAAGTTCACGGGGGATTCCCGATCATACCATCTTTGGTGATGGATACAAAAGTAGGTCACTACTCGATGTTGAGCAACTATAGGAGTCAATGGCAATCGATCAATAACCGATTATGCACCTTAGTACACGGTCCCCGATGGCTTCTACGAAAGCCCGCGCAATGGTCAATGGCAACCGACAATAACCGATTATGCACCTTAGTGCACGGCCCTCGATGACCCTAAATCCAGGAAGGAAGACTAGCTGTCCCTATTGAGTTGTAGCACTTGCTTACTTCAAGGAAGTGAGTCTCAGACCATATGTAGTTCTTGGTCATTTTTATACAAGAATCCCTCTAGTAGAGAATTCTTAGCCTTCGTCTTAGAAACTGAGCTAATAGACCTCCTTCTTTCACTTTTGTCGTTGTCTTCCAATTCAAATAGCCCCATGAACTGAGTAGTTAGTTAGGACTTGCCAGCGTCTCCCCGACTAAGCAACCTCTAAAGTCCTTTATGGATTTCAAGTCGGGAATAGAGCTGTGACTTATTCCGTGCTATATCATAATTCGCTCTGCTCGACACCGGGATCGTGCCCGGCGCAAGACTTCCGCGCATGCATTGAGTCAATGGCATCCGGTAATGATCCGGCATTATACCCAACGGTAAGAGGCCCCCGATGACTTCTATGCGACCAAAAAGGGACAACAATCCCGCCTTTAAACCGACTATATGCCTATGGATCCATTACATACTAGTCCTACTACCGAATACATCAACGAGACGTATTACTAGTTTTCCAACCTTGAAAACTCTTTTCAACAAACCATCTCCTTTCAAGTCCAAGTTTTACCAAAAATTAGGTCAAATCATTTTGAGTTTCAAAACCAAAGATTATTTCATTTTATAACCTTTCCAAGTATTTTAAACCATTAATGATGCTCAACTCATCATCTACAACAAAATACTCAAAATCCTCATTTTGACCCAAAACCTCCAAACTTACCCAAATACACAACCACTTGAAATTAAATTTAGGAATCAGTAAAATACTACATTCACAACAAGTATTTGAGTTTATAAGTTTATATTTGAACTCATACTCATGCATACAAAATGACCCTTAATTCAATAATCTGTATTTTTCAACGTTTTATAAATTCCAATACTTTACAGATGCAAATACAACCAAACGGTTTTCATTTAAAGACATTGAACCCAAACAACCCACACTTATACTTTATTTGCCAAAATGTCTAAAACCCAAGTATAAGCCCCTTTCATGATTTATGAATCCTTTTATACCATATATGCAACCTTACCCAAATACTCAGACATTTGATAAATAACAGGTAAAACACGTTAATACTTTAAAATGGACGTTTTTGGCATGTACAAAGTTTTCATAAAGTATCTTGAACTCACCTTGCTAGATTTAGGCTAAATCTAGGTTTTACCCCAATACCGAGTTCCATTCGGTGAAGACTTTAGATCCTTGAGCTATAACTCTAGATCCATGGTGCAATCCTTCCAAGAACACCTACATGACTTCCACCCTATGAGCTCTAAAATCATCAATTAACCACTAGATATCATTATTTCCATGTTGAAGAGCTTCCAAATACGAAACCGTAGCACTTTGAATCGCCCAAATCGGAGCTGTGTTGAAGAAGTTATGCCCAAATGAAGAAAATCCCGAATTTAACCACTAGAGACCGCCCGCGATCATGCCCTGCGATCATGTCATGATCGCCCGTGTCACCACAAAATGCTTATTTTCATGTCTAAGTCACGGTACCACTTGTGCGATTATGACATGCTATCATGCCCCTGTCATAATCGCCGGGCATGATAGCCTGGACCATTCCGAAGTGTTTTTCCCACTTTTCACCCGTTTTGATCCCGTTTTTCGTCTAGCAAATGATACCCAATATAAATAACTTCAAAATACTTATCTCGATGATTCTAAGAGTGGAACCTAGAGAGGACCCGGTATTCCACTTTACCAAAGGCCCGGTTGATGTATTGTGCCATTGTCACTAAAGCATGACACAATTGTTGGGACCACCAACTACTTGGTACCATCGGTGCTATTGTGACGGATGTCATAACCGCATGGCACAATAGTCGAGACGACCATACTCTAAGTGCGATCGGTGCTACAGAGACAGATGTCACTCTCATATGGCCCTACTGCTCAAAATCTGAAATTATCGTTCGGTTATTGAATCGCTCGGATTAACACTTCCTTGAACTGGGACAAAAATCAGGGTGTTAGAATCCTCCCAACCTTAGAATGATTTCGTCCTCGAAATCTATCACCGTCGAATACTCAACCCAGAAGAGATGCATTTGACGTTTCAAAAATACCACACCATCCAGAGCACAGCCCGGTAGATAACCCGTCATTCATCCTTCTTTAATACGATGATGACCTAGATTTCAAACCTCAAAGTTACTCCTAATTTACCATTATGTTGACTCCTCCACCATTAGAGTCTTAGTTGCCTCCCAACCTTGTGTGACTCCTACTACCTGGAGTGTGACTTATGACCTCACTGGCTCGCTTCCACAATTGATGCCCAAAATGAACTTACTCTTAAATTTTATAACCACCTCTATCAAACTGGGAGGTTCTTCTCTCTTACCTTCTACCTTTCGATATTTTTCACAAAAGTCATCCGACTATAATCGAACCCATTCCCTTCAAACCAGATTACCCACTAATCTGTCGACCTTACCTGGATGATAAAGGAATTCCGGACAAGCAGTTCTGAAAACACCGCTACTGTGCGACATTTTAACTTCAAATAATCCAAATCTCTTTGAATAACAAATTCCGCTTAAGGTCTACCTTAACATTGACATTAAATTTCTCCAATACACAATACCGTGTAAGATTTACCGTCATTCCCATGACGAACGCTTTTCACTAGCTTGGTCCAGATCCACACCACCGCAAACCAAAAGCTAGAATAACACAAAGCATGCCAATCCCCAAAGAACTATCAGACTTCCTTAGCAACTCAAATGATCCTTATCAAACATCACTATCCATTAAAATCTATTCTCCTCAAGTTCACCGCATAAAGCTTTCGAACACTTACTAAGTTTCAATTTAGGTACCCCAAATAGAACAATGCTTCTTGACCTCAAGAAAATCATAAGTTGACACCTAAGTTTGTAAAGGTCAATACCACAAATATGCATCGACCGATGATGTCATCTCAAGTTGACACTTAATATGAGAAGTCGAATCCCATAATAACCACCCTCTAGTACTTGATCCCGTAATTCTTTTCAATCGCGCTGAACATCAAAACTATACTTCCCAATGGATAACCCAACAAATCGTCCCTATTCACTAAACTCACCAAGATGAAACATCCTTAACACACAAACACCAACCAAACAACTCTTTGAAGCAATCAATCCCATAAACTTCGACCCGAAGGTTGATGAAACAAGAAGACTATCACATAAAATAATCCGGAATGCTTCAAAGTCTAATACTTCTAAAAGCTCCTATATACACCGATCATTCAAACCAACTTCCAAAAATTCAAAGCCATCCACAAGCCATGCAATCATTTCTAAATTCACGGAGCCTCATCGTCCCACATATGCAATACCCACCACAACATGACGTTTACCTCCAAGTGTTCCTAACGAGTTCAAGGTTTTACAAGTATATGACTAAGCAAATATGCCAATTTTATTTATCAAAGATTTAACAAATATGAAATCTTTATAACCATTTCACACATGTATTGCCATCATGTATGTAAGAGAAATTCATGCACTAAAATAGAGTGCTACAAAATGTTTGTACCAAATTCTCCAAATGTTTTCTTCTTTTAGCCTTAAGAAGGCACAAAGTAAAGTTTCTCAACAATAATAGCATGCATCCGTTTACTTTTTCAAAACTATCCAAACGTTATATGCATGCATCTGGGTCACCTTATGAAATCAACTTGATTTGGGTTTCAAATTTGAAGCCAATTAATAAAATGCTTATGCTTTTCCAGAATGTTTGCTACTTAAATTAAGTGCTACAATTAGAATGTATGCAAACTCTATGCAACAAGAGGTTCCCATAAAGTTAAAATAATACCGATGGGAACTTTATATTTTTGACGACTTCAAAATATTTATACCCAACATAGATGACGTGGAATAAAATTCTCAACAAACTCTCATACCCCAAAACCGACACTAAAACGAATCCAAAAATTCCAAAATCTCAAAATTGACTCGTGAATAGTACGCACCCAAAATTTAACTGAAACTCGTAAACGACCGTAGAAGGTACGATAGTTCATGCATGTCAATCTTGACCCAAAACTCACGTACACCAAATAATTTCTCAAAACTCGTAAAAAACGATATGTGTACGTTTCTCAGAACAACGAAACAATTTAGGTTAGTTTCAAATTTAAACTCTCTTGAGATATAATTTCAAAATTTGCAATTCTAGCAAAATAGCATGGATTAAATTCTTAGTGCAATTTTCATGCAACTAAAACGATTTAACAAAATCCAAGACATGGCTACACTCTTGAGTGTGCCCAAAACATTTTTCAGAATGATTACCCCTTTGACAAATCCGAAATAATTTTGCAATTTATTTCTAAAACAAATGTCGTGCATGCATTCGGTTGGGACCCAAAGTCTTAAACCATGCTTGCCAAGTCCACCACAAAGCCAACATTGGAAAGCTTCATATCTTAAGACCATCATCCCCCACTAAATCCATCGATTTACAGTTTCCTCTCGGAATTAGGTTGATTCAACAAGCTTATGGTTCATAACTAACCATTACCTTTGACCCAAAATGGTCGGCTTAAGATAATCACCGTACTTATATGTCATTCAAAGTGACATTGCTACATCCATCAAATCTTTCAACGGTCACTGCCATAAGAACTCATTCACTACCCCATCGATCACCATGACAATGCGTCTCAAGCACACATACGTAACTATAAATTCCTATTATCACCGGCCGGATAATAATACAAATTTACCTCACATGCAGATCCTTGTTACCATCATCATTTTTCTCGATTCTAGTGCATCTATTAACCTCCAAACATCCTATCTTACAGTGTCTAATTGTGAAATCTCACATCTGATCACTTAATCACTACGCTAGTTTGAGTCTAGGCATCTAAACCAATACCTAAATCTCTCAAATTTATGCTCTGATACCAACTTGTAACACCCTCAAATCTAGAGATAGCGACTAATTTAAAATTTCTAATATTACATCAATAAATAACCTTCCTCAAACCACAATTAGTAATAACCCTCTACAACAAACAAATCAAGTCCTATACAATACCTACTTACGGTTGAGTGTTACTAAACCAATAAGAGTCATTATCTCCGAATTGCGGAAAACGTCACTAAAAGTCTTTATCGTGCCACTTCCTAGCACTCAAGTCCATTCATGTCGCTAGTACCAACCCCCACGATAACCTGATGCACATGCCGACAAAGAAAATGGGTTAGGCTTAACGCCTAGTGAGCTCAATTGTTTTTAACATATTTATGGTTGATTTGAAACAAAAGATTTGCTAGATAAAATATAATTCTTAACGGAAATAACCTTATTATAAAAGCAACGTCTTTCCCCAAATTCAATTGTCCCATAATAAAAGTTTTAGACCAAAATGACATTAGAAGAGAAAACTTTAAATAGAAATATTCTTTTAACGTAATACCAATTCCAATACTCACACGACCATGATTGAGTTTATAAAGTGGAGATAGAAAACATACCTTTAACCATGTTTTATAAAACGTTAACTCACGCGGACCATTAAAGGGATAGAAATATCCGAAGTTCATGGGAGATTCCCGATCATATCATCTTTGGTGACGGATACAAAAGTAGGTCACTACTCGATGTTGAGCAACTATAGGAGTCAATGGCAATCGGTCAAAAACCGATTATGCACCTTAGTACACGGCCCCCGATGGCTCCTACGAAAGCCCGCGCAATGGTCAATGGCAACCGGCAATAACCGATTATGCACTTTAGTGCACGGCCCTCGATGACCCTAAATCGCGCATGCATAGAGTCAATGGCATCCGGTAATGATCCGTCATTATACCCAACGGTAAGAGGCCCCTGATGACTTCTACGCGACCAAAAAGGGACAACAATCCCGCCTTTAAACCGACTATATGCCTATGGATCCATTACATACTAGCCCTACTACCGAATACATCAACGAGACGTATTACTAGTTTTCCAACCTTGAAAACTCTTTTCAACAAACCATCCCCTTTCAAGTCCAAGTTTTACAAAAAATTAGGTCAAATCATTTTGAGTTTCAAAACCAAAGATTTTTTCATTTTATAACCTTTCCAAGTATTTTAAACCATTAATGATGCTCAACTCATCATCTACAATAAAATACTCAAAATCCTCATTTTGACCCAAAACCTCCAAACTTACCCAAATACACAACCACTTGAAATTAAGTTTAGAAATCAGTAAAATACTACATTCACAACAAGTATTTAAGTTTATAAGTTTAGATTTGAACTTATACTCATGCATTTACAAAATGACCCATAATGCAATAATCTGTATTTTTCAACGATTTGAACTTATACAGATGCAAATACAACCAAATGGTTTTCATTTAAAGACATTGAACCCAAACAACCCACACTTATACTTTATTTTCCAAAATGTCTAAAACCCAAGTATAAGCCCCTTTCGTGATTTATAAATCCTTTTATACCAAATATGCAACCTTACCCAAATATTCACATTTGATAAATAACAAGTAAAACACATTAATACTTTAAAATGGACGTTTTTAGCATGTACAAAGTTTTCACTAAGTATCTTGAACTCACCTTGCTAGATTTAGGCTAAATCTAGGTTTTACCCCAATACCGAGTTCCATTCGGTGAATACTTTAGATCCTTGAGCTATAACTCTAGATCCATGGTGCAATCCTTCCAAGAACACCTACATGACTTCCACCCTATGAGCTCTAAAATCATCAAGTAACCTCTAGATATCATTATTTCCATGTTGAGGAGCTTCCAAAGACGAAACCGTAGCACTTTGAATCGCCCAAATCGGAGCTGTGATGAAGAAGTTATAGCCAAATGAAGAAAATCCCGAATTTAACTACTGGAGACCGCCCGCGATCATGCCCTGCGATCATGCCCCGCGATCATGACATGTCATGATCGCCCGTGTCATCCCAAAATGCTTATTTTCATGTCTAAGTCACGGTACCACTTGTGCGATTATGACATGCTATCATGCCACTATCAGCCTGGACCACTCCGAAATGTTTTTCCCACTTTTCATCCGTTTTGATTCCGTTTCTCGTTTAGCAAATGATACCCAATATAAATAACTTCAAAATACTTATCTCGATGATTCTAAGAGTGGAACACAAAGGGGACCCGGTATTCCACTTTACCAAAGGCCCGGTTGATGTATTGTGCCATTGTCACTAAAGCATGACACAATTGTTGGGACCACCACTACTTGGTACCATCGGTGCTATTGTGACGGATGTCATAACCGCATGGCACAATAGTCGAGACGACCATACTTTAAGTACCATCGGTGCTACTGTGACAGATGTCACTCTCATATGGCACTACTGCTCAAACTCTGAAATTATCGTTCGGTTATTGCATCGCTCGAATTAACACTTCCTTCAACTGGGACAAAAATCATGGTGTTACAAGTTCTAACGACCTAGTTGCTAATTAGGACTTCACATAAACATGTGCAACCCATGTGCTTCCCACAACTTGAAATTGACAAGCTAGAATCTGCAAACTATGGACCAACTTGTTGTGGCTTATAGTTCAACCTAGTTTATTATAAGTATAAGTAAATGATTATAATTTAGTTAAATATATCAACATAAACATGTGCAACCCATGTGCTTAAAATCAATGTAACGAAAAGATAATTGTTTATCAACATTCCTTACAATCAACATAAAGAGTTGGGAGGCCTAAGCAATGATAACCCTAACAATGGTAATTAATTGACCTTGAATAGAGAAGGAATAATGAAGACAAACACATAGCCTTAAACAGATTAAAATCATGATTAAACAGTATCCATATCCCAACATAAACCCATGAGAAGTCATGGAAGATCTAAATTCATTCCCCCATCACTTTGACGGACAAGCACCATATGCCCCATTGGTGTAGAAGCAGTAGCAACCTCCACTATAAGCCTTTTGGCTTCCTTTTCAGCTTTGTTCTTCAACTCCAACATTGCCACCTTCAATTCTTCAAGTTGTTCGACTTCTAAAGTCTCTATTGGATCATCCCACCAATTATGTTCTTTCCTGACTTTCTGTATTATGTCAAGTTCTTCACAAGTCTTTTTCTCAACTTGCACTTGAACAATCATGTTGGTAAGATGCGCGTTGAGTTGTTGGGTGTTGGCATTGCGGTCAGACTCCATATGTTGAGATACGCTTGGATTTAGAGGAGGAAGTTGTTCCAAGTAGCGATCTATAACCGCCTCAAAAATACTGACAATGCAATATGAGATTGGCTTTTTGGTTGGGAAGAACATGATGATGGCAAGGTCAACCCTACAGAGGGTGGGAAGCTCGTTTACCTTGCTGAAAAGGCCAAAACGTTGGTTGGAGAAAGTGACGAACAAGCATTTTTCATCTAGTATTTTTGTCATTTCAATCTTTTGGCGACCTTTGGCCTTTTTGATCGGCAATTTGGATGATCAAGAGCAAGTTTTCGTAGCAGAGTAACAAATGTATATCTCTTGGATTGTTTTCGTTTCTGGTTTACTCTTGTAGAAAATGACATATATTTAAATAGCGTTCTTGTATTAGTTATAGGTGTTAGGTGCGTTAAGAATACCATTAAGTTTGTTCTTTTATGGATTTTATTTTAATTTTAAAAAATTTACTTTCATATATATTTTGGTCTTTTTTTACTAGGTTTGTTTTTGTAAAGAAAATGATAAATGTTGTATCTCCACCCATATCTTTTAATTTTTTTTAAATAGAAAAAAATCAAAACCTTTAAGTAAAATTACTATCAACTCGAATAGTTTTGTTACTTTCGAGATTTCATCATCAATTATTTATCAAAAATATTTGATAGATTGTCTACCCAATAAACTTTCAAATAAGATTTATATGGTATAGTTTTGAAGAAACAATTTATAAATTAGTATTTTTTTTAAAACTTTTTATAAAATGGTAATTTTCAATAGCTAGTATATAGTGGCTTACACTTGTAGAGAAAGGTTCATACGAGAATAACATTACACTCATAGACAAAGGTTCATACGAGAATAACATTACACTTGCAGACAAAGGTTCATACGAGAATGACATGTATTATTTATTTGAATATAATTCTAAAAAAAACGGCCCAAAATAACATATGTCACTAGTTGTATACAGATTATATATTGAAATTTATTTATTTCTATAAATATCATTTAATACATTTAGGTAAAGTATTTATTCACTTTTTTATATATAGTTTTCATGATTTAAGCATAATTAATTTTTCATTAATTTTTTTATATTTTTTTATAGCATCTAAAATAAGTGTGATTTCTTTTTCATTTAAAATATTTATTTTTAGTGTAATAGTTTAATTAAGATTTTTTTTTACAATTTTAGTCAAAAATATATATGATATCGCCAATTAATGGACGTTCTTTTAAAGAATTGCTAATTTCCATTAACGTATTATATGTGATATTGATTATAGTGGAAAAGATATATAAGTTATTTACAACATTACATGTAATATATGTAAATTGCGAATTAGGTTTTGAAGTACATGTGATATTATACATTTTAAATATGTTTTGTCACATATCACATGTGATTTTTTTTCAATGTTTAATTTTAATCATTGTTTTTCAAGCTTTAAATTACATCTGATTAGGAAAATATTTTGAAAATAATAGAATTAATTATGAATCATATGTGATTTTGACGAATATGGTAATTTTTTAAATATTGTTTTAAATAAAAAAAATGAATTATTTAAATAAAAACTAAACACAATTATTTTAAATGCATTAAATCAAAAATTAAATCACATTAAAATCATAAATATGGTAAAGGTAGAATCTTAAATAAATTCCTTAAATAACTTTTATATAAGTAAATTAATTTTATGTTCTTATTTATTTATTTAATTTAAGTTATTATTTAATGAAATTTATAGTCCATATTCATTGTCTTATTTTTCTTAAATACCCATCATTCTGATATGAATCCGACTCTCCAGTTGTAATCATCAAATAGTTGATTGTTTGAACGTTTGGTAAATTCTAATTCTTTTAAAAACTATTAGACTAAAAAAACACTCTTATATATTATTGAAATATTTACACATAAATATGATAATACGTAAATCTTATATGTGATATTGACGGGTTTGACGAGCTTTATTTTTGTGGATGAATAAAAAAGTAGTTAATTAGAGTTTTCTTTATCGACATTTAGTTTTACAGAATTAAATAAAATTATAAGAGAAAAAAAAGTTCTATTTTTTTCAGTTTTGAGAATCTGACGGAGCAAAAAATATAATAAGGAAAACTCTAAGAAACTATTTTTCTATTTTAGGAAATTTGTTAGATTGCTTTTTTGAAAAAAAAAAGGAATAGAACCCCTTGGAAAAAGGTTATTAACAAAGAAAAAACCGACTACAACCTACGAGATGCCTACCCCAAGGAAACAAAATGACAGGGCAAATATCGGGGGGAAGGACAAAAGAAAGAGCGATGCCTACATTAAATCAATTGATTCGGCCTAAAAATGTTTCGGGAAAAAAATTAACGACGGTCTAACTCTCTAAAACTAAGCCTAGAGTTAAAGACCAAACTACCAATTAAAAGGCCACAAACAATAACATAACTACCATCCGAATGACCTAAAATGTACACCAAAACCTTAAAGCCCTTCTAGAATAAAAACTTATCAACCTAGTAGCCTTTAATTGTACGAGTTGTACGTTCCCTATTCTTACGTGACTTTGATGAAAGAAAGCATTCCGAGATCTAATTCAAAACCGAACATGAGACTTTGGTTTCATTTGGCTCCTTTTTGGAAAATGGATAAATTGTTGTTCTGTCACACCCCGCTAAAGCGGAAACACGAGGTACAACAGTTCAAAGTTTCACAGCAATAGGAATATATAAAAAACTAGAACGTCAAGTTTAAAGTTTAATAGTTTACAACTTGACTACTTTGTCTTAAATAAGCAAATTACAACAAAATTTAACATAAACAAAATTTTGATTGGTGTTCCACAATAACATAGAAAACTTGATCGGTTACCTTCTAGTTTTCTGTAAAACATGATAAAACAAAGTGTCAACTTGTGACATCCGTCAAATTTAAGCTTCTAGATTAGTATTTATTAATCCCTTGTTAGTGTTATTTTAGATAAGTTATAAGAATAGGAGTTAGTTAGATTTGATTGGCCGAAAAATTTCTAGAGTTCCTGATAGTTGCTTAGAAAGTCCGGTTCGGACCCGTAATTATCTGAAACGTCCTATATAGTGCTAAATGCTCTAATTTATATCCAAATTACATAAAATATATAGTTTTAGTGTTTTAAATATAAAACTTTTATTTTTATAGAATTTAACCACTTTTGGGCTTGCATTTTGAGGAAAAATGTCAAAATTGAGAAAAATGACATTTTAAAACATTTTGGGCCTTACATTTATTTAATTTAATAAAAAAAATATATGAAACACCATGGTTTTGGGCCCCCATGGCCGGCCTCCCCCCATACCCCACATATAAATACAATTTTTTTTCTAAAATCCCTTATTTTTATATTTCAAAATCAAGATTTTCCCTTCTCTCTCTCTAAAAACTCAAGAGACACTCCAAGAGCATCTCCTTCATCCAAACTCCAGCCAAATTCAAGCTCATTTCATTATCAAAAATCAATATTCATCAAAGCCTTGAAGCTCTAGTCATCAATTAAACAAGGTAACAACTTTACCCTCATCATTTCTTACAAATTTTGTTGAAAACCCTTTTTTTTTTTGGTGTTCTTTGTTGTTTTTCAACCATCCACGAATTTGTTAATTCTAAGGGGAGATTATACACCAAGATATGTGAAACATATCTATGATAGTGATAATCTATGACCCAAACACATAGAACACAATAAATCTAATCAAAAACACATTTGCATGGTGGATTGGTTCATAAAAATGCATTTTTGGTGCTGACAGATTATACATCAGTGATTATGTCGCCCATTTCTTGTAAACTTTCTTGTTCAAAAGACATGATTTTTCTTCTAAAAGTTTATTTATTGAGTTGGGGTTTTAATCCAAGTGGTCTCTCTGAAAAACATTGAGTTTTGACCCCCCAAACACTCAAAACAAGTTGGATGTGCATCTGGGAGTTTTTCAGTAGGTAAACCCTACTTTAAACAACCATAACTCTCTAAATAATCATCCAAATCACTTGATTTTTCTTCTGGAATTCAATATACTGAGTTAGCTTTCAAATGCATTTAGTCTCATTCAAAAATATGAAGTTTTGAGGTATTAACCAACTTATTTAAGTTGAAAGTGCAATCTGTCAATCAATGACAGATGTGTGCATGCAACTTTGAGGTGTCATATCTCCTTCATAACTCATCCAAATTAAGTGATTCTTCTTTTATAAGTTCCCTCTATGTGTTATATTTACATTCCAACTGGAATTTCTCAAAAACATTTAGTAGAACTCCTCAAATGGTTGTTTTACTAATAATGTGTAATCTGCCATATCTGCTGTGTCACATCGTTTTGTGTAAAGTATTTGAACCCTTTTTACATCTTTTTAGAGCATGAAATTTGGTCAAAACGACCTTAACTCAGTAAGGTATCATATATAAAAATATGGGAAATTTTATCATTTTGAATATTACTCAAAACTGACCATTTTTAAGACCTATAGTTTCTGTCAGAAAATGGAAATGCTTAAATGTTTGATTTTATGAATTTTATTCCTTTGAAGGACTATAATGTTACATTTTCGGTATAAATTATCATATTAAAGAGCATATGTGCATTATGTATAACGGGACTATAGATAATCAAGTTGGACATATAAGGACTTATAAGCATTCTCTTAGTAATCGTTAGTCATATAAGTGGTCATTTGCGTATTTTGCTTTGATAGGAAAGCGTTAGGCATCAAGCGGACGTCTCTTGTATTTAACTGGAAGCATTTGCTAAAAGGTGAGTATTCACAGCCCCTCTTTTAATATTCTATCTGTTTTGGGGTGAAAAGCATGTTTAAAGTTGAATAATGATTGATTTATGTAAAAGAATGTGAAATTGTTGATATGAGCACTAAGGCATGTACACTAGTAGTTTGTATTTGAGTAAAATGTAACATAAAAGTTTGTACACTACTATTAACTCAAGTGAGGAGCCGAGGGTATTTGTGGATAGCACTATTTGGACGGACAATCCCACCTAAAAACCGACAAAGTAGGGGTGTGGATAGCAATCCCACCTAGAAACTACAGGTAGGGGTGCACTATACCTATAAAAACGAAGGTTCTACATATGTGGGGTTTTAGTCCCACCGCTAAGGTAGAATTATAAAAAGATATTTTTGTGTGGTCGAAAGGTTTAGTGGTGGCTCGATACTTGCTATGAACTAGAGTACATTATGCCTTGACACGTTTCTCAATACAAGGATTAATTAAATGCTCATAAATTTCACTATTTTATACTTGGTGTGAACGTTCGTTCCACAAGAATTGAAAACTGCATAAAAACTGTTTTGTGCATATGAAAACCTGTGAACTCACCAACTCTTTGTAGTTGACCTTGTTTTTATCATGCTTTTCAGGGGTAATAAGTAAGCTTCTGTAGATAAAGCTTAGTAAGGATCCAAAAGTGTACCGCGTGAAGACTTGAACGTTTTTGCAAAGACTTCTTTTAATTATGGATTGTTGTAATTTTACTTAAAGAACAATATGTAAAACTTCTATTATATTCTAAATGCCTATGGTTGTTTATCTAAATCTGTGGCTGTGTCATCGTTAGAGCGGTCGCGCCTCGTGTTTCCGCTTTAGCGGGGTGTGACACAACTACAAAGAGTTGGTGAGTTCACAGGTTTTCAAATGCACAAAACATTTCATATGCAAGGTATATAAAAATTTAGCGAATCAAATGATCGCATCAACTTTAATGTTTTAAAGTTTTATGATCAAAAATACATATTATGATTACACATGATATTAAAGTATTGAGCCACTACTAAGCCTATTCGACATTCTACGCCCCACGAACTACCTCAGCGGTGGACGTAAAGTCCACATGTGTAGAGCATTATTAAATGATAAAGTGCACCCCTACTTGCCAGTTAGGTGGGTATGTCAACCAAATAGCGCTATCCACAAAAATCTTCGGCTCATTTAGAGTTAAATAGTAGTGTACCACGGGGACTTTACATAACTCAACATATCATTTTGTGTAATATAAAGTTGCTCATCACAATGATTTATATACTTTTCGTTAATCAATATAAATCAATTCAATTTCCATTAAAACAACATGCTTTACACCCCAAAACGTATAAACATTTAAAAAGAAGGGCCGTGAATACTCACCTTATAGCAAAACTTCCAAAACAAATACCCGAGATGTCCGCTCGATGGCCTAACGCTTACCTAACAAAGCAACGTCCCCAAATTAACACTTATATGTCTAATGGTTACTATAATAGTGCTTATAAGTCATTATATGACCAACTTGGTCTACTATTGTCCCGTTATACATAATGCTCATATGCTCTTTAAAGAAATAAATTATGCCGAAAATGTAATGTATCGTCTTTTAAGTGATCCTAATTTATGAAATCAAATAGTTTCCAAAATTTCATTTCCTGACATAAACTATAAGTCCCAAAGATGATCAATTTAATGTAACTTCCAAAATAATAAAATTTCCCATCTTTTTATATGTGATGCATTACTGAGTTAAGGTCATTGTGACCAAATTTCATGCATTTTAGACATATGAAAATGTTCAAATAATTTATATCAAATAGTGTGTCACAGAAAGCAAGCCAGATTACACACTATTAGTAAAACAATCATTTGAAGAGTACTACTTAATATTTTTCAGAAATTCCAGTTGGATTATAAGCATAACATATATAGGAAACGTTTTAAATAAGAATCACTCATTTTGGATGAGTTATGAAGGAGATATGGCACCACAAAGTTGCATGCACACTTCTGTCATTAGTTGACAGATTGCACACTTTACTTTAATATATTGGTTAATGCCTCAAAACTTCATATTTTTGAATAAAACTGGATTCATATGAATTCTAACTCATAAAAGAAAACTCCAGAAGAAAAATTATGCATTATGGACAAATATTCAAAGAGGTATTAACACGCAAAGTAGGGTTTACCTAATGGTGGTTTCACAGTTTGCACACCTAAATTGTTTTAGGTGTTTGGAGGGTCAAAACTTCATATTTTCATGTGGTTCCACTTGCACACAGAAGATAACTCATAAAACTAACTCTCAAAAGAAATATCATCCTTTTTCATTGAGTTTTGAAAGAGATATGGCCATTTGAACATGCTTGCACAAATCTGTCAGCTTTGGACAGAATGCACCCTCATTTTGTTTTGATTAATTGAAACCTCAAATCACCATATTTTTTAGTGAAACCAGTGGGATTTAAAAGATAACTCATTAAATTAAATTCCAGAAGAAACATAAAGTGATTTGGATGAATATTCAAAGAGTTATGGTTGTTCAAAGTAAGGTTTACTTACTGTTGAACTTCCAGATGCACATTCATCTTGCTATGAGCATTTGGGTGGTCAAAACTCATTGTTTTTTAGTGAGACGACTTGGATTAGAACCCCAACTCACTAAATAAACTTTGAGAAGAAGATTTATGATATATGAACATATTATTTGCAAGAAATGGACGATTTATGCACATGCATAAAATCTGTCAGCACCAAAAATCACCATTGTTGTTCATAATCACATAAAATCATGTTTTTCACCTATTTTCTTGAGTTTTATTGTGTGGATCATAGATTACCACCATTGTACAAACATTTTTACATGTTTTGGTGTATAATCTCTTCACAAACTCAGAAATTTCAGATATTAAAAGAAGTAGCTTAAAATATGTAAGAAAAGTGGGTTTTTAACCCAAAATTTGGAAGAAAAGATGAGTAGAGTTGTTAGCTTGTTTTGGATGATGATAAGAGCTTCCAATTCCTTGTATGAACTTGATTGTTGATGAAGATTTCTAGTGAATAAGGCTGGAGTTTAGTTTTAGAGAGGAAGAGAAGAGAGAGATGAATGTGTCTCTTTGTTTTTAGAGAGAGAGAGAAGGGTTTTGAATTTAAAAGTTGCAAATGAGGATTTTGAAAAAAAAACTATTTAAATATGACGGAAGCAGAAGGGGGGGGGGGGCGTCCAAGCTATGGGCCCCGCTCCAAGTCTATAATTTTTTTTTTTTAAAATCAAGTGTAAGGCCCAAAAATGCTAAATTGGAAGTCCATTTTCTCAATTTTATTTTTCTCAAAATTGTTAGCCCATTTTGATTAATTTCTAATAAAAATAAAAGTTTTATAATTAAAATACTAAAACTATATATTTTATTTAAATTGGGTATAAATTAGGGCATTTGGCACTATATTGGACGTTTCGGACAGTTACGGGTCGGAACCGGACATTTTTAGCGACTACCGGAAATGCTAGAGATTTTTCGGTTAATCTAATATATCTAACTCTTATTCTTCTAATTATCTAAAATAACTCTAACAAACTTAATAGAAACCAACCTGAAAGCTCGAATTTCGACAGTTGTCACAGTCTCCCCCTGTTAAAGAAATTTCGTCCCGAATAGGCTGGGATACTTATGCTTCATCAAGTCTTCGCATTCCCATGTATACTCTGGACCATGTTTCGCATTCCAACGGACTTTAATAATTGGGATTTTACTGCGCCTCAACCGTTTAACTTCTCGGTCCAATATCTCAATTGGTTCTTCAACGAAGTTTAACCGTTCGTTAATCTGAACGTCGTCCATGGGTAACACCAATGTTTCATCTGCTAGAGATATCATAATAGCTTCAAAAGGCACTGGGTTCTTAAAAGAGAAAAAGATCTGAAGAAGTTCTGAAGACACTTCTGAAGAGGTTCTGAAGATACATCTGAAGAAGATCTGAAGGAGTTCAGAACCCATTCTGATCTTGTCTGTTATAAATGCTTTGTTACTTTAGTCTTTCTATTGTATGTATAAATAGATAGTTAGTTAGATTGTTAGAACTAATGTTTTCAAATACCTTGTAAAGATGTATTCTGTAATACAGTACATTCAATCAATACATATTACATTTGGCTATTATCATTCCTGTCATAATCTTTTCATATATTGATATCTTGATTGTTTGGGTCCTAACAATTGGTATCAGAGCCAATTCATCTGTTTTTGAATATTTGAGAAAGAACTTGTAAGATCTGACAGTTCTTAGTGTTCTTGATCTACAAAATTCAAATTCAACTCAGGTGAATTCTCGATCTTCTAACAATCAAAGATGTCTAAAGAAATAGTCTCAATTGGATCTGAAACGAAACCACCAACTCTCTTCTTGGGAGAATATCATCAATGGAGAATTAGAATGATTCAATTCTTGGATAACATAGATGAAGCCTTAATGCAATCTATCACAAATGGCCCACTAGAGGTATTTGTTGAGATTCCAGCAGTTCCCAGAACTGAATCCACCCCTGAAATCCCTGCATCAAGAATCAAGAAGAGTCCTGGAATGTATAATCCAGCTAAAAAGGCTCAAATGAAAGTTGATAGAAGAGCATTAACTTTACTCACCATGGCAATTCCCAATGAGATATTCAATAGGGTTGATAGTTTAACTTCAGCAAAAGCCATGTGGGATGAAGTAGAAGCTCAGATGCAAGGAAGTACAAAGGCTCAAGCACAGAGATTAAATATATGTGTAGGAACATATGAAAATTTCAGATACAAAGAAAATGAATCTATCATTGATACATATCATAGATTCAATAACATTCTGAATGATCTAAGAAGAAATGGTGTTCAGAAATCAAATTCTGAGATAAACAACAAATTTCTGAACAATCTGGGAAATGAATGGTCAAGTTTTTCAGATAATATGGTAACTAGGAACTTGTCTAGAAAGACAATTCATGATGTCTATGGCATCTTGTTCCAACAAGAGGACAAGATCAAAGTTAGACAATATGAAAAAAAGAAGACACAAGAAACAGTTGCCCTTCTGAGCAAGAACTACAATAATTCTTTGACCATTGCTACCAAGAAAGTTTGTGAGATCCCAGAGATAACAGTGTGTGATGGGGATGAATCAGATGAAGAGCTTAAAAGGATTTCTGATAATATTGCTTTCATGACAAGGCAATTCAAACAAAGATACAATCAAAAATATCAGAATAAACCTAGATCTGAAGTTGGACCTAAGAAAGGTCAAGAGGCTGGTCAATCTGAAACATCTGAACCAGCAAGATGTTTCAACTGTGGAAAGCCTGGACATTATGCAAGACAATGCAAGATGCCAAAAGTCAAGAATTCAGGTTATTATGAGAAGAAGCATCTATTAGCAAAGAAAAAGTAGCTTAATCCTGCTCTAGTGACCAAGTATGAAGAAGACTGGTTAAACTGGAGTGATGGAGATGATGATGAAGAAGTTGCTCACTCTGCAACAAATTGCTACATGTGTCAAATGGATCTAGAAAAGGACAAACAAGACACTGAGGTATTTTCTTCATCTTCTGAACAAAATTCTGAACATAATTCTGAAATTAATACTAAAGATTCAGAAATGACAAATCAATTTCAAAATATGTTTTCTGAATTTGAAACACTCAGAAACAGAATTAAAGGTGAAAGAATTTTGGTCAATCAATTCAGAGCTGAAAGTCAAATATATAAAGAAAATTGTGAAGCAGCTGAACAGATTCTTGAAAAAGTTTCTGAAGAAAAACTTGTTTTAAAAGAAAAAATGGATAGTTTACAAAAAGAAGTTATAAATGAAAAATCTGAAAAGGAAATTCTAAATGTTAAGATGAATTTTCTGAATCAAGAGAGACTTGATCTTTATAAAAAGATTAAGGAATTGGAAGATTTAAATTTTAAAAGAAGACAAACTGAACAAAGTCTGAATATTTTAACTAGTCAGGCTCAGAACTCAAAATTTTACAATATAAAAGCAGGTTTAGGATATAATGACAGTCAAATTTTAAAAAAGGCACCTGTAAACTTGTATGATTATTCTAAAATGAAAATTTTCAATGAATCAAATACTGGCATCATTTCCAAACCTGTAAACTATTCTTTGCCTGAGAGAATTCCTTTTATAAAATCAGAGATTTTGTTTTCAGAAGAAACACCTCTTAAAACTGGTGAACCAGAAATTATCTCTGACACAGAAGAAATGAATATAATTTCAAATATTTGTAAATCTTCTGAATCAAATATTATTTCTGAAGAAAAATAAGAAGTAATTGTTAAGTCTGAAATTGTTTCTGAAGTTACTTCTGGAATAACTTCTGAATCCAATTGTGAAAACATTTCAAAAGATACTTCTGATAATAAATCAGAACATGAAGAAAAATATGATGAATTCTCAGATATTGAATCTTTAGAAGATATTGATGAGAATCCCAATATATTTTTTGATAATTCTGATAATGAGTCTACAACAACAAAAAATTCAAATATTTTTGCAACAAGTATGACTCATAATAAATTTTCAGATCTAATAAATGCTTCTGATTCAGAAGATGATGATGATCAAATGGTGCAAGTCATTGACAAAAATGGCTATTTGGTTTATAAATCTCAATCATGTATGACTGAAGGAGAAAAATTAAAATCTGAAGTTTCAAAGATACCTTCAGAATTGTTTGATCATGTGTTTTTAAAACCAATATCGTAATTCGTATTTTACTCCAACTAATACAAACATATCATCAAATTCAACACCATGTTCAGTAACATCTTCTGACTTTAACACCAGAGTTAAAAATTTTGAACAAGGACAATCCTCAAATTCTCTCTCTGAAAAGCTTGGAGAAAACTTCTGAAAATGCTCAGAATATTGGTGAAACATCTAATAGAGTTTCTGAAGCAATAGAAGATATCTTGTTTCCAGAACATGAAGGTCAAGAGGAAATTGTTCACTCTTCTGAAGATACAGTAGAGGAAGGGTATGAAACAGAAAAGATATTTTTTGATTCTGAAGGAAACATAAGCTCAGATAACACATATATAATTCCAGACTCTAATGAAGAAATGCTAAGGGAATACCTTGCTTTTGAAGATGTTATTGGAGAACCAAGTGATCTTTCTGATGTGATCATGTTTGAAGAGGATGTTATTGATGTAAATATGGGAGAAAGCTCAGAAGAAACAAAAGCCTTAGTAATTTGGAAGCCTCAAAAACTTCTGAGTGAAGAATTCAGAAGTGCTTCTGAACGGTTATGGAAAATTCTGAATCAGTTCTGTTGGGTACATATTTTTTTTAATAAACCAAGAAGTCTGGAGTTTAGACTTTTGGATAACAGATTTTGTATATTCAGAAATTTTCTTGATCAACCAGATGAAGTTGTTGAACTTGAAGTTGATCTAGAACATATGGAAGGAACTGATTGCAGATGAAATTTTAATGATCTACTCTGGAAGATTTGAAGTAAGAGTCAGACCTTGCATTTTGATTCCAAAGATTGATATTCCTCTTCATGATGAGCCCATTTTAGATCAAGTTTATGAAAAAGAAGATATATTTGGTTTTGGAGGAACAAGTTTGGAATTTCCTGAAGAAACTTATCTCTACATGTACAGAAAAAGTATGAAGTTTGCAACTCTGGAAGACTTTGTTAATGATGAATGGTCTGAAGATAAAATACTTCAAGTCAGAAATTTTAATCAGAAGTATGGAGTTCAGAATCTAAATGATTCAACTCTCATAAAGAAGATCAGATGTTTTTCTAAATCTGTTGTAGATGATTTGTTAATATATAGAATTGGAGCTGAAAGGAGAAATGGATCCTTATGTGAGTTTACTCAATATGACATATACAAGTTAAGACTGCAGGACAAATTGACAGTTCTTTCTTTCTGTGTTGCAAAGAATGAAGCAGAACTTGTTTATGAAGTCAGAAGAGTTCTGGGAATCTATATAAGAAACATTATAAAGCATGATTTTCAACTAGCTCTGGAATTTGGTTTATCAAAGGTGAATTTGTTGGAACCTGTAAATCTTGAAAATTCAGCAATAGCTAGGGTGTTTACTTGTCCAGACATTGGATTCAGATATACAGTGAATGGAAATAAAACCTTTCTGGCCTCAGATATTCCAAAATACTCCAACTCAACACTGAATTGGTTTCTTGAATATTCAAATGATTATGTTGGAGAATCAGACATTAAAGAAGAAATTGCTTATCTGATAAAAGAAAGAATCGCTTCAGAGAGAATGTAAAAAGAAGTTATCTTGCTGGTCATAAAAGAGAAAACAAAACCAGAGGAGCTGATTATCTACTAAGTGGTGCTTATGATTTTCAAATTCACTCAAAGAAGCAAGACATGGAGGAAATTCTGAAGTTTTCTCTGAATATGGAATCTTCTGAACTCAGTCAAAAAGAAAAAGAGAAAGGTAAAGAAATTATTGCTGAAGCTATATCTGAAGAGCTGGTTCCTGTAAAACAAGTATCTGAAGAGGAACATCTTCAAGAACAAAGGGATTGAAGAAAATGCCTTAACCATGTTCCTTGAATATTTTCATACAGAAATATTTATGGAGTATGAAAAAAATTTAACTATATTGATTGCTGGATTCATAAATCTTTTGGTTGGAAACAATGGTATTCAGATATCATTAGAAAGTTAAGAATTCCAATCAATGAAGCCAGAAAGGAGAGCCCAGTGATCAAAGTAATTAATGCTGACTTGAAAACAAAGCAAAATTACAAGTATGCATTCTTTACTGTTGAAAGACAAAATGGTGAAGTTTCTACCTTCTCTGAAGCTGATTTTCAGAATATATATCTCAGAAATCTAATCAGAGTTTACAGAAGTCTTTATCCCTTCCATGACTCAATCACCAAGTTCAAAAAATCATTTCCAGTGCTTAGAGATGGATTATACAGAGAATTTATATGGGCTGCAAAGACTGATTTCCAAGTTGCTTATGTTCTAAACAAGAAACAAGTACACTTAAGCAAACCAAATCTGAGTCTACCAGATATTCAGAATTTGAAGAAAAGCACTTTAGTAATTCATCGTTTGTCTTTGTTTGTAAATGCTTTCAGGAACTATTATTTGTGAGATTTGAAGAACTCCACAAATGTTGCAATGGAACTCTCATGGCAATCAGAGATCGTTTGGTAAAAAGACAGAATAGAAGACCAAAGAATCTGAGCAATGAAGATTGGGAGAAGCACAAGAAACTTGCAAAAGAAATGGTTAGAGTTGCTGAATCCTTACTTGAATACAGAAGACTAATTCTGAAGGATGTAAGAGAAATTCTGAATTTCTGGAAGTACGATCTGAACTTTTGACAGAGATATCATAATAGCTTCAAAAGGCATTGGGTTCTTAAAAGATAAAAAGATCTGAAGAAGTTCTGAAGACACTTCTAAAGAGGTTCTGAAGATACATCTGAAGAAGATCTGAAGGAGTTCAGAACCCATTCTGAACTTGTCTGTTATGAATGCTTTGTTACTTTAGTCTTTCTATTGTATGTATAAATAGATAGTTAGTTAGATTGTTAGAACTAATGTTTTCAAAAACCTTGTAAAGATATATTATGTAATACAGTACATTCAATCAGTACATATTACATTTGGCTATTATCATTCCTGTCATAATCTTTTCATATATTGATATCTTGATTGTTTGGGTCCTAACAGTCGGTCCACTATAACCTATATATTATCGTGCCCCTTTCCGGTCCTGGGTAGCTTGGTTACGAAATCCATGGCTATTTGCTCCCATTTCCATTGTGGTATTTCAGGCTGTTGAAGTAAACCGGATGGTTTCTGATGTTCGGCCTTTACCTTAGCACAAGTCAGGCACTTGCTTACGAATACAGCAATATCTTTCTTCATTCCTGGCCACCAATATTACTCCCTCAAATCCTTATACATTTTATCTGCTCCTGGGTGAATCGAATATCTGGATCGATGGGCTTTGTCCAAAATGGTTGATCGTAGATCACCAACTATCGGTACCCATACTTTATTCTTAATGTAATGTACCCCATCTGTTTGCATTTCAAATTCCTTCTCTAGGTGCTGCAAGGTTTCATTCTTCAACTTCTCTTTTTTCAAAGCTTCTCTTTCTGCTTCCAGAATTTGAGTTTTTAGAGTTGTCTGAACCATGATTCCCATAGCACGTGCTCTTGTTGGTTTTACTCTTTCCTTTCGGCTTAACGCGTCGACTACTACATTAGCTTTGCCTGGATGGTACTTTATTTCACAATCGTAGTCACTAAGTAGTTCAACCCATCTTCTTTGCCTCATGTTTAACATTTTCTGGTCAAGAATATGTTGAAGGCTCTTGTGATCTGTGAAAATAGTACACTTAGTACCGTAGAGATAATGTCTCTAGATCTTGACTGCGAACACCACCACTCCTAGCTCCAAATCATGAGTAGTGTAATTTTTCTCGTGAATCTTCAGTTGTCTTGATGCGTATGCAATAACGTTGTCTTATTGGATTAACACGCATCCCATTCCCTAGTATGAAGCATCACAGTAGACTAGGAAGTTATCCACTCCTTCGGGTAGAGCTAGAATCGGTGCGTTGCATAACTTGTGTTTGAGTGTCTGGAAGGCTTCTTCTTGTTTTTCTCCCCAAATAAACTTTTTATCTTTTTGGGTTAGAGTTGTTAGTGGTTGCGCGATCTTAGAGAAATTTTCGATGAATCGCCGATAATAACCTGCCAATCCCAGAAATTGGCGGATTTCCGTTGGTGTCTTTGGGGCTTCCCATTTCTTAATGGCCTCAATCTTAGCTGGATCAACTTGATTCCCTTCTCATTCACCACATGGCCAAGAAAGTGCACTTCACGAATCCAAAATTCGCATTTAGAGAATTTGGCGTACAACTTTTTGTTTCTGAGCAATTCCAATATCAGCTTTAAATGTTGCTCGTGCTCCTTCTTATCTCGCGAATAAATAAGTATGTCATCTATAAACACGATCATGAACTTGTCTAGATACGGTCGACATACTCTATTCATCAAATCCATGAAAACTGCTGGTGCGTTTGTTAGACCAAACGGCATAACTAGTAACTCATAATGACCGTATCGAGTCCTAAAGGCCGTCTTGGGAATATCCTCTTCTCGCACTCTCATTTGATGATACCCAGACCTAAGATCAATTTTCGAGAAGTACGTCGCACCTTGAAGTTGGTCAAACAGATCATCAATCCGGGGAAGGGGGTATCGGTTCTTAATAGTCAACTTGTTGAGTTCCTTGTAATCAATACACATTAAAAAATATCCATCCTTCTTCTTAACAAATAAAATTGGGGCTCCCCAAGGTGAAGAGCTAGGTCTGATGAATCCTTTGTCGAGTAATTCCTGAAGTTGTTCCGACAGCTCTTGCATCTCTGATGGTGCTAACCGATATGGTGCTTTCGCCACTGGCGCGGCTCTAGGAATTAATTCTATGTGGAACTCCACTTGTCTTGGTGGGGGTATTCCAGGCAATTCGTCCGGGAATACTTCAGGAAATTCCGAACTATAGGAATATCTTGAATGCGTTTTTCTTCAGCCTTCTTATCCATGATGTGAGCTAGAAAAACAATGTAGTCCTTTCTCAAATACTTTCGCATCTTCATACACGTCACTATTTTAATACCCCTCCTGGGTTTCTCTTCGTGTACTTCGAGTTTTCCCCCTTCGGGTAACGGAATTCGAACGATCTTTTCGGAGCAACAAATTTCGGCTCGGTTTTTGGATAACCAATCCATGCCCACAACTATGTCAAAACTTCCTAGTTTAATCGGGATTAAATCTATACGGAAATCCCTACTAGCCAAGTTTATAGTGCAGTTCATTATTACATCATTGACCCTACATTATTGACCGTTGGCATATTTAATTACGTATGATTCTTTCAACTTTTGAGGCCTCGGATTTATCTTTGGTCTAAAATCTAATGACACAAAACTCCTATTTGCTCCATAATCAAATAGTATAGATGCATCATGATTATTCAAGAGAAACATACCTGTAACGACATCTGGATTCTGCCTTGCTTCTTCAGTTCCAATCTCGAACACCCGACCCCTTGCAGGTCCTCCTTGATTTCCTTGGTTTGTTGGTTGCGCTTGCCTGGTATCTGGCCTCCAATTCCTTTTTGGACATTTAGGGTGCGTTTGGTATATGGGACAGGATAAGATAGGACGGGACAGAATTGTGTGTCCCACGTTTGGTGTAACATAGGACAGGACAGGAATTCACTGTCCCATGTTTGGGGCGACATGGGATGGGATAGGACTGGGACAATGTGTAACACCCCGCCTTACCACGACACAATATTGTCCGCTTTGGCCTAAGCCGCACGGATTTGTTTCTGGCGATCTGGCGAGGACTTCCCAGGGGGTCACCCATCCTGGTACTACTCCCACCCAAGCACGCTTAACCACAGAGTTCCAAGAACCTGCCTTGCGTGTGGCCCCAAATCGCGTTGTGTTTAGGAAGCCCAAGGTTTACTTATGAACTCAGCATCACTCCTATCCACGGCCGATATGGGATCTGCCTAAGGTGTTACAAACACCCCCCCTTATGGACTCATCATCCTCGATGAGGTTTGCCCCACATCCCGAACGGCACTGGAGCGACTCAGATACCACTTGTAACACCCCGTCTTATCACGACACAATATTTTTCGCTTTGGCCTAAGCCAAACGGATTTGTTTCTAGCGACCTGGCGAGGACTTCCCAGGGGGTCACCCATCCTGGTACTACTCCCACCCAAGCACGCTTAACCACAGAGTTCCGAGAACCTGTCTTGCGTGTGACCCTAAAACGCGTTGTGTTTAGGAAGGCCAAGGTTTACTTATGAACCCAGCATCACTCCTATCTACGACCGATATGGGATCTGCCTAAGGTGTTACACAATGTGGGACAGAGTGGGCCAATGGTCAACACCACTAGCTACGACCGCCAATACCACCGGTAGCCAAAGTCGGCCACCAACCACCATCATCTATTGCAACTACCTCCACCATTGGCCACCTCCACCTTCTTTTTTAGAACAACAACCTCCTCCACTACCTCCACAACCACAGTCGGCCACCAACCACCACCGTTCATCGCTGCCACTACCACCGTGGCCACCTCACCTCCACCATAACCACCACCACCACCGCCGACCACCACCACTGTGGGCCATCTCACCTCCACCATAACCACCACCACCACTATCATCTTAAGTCATCTATAATCAACATCAACCACTGATCACCACCGCCCATCGCCGCCACTAATACTACCATCAGAATGAAGCATAATTTCTTATTTGTGTGAATCGCGTTTTTCAAACTATCATCGGTTATAACAAAATTGTCATTCATTTTTTTTTACTAATATGTATGTATGTAAGTATGTATGTGTGTGTATTTATATATATATATATATATATATATATATATGCAAGTTGAGTAAAAATGCTTATAAATTAAATTATTTAATTTTTTGTTTTTTTGTGTAAATATAACTATTATATAATATATAAAATCGTCAAATAACTTATGTGACAACTTGTCTAGTTCCATACAGTCCTGTCCTATCCTAGGTGTACCAAACACATTCTTGAATTGTCCAGTCCAGTCCAGATCTGTCCCGCCCTATTGTCCTATCCTGTCCAGTTCTGTCCCGTCCCGTCCTGTCCAATCATGTTTGCGTACCAAACGCTACCTTATTCCTGAAGTGATCCGGGCTACCACATTCATAACACACCTGCTTCTCACCAATCCTGCAATCCTTTGCAATATGGCCTTTCCGGTTGCACTTGAGACAAGTAATCCATTTCCCTTGATGATAACTATTACGTTTATCACACTTTGGGTACGCCCCTTTTCCTTTCCCTGTTGTCGATGTCTGGATTCTGTAATTTCCCGACGTTCTTTGCTCCTTTCCTGACCTCTTCCCAAACTGTCTTCTTGCTGGTTCATCCACCTTCCTCTTTCCCAATGCCTTGTTGGTTGCAAACGTTCCGGTACGGTTCGCATTGTTGGTGACTCGTGTTGCTAAGTTTACTGCTGCTTAAAGTGTCTTCGGATCAGCTGAAGTAACATCCCCTCTAATTTCCGGGGACAGACCTCATACATATCGGTCAACTCTATTCTCCTCAGGTTCACTAAATGTGGTACTAGTTTGGCTAACTCATGGAAACGGGCAGTGTAAGTATCAACGTCGTTTCCTTTCATTTCATGGTTCCATAACTCTGCTTCTAATTTCTGAATTTTACTTCTCGGACAATACTCATCCTTAAGCATTTTCTTGAATTCATCCCATGTGAGTCTATTAACTGCCTCCCGGCCTCAAATTTGGACCTGGGTGTTCCACCATGTCAAGGCTCGTCCTTGAAGAAGACAAGTAGCAAATTATACCTTGTTTCTCTTGGTACATTTACTAATGTGGAGAACTGACTCCATACCCTCTAGCCAAGTTATAAGTCCAACAACTCCTTCCGTTGCATGGAACTCTTTTGGATTACAACTCCTAAAAGATTTGTACGTACACTCTCTTTCTTTAGATCTCCGGTTGTTTCCTTGATTAGTGTTTAAGCCTGCCGCTACCTGGCTAACAATATTCGGTAGTGCTGCCATAAGTTGTTCTGATACTAACCTTGCGACTTCGGGATTTTGTCTCCTTGGAGGCATTGTTCTAAAACACCATTTCAAATGGAGTCTTGGTCAGATTCTAATACCATGGTCACATATAGTCTACATACTAAGTTATATGTATCTTATAACATTCATTCAACAATAATCAAATAAACTCATACAGGAATAATCATGCGGTAAATAATTATCATGCATAACTCCATAATAAACCATAACAATTTAACATAAAAATTCAAAATACAATCCCAACAAGACAATAAAGTGTTTAAACTTAACATCTAGGCTACAAGCCTCAAAAAGTAACTGTTGTCATTCAAAAGATTCTTAAAAATGGAAGTCTCCTAATGCATCAATACCCAAATCAAGACTCCTAGCATCACCATCAACACTCCTAATGCCCAAGCCAAACATGTGTACAGCCTCCTAATCGCCCTCCTAGACTCAGAGGTAACCTCCATGATCCTATCAGTAATCTCATCCTGCATGTATAGGGCTGTAAAAGTGTCGTCTATGGACTGCTGAAAATGGTCCAACCTCAGCCGATGAGTATGTACTTCGTTGGCCATACCCGAGACCCAGTAATTCTCAGCTGCGGTCATTCCTTGAGGCCGGGGCTCCGGTACTCCAACAGCGGGTGGAGGAGGAGTCACACTTCGCGACCTGGATCGCGATTGGGATGGTTCTTCCGAAGGTACGAAAGGAACCGTGAAAGTCACTCTTCTGACAGGGAGAACGCGCTTTCGAGCGGTTCTAATTGTCCTTGGTCCTCGAGATGTACTCTCGCCAGTAGGTGAAGGTACAAACATAGTAGGGAGTGATCGAGCAGAGGAATCGGCAGTATCATCGTCATGACTGTGCTCGGAAGGGTCGTATTCTTCATGGGTCGGGTCAGTCCTCCTAACTCGACCAGTGATATAACCAGACTCATCTGGGGAATTTTCGAACGATGACATGATACTGCGAAAATAAAAAAAATAAAAGGAAAATTTTTATAAACGTCAGAAACATCTTATAATACTCATGCGAACTCAAGCTATTTTTCGATTTGAAATAAGAAGTTTTCCGATCTATGCAAATTTTTAGTATAACTAGTCCAAGTCCCTTCTTATTCATACCATATTTAGACATAGATGATCAGGCTTTGCCTAATTTTAATATGCTAGAACGATGCTTATTGTAGTTATACTAGTAGTAGGTTTTTAAATTTTTAAGTTCATCTAAGAAATAAAATTTTGGTTATAGTGCATGGTTTTTGTTAGAAAACCGGTGTTCTATATAACCTAAGGCTCTGATACCAAGTCTGTCACACCCCGCAAAAGCGGAAACATGAGGTACAACAGTTCAAAGTTTCACAGCAATAGGAATATATAAATAACTAGAACGTCAAGTTTAAAGTTTAATAGTTTACAACTTGACTACTTTGTCTAAAATAAGCAAATTACAACAAAATTTAACATAAACAAAATTTTGATTGGTGTTCCACAAAAACATACAAAACTTGATCGGTTACCTTCTAGTTTCCTGTAAAGCATGATAAAACAAAGTGTCAACTACAAAGAGTTGGTGAGTTCACAGGTTTTCACATGCACAAAACATTTCATATGCAAGGTATATAAAAATATAGCGAATCAAATGATCGCATCAACTTTAATGTTTTAAAGTTTTATGAGCAAAAATACATATTATGATTACACATGATATTAAAGTATTGAGCCACTACTAAGCCTATTCGACATTCTACGCCCTACGAACTACCTCAGCTGTGGACCTAAAGTCCACATGTGTAGAGCATTCTTAATTGATAAAGTGCACCCCTACTTGCCAGTTAGGTGGGTATGTCAACAAAATAGCGTTATCCTCAAATATCTTCGGCTTATTTAAAGTTAAATAGAAGTGTACCACGGGGACTTTACATAACTCAACATATCATTTTGTGTAATATAAAGTTGCTCATCACAATGATTTATATACTTTTCGTTAATCAATATAAATCAATTCAATTTCCATTAAAACAACATGCTTTACACCTCAAAACGTATAAACATTTAAAAAGAGGGGCCGTGAATACTCACCTTATAGCAAAGCTTCCAAAAGAAAATACCCGAGATGTCCGCTCGATGACCTAACGCTTACCTAACAAAGCAACGTACCCAAATTAACACTTATATGTCTAATGGTTACTATAAGAGTGCTTCTAAGTCCTTATATGTCCAACTTGGTCTACTATTGTCCCATTATACATAATACTCATATGCTCTTTAAAGAAATAATTTATACCGAAAATGTAATGTATAGTCTTTTAAGTGATCCTAATTTATGAAATCAAATAGTTTCCAAAATTTCATTTCCTGACAGAAACTATAAGTCCCAAAGATGATCAGTTTAATGTAACATCCAAAATAATAAAATTTCCCATCTTTTTGTATGTGATGCATTACTGAGTTAAGGTCATTGTGACCAAATTTCATGCATTTTAGACATATGAAAAGGTTCAAATAATTTATATCAAACAGTGTGTCACAGAAAGCAAGGCAGATTACAGACTTTTAGTAAAACAATCATTTGAAGAGTTATACTTAATATTTATCACAAATTTCAGTTGTATTATAAGAATAACACATAAAGGAAACTTTTGAAATAAGAATCACTCATTTTGGATGAGTTATGAAGGAGATATGGCACCACAAAGTTGCATGCACACTTCTGTCATTAGTTGACAGATTGCACACTTAACTTTAATAAATTGGTTAATGCCTCAAAACTTCATATTTTTGAATGAAACTGGATTCATATGAATCCGAACTCATAAAAGAAAACTCCAGAAGAAGAATTATGCATTATGGACAAATATTCAAAGAGGTATTAACATGCAAAGTAGGGTTTACCTACTGGTGGTTTCACAGTTTGCACACCTAAATTGTTTTAGGTGTTTGGAGGGTTAAAACTCCATATTTTCATGTGATTCCACTTGCAAACAGAAGATAACTCATAAAACTAACTCTCGAAAGAATTATCATCTTTTTTCATTGAGATTTGAAAGAGATATGGTCATTTGAACATGCATGCACAAATCTGTCAGCTTTGGACAGAATGCAGCCTCATTTTGTTTTGATTAATTAAAACCTCAAATCACCATATTTTTTAGTGAAACCGGTGGCATTTGAAAACTAACTCATTAAGTTAAATTCCAGAAGAAAAATCAAGTGATTTGGATTAATATTCTAAGAGTTATGCTCGTTCAAAGTAAGGTTTACTTACTATTGAACTTCCAAATGCACATTCATCTTGCTATGAGCATTTAGGGGGTCTAAACTCATTGTTTTTTAGTGAGACCATTTGGATTAGAACCCCAACTCACTAAATAAACTTTTAGAAGAATATTTATGATATATGAACATATTATTTGCAAGAAATGGACGATTTATGTACATGCATGAAATCTGTCAGCCCCAAAAATCACCATTGTTGTTCATAATCACATAAAATCATGTTTTTCACCTATTTTCTTGAGTTTTATTGTGTGGATCATAGATTACCACCATTGTATAAACATTTTTACATTTTTTGCTGTATAATCTCTCCACAAACTCAGAAATTTCGGATATTAAAAGAAGTAGCTAAAAATATGTAAGAAAAGTGGGTTTTTCACCCAAAATTTGCAAGAAAAGATGAGTAGAGTTGTTACCTTGTTACCTAAGAATTGAAGGAACCAAATTCACCTAATTAGAGAGAAAGAGCGAATGGAATATATCCCTTATATCAAACACTCATTCCTATCTATTGATAGAATGATCATCGTTGATTTGCATATCTGATTGGTTCCATCCATCCCTAATCGGTTGTAGCATAGAAAGAAGACCTGAACTCGCTAATGCTAATCCACAAAAAACAAGGCGAGAAATTCGATGAAAGGACATCTAAAGCTAATGTTATAAAGTAAAGGAAGTCCGAGAGAAGTGGTGATCAAAGAGACAGGCTAGAGATCTCTTTATCAAAATCTTTGGAACAAATGGTTGCCCTTGAAAATGGAACCATCTTCTTGACAAAATGGTCCAAACTAACTTTTTCATCCTTATCCCTCTAATCCAAGTTAGAAATCCTCATTCTTCTTCTTCGATTTTTAATCAAATTCCCCCAGCCAATCAACTCCAACAACCACCAAGACTCCAGCAGACGTATGTCCCTAGTAAGATCAAGAAAATTGAACAAATTACTATTCTCCTTTTTGTTCTGGGAAGTACCATTTGTAGGAAAAAGTTTCACCAAAAATTGAATTATAACAACAGTAGAGGGAAAACGAAAACAAACTCGAATATTGAGTCGAGGCCCATGTTGAACATGGTTTCCATAAAACCAATTCGACCTATACCAGTGCGTCGATTTCCCATGATACGACGACTCAAAAACAGAATCAATTTCTACCGGACTATTCACTTATGGCTGAAGTTGAGAACTTTTCTTTGATTGTAGTTCCTTTTCCTTCTCTTTGATGCCTCATTTCCTACTTGTATTACTTCTATCATTGTACATCTTTTTTCTCTTTTTACCTGTCAAACTCATGGTTAGAGTTCTCTATGTATATATGCATATAACATATATATAACATACGGAAAGGTTAAAGGCCATTATTATGGAACATAATTATCATTCATTGTAACGGAAGGATGTGGAAGGCCAAAGACCTTTTTCCTTATTTTCCATTCAATTTAAATTAATGTGTATTATTTTTCCAGCAATCCCCCACATGAATAAAAATTATCGTAAACATCTCAAAAAATGTTGTACTCAAGTTCAATGTCTAAATCCTGCAAAGATAGGTAGGTGTTAGCCTTTGAACCATCTCTTATGAAGTATATCTAGTCTACTAGGGAATAGTAGACACGATGTCTTTGAATTGTTCTACCTTTTGTGTAAACATTGACATACTTCACACAGGATTCTTCCTGACATAGTAAAGTCCTCATTGGTGTATTCATTATGGTCATGAACACTTGCCTGGTTTTGCAAGAATTGTTAGGAATTAGCCCTCATAATTCCCTTAGAAGCGACCCACTTCTTCTTATATAGGTGATCTAACTTTGATCATTAAAAGCCATATGCTTAACCTAATGCCAATTAATGTTTATCAATGGAATGGATAAGGGAAACCCTCCATAGTGATCTCATGTAATTCATACAATTAGGTTGTCCCATTGAACCTAGATCTTGGGATCTCCAATAAACTAGGCTGGGTTTACTTTGCACAAACTTTTCCATGGGCTTCAGTTCCATTCCCTTTAGGGTGCGTTTGGTACAGAGAATGGAATTGCAGAGAAATGGTTGTAGAGAATGGAATTGCAAAGAAAAGGAATTGGTCTGGAGAAAAGGAATTGACTCTACAACCAAGAAATGTAACAGAGAGTTCAACCATGAAATGTAACAGAGAATCATTTCTCTTGTTTGGTACGACAGAAAATTTAACAGCGAATTGTACTTTATTAAGCCAAAACAGACCCTATTGAGCCAAAACAACAGCTTAACCGAACCGACCATCACAACAACATACCAAAAAATCCTATTAAGCCAAAACAAACCATATTAAACCAAAGCAGACTCTATCAAGCCAAAACAGACCATATTAAACCAAAGCAGACTCTATTAAGCCAAACAGACCCTATTAAGCCAAAACAGACCCTATTAAGCCAAACAGACCCTATTAAGCCAAACAAACCCTATTAACCCAAAACATACCCTATTAAGCCAAAGCAGACCCTATTAAGCTAAAACATACCTATTAAGCCAAAACAGACCCTATTAAGCCAAAACAACAGCTTAACCAAACAGACCAGCACAAAAACATACCAAACAAACCCTATTAAGCCAAAATAGACCCTATTAAGCCAAACAGACCCTATTAAGCCAACATACCCTATTAAGCCAAAACAGTCCCTATTAAGCCAAACAGACCCTATTAAGCCAAACAGACCCTATTAAGCCAAAACATACCCTATTAAGCCAAATAGACCTTATTAAGCCAACACATACCCTATTAAGCCAAAACACACCCTATTTATCCAAAACAGTAGCTTAACCAAACAATCGAGCGTCAATTGAAATATTTCAATTCTCAAAGAGAAACCAAATTTTCAATTCTCCCATTTTCTTTTCATGTGGGAGGGAAATGAAAATAGAGAAAAGGAACTGGTTCTTTTGTCATTCCTTCTTTTCTTTAATGTCAACAAACAAGGGAATTGTTTCCAATCCCTTTCTCTACTACCAACTCTCTCTACCAAACACACCCTTACGACTTACTCAACAGCTCTCTATTTATCTCTATGGTTAGTGGATCCGCGATGTTATCCTTTGACTTATCTTAATCGACAAGGATAACCTAATTAAGTTGAGAGTACTAGCCAAATGGTTGACTTTGTACAGATTCAAGTTCTTCTTTGAACTTTTTAATAACTATGAGATCACACTCCATAGCTCACTACGTGTTTTAAGGATTTCCATATTATATTGGCCCTCCAAGTGTGATCACAAACCAACCGGTTGCTTAGAGTATTTGAAATCTGATATGAATCGCTAGCTCTTCATCATTCACAAGACATATAGAATAAGACAATCGTTGGCACAAGTTTGTCTTACACATCTCATGACTCGAATGGTTCTAGTATCTACTTAATATGCTTTGCATAAGCTGAGTATGATAAAGCTTGCATCAAGATTCTCATATCTCTTTTAAATCCTCAATAAGTAACATCGTTTTCTCCATCATCGATAGAATTGGTGGTTGTACCATAGTCTCAGCACAATGTCTTTAACATTTATCTTGCACTAATCAATATGATTAAACTATATCAAGTACACATGCATGTATCGGTGGATTCACAGTGACATTGGCCAAATTTAATTGTCAATGCACCATACATGAGGGTCCTTGTCACCACCAATGTATTCTTAAGGCACGTGTTTATGTATACTCTCTATAAGTGACAACCTTAGCCATCCAAATTTTAGGATCCTAGTTGTTCTTTTCACATTCCATACCCTTAGCTATCTTCAATGATAAGTATAACAACATAAAGTTAGGATGAAATTTTAAATCCAAACTCTATCATGGTTTTGTTAAACTTTTGATATCCTTGCATTAGAGCTTGATTGAGTCATACACTTCATAATACAAGTTTGCAACATTTTGCTTTATTTTCATCAACAATATCTACTGTTGTTTGATGAATTTGATCCAAATTTATTGGATTTGCATGAAACATTTGTTTTTAGCATGGAATCAGTAGCATTATTTGGCTGGATAGACAATTGAAACACAGTCAACTATCTTCATGTTGATCTTTATTTCTCTTGCAAGACACCCCCACATTTCAAGGTATTCGAACCTTTCCATATGGCCTGATTTTTTTTCTTGTGGGCATACTTTTAAGAGTTACAAGCCGATAACATGGCCTATTTCTCACTTCTTAACACCACAACATTTGAGCGTTATCAGTCTACTAACAAACATATGAATGAAATGCTACTTTGTGAATAAACATATTCACCACCATGGTCCTTTTATCATATGCTAAAATAGTGATCTACCTCTCATTTCTATAGAAAAAATTCTATAATGTTAACATTTGATTTGACTCAATCAGATACATTATGAAAATTTATTTACTCAGACACCTTCAATATCAATCAGTTTACATTATTAATTGGGATTACATATACTAAAACCCACTTTAATGTCAAATATAAAATTGGAGTTAAATCAATATTTCTCCCAATTTTGGTTACATTAAAATACGATATTATAACAAATTTATTTTTTAATGGTATAAAATAGAAAAGCTACTTTATTTTATTGCAAAACCAGAATTCCATCAACCACAAATCTAATGGAGTTTTTGTCTACACACATTTAATTTTGAGTATATATTATGCCCAAAAAACATTTGTCCCAATAATTAGAGCCCATATATATTGTAATCGCAATACTTGTTTTGGACAATAACCGTTATATTTTTTTTCATCTCAGATGCATCATCCGATTAACATGTCATGTTTCTGAATTCTATTTCACAATCAGAAAGTTTACTCAAATCTATATATATTGTTGTTGTCTCAACACGGTTGCAAAAATATATGATTTCTACTTCACAACCATACTATACACGGTTATCGTTATATATCAGTTAATTATGTTTGCAATCGTTCTTGCACCAAAAACAATACTAATCACGTCATTTTTTCCCTAATCCCAAGGACCTTGAGGGAAACACATCACCTACGATGAAAACAACTTATGCTTTTAATAACCATAACATTTCAGCAAGGAAACACATTTGTTTTTGTTAGATAAACATTGTTTTCGATTTTTTTTTCTAATTTGAACAACAAATCTAGTTTTTTCTTTTTTTCTTCTATTGTCTCTTAAACTTTTCTTTTCATACGATAGCAAAGGAGAAGGAAAAACAATCTCTTTGTTTTTGTTTTTGTTTTTGTTTTTGTTAAATAACTTTTATTTACGGTTGTTTTATACATCTCTGTATAGTATAGGGACCCTTCTGTAACTTGTATGTCTATATATTGAATGCAATATACACAACCCTAATCAAGAGTTTTCCACAATATTCAACATGGTATCGAGCCACACTAACGATACCACTTGAGTTTTTTTTCTTCCACCTTCAACAGTTTTCAAACATCTGATGGAAGATAAAAAATATATTACTATCTTTCCTTTATTCCAAGAAACACTAAAGGTGTACATCATATAAAAATATTACTTTAAGTTACTTACTCTACAAAGAGAACAACAGTATCTATGATGCACATATATATATATACAGAAATATATGTATATATTTCCTTTTATCTATTTGAAAACAACTATATATCAACAAGACTTAAGAGATACATAAACCAAACTTTTTTTTAACAATTGCAAGCAACCTATTGGTATTTCAGTTTTAAGCAAACAACGATGAAGTTTGCTCCCTTTTTATTTTTAAAGAATAGACGTGTATAGAAAAACAATTATAACAAAAGTCACTATTTGATTGGTGAAACAAATAACAAAAATCGGTTTTTAGATTGTAGGAAAAAGTTTCACCAAAAATTGAATTATAACTAAAGTAGAGGGAAAACGGAAACAAACCTGAATATTGAGTCAAGTCCCGTGTTGCACACGGTTTCTTTAAAACTGATTCGCCCCCTACCAGTGGGTCGATTTCCCAGGATACAACGACTCAAAAACACAATCCAGTTGTGCCGGACTTTTCACTTATGCCTGAACTTGAGAACTTCTCTTTGATTGTAGTTCCTTTTCCTTCTCTTTGATACCTTGTTTCCTACTTGTATTACTTCTATCATTGTACATCTTTCTTTCTTTTTTTACCTCTCAAACTCAAGGTTAGAGTTCTCTGTGTATATATATATATATAACATATTTATAACCTACGGTAAAGGTTAAAGGCCATCATTTTTTAGCCTAATTTCATTCATTGTAACGAAAGGATGTGGATGGTCAAAGACCTTTTTCCTTAGTTTCCATTCAATTTAAACTAATAATTATTAACTTTCCAACACCATTTTTAACACAATAAACCCCATTGTTCCCAAACAGTCGTCGATTAACATTAGGGCTCCAATCAATTCCTCTATAAACCACCATTTCATTACTGTTAAAACTACCATGCTGTTTCAAATCAAAATCCCTCCTACAAACTCTTATAGAATTTTGTGCATAGGATTAATACCAAACTAGAAATTGTGGAAGGGAACATTGAACTAATCGATTGCATTCGATTCCCAAATCTACTTCTTATTGTTCTGCTTTGAGACAACACTCTCCTGCAAATCATGAACCCCTTCCTTCTCAATACAACATCTTTTGATATCATCACAAACATAAATCACAAATCTGTACTGACTACTCCCACAATCCTTTCTTCTCTCCTTATAACCTTATATATGTTGATCTGAATCCACCTTTCATCATAAGAAATTAAATTTCTTTTAAAAGCACTCCTGTCAATCCACCGCTCATGGTGCAAACCAAAAATCAGTCTTCTTTTCCAATCACTATCAACTTCAATAAAGGTCAAATCCCAACCCTTTAACCTCAAATTATCCACTTTCCTAAATCTACTCTGTTAGTGCTGCCATCTTACAGCCTCAATAATAAACATTCTAATGTAATTTCTCCATTCTAAATATTTCAATATTAATTATATTATTAAAATATTTGATATATTTTATACCTTAAAATTTTCAAAAAATCAAAATGGATTTATAAAAATAATTGTAATTTTTAACAAACTTTTATCAAATTAAAAATTTCAATAGTTATTACATAATTGTTTAAACGTGTAATAATCAAATAATTAATATGAGTTTAAAAGTTTTGTTTGAACTATTTTACATAGGAATATGAGTTTAAAAGTTTTATATATTTGAACTATTTTACATAGGAATATGAGTTTAAAAGTTTTGTTTGATTAACTTTATACTACATTCACACTGAATATTTCCTTTCCTTATTCAGTCTGAATATGTCACGTGTCGCGCTTTTATTTGTCATCACATTCACAACCAAATTTGAGTTCTATTAACTTCAAATATTTTTAATAACGATAAATCTAACACACAATAACAGGAATCATATCAATGCATCTTCAAATGTCAAATATATTGAAAATGTTTCTCTCTACAAACTCTCTCTACAATATATGATATGGATATATGACAATGACAAATCTACATCTAAAGTACATTAGACATGGGTATTTATACCCCTACTCTATACAAAGAGTAAAATACAATTAAGCATAATATTGACTTTGTTGACTCACTATTTTGACTTTGTTAACTTCAAACTTTGACTTTATCGTCTTCAATATTGTAATCTCGGGTACAATATATTTATATCTAACAAGTTCGCATTTGAACATTCCTCTCTCTCTCTCTCTTTCTCTTTCTCTCTCTCTCTCTCTCTATATATATATATATATAGAGGACGGGGGACGTTCAAACGAGAACTTTTTGGGTTTAACGAAAAAACACGAGAATAACCCAATCATTAATGATTTTATGCTAACATGACGAACAAAATCATTAATGATCTCCCGCGACTTATCCCGCGGGTTCAAAGTCGCCTGTGTTCCTTGGACACCCGTTGACTCCGCGTTAGTGCAAAATCATATATTATTTTGTTTGTTCCTTTGTTTTTTTAAATATGTATCGTTCTTGTATGAACCCGCCGCTATAAATATATTTATCTATATAGAGGCTGGTTCAAATACAAACCAAGTGAAGGGTATAAACTCGTACAAACCAATATAAAAATAATTTTTTTCCATCAAATGCTATGTTTTAAGATGTTATATAACATATTTTTGTTTCATAATGTAAAAGTTTCACATGCATTTGTTTTCATAAGGTGAAAGTTTCACATATATTTGTTTCATAATGTTAAAG
The DNA here is from genome assembly GCA_036898165.1 of Silybum marianum. Taxonomy (NCBI): domain Eukaryota; kingdom Viridiplantae; phylum Streptophyta; class Magnoliopsida; order Asterales; family Asteraceae; genus Silybum; species Silybum marianum. The sequence continues at coordinate 2,858,712 of CM072539.1, forward strand.
TTTCACATATAAATTTTTTCACATGTAACTTTTTCAAGGTGAAACAAACATATGATATATAACATCTTAAAACATAGCATTTGATGAAAAAAAAATCATGAAAAATTTACTTTTATATTAGTTTATACGAGTTTGTGTTAGGACTTCAATTAATTGTGCCAAAATAAGGTAAGGATATGGTTAATTGTAAAAGGAAAGTTTATAATTTCTTAAACTCTTACCTTCCTTATATAGATTAGTCCTAGCAATATAAATAGGGTCCTTAGGGTCATTCATTAGGTGTGTGAATTGATAATGAGAGCTAATCAGAGAGAGCCGATATCTTATGTTTTATCTTGTAATCAACATCATATTCAAGTGAGATATCTGACTCCGGATCTTCATTATATGCTTATCTTCTTCGTGTTCTTTGCTTAAATCCTACGTACTTGATCATTATCTAGGATCCACAATTGGTATCAGAGCCTCACGATCTGAGTTTTGATCTGATTCTAATCAAGTTCGAAAAATCAAAGGTATTTATCTCGAATTTTGTTTCTGTCCAAACTTATCGATCCAAGCTTCCAAAGCTTGGATCGACAAGCCTTGTTTTATCACCCCATATATCTCGACATACAATTTAAAAAAAACATTTATCGCTCCTTCTATATCGACAAGTATTCTTAATTTCTTGTTTTATCGAATTCTTAAATCAAAATAATTACTTTAGTTTATTCTGCGGTACTTTTGCTTCTCTTTCACAAAATAAAACTCAGGAACGCTGACTCCTGCAGCTTTTCTGGTTTAAGAGGTCTCAAGTATACACCATAAACTTTAGTAATTATCTTTACTTTATTCTGAACTTAATGGAGACTCGGGAACTTACCTCTTCTCTTCCATAAAAAGACTTGGTCTTTTTTGTCGAGAACTCTTCGTTCTTGCTCTTCGATTTTTCAAAGTAAAAGATAAAACAGAATTTCGATAAAACTGATCATTCAAATTTTCGATTTTTATCGAGTCCTTAAGACCCGATAAGAATTCATGTCGATTTACGTTGTCTCGACATAAAATCTTGTCGATCCTCCTTCTCCCGATAAAAATTATTGTCGAGTTAGCTTAACCCGACATAAAATCTTATCGCGTCCTTTTCTATTGGCATTTTTTTGTCCATCGAGAAATTTTATTTTATTTAAAGAACTCTTGGAATTTTTTCAAAACTAGTTGATCGGTATCACTCTGTCAAGTACAACGACCACACGCGCAGCCATTGCCATCGGTTCGGACACATAATCCCCAATTCTTTTCCAAGGTGAATACTCATAGTGGAAGGATAGATTTCTAGACTTTATTGCACGCCATGATTACGCGGATTATATCTCAACTAAAGATCACCAATTATATCTCACAATATGAAGAATAGTTACACTCGTTTGTAAGTAATCTTCAACCGGAATGGCGTCGCTTTGCCAATTAAATCAATCACAACAAATTTCTGGCTGAACTCGATCATCACGAAGTGTACGAAACCCTACAACTAGACGAAGAGGAAGTACTTGAAGCTATGGGGGGAAAATAACAAGATCAAAAATCCTTCCGATCCAATCGCTCTAGTGGCAAAAGAAATATCGACTTTATCCTGAAGCGCACCATAAGAAGCCTTTTCTGAATTAGAGGACGAAGAGTTCGATTATGATCTGGAGGTTGCCCAATTCCAACAGCAATTGGTTCTACTCACAAAGGCATTTCAACAAAAGTTCTCTTGTCACTCAAATCCCAATCAACAACGTTATGCTTCGGGACTAAAGATTCATGAGAGTAAAGCAATGTTCGATCCAAAACCAAGGAGAGAAGAACAACGTCCGCCAATCAAACTGGAAGACAAATTCAAAGGCGAAATGAGTTTGTGCTACAACTGCAGAAAATCCGGCCACTATGCTCGTGAATGCAAAAAGCCAATAGTCAAAGACTCCAACTATTTTACTTACAAGTTGATGTTGGCTAAACAAAAGGAAGCCGGAAAAGTACTTATGGCGGAAGATGAACACTGGCTCAATCATGGTAACGAAGATGGTGATACGGAAAACGAGATCCAAGCACATTTCAGTTTGATGGCTTATTCCGACCCTTCCGATGATTCCACTTCCAACGCTTCGGACTACACACCCGAGGTAAGCCATTCTGACTATGATTGTTTTGTTTCTCAAATGCATGACTTGATGAGCCAATTGCAAGAATTACAATCTAAATTGAAAACCGAGAAACTTTTGGTTTGCAAATTAGAAGCACGTCTAGAAAATAATCACAACCAACTTCTAATTGTCACATCCGAACTTGCTACTTCTCAAAGTATTGCCCAAAACTTTCAAAAGGAGAAAACCAGCTTTCAAAATGAAAATTTGGTTTTAAAATAACAAATCTCGGATCTCACAAATCAACTTACCGAATCTAAACGTGAGACCGAAGAATTTTCATCAAAATATGAGTTTGTCACTATACAAAGACAAGATCTTTTAGAAAAACACAAGGATTTGGAACTCAAACTGTGGATCCTAGAATATGATCAAGTACGTATGATTTAATGTAAGAACATGAAGAACACAAGAATATGATGAAGATCCGAAGTCGGATATCTCACTTGTATATTTAATATTGATGGGAGTACAAATATAAGTTCGGCTCTCTCTAATGATAATCTCGCACACCTCAAAATAATGACCCTAAGACTCCTATTTATATGAAAGGGTTAAACAATATAAGGAAATAAAGGGAATGGCATTATACATTTTCCATATTTACAATAAAGCATATTTTCCTTATTTTGACACAAATAAACTAAACCCTAACAATCTCCCCCTTTGTGGCAAAATGAACCTTCATCTCTTCAGCTCGAACATGCCTTCAAATCTCTAAGGGTCTGTCGGTAGATAATGCGTTTGTCAATTAACTCTATCGCCTTAAGTTGTCTCTTCTTTTCTCTTCTTTGATCAGCACTAAATTTTGCAGATAGTCTGTTTCGTATCCCCCATAGTGTGCCATCAGAATAAGAAGCTCTTTCACCAATATTAGAACCCAGATATCAAAGATGAACAATGAATTATGTAAAGAACACATAATTTGGAGCATTTAAGTCGTATATAGTATTGATATTCAAAGATTACAGATATGTCAATTACAGTACAAGAACAAATCTGAACTTACATTATTTACAAAAGTTTAACTAACTTCTATTTATACACAAAACACAAAGACTAAAGTAACAGCAATAACATGACAGACAAAGTTCAGAAATGGTTCTGAACTGTCTTCAGAAATAGACTTCAGAAGTTATTCTGAGCTCCTTCAGAACTTCTTCAGAACTTTAGTCAAATCTTCAGAACTTCTGAAGTACATACTTCAAAAGTCTTTTGCCTTTAAGCTAAGTATTTTGAAGTTATTTTATGTGCTCTTTCAACCAAATCTCAAGAACCTCATTTCTCCGTTAGTTTTCATGTACACAACTCCATGTGCTGGTCGGGTCATCACTTGAGTAACTTTCATATTCTTTAGACCAGGGAGATCTTGATCAGGTTTTGGTAGATATACTTTCTTTTGCCTACTTTCGATTGCTCTTTGGAAATCATGAAGATAACTATATCGAAGCTCTTTTTGAATATGCCTTACAACTACTATTAAATCTCTTTGTTCATCCTCAGATCTTCTGGTTTTGTCTTTAAGCTCAGTGTACAAAGTTTCCATATCCGTCACATCAAGTCTAGTAAAGTCAGCTTCAGAGAAGCAGTAAACCTTTCCATCATATCTTCTGACTTTAAAAGTTGGAAACTTCAATTGATACGCTTTTTCCCATCCAATCTCCATAATGGCTACAATCCTGTGTTTTGAAATGTCTTCACTAGGATCTTTCGCTTTAGTCTTCAGTATGCTCAGGTACTCAGTTACATGAAGTGAATCCATTTCCATGATTAGATGTATACGAGACTGGTCCTCCGTTTTCTTTTTCTCCACAAAGATCTTTTGCATGGTCTCTTCTAGATACGGAGTTCTAACCTGTAGATTTATCCATTTACCGTTTGAAAGAATTCGTTCCCAACAAATTTGGTGAGCCTGCAGCGGTGTTTCGTTAATATTTCTTGGTAGAAACCTCTTTTCCGCATGCATTAGATTTACATAATCTTCTTCTATCAAAAAAGGTTCATATGGATCTCTAAACCAGTCCCTGATATAATCTCTCAAATTTTGAACATTTACTTCTTCTTCATTTTCCGGTTGAGATGATTGCGATCCACTCCCAATTTCAAAATCTATCGTGGGCTTTTCAACCATTGGTGGATTTACTTGTTGTTTTGTGGGAGGTGGAGCAGAGTCTTGTTGTCAAAAAAGTGGAGCTGTAGAAGATGGACCAGAAGTTGTAGCAGTAGATGGTCGGGTTTGAGCTTGATCTCTTGTAATCCGGCGGCGCGTCTCCCCCTCAGGGCGATTTGAACCAGAGGTCGGATCGTCCTGATCAGGTCGACGATGTTGAACAGACGCGGCGGGATGACAAGATTGTTTAATCTCAGTGCGATGGCACTAAGAATCTCGTCTAATGATTGCCTTTGTTTGGTCGCCATATCAAAAAGTTGTGACTCGAAATCAGCTTTGAACAAATCGAACTCATAGTGAGTGACACTGGGAATCTCAAGGTTGCGACGAAGAAGGCCCCTCAGTTTGTCCTTAGGTAAACCAGAAGCAGTAGCTTCAACAAGCAAATTGGCATACAACATTGACATGAGCTAATCGTTGTTATACTGATATCGTTGAGGTGATGGAGGACGGTTATGAGGATCTGGATTCAGATTGGGGTCTCGAGGTGGTGGAGGTGGTGGAGGTGAAGAGGGACTTGAGCTAGGACGAGAAGAGCTGACTTGATTTGGATCAGTGTGTTGGGAGCGAGCAGCTGCAATCACCTCTTAAACAAATTGTTGCATTTGAGCGTCCATACGAACTTCGTGAGCATTTAAGGAATCTTGAGCTCTTTTGTACTGTACATCAAGGTACGCTTGAGTCTCGAGATTGACAGTGAAAGTACGAGTGAAAGTACCTGAAATGGAAACACCGGGATCACTTAGATTGCCCGTTGACATCACAGTTGATTCAACTGTGTGACCTACGTTCAGCATTGGCAATGATGTAGCGCTGGTAGGATTTCCTTCCAATCCTCGTGGAATGTCCGGAATGGACATCACTATGGAAGTTCCGACTGGGCCACGAAGGCTCTCAGTGTGTATAGACGTGTGTTCCTTAGAGGGCTCTAGACTCGATGTGCTTACAAACGAAGGCGAAGTAGGTGAGATACTACTTCTGGTTTCAATAGCTATGCCTCCTAAAGAGAGGGAAGCTAGATGAGGAGCTAAACTGACAAGCATATCTGAAACCGTAGGCTGTTGTGAGGTTACGGAGTGGCTAGAAGGGGCGTGCATTTGCGTTTTCGGGCTGATAGCATCTTGTCCAATGTCGGAACCCAACGAATGAGTAACAACAACGGACTCAGTAACCTGGGTAGAGGTGACAGGTGTCTCACTCTCCGTAATATTTACCTCACCTTCACTCACTCGCACTTCAATATTTTCAACTAATTCGTCCTCCGTTCTCCTTATGCCTCCAAGTAACTGCTCAAGGAGAGGGTCAGATTGAGGTTCAGATAACTGTTCAAAATCAAAGGCGTCATCACTAGCATCCGAGGAGGATTCAGGAACTAAAGGCTGTCGGCCAATTCGGTAGGCAGCATCCTCCGTAACATCAATGCGTCGGCGTTTTCTATGTTGGAGGTCACCGGAAAGGGTTTCTTCGGTATTAGATTCAGATGATGGTTGATAAACTCTAATCTGGCTAACGCGAATCTTTAAACGGTGGGTGGATGGAGCGACGGATGGAACGGTTGGGGAAACGGTAGGAGGAATAGGGATTTGCTTATCAAATGCACCTCCCTCTTCAGTTCCCCTTACATCCGCTGTTCTCTCAACACCATGTACAGGATCCCCTTGATCCTGAACATGCTCTTCCAATCTAATACCCTCGCCCATTCTTTGATGTTCCTCACGGTTTGGCTCTTAGGCAGGCTATCACGGTTGTTGGGGAGCCGTTAAGCCGATACTCTCCCTATAAGCTATCACACTAGGTGCATATTGATCAGCGAGGGATAGTAACGCTTCAGGTAGAGGCATTGTGAAAGGAAAACGAGTGTTGCTAAGCTTCAAGTACTTTTGAACGTACGATGGTCCGAGTGGTGAGCCACCGTGTCTTGGAATTTTTGCACGTATATTCATTCTCCTATGGATGGCTATTTGAAAGAATCGTTGGAATGGAATAAAATCACGTGCTCAACGGTTTTCTTTATCGATGACAAAGGCAACAAGTCGTTCCAAATGAGTGACGCATAGTCGTAATGACGACTGCATATTAACCCGTGGAAGATGCGTAGGACGGCTGCGCTCGCCCGATCCTTTCCTGTATTGTTGGAACCTAGATCCCTTTCTTTACAATAAATCAATATATCGTACTAACAGAGTATGAGCAGAAGCAGTACAAATATATGATTAATATTGAAACATAGTAAGAACAGTAAGAACAATATGAAGATCAAATGAGAAATCGGATTGATAACCTGGAAATTGATTACAACATGTAGGAATGAATAGAGTTGATTTTCTCTCAGGTTCGTCTCTTTCTTTACAAAGAAAATTACTTCTATTTATACTGTTACAAATAGAAAAGTTAATGACCTAGCCAATTGTAAGATGACACGTCACTCGTACTTCCAACATAATTAGTATGCATGGGAAGTGTGACATGCCACGTCATCTAAAGTGCGTGTGGGACGGCAGTTGAGATCCAGAGGTTTTTCAAGGCTTTGAGCGTTTTTGATGAGCGACAGACCAGAAGATAAGCTTCTGGATCATCTTCTGATGCCAAATACTTAGCTATTCTGGTTCATACTTTCTATAAAGGTAACTCTAACAATCTCCCCCAAAGTATGAAATCCATAATGCAAAATTACAATACAAAAGATTAAGTTCATTCTTTTAAACATCATTAAACACTTGACAAGTACAAGGAATACAAAGATTAACTAGAATGGAGCATCTGGAAGCTCATTAAGAACACTATGAAATTGTCTAGTAATCTTCCTTAACATTTCAACATTGTCTAAGTGACGTTCCATCTCTATTGCCGCTACCCTTATATCTCTGATAGCATCATCTTTCTTCACAGCTATCCAACCTCTGATCATTTACAATGTATCATCTGAATATTTGAAGGCATCTCTGACACTGCAGAATCTTTTTCCTGTTGGCCTCAGAAAAATAACGCCTCTTTCTGGCTGGAGTACGATTTCACCAACTCTTTTAGTAGCCATCTCCTCAAGATCCTCATTTGGGGAAGAGATTGATAATCTATCTACTAATCTTTCCAAGCCAATTTGGAAATCTATTCGACTTCGAAGATTGACAAAAGCTTCATTTCTAGACAAAATTCTTAGATAGGATAAGTTATCATCTGCACTTCAATCTCGAACCCTCTTCATAAATTTGCCAAGAGAGATTAAGTCTGTAGGATTTAGATTTACAAGATCGTTATCAATGAAATTGCTTACCTGTCCGGTTTCTCTCACCACTCGGTACACAGTATATATACAATATTTGTTAGATCCCAAACAATCAAGAATGTAGAAAGATTAAAGAACAAGAACAAGAATTAGATCACTGAAGTTGTATGTTGTATGGATTACTCAACTATATTACAATGTGTGTATCTTTACAAGCTCTATCTATCAACGTTAGTTATAACAAACAATCAAACTATCTATTTATATACAATTAGAAAGACTAAAGTTACAGTACAAAAATAACAGACATGTTCAGTACTACTTCTGAACATCTTCAAAACTTCTTCAGAAGTGTCTTCAGAAACCTCTTCAGAACTTATTCAGAATCTTCAAAACTTCTGAAGTAGCCACTTCAGAAGTTATGCTTTAGGATTTCCTCCTTTTATCCTTAGACTTCTGAATCTTTCTATTCAGAACCTAGTCTTCTTTTGAAGCTACTTCTGATATCTAACAATTTCCACTTAGCTTCAAAAGTTTAAATCATATTTCCAGAAGTTCAGAATTTCTCTAACATCTTTAAGAATAAGTTTTCTGTACTCCAGAATAGATTCAATGATCCTTATCATTTCTTTTGCAAGTTTTCTGTATTTTTCCCATTCTTCATCACTAAGCTTCTTCTGTCTTTTGTTTTTCTTCTTCTCTAGTTTATCCCTTATAGTCATGAGAGTTCCATTACAGCACTTGTGGAATTCTTCAAATCTTACAAAGAGTAATCTATCAAAGCATTTGCAAACAAAACCTGGAGGTTGAACAATTAGAGTACTGCTTTTAAGATTTTCAATATTTGGTAAGCTTAGATTTGGAGCACTCATATGTACTTTCTGTTTGCTCATTACATAAGCCACTTGGAAATCTGTCTTGGCTGCCCAAATGAATTCTCTATACAAACCATCTCTAAGAACTGGGAAAGCTTTTCTGAACTTGGCAATAGAATCATGAAAAGGATATAAACTTCTGTAAACTCTTATCAAATCTCTGAGATAGACATTTTGAAAATCTGCTTGTGTTTATACACAAAACACAAAACACAAAGACTAAAGTAACAGCAATAACATGACAGACACAGTTCAGAAATGGTTTTGAACTGTCTTCAGAAATAGACTTCAGAAGTTATTCTGAGCTCCTACAGAACTTCTTCAGAACTTTAGTCAAATCTTCAGAACTTCTGAAGTACATACTTCAAAAGTCTTTTGCCTTTAAGCTAAGTATTTTGAAGTTATTTTATGTGCTCTTTCAACCAAATCTCAAGAACCTCATTTCTCCGTTAGTGTTCATGTACACAACTCCATGTGCTGGTCGGGTCATCACTTGAGTAACTTTCATATTCTTTAGACCAGGGAGATCTTGATCAGGTTTTGGTAGATATACTTTCTTTTGCCTACTTTCGATTGCTCTTTGGAAATCATGAAGATAATTGTATCGAAGCTCTTTTTGAATATGCCTCACAACTACTCTTAAATCTCTTTGTTCATCCTCAGATCTTCTAGTTTTGTCTTTAAGCTCAGTGTACAAAGTTTCCATATCCGTCACATCAAGTCTAGCAAGGTCAGCATCAGAGAAGCAATAAACCTTTCCATCATATCTTCTGACTTTAAAAGTTGGAAACTTCACTTGATACGCTTTTTCCCATCCAATCTCCATAATGGCTACAATCCTGTGTTTTGAAATGCCTTCATTAGGATCTTTCGCGTTAGTCTTCAGTATGCTCAGGTACTCAGTTACTTGAAGTGAATCCATTTCCATGATTAGATGTATACGAGACTGGTCCTCCGTTTTCTTTTTCTCCACAAAGATCTTTTGCATGGTCTCTTCTAGATACGGAGTTCTAACCTGTAGATTTATCCATTTACCGTTTGAAAGAATTCGTTCCCAACAAATTTTGTGAGCCTGCAGCGGTGTTTCATTAATATTTCTTGGTAGAAACCTCTTTTCCGCATGCATTAGATTTACATAATCTTCTTCTATCAAAAAAGGTTCATATGGATCTCTAAACCAGTTCCTGATAGAATCTCCCAAATTTTGAACATTTACTTCTTCTTCAATTTCCGGTTGAGCTGATTGCGATCCACTCCCAATTTCAAAATCTACCGTGGGCTTTTCAACCATTGGTGGATTTACTTGTTGTTGTGTGGGAGGTGGAGCAGAGTCTTGTTGTCAAGAAAGTGGGGCTGTAGAAGATGGACCAGAAGTTGTAGCAGCAGATGGTCGGGTTTGAGCTTGATCTCTTGTAATCCGGCGGCTTGTCTCCCCCTCAGGGCGATTTGGACCAGAGGTCGGATCGTCCTGATCTGGTCCACGATGTTGAACAGACGCGGCGGGACGACAAGATTGTTGAATCTCAATGCGAAGAGCAGTGATGGCACCAAGAATCTCGTCTAATGATTGCCTTTGTTTGGTCGCCATATCAAGAAGTTGTGACTCGATTTCAGCTTTGAACAAATCGAACTCATAGTGAGTGACACTGGGAATCTCAAGGTTGCGACGAAGAAGGCCCCTCAGTTCGTCCTTAGGTAAACCAGAAGCAGTAGCTTCAACAAGCAAATTGGCATACAACATTGACATGAGCTAATCGTTGTTATACTGATATCGTTGAGGTGATGGAGGACGGTTATGAGGATCTGGATTCAGATTGGGGTCTCGAGGTGCTGGAGGTGGTGGAGGTGAAGAGCGACTTGCGCTAGGACGAGAAGAGCTAGCTTGATTTGGATCATTATGTTGGAAGCGAGCAGCTGCAATCACCTCTTAAACAAATTCTTGCATTTGAGCGTTCATACGAACTTCGTGAGCATTTAAGGCATCTTGAGCTCTTTTGTACTGTACATCAAGGTAAGCTTAAGTCTCGGGATTAACTGTGAAAGTTCGAGTGAAAGTACCTGAAATGGAAACACCGGGATCACTTAGATTGCCCGTTGACATCATAGTTGATTCAACTGTGTGACCTACGTTCAGCATTGGCAATGATGTAGCGCTGGTAGGATTTCCTTCCAATCCTCGTGGAATGTCCGGAATGGACATCACTATGGAAGTTCCGACTGGGCCACGAAGGCTCTCACTGTGTATACACGTGTGTTCCGTAGAGGGCTCTAGACTCAATGTGCTTACAAATGAAGGCGAAGTAGGTGAGATACTACTTCTGGTTTCAATAGCTATGCCTCCCAAAGAGAGGGAAGCTAGATGAGGAGCTAAACTCACAAGCATATCAGAAACCGTAGGCTGTTGTGAGCTTAAGGAGTGGCTAGAAGGAGCGTGCATTTGCGTTTTCGGGCTGATAGCATCTTGTCCAATGTCGGAACCCAACGAATGAGTAACAACAACGGACTCAGTAACCTGGGTAGAGGTGACAGGTGTCTCACTCTCCATAATATTTACCTCACCTTCACTCACTCGCACTTCAATATTTTCAACTAATTCGTCCTCCGTTCTCCTTATGCCTCCAAGTAACTGCTCAAGGAGAGGGTCAGATTGAGGTTCAGATAACTGTTCAAAATCAAAGGCGTCATTACTAGCATCCGAGGAGGATTCAGGAACTAAAGGCTGTCGACCAATTCGGGGTAAGGTGGCATCCTCCGTAGCATCAATGCGTCGGCGTTTTCTATGTTGGAGGTCACCGGAAAGGGTTTCTTCGGTATTAGATTCGGATGATGGTTGATAAACTCTACTCCGGCTAACGCGAATCTTTAAACGGTGGGTGGATGGAGTGACGGATGGAACGGTTGGGGAAACGGTAGGAGGAATAGGGATTTGCTTATCAGATGCACCTCCCTCTGCAGTTCCCCTAACATCCGCTGTTCTCTCAACACCATGCAATGAGAATGTATATAACCCTATTCCGGTCTGGTCCGGTATGCGGGTGCTGTAGCGAAACTGATTGCAAAAGAAGGGAAATCGGCCACCCTGGCGCAGCTGGGCCATCCTGGACTTGAACCAGAGACCCAAATGTTTCCATTTTTGGAATGGAATATTTATGGAATCTCCATGAATAGGATCAAACCTTATTCCATGATCCTGAACCTGCTCTTCCAATCTAATACCCTCGCCCATTCTTTGATGTTCCTCACGGTTTGGCTCTTAGGTAAGTTGTCCCGTTTGTTGGGGAGCCATTAAGCCGATACTCTCCCTGTAAGCTATCACACTAGGTGCATATTGATCAGCGAGGGATAGTAAGGCTTCAAGTTGACGCATTGTGAAAGAAAAACGAGTGTTGCTCAGCTTCAAGTACTTTTGAACGTACGATGGTCCGAGGGTGAGCCACCGCGTCTTGGAATTTTCCGTGATTTCATTCTCCAATGGATGGCTATTTGAAAGAATCGTTGGAATGGAATAAAATCATGTGCTCAGCGGTTTTCTTTATCGACGGCAATGGCAACAAGTCGTTCCCAATGAGTGACGCATAGTCGTAATGACGACTGCATATTAACCCATGGAAGATGCGTAGGACGGCTGCGCTCGCCCGATCCTTTCCTGTATTGTTGGAACCTAGATCCCTTTCTTTACAATAAATCAATATATCGTACTAACAGAGTATGAGCAGAAGCACTACAAATATATGATTAATATTGAAACAAAGTAAGAACAGTAAGAACGATATGAAGATCAAATGAGAAATCGGATTGATAACCTGGAAATTGATTACAATATGTAGGAATGAATAGAGTTGATTTTTTCTCAGGTTCGTCTCTTTCTTTACAAAGAAAATTACTTCTATTTATACTGTTACAAATAGAAAAGTTAATGACCTAGCCAATTGTAAGATGACACGTCACTCGTACTTCAAACATAATTAGTTATGTATGGGAAGTGTGACATGCCACGTCATCTAAAGCGCGTGTGGGACTGCAATTGAGATCCAGAGGTTCTTCAAGGCTTTGGGCACTTTTAGTGAGCGACAGACCAGAAGATAAGCTTCTGGATCATCTTCTGATGCCAAATACTTAGCTATTCTGGGTCATACTTTATATAAGGATAACTCTAACAATCTCCCCCAAAGTATGAAATCCAGAATGCAAAATTACAGTACAAAAGATTAAGATCATTCTTTTAAACAGCATTAAACACTTGACATGTACAAGGAATACAAAGATTAACTAAAATGGAGCATCTGGAAGCTCATTAAGAACACTATGAAATTGTCTAGTAATCTTCCTTAACATTTCAACATTGTCTAAGTGACGTTCTATCTCTATTGCCCCTACCCTTATATCTCTGATAGCATCATCTTTCTTCACAGTTATCCCACCTCTGATCATTTGCAATGTATCATCTGAATATTTGAAGGCATCTCTGACTCTGCAGAATCTATTTCCTGTTGGCCTCAGAAAAATAACGCCTCTTTCTGGCTGGACTACGATTTACCAACTCTTTTAGTAGCCATCTCCTCAAGATCTTCATTTGGGGAAGAGATTGATAATCTATCTACTAATCTTTCCAAGCCAATTTGGAAATCTATTCGACTTCGAAGATTGACAAAAGCTTCATTGCTAGAAAAAATTCTTAGATAGGATAAGTTATCATCTGCACTTCTATCTCGAACCCTCTTCATAAATTTGCCAAGAGAGATTAAGTCTGTAGGATTTAGATTTACAAGATCGTTATCAATGAAATTGCTTACCTGTCCGGTTTCTCTCACCACTCGGTACACAGTATATACAATATTTGTTAGATCCCAAACAATCAAGATTGTAGAATGATTAAAGAACAAGAACAAGAATTAGATCACTGAAGTTGTATGTCGTATTGATTACTCAACTGTATTACAATGTGTGTATTTTTACAAGCTCTATCTATCAACGTTAGTTATAACAAACAATCAAACTATCTATTTATATACAATTAGAAAGACTACTTCTGAACATCTTCAGAACTTCTTCAGAAGTGTCTTCAGAAACCTCTTCTGAACTTATTCAGAATCTTCAAAACTTCTGAAGTAGCCACTTCAGAAGTTATGCTTTAGGATTTCCTCCTTCTATCCTCAGACTTCTGAATCTTTCTTTTCAGAACCTAGTCTTCTTTTGAAGCTACTTTTGATATCTACCAATCTCCCCCTTAGCTTCAAAAGTTTATATCATATTTCCATAAGTTCAGAATTTCTCTAACATCTTTAAGAATAAGCTATCTGTACTCTAGTATAGATTCAATGATCCTTATCATTTCTTTTGCCAGTTTTCTGTATTTTTCCCATTCTTCATCACTAAGCTTCTTCTGTCTTTTGTTTTTCTTCTTCTCCAGTTTATCCCTTATAATCATGAGAGTTCCATTACAGCACTTGTGGAATTCTTCAAATCTTACAAAGAGTAATCTATCAAAGCATTTGCAAACAAAACCTGGAGGCTGAACAATTAGAATACTGCTTTTAAGATTTTCAATATTTGGTAAGCTTAGATTTGGAGCACTCATATGTACTTTCTCTTTGCTCATTACATAAGCCACTTGGAAATCTGTCTTGGCAGCCCAAATGAATTCTATGTACAAACCATCTCTAAGAACTGGGAAAGCTTTTCTGAACTTGGCAATAGAATCATGAAAAGGATATAAACTTCTGTAAACTCTTATCAAATCTCTAAGATAGACATTTTGAAAATTTGCTTCTGTAAAAGTTGAGATCTCACCATCTTTTCTCTCAACAGTGAAGAAAGCATGCTTGTGACTGTTTTTCTGTTTTAGATCAGCTGTGATTACCTTCATTATTGGGCTCTCTTTTCTTACTTCACTTACAGAAAGTCTGATTTTTCTAATGATGTCTGAATACCATTGTTTCCATCCAAAAGATTTCTGAATCCAGCAGTCAATGTAATTGAACTTTTGTTCATATTCCATGAACATTTCAGGATGAAAATATTCAAGAAACATTGTCAAAGCATGTTCTTCTATTCATTGCTCTTGAATTGTTCAGATTCAGACTTCTGAGGAATAGGAACACCTTCATCTAGAGTGTTTTCAGAAACTTTTTCTTTTCCTTTTTCTGCTTCTTTGGCTTCTGAGATTTCCAACTTCTGAGAGAGCTTCTGAATTTCTTCAATGTCTTGTTTCTTAGTATGAATCTGAAAATCATAGACATTGCTCAGAAGATAATCAGCTCCTTTAATTTGGTTTATTCTTGTGTGCCCAGCCAAAGCACTCTTTCTTACATATTCTCTGAAAGATATCCTTTCCTTGATCAAGTATATTATTTCTTCTACAACATCAGAAGAAGGAAGATATTGTTCAGCATATTCTACTAACCACTTCAGAGTAGAAGTTGAGTACTTTGGTATGTCTGAAACTATAAATGTCTTTGACAGAAATGCTCCTATCCTATGAGCTTAATGCATTAAGTTGCTCAGAGAATCCTAATTTCATAAAGTCTGAAATCATCTCAGAAGATGATGGAATAGGATCAAATGAAGTTTTTCCAACAACTTCATCCTCCTTAGGTAGAAAATGGATACTTCTGATGTCTTCAACATAAATGCAGACTCTATAGCCAAAAAGATAGGAAGAAATATCATCTGCTTCTTCATCAACCTCTGCGTGAAACCACCATTGTTGTAGATAAGAGGTAGGGACCAAAAATTTCCTGGATAACAAAGCTCTTAGAGGATGTTTCTTCAGAATTTCAATCAGGATCATTTGATCTTCATTGAAATCAGTAGACTTGAGATTTAGAGCACAATTGTTCTTTTTTATTTCAAGGATCTTCTCTTCAGGGACATATAGTTTGGACAAATCAGGACCATCACTGCTTTTTGCACGAGATTGAGAGGCAGCAACACCAACATTTGATTCAGACGCCACATCTATAGGCTCGATTTGAGTTTCCCCAATTCAGAGGCCACTTCAGAACTTTCGAAATAAGTTCAGAACTTGATTTGGAATCCTTCAAAATCACAAAACTCATTTAAAACTACAAACTTCTGAAAAATGTAAAACATTTGAATAATTCAGAAGTACGTTTGAACAATATGAAAAATAGTTTATCTTCAGAATTTTGTTCAGATTCTTCAGATGTAGACAACAGAATGTGGTATCCACCATTTTAGATTTTGAATGTTATAGAGAAGTGGTAAATTCTTGAATTAGAGTTTTAACTCCCCCTTGAATCAAGAAACATTATGATTCTCCCCCTTAAACAATGCTTAGACATCAAAAATTGTTAGAAATAAAAGATAGAGAAATGAAAAAAAAAATTATAAGTATTAGAAAGCAATCAATTTGTTTATGAAAAATTATGCCTCTGAGTTAAAAAAAATAAAGTTCTGAAAGCTTAACTACAAAAACTCTGAAGATAAGATTTCTCAGAATTTGTAAGAAATAAACTCAGAACATAAAATTTTGAAGTTTGAATTGATGCTCAATACTTACACAGACACATTCATCATGCCTAATTTACTTACTAAAAAATTAAACCGTTTTTCATCAAGTGCTTTGGAAAATAAATCAGCTAGTTGATAATCAGTCTGAACAAAAAACATTTCAATATTACCTTTTTCAACATGATCTTTGATAAAATGATATCTGACATCAATGTGCTTAGTCTTTGAATGTTGAACTGGATTTGCAGAAATTGCTATTGCACTCTTTGAATCACAATAAAGAGGAATCTTTTTGAATGTGTAACCATAGTCCTTTAATCGTGCTTGCATCCAAATAACTTGTGAGCAACAAATTGCAGCAACAACATATTCAGCTTCTGCAGTAGAAGTTGAAACACAATTCTGCTTCTTTGAAGACCAACTCACAAGTCTATCACCTAAAAATTGACAGGAGTCAGATGTACTTTTTCTGTCTAGTTTGCAACCACCATGATCTGCATCTGTGAAGGCTGTAAGCTCAAAACCAGAATCTTTTGAATACCAAAGTCCCAATGAAGGAGAACCTTTGAGATATCTAAGGATTCTTTTAGCAGCAAGAAGATGAGATTCCTTAGGATTAGCTTGATATCTAGCACAAATACATGTAGCAAACATTATATCAGGTCTACTAGCTGTTAAGTAAAGCAAAGATCCAATAATGCCTCTGTGTTAGGTCTGAAAAGATTGTATCCGAGATCACAAATATTGAAGACATGAAGGGTCAAAGTGCAAAGTCTTCAAAGTCATTAATTAGGAAATGTTTAATGTTTAAATATAAGGAAACATTCTATTTTGTAAATAAGGCAAGTGTATAATGCCTTAATCTCCTAGTTTCCTTATACCGTATTTCCTATACATATAAATAGAGGGTTAGGGCTAGCAATTAAAAAAGAACACGTTAATTCATATCATTCTAGAGAGAGCATATTAGATAATATCATTGTAACCAATATTCAATACAAGTGAGATATCCGACATCGGATCTTCATAAATATTAGAAGTGTTCTTCGTGTTCTTGCATACATTCATACGATTACCTGATTATCTGGGATCCACATGTGGTATCAGAGCAGACGATCTGAGTTTTTGCGTTTTTCTGAAGTTATCCACGAAACAGAAGGTAATTTCTCGATTTCTGCGTTTTTGAGTTTTTATCGATTCATACTGTCTTAGCTTTACCCGATAAAAACTCATAATTTTTAAGATCTATCTTTTCTCGATTCTTACTTCATTCGTTTGACTGTTTCTCAATTACGCTTTACCCGATAAAAATTCATAATTTTTTAAGATCTGTTTTTTTATCGATTCATTCTTCATTAGTTTAAATTTTTTTTTGTCGATTCAACTTAAGATATCCTTGATTTCTATTCAAACTATTTAATCTGTTTTAATTAAAATTATTTTAGTTTATTTTAATTACTTTTGAAACTCTTTACATAAGAAAACTCAGGAACTAGTGACTCTTGCAGCTTTTCTTACTAAAGAATTCTCTAGTAAAAATCATAAACTCTAGTAATTTTGACTTTTATTCTTGACTGAACAAATAAGAAACTCGAGAAGTTAGACATTGTTGTCCATAAAAAGACTTGTTATTTTTAGTCAAGAACCCTTTGTTCTTGGTTTCTGGTATATCGGTTAATAAAATTCGGATTAAGTATATTTGAATTTTTATCGAGTCCTTCCTAATCGACAAAATTTATTTATCGAGTCATCTGGAATCGATATAAATTGTCATCGATTCAGTTTTCATCGAATCAAAGAATTTTTTTTCAAATCTTAATCAATCGAGAAACTCTTGGTTATCGAGTCCTTTGTAATCGATAACCTCTTTTTTTTATCGAATCAATTTTTCCTTAGAAGGTTTATCGAGTCCCCTATACTCGACAATAAATTTTATCGAGTCCCCTATACCTGACAATAAATTTTATCGAGTCCTTAACACCCGACAAAAGTTCATATCATTCAGACCCAATTCGATAAAATTTTATTTTCGACTCCTTTGTCAATCGATAAAACTCTCTGTTTCACGGGACAAAACTCAGAAAATTTCAAAAACTCACTGATCGAGATCATCAAGCCAAGTACAGTGACCACTCGCGAAGCTATGGCCATTGGTTCAGACACAAAACCCCATGAGGTAAGTCTTTTAGACTATGATCAATTTATGAACCAAATGAATGACATGATGATAAAATTGCAAGAACTTCAATTGATTCTTATGCAAACCGATCTTGTCAATTCTCAAAGTATAGCACACAATCTCGAAACGGAGAAAATGGTTTTAAAAGAAGAAAATGATCTTTTTCAACAACAAATATCTGATCTCACACTTCATCTTCACGCATCTTGGAATGAGACTGCCAAATTTTCATCAAAGTTTGACTTTGTCAGTTTTCAAAGACAAGATCTATTAGATAAGCTCAAAGATTTGGAACTAAAGCTGTACAAACTTGTTCAAACTAAGCACACAATTCATTTAAACGCTCCAAAAGATTTATGTTCTACAGCTGGATTAGGATTTGATAATCCGAAACATTTAGAAAAGGCCATCTACAATACTCCGACTCTCTATAAATTTGAAAATCTGAACCTTGGTCCGGATTACAAAATTCAATTTATGAAGTCTGATTCCAACGTCGAAGAAAGGGAAGATTTGAATAGGAAAAAGAAAGATTTTCATCAAATTTCTTTCTGCTATCCTCAAATAGAAGAAAATGAATCTTCAGAAGCAACTCTTCCAAATGATTATTTTCCTTCTTATACTGACGAAGAACTTCAAACTAAAATTCCTGAAAATAAACCCTACGTTCCCACTTTATTCTTAGAAAAGAAAATTATTCAACTTGAAAAAGTGTTGGAACATGAACGTCTTCGTCAGAAAAGGAAAAAGAGGCATTTATTTTAAAAATTCAGAAATTGGAAAACGAGGCTTTACAGTTAAACAACAATCACGAAAATGATTCCATTTCCAATATTTCTTCGTGTAAAGCTTTCGTTAGCAATTACTTAGATGATTGCGAGGAATTGTTTAATTTAGATCCAAACTATATTCCTCCTAAACGAAAATGTTCCCATTCTTTCGACCAAATTGATGATGACTTAGACTTTCTTGAGGAAATTCCTCGTTTTGATGAGTACGCTGATTCCTCATAAGTCCTTAAATCCACGGAATAGTTAGATGATATAAATGCCGATTTTGACTTCAATCCTACACTTCCAAATCATACGGAGTTTTTGGACAAAGGCAAAAAGCCAATCGAATCAGTTTTACTTCCAACGGATCCGAATGAGTGTTCCACAAATCAAATGCATTACACTCATTCTAACCAAAAGGATCAAACTCACTTTTCCAAACCCATCAATTCTCATTATGTGAAAAATGCTAAACGTGGTTCAGCTTTTCGAACTTTAAAGCAAGTTTGGGTCGAAAAAGGCAAAAGTGCTCCGAAGTCATCATCTCGCAAAAACGACAACTCTTACTATTCAAAATTTCCTAATGTTAAAAGAACCAATCGAAATTTTCAATTTCTTTGTACGATTCGTTCTGTTAAACATTTAATTCATTTTTCTCGGAATAAAATTTGTTGCTCGAATTGCGGTGTCAATGACTTTATGCAATTAAATTTTTTCTCTTATGATTATGGTTGTTTTCCTAACATGCATTCTTCTTACAACTCTCATTATGTCAATCAAAGGTTTGATCATAAATGGTATGGTACATACAGTATCCCCACTTCCCCATTTATTGCATCAAAAGCTAATCTCCGAGGACCCAACAAAGCTTGGGTACCAAAATCTTTTTAATCTGTTTTTGTAGGTACGTCATGTGTGTGCTAAATTCTGAATATTCACATCACATGACCATCTTTCAAAATGTTATGCTACATTTGAGGGGAGTACCACATTTCTCCATTTAATTAGTTTCATATATTTCAGCTATGGACCTGCTCTTAACTCGTTTTACATTGCATTATGACTTCTGAATACATCAGTTTAGAACTCGACTTCCATGTTTCGAATCTTTGTGTGTGATAGGAATTAAAAGTTTCTATGGTCAATCCAGAGCCGGAAGGACCTACCCATGAAACACACCCTAGGTTAGATATCCTGAACGGGAATGAATTATATAAAATTGAGTGCTTGTGAGATAAAAGAAAAATGTGAGGGTGTGACAAGACTTAAAAGAAAATATTTGGTCTTCACCAAACCTAAACAGTTATCCGGGTAGCCACATAATCTATTCATTCTCGATTCTTTGGAGATGATTATTGAAAATAGACATGGACCCAATGTCGATAACTCGTGTCACCCCACCCAGCTACTCAAGTATCTCACAAAAGATATTTGTTTCATATATCACGGAGAATGAGCATATCTGCTATCTTTTCTTCACTCGGAAGATTAAGATATTGAAAAAGGAAGACACACCTCCGGTCTTCGAACTTCACATTCAATGCACATTGAGTCTGTGAAATATATTTTCACATTTTGAGCCTTAAAATTAGCATTTAATGCATAAATTCTTTCTACACATTGCACGAGTCTTTGTGATTCACATATATCTTTGTGTTTATGCCGGAACAGTTTGAGAAGTTAGTTTTATAACTTACTTCTGTGATAACTGGAAGTCCTATCAGTGCCAATCCGCTGCCAACACTGCATATAGGCCACTTAATTAAATTTATTTTTGATTAAGTGATAACAGTTGCTACATGTGCTTCTGTCTGTTAGCCCATTACTCGATATTCCATATTTACACTTGATCATATTCGCACTTATTGTCTTTGATTATTCATAATGATTCGGATTCTCCTTATCATTCTGAGGGGGAGAGATTGTATATCAAAGACACGACATGAGAAAAGGAAGATGACAAATACTGATTTGTTAAATACTGATTTGTTGAATGCTGATTTGTTGAAAACTGATTTTTATCGAGTTTCCTTACTTGATTTTTGAAGTAAAATGATTTTGTCGACTGCTGAAGATAAAGTTGAAGACTTATGAGTGCTTAAGACCCGACATAAATTTTTATCGATTCAACTTGACCTGAGATCGAGTACTTAATACCCGACATAAATTTTCATCGACTCATCTTGGCCCGACATCAATTCTTGTCGAATCTACTTGGCCCGAGATTTTTTTTTCTTTCTTTCTCCAAACTAAAGTGATAGCTCTGTAAAAGATAAGAAATGAGGATTAGTATAACAAATTCTTTTACTTACTTTAGATGTAACTTCAGATTTAGGATTTGAATTATGAACTTTAGAAGTTGAATTTGAAGATTGTCCTTTTTCAAACCTTTTAATTCTGGTTGCAAAATCAGATGATGATATTGAAGATATAGATGTTTTTGTGGATATAGGAGTATCCTTTGATGAAGTAGAAGAAGTTGCAGTTTTCAGAAATTCAGGTTTCAGAAAAACAGTATTAAACTTGTCAGAAGAAACTTTTGGTGCTTCTGATTTTAAAATTTCTCCTTCAGTCATATTTGATTGTAATTTATATATCAAATAGCCATCTTTATCAATACCTTGAACCATAGGATCATCATCATCTTCTGAATGTGAGGCATTCATTAACTCTGAGAACTTATTTTGAGTCATGCTAGATGCAAAAGATTTTTGATTTAAAATATTTTCAGACTTATCATCAAAATTATCAAAAATAATTTTTGAATTCTTATTATTATCTTGTGAAGATTCAACATCTGAGAATTCATCATATTTTTCTTCATGTTCTGATTTATTGTCAGAACTATCTTCTTTTAGAACTTCATATGAACTTTCAGAAGTAGGTTCAGAAGATAATTCAGAAATTTTCTCAGGTTTAATAGATGGTTCAGTTTTTTCTTGAGAAAAAATTTCTGATTCAGAAGTAAGTTCAGAAATGTCTATAATATTTTTATGCATTACTTCTAATTCAGAAATTGTCTCTGTTTTACCAGAATTGAGAGATTTTTCATCAGAAAATAGAGTCTCTGATTTTACAAAAGGAATTCTTTCAGGCAAAGAGAGATTAACAGGTTTGGATATGACACCTGTATTAGTTTCATTAAAAAATTTCATTTTTGAATAGTCATAAAGATTTGCAGGTGCCTTTTTCAGAATTTGACTTTCATTATATCCCAAACCTGCCTTGATATTGTAAAATTTTGAATTCTGAGCCTGATTTGTTAAAATATTCAGAGTCTGTTTTGTTTGTCCTCTTTTAAAGTTCAGATCTTCGAATTCCTTAATCTTTTTGTATAGATCAAGTCTTTCTTGATTCAGAAAGTTCATTTTAACATTCAGTATTTCTTTTTCAGATTTTTCATTTATGATATCTTTTTGTAAACTTTCCATCTTTTCTTTTAACAATAATTTTTTTTCAGAAATTTTCTCAAGAGATTGTTCAGCTTCTTGGCAATTTTGTTTATAGATTTGACTTTCAGCTCTGAATTGATTTACCAATATTCTTTCACCTTTAATTCTGTTTCTGAGATTTTCAAATTCAGAATACATATTCTGGACTTGATTTTGCATTTCAGAATCTCTAGAATGTTGTTCAGAATTTAGTTCAGAATTTGGTTCAGAATTTGGTTCAGAAGAGTAATCTATTTCAGAATTTAGTTCAGAAGATGAAGAAATTACCTCAGAATCATGTGCATGTTTGTCTTTTGGATCCATTTGGCACATATAGCAGTTTGAGGCATAGTGAGCTACTTCTTCATCGTATCCCCCATCACTCCAGTTTAACCAATCCTCTTCATATTTGGTTACCAAAGCTGGATTAAGCTCCATCTTTTTAGCAAGAAGATGCTTTTTCTCATAGTAGCCTGAGTTTTTTACTTTGGGCATTTTGAACTGTCTTGCATAATGACCAGACTTACCACAATTAAAGCATCTTGCTGGTTCAGATGTTTTAGTTTGACCAGCATCTTGACTCTTCTTGAGACCAACTTCAGACATTGGTTTATTCTGATATTTTTTATTATATCCTTGAGTGAATTGCCTTGTCATAAAAGCAATATTTTCAGAAATTCTCTTTAGTTCTTCATCTGATTCATCTCAATCACACAAGTTTGTTTCTGGAATCTCACAGATTTTGCTCTTAGTAGAAATGGTCATAGAATTATTATAGTTCTTGCTTAACAAGGCTACTGTTTCATTTGCCTTCTTTTGTTCATTCTGTCTAGTTTTGATTTTGTCTTTTTGTTGAAACAAAATACCATAGACATCATGAATGGATTTTCTAGATAAATTTCTAGTAACCATGTTATCAGAGAAGCTTGACCATTCATTACCCAAGTTGTTTAGAAATTTGTTGTTTATCTCAGAATTTGATTTCTGAACACCATTTCTTCTCAGATCATTCAGGATATTGTTGAATCTATGATAAGTCTCTGTAATAGATTCATTTTCTTTATACCTAAAGTTCTCATAAGTACCCACACAGATATTCAATCTTTGTGCTTGGGCTTTTGTACTACCCTGCATTTGAGCTTCAACCTCATCCCACATGGCTTTAGCAGATGTTAAGCTATCTACCTTATTGAATATCTCATTAGGAATAGCCATTGTAAGAAGAGTTAATGCCCTTTTGTCAACTTTAGCTTGAGCTTTCTCAGCAGTACTGTACATACCTGGGCTTTTCTTGATTCTTGATGCAGGTATTTCAGGAGTAGATTCAGTTGTTGGTACTGATGGAATTTCCACATAGACCTCCAGAGCGCCATTTACGATTGATTGCATTAAAGCTTCTTCAATATTATCCAAGAATTGAATCATCCTGATTCGCCATTGATGATATTCACCCAAAAACAGAGTTGGTGGTTTAGTTTCTGATCCGATGGAGACGATTTCTTTCGACATCTTTGATTTTGAAATAGATCGAGAATTCAACTGAAATTGAATCTTGAATTTATCAATCAAGAATATCAAGAACTGTCAGATCTAATAAGTTCTTCTCTGAATGTCAAGAACAGATGAATTGGCTCTGATACCAATTGTTAGATCCCAAACAATCAAGAATGTAGAAAGATTAAAGAACAAGAACAAGAATTAGATCACTGAAGTTGTATGTCGTATTGATTACTCAACTGTAATACAATGTGTGTATCTTTACAAGCTCTATCTATCAACGTTAGTTATAACAAACAATCAAACTATCTATTTATATACAATTAGAAAGACTAAAGTTACAATTCAAAAATAACAGACATGTTCAGAACTACTTCTGAACATCTTCAGAACTTCTTCAGAAGTGTCTTCAGAAACCTCTTCAGAACTTCTGAAGTAGCCACTTCAGAAGTTATGCCTTAGGCTTTCCTCCTTTTATCTTCCGACTTCTGAATCTTTCTTTTCAGAACCTAGTCTTCTTTTGAAGCTACTTTTGATATCTAACAGTATTTGAGTCTTCAAAAAATTGAGTTCTCATTTCTTCAGTTCTTCTGATACGCGATGAAGAGAACACATTATTTCTGGACTGTTTATAGCGAGCAAACCTGGCAATGGTTTGCACACTGCATTTGACCCTCCAACAAAATTTGGAACTACTAATCTTGCAGCTTCATCTCTCTCAGAATATAGGTGCCTATAAATAATTTCTCTAGAGGTCACTATCCTTTCTCTAGATAGTCTATCATGTTCTCTGGCAATTCTTTCTCGTTGATCATGATCCATTCGATTCAGAAGATCATCATATCTCTTTTAAATCCTCAATAAGTAACATCGTTTTCTCCATCATCGATAGAATTGGTGGTTGTACCATAGTCTCAGCACAATGTCTTTAACATTTATCTTGCACTAATCAATATGATTAAACTATATCAAGTACACATGCATGTATTGGTGGATTCACAATGACATTGGCCAAATTTAATTGTCAATGCACCATACATGAGGGTCCTTGTCACCACCAATGTATTCTTAAGGCACGTGTTTATGTATACTCTCTATAAGTGACAACCTTAGGCATCCAAATTTTAGGATCCTAGTTGTTCTTTTCACATTCCATACCCTTAGCTATCTTCAATGATAAGTATAACAACATAAAGTTAGTATAAAATTTTAAATCCAAACTCTATCATGGTTTTGTTAAACTTTTGATATCCTTGCATTAGAGCTTGATTGAGTCATACACTTCATAATACAAGTTTGCAACATTTTGTTGGGTCACCGATGATTTGGTGATGAACCACCTTCTTTTATATGATTGATTTTTTATAGGTTCTTTTGAAGGTCTGAAATATGCTTCAAGGTTTGGAAAATCAAAGACTATCCAATCAAGGGTTGTACATCAAAAAGTGGAATTTTGGATGTACCAACTAACTTCAATATTCAGATCAAATTGCCAAAGTCAAGATTAGGTCACCAATATAGTGGGTCACCGATGGTACACTTTTATGTCATCAAAGTGTTGGGTCATCAATACAAGATGAGGTCATCAAGTTTGTACTCATGGTCACCGACACTATTATCTTGGTCACTGAAATTGCAGGTATCATTTTTAAGGCTGTGATATCATTTCTAGCTAATGAATCCTTGACAGCTTTCCACATGCATCCCATGCATGGGCACTATAAAAGGAGATGAAGTCCTTCCCATAAATCTCACGCTTTCAACAAATCTTCAAAGTGATTATTTTTTTGACTCCGGCAATCCTGTGTGTTTTAACAGTCTTGTTTTAACTTCCTTAGTGTTTAAGTTAATTACTGTTATCTGTGTGTTTAGTTTGTTAAAATAGTGTGTCTATTCTTTTCCACAACAAACTTCTGTGTGTAAATTTTTAATATTTATATTAAAAAAATTAAAAAGAGTATATTATGTGTGTTTGTATTCAACACCTCCCCCCCCTCTTCTACAAACTCTCTTGTAGTTAGCCATCTCTAAGTAGGGACTAACACATATTTACCACCATGGTCCTTTTATCATATGCTAAAATAGTGATCTACCTCTCATTTCTATAGAATAAAATTCTATAATGTTAACATTTGATTTGACTCAATCAGATACATTATGAAAATTTATTTACTCAAACACCTTCCATATCAATCAGTTTACATTATTAATTGGGATTACATATACTAAAACCCACTTTAATGTCAAATATAAAATTGGAGTTAAATCAATATTTCTCCCAATTTTGGTTACATTAAAATACGATATTATAACAAATTTATTTTTTAATGGTATAAAATAGAAAAGCTACTTTGTTTTATTGCAAAACCAGAATTCCATCAACCACAAATCTAATGGAGTTTTTGTCTACACACATTTAATCTTGAGTATATATTATGCCCAAGAAACATTTATCCCAATAATTAAAGCCCATATATATTGTCATCGCAATACTTGTTTTGGACAATAACCGGTGTATTTTTTTTCATCTCAGATGCATCATCCGATTAACAAGTCATGTTTCTGAATTCTGTTTCACAATCAGAAAGTTTACTCAAATCTATATATATTGCTGTTGTCTCAACACGGTTGGAAAAATATATGATTTCTACTTCACAACCATACTATACACGGTTATCGTTATATATCAGTTAATTATGTTTGCAATCGTTCTTGCACCTAAAACAATACTAATCACGTGATTTTTTCCCTAATCCCAAGGACCTTGAAGGA
Organism: Silybum marianum; assembly: GCA_036898165.1. Classification (NCBI taxonomy): domain Eukaryota; kingdom Viridiplantae; phylum Streptophyta; class Magnoliopsida; order Asterales; family Asteraceae; genus Silybum; species Silybum marianum. The sequence continues at coordinate 2,885,273 of CM072539.1, forward strand.
AACACATCACCCCCGATGAAAACAACTTATGCTTTTAATAACCATAACATTTCAGCAAGGAAACACATTTGTTTTTGTTAGAAAAACATTGATTTCGATTTTTTTTTCTAATTTGAACAACAAATCTAGTTTTTTCTTTTTTTCTTCTATTGTTTCTTAACCTTTTCTTTTCATACGAAAGCAAAGGAGATGGAAAAACAATCTCTTTGTTTTTGTTTTTGTTTTTGTTTTTGTTTTTGTTAAATAACTTTTATTTACGGTTGTTTTATACATCTCTGTATAGTATAGGGACCCTTCTGTAACTTGTATGTCTATATATTGAATGCAATATACACAACCCTAATCAAGGGTTTTCCACAATATTCAACATGGTATCGAGCCACACTAATGACACCACTTGAGTTTTTTTTTCTTCCACCTTCAACAGTTTTCAAACAAGAGATGGAAGATAAAAATATATATTACTATCTTTCCTTTATTCCAAGGAACACTAAAGGTGTACATCATAAAAAAGTATTACTTTAAGTTACTTACTCTACAAAGAGAACAACGGTATCTATGATGCACATATATATACAGAAATATATGTATATATTTCCTTTTATCTATTTGAAAACAACTATATATCAACAAGACTTAAGAGATACATAAACCAAACTTTTTTTTAACAATTGCAAGCAACCTATTGGTATTTCAGTTTTAAGCAAACAACGATGAAGTTTGCTCCCTTTTTATTTTTAAAGTATAGACGTGTATAAAAAAAAAATTATAACAAAAGTCACTATTTGATTGGTGAAACAAATAACGAAAATCGGTTTTTAGATTGTAGGAAAAAGTTTCATCAAAAATTGATTTATAACTAAAGTAGAGGAAAACGGAAACAAACCCGAATATTGAGTCAAGTCCCGTGTTGCACACGGTTTCCTTAAAGCTGATTCGCCCCCTACCAGTGCGTCGATTTCCTAGGATACAACGATCCAAAAACACAATCGAGTTCTGCCGGACTTTTCACTTATGCCTGAACTTGAGAACTTCTCTTTTATTGTAGTTCATTTTCCTTCTCTTTGATACCTTGTTTCCTACTTGTATTACTTCTATCATTGTACATCTTTCTTTCGTTTTTTACTTCTCAAACTCAAGGTTAGAGTTCTCTATGTATATAAATACATATAACATATTTATAACCTACGGTAAAGGTTAAAGGCCATCATTTTTAGCCTAATTTCATTCATTTTAACGAAAGGATGTGGATGGTCAAAGACCTTTTTCCTTAGTTTCCATTCAATTTAAATTAATGTCTATTAACTTTCCAACACCATTTTTAACACAATAAACCCCATTGTTCCCAAACAGTCGTCGATTAACATTAGGGCTCCAATCAATTCCTCTATAAACCACCATCTCATTACTGTTAATACCACCATGCTGTTTCAAATCAAAATCCCTCCTACAAACTCTTATAGAATTTTGTGCATAGGATGGATACCATAATTGAAATTGTGGAAGGGAACATTGAACTAATCGATTGCATTCGATACCCAAATCTACTTCTTGTTGTTCTGCTTTGAGACAACACTCTCCAGCAAAGCACGAACCCCTTCCTTCTCAATACAACATCTTTTGATATCATCACAAACATAAATCACAAATCTGTTCTGACTACCCCCACAATTCTTTCTTCTCTCCTTATAACCTTATATATTAATCTGAATCGACCTTTCATCATAAGAAATCAAATTTCTTTTAAAAGCATTCCTGTCAATCTATTCCTCATGGTGCAAATAAAAAATCTGTCTTCTTTTCCAATCACTATCAACTTCAATAAAGGTCGAATCCCAACCCTTTAACCTCAAATTATCACTTTCTTAAATCTACCATGTTAGTGCTGCCATCTTACAGCCTCAACAATAAACATTCTAAGATAATTTCTCCATTCTAAATATTTCAAAATTAATTATATTATTAAAATATTCGATATATTTTATACCTTAAAATTTTCAAAAAATCATAATGGATTTATAAAAATAATCGTAATTTTTAACAAACTTTTATCAAATGAAATTTATCAAATTGAATTATTTAAAATAATAGACGAAACAACATTAAGTTTTATATATTTGAAATATTTTAGATAGGAATATGAGTTTAAAAGTTTTGTTTGATTAACTTTATACTACATTCAGACTGAATATTTCCTTCCTTATTCAGTCTGAATATGTCACGTATCGCACTCTTATTTGTCATTACATTCACAACCAAATTTGAGTTCTATTAACTTCAGGTATTTTTAATAACGATAAATCTAACACACAATAACAAGAATCATATCAATGCATCTTCAAATGTCAAATATGTTGAAAATGTTTCTCTCTACAAACTCTCTCTACAATATATGATATGGATATATGACTATGACAAATCTACATCTAAAGTACATTAGACATGGGTATTTATACCCCTACTTTATACAAAGAGTAAAATACAATTAAGCATAATATTGACTTTGTTGACTGACTATATTGACTTTGTTAACTTCAAACTTTGACTTTATCGTCTTCAATATTGTAATCTCGGATACAATATATTTATATCTAACAAGTTCGCATTTGAACATTCCTCCCTCTCTCTCTCTTTCTCTCTCTCTCTCTCTCTATATATATATATATATATATAGAGAGAGAGTGAGAGAGAGGATGGGGGACGTTCAAACGAGAACTTTTTGGGTTTAAAGAAAAAACACGAGAATAACCCAGTCATTAATGATTTTACGCTAACATGACGAACAAAATCATTAATGATCTCCCGCGATTTATCCCGCGGGTTCAAAGTCGCTTGTGTCCCTTGGACACCCGTTGACTCCCCGTTAGTGCAAAATCATATATTATTTTGTTTGTTCCTTTGTTTTTTTGAATATGTATCGTTCTTGTATGAAACCGCCCCTATATATATGTATTTATCTATATAGAGGCTGGTTCAAATACAAACCAAGTGAAGGGTATAAACTCGTACAAACCAATATAAAAATAATTTTTTTCCATCAAATGCTATGTTTTAAGATGTTATATAACATATGTTTGTTTCAAAATGTAAAAGTTTCACATGCATTTGTTTTCATAAGGTGAAAGTTTCACATATATTTGTTTCATAATGTAAAAGTTTCACATATAAATTTTTTCACTTGTAATTTTTTCAAGGTGAAACAAACATATGATATATAACATCTTAAAACATAGCATTTGATAAAAAAAAAATCATGAAAAAATTTACTTTTATATTAGTTTATAGGAGTTTGTGTTAGGACTTTAATTAATTGTGCCAAAATAAGGTAACGATATGCTTAATTGTAAAAGGATAGTTTATAATTTCTTAAACTCTTACCTTCCTTATATAGATTAGTCCTCGCAATATAAATAGGGTCCTTAGGGTCATTCATTAGGTGTGTGAATCGATAATGAGAGCTAATCAGAGAGAGTCGATATCTTATGTTTTATCTTGTAATCAACATCATATTCAAGTGAGATATCTGACTCCGGATTTTCATTATATGCTTATGTTCTTCGTGTTCTTTGCTTAAATCATATCTACTTGATCATTATCTAGGATCCACAATTGGTATCAGAGCCTCACGATCTGAGTTTTGATCTGATTCTAATCGAGTTCGAAAAATCAAAGGTATTTATCTCGAATTTTGTTTCTGTCCAAACTTATCGATCCAAGCTTCCAAAGCTTGGATCGACAAGCCTTGTTTTATCGCCCCATATATCTCGACTTAGAATTTTAAAAAACATTTATCCCTCCTTCTATATCGACAAGTATTCTTAATTTCTTGTTTTATCGAATTCTTAAATCAAAATAATTACTTTAGTTTATTCTGCGGTACTTTTGCTTCTCTTTCACAAAAGAAAACTCAGGAATGTTGACTCCTGCAGCTTTTCTGGTTTAAGAGTTCTCAAGTATACACCATAACCTTTAATAATTATCTTTACTTTATTCTGAACTTAATGGAGACTCGGGAACTTACCTCTTCTCTTCCATAAAAAGACGTGGTCTTTTTTGTCGAGAAGTCTTCGTTCTTGCTCTTCGATTTTTCAAAGTAATAAATAAAACCGAATTTCGATAAAACTGATCATTCAAATTTTCGATTTTTATCGAGTCCTTAAGACCCGATAAGAATTCTTGTCGATTCACCTTAACCCGATATAAAATCTTATCGCATCCTTTTCTATCGACATTTTTTTGTCCATCGAGAAATTTTATTTTATTTAAAGAACTCTTAGAATTTTTTCAAAACTAGTTGATCGAGATCACTCTGTCAAGTACAACGACCACACGGGAAGCCATGGCCATCGGTTCGGACACACAACCCCCAATTCTTTTCCAAGGTGAATACTCATAGTGGAAGGATAGATTTCTAGACTTTATTGCACGCCATGATTACGCAGATGAAATCATGAGCTCCATTACTGAAGGCCCTCCACCCGTCTTCTATCAAGACCTTCCTGCCATGCCAAATGCTGATCCTCCTGTTCTAGCACGAATATGGATCAAGCCCAAGTCTGCTTATGATGATAATGAGAAGAGAATTACAAAAGGTTATCAACTTGCATGATCATACCTCCTTATGAGAATCCTAAATGAGATCTACATGACCATAGATAGCCACAAAAGAACTGCCAAAGAGATGTGGGAAGAAATTGAAAAATTGATGCTCGGCACAAAGATCGGGAATCAACTAAAGATCACCAATTATATCTCACAATATGAAGAGTTCAAGGCAAAAGAGAGTGAAAGTCTTACGAATAGTTACACTCGTTTGTAAGTAATCTTCAACCGGAATGGAGTCGCTTTGCCAATCCAATCCATCACAACAAATTTCTGGCTGAACTCGATCATCACGAAGTGTACGAAACCCTACAACTAGACGAAGAGGAAGTACTTGAAGCTACGGGGGCAAACAACAAGATCAAAAATCCTTCCGATCCAATCGCTCTAGTTGCAAAAGAAAGGCCGACTTTATCTCGAAGCGCACCATAAGAAGCCTTTTCTGAATTAGAGGACGAAGAGTTCGATTATGATCCGGAGATTGCCCAATTCCAACAGCAATTGGTTCTACTCACAAAGGCATTTCAACAAAAGTTCTCTTCTCACTTAAATCCCAATCAACAACGTTATGCTTCGGGACCAAAGAATCATGATAGTAAAGCAATGTTCGATCCAAAACCAAGGAGAGAAGAACAACGTCCGCCAATCAAACCGGAAGACAAATTCAAAGGCGAAATGAGTTTGTGCTACAACTGCAGAAAATCCGGCCACTATGCTCGTGAATGCAAAAAACCAATGGTCAAAGACTCTAACTATTTTACTTACAAGTTGATGTTGGCTAAACAAAAGGAAGCCGAAAAAGTACTTATGGCGGAAGATGAACACTGGCTCAATCGTGGTAACGAAGATGGTGATACGGAAAACGAGATCCAAGCACATTTCAGTTTGATGGCTTATTCCGACCCTTCCGATGATTCCACTTCCAATGCTTCCGACTACACACCCGAGGTAAGCCATTCTGACTATGATAGTTTTGTTTCTCAAATGCATGACTTGATGAGCCAATTGCAAGAATTACAATCTAAATTGAAAACCAATAAACTTTTGGTTTCCAAATTAGAAGCACGTCTAGAAAATAATCACAACCAACTTCTAATTGTCACCTCCGAACTTGCTATTTCTCAAAGTATTGCCCAAAACTTTCAAAAGGAGAAAACCACCTTTTAAAATGAAAATTTGGTTTTAAAACAACAAATCTCGGATCTCACAAATCAACTTACCGAATCTAAACGTGAGACCGAAGAATTTTCATCAAAATATGAGTTTGTCACTATACAAAGACAAGATCTTTTAGAAAAAACTCAAGGATTTGGAACTCAAACTGTGGATCCCAGAATATGATCAAGTACGTATGATTTAATGTAAGAACATGAAGACCACAAGAATATGATGAAGATCCGAAGTCGGATATCTCACTTGTATATTTAATTTTGACGGGAGTACAAATATAAGTTCGGCTCTCTCTAATGATAATCTCGCACACCTCAAAATGATGACCCTAAGACTCCTATTTATATGAAAGGGTTAAACAATATAAGGAAATAAAGGGAATAGCTTTATACATTTTCCATATTTACAATAAAGCATATTTTCCTTATTTTGACACAAATAAACTAAACCCTAACAATCTCCCCCTTTGTGGCAAAATGAACCTTCATCTCTTCAGCTCGAACATGCCTTCAAATCGTCTAAGGGTCTGTCGGTAGATAATGCGCTTGTCAATTAACTCTATCGCATTGAGTAGATTTTCTCTTTCATTCGCCTTTAGTAGCTTCTTCTTTTCTCTTCTTTGATCAGCACTAACTTTGCAGATAGTCTGTTTCGTATCCCCCATAGTGTGCCATCAGAATAAGAAGCTATTTCATCAATATTAGAACCCATATATCAAAGATGAACAATGAATTATGTAAAGAACACATAATTTGGAGCATTTAAGTCGTATGTAGTATTGATATTCAAAGATTACAGATATGTCAATTACAGTACAAGAACAAATCTAAACTTACTTTATTTACAAAGGTTTAACTAACTTCTATTTATACACAAAACACAAAGACTAAAGTAACAGCAATAACATGACAGACACAGTTCAGAAATGGTTCTGAACTGTCTTCAGAAATAGACTTCAGAAGTTATTCTGAGCTCCTTCAGAACTTCTTCAGAACTTTAGTCAAATCTTCACAACTTCTGAAGTACATACTTCAAAAGTCTTTTGCCTTTAAGCTAAGTATTTTGAAGCTATTTCTTGTGCTCTTTCAACCAAATCTCAAGAACCTCATTTCTCCGTTAGTTTTCATGTACATAACTCCATGTGCTGGTCGGGTCATCACTTGAGTAACTTTCATATTCTTTAGACCAGGGAGATCTTGATCAGGTTTTGGTAGATATACTTTCTTTCGCCTACTTTCGATTGCTCTTTGGAAATCATGAAGATAACTATATCGAAGCTCTTTTTGAATATGCCTTACAACTACTATTAAATCTCTTTGTTCATCCTCAGATCTTCTAGTTTTGTCTTTAAGCTCAGTGTACAAAGTTTCCATATCCGTCACATCAAGTCTAGCAAAGTCAGCTTCAGAGAAGCAGTAAACCTTTCCATCATATCTTCTGACTTTAAAAGTTGGAAACTTCAATTGATACGCTTTTTCCCATCCAATCTCCATAATGGCTACAATCCTGTGTTTTGAAATGTCTTCACTAGAATCTTTCGCTTTAGTCTTCAGTATGCTCAGGTACTCAGTTACATGAAGTGAATCCATTTCCATGATTAGATGTATACGAGACTGGTCCTCCGTTTTCTTTTTCTCCACAAAGATCTTTTGCATGGTCTCTTCTAGATACGGAGTTCTAACCTGTAGATTTATCCATTTACCGTTTGAAAGAATTCGTTCCCAACAAATTTGGTGAGGCTGCAGCGGTGTTTCGTTAATATTTCTTGGTAGAAACCTCTTTTCCGCATGCATTAGATTTACATAATCTTCTTCTATCAAAAAAGGTTCATATGGATCTCTAAACCAGTTCCTGACAGAATCTCTCAAATTTTGAACATTTATTTCTTCTTCATTTTCCGGTTCAGCTGATTGCGATCCACTCCCAATTTCAAAATCTACCATGGGCTTTTCAACCGTTGGTGGATTTACTTGTTATTGTGTGGGAGGTGGAGCAGAGTTTTGTTGTCAAGAAATTGGAGCTGTAGAAGATGGACCAGAAGTTGTAGCAACAGATGGTCGGGTTTGAGCTTGATCTCTTGTAATCCGGCGGCGTGTCTCCCCCTTAGGGCGATTTGGACCAGAGGTCGGATCGTCCTGATCAGGTCGACGATGTTGAACAGACGCGACGGGACGACAAGAATGTTGAATCTCAGTGCGAAGAGCAGTGAGGGCACCAATAATCTCGTCTAATGATTGCCTTTGTTTGGTCGCCATATCAAGAAGTTGTGACTCGATATCAGCTTTGAACAAATCGAACTTATACTGAGTGACACTGGAAATCTCAAGGTTGCAACGAAGAAGGCCCCTCAGTTCGTCCTTAGGTAATCCACGAGCAGTAGCTTCAGCAAGCAAATTGGCATACAGCATTGACATGAGCTCATCGTTGTTATACTGATATCGTTGAGGTGATGGAGAACGATTATGAGGATCTGGATTCAGATTGGGGTTTCGAGGTGGTGGAGGTGGTGGAGGTGAAGAGCGACTTGAGCTTGGACGAGAAGAGCTAGCTTGATTTGGATCAGTATGTTGGGAGCGAGCAGCTGCAATCACCTCTTAAACAAATTGTTGCATTTGAGCATTCATACAAACTTCGTGAGCATTTAAGGCATCTTGAGCTCTTTTGTACTGTGCATCAAGATAAGCTTGAGTCTCAGGATTGACAGTGAAAGTACGAGTGAAAGTACCTGAAATGGAAACACCGGGATCACTTAGATTGACCGTTGACATCACAGTTGATTCAACTGTGTGACCTACGTTCAACATTGGCAATGATGTAGCGTTGGTAGGATTTCCTTCCAATCCTCGTGGAATGTCCGGAATGGACATCATTATGGAAGTTTCGACTGGGCCACGAAGGCTCTCAGTGTGTACAGACGTGTGTTCCGTAGAGGGCTCTAGACTCAATGTGCTTATAAACGAAGGCGAAGTAGGTGAGATACTACTTCTGGTTTCAATAGCTATGCCTCCCAAAGAGAGGGCAGCTAGATGTGGAGCTAAACTCACAAGCATATCTGAAACCGTAGGCTGTTGTGAGCTTACGGAGTGGCTAGAAGGGGCGTGCATTTGCGTTGTTGGGCTGACAGCGTCTTTCCAATGTTGGAACCCAATGAATGAGTAACAACAACGGACTCGGTAACCCGGGTAGAGGTGACAGGTGTCTCACTCTCCGTAATATTTACCTCACCTTCACTCACTCACACTTCAATATTTTCAACTAATTCGCCCTCCGTTCTCCTTATGCCTCCAAGTAACTGCTCAAGGATAGGGTCAGATTGAGGTTCAGAGAACTCTTCAAAATCAAAGGCGTCATTAGTAGCATCCGAGGAGGATTCAGGAACTAAAGGCTGTCGACCAATTCGGTGTAAGGCAGCATCCTCCGTAGCATCAATGCGTCGGCGTTTTCTATGTTGGAGGTCACCGGAAAGGGTTTCTTCGGTATTAGATTCGGATGATGGTTGATAAACTCTACTCCGGCTAACGCGAATCATTAAACGGTGGATGGATGGAGTGATGGATGGAATGGTTGGGGAAACGGTAGGAGGAATAAGGATTTTCTTATCAGATGCACCTCCCACTTCAGTTTCCCTTACATCCGTTGTTCTCTCAACACCATGTTCAGGATCCCCTTGATCCTGAACCTGCTCTTCCAATCCAATACCCTCGCCCATTCTTTGATGTTCCTCACGGTTTGGCTCTTAGGCAGGCTGTCCCGGTTGTTGGGGAGCCATTAAGACGATACTTTCCTATAAGCTATCACACTAGGTGCATCTTGATCAGCGAGGGATAGTAAGGCTTCAGGTAGAGGCATTGTGAAAGGAAAACGAGTGTTGCTAAGCTTCAAGTACTTTTGAACGTACGATGGTCTGAGTGGTGAGCCACCACGTCTTGGAATTTTCGCACGTGCATTCATTGTCCGATGGATGGCTATTTGAAAGAATCGCTGGAATGGAATAAAATCATGTGCTTAGTGGTTTTCTTTATCAGCAGCAAAGTCAACAAGTCGTTCCAAATGGGTGACGCATAGTCGTAATGACGACTGTATATGAACCCATGGGAGATGCATAGCACGGCTGCGCTGGCCCGATCCTCTCCTGTATTGTTGGAACCCAGATCCCTTTCTTTACAATAAATCAATATATCGTAATCACAGAGTATGAGCAGAAGCAGTACAAATCTATGATTAATATTGAAACAAAGTAAGAACAGTAAGAACAATACGAAGATCAAATGAGAAATCGGATCGATAACCTGGAAATTGATTACAATATGTAGGAATGAATAGAGTTGATTTTCTCTCAGGTTCGTCTCTTTCTTGACAAAGGAAACTACTTCTATTTATATTGTTACAAAAAGAAAAGTTAATGACCTAGCCAATTATAAGATGACACGTCACTCGTACTTCCAACATAATTAGTTATGCACGGGAAGTGTGACGTGCCACGTCATATAAAGCGCGTGTGGGACGGCAGTTCAGATCTAGAGGTTCTTCAAGGCTTTGGGCGCTTTTGATGAGCGACAGACTAGAAGATAAGCTTCTTGATCATCTTCTGATGCCAAATACTTAGCTATTCTGGTTCATACTTTCTGTAAAGATAACTCTAACAATCTCCCCCTAAGTATGAAATCCAGAATGCAAAATTACAATACAAAAGATTAAGATCATTCTTTTAAACAGCATTAAACACTTGACAAGTACAAGGAATACATAAATTAACTAGAATGGAGCATCTGGAAGCTCATTAAGAACACTATGAAATTGTCTACTAATCTTCCTTAACATTTCAACATTGTCTAAGTGACGTTCCATCTCTATTGCCGCTACCCTTATATCTCTAATAGCATCATCTTTCTTCACAGTTATCCAACCTCTGATCATTTGCAATGTATCATATGAATATTTGAAGGCATCTCTGACTCTGCAGAATCTTTTTCTTGTTAGCCTCAGAAAAATAACGCCTTTTTTAGGCTGGAGTACGATTTCACCAACTCTTTTAGTAGTCATCTCCTCAAGATCTTCATTTGAGGAAGAGATTTATAATCTATCTACTAATCTTTCCAAGCCAATTTGGAAATCTATTCGACTTCGAAGATTGACAAAAGCTTCATTGCAAGACAAAATTCTTAGATAGGATAAGTTATCATCTACACTTCTATCTCGAACCCTCTTCATAAATTTGCCAAGAGAGATTAAGGGGATGTTTGTTTGGCTCTGAACAATGCCATCCAGAGCCCATATCTGGATCGCTCAGAGATGCTTTCTGTTTGTTAAAAAACTAATCGGCTCTGAAGCGTTCCACAATGCGCTGTATCGTTCAACCTCTACAACCCAGCGAAATCATTCAGAGGCTTTGTTTTTCCTCAATTGCCCTTTTCTTTTTTCATACTACAACCCTCGTCTTCTTCATCTTTCTCTCAATTTCATCTTTTGCAACTTATCTCTAGCTTCATGTTTCTATTCCTAGCTTATGTACCAATTGGTATCAGTGAGATATTGTTTTCTCGATGAGTCGGTATCAATGGAGCAATCAATCGCTACTATTGATGTACTACAGGTATCAATCAATATTTGATTCAAGCAAACTTGTTTCAATCTAATGATTTAGATGCTTTAATTTTTTCGTTCCTTGTTGTTTGATAAAATAAATGAATTTCTTTTGAGTTTCTTTAATCTTCCATCTTTTATATGAATTTCTTTATTGTTTATGTGATTCCATTGTCTATGACTGGAGATGGGTGAAAGATTGGAGGTGGTTTTGGTTTGATTATTTATGTTAAGTTTCTTTGGTTTTTTTATGAACACCAATTGTTCGATAAAAGTTTCCAATGAGTTTTGTTATGAACAGCATGTTTTTACCTAGTTTTTAGTAGCAACAAAGAGAGAAGGAGGAACATTTTATTTTGGTGACACAGTACTACAACAAACCCTCCAAAGTCTATATGAATTATGAATTGTGTTTACTGGATATTGGTGTGTTTGGGGATGATGAACATGGTTGATTATAGTTCATAGCTTGAATTTTGGTAACTTTTCTCAGTAAAATGGTAATTTTTTGTAACTTTTCTCTCTAAAAACCGATCTGTTATACAAAGGGTTAAAAGGTAATTTGTTCTTATTCAGACTGTCCATTCAGAGCAGCTACCAAACATCCATTTTTCATTCTGCACTATATCATCCAGACCCTCTATACCATCCAGACCTTTCTATACCATGCAGCAACTACCAAACAGCCCCTAAGTCTGTAGGATTTAGATTTACAAGATCGTTATCAATGAAATTGCTTACATGTCCGTTTTCTCTCACCACTTAGTACACACTATATACAATATTTGAGTCTTCAAAAAATTGAGTTCTCAGCTCTTCAATTCTTCTGATACGTGATGAAGAGAACACATTATTTCTGGACTATTTACAGCGAGCAAACCTGGCAATGGTTTGCACAATGCATTTAACCCTGCAACAAAATTTGGAACTACTAATCTTGCAGCTTCATCTCTCTCAGAATATAGGTGCCTGTAAATAATTTCTCTAGAGGTCACTATCCTTTCTCTAGATAGTCTATCATGTTCTCTGGCAATTCTTTCTCGTTGATCAGGATCCATTCGATTCAGAAGATCATCACCTTTTCTGTGATTTTCTTGAGACGATGATTCAGCGAGATTTAAGCCTGCTGAATTTTCAATTATACGACTTTTCATTATTTGGTCAGCTTCTTGTTGACTGGTGGATGCTTCATTGATTTGACCTGTTGGATTTGCAGAGGTGGATGCAGACATGTCAGGGATATTGTTTTCTGTGACATTATTGTATGTAGTGATTGGATTTATGACCATTGGTCTTGTATTGGAGTTTCTTGCTCTTCTAGGTGTGGGAACCAAAAATGGTTGGCATCTGGTGCTCTCCAACCCTAAGATGAAGTTAGCCATAGATGGATTTTGAGGCAAAGGTCTCATGGCTAATGGGGTTGGTATTGCGTTTTGATTCATGACCGGTAGTTCCTCTGTATTCTCCTTTTGATGTTGACCCGAAGCCTCATTTGAAGGTTGATCTGTTGAGTGATGAGAAGAAGACTCTGGTCTTGATGAGGGACCTGCAGCAGATGGATCTCCTATCTGGCGTTTCTCCCCCTTCTGAGGATTAGAAGAGTCGGGGTCTTGATCCTCAGATCTTTCTCTTTTGAGCTTAGCTTTTTTACATGCTTTAGCCTCTTTCTTCTTCTTCTTTGCTTTAAAGTCGACAGAGATAGCAGAAATTAATGGAGTTAGCTTTGAGACAGAAGCATCTAAAGTGGATACCTTCTGTGCTAACTCATTAGAGCTAGAGCTGTTGATCCTTGATACAAACTTGGCGTTAATGGCATTGAATTTATCCATTAAGGCTTTTTGAAATGCCACCAGGTCAGATTGCTTGACAAGACTAGAATCAGTGGAGGTAGCGGCTTCAGATGGTACAACCGCTTTGACAAGCCTATGGACGTCATAAACAAAATTGCTATATTCTTCAGCTGAGATGGTGACCTGTGGTAGATGAATGTTATCGGGGAGGTGAAAGATGGCATCATTGTTGGCTTTTATCTCATCATCCAACTTTGCGAAGTGTTTAGAGGCCAACTTTGTCTGATTATCTACCATTGTAGAGATCAGCGACTTCAGTGCTTCCAAATCGCTGGAGAGATTGCTCTAATTAGTTTGAATCTGACTTAGTTTTGCTGTCTGAGCACTGATCTCTGATTTGATACTCGACTCTCATAGTAGAATGGTTTGTTTTAAATCCACCATAGATTCCTTTATTTGTTCAACGAATGCATAGAACACTACATTCGTGACAAAATGTCAAGATCAAAATTCGAATTGGTTCCTGGTCCTGGTCAGAGACCACTGTGTTCAATGTTGTGTAACCGGTGCATCTCCAACACATGGAGCCCCTTGTCTCTCGTGTTTAGAGAGGCCCTCATTCATGCCTGTATTGATGTTGAGCATGGAGGGACTTCCATCCAGTCTTCGAGGGCTGTTATTAGCAGGCACCTCTTCAGATGTTCTAACATTGTTGACTTTGTCTCCAGCATCAGAGGGTGGAGAGTCAGTCAATGTGTGCTTACCTTGGAAAAGTCCGAAGCCTCCGGTAAATGGTGCATCCTCTGGCCTTAACCCCTCTGATGGGATTTCACAGGCCTCTACATCAGAACGAACCTTCTGTGTTTTCTAAGTTGGTCACGGAGACATGTGTAGGTAGTGGCGAGTTCTAGAGCGATGGAACTCTTTTATTAAAATCATCACCCTGTTGAGAGAATGATGAAGTATTGGTTTCTCCGGGTGTGCTTGATTCAAAGGAGCTTGAAGTGTCCTCTGAACGGTTGGATAAGGGGTGGTTTGGACTGAGCAGTCCTGTGTCAATGAGAGTGGATGTGTAGGCATCTACCTCAGAGGATGTGGGAGCTTTGGATGGACTCAGTTGTAATCGCTCGTATGTGTCTCTTAGGACATCTTCTTGACCTTCCCGTAAGAGATGGTCGGCATGGGTAGAACCACTCGGATGTTCACTCATGTTGTTTTCAGACTCAGCCTCACCAGACCCCTCACCATCTATGCTAGGCTCTTTAATGCTCTGGGGTAGGTATTCTCGGTTCTGAGAATACTAGAGAGCTCCTATAAGAGATAAGATAAGGAACGGTTTTAGGAATGAGATCGAGCATGTACCTGGAAAGTTCGTGATGAATGGTGTATCCTTTGTCGTCAATGATTGGCTTGTGCGAGTTCATCGTGGAAAGTTTGCAAAATGGTTGGATGAGCGGTGCCTTTAGAGCCGCGAATCCTAGATGTATGAATAGAGATAAAAATCTCGAAAACATGAGAGCAGGTAGCGCTTTCCTATATGCTTGTTGTGAAACCTTACCATTCACAACAGCTTTCATCTCTTGAAAGATTAGGTTCGCATAGTCGAGAGGTAGATTGAAATACATACCATACATGATGGTAAGTATGTTTCTGCTTGCTTGGTCCATTGACCCTATCTTGCAAGTCAGACTCTTGTTGAGAATCGATACCAGCATATTCCACATAGGTGGAAGCTTCTTCCTTTTGAAGTCGGAGAGTTTTGTAATGGGTTCATTATAACCCAAAAATCGAATGAATGCCAGTAAAGCTTCTATGGATGAATTTGGAGCAAGAGCAGGGTTGGGGATTTTCTGACATTCGTCGTTGATCATTGATGGATTTAAGTGAAACATCTGAGCAATCTTCGACTTTGTGATTGGAATTTCAATCGCTAGCTCCTCGTCATTTGGGTTTCCAAAACTTCCAGCCAGGACATCATCCTTCTTGATGTACATCGTTTGCCACACTTCCTGAACATACATTTCAGGAACATTTGGGTTAGTGAGAGTTAAGGCTCGGTTCAACTGATGATTATGTAGAAACTCAATCATCACTCGATACTCTGATAAATAGGTGTTGGAGTCCAAGAGTACTTGAACATTGTTAGGTTTTTGCAATCGAGTTATTGGGGTATTCTCTGTCGTGGAATCGAAGATACGATCTTCTTCGTCGTGAACATTCAGGTTAACGTTTGGACTTGCCAGTGAGAAACTTTGGGATTGTGAGAATCGAAAGTGCAGTTTTGCAGGTAAGGATTGAAGAACTCATGAGCACAGTAAGATTGAGGGTGGTGAAAAGTGAAATTGGAGATTTACTCGAGTTTATATAATGAGATTTGAGAAATGCACTCGAGTATTTTTGAAGATGAAGGGTTTATTCGAGGTTTGGGAAAGGGGTTAGAATAGGAAGGGTTTAATTGTGAATTTGGGATTGGAAACGGTTGCTGATGGCTGACGTATGCCTAAAAAGCATGCAATCATGCAAGCCGTCGTTTCACGACACGTGGAGGTTCTATCGCGCGTGTATAGAAGGGTGAATGACGCGTGTTTTGTCAGTACGGGGCACTCAAACGTTTCTCGTTGGTTTTCGATAAGAAATTGTCTTTCTTTTGAGATTTTGAATATTCCCTCCAAAAATAAAATCAATCCAATCAATAAAAATTGAATTTATTGAAGCTTTTAAGGAAATGATTTTTATTTTAAAATCAAATTAAAATCATTCAATTGATCATGATAAAACATTTTGAAGATCAAAAGAAAGTTTTGTGTCTAATGAATAATGTTTTATAAGAAATTTGGTGAAATGTGAAAATTATAAATTATCCTTAGCGGGAAGAGATAACTCAGAATAAACTTATTTAATAAAATATCAAAGAAAAAAAATATCCAGAAGACATCTAACAAAGGTTAGAGTTAAAATCAATTTCTTCTTCTGTACGATCTAGAGCTATGTGCTCCCCCTTGAATATTGCATATTTAGCTCCCCATTCAAATAGAAAACTTAGCTCCCCCTTGAATTTTGCATTTGTGCGCTGTATTGGATAAAAAAATGTTTTTGTGAACAGAGGCATCCAGAGACTTCTGAGTGCTTCTGAGTCATTTTTTATTTAGAGATGTCTAGAGACTTCTGGGTGACTCTTTTCTGTCGACAAACGTTACTGTCCCTCCGATTTTATATTTGAATTTGAAGAGTAAGTTTTTCGTTTCAGTCATGTGCCTCAGCATTTTGAGTCAAGATACCAGATATGCACACGCTGTTTCTACAATCAAAATCATGGAGATTTAGGTACCCATTTCATAATGTGTCCTTTGATGTTAGATTTGGATTTTTTTATCTTTTTGTTTTAACGTTTCCTTTTTAGCAGAAGATTGAATTGGTTTTCCAGAGAATATTGGTTTGCCCTTTTTGTTTGAATTGTTCCTTTTGGTATGAGTGTTGAAGTTGGAGTACTGTTGATTGTTAGAGAAAAAATCAGAACGCCTTGAGAAAAATTGTTTGAGTTTTAAGAGCAGAGACATTCAGAATTCTGAAACATAAAAGACTTCATGGAATTTTCATTACGAGAATGATAATTACAATTTTTCTTATTCCTGTGTATTCTAGTATCAACAGTTCTTTCGACTTCTTATCTAGGCCAGGCTTATGTTTAGAACTCGATATGTTCCTCTGTGGAGGCTTCCTCTGAGGAGACATTTTAGGTACCCTGGGGTTTACTGAAACAGAAGTAAAAGAATTAGATTTCCATTTTCCCGTTTGAGCATAAGTATACTTCTGAGATTGAGATTTCAGAGAATGTTGCTGGGGAATTTCTTGCTTTTTGATGCTTGCTTTTTTTTCGAGTTCAAGAGAAGTCTTAACTTGACGACACATCCCAAAAATTTCGAGTTCAAGGTATACCACTTGACAGTTTTGCAACTTTTTGTCCAGCAACTCTAATTTCCAAAGGTTCATTGGTGTATAAAAAAGGAGCATCGCTGTCATTTACAACCACTGGAACCTTTGTATAATTAGGCGGTAGCTGATTTTCAAAATTAAAAATATATTTCTCTGAGTTAGCAAAGAAATCATCATCTTGATTATCAGTTTCCTAGGGATACGTAACAAACTTATCACTGTCTCTGACTTCGGAGTTTAAATCTACCAAAGAACGGGGAATAATCTCTGGATGATTTTCTGAACTTTTGTTAGATAACATTGTTTGTTCAGATTTGAAACAAGCATCCAAAGTTGTTAACAAGTCATTTTCAAAATTGAGTCTTATCTCTTCTTCTGCCTATGTAGGTATGAACTCATCAACTTCTGGATTTAAATATATGTGAGTGAGAGAGCCGAAATTGAAAATATCACCCTTCTTTAAAATAACATGAGTAATCTTTTCATAAGAGTATTTGATATTTTTGTATTTTAATTTCCTCACACGATGACCATGTTCATATTTTGATTTATTGAAGATTGATTGTTCATATAATATAGGAAAAACAGGTTTTTGTTTTTTTCCTATACAAAAAACAGAGTCAAAAGTAGACCTCTTTTTACATGTGTAGGGATCCAGATCCCCAAAACCAAGTCCGGTTTTCCCTGCTTATGTATTAATTTTATCATGCACTTTCTAAGCATCAAGATAACTTTTAATCAAGAGCTCTTTATTTTGTAGTTCAACATGCAGATATTCCCTTTCCTTAGCTTTAATCTCTTTATCTTTCACATCCAGAAGTTTACTAAAATTCTGTTTTTCTTTCTTAAGTTTAACTTCTGTCGTTTTTAAAAGTTTGGAAATCTTTTCCTTCTCAACTGATATTTCAAGTTTCTCTTCAGTTAAAATATCCATTTCTCGTTTGTAAATATCTCTTTCTTTTTGTATTGTAGAAAAAGTTTGTTCAAGATTCTTTCTCAATTTCTTTTCTGTAAAAAGCTTTTGTTTCAGATTTTAAAAATCAGCAGTTAGACTCAAGATAGTGTTTTCAAGTTCAGAAGTTTTAGAAGTGGAACAAACCGGAGTTTCAGAAGGCTGATCTTCTGATTCACCTGTCTTAGCCATTCCACAGAACATGGTTTCATCTCCACTCGATTGATCATCTAGCCAATTCTCCTTCTCCGCATAATGTGCTCTTTCAGCTACATTTTACTTTTACTTATTCTTGTAATATTGCTTGTCTTTAACAAAAGTACTTGTTAGAAGAAAAGTTTGAACTATGTATTGAATGTTTTGTAAAGGAAAGTAAAGAATCTGAAGTAGACATATAATTCAGATGAGAAATTCTTTTGTGCCATAACCAGCTTACTTCCTTCATTTGAGTAGACATATAACATACCTCTGAGTTGAGTTGACCATCTTTTGTGAAAGTGGCAGTATAGATGTCACCATCTCTATAGGCAGTTAGTTGTTTCTCTTTTATAGCACCCAGAACTTGACAAACATTAATATTGAAGTGTACAGTGTAGTATTTGTCACACAACTGACAGATTATGTCTTAACCCTTCCACATAGAAACTTTTTGAACTTGAACATCTCCTTTGACAAAAGTTCCATAGCCTCTTGCATAACCTTCTGCATTTTTTCTAAAACTAACTGTTCCTCCATATCTTTCATGATAATCAGTTAGTAATGTTTTGTATGGTGTCATGTGTATTGAACATCCAGAATCTAACACCCATACATGACATAACTGCAAAAGAAGTTATTAAAAGTTGGTCCTTTCAGATTAGCTAACAGTGAAAAAAGTTTATCTTTTGGCATTTTAGATAAAAAGATAGAAACTTGTTCAGAATTTATGTTTGCTTGTTCGGTCTTATTCAGATTAGTAGTCTTTTTATGTTTGCCAGATGCTGAAGAATTCCTTTGATATTTCTGTTTTTCTTTTATCATATTTGATTCAGAAGGATAACCAGTTTGTGCAAAATTGAAATAAGAATGACCACTTTTGAGATTTGAAACTTAATGCTTTCTTTTATTCATCTTGTTGTTTTTGGATACAATATTTTTATGAAAAATAGGAAACCTATCTAATTTGTTTTTGTCTGATAAGTTGTCTCCCTTTTTCTTCCATACTAGAGAGGATAACTCTGAAACAGATAAAGAATGAATGTTAGGATAAATTTTTTTGTTTCTGTTTTGCTTAACTTCAGAGTTAAGATATTTAGATGTAGGAATTGAAGTTTGTCCTTCTTCAAAATTTTTGACTCTAGTGATGAAATCTGAAGTTGACATAGATGATTTTCCCTTTAAAGAAGAATTCAGATCTTTGAATTCAGTTTTAGTGAAATTTGAATCTAAAATTGAATGAATTTCAGAATTTGAAAATTTGGAATTTTCATAAGTAAAATTAATATCTTTTTTGAAGAATCGTCATTGTAAGAATCTGAAGCATTCATTAGATCTGAGAATATGTTTTGAGTCATTTCTGAAGCAAAATTGTTTAGTTTTGAAATTTTAATTTTTCTTTATGAATCTGATGATGGTTTAAATTTTTCTTCAGAATCATTTTCAGAATCATCAAAGAAAATCTTTGAGGATTCGTCCTTATCATGTAAAGATTCAATATCTGAAAATTCTTCATAAGTTTCTTCAGAAATGTCTTCTTTCTTTAAGTCTGAAAGATTCTTATGAATTTCTGAAGTAAGTTGTTCAGAAGAAATATTTGAATGTTCAAATATTTCTTCAGAAATAGATTCAGAAACAAGTTCAGAAATAATTTCAGACTTTTCTTGAGAAATGATTTCAGAAATAAGTTCAGGGGTAGACTTAATTTCTTCAGAATGTGTTTCAGATTCATCAACAAACAAAATTTCTGCTTTTACAATAGGAATTATCTCAGGCAAAGAATGATCTACAGGTTTACTTACTTGTCCTTTAATTTTTTCATTAAAAATTTTCATGTTTGAAATGTCATATAAATTTGATGGTGCTTTTTTCAGAACTGGACTTTCAGTGTATCCTAAACCTGTTTTTAAAGTGTAAAATTTTGAATTCTTAGCCTGACTTGTTAAAATATTCAAAGTTTGCTCAGTTTGACCCCTTTTTGAAATTCAAATCTTCTAATTCCTTAAACTTTCTGTATAACTCAAGTCTTTCTTGATTTAGAAAATTCATTTTGATATTCAGAACCTTTGTTTCAGATTTAGCATTCACTATTTCCTTTGCATGGTATCCATTTTTTCTTTTAATTCAAAGTTTTCTTTAGAAATCTACTCAAGAGTTTCTTCAGCATTTTGAAAATTTACTTTATATACCGGACTTTCTATTCTGAATTGGTTAACTAATAACCTTTCTCCTTTTATTCTGTTTCTTAAAGTTTCAAATTCTGAAGTCATGTTCAAAATTTGATCTTGCAAGTTTATTTGAGAATTTTCAGTAGTTTCAGAATTTGATGAGATAGTTTCAGAAGTAAGTTCAGAAGAAGTGGTTACCTCAGTATCATGAGAATGTGTGTCTTCTGAAGTCATCTGACACAAAAAGTCATTTGTTGCATAGTCAGAAACCTCTTCATCAGCCTCATCATCAGTCCAATTCAGCTAGTCTTTTACATACTTGGTTACAAGTGCAGGATTGGCATCCATCTTCTTAGAAAGCATATGTTTCTTTTCATATTCTTAGAAAGCCAGTATTATTGACTTTAGGCATTTTGAACTGTCTAGCAAAGTGCCCTGGTTTTCCACAGTTGAAACACCTGTCTAGTTCAGAAGTATCTTTTGGAACATTTTCTTGACCAAATATTTTCTTTGGTCCTTCATCAATTTTAGGCTTGTTCTAATACTTCTGGTTGTATCTCTGATGAAACTGCTTTGTCATGAAGGCTATACCTTCAGAAATTCTCTTCAGTTCTTCATCTGACTCATTTCCATCATAGATACTAGTTTCACGAATATCACAGATTTTCAATGAACTGTTAATTTTCTTACTGATTAATGCCACAACATTTTCATTTGTCTTCTTTAACTCATTCTGTCTGATCTTTATTTTGTCCTCTTGTTGGAATAAAATACCATACACATCATGAATGGATTTCTTGGATAGATTTCTTGTGATCATGTTATCATAAAAACTTGACTATTTATTTCCAAGATTGTTCAGAAAATTGTTAAATCTGTGATAAGTATCAGTAATAGCCTCTCCCTCCTTGTATCTGAAGTTTTCATATGTACCAATACATATGTTTAATCTCTGTTCTTGAGCTTTTGTACTTCCCTGCATCTGAGCCTCAACTTCATCCCACATGGCTTTTGCAGAAGTTAAACTATCAACCCTATTGAATATTTCATTTGGTATCCCATACGGCAGGGATTTCCACATACACTTCAAGAGGACCATTCACTATTGATTGCATCAAAGCTTCATCAATATTATCCAAAAATTGGATCATACGAATCCGCCATTGATGATATTCGCCCAAGAACAGAGTAGGAGGTTTTGCTTCAGATCCGATGGAAACGATGTCTTTGTTCATTATTGATTTTTTTTTATTGCTAATTCACCTTTGGTAATGTTTGAAGCACAATTCGAATTAATCTTCGAAAGATTAATTCAAGATTTGAAGAAACTGTCAGGCCTAACAATTTCATAACTAAATTGATTACCAGATCGTAAGATGAATTGGCTCTGATACCAATTAATGTAAAGCAAATATAACATTGATTTTCATCACTTGTCTACAATATTATCTTGTTGTCATACTTCAGAATTTTTGAAGATTGAAGGCTTCCGCATAAGGCATATGACAACACAGTTCAGTATGGCTTATTGTTAGACAAGAGAGTGCTTAATTGTCTATGCTCAAGACATCCTCTTAGTTTGTAGTGATATTTTTATCATGGCCCTATAGTTTCATCAAGTTCATTTTCTTCAAGCTTGTCAGCAATTGTTCAAAGTTTGACTATATTGGTCAAAATTTTATGTGTACTATCTAAAGAGTCGGATTTGAAAAGTTTTTAGATTTGGATGATTGATTCAGTATTTGGTTTGAAGATTAGAAGTATGAGTTTCAACAATCATTTCTCTGAAGATTTATTCTTGAGGCAAGACTGTTGAATGCTTGCAATCTGTGTTCTGAATTGATCACTTAGACCATAGAGTGCTTGCAATCTTTGTTCTGCAAGAAACACTCAAGATGCTAGACTGTTGAGTGTCTTCAATCATCTTTCTGTTCTGATCAAGCAGAAGTTTGAGTGTCTACAATCAATGTTCTGGTGACTTTATTCTGTGTTAGAGGTTTGAGTGCTGATAGTCTTTCATCTGGTGTGAAGATTGGATCTTGATTTGGTTATTCATTCTTCTCGAAGTATTATGGAAATTGGCTAATCTTTCCAGTTTGACTTTGCTGATAAAGAAGCTATGCTCTTAATGTCATCTTTCTCCCAAAGCTTAATTGTCAAAAGGTGTTTTGGTCAACCAAGCTTTATGTTGATTCCCCATTTTTTTGAGCCTATCAGAAGAAGTTCATAAGCTGAATGCTTATTCAACTCATGGTTCAAAGACAAACAGATTCTTTGTTATAAACTGCAGTTGCACAATGGACTGTCATGACATGTATTCCGTGCACTCAGTCGGGGTTACTTCACATTGAATCTGCAATTAAAGTTGAAAGTAAATATAAAAGCTATATTCAAGGGGGAGCTTGGATTTATTTAAGGGGGAGTTCTTGAAGATCAACAACACTAATGTTTTTCAAAGAAATCAAGGGGGAGAAGATCTGAAGATTAAAGCCTATGATTCCTTTACAAAACATTATGGGGAGATTTTTAGAACAAAAGTTTGAACTATGTAATGAATGTTTTGTAAAGGAAAGTAAATAATCTGAAGATGAATAGTTCAGAACTAGAAGTTCTGAACTTGTGCTGAAAAGGTAAATAAAGTCATCTTTAGAAGAGAAGTTCAGAACAGAAGTTCTGAAGTGATTCTGAAGAAAGAGAAGTTCTGAAGTAAAAGTTCTGAAGACAGTTGAAGACAGTTCAGAAGTTCTGAATAACTTCTTAATAGATTCTGTAATGACGTGTCTTAATATATGGGTTGTGATTTAAATACATGTAGATTTAGCGATTCTATTGTAGTATATATAAAGAGTCTGTTAGACAGCTAGTAGTTGAACACCATACATGAGAGTCGTCAAAAGGTGTAAGTGTGTGTTTTCTATAAAGCTCTCTACATTGTATATCAATAAAGAGGATCAATTGAGCAATTCTTATCAATCTGTTGTAATATGGGATTAATAGTACTTTTGCACACTTTGGAGTAATGGCCTGGTTTGCCACATCTGTAACACACATCCTTCTTCTTCTTCTTCTTCTTCTTCTTCTTCTTCTTCTTCTTCTTCTTCTTCTTCTTCTTCTTCAGGTCTTCCTCTTTTTTTCACCTCTATGGATCTCTTGCCTTGGAGCATAAGTTTGAGTGGGGCGATCAAATCTTCTGTTCCCTTGAAAAGATCTATTACCAAACCTTTTGGTGAATTGTTTGGTAATTAGAGCTAACGATTCAGCAAAAGAGCAGATCTCATCATCTTCAGAATCAGAAGCATCTTCTGGACTTGCTTCTGAAATGAATGCCTTACTCTTTCCTTTCTTCTTAGTCTCTTTACTCCTTCTGCCAGACCTTCTGAATTCAGAGATTAGGGCCAGAGATCCACCAATTGAAGTCTTCTTCTGAACAACTTCCTTTTCATGTGCCTGAAGAGTGCCAAATACATCATGCAAAGACCACAGTTCTAAGTCTTGGTTTGCCTGAAGAGACATGGAGAGATTTGACCATTCTGAATTTAAACGTTTGAGAAATAAGACATTGTTGTCTTCCTTTGATCTGGCAATATCACACCTCTTGCACAGATTTATGAGAGTGTTTAATCTGTGAAAGGTCTGCTCCACAGTCTCTTTTGGAATATCTTGAAAGCTGTCATACTCATTCAGAGTTTGAGCTCTTCTGTTTTTCTTCATCTTTACTCCTCCTTCTAGAAGATTTTCAAGCTGATCCCACAATTCCTTTGCGGTTTCACATGTATCCAGAGATTGGAAAATCTCATTTGGTATTGCCATTATCAGAAGACTTTTGGCCTTCCTTTTTAGCAGTTTCTACTTTAGCACCTTCCTCATCATCCCAGTCTTTCCTTTCCTTAGGAACATTCCTTGCAGGAATTTCTTCAGTTGTAGCAGTACGAGGAACCCTTGGAATGACGGTCATGGGTATGAATGGACCATTTAGTACAGTAGGATATAGTTCAACATCTAGTCCTTCGTAGAAATTTATCATACGAATTTTTCACTGTGGATATTCATCTCGGACTAGAGTGAGAAGTTTGGTCAAAGATCCAGAAGTGTATATAGCATTCATATTTTGATCTGCCATATTTTTCAGAAAGCAGAGTTTTGAAAAGAATTGCAAAAAAAGCTTATGAAATTTAGGACAATTAAACTTCAAATCGATCGAATCGAGACAATGTTGTTACTGATTTTAGAAATAAACCTGAAATACCACTGATTAAGAGAAAATTTTTATGAAATGACAAAATCTCGTAAAACAGAGTAGAATGATGAACAATAGTTTAAAACTAAAATTTACTATTTGTAGAAAAAGGATTTCTCCAAACTGGACGAGATCGAATAATAAATAGATTGATTATCTAGCTCTGATACCAATTGTTGGAACCCAGATCTCTTTCTTTACAATAAATCAATAGATCGTAATAACAGAGTATGAGCGGAAGCAGTACAGATATATGATTAATATTGAAACAAAGTAAGAACAGTATGAAGATCAAATGAGAAATCGTATTGATAACCTGGAAATTGATTACAATATGTAGGAATGAATAGAGTTGATTTTCTCTCAGGTTCGTCTCTTTCTTTACAAAGAAAACTACTTCTATTTATACTGTTACAAATAGAAAAGTCAATGACCTAGCCAATTGTAAGATGACACGTCACTCGTACTTCCAACATAATTAGTTATGCACGGGAAGTGTGACATGCCACGTCATCTAAAGCGCGTGTGGGACGGCAGTTGAGATCCATAGGTTCTTCAAGTTTCTAGGCGCTTCTAATGGCTAACAGACCAGAAGATAAGCTTCTGGATCATCTTCTGATGCCAAATACTTGGCTATTATGGTTCATACTTTCTATAAAGATAACTCTAACATGTATGCTTGCCTGTGAGATATCGGTTGATTAGGGAAAATATAGAGAAGTATATGTGGGGAAGAAACATCCGTTTTGTTGGTTCCAGATTCTCTTCTTCACAGATTAATCGATTGATTTATAAACAGAGTATAAGCGGAAGCAATTTATATTGATTAATCAACAGTAATAAAATTCGATCAAAGATTGAAGAACAGATTAACAATGTATTATAACCTGAATTGTGATTACAGATACATGGAATGACGCATAGTAAGTTCTTCAATATCACGATTTCAATCGACAACTTTTACAATAGAGAAAAGATCTATTTATACAAATAGAATAAAGTAAAAGTCAACATCTTAACCTATTACAAACTGACACGTGTGAGAGATGGGAGCGTGTAACAAACTAGTCGGTTGCAACAGGTAGACATCCTTGATGTACGTGCCACGTCATATTCTTCATTTTGTGGTTCATACTTTCTAAAGTGTAACAATCTCCTCCTAAGTACGCAACCAGAAGAATGAAGTCTGTTCAGAATGGAGCGACCTCAGATACAATTTTTCCAATCTTATTTATGATCTCTCTGATTGATAATAAAGTTGAAAGCCTTTTGATCATCTTCTCGATAACCTCTGGATTGTGATTGTTAACATCAACAGAGATGAAGCTTTTTGCAATGTAAACGACCTCTAATGAGTATTTGTGTGCTTCTTTTATTCTAAAGAAGCTCTTTCTGACTGGCCTTCTAAAGATCACCCCTTCCTCTGGGTCTATTAGTACTTTGCCGATTCTCATGTTATTGATGCCTTCTAGATCTTCATTGGGTGCAGAGATAGCTAGGTTATCAACATTGTAATTGATTCCTATTTGAAAATCTACCTGCCTCTTGTACCGGATGTAGGACTTTATGAATTGAATAATACGAGAATAAGCAATTTGATCTTGATCATCAATTCTTCTATTCATTTGAGCCTTCATGAAATTCTCCAGAAAAAGAAGATCAGAGGGAAAGATGGACAATAGATCATTATCACAGAAGTAATAAGTCTTATTGTCTTCTCTGATAACCTCATAGATTGTGTACCGTATTTCTGTATCCTCAAATGGTGAATGCTTTATTGCAGAGATTCGTTTGATAGGTACAGAGGAATGAACGTCCTTTCTCGCTTGTCTGTGTGCCATGAATTTGTCCTTAATAGCATCACTTACATTGTAGGCGTTTGAGAAGTTGGGCAACATGAGATAGATTTTCTGATCTATAGGAGCATACATGTACCTTTTTGTGATTTCCAGAATTGGTAGATCAATTCTTCCAAGTCTCTGAATTTTTTGTCTATTCTCTGCTGCTCTACTTGATGATCCTTCAGCATTTACTCTTGCAGCTGCAACTCTTTCTCTATCCATCTCTGCTTGAGCTTTTGATGCTTCTGCAGAGGCTCTTTCTGCTTAAGCTTTAGCTCTGATTTCTGCTTCAATTTGAGAAGTAGAGGCTTTTTCTGCGTCAGCTTTTGCTCTTATTTCAGCCTCAATTCGTTCTTCTTCTCTTTGTTTGTTCAAGGCTTCAACTTTCGCCTTTGATGCCACAACTCTGGCTTTGGCTTCCTTTTCTTTGGCTATTGCAGCTTGAGTTGAGGAGGAATATGGTGTTTGTCTTGTGTTTCCTACAACCTCAAGAATGAATTTGGCTATTTCAGGATCTTTTGGTAGAGGCCCAGAGTGAGTGGCTAATGGAGTTGGAGTCAGAGGGGTTTGTGTATGAGAAGTTTGAGCCGGAGTTTGCTTGGAAGATGATTGGTGTTTGGCTGAAGTAGATGGAGATGGCATTGGATTTCGATTTGAGCTTTCAGTGTTGGTTGTGGGTTTGACTTTCTTTGATTTTGGTGCTTTCTCCCCCTTCTGAGAATCAGGGTCCTGATCCTCAGATCTTTTGCGCTTAAGTTCTGCTTTTCTGCAAGCACGCTCCTTTGGCCTTTTTCTTTTCATTAAAAGAATTAGAAAGAGAACTTACTAGACCTGTAAGCTGAGACAGAGAGGTTTCCATAGATGATAGCTTTAAATCCACATCAGAAGTGTAGGCAGTTGTTTTGGAAATATACTTGGAGGAGAGAGAATTGATGCGTTCAAGCATGGCCTTCTGGAAGACAGCCATATCAGATTTCTTGACCAGAGAAGACTCAGAAGTGTCTGCAGAGGGATGAATAGCCTTGATAATTTTGTTAAGATCGGAGACTAAGGAACTGTATTCATCAACAGAGATTGTGACTTATGGAGTTGGAATTGCCTCGGGAATGCAGAAAATGGCCTCAGAAATAGCCTGGATTCCTTTATGCAAAGAAGAATAATGATCAGAAGCTTGGCTCTGATGTGTTGCAGCAGTTGTAGAGATAAGGTCTTTTAGGGCTTCCAGAGTTTGAGCTTGCTGTTTTTGTTCATCTTGAATAGCCAGAAGTATGGCATTGTGAGAGTCCAGAGAAAGTTTTAGATCCTCCACAGATCTCTGAATTTTATCACCAAATGCCTGCAACGCTGCATTGGTGACATATTCAGAATTGGTAACCGGTGCATCTCCAACACATGGAGCCCCTTTACTCTCTCGTGCAGAGAGGCCCTCATTCACACCTGTTTTGACGTTGAGTGTGGAAGGACTTTCAACCTGTCGTTGAGGACTGTTATTAACAGGTACCTCTTCGGTTGTTCTGATTGTCTCAACAGAATCCTCATCATCAGAGAATGAGGTGCTGAAGACAATGTGCTTACTTGATGAAGTGTAAACACTCCGGTAAGTGGTGCAACCTGTGGCTGTAACCCCTCTGATGGGATTTCATGAGCCTCTAAGCTATCAGAAGATATGGACTTATCTTCTGAGACGCCTAAATCTTTCTTGGTCACAGAGACATCAACATTGTGTGGGGAATGTGTCGAGTTCTGGGGCAAATGAACTCTTATAGTTTCATCATCATTCTGTTGAGAGAAGGATGAATAGGTTTCTCCGGGTGTGCTTGATGCAGAGGATGAAGAAGTATCCTCTGATCGGATGGTTTCTGGGTGGTTTGGACTAGGTTGTCCTTGGTCAATGAAAGTAGATGGGTTGACATCTACCTCAAATAATGAAGTTACCCTTTGGGATGTAGGTGAGATTCGCTCAATTGTGTCACGATGGACATCTTCAGTACCTTCTTTTAACAAGAGGTCAGCATGGGTAGAACCACTTGGATGTTCACTCAAATTATTTTCAGCCTCATTCTCACTTGACCCCTCACTTTCTAGAACTGGCTCTAAGTGCTCTGGGGTAGAAATTCTCTGTTCTGAGAAATTCATAGAGCTCCTATCGGATTGAAGATAAGAAGAGCTAGATGGAATTAGGTTTAGCATGTACCTTGAAAGCTCTCTGGGAGAAGGATAGCCATTGCGGTCGATGGTCGGACGATGAGTGCTCATCGATGCAATTTTGCAAAATGGTTGAACAAGTGGAGCCTTGAGTGCACCAATTGCAGGATAGGTGACCAGAGATAGAAATCTTGGAAACATCAGAGCTGGAAGAGTTTTCCTTGGTTTTGATGGGTTACTTTGGTGTGTACAGCTGCTTTAATCTCTTGAAAAATAAGGCTTACGTAGTCCAAGGAGCGATTAAAAAACATTCCATACATTATAGTCAAAAAGTTCCTGCTTGCTTGATCGAGAGACCCAATTTTACAAGTGAGACTCTTGTTCAGGATAGAGACTAGGAGATTCCACATTGGGGGTAACTGTTTTCTCTTGAATTCAGAAAGTTTGCTTATGGGTTCATTGTAACCAAGAAAGAGGATGAAAGATAACAATGCTTCAGCAGAAGGGTTTGATTCTAGGGCTGGATTTGGCACTAATTCACCATCAAGTAGTACCTGTGAAGAGGGTAAATGAAAATACCTGGCTAATTTCTTCTTTGTAATAGGTATTTCCACAGCAGTATCAGGTTGATCAGGGTGACTGAAATTTCCAAGCAGAGCCTCATCATCTTGAATGTACATCGATTTCCAGACTTCCTGAACGTAAATTTCAGGAACATTTGGGTTTATCAGAGTTAGGGCTCGATTTAGTACATGCTGTTGAAGAAATTCAACCATAATACTGAATTCGGACTGGTAGGTATTTGGATCAAGAAGAACCTGCACATTGTTTGCTTTCAATGGCAGTTTGACGAACGGAGCACTATCGGCAGTGGAATCAACGAGACGTCCTTCGTCATCGTTGAGAGCTGGATTTGCAAGGTGAGAAGCCATTGATGAAAGTTGGAGAGAATTGCAAGCAAGTTCGTAAGAGTGAGAGTAGTAACAGTGGAGAGGAAGAAGATGGGTATCTGAAATTTGGGGATTTTATATGAGACCAATTTGGAATTGGAAGGGGTTTGTGTATTGGGAGTAGAAGAAAACGGTTCAGAAAAGATGATGTAAGCACGCAGGCGTGGATACATGCAGTCACACAATGAATGACACGTGGAAAGTAGGAGTGATGAGTAAGACACGATTTTTTGAAAAAGAACACTGAAAGGTTATCAACCTAAAATCGGTTGATTATCCCAAAGGTAAATAAAAAGAAAATATAAAGCAATTTGTTGAGTAATTAAAGAAAATTAATTAAAGAACAAATTGAAATATATAAATCTGTTTATTTAGAATTAAAATCAGTCATCTGAGGAAAAAAATTTGATCCAAATGAAAGTTTGAATTTTTTATGAAAAAAATAGTAAGAAAAATTTAAAATTGAATATAGAAATTTTAAATAACCTTGACGGTAAGAGTTAAAAAAAATTAGATATTCAATAAAATTTTTGGAATATTTTGATTCATAATTTTTTTTTTTGAAAAACATGTCAATTATGAATCATCATCTAGTATAAGTTTGAAATGAATCATAGGGATTCTGAGAGACCTTGACGGCAAGAGAAACACAGAATAAGAAGATTCAGAAGAAACTTAGGTGGATGAAAAAAAATTCATAAGACAGCTAACCTAGTGTTAGTCTTTGAACAGCTTAAGAAACTCCCCCCTGAATGATAAATTTTCCTTTGCATAATATGCTCCCCCTTGATTGATAAGCTCCCCCTTGAATAAGAAGCTCCCCCTTGAATGATAGGTTCCCTCTTTGCTTCTGGGATTGGCGCCTTTCTGATAAAACTTGGATGGAAAGGAATTAAAATGCAACAAAATAACCTAAACCAGAAGCGATCAGAGGTCTCTGAGTGCTTCTGGATGAAGTTCAGAAGACGATCAGAGATCTCTAATAACTTCTATGAGTAAAAATTACATGTTTAGCATTCCCAACTTGCTGATTAAAAAATTAAAACGCTTCTCATCCAGAGCTTTTGTAAAAATGTCAGCCAGTTGGTAATCAGTAGAAACAAAATACATTTCTATTGTACCTTTTTCTACATGATCTTTGATAAAGTGATACCTAACATCAATATGCTTTGTTTTTTAGTGCTGAACTGGGTTTTCTGTAATGGCAATTGCACTTTCAGAATCACAGAGAATGGGAATCTTATCATAGATTAGACCGTAGTCTCTGAGTTGGGTTTTCATCCAAATGACTTGGGAACAACAGCTAGCAGCAGCAACATACTCAGCTTCTGCAGTAGATGTTGAAACACAATTTCGTTTCTTGGAAGTCCAGCTGATGAGACGATTACCCAGAAGTTGACAGCTACCAGAGGTGCTTTTTCTGTCCAACTTACAACCTGCATGATCAGAATCTGTGTATGCCATTAAATCAAACCCAGAATTTTTTGGATACCAGAGACCCAATGAAGGAGTTCCCTTTAAGTATCTAAAATTCTTTTGACAGCAGCCAAATGAGATTCTTTAGGATTCGCTTGATAACGAGCACAAAGACAAGTGGCAAACATAATATCAGGCCTACTTGCTATCAAATATAGAAGAGAACCTGTCATACCTCTATAACCCGTGTTATCTACATGTTTTCCAGAGGGATCAGGACCTAGTTTCATACTAGGAGAGATAGGTGTTTTCATAGTTGATGAGTTCTGAAAATTAAATTTCTTTAACATGTCAGAAACATATTTTGCTTGATTAATAAAAATACCAGAGGTACTTTGTTTAACCTGAAGTCCAAGAAAAAAAGTTAACTCTCCCATCATACTCATTTCAAATTCACTTTCCATCAACTTAGAAAACAAATCAACTTCTGTTTGATGAGTAGAGCCAAAAATTATGTCGTCCACATAAATTTGAACAATAGTTAACATACCTTTGCCTCTTTTAATGAAAAGTGTGGTATCAATTTTACCTTTCTCATATCCTTTGCTGATCAGAAATTTGGATAAACGTTCATACCAGGCTCTAGGTGCTTGCTTTAACCCGTACAGTGCTTTGTCAAGAAAAAAACATATTCTGGATGTCTTGAATCTTTAAAGCCAGCTGGTTGTTCAACATACACTTCCTCTTTAAGATTTCCATTTAGAAATGCACATTTAACGTCCATTTGATAGACCATAAAGTTCTTGTAAGCAGAGAATGCCAGAAAAAGTCTTATCGCCTCCAGTCTTGCAACAGGAGCAAAGGTTTCATCATAATCAATACCTTCTTTTTAAAATATCATTTTGCTACTAGACGAGCCTTGTTTCTGATCACAATACCGTACTCATCCTTTTTATTTCTGAAAACCCACTTAGTACCAATGGCAACTTTACCTTTTGGTAATGGTACTAAGTTCCAAACTTTGTTACGCTCAAATTGAAGTAATTCTTCCTGCATTGCTTCTACCCAACTAGGTTCGGCTAAGGCTTCATGAACTTTCTTTGGTTCAATTAAGCTTAGAAAGTTAACATAGAAAGCTTCATTTGCTATGGCGGATCGTGTTTTGACACCCTCAGAAGGATCACCAATTATGAGATTTGGAGTATGGGATTTAGTCCATTTCGTCATTCTTGTTTGTTATATTGGTTGAGCTTGAACTTCGGTGTCAGAAGATGAGATAACTTCATCCGGAAATATTGATTCTGAACCTCCTGATGCTAAAGTCTCCCTCTCAGATGATGGAACAGAGGAAGCTTCTGCACAATCAGATGTAACAGGAACAGAAGGATCTAAAGAGCTAGGTTCAGAAGATGTAGGACCAGAGAAAGTTATGCCAGAGGCATGAAGAACTTTAGGTATGCTGAAAGAAGAGGTAGTTCCTACAGGTTCTGACACTACCTCTTCGCCCAGAAAGTCTTGAAAAAGGGCATCAATCTCGGATTCTCTGGATCCTGAAAGAAAATCAGAAGTAACAGTATTAAGTTTGAGTTCTGAAGAAGAATATTCAAAAGTCAGTTGAGTTTGATCGTCAAAATCAACGTTAATGCTCTTCATTACTGTTTTAGTTCTTAGATTAAAAACACGGAAGGTTCTGGAATTTAAAGAATAGCCTAAGAATTTTGCTTCATTTGATTTTGGATCAAACTTGCCAAGTTTGTCTCTGTCATTTAAGATAAAACACCTGCAGCCAAAAATATGAAAGAATTTGACAGATGGTTTTCGTTTGTTAATAAGCTCATAAGAGATTTTGAGATGCCTCTTGAAAATTATGGAACGATTCTGAGTGAAACAAGCTGTTTCTACAGCTTCGGCCCAGAAGTGAATTGGGAGTCCAGAAGCTGCTAGCATTGTTCTGGCTACTTCGACCAAGGTTCTGTTGCGACGTTCAACGACACCATTCTGTTGGGGAGTACGTACAGCAGAGAAGTTATGAGAAATTCCATTGGCAACAAAGTATGCTTCAAATTTGGCATTCTTGAATTCAGTACCATTATCGCTTCTCAACTGTTGAATCTTTTGATGTAAAAGAACTTGGATTCTGGTCATCATATTTTGAAGGACACTAGGAACTTCTGACTTTTGTCGAACAAAAGCAAGCCAAGTATACCTGGAAAATTCATCAATAAGTACCAGAATATACTTTTTACCAGAAAGACTCTGAATTGCAATTGGACCACAGAGATCGACGTGTAACAATTGCAGAGGTCTTATGCAAGAGTGATCACTTTTTGTTTTATGACATAGGTGATCTTTTTGAAAATGAACTTCTGGAAGTCCAGATACCAAATTATGTTTTACAAGCATCTCAAGATTATCAATGTTTAAGTGAGACATTTTATGATGCCAGAGCCATGCGACATCACTCTTTTTGGAAATAAGACATAAGGTTTCCTTACCATCCTTGGAGGTAAAATTCATCATGTATAGCTTAAATTTTCTGTCTGCTCTCCAAAGTTCCTCACCTGCCTTAGAAAATAAGTAACAATGTTGTTCATCAAAGACGACAAGTATCTTAGAATCACATAGTTGACTTACACTTAAGAGGTTATGTTTCAAACCAGAAACATGAGCGACTTTAGATAAGGTAATATTACCTTCCTGTAAAGTACCATATCCCTTATTTTGGCCCTTACCATTATCACCAAACGTTACAGCTCCACCACTTTTGTCTTTAAATTGGGAGAGTAAGTTTCGTGAACCAGTCATGTGCCTCGAGCATCCACAGTCAAGATACCAGATATCCACACGCTGTTCCTGCAATCAAGATCAGAGTTTCTTAGGTATCCATACCATTATGGGTCCTTTAACGTTAGTTTTTGGCTTATCAGCCTGTTGCTTTTGATTTGATCTGACAGAAGGTAAAGATGTATTCTTTGGATTTTTTGTTTTTCTATTTTGCTTTGTTTTATTTTTGTTGAAGTACGAATGATTTGCAGTGAAGGAATTTGAAGTTCGTGAGAAAAATTTCTGTAATTTCAAGAACAGAGAAAAACATTCAGAATTCTGAAACATAGAAGATTTTATTGAATTTTCATTGTGACAATGATAATTACAATTATTCTTAGATCTGTCTTTTCTAGTATCAGTTGTTCTAAAGAACTTCCTATCTAGACTAGACTTATGATTACAATATGAAGTATTCTTCAGTGGAGATTTCCTTGGATTTATCTTCTCGGAAGCTTTCGAATTTACTGAAACAGGAACAGATAGATTAGATTTCCATTTACCTTTTTGAACGTAAGAAAGTTTTGGAGGATAAGAGTTAGGAAGTTGGATAGGAATTTTCTTTTTAAGTTTTTCTTCCTTTTCAAGATCAAGACAAGATTTAGCTTTCACACACATTCCTATAAAATCTGGATGTACAAAAACAGGTTTTCGTTGTTCAGAGGAAACAGAGAAAATCAGAATGTCACTTGACTTGTTTTTACCATCCATTCCAGAAGCTCTTATCTTCAGAGATTCATTTGTAAAGAGAAAATGAGCGTCTTTGTTTTTTATGATCTCTAGAGTTTTAGCATGATTGGAAGATTGTTAGATGAGAGAGATATGTGTCATAATTGTCAAAGAAATCCTCACTTTGATCATTATTCTCCCATGGATATGTGATTTCTTCTAAATCCTCTCGAGTTTCAGAAAGATTTAAATCAATAAATGAACAAGGAAATATCTCTGGATTATTCTCTAACTTTTGTTTGTCATTCTCAAGTTTAAAACAATTATCCAGAGTCAAGAGAAGATCTTTTTCAAAACTTAGTCTTAATTCCTCCTCTGCTTGAATAGGAATAAACGCATCAGCCTCTGGATTCAATTTTGTAACAACACTTGAACCAAACTTAAAAATATCATCCTTCTTCTGAATTTGATTTAGATTAATATTTGTCTTTTCAGAAGAATATTTAATGTTTTTAAACTTGAGTTTCTGTTGATGATGACCATTTTCAGCTTTAGATCTTTTAAAACATGATTGTTCAAAAATGATTGGAAACACAGGCTTCTGTTGTTGTCCTATACAAAAGACAGAGTTTAAACCAGACTTCTTTTCACACGTATAGGGATCTAAATCTTCAAAGCCGATTCCAGATCTTCCTACTTGTGTGCTAATTTTCTCATGAACTTTTTGAGCATCTAGATATGTTTTAATCTGGTGCGTTTTGTTTTGAAGTTCAATGTACAGAAATTCTCTTTCTTTTTTAAAATAATTTTTAAGTGCTACAAAATTTAATCTGTCACTTTCCTTAACTTGAATTTCCTTATCCTTTTCTTCCAGAAGTTTCTTATAACTCAGTTGCTCCTTTTTTACCAAAACTTCTGTGTCTTTCAAGGTTTTAGAAATTTCTTCTTTTTCTATGTCAAGTTCCAGTTTTTCTTCTGTTAAGATATCCATCTCTCTTTTGTAAATATCTCTTTCCCTTTGTGTTGTGGAAAGAGTTTTCTCAATATTTTTTCGTAACTTCTTTTCAATTGTTAGCTTTTGCTTAAGTTCTTCAAAATTGTTTGATAAAAGCACAATTGTATTCTCAAGTTCAGAAGATTCAGAAAGATTACTAACCGGTGATTCAGAAGGTTGTTCTTCTGATTCATTTGTACTTGCCATTCCACATAACATGGCCTCATCACCGCTGGATTCATCTCCAATCCAGTTTTCTTTCTCAGCATAGTGGGCTCTTTCAGTAGCATTATACTTGTATTTATTTTTTTAATATGTTTTGTCTTTCTCCTGAGCCCCTCTGCAAACCTTCGAGTAATGACCCGGTTTGCCACATCTGTAACATACATCTTTCTTTTTCTTCATTTCCTCTTCCTTCTTTTCTGCCTCAGTCTTCTCAGGTCTCTGAACCTCTTGTTTAGAAGAATAGTTGGAGCGAT
Organism: Silybum marianum; assembly: GCA_036898165.1. Classification (NCBI taxonomy): domain Eukaryota; kingdom Viridiplantae; phylum Streptophyta; class Magnoliopsida; order Asterales; family Asteraceae; genus Silybum; species Silybum marianum. The sequence continues at coordinate 2,921,220 of CM072539.1, forward strand.
CAGACCTTCTGTTTCCTTGAAATGCTCTATTTCCAAAACGGTTTGTAAACTGTTTGGTAATAAGAGCCAAGGAATCAGCAAATGCCTTTATGTCATCATCAGAGTCAGAATCTTCTTCTGGAACAGTTTCTGACATAAATGCCTTGTTCTTCACTCTTCTATCTTCACTTTTTCTTCTAATAGCTCCCTTTGCTTCAGAAATCAATGCCAGAGGTCCACCTATGGTTGTTTTCTTTTGCACAACCTCCTTTTCATGAGCTTGAAGAGTTCCAAATACATCGTGTAGAGACCATTGCTCAAGATCTTGATTAGCTTGTAGTGACATGGATAGATTTGACCATTCTGGATTTAATCTCTTCAAGAATAAGACATTATTGTATTCTTTTGATCGAACAATATCACATCGTTTACATAGATTAATCAGATTATTAAATCTATGAAAAGTTTGTTCCAGAGATTCATCTGAATTTGCCTGGAAGTTGTTGTATTCATTCAGTGCTTGAGCCCTTCGATTTTTCTTCATTTTAGCACCACCCTCCAGAAGATTCTCTAACTGATCCCATAATTCCTTAGCAGTATCACATGAATCCAGAGATTGAAAAATCTCATTTGGAATAGCCATGATAAGAAGCGTTTTTGCCTTTTTAGCAAGCTCAACTTTGGCCTTTTCCTCATCATTCCAATTTTCCCTTAGCTTTGGAACTTTACGTGTAGGTATTTCAGCAGTATTGGTAGTAGCAGGAACTCTTGGAACTGTAGTCATTGGTATGAAGGGACCATTTTGAACAATAGGATAAAGTTCAATGTCCAATCCTTCATAGAAATTTATCATTCGAATCTTCCATTGTGGATATTCACCACGAATAAGAGTTGGAGGTTTGGTCAGAGAACCAGAGGTGTAAACAGCATTCAAATTTGAATTTGCCATTTTTAAGATCGAGAAGTATGTAGTAACAGATCTGAATTGAAATCTGAATAAGAGATTACTGAATGAATGAAGAGAGATTTTCCAAATTGAGATCTAATAATCAATAGATTGATTATCAGGCTCTGATACCAATTGTTGGTTCCAGATTATCTTCTTCACAGATTAATCGATTGATTTATAAACAGAGTATAAGCGGAAGCAATTTATATCGATTAATCAACAATAATAAGATTCGATCAAAGATTGAAGAACAGATTAACAATGTATTATAACCTGAATTGTGATTACAGATACATGGAATGACGCACAGTAAGTTCTTCAATATCACGATTTCAATCGACAACTTTTACAATAGAGAAAAGATCTATTTATACAAATAGAATAAAGTAAAAGTCAACATCTTAACCTATTACAAACTGACACGTGTGAGAGATGGGAGCGTGTAACAAACTAGTCGGTTGCAACAGGTAGACATCCTTGATGTATGTGCCACGTCATATTCTTCATTTTGTGGTTCATACTTTCTAAAGTGTAACACGTTTGAACTGGCCAAAGGAAGTAAGTTCATCGTTATCGTTATAGCCTAGAGCGCGAAGTCTAGTGGGTGTGAGTTTGGTAACAAGGCCGGGGACGGAGTCTACAGCTGGGAGATGAAGAATACGTCGAAGTCTAGTGGGTGTGAGTATGGTAACAAACTCATCTATTTGTGCGGTAAAATGATGGTTGCCTTCCATCGGGTGATATTCCAATGTGTGCCAGAACTCTTGTAAGTAGAATACAGGAACCCGGTGTTCGAGTGCCAAAGCAAATCGAAGGGGATGGTTGCGTATTATCTCCATGATAACGGGGTGATCTAGTCTCATGTCGAAGTTGAGACGATGGTTGTTTTGTCTGAGTTTCCTTATAGCATTTGAAGGCAGTAAGATATCATCTCGATTGGTGGCGTTAATGCTAGGGGTAGTGGAGCGCTCAGACGGCATTGGGTTCTCGTCATCAGACATGTTAGGATCTTGGTGAGCCACCATTGAAACAGTGAGATGGGATATAAAACACATTGAGTGTGAGGCATGCGACATAAAGACTTAGGAGATTTTAGCATGTAAAGAACAAAACATGTCGACAAGAGATAACCACTTAGAACATGTTTGAAGATGAAACGTCTGAAATAGGAAATGTCTGAAATAGTTATATTGTCTTGAATAATGTCTCCATGTCCCTTGATAGGTACTAAATGATTGTTGCCAAAACGTACATATCCGCCCTTTTTCTCCTTGAAGTTGGCAAGCAACTCCTTTTGTCCGGTCATGTGTTTGGAGCAACCAGAATCAAAATACCACACATGACCGATCTGCACAAAATCAGGCAGATTTAGGTACCCATTTGTAAATGGGTCCATCGGAGTTAGTTGACTTGGCACCTTTGGGTACCCATTTGAAGTGGGACATAGGAGCGGAAGTCATGGTCTTTTTAGGAACCCAGTTATAAACAAGATAGTTTTGAAAAGAATTGACTTGATGATAATTGAAAGAGTAAGGCATGTCAGGATAATAACCATAATCAAAAGTATTTAAGCGCATAAAGTCATTCACGTCGCAATTTGAGCAACAAATTTGATTACGTGAAAATCGAATTAAATGTCGAAACGAATGAATAGTATACGGAAATAGAAAATGATATTTTGTTCTTTTGACATTTGTAGCATTTGAAAAAGTAAATTTGTCTTTATTACGGGATGACGACTTTGGAGTGCTTTTGCCTTTTTCAACCAAACTTGTTTGGTCTTTAAAGTATGAATAGCTTAAACAGCAACAGAACCACGGTTAGCACCTTTTTAGAAAAAATTAGTTTGATTCATTTGATTAGAATGAGTGTTTTTAGTTTGACTAGTGAACATTCATTCGGATACTCTAGAATCAAGACTGTTTTGATTGGTTTTTTGCCTTTGTCCAGAAATTCCATATGACTTGGAAGTGTAGGATTGAAGTGAAAGTTAGCATTCATCTCATCTAAACATTCGTTGAATTTAGATTGAGAAGGATTAGTATTTGTATCCGGAAAAATCATTTGTTCAAGGCTATCTAATTCTGCATTAGTTTGATCGGGAGTAAGGGAAGTTTGTTGTTTAGGAGGGCAATAATTTGGATCTAATCTGAACAATTCTTCACAATCATATAAATAAGTGCTAAAGAAAGCTTTACATGAAGAAATATTGGAAATTGTATCAGTTTCTTGGTTTTTGGTGAATTGTAAAGCCTCGTTTTCAAGTTTTTGAATTTTAGAAATTAATGCCTCCTTTTCCTTTTCCGATGAAGAACGATCAGATTCCAACACCTTTTCAAGTTGAACAATTTTCTTTTCTAAGAATAAGGTGGGAATATATGGTTTAAATTCAGGAGTTTGAGTTTGAAGTTCTTCGTCAGTATAAGATGGAAAGTAGTTGCTAGGAAGAGTATCTTTTGAAGATTCCTTTTCTACTTGATTAGGATAGCAGAAAGGAATTTGATGATAATTTTTGTTTTTCCTATTCCAATCTTCCCTTTTCTCGATTTTCTTATTCGACTTCATAAACTGAATTTTGTAGTCCGGACCATGTCCTAGATATTCAAATTTATAAAGAGTCGGTGTATTATAAATAGCCTTTTCTAAGCGTTTTGGATTATCAAAACCTAATCCTGTTTTTGAACTTAAATCTTTTGGAGCATTTAAATGAATTGTAGGTTCCGTTTGACCAAGTTTATAAAGTTTGACTTCCAAGGTTATGAGTTTTTCTAAAAGATCTTGTCTTTGTATGGTGACAAACTCAAATGTTGAAGAAAATTCTTCGGTCTCACTTTTCCAATTTTCGTTTTGAAAAGTGGATTTCTCCTTTTGATAATTTTGTGCAATACTTTGAGAAGTAGCAAATTCAGATTGGACAATTAGCAGTTAATTGTGATTATTTTCTAGACGTGTTTCTATGCTGGAAACCAAGAGTTTCTCGATTTTCAATTTAGATTGTAATTCTTGCAATTGAATCATCAAGCATGCATTTGGGAAACAAAATTGTCATAATCAGAATGGCTTACCTCGGGTGTGTAGTCGGAAGCGTTTGAAGTGGAATCATCAGAGAAAGCCATCAAACTGATGTGTGCTTCGACCTCATTTTCCGTATCATCATCATCATTACCATGATTGAGCCAGTGTTCATCTTCCGCCATGAGCACATTTTCGGCCTCCTTTTGTTTAGCCAACATCAATATGTAAGTAAAATAGTTGGAGTCTTTGACTATTGGCTTCTTGCATTCATGGGCGTAGTGGACGGATTTTCCGTAGTTATAGCACAGGCTCTTTCGCCCTTGAATTTGTCTTGGACGATGTTCTTCTCTCCTAGGTTTTGGCTCGAACATTGCTTTACGCTCATGATTTTTTGGTCCCGAAGCATAACGTTGTTGATTGGGATTTGAGCGACGAGAGAACTTTTGTTGAAATGTTTTGTGAGCAGAACTAATTGTTGTTGGACTTTGGCAATCTCCGGATCATAGTCGAACTCTTCGTCCTCCAATTCAGGAAAGGCGTCTTGTGGTGCGGCTTGGGATAAATGAGAGCTTTCTTTTGCTACTAGAACGATTGGATCAGAAGTCTTTTTGATTTTTTTGTTTGCCCCCATAGCTTCAAGTACTTCCTCCTCGTCTTGTCTTACGAATATCGTTTTTACTTAACTCGTTCACCAATTGAACAAAACGAGTGTAAGTATTCGTAAGACTTTCACCCTCTTTGGCTTTGAATTCTTCGTACTGTGAGATACAATTGATGATCTTCAGTTGAGTCCCAATCTTTGTTCCTAGCATAAACTTTTCAATTTCTTCCCACATCTTTTTGGCAGATCTCTTGTGGCTGTCGATGCTCATGTAGATCTCATTTGGGAGGTTCCTTAGGAGGTATGAGCGTGCTAGTTGATCACCTTTTGGTGATTTTCTTCTCATTATCATCGTAGGTTGATTTGGGTTTGACCCCTTTTCGGGTTGCGACACGAGGATCAACATTTGGTACGGCAGGGAAGTCTTGATAGAATATGGGTGGAGGATCTTCTTTAATGGAAAGCATGATTTCATCAGCGTAATCATCACTTTCAACGAAGTCTAGAAACCGATCCTTCCACTAAGAGTATTCGCTAGGAAACATAATCGGGGGTTTTGTGTCGGAACCGGTAGACATTGCTTCACGTGAAGTCATTGTACTTGACAGAGTGATCTCGATCAAGGAGTTTTGAAAAAATTCTAAGAGTTTTAAAACCTAAAATAAAATCTCGATTTGACAGAAAAAGTTTTGTTGGATGCGATAAGAAATCTTATCTGGTTAAGAGAACTTGACAAGAAAACTTATCGGGTTTAGTAGTATCGAGAAGATTTTATATCGGGTAAACAGTAGTCGATAAGTTTTTATATCGGGTAATAAGAGGCCGACAAGATTTTATATTGGTCCTTAAAGAGGCGACAAGAATTCTTATCGAGTCTAAAGGATGCGATAAGACAAGATTTGAATTTCCTTTTTAACTTGATTTTGAAAAATTGAAGAGTAAGAACGAAGCCTTCATCGACAAAAAAGAACAAGTCTTTTTATGGAAAATAAGATCCAAGTTCCCAAGTCTCCAAAAATATCATAATAAAATAATAAAAAAAGGAATTACTAAAGTTTAAGATGTGTACTTGACAACTTTTAAACCAGAAAAGCTGCATAAGTGTGTGACCCTGAGATTTCCAATTAAAGTGAATCAAAAGTACTACGAATTAAATTAAAGTATAAAAAATTCGAATTTTACTAGGGTTTAAGGCGTGTACTTGAGAACTTTTAAACTAGAAAAGCTGCAGAAGTCAGTGACCCTGAGTTTTCCAATAAAAGTGAAACAAAAGTACTCCGGATTAAATCAAAACTAAAAAAATTTAATATAAAAGAATCTTTTCGAAAAGAATGGTGTGATATAAACTCTTGTAGATATAACAAGATGAAAAAGAATTATTGAACTTATGAGGATGCGATATAAAATTCTTAGATCGTGTAGCTCTGATACCAATTGTGGATCCCAGAATATGATCAAGTACGTATGATTTAATGTAAGAACATGAAGAACACAAGAATATGATGAAGATCCGAAGTCGGATATCTCACTTGTATATTTAATATTGATGGGAGTACAAATATAAGTTCGGCTCTCTCTAATGATGATCTCGCACACCTTAAAATAATGACCCTAAGACTCCTATTTATACGAAAGGGTTAAACAATATAAGGAAATAAAGGGAATGACATTATACACTTGCCATATTTACAATAAAGCATGTTTTCCTTATTTTGACACAAATAAACATTAAATCTTTCCTAATTAATGACTTTATTGAACTTTCACTTTAGCCGTTCATGTCTTCAATACTTGTGATCTCGGATACAATATTTTCAGACCTAACAATCTCCCCCTTTGTATTCGAGATTATACTTCAGCAAATCAGCACTTTTGAAAACGATGAAATTTTGACAAAAAATCTTCGTCTCGTACCTTTTGCTCCCCCTACGAGTATGGTCACTTGATAAGCTTCGTAGCTCCCCCTTACATTAGCATGTAATTCACAAAAAGAAAGTTTGAAGGAGTCGTGATGTCGTAGGGTAAAATATTATTTCAAATATACATGAGAAGTTACAAGTTCGAGAAATGGGGTGTGCGGGTCTTGATCATCCAACAAAAATGTTTGTCGGGTCTTGTTGGTCGTACAACTTTATTCTCGGATAAGGGTAACACGACAAACTGATTTGTCTGGTCTTTGAGATGCCGGGTTAGGAAGGTTTGATAACTTGAGATAAAATCCAGCGATGAAATTCAAGTCGTTCCGTGTGATCTTTTTCCGTGTTTTTTATATACATTTTCTCCCCTTCATAATAGGCATTTGTCTTTGATATAATTTTTCTCCCCCTCAGAATGATAAGGAGAATCCGAATCATTATGAACAATCAAAGATAATAAGTGTAAAAAATTTGAAGTGTGAATGTGGAATAGTGGGTAAGAGGCTAACATAGAAGCACAAGAAGCAACTATTGTCACTTGAATCAAAAATAAATTCAATTTAGTGGCCTATTCAGTGTTGGTAGCGGGTTGGCACTGATAAGACTTCCAATTATCATAGAAGGAAGTTATAAAACTAACTTCTCAAACTGTTCCGGCATAAACACAAAGATATGCATGTGGAGTCACAAAGACTCGTGTAGAGTGTCAAAGAAATATTAGTATATATTATGACTCAAAAATCAACTAGATGTGCACAAAATATGAAGTTCGAAGACCGGAGGTGTGCCTTCTTGTTTCAATATCTAAATCTTCCAAGTGAAAAATAGATAGATGATATGCTTAATCTCCGTGATATATGAAACAAGCACCTTTTGTGAGATACTTGAGTAGCTGGGTGGGGTGACACAAGTTATCGATACTGGGTCCATGTCTATTTCAATATTCATTTCCAAAGAATCGAGAATGAATAGATTGTGTGGCTACCTGGATAACTTTTTAGGTTTGGTGAAGACCAAATATTTGCTTTTAAGTCTTGTCACACTCTCACATTTTTCTTTAATCTCACAACCACACAATTTTATATTAATCATACCCTTTCAAGATATCTAACCTAGGGATGTGTTTTATGGGTAGGTCCTTCCGGCTTTGAATTGACCATTGAAACTTTTAATTCCTAACACACATATTCTTATATGAAGCTGAAACAGTTGAAGTCCGAGATCTGAATTGATGTATTCAAAAGTCAAAATGCAGTGTAAAACGGGTTCTGAACTGAGATATTCCAAAGCCAATATTAAGTGCAGGTTCATACTGATGTACTATGAAGCTAACAAATATGGTACAAAGATCTGGTACTCCCCCACAAATGTAACATAACCTTTTGAATGATCAAATCATGTGATGAGAATGTTCTAAATTTAGAACACACAGGACATACCTACAAAACAGATTAAAAAGATTTTGGTACCCAAGCTTTGTTGGGTCCTAGGAGTTTAGCTTTAGATGCAACAAATGGGGAAGTGGGGATACTGTAAGTACCATATCATTTGTGAATGAACTTTTGATTGACAAAATCATTTGTTCCAGAAGTAGAACAACAAATCTTTGTGGCACTTAGACTAATTATGTGATTGATTGTCTTGACAAAATAAGGCAAATTAGTCTTGGAAACAAATGATCTTGTATCAACTATAGAAGATATATGTTGCATGTTTCCAACACTATCATCTGTAGTTGATTTCTTCCTCCAAACCATTTTAAACTTCTTAAAATTACTGGAATTAGCAACAAGATCATTGTGAAACCGATTACAATTATGAGTCTGGGAATTTGAAGAACTATATGATTTGGAGCAATTAGAATAACTATGTGATTGAACACTTGAAGAACAATTATTCTTACGGATACTAACAGGAGAAAGATGAGTCATCTTTGAACTTGAAGTAGAATCAGAATTATGTGGAAAAATCATTTTTTCAAGGTCATCTAACTCTACATTTATTTGTTCGGAAGTGAGTTGTTTGAATGATTCTGAATTCTCTTTATGCAATCGTTTTTGCTTTGAAATCTCGTTTTCAAGTTCTTTGATTTTGATTGAGAGATGATCTCTTTCTTTCAACATCAAATCCTATTTATTATTAAATTCAGATCTCAAGTTCTTTTCAATCACAAGATTTGATTGTAATTCAGACAATTTCTTTGAAAGTTTACAAATTTCCTTTTCAAAAACTTCTTTTTATTTTCAACATCCTTCTCTAACCGTTTACTCTTCTCGGAAATTAAAACATTCTTTTTCAAAATAATTGTCTTATCACTTTCAAATACTTTTTTTTTCATCATCTAGAATTTTCTGAATCTCAGAAAGTTGTTTTGATAACTCCAGACATTTCGTTTCAGATGATTTTCTTTCTAAAATCACAATTTGCCTAAAATCGGATACTTGTTCAGAAAGTTTTCTAATTGTCAACTCACAAGTTTTAATCTTGCTCTCAAATGTTTTTCGCTCAATTTCAAACTTGTCTTTCTCATTAGAAATTAACATTCTTTCTTTCTCAAGTTCCTTTTGTAAATCAGATATTTTATTTTTGGAATCAAATTTCTTATTAGACTCAGAAATCTTTTCTTTCAGCTTTCTATTTTTCCTTTTCTAAACTTGCATATTTCCTTTTTAAATCCGTGAGATTTTTATCCGTTTCTATCCAACCCATATAGTATCGATATTCAAGGAATTTTGGATCGATTACTAATGGGTCAGTAGACATCTTGATTTAAGCTTAACTCAATCGTTCAAAATTATTTAAAAAAAATTAAGCACTAGTTACCTGATGAAGTGATCACGATCGGCGAGTTTTGAAAAAATTCTAAGAGTTCTTAAAATAAAATATCTCGACAGAAAAAAAATATGTCGTTAGAAAAAGATTTTATCGGTTGAAGGAGGATCGACAAGATTTTATGTCGGGACAAGGTGAATCGACAAGATTTTATATCGCGTGAAAAAAAATCGACAAGATTTGAAAACAAGATATCGAAATTCCGTTTTATCTTTAGTTTGAAAAATTGAAGAGCAGGAACGAAGCCTTCATCGACAAAAAAAACAAGTCTTTTTATGGAAGAGAAGATGTAAGTTCCCGAGTCTCCAAAAAGATCAAAATACAGTTAAAAAGGAATTACTAAAGTTTAAGGTGTGTACTTGAGAACCCTTAAACCAGAAAAGCTGCAGGAGTCAGCGTTCCTGAGTTTTCTAATAAAAGAGAAGCAAAAGTACCGCAGATTAAACTAAAGAAATTATGAAGAATTTAAACACAAGAATTTAAAAAAAAAATTGTAGATGTGAATGTGCGATAAAAAATAATTTTTCGGTATATAAATGTGCGATAAAAATATTGTCGATATAAAAAGATGCGATAAACAATTTCTTGTCGATATAAGAAGTGCGATAAAAAGTATCTTGTCGATCCAGGCTATGAAAGCTTGGATCGATAAGTTTTTGGACAGAAAAAGAATCGAGATTTGTACCTTTGATTTTTCGAACTCAAACAGAATCAGATCAAAACTCAGATCGTGAAGCTCTGATACCAATTGTGGATCCCAGATTATCAGGTAACGATATAATATTTAACAAGAACACGATGAAAAGCTTCACTTTGTCATATATCTCACTTGTAGAAATCACGGTTACAATAAATATCTCACTTAAGCTCTCTAGAATGATATGAATGAATGATCTAGTTCTTCTAAAGTTAGCGTTAACCCTCTATTTATATGATAAGAAAATACGATATAAGGAAATAGTAGAATAAGGCATTATACACTTGCCTTTTCTTACAAAACAATACTTTCCTTATTTTAAACATTAAATCTTTCCTAATTAATAACTTTATTGACTTTTCACTTTAGCCCTTCGTGTCTTCAATATTTGTGATTTCTGATACAATATTTTCAGACCTAACACAAAATTTACAAGATTGGTCAAATTGAACAAACGATTCACTTGAGCGCTCCAAAGGATTTAAGTTTGAAAGCTGGATTAGGTTTTGATAACCCAAAACGCTTAGAAAAGGCCTTTTACAATACACCGACTCTTTATAAATTTGAATATCTAGGTCTTGGTCCGGAATATAAAATTCAATTTATGAAGTCACATCACATCACGCTCCAAAATATTATGAAGTCACATTACAAGCAATATCACCAAATTCCATTCTGCTATCCTACGCAAGTGGAAAAAGAATCTTCAAAAGAAACTCTTCCAAAAGACTATTTTCCATCATACACCGACGAAAAACTTCAAAATCAAACTCTAGAATTTAAACCATATATTCCCACCTTATTTTTAGAAAAGAAAATTGTTCAACTTGAAGAGGTGTTAGAATCTGAACGTTCTTCGTCGGAAAAGTAAAAGGAGGCTTTAATCTCTAAAATTCAAAAACTTGAAAACGAAGCTTTACACTCCAACAAAAATCCTGAAGCTGATACAACTTCAAATATTTCTTCGTGTAAAGCTTTCGTTAGCACTTATTTAGATGATTGTGAAGAGCTGTTCAAACTTATCAAAATTATTATTGTCCTCCTAAATACCAAACTTACCCTACTCCCTACGAAACTGATGCAGAATTGGATGACCTTGAGAACATGATTTTTCAGGATGAAAATTCTAATCTTTCTCAACTTAAATCCGACGAATGTTTACATGAGCTGATTGCTAACTTTGACTTCAATCCTAAACTTCCAAGCCATAAGGAATTTTTAGACAAAAGCAAGAAACCAATGGAAACAACTTCGATTCCGGAAGTTAAGAATGAATGTTAAACTAGTAAAACTAAAACCACTCATTCTAACCAAATGAATCAAACTAATTTTTTCTTGAAAGGTGTTAACCGTGGTCCTGTTAATGTTTCAGCACTTCATTCATTAAAGTCAAAACAAGTTTGGGTTGAAAAAGGCAAAAACGTTCCAAAGTCGTCATTCCGCAATAAAAACAAATTTATTTTTTCAAATTCTAGAAATGTCAAAAGAACCAATCATCATTTTCTATTTCCGTATACTATTCGTTAGTTTCGACATTTAATTCAATTTTCTCGTAATCAAATTTGTTGCTCAAATTGCGGTGTGAATGACTTTATGTGCTATGGTTATGATTATTATCTGGACATGCCTTATTCTGTCATAATCATCAAGTCAATCATTTTCAAAATCATCGTATTTATAAATGAGTTCCTAAAAAGACTGAGACTACCGCACCTAAGTCCCACTCCAAGTGGGTACCCAAAGGTGCCAAGTCAACTAACCCCGAAGGACCCATTTACAAATGGGTACCTAAATCTGCCTGATTTTGTGCAGGCCGGTCATGTGTGGTACTTAGATTCTGGTTGCTCCAAACACATGACTGGACAAAAGGAGTTGCTTGCCAACTACAAGGAGAAAAAGGGCGGATATGTAAGATTTGTCAATAATCACTTAGCACCTATCCAAGGTCAAGGAGACATTATTCTAGATCACATCACAATTTCTGACGTCTCATATGTTCAGGGCCTAAGCCACAATTTATTTAGCATTGGCAAATTCTGTGACAAAGAACTAAAAGTCAACTTCCGACCCGAACGATTCTGTGTGCGAACTTATGAAGGAAAGGAGCTATTACCCGGCACTCGCAAGTCAAATCTATACACCATCGACCTTTCCCAAGTTCAACCTCCCACGAATGTGTGTCTATTCTCGAAAGTGACTAATGCCAAGATCTGGCTTTGGCATCGATGATTATCTCCTCTGACCTTCAAAAATATAAGTCGACTCTCCATTGGAGGATTAGTCACCGGTTTAATCAAGTTTGACAAGCCCCACTTATGTGATGCATGCAAGATGAGAAAGATGAAGAAAGCTTCTCACAAACCTAAGGTGGAGCACAGCACCACAAGACCTCTACAACTCATCCATATAGATTTGTACGGGCCAATGCGAACTCAAAGCATACATGGCAAGAAGTACGTCCTCGTTATGGTCGATGACTTCTCACGATTTACTTGGGTCAAATTCCTTCGCACAAAGGACGAAGCTCCCTAAACAATCATCAATTTCTTAAAGGCCATTCAAGTAAAATTGTAGCTTACCGCGCAAAGCATCCGCACTGATAATTGAACTGAGTTCAAAAACCGCACTCTTGACAGCTTTCTCGAATCTGTTGGCATCACGCATACATTCTCTACGACTCGAATTCCACAGCAAAATGGTGTGGTCGAACGATGTAATCGTACGTTGGTCGAAGCTGCCCGCACTATGCTCGCCTATTCCAAACTGCCTCACTATCTTTGGGCAGAAGCAATCAATAAAGCTTGCTACACTCAAAACCGTTCCATCATCAACAAGCGCTTCAACAAAATGCCTTATCAGTTGGTCTACAACTGCATCCCATGTATCCATCACCTTCGTACCTTTGGTGATCGCTGCTTTATTCTTAATGAAAAAGAAGATCGTGGGAAACTCAAGCACTTTTACTCGGATTATTTTGGCCCCTACATAGAAATTCCTATGAGCATCACCCCGCCCACCTTGGAGGTTGCCGAGACCACAAATCTTTCTTAACCTCCAGTAACTATGGAAACTGTCTCAACTGCTGCAACTCCAAGCTCATCTTCAACTGCTGCCTTAGTCTCTCCTCCAAATCAACCACGTTCACAACCCGCAAACCAAGTTATCCCCATCATTTCAAACACACTGGACCCACTTCCTGTAAACCAACCTTGTCTGGGACCGACATCATCTCACCCACCATCGAACACAACTCCGATGGATGTCTCAAATTCCACTCACTCTTCCGAAGTGTCTGCTTCCTTAGAATCAGTTCAAGATCTTCCTATTGACACTTATGTAGACGACAATCCTGACCTAACCGCGATTCAGCCCCTTCCACATACCACGAAATAGGTTCGAACTCACCCACCCAATCTGATTATTGGAGGCCCATCTAAACCGGTCACAACGAGAGCTACTTCTGCCAACGATTGTCTCTTCTCGTCATTCCTAAGCCGAATCGAACCTAATTAGTTAACGAAGCTATGTCTGATCCTGACTGGATTATCGCCATGCAAGAAGAGCTCAACCAGTTTGAAACTCTGAAAGTTTGGCATCTCGTTCCATGACCACGCAACAAAACCATCATTGGCACCAAATGGATCTTCAAAAATAAACAAGATGAAGATGGCATTGTCATACGCAACAAAGCACGGCTTGTCGCAAAAGGCTACCGTCAGCAAGAAGGTATTGACTACAAGGAAACATTCGCCACAGTGGCGCGAATTGAAGCCATTCGCATGTTCTTGGCTTATGCGGCTCACAAGAACTTCGATGTTTTCCAAATGGACGTTAAGACTGCATTTCTGAATGGTGTTCTCAGAGAAGAAGTATATGTTTTTCAGGCCGACGGGTTTGTCGATCCTCCAAAGCCAATTCATGTTTACATTCTCGAAAAAGCTCTCTTCGGCCTCAAACAAGCCCCAAGTGCATGGTATGATAGATAGTCTATCTGAATACTTGGTCAAAAACGAGTACTCCAAAGGTAAGATCGATCCTACATTGTTCATTAAGAAGGAAGAGGGTGATATCATGCTTATTCAAATCTACGTAGATGACATCATTTTCGGCTCGACTAACCAAAATTGTAAGAATTTCTCCGAACTCATGATTGACAAGTTCAATATGAGTATGATGGGAGTAATGAATTTTTTCCTAGGACTTCAAGTAAAACAATATTCAACGGGAATATTCATCAACCAATCGAAATACATCTCGGATATTTTACATAAATATAAATGACGACATGTACACCGATTGGAACTCCCATGTCTCCAGGTTCAAAACTACACGATAATCCTTTGGGCAAAGCGGTCGATTCCAAAACCTATCGGGGAATGGTCGGTTCTTTAATGTATTTAACGGCTAGTCGTACGGCCATAATGTTTGCTACCTACCTTTGCGCTAGGTATCAAGCATCTCCCAAAGAATATAATCTTAGTGCCATTAACCATATTTTTCGTTATTTAAAAGGTACTACTGATCTTGGCCTATGGTATCCAAAGGATACAGGTTTCGAGTTAACTGCTTTTTCAGATGCTGATCACGCCGGATGCATGCTTGAATGCTAAACCTCAAAATCTGATTCTTTATTAGTGTCTTCAAAAATTGCAAAAGTCCATTAACGTCTAAATGCACATTCTTATTTCATATATGAATCTGCCTTATTCTTGAATTCTCGTTTTGTAATTTTATATATTGTTTGCAGTTCTGTATTTTCAAAATAGTTTAGTTCTAGTACATCTTTCGTGTTTTGTTCTGTCTTTTTCGATGTCTGTTTTTAACTTTATTTCTCAGCTACGTTCAAGGGGGTGCAAGCAGGTAATTTTTCTTAACTCATAGATTTGAGGGGGAGCTAAGTTTTTCTTACCTTAGGCACAAATCAAGGGGGAGCACTTAGAATTTTTTTTGAATTCAACTTAAATTTTTTTCAAAGATCAGTTCAGACTTATGGGCCCTTTAAGACCCGAGAAGAATTCTTGTCGAGTGACAAAGGCCCGATAAAACATTCACACGCCATCTTTTTGATGACCCCACTATTTAAACTCGGGCCCCCACTTGCACTATTCACTTTTTGAAAGTGTTTTTCCCTCATTTTCTCTCTCAAACATACCCGAGCACCAACTGTTGAAAGGAATTTTTCTCAAATCTTCGAGTTTTTCAAATCAAAGTATATCACCAGGTTCGGATTCACTTCCTTAACAACTTTAATTCTTGGTACTTTTACTTTTATCCATGGCATGCCAGTCAATTTGTTTATAAACTGTTCAGCTTCCAAAACCCTTGGATTTCCGATTTTTTATGAGTTCTGCATGTTTTTGGGATAATTTGAACTTAGGATTAGTATTAATTATGTTAGGCGACACCCATCAATCCTAGATCTAGGCTTATAACCCTTTAGCATTCATTTTTTTAAGATTTATGAACTCATCGGACTGGATGCACACTTAGTAATTTTTTTAAGATTTATGAACTCTTGTCGAGTCCTTAAGACCCCACATGTTTTCTTGTCACATGAAAAAGGCTCGAAAAGCTTGCCTTCATATTATCTAAATCTTTTTATTGCGTCCTCATAGCCCGACAAGTTTATTTGTCGCATTTTAAAGGCTCGACATGTTTACTTATTTAATGCTCACTTCTTCTAAATGTTTTATCTCGAGCATGTTTCAATCGACAAGTCGTTTGTCGGTGAACACATGTTTCATATTTGAATTTTCCCAAGTCTTTTTGTCGAGACATTTTCACTCGACATAAAAGTTAGTCGATACCTAGGCATCCGATATATTTCCTTGTAATTCTTAGAAATTCCTAAGTGATTATGTCAATCCCCTTCAACTCGACATCTTTGTATATCGACTAATTAAGGATTGATCCTTATAGACTAGACATCTTTCTATGTCTATTCCCTTACACCCGACTTCCATACTTAGACTATTTATCTATCTTTGATGAAGTCTAACTTGTCATCTACATTTTCCTAACATTGTGCTTTCAGTTTCCATGATGGCTATTAATGATCCAAATGTTTCTGATGACGAGAACCCAATGCCTTCCGAAATATCTTCTGCACCGAGCATCAACGCGGAAAACAGAGATGACATCCTAATGCCCCCGGGTAACAAGTGGACGTTCAAGCCTAACACCCACCCCATAATCATGGAGATACTACGACACTATCCACTTCAGTTTGCATTCACATTGGAACACCGAGTCCTAGCCTTCTACTTACAGCAATTTTGGCACACTATGGCTTATAATCCAGTAGAGGGTGACTACCACTTCACAGCTCAAATCAATGAGTTTGTGACCATGCTCACACCGTCAAGACTTCGCCGCATTCTTCGACTCCTAGCTGCTAATGCCGTTCCCAGTCGTACTACTTTTGAAGATCTACCTACCGAGGAGGAAGTTTGTCGTGACTTCAGAGCGTTAGGATATGACAATGACCAAACCTCCATGGGACAATTCAAGAGAATGCATCTTCCTCAACTCTATTTCACGTTATTTTCTCTTGTTAACCGTTGTCTTACAGGAAAACATACGGGTATGGACAGAGCAAGCAATGCGGTTCTTTGCATCTTCCACGGGATCGTCTACAATCGTCATTACGACTACGCCACTCTAATCTGGACCGATCTCGTTGAATATGCCTCCGACAAAGTCAACAACCGAGACCGTGAGTTCCTTCCTTACCAACGCTTTCTTCAACTCACTATCCATAGCATGATGAATACACGTAAGGAAATTCCGAGACGCGCTGGCACGCCCCTTGGCCCTTCTTATACTCAGAAGTATATGAAACTTCGTGATTACCGCTTCCCATACACCATGCCTATCCCTGAAGCCTTATTATCCCTAACTGATCAGAATGCACCAAGTGTGATAGCCTATAGGGAGAGCATCGGCTTAGTGGCTCACCAACAACAGGATGAGACTGCCCAAGAGCCAAACCATGAGGAACACAATGAGTTAGGAGAGGGTCCTAAAATAGACGACCAGGATCAGGATCAAGGGGATCCTGAACATGGTGTTGAAAGAATAGCTGAAGCAAGGGGAAATGTCGAGGAAGGTGCATCTGATCAGCTTGTCCTTACTAATTCTGCACCTACCATTACCATTCCACCTCCAACCGGCACTCCAGCTGCCTCTACCTTTCAACCCACGGCACACATTCCTCGATTGAAACTCCTCGTAAACCATCGTCGCGTACGTTGTCGCTCGTCATCCTCTGAATCCGAAGAAAGCCCAGATGATCAACCTTGACATTGCGAAGGAGAATTTCTCCCGCTGAAGCGGCACTTAGAAGAATCGGTCCTCAACCCTCAATACGAGACTCTTCAACAGAAGCTACTGATTCCGATGACCTTCGTGACCTCTACAAGTTTGATCCTATCACCAAACCACTATCTACCCCACTACCTGAACAAAATGTTGGAGAGATAAAGAGAACGAAGGGAGTATCAGTTGAAAATGAAATTGTGAGCACGTGTGCATGTGCGGAAAATATGAATGAGAGTGAGATGCCTACAGACACTAGCCGGGTAACCGCGTCCCTTGTTGATACTCATTCGTTGGATAACATCATTGGACAAGATGTTGTCAGCCCAACAACGCAATTGCACGCCCCACCTAACCACTCAATAGTCTCACAACAGCCTACAGTTTCAGACATCTTGTGAGTTTAGCACCTCATCTAGCCGCCCTCTCTTCGGGAGGCATAACTATTGAAACAAGAAGTAGTATCTCACCTACTTCGACTTTTTTTCTAAGCACTTTGAGTCTAGAACCTTCTAGGGAACACGCGTCTATACACACTAAGAGCCTCTGTAGCCCAGTTGGAACTTCCATAGTGATGTCCATTTTGGACACTCCATGAGGATTGGAAGGAAATCCTACCAGCGCTACATCAATGCTAATGGTGAACGTAGGTCACATAGTTGATTCAACTGTGATGCCAACGGGTAATCTATGGGACCCCGGTGTTTCTCTTTCAGGTGCAACTTCGCCAACTTTCACAGTCAATCCTGCAAATCAAGCGTATGTTGACGCTCAGTATAAGAGAGTTCAAGATTCCTTATTTGCTCACGAGGAACGCATGCGAGAAATGATCCGTCAAATGTCCGAAGATTCTAGCTCCCGACCATCCAATCCTAATCAACCTAGTTCTTCCCGGCCTAGCACAAGTCGTTCTCCACGCCCGCCACCTCGTGGCTCTGATGATCCAAATCTTCCTCCTTCACCACAACGAGATCAGTACAACAATGATGAGCTTCTGTCTATGCTCTATGCAAATCTGCTTTCCGAAGCTACAGCTAGAGGTCTGCCTGAAGATTAACTTATGGGTCTTTTACGACGTAATCTTGTGATCCCTACTGTCACTCGCCATGAATTCGATCTTTTCAAAGCTGATATGGAAATGAAGCTTGAAGATATGGCGACTCAACAAAAGCAATCTGCTGATGAAATTCTTGGTGCGATTACTGATCTCCGCACAGAAATACAACAATCTTGTCGCCTAACTACTTCTGTTTAACGTCGTCGACCTGATCAGGAGGATCCGGCTCCGTTCCTAATCGCCCTGAGGGGGAGACACTCCACCGGGTCACAAGAACTCAAGCTCAGATTCGACCATCTACTACTTCTGGTCCTTCGTCTACAGCACCGCCATCTCGTCAAAGGAAACACAATACTCCACCTCCCAAGCAACAAGAAGTCAATCAGGCAACAGTTGAAAAGCCCACGGCAGATTTTGACATTAGGAGTGGATCACAAGTTGTTGAACCAGAATCTGTCAATGAAGAGGTGATCAATGTTCAGAACTTGAGAGATTCAGTCAAAAACTGGTTTAGAGATCCGTATGAACCTGTTCTAAGAGAAGAAGACTATGTGAACCTAAGGCATGCATAAAGGAAATACGTTCCGGGAAATTCAAATGAAACACCTTTACTGCCTCACCAAATTCGTTGGGAAAGAATTCTCTCAGATAGCAAATGAATAAATCCACAGGTCAGGACTCCTTATCTAGAAGAAACTATGCAAATGATATTTGTGGATAAGAAGAAACTTGATGATATATCTCGTATTCATTTAATCATGGAAATGGATTCGTTACAAGTAAATGAATACATGAGCATATTGAAAGTAAAATCAAAGGAACCTAATGAAGTAATTTCAAGGCACTATCAAGGAGATTGGATATGAAAAAGCTTTTCAAGTGATGTTTCCAACATTCAAAGTAAGGAGATATGATGGAAAGGTTTACTGCTTCTCTGAGGCAGACTTTGCTAACATAGACGTAATGGATATGGAGACATTGTATATGGAGCTAAGATACAAAACCTGAAGGTCAGTTGATGAACAAAGAGCGTTAAGAGCGATCATAAGGCACATTCAAAAAGAGCTAAGGTACAGTTACCTTCACGATCTTCAAAGAGGGATCGTGAGCGAACAAAAGAAGGTTTATCTGCCTAAACCTGATCAAGGTGTTCCTGATCTGGATAAGTTGAAAGTTACTACAGTTCTGACCAAACCAGCAGACAATGTCGTTTACACGAAGATGACTGGGGAAAATAGGTTTTTATGACTGGGGAAAATAGGTTTACACGAAGATGACTGTTGGCTTTCACTTCCTCTTTGGAGATCATGAAGATAACTGAACCGTAACACCTTTTGGACATGTCTCCCTATAGATCTTAGTTGTTAGATATTAAAGTATGAGTCAAAGAAGAGATGTCTACAAATGTCAACACACACTTCTTGTTATAACTAATTGTTGTTAGACGCTCCCTTTATGACACATGGCACTTTGTAATTGGCTAGCATTTTGACTTTCTGTCTTTGTATCTATATAAATAGCATTGTATTGTGTTTGTAAAAAATTGTCGATTAATACATTTACATATTGAAGAATACTGTGCGTAAGTCATTTCATAATCTTTGTTCTTCATTCTGTTTACTGTTCTATTGATTTAAATTGTTAATTGATCTGCTTCCGCAATTCACTCAGATTCAATACTCTCAATTAACAATCGGTTTAAAGGAATCTGGAACCAACAATTGGTATCAGAGCCTTCTAATCAATCTATTGATTATTAGATCTCTTCCATTGAAAGAATTCCTTTCAATCGAACAGTATTTTCTCAGATTCAAAATTTGTTTATCAATCCACTCTGTTTTACGAAATTTTGTTGAATCGTTAACAATCTTCTCTTAAATTGAGTCATTCATTTTGTAATCTGAAGAAACAGTGATATTATCGACCTGTTCTTCTTGAGATTTAATTGTTCTAAATTTCTTTCAAATCTTCAAATTTTCTCTTCTATCATACTCAAATGACAAATTCGAGCTTGAATCTTTGTTTATACGTACGGGTCCCCGACTAAACCTCCAACTCTTGTACGTGATGAATACCCACAATGGAAGATTCGAATGGTTAACTTCTATGAGGGATTGGATCTTTGAGTTATATCCAATTATTCAAAACGGTCCGTTTGTTCCCACCACTACTATTCCCGAAATTCCGACCACGCAAATTCGGATGAGGTACCAAAGAAGAGTTCGAAGTCAAGGAATAACTGACCGATGAAGAAAAAGCTAAGGTGGAATTAGCTAAGAAAGCTAAGTCTCTCGTTGATAATGGCCATTCCAAATGAGATTTTTCAATCTCTGGACTCATGTGACACAGCAAAAGATTTATGGGATCAACTGGAGAATCTCTTAGAAGGTGGTGCGAAAATGAAAAAGAACAGAAGAGCTCAAGCTCTAAATGAATATAATAGTTTTCAAGCACTGACTGATGAATCTCTCGGAACAAACATTTCATCGATTCAACAATCTGATTAATCTCTGCAAGAGATGTGACATTGTTAGATCAAAGGAAGATAACAACGTTCTATTTCTCAAAAGGTTAAACCCTGAATGGTCAAATCTATCCATGTCACTACAAGCCAATCAGGATCTTGAACAATGGTCGCCGCATGATGTATTCGGTACACTTGCAAGCTCATGAAAAAGAAGTTGTTCGTAAAAGAACAAACATCGGAGGTCCTCGGCTTTGATCTCGAAACAAAAGGAATCGAGAAGACGAAGTGATGACGGAAGAAATCGAAAGCCTTCATATCGTAGATCTGCTCCGAGAAGATGACTCGAATCGGATGATGAAATTAAAGCGTTTGCGACTCTCGGCTTTAATAACCAAGCAATTTACTAATCGTTTTGGAAATAGGTCTTTGAAAGGAAATAAACGATTTGATCGTCCCTATGTTCCTAAACAAGAAGTACAGAGAGTAGAGAAAACAGAAGAAGAAAAGAAAGAAGAAGAATTAAAAAGGAAGAAAGATGTCTGCTACAGATGTGGCAAACCCGGACATTACTCAAGAGATTGCGAGAGGAGCTCACGGAAAAGGATAAAACTTATTACAAAAACAAATATAAGTACAATGTCACCGAAAGAGCACACTTTGCAGAGAAAAAGAAAAGCTGGGTGCAAGATGAATCCGGCGGTGATGAAGCCATGTTCGTGGAATGGCAAACACAAACGAATCGAGTAGGATCAACCCTGCGAGTCACCGGTTAGTAATTTCTTCCGGATCATCTGAGCTTGAACAAACGATTGTGATGTTATCAAACAATTTTGAGGAACTAAAACTCGAAACTCACAATCGAAAAGAAATTACGAAAACGTACCGAGAAAACTCTTTCTACAATCAAAAGGGAAAGAGATATTTTCAAAAGAGAAATGGATTTACTTACAGAAGAAAAACTCGAATTAAATACTGCAAAGGAAACAATTTCCATGAGTTTAAAACTTTCTGAAGAAAAATTTAAAAAGGAAATTTTGAATCTCAATAAACTTCTGGAAGAAAAGAGGAAAGAAATCAGAGACAAAGAGAGTGATAGACTCAACTCTGTAGCACTTAAAAACTATTTTCAGAAAGAGAGAGAGTTTTTACACATTGAACTTCAACAGAAAAAGCTACAGATTATAACATATCTGGATGCACAGAAGGTTCATGACAAAATTAACACACAAGTAGGAAGATCTGGACTTGGTTTCGAGGACCTAGATCCCTACACGTGTAAGAAAAGGTCAGATCTGAAATCTGTTTTTTGTATTGGACAAATACAGAAGCCAAAGTTTCCAATTTTGTATGAAAAATCTATTTTTAAAAAATCTAGATATGAAAATTGTCATAAAACAAGCAAACTTCAATTCGAAAATATTGAATATTGTTGTAAAACAAATGTTGATCTAAATAAAGTTCAGAAGAAAGATGATATTTTCAATTTTGGTTCAAATAAACATACAATTTTGAATCCAGAGGCTGATATTTTTGTTCCAAGTCGAGCGAGAAGAAGATCTACGACTTATGTTTGAAAACGATATTCTCTCTACTCTGGATAAGTGTTTTAGAAATGAAACTCTTTGTGAGAATCATCCAGAGATCACTCCCTGTTCATTTGAAGATTTACATCTTTCTGAAACACAAGAAAGCTTTGTTGAGATTACGTATCCATGGGAAAATGACAATAATAATGAAGAATTTTTTGATAACTCTGAAAATTACCTTTCAAATTTAGAAATTAATTCTTTTAGATCATCAAAAGTTATCACAAATAATTCAGAAATTTTTGATAAAAAGGATGATTATTTGTATACTGATAAATCTCAAGAAATCAGAGCTTCTGATAGAGATTGTGCTAAACTTTCAAGTGGTATACCTATTCTCTTCTGTTTCTGTTCCAGAACCGAGAAAATCAGTATCTATACATCCAGACTTCCTCGATATGTGTCTCAAAGCCAAAACATGTCTTGAACTTGAGAAAGAGGCAGAACTCAAAACCAAAGTGCAAAATCAAAAGATTTTAAACTCTACTCTTCCGAAGTTTACTAATATTCAAAAAGGCAAATGGAAATCACCTAATACTTATGTTCCTTTTTCAGTAAATAACAGAGCTTCTGCAAAAGTAGATCAGAGGAAGAACACAGAGAAGAAAAAGCCAGAACTAAAACAAAAGTCTAGTCTAGATAGGTTCTCTAGAACAACTGATACTAGAAAAGACTTTAGAAAGAATAATTGTAATTACCATTCTCACAATGACAATTCAATTCAATCTTCTATGTTTCAGTATTCTGAATGTTTTTCACTGTTCTTAAAGTTAAAACAATTTTTCTCGCAAACCTCTGATCATTCCAATTCACAGAATGTTTATCACAAAAAGAATAAAACTCCAAAACACCAAAAACCAAAAATAAAGTCTTTACCTTCTGTTAAATCAAAAAACGAGCATACTCCAAAAGCTAACATAAAAGGACCCATTATGCGATGGGTACCTAAGAAAATCTGATTTTTGATTGCAGAAACAGCATGTGCATATCTGGTATCTTGACTCTGGATGCTCGAGGCACATGACTGGATCCCAAAATTTACTATCCAAATTCAAGGACAAATCAGGTGGAATAGTAACTTTTGGTGATAATGGTAAGGGTCAAATAAAAGGCTACGGTACTCTACAAGAAGGTAATATCACCTTATCAAAGGTAGCTCATGTTTCTGGCTTGAAACATAACCTCCTCAGTGTAAGTCAACTTTGTGATTCTAAAATACTAGTAGTATTTGATGAAAAACATTGTTATTTATTCTCTAAGGCAGGTGAAGAACTTTGGAGAGCAGACAGGAAAGGTAACTTGTATATGATGAATTTTACCTCTAAGGATGGTAAGGAAACTTTATGTCTCATCTCCAAAAAGAGTGAAGTTGCGTGGCTCTGGCATCATAAAATGTCTCACTTAAATTTTAATAATCTTGAGATGCTTGTTAAACACAAACTGGTATCTGGACTTCCAGATATTCATTTTCAAAAAGATCACCTCTGCCCTGCATGTGAAATGGGCAAAATTAAACGAGCATCTCATAAAACAAAAAGTGATCATTCTTGTACTAGACCTCTGCAATTATTACATGTGGATCTCTGTGGTCCAATTGCATTCAGAGTCTATCTGGTAAAAAGTATATTACGGTACTAATTGATGAATTTTCCGGATATACTTGGCTTGCTTTTGTTCGTCAAAAGTCGAAGTCCCGATGGTACTACGGAATATGATGACCGATTCAGGTTCTTCTACATCAGAAAATTCAGCAACTTCGAAGTGATAATGGTACAGAATTCAGGAACGCCAAGCTTGAATCGTATCTTGTTGAACAAGGAATTACTCAAAACTTCTCTTCTGTTCGCACTCCACAACAAAACGGTGTAGTTGAACGTCGCAACGTAACCTTGGTTGAAGCGACGTAACGATGCTCGCGGCTTCGGTCTCCCAATTCACTTCGGGCCGAAGGCCGTTGCTCTTGCTTGTTTCACTCAAAACCGTTCAATTATTGTCAAGAGGCATCTCAAAACCTCTTATGAGCGATTAATAAAAGAAAACCATCTCGTAAAATTTTTTCATATCTTTGGCTGCAGATGTTTTATCTTAAACGACAGAGATAATCTTGGCAAATTTGATTCGAAGTCTGATGAAGCTAAATTTTTAGGCTACTCGTTAAATTCAAGAGCTTTCCGAGTTTTTAACTTACGAACAAAAACTGTTATGGAAAGCATAAACATTGACTTCGATGATAACACTCAACTGACTTCTGAACACTCTACTTCAGAACTCAAGCTTAATCATTACTTCGACTATCTTTCAGGTTCCAGAGAATCCGAGATTGATGCTATTTTTCATGATTTTCTGGGCGACGAAGTTGTGTCAGAAGCTATGTCACCTCCACATTTGCAGATACCAGATATTCTCCAAGCCTCAGGCATTACTCTCTCTGGTCCTGCTTCTTCTGTTTCCTCTGAAACACAAGGACCGGTGACACAACAGATACCAGAAGGACATACAGAAGAAAATAAAGAAGATTTTGTGTTTCCAGATGAAATCATTTCGTCACAAGAAACAACCCATTCAATTTCTCTACCCAGAATGACGAAATGGACTAAATCTCACACACCAGATCTTATAATTGGTAGTCCTTCTGAGGGGGTCAGAACACGATCTGCTACTGCAAATGAAGCCTTCTTTGTTAATTTTCTTAGTATGATCGAACCTAAACGTGTACATGAAGCCTTAGTTGAACCAAGCTGGGTGGATGCTATGCAGGAAGAACTACTTCAATTCGAAAGAAATAAAGTTTGGCGTCTTGTTCCTTTACCAAAAGGCAAAGTTGCTATTGGCACAAAATGGGTATTTAGGAACAAAAAGGATGAAGATGGAATTGTTGTCAGAAATAAAGCTCGTTTGGTGGCTAAAGGCTACTGTCAAGAGGAAGGTATCGATTATGATGAAACCTTTGCTCCTGTTGCAAGACTAGAAGCAATAAGATTATTCTTGGCTTTCTCCGCATACAAAAACTTCAAAGTCTACCAAATGGATGTTAAATGTGCATTTCTTAATGGATGTCTAAAAGAAGAAGTGTATGTCGAACAACCTGATGGTTTCAAAGATGCAAAATATCCAGAATACGTTTATCTTCTTGACAAAGCTTTGTATGGTCTAAAGCAAGCCCCAAGAGCCTGGTATGAACGACTATCTACGTTTACGATCGGCAAAGGATATGAAAAAGGTAAAATCGATACAACTCTGTTCATCAAAAGAGGCAAAGGTATGTTAACTATCGTTCAAATTTACGTGGATGACATAATATTTGGTTCTACTCATCAAACAGAAGTTGATTTGTTTTCTCAGTTGATGGAAACTGAATTTGAAATGAGTATGATGGGAGAATTAACTTTCTTCCTAGGACTTCAAGTTAAACAAAGTACATCTGGTATCTTTATAAATCAGGCAAAATATGTTTCTGACATGCTTAAAAAGTTTCATCTTCAAAACTCATCATCCATGAAAACACCCATCTCCCCGGTATGAAATTAGGACTCGACTCCTCCGGTAAATCTCGTTGATATTACCACTACGGAGGAATGATTGGTTCTCTTTTATATTTAACGGCAAGTAGACCTGATATTATGTTTGCCACTTGTCTTTGTGCTCGTTATCAAGCCAATCCTAAAGAGTCTCATTTGGCTGCTGTAAAAAGAATTTTTAGGTACTTAAAAGGTTCACCATCATTGGGCCTTTGGTATCCTAAAAATTCTGGATTTGATTTAATGGCGTATACAGATTCTGATCATGCAGGTTGTAAGCTTGACAGAAAAAGTACATCAGGTAGCTGTCAACTTCTGGGAAATCGACTTATAAGTTGGACATCCAAGAAACAAAACTGCGTATCCACATCTACAGCAGAAGCTGAATATGTTGCTGCTGCTAGTTGTTGTTCACAAGTTATTTGGATGAAGACCCAACTCAGAGATTATGGTTTGATATACGATAAGATTCCCATCCTCTGTGATTCTAAAAGTGCTATCGCCATTACAGAAAATCCAGTTCAGCATTCCAAAACAAAGCATATCGATGTCAGGTATCATTTCATCAAGGATCATGTCGAAAAGGGTACAATCGAAATGTATTTTGTTTCTACTGATTATCAACTTGCTGATATTTTCACAAAAGCTCTTGATGAGAGTCGTTTTAACTTCTTAATTAGCAAGTTGGGAATGCTTAATATGTAACCATGATTTCTTCAGAAGCATCCAGAAGCCTCTGAACTATTCTGACGATACTTCAGAAGTCATCAGAAGTCTCTGATGCTGTCTGAACTCTTCAGAATACTTCAGAAGCCTCTGAATTCCTCTGATTTTCTGTTTCATAATAATATTCTTCTTTCAAGAAATATCATAAAGTACAGATTGAGAAACGCGGTACAGAAGCTACTACAGGGGGAGTTCATCATTCAAGGGGGAGTTTACCATTCAAGAGGGAGTTTACCATTCACGGGGGAGTTTCGCAATGAAGAAGATATTTCGTCTAAGTCTAACTCTGGTTAGCTGTCTTCTGATTTACTATTTTACTTAAATTTTATTTGAATCTATCTGCTCTGAGTTTCTCTTGCCGCCAAGGTCTCTTAGACTTTTGATTCATTTCAAATTTTTTTTAAAATATAAATCAAGTCGACATGTTTTTCAACTTAATTTTCTATAAATTGATAATTCTTATAATTTCCATTAAACATATAAATTCATTCAACTCTTGCCTCCAAGGTTGTATAAATCTATATGTTTAATACAAATTCTTCTTTATTATTCTTTTATTGAAACTAAACTCTCATGTGATTTTTGTTCTCACTTGACTGATTTTTAAACTTAAATAAATAAAATTAAGATTAAATTCTGTGTTTATTCAATTAATTCAACATTAATTGATTAATTAAACAGATTTTTTTTACTTTTGTTTATTTCTGCTTTTAAGAAAAATCGCATCTGCTACTAAATCATCATCACACATGTGTCTCGTCGTACACGTGTCTCCAATCGACACCCTGCATGTGTATACCCGCGTGCTTACCTCAGCTCAAATGAACCGTTTTTTGTTTCTCCCCAAACTGAATAACCCCTTCCCATTCTACAGTTTCTCTCTCACATAAAACCCCCAATTTCAACCTTCATCTTCTTCCTCGCAAATATTCCCAAATCAGTGTTTATTCTCAGTGCAAAGAAAAAGTGTTCTACTGTCAAGCTTTCAACAGTTCAAAATGGCTTCCAACTGTGCCCATCCTACCAACAATGATGAAGACAGAATCATCGATTCCACTGCTGATAGTACTCCCATTGTCAAACTGCCATTGAAGGCGAACAATGTGCAGGTACTGCTCAACCCTAATACTTATCAACCGGAATTTCGCATCATGATCGAGTTTCTACAACAGCACCAGTTAAATCGTGCCCTAACCCTAACCAACCCAAACATCCCTGAAATCTATGTCCAAGAACTGTGGCAAACAATGCTCATCAAAAATGATGAAACACTCGCCGGTTCTGTCACTCATCCTGAACAAGTGGAAATTGCTGTTCAAATACCAATCACCAAAAGAAAACTCGCCAAATATTTTCATCTTCCCTTATCAGTGATCGAAGTCGACGGGCAAACCATTCCCAATCCTGCCCTAGAAGAAAACCCTTCTACAGAAGCCCTCCTAGCCTTCATCAATCTACTGGGTTACAATGAACCTCTTACCAGGTTGTCCGAATTCAGAAGAAAGAAGTTACCCCCAATGTGGAATCTACTCGTTTCCATACTCAACAAGAGTCTAACCTGCAAAATAGGTTCCTTGGATCAAGCTAGCCGAAACATTCTGACGATTATGTATGGGATGTTCTACAATCGCCCCTTGGACTATGCGAGTCTCATCTTCCAAGAGATTAAAGCAGCTGTGCATACTAAGGTGCTACATCAAAGTCAGGGGAAGCCACTACCAGCTCTCATGTTCCCACGCTTTCTCTCCCTCATCACTCATCCTGCTATTGGGGCAATCGAAGCTCCCCTGCTTCAGCCATTCTGCAAAATTGCATCAATGAGCTCCCATCGATCAACCATTGACAGCATCGGCTACTCTGCACCCAGAGAACTATCCAGGTACATGCTAAACCTAATCCCATCTAGCTCTTCTAATCTCCAAATCTATAGAAGCTCTATGGTTTTCTCAGAACAGAGAATTCCTACCCCAGAGCACTTAGAGCCAGTGTAGGTGGTCGGGGTCCGGTGAGCATGAGATTGAAAAAACTAGGAGTGAACATCCGAGTGCTTCTACCCATGCCGACCTTCTATTAAATGAAGGTACGAGAAGATGTCCACAGAGACACATATGAGTGTTCCTCTCCAATTCCCCAAAGGGCAACCACAACTTCTGAGGTTGACGTCACCACGTCTCCACTCATTGACTCAGAACAGCCCAGTTCAAACCACCCAGAAACCAGCCATTCAGAGGATACTTCTTCTTCTTCTGAATCAAATTCAACCGGGGAGAGCACCTCCACTTCATCATCCTCCCAACGGGATGATGATGATAATATAAGAGTTCATTCGCCCCGAACTCGCCACTTCCTTCACCACATGTTCATGTCTCCGTGGTGACATACCGGTAGGCACGAGAGGATGCGTCCACATCCTCTCCTAGGATAGATGCCGATGAATTCCCATCGGAGGGGTTACGGCCTAGGAATGCACCTCTTACCGGAGTGTTTACACTTCATCAAGGTAAGCATCTTGTCTTCGGCACCTCATCCTCTCGATGATGAGGATACCGTTGAAACGGTCGGAACAACCGAAGAGGAGCACATGCATAACGTGCCCTCAAGGACAGGTTGGAAGTCCTTCTACACTCAACATCAAAACAGGTGTAGAAGGCCCCTCTGAACGCGAGGGTAAAGGGGCTCCATGTGTTGGAGATGCACCGGTTACATCTTCTGATTTTGTCACTAATGCAGCGTTCTTGGCATTTGCTGATCAAATTCAGAGATCTGTGGAAGATCTAAAATTATCCGCCACCACTAATCATTCTATTCTTCTGAGCCTTCAGATTCAAATTGAAAGGCAAAACTCTCTTTTAGCAGATCTTCAGCGACAAATGAGTTCCTCTCAAGAAGATCAGAAGGCTTATCTTGCTGAACAACTTCTGCTCTTGAATAATGGTCTTCAAGCAAATACAGAGGCACTATCTCAACTTCCAGATTCTTTACGTGCCTCTGTAGACTACAGCTCTCTGGTGGCCGACATACAGAAGCTTGTCAAGACCATCATCACTTCTGATGATCCCTCTGTGTCTACACTTGTCAAGAAGTCTGACCTTGCCTCTTTCCAGAAGATTATTCTTGAGCGAATGTCGACCATCGCTTCAAAGTACTCTTCCAAGCCCTCCACATCGTCAACTGACCAGAAGCTTGCCGCTCTCGAAACTACTATCTCTCAACTTGTGCCTCTGGTTTCTTCTCTAGCTGAGGCGTTTACTTCCAAGAAGAAAGCCAAGGAAGAAAGGGCTTGCAGAAAGGCCGAACTGAAACGAAAACGTTCTGAGGATCAGGATCCTGATTCTCAGAAGGGGGAGAAAGGTTCTAAGCCTAAGCAAGCCAAACAAACACCATCAGACACAAACACGAACACTGCTGACTCTTCAACGCCAACACCATCACAGCAACCCTCTTCTTCAAAACAAGTGCCACTCACTCCAACACCTCTGGCTACGCATTCTGGTCCTCTACCCAGAGATCCAGAGCTAGCTAAGTTTATTCTGGATCTTATGGGAAAAAGCAGAATCCCAAGCTCTCCGGCTGAAAGGGCTGAAGTAGTCAGAGCTCACGAAGAACGAGAACGAGCTAAAGCTGCAAAGGAAAGAGCTAAAAGGGCTAGAGAGGAGGATGAGGAAGTGTTCAGAGCTGAAAAAGAAAAAGCAGAAGAGATAATACGCCAGAGGCTAATAGTTGAAGAACAAATAGAGATAGAGAGGGCTGAAAAAGAGAACCTGGAAAGAGAAAAGGCTAGACTTAAAGAAGAACTACAGAGACAAGATTTTGAAGCTGAAGAAAGAGCAAGAGTCAGAGCAGAGGCCGCTCAGAAGCAGAAGGAGATCAGAAGAGAAGAATTTGAAGAAAAAATAAATAAAGTTGGAAACATTGTTGGAAACATTGAACTTCCAACAATTGAAGTTGAGAAAAGGCACATGTATGCTCCAACAGATCAGAAGATTTATCTCATGATGCCTAACTTCGCCAACCAATACAATGTTAGCAGTGAAGTTAAAGATAACTTCATGGCACATAAACAAGACAGAAAGACAGTTTTCACTACTGTCCCAATTACAAAGATAACAGCCATGAAACATAAACAGTTTCAAGATACACCCATTTGGTACACAATCTACGAGATAGTCAGATCAAACAACAAAAGTTATTACATATGTGATAATGATCTGTTGTCCATTCATCCGGTGATCTCATTTTTCCGGAAGAATTTATGAAGACTCGGCTTTACGAACGCAAAGATCCACAAGACCAAAGTTGCCTACACTAGAATTATTCGTCAGTATGAAATCATACATTAGATACAAAAGGCAGTCGACTTCCGTATTGGATTAAATTTCAAAATGGATAATCCGCTATCTCTCGCACCAAATGAGGAACTTGAAGGGATAAGCAAACTCGAGTGGGTAGACTTCTTCTTGAACCAGAAGAGGGAATCATCTTCAAAAGACCAAATAGAAAGAGCTTCTTTCGCATCAAAGAAGCTCACAAATACTCTTCTGAGGTAGTCTACATCATCAAGAGCTTTGCCAGCTTAGACACGACAAATCCAGAAGTTGCAAAGAAAATAGAGAAAAGACTTGATGGACTTCAGAAGAACAGAGAGCTTATCAATAATATTTCAAGTATCATCGCTGCTGTTGATCCACTCTGAAGAAAATTTTTTTTTTTTACTTCATACTTAGGGGGAGAATGTTAGATATTAAAGTATGAGTCAAAGAAGAGATGTCTACAAATGTCAACACACACTTCTTGTTATAACTAATTGTTGTTAGACGCTCCCTTTATGACACATGGCACTTTGTAATTGGCTAGCATTTTGACTTTCTGTCTTTGTATCTATATAAATAGCATTGTATTGTGTTTGTAAAAAATTGTCGATTAATACATTTACATATTGAAGAATACTGTGCGTAAGTCATTTCATAATCTTTGTTCTTCATTCTGTTTACTGTTCTATTGATTTAAATTGTTAATTGATCTGCTTCCGCAATTCACTCAGATTCAATACTCTCAATTAACAATCGGTTTAAAGGAATCTGGAACCAACATTAGTGCTCTTTGCTCGTTAAAATATCTCTTAGGTTTGTCTTGCAGCTCTACGTACAAGGTTTCCATGTCAACCACATCAATGTTTGCAAAATCTGCTTCAGTGAAGTAGTAGTCCTTGCCATTGTCTCGCAAGACTGTGACAGTAGGAAACATTACTTGATACAGTTTATCAAAACTTATTTCCTTGATGCCGATTATCTTGTGCCTTGAAATCATTTCTACCGGTGGCTTTTCAACCATCTTCAACATCCATACATACTCCGTCACTTGATGGGAATCCATTTCAGTGATAAGATGGATATGAGATAGATCTTCCGGATTCTTCTTCTCAACAAATATCTTTTGCATTCTGTGACAACTGTCAAAATTCGAGCTTTCAGGTTAGCTTCTATTAAGTTTATTAGTGTTTATATAGTTTAAATCTTAAGATTAAGAAATAGTTGGTTTAGAATGGCCGAAAAACCCCTAGCATTTCCGGTAGTCGCTTAAAAATGTCCGGTTCCGACCCGTAACTGTCCGAAACTTCCAATACAGTGCCAAATGCTCTAATTTATACCCAATGTATATAAAATATATAGTTTTAATGTTTCAAATATAAAACTTCTATTTTTATAGAATTTTATCACTTTTGGGCTTACATTTTGAGGAAAAAGGGCCAAAAATTGAGAAAATGACATTGTATTCTTAATTGGGCTTGAGTTTTATTTTATTTATAAAACAAATATATGATTTTGAGAGGAGTGGGCCCCTATGGCCGGCCTCCTCTCTAAACCCCCATATAAATACATTTTTTTCATTTTTCTCCTCATTTTGCATGTTCAAAATTCAAAATTTGCTCTCACCTCTCTCTCTCTAGAAGTGAAGAGACATTTTCTCCCTCTCTAAAACAAAAACTCCAGCCATTTCTCATTTCAAATCATCATCAAGATCAAGTTCATACAAGGATTTAGAAGCTCTAATCATCATCCAAACAAGGTAACAACTTTACCCTCATTTTCTTACCATTTTTGGGTGAAAACCCCACTTTTCTTACATTTTTTTAGCTACTTCTTCTAATATCCAAAAATTCTGAGTTTGTGGAGAGATTTTACACCAAAACATGTAAAATGTTTATAAAATGGTGATAATCTATGACCTACACAAATAAAACTCAAGAGAATAGGGGAAAAATCATGATTTTATGTGTTCTTGAACAAAAATGGTTATTTTGGTTCTGGCAGATTCATGCATGTGTGTAAATCGTCAATTTCTTACAATTTTTATGTTCAAATATCATGAATCTTCTTTCTACAAGTTTATTTAGTGAGTTGGGGTTCTAATCCAAGTGGTCTCACTCAAAAACATTGAGTTTTGACCCCCCAAATGCTCATAACAAGATGCATGTGCATCTGGAAGTTCAACAGTAGGTAAACCCTACTTTGAACGACCATAACTCTTTGAATATTCCTCCAAATCACTTGATTTTTCTTCTGGAAGTTAGCTTAATGAGTTACCTTTCATATGCATCTGATTTCATTAAAAAATATGGTTATTTGAGGTTTCAACTCTTCAAAACAAAATGAGTGTGCAATCTGTCCAAAGCTGACAGATTTGTGCATGCATGTTCAAATGGTCATATCTCTTTCAAAACTCAATGAAAAAGGATGATTTTTCTTTTGAGAGTTATATTTATGAGTTATCTTCAGTTTGCAAGTGGAATCACTTAAAAATATGGAGTTTTGACCCTCCAAACACCTAAAATACTTTAGGTGTGCAATCTGTGAAACCACCAACAGCTAAACTCTACTTTGTGTGTTAGTATCTCCTTTGTTATTTGTCTTTAATGCATGATTCTTTTTCTAGAACTCCATTTTATGAGTTAGGATTCATATGGATCCAGTTTCATGCAAAAATATGAAGTTTTGAGGCACTAACCAATTTATTTAAGTTAAGTCTGCAATCTGTCAGCTAATGGCAGAATTGTGCATGCAACTTTGTAGTGTCATACCTTCTTCATAACTTCTTGAAAATCAGTGAATCTTATCTCAAAAGTTTCCTTTATGAGTTATGATTCCAATCCAACTGGAAATTCTAGAAAACACTGAGTATAACTCCTTAAGTGAGTGATTCACTAACATGGTGTAATCTATTTTACCGGTTGTGATATAATATTTTGCATGAATTATTTGAACCACTTGTACATGTCCAAAAGGCATGAAATTTGGTCACAAAGACCATAACTCAGTAATTTATCTTATATAAAAATATAGGAAACTAGATCATTTTGGAAGCCCTTGAAAACTGATCATTCTTAGGACAATTAGTTTCTGTCCAGAAGAGAAATTCTCGACTTAATTGATTTTTATAAATATTGATCATGTGATGGATAATAAGATCACTTTCGGTATAAATTAAGATATTAATGAGCATATGGGCATTTTGTATAATTGGACATATATAGACACTTATGGGCTTAAGATTTATTCACCTCTAAGTAGTATTAGACCTATAAGTGACGGTTTTGAGTATTACTCTTTGATAGGGAAGCGTTAGGTCGTTGTGCGGAGATTCGAATTGTATTGTTTGCGTTGCGGAGCGTTGCTATAAGGTGAGTATTCACAGCCCCTCTTTCAAAGTGTTTTATATGTTTTGGGGTGAAAAGCATGATTGAATGTGTTTTATGAGCCATTGTCATTATGATTATGAAATCTTGCTAAATTTGATGTTATGGGCACTAAGGCATGTACACTAATAGTTATATTGAGTAAAATGTAACATAAAAGTTTGTACACTACTATTAACTCAAGTGAGGAGCCGAGGGTATTTGTGGATAGCGCTATTTGGACGGACAATCCCACCTAAAAACCGATAAGTAGGGGTGTGGATAGCAATCCCACCTAGAAACTACAGGTAGGGGTGCACGATACTTAAAAACGAAGGTTCTACATATGTGGGGTATTAGTCCCACCGCTAAGGTAGAATTAAAAATATTGTTTTGTGGTCGAAAGGTTTAGTGGTGGCTCTTTATATACAAAAATTAGAGTACATAATGCCTTAACGTTTTAAGATATCAATAAGTGCCAAAAATTTATTTTGCTCATATTCACTCACACAATTGATTATTTTTGAAATATTGAAAACCTATGAACTCACCAACTCTTTGTAGTTGACCTTGTTTTTATCATGCTTTTCAGGGGTAAGAAAAGATTAACCGAATCTTTCTTTTATGTGGGCGCGTCGACATCAACCATCTTGTTTATTTGAAAACTGTTTAGTTGAAACACTTGGTTTATTTTGTTTTTGTTAGAACTTGTAATTGATGCAAAATGTAAAATTTTAAACTTAAACTGTTGTTTATTTGAATGGATGGTTGGTGTTGTTTTTATCCTATTGTTATGAAATCTTGCGCTATCACGCCTCGTGTTTCCTCTTTAGCGGGGTGTGACACATTCTTTCGCATATTCTAAACATTGACCAATTCATCATTGATAGATTCCAGTTCCGCTACTCGTGACATACTCCGAAAGTCAATATCTGCCATGGGCTTTTCAGCCGTTGGCTGATTTGTGTGTTGGTCGGGGGGGAGGTGGATTGACTTGTTGTTACTGTCGAGATGGTGGAGCGGATGAAAATGTGCCAGGAGCTGTAGTGGTGGTTTCTCTGACTTGAGCTTGAGCTCTTGTTACCTGGTGACGTGTCTCCCTCTCAAGGCGATTAGGACCATCCGGGTTGTCCTGGTTATCTCGAGGTCGTCGGACAAATTGTTTCGGTCGGCAGCTTTGACTAATTTTGATGCGAAGAGCAGTGATGTCACCAAGTATATTAGATTATGAGTTTTTCATCTGGGTTTCCAAGGTGTAGATCTTGTTGTGAATATCGTATTTGAAGCAATCGAACTTGTGGCGAGTAACTATTGGAATCTCAAGATTATGGTGCAGAAGACCAGCGAGATCATCTTCAGGCATACCGGTGGCTTCTGCTTGAGCTAGCAAGTTTTCCAATAGCATTGACATCAATTCATCAATGTTGAATTGAGATTGTCGTGGTGGGGAAGGAGGTTGACGAGAATCATCAGAATAGGACCAACTATGAGGTGGTGATTGAGGCGGGGATCTGCTAGTGCTTGCTTGCGAGGGGTGAGAACTCGGAGATCTTTGTAGCACATATTCAGTGATTACTATAGCCACAGATTTACCTTTTAGCAGACTTGCCATTCGATCAACTTGCTCTTTCAAAGAAGCGTTGGCTCCTTCGAAGGCATTGTTCACGATATTGTACAGTTCTGGAGTGATGGTGTAGGTAATGGAAGTGGAACCTGAAAGGGGAAAACCGGGGTCACTTAGAGCACCTGTTGTCACCATAGTTGAATCAACCGTAGGACCTACGTTTAGTGTTGGCATGATATTAGCATTGGTAGGATTTCCTTGCAATCCCCGTGGAATGTCAATAGATGACATCAATATGTAAGTTCTGACCGTCACTGGTAGGATTTCCTTCCAATCCTCGTGGAATGTCAATAGATGACATCAATATGTAAGTTCCGACAATGTCACGAAGATCAACGGTGTGTAGTCACTCTTGTGTCCTAGGGGGCTCTAGGCTCAATGTCCTTAGAATTGAAGTCGAAGTAGGCAGGCTAGTACTTTTTGTGTCAATAGCTGTGCCTCCCAAGAGGAGGGGAGCTACGTTGGAACCCAGATCCCAAATACTCAATTAGAGTTGATTAAGATATGAATAACAAGAGTATAAAGCGGAAGCAGTTAATTAACAATAGAATAGAATTGTATAGAAAACAAAGAACAATATTAAGATCAAACTGAAGCACAACAGTAATTTGTATATCACTCAGTGTTTCAATGATTACAGCATACAAATTACTTTCTCCATTTTCACTCTCGTTTTTTTTATCGACATTATTTACAGTAAAGGCTAGCTCTATATATACTATTACAAAGAGAAAAGTCAAAGACCTAACCTATTACATAATGACACTTCAGCTGTACTTGTAACAAATTCAGTTACCCACCAGGAGCATGACATGCCACGTCATTAAAGAACGTTAGTTCATAATGTGAAATCTAGAAGATGACCAATCTTCTGGATTAACCATATAGGCTCTGGACCGTCTTTACTGAAGTGTTCAAACTTCTGGAGTGCTTTCTTCTGGAGAGAAGTACTTGCTTCTGGAAAGGGTCTGAATCACACTTCTAACTTTTAACAATCTCCCCCTAAGTGTGAAGTCAGTACTTATAACATCAAATTCAAAATTAAACAAGATTGAAAAATTTTCATTACAGGAATTTGATGTTACAAAAGTAATAGAGAGATTTAACTAAAAAGGAACTTCTGGATGTCCACTTATCACTTTATAGAACTGTCTAGTAATCTTTCTTATCTTGATAACCCCTTCAAGATTTTTCTCTATTTTTTTTGCATCTACCCTGATCTTTGATGCAACACTTGTGTTTTCTTTCTGTAATGAGACCAGCCCTTTTACAATCTCCACAATCCCTTCTGGTAACTTGAATGCTTCATTGATTCTGAAATATCTTCTTCGTCTAGGTCTTCTGGAAACCACTCCTTCTTCTGGTTCTAGTATGGTGTGTCCTGGTTGAAGATGTTCAATGCCTTCTCTTTCCTATAATCAATGAAGGCTTCCATGCAAGACAGAATTCGGAAGTAGGCTACTTTGTCTTAACTCTCGGAGTAAGATTCCTTTTTCTTCTTCATGAATCTTCCCAGAGGTATTAAATCAGAAGGATTTAGAGAGAGCAAATCATTGTCATAGAAGTAGCATGTTTGTTTATTTTCTCGTTCTACCTCATAAATTGTGTATACAATTTCTGAGTTTTCAAACTTCATGTGTGTAACACCCGGAAATTTCGTATTTAAAAAGTTTACGACTTTGGTTTTATAATATTTCTATCTATGGTAATTTTGGAAGGATTAAAAGTACATTAAGATGGGTTACTTTTGGATTCGGAGAAAACGAACGAAAACGTAGCAAAACGCAACCGGAATACCCCCGGCTATGCTACCAGGCGATAGTGCCATGGCAGCATCGCCAAGGCAGCATCGCAGGGATGCTTTGACTCGACCAGATGATCACTTTCGGTACAGGAAGGGCGATTGTCACATGTAGAGAGTGCCATGTCAATGTCGCTAAGGTAGTATCGCCCTTGGTCTGATTTTTGGGCATTTCAGTGTTTAGTTTCGGTACATGGATGGCGATTGTGACAGGCGATGCTGCCATGTCACAATCGCGGTGGCAACATCGCCCGGGCCAGATAAGGTGCGATTTTTCAGCCTCTTTCTCATTTATTCATATATCAATGTTGACTTTGATAGCAAAGGAGCAGAGGCGATTTCTAGGGTTTCTTAACTTCCACCTACCTCTTTCGATCTCATTTATTGCTACATTAAGTGAGGATTCAAGTAGAGCTTTGGGATTTAAAAGCTTCAAGTGGTGGTGTTCTTCACCCTTTCAGCTAGTTCCACCATCTTCATCTTCTTAAGAGATTTTCTAGGGTTTTGTCAAACTCTAGCTTGTGAGTTCATTCTTACCTTTAAAACTTTATACATGTCAAAATGAAGTATTTTACCTTAATATGATGTTTAAAATGAGTATTTCTATACTTGGAAGATTTTGGCAAAACTAGATCAAAATGTATCATTTAGTGTTTTTTTTTAAATGATGAAATGGAAGTCAAGATCGGTTTTGGAATACTCTTATGAGTTTTAAATGCAAGAAAAACGATGTATAAACCTAAATGATTATTTGACCTAATTTTGGATGGAAGGTCCTAGAAGCATGATGTTATACTTCACAAAGATTTGTGGAGAGAAGCTAATACATTGGAAACAATTGTATTGAGATGTTAGACTAGTTTAATGGATCCATAGGCACATATAGTCAGAAGTACTTGGGGAGGGCACTTGTAATAGATCCTGGTTTGGGGTTGAACTCGTGAGGATTAATGTGATGACGGGTCATTCCCGTAGAAGTTTCCCCCAAGAGAAGTAAAGCGTAACTTTCAGGTGTAAATCGCAGAAGTAAAGAAAAAGAGATGTTTTGAAAAAAAAAGCTTTAGGTTATATGTTTATTTACCGCTTTCGAAGTTTAAATAGCTTTTTATATATTTTGAACTGTTTGTTCTCACTAGGCTTTAAGCCTAACACTTTTTCTTAAAATGACATGTATATCAGACGATCAAGCGGATGGGGCTTGATGGGATGAGAGAATCTAGATGCCGGTAGTGGCATCCTTTTTGGAGTACACCTCGTGTGTATAGATGGAGTTGCATAGAAGATTATTTTGAGGATTTTAGTGATACCCGAACTTAATTTGTATTTGGATTGTATAGATTATCAGGTTGTCATTTAATATTCCTATAGATGTTGTAACTCACTTTAACTTTCTCCCCATCTTTATGGGTGATGTCTTATGAAGTAGAAGCTATTTTGCATTTTATTCGGTTCTAATTAACTCCCATTTTTAGAGGTGTTACAAGTTTGTATCAGAGCTCTAGTTTAAATGAACTAGGTATGAACCTAAAATGCCTAGACTTAAGCTGAGACTTTAAGTGACGTTTTGGGAGAATGGGTAGACACTCTTGAGATAAGAGAGCTTTAGAGTCGACGGAAATACGCTAATCATGAAATGTGACTTTGGTAATGGGAATTCTTGTGTATATGATATATCCAAGATATCATGTAGCTAATGCTATTTTGGGTGCATTGTATTCTGAGTATGCCTATTTTACTATTGTTACAATGATTGGTGAACGTGTTAAACATATTTATGTTAGTTTTGTCTTAGTCTCGTGTATCATCTTGACAGACTAAGATGGTGAACACGCGAACTCGATCGTGTCATGAAATTGATGGAGCAACCAACAATGTCACGAATTAGGAAGTGGCAGGGGGAACTACTCAACCACCGTTAATTCTTATTGTTGCTAGGAGGTCACCACCCCGAATAGACCAATTACCGGCCGTAAACCTTAATCCCGGAGTCGGGCCTCTTATGGTGCAAGCGGGCTCACAAGATGAGCTTAGGCTCAGTATGATCCAAGCAATGAATTCTGCTTTTGCTCAACAGCATTAAACGATGCTGAAGATGTTTGAAGAAAGAGAGGCCAGTCAGCGAAGGCATGAAGCGACTGCGGAAAATGTAGTAGGAGGTTCAGGTGGGAATGGGGCTTTACTGGTCAGTGAAGAGACGCCTGCAACTGAAGGGAGGCGTGCAAGAAGAAGTTGGTCATACAAGGACTTTATGTGTACAAAACCGCCCGAGTTTTCTGGTTCGGATGACCCTGTAAAGTGCATCCGATGGTTGCTAGAAATCGAGTAAGCGTTTAGCTCGAGTGATTGTGAAGAAAGGCAAAAGGTGAAGTTTGCTTCGCAAATGCGGCGGGCGAGGCCCTAATATGGTGGGACGTTACCATGGTTACTCTTGGGTCCGTGATCATCTCTATGCTCACATGGGAGATGTTTAAGACGAAGATCATGGAAGAATACTGCAATGAAAGGGCTATCGACGGGATCGCTGACGAGCTACGGGCTCTTAAGAAAGGGAACAAAACCGTGAGGGAGTACACCCGGTTATTTGTTGAGAAACTGAGTTTGGTTGGGTATGTGGCCCCGAATGAGAAGGAGAGGATAAAGGCTTACATCAGAGGGTTACCGACGGATATGATGGATAGGGTACGGGCTTCTAAGCCTGCTACTCTTCGTGAGGCAATCGAAGAAGCCCAACATAAGGAAGATGCTATTAGCTTGGGTATTGAAGGAA
The DNA here is from genome assembly GCA_036898165.1 of Silybum marianum. Lineage (NCBI taxonomy): Eukaryota > Viridiplantae > Streptophyta > Magnoliopsida > Asterales > Asteraceae > Silybum > Silybum marianum. The sequence continues at coordinate 2,961,744 of CM072539.1, forward strand.
GGTTGGGAGCTGGCGAAAAGAGGAAGTGGGAAGGGCATGTGGCGCCTCCCAAGAAATCAAATTTCAATACCCTAAGCAACAACAACAATAGAAGAACCGACTCTAGAAGGGAATCGAGTTGGTGCCCCAAATGCCGAAGCAAATATGTTGGAGCTTGTAGCCCGGTCTTGGGTAATTGTTATAGACGTGGGAAGAGTGGGCATCAGATTCGTGATTGCCCGGTCAAATCAATGACGTGTTTTGAATGCAAGGAACCGGGCCATTACAGGAGCGATTGGCCGAAGCTGAAGTCAGGGAACTCTCAAGTGAAGGTTGGTGGGGGTCAGAAGGCGGTGGGAAGAGCTTTCCAGATGACGGTGGATGAAGTAAAGGCATCGGTGGACGTGGTGTCGGGTACGTTCCTTGTTAACTCCGTACCCACTCATGTTCTTTTTGATTCTGGTGCTACTTTTTCTTTTGTGTCCACTTCTTTCTACCCAAATCTGCATGTGCCTGTTAGTACTATGGAAGATGCTTTAATGGTTGAAATAGACGATGGTAAGCAAGTTTTAGTTCAAGATGTCCTTAAGGATTGTGTGGTAGAAATGGGAGCAAGTAAGTTTGGGATAGATCTTGTGCCTTTGCAAATAGGAGGGTTTGATGTGGTAATTGGGATGGATTGGTTGGCCAAGAACCAAGCCGAGATTCTGTGCTCCAAGAAGTTGATTCGAATTCCGTTATCGGATGGTGGGATGGTTAGTCTATGAGGAAAGAAGGAAGGGTGAAGGTGCATGTTAACCTTGGCAAAGGCACGCAAGTGTTTAGCCAAGGGATGCTTGTCATATTTAGCCTATGTTTTAGACGCGAAGTTAGAGAAGAGGAAATTAGATGATGTATGTATTGTTAATGAATTTCTAGATGTGTTTCCCGAAGATTTACCCGGCTTGCCACTTGATAGACAAGTGGAGTTTCGAATAGATCTAGTACCGGGGGCCGCCGCGATTGCAAGAGCACCTTACCGGTTGGCACCGTCTGAGATGCAAGAAATGATGACGCAATTACAAGATCTCCTTGAGAAGGATTTCGTAAGGCCAAACTCGTCACCGTGGGGAGCTCCGGTTTTATTTGTGAAGAAGAAGGATGGCACCATGCGGATGTGTATTGACTATAGGGAGTTGAATAAGGCAACCGTGAAAAACAAGTTCCCGCTCCCGAGAATCGACGACCTCTTTGGCCAACTACAAGGAGTAGGATGCTTCTCAAAGATCGACTTACGTTCGGGCTACCACCAAGTGAAAGTAAAGGAGGATGATGTAGCAAAGACGGCGTTTAGAACGCGGTACGGGCATTATGAATTCCTAGTAATGCCGTTTGGGTTGACTAGCGCGCCGGCGGTATTTATGGATTTGATGAATCGTGTATGTCGACCCTTTCTAGATCGATCGTAATAGTGTTTATTGACGATATCCTTGTCTACTCTAAGGATGAGTTAGACCATGAACAACACCTCCGAGAAGTTCTCGAAGTGTTAAGGAAGGAGAAGCTTTACGCCAAATTCTCGAAATGCGACTTTTGGTTAAAAGAAGTTAAGGTTTTGGGGCATGTCGTTACACGAGATGGAGTGAAGGTGGATCCATCAAAGATAGAAGAAATGATGAACTGGGAACCGCCTAAGAGCCCGTCCGAGATCCGAAGCTTCTTAGGATTGGCGGGGTATTATCGAAGGTTTATTCAAGACTTCTCAAAAATTGCATCTTCTCTGACAGCACTGACAAGGAAGAACGTGAAGTTCTTTTGGACCAACAAGCAAGAAGAGGTTTTTTGGACTCTTCAAAAGAAATTGTGTGAAGCTCCGATTCTATCTATGCCTAAGGATCAGAAGATTTTGTGGTTTACAGCGATGCTTCAAAGATGGGATTGGGGTGTGTATTAATGCAAAGGGGCAAGGTAATTGCTTATGCATAGAGGCAACTTAAGGAACATGAAAATAATTACCCAACCCATGACTTGGAATTGGTGGCGGTGGTATTTGCTTTGAAATTATGGCGACATTATCTTTACGGAACTAAGTGTACACTCTACACCGATCACAAGAGCTTAAAGCATATTTTCGATCAAAAGGAGCTAAACATGAGGCAACGACGTTGGCTAGAGTTGCTCAAAGACTATGACTGTGAGTTGCTATACCATCTGGGTAAAGCAAATGTTGTGGCGGATGCTTTAAGTAGGAAGGAGTATGGTAGCGGGACGCGGGCCGTGCTCACAAGAATTGACATAGTGTCAAGTTTGATCGATCGGGTCAAGACTGCTCAAGTGGAGGCTTTACGTGGGGAAACTTGAAAGATGAAGTTATGGTGAAGCAACACCTAATGCTAACCGAAGATAGTCGTGGTCTGAAACTATTTCGAGGACGTGTTTGGGTGCCTAAGATTGGGGGCAACCGAGAACTACTATTGGAGGATGCTCATAAGTCTAAGTACTCCATACATCCGGGTAGTACCAAGATGTATAGGGACCTAAAGTTAACTTATTGGTGGCCCGTTATGAAGTTGGATGTTGCTAGTTATGTGGAGAGATGTGAGACTTGTTTGCAAGTCAAGGCGAAACACCAACGGTCGTATAGAAGTCTTCAATCGTTGGAAATTCCGGAATGGAAATGGGAACATATCACTATGGACTTTGTGACGAAGCTACCAAAGACCTTGAGAGGTCACGATACCATATGGGTAGTGGTGGATAGATTGACGAAGAGTGCTCACTTTTTAGCAATGCGAGAAGCCGGCCCAGTTGACAAACTGGCTAAGTTATATGTGGACGGGATAGTTGCAAGTCATGGTGTGCCTTTGACTATCGTGTCAGATCGTGATAGTCGATTCACTTCACACTTTTCGAACGGATTACAAGAGGGGTTGGGCACCAGGATAAACTTAAGTACGGCATTCCACCCCCAAACGGATGGTCAAAGTGAAAGGACTATTCAGACTCTTGAGGACACGCTTAGGTCGTGTGTTATAGACTTTGGTGGAAATTGGGATTCGCGTCTACCTTTGGTAGAGTTCGCCTACAATAACAGTTACCATTCTAGCATCGGGATGGCACCTTTTGAGGCACTTTATGGACGGAAATGTAGGACACCAGTATGTTGGTTAGAAGCGGGCGAGAAACAATTCTCCGGACCCGAGATTGTACAAGAGACGGCTGACAAGGTGAAAATTATACGTGAATGACTGAAAGCAGCACAAGACCGCCAAAAGAGTTATGCCGACAAAAACAGAAGACCCATGGAATTCCAAGTGGGTGAACGTGTCATGCTCAAAGTATCCCCATGGAAGGGCATCATAAGATTTGGGAAGCGTGGGAAGCTTAGTCCTCGTTTCCTAGGACCCTTTAAAATTTTGGAAAGGGTGGGGCGTCAAGCTTATAGGTTTGAATTACCACTCGAGATGGCCGGCATACACCCTACGTTCCACATTTGCTATCTAAGGAGGTGTTTGGTGGAAGAAGAGAGTGTAATACCTCTCACAGAGATTCGTGTGGACAATAGTCGTTGTTTAGAAGAACCAGAAGCAATTTGGAGAGAAAGTCTAAAAGGCTCCGTCATAAAGAAATCGTCATGGTTAAGGTCCAATGGAAGCATCATCGTGGTTCAAATGTTAAGTGGGAAGTGGAAGAGGATATGAAAAGGAGATATCCGAGTTTGTTTGGTTAATCTGTAAATTTCGAGGACGAAATTTTCCAAGGGTGGGAGGATTGTAACACCCGGAAATTTCGTATTTAAAAAGTTTATGACTTTGGTTTTATAATATTTCTATCTACGGTAATTTTGGAAGGATTAAAAGTACATTAAGATGGGTTACTTTTGGAATCGGAGAAAACGAACGAAAACGGAGCAAAACGCAACCGGAACACCCCCGGCTATGCTGCCAGGCGATAGTGCCATGGCAGCATCGCCAAGGCAGCATCGCAGGGATGCTTTGACTCTACCAGATGATCACTTTCGGTACAGGAAGGGCGATTGTGACATTACGAGAGTGGCATGTCAATGTCGCCAAGGCAGTATCGCCCTTGGTCTGATTTTCAGGCATTTCAGTGTTTAGTTTCGGTACATAGATGGCGATTGTGACAGGCGATGCTGCCATGTCACAATCGCGGTGGCAACATCGCCCGTGAGGGCCAGAAAGCACAATAAGGTGTGATTTTTCAGCCTCTTTCTCATTTATTCAGATATCAGTGTTGACTTTGAGAGCAAAGGAGCAGAGGCGATTTCTAGGGTTTCTTAACTTCCTCCTACCTCTTTCCATCTCATTTATTGCTAGATTAAGTGAGGATTCAAGTAGAGCTTTGGGATTTAAAAGCTTCAAGTGGTGGTGTTCTTCACCCTTTCAGCTAGTTCCACCATCTTCATCTTCTTAAGAGATTTTCTAGGGTTTTGTCAAACTCTAGCTTGTGAGTTCATTCTTACCTTTAATACTTTATACATGTCAAAATGAAGCATTTTACCTTAATATGATGTTTAAAATGAGTATTTCTATACTTGGAAGATTTTGGCAAAACTAGGTCAAAATGTATCATTTAGTGTTTTTCTTTGAAATGATGAAATGGAAGTCAAGATCGGTTTTGGAATACTCTTATGAGTTTTAAATGCAAGAAAAACGATGTATAAACCTAAATGATTATTTGACCTAATTTTGGATGGAAGGTCCTAGAAGCATGATGTTATACTTCACAAAGATTTGTGGAGAGAAGCTAATACATTGGAAACAATTGTATTAAGATGTTAGACTAGTTTAATGGATCCATAGGCACATATAGTCAGAAGTACTTGGGGAGGGCACTTGTAATATATCCCGGTTTGGGGTTGAACTCGTGAGGATTAATGTGATGACGGGTCATTCCCGTAGAAGTTTCCCCCAAGAGAAGTAAAGCGTAACTTTCAGATGTAAATCGCAGAAGTAAAGAAAAAGAGATGTTTTGAAAAAAAAAAGCTTTCGGTTATATGTTTATTTACCGCTTTCGAAGTTTAAATAGCTTTTTCTATATTCTGAACTGTTTGTTCTCACTAGGCTTTAAGCCTAACACTTTTTCTTAAAATGACATGTATATCAGGTGATCAAGCGGATGGGGCTTGATGGGATGAGAGAATCTAGATGCCGGTAGTGGCATCCTTTTTGGATTACACCTCGTGTGTATAGATGGAGTTGCATAGAAGATTATTTTGAGGATTTTAGTGACACCCGAACTTAATCTGTATTTGGATTGTATAGATTATTAGGTTGTCATTTAATATTCCTATAGATGTTGTAACTCACTTTAACTTTCTCCCCATCTTTATGGGTGATGTCTTATGAAGTAGAAGCTATTCCGCATTTTATTTGGTTTAAATTAACTCCCATTTTTAGGGGTGTTACAATGTGCTTCACTCCAGCGATTCTTCTGATATGATAGATAGAGTAATGGTCTTTCCGTTCTAGCCTGTGACTTAAGAATCTCGATTCAGCACTGACCTTGTAATTCTTGGCAAAATTGGATAAGATCAAGGTTTGAGATGGAACGATTCTTTCAAGTTTCTCTGGACCCATGTTGCTTTTAGCAACAATCCTTTTCAATCTTCTCTCTGATTCTGTTAGATTCATATCTTGCTCCTCTGTTCTAAGCTGATTTTCTTTGATAGGTACTTTTGGTGGGAGTTGATCTTCTGCAGTGATTTCTTTTGATAAGGGTTGATTAGGTTCTGGATTTTTAGTGCTTAATAGTCTCAAAAGATTTAGCTTTTGAAGGATCAGAAGATTGGCCTTTTGTAGGTTCAGTGGTTGGCTCAACAGAACAGGTGATGGTTGTTGTGAAGCTCTGGGTCTTGTATTGGTATTCCTTGCTCTTCTTGGAATTTGTATTCTAATGCTTTCAAGGAACCTTATAAAACTTGCAGCTTCTGGGTCTCGAGGTAATGGGCACCGTGCAAGTGGGATTGGATTATCAACAGGAGGAACTTCTTGATCTTCATGAGGAGGAGGAGGAACTTCTGCATTCTCTTATACTGTCTCTTGACCAGACGCTTTCTCATTAGCCGTATCTTCTATGTTATTCTGATCTTGAATTTGAGGTTGAGAAGAAGAACCGACATTCTGCCTTTTCTCCCCCTTCTAAGGAGCAGAAGTATCAGGATCCTGATCCTCAGATCTTTTTCTCTTAAGCTCTGCTTTCTTGCAAGCTCTCTCTTCCTTGGCCTTCTTCTTGGATTGAAAATCTGCTGAGATGGAATTTAAAATAGAAGATAAATTTATCACCAAAGTATCTAAAGCATATACCTTCTGAGATAGTTCAGCAGTTGAGTAGGTGTTGATCTTAGATACAAATTTGGCATTGATGTCGTTGAACTTTTCCAGCATAGCCTTCTGGAAATTAGCCAAATATGATCTTGTGATAATCCTAGAGGAGGAGGCTTTAGTAGGAACGACAACATCAATCAATTTCTTTATATCAGCAACGAAAGATCCATATTCCTCTACTGATATTGTAACTTCAGGTGCTGGGATATCAGAAGCAAGATTAAAAATAGCCTCTGCATTGGCTTGAATACCAGTTTCCAGATTCTTGAAATGTTCTATGGAAAGATTTGTTTGGGCTTCATCAACTTTGACCATAAAGTTCTTAATATCCTCCAGAGCTTGAGAGTGTTCTTTCTGAGTGGATTGAACTTTGCAAATCAAGAAGTTCTGGGCTTGGATTTCTGATCTGATATTGGATTCTGATGTTTGTATTGTTTGTTTTAGATCCTCCATAGATCCCTTCATTTGATCAACAAATGCTTGGAACGCAGCATTTGTGACAAAGTCAGAAGTGGGGGTAACCGATGCATCTCCAACACATGGAGCTTCGTGACCCTCGCGTCTAGAGGGGCCCTCTTACACACCTGTTTGTACGTTGAGTGTGGAGGGACTTCCATCCTGTCTTCGAGGGCTCCTAATAGGCACCTCTTCGGATGTTGTGACGGTATAGTCTTTATCTCCAACATCAGATGGTGGAGAGGTAATAACCGTGTGCGTACCTTTAAACATGTTAAAAATAGACGTACGTGTTGGTACTAAAGTCTATTCTTCTTGAACCATAAATAGGGGTAAATGAAAGGTTCTTGAGATTATCATCCTGGTAATCAGTACTTCTATTGCACGGTCGTCATCATCATTTGGGAAGCCAAAACTTCCTGCAAGTGTATCATCATCCTTGATATACATGCTTTGCCACACTTCTTGGACAAATACTTCAGGAATTTTAGGGTTTGAGATGTGAGGGCTAGGTTTAGGTCATGATGTTGAAGAAACTCAATCAGCACACGATAATCAGCACTGTAGGTTTTGGGATCAAGCAACATTTGAACATTATTAGGTTTTGATGGTAAGAAAACTAGTGATTTCATTGATGGGGATTTCATTTTGAGCATTGATGGGCATTTCATCCCCCGCGACCATTTTCTGATTTGGGATTTTGGTAAACTTGCAGGTTTTTTTTAAAGAGGAAATTTGTGTGAAGCAAGAAAACACGAGAGAAAGAAGACGATAAAACTTTGAAATTACTAAGATTCGAGACTTTATACTGAGAGTAAAAAAAACTCGAGTGGTAAAAAGATAATGAACGGGTATGCTGACGTGGGTTGCTCATCGATAATACATGCGGACCATAGGGAAGGGACGCGTGGCTTGACGGTTCATATTTGGCCTTTTGGGATTATGACACGTGTCCCTGTCGGGCATGATCATGGGTTGTGCATAGAAAACCCAATTGATTTTCCTTATTTCCAGAAAAAATGCCGTTTTGTTTGATAAAAGTGATTTTGAAAATACAATCTACCAATTTAAAAAAAAACGTTTGATAACTGTGTCACACCCCGCTAAAGCGGAAACACAGGGAGTGATAGTTCAAGATTTCATAGCAATAGAGCGATAACAACACCAATTGTCCAATCAAATACATAACACATAAAACTGAACATTACATCATACCAGTTCAAGTTTTAACAAAAAAAAAATAAAAAAAAATAAGATGTTCTACAAAATGATTTCAAATTTAAACGTGGTTGATGTTGATGCGCCCCAAACACAAGCATTTTTAGTTACCCTTTCTTACCCCTGAAAAGTATGAATAAAACAAGGTCAACTACAAAGAGTTGGTGACTTCACAGGTTTTAAATATTTTAAACATCTTTTGCATAAATGAATATTGAGTAAAATACTTTTAAGGCACTTAAATAATCTTTACATCATAAAACGTTCAAGCCATTTTTGTACCCTAATTATAAGTAATGAGTCACCACTAAACCTTTGACCACAAAAATATTTTTAGTTCTATCTTAGCGGTGGACTGAAAGTCCAGATGTGTATAACCTTCTTTTTAGTTCTACCTCAGCGGTGGACCTAAAGTCCACATGTGTAGAACCTTCTTTTTAATTCTACCTCAGCGGTGGACCTAAAGTCCACATGTGTAGAACATTCTTTTTAATTCTACCTCAGCGGTGGACCTAAAGTCCAAATGTGTAAAACCTTCTTTTTAATTCTACCTCAGCGGTGGACCTAAAGTCCACATATGTAGAACCTTCCCTTTTAAGTATAGTGCACCCCTACCTGTAGTTTCCCGGTGGGATTGCTATCCACACCCTACTTTTCGGTTTTTAGGTGGGATTGTCCGTCCAATAGCGCTATCCACATATACCCTCGGCTCCTCACTTGAGTTAATAGTAGTGTACAAATTTTTATGGAACATTTTTTTCAATACAATCTATTAGTGTACATGCCTTAGTGCCCAAAAAAATAATTTCATATTGTTTCACATTCGGTAATGCAAATAGCTCAAATATTTCATTTAATCATACTTTTCACCCCAAAACATATAAAATATTTTAAAAATGGGGCTGTGAATACTCACCTTTGCAAGCTCCGCTACTCAAAAGCACGATCCAATCCCCACCCAAAGGCCTAACGATTCCCTAACAAAGAGAAATGCTCAAAACCATCATCTATGGGTCTAAAACTACTTATGGAGGTGAATAAGTCTTAAGCTTATAAATGTCCACATACATCCAACTTGATTGTTTATAGTCCAATTATACATAATGCACATATGCTCGTTAATATAGTAATTTATACCGTAAGTTGTGTTATAAACCATCAAATGATCAATAATTATTAAAATCAAGAAATTCCAGAATTTCACTTCTGGACAGAAACTTGTAGTACTCAAAATGATCAAAATGTAGAGACTTCCAATATGACATAGCTTCCCATATTTTTATATGTGATATAGTACTAGGTTATGGTGATTGTGACCAAATTTAATGCATTTTGGACATGTAAAAATGATTCAAATAATTTATGCAATGCAAAGGGTCACAACTGGAATGGCAGATTACACCATGTTAGTAAATCACTAATTTGAGGAGTTCTACTTAGTGTTTTCTAGAATTTTCAGTTGGATTGGAATCATAACTCATAAAGGAAACATTTGACATAAGAATCACTGATTTTGAAGAAGTTATGAAGGAGATATGACACTACGAAGTTGCGTGCACAATTCTGTCATTAGCTGACAGATTGCACATTTAACTTTAATAAATTGGTTAATGCCTCAAAACTTCATATTTTTGAATGAAACTGAATTCATATGAATCCTAGCTCATAAACAAATGTTTTAGAAGAAGAATCATGCATTAAAGACAAATAACAAAGGAGATACTAACACACAAAGTAGAGTTTAGCTGCTGGTGGTTTCACAGATTGCACACCTAAGGTATTTTAAGTGTTTGGAGGGTCAAAACTCCATATTTTTAAGTGATTTCACTTGCAAACCGAATATAACTCATAAAACTAACTCTAAAAATAAAAATCATCCTTTTTCATTGAGTTTTGAAAGAGATATGGCCTTTTGAACATGCATGCACAAATCTGTCATCGGTTGACAGTTTGCACACTCATTTTGTTTCAATTAATTGGAACCTCAAATCACCATATTTTTTAATGAAATCAGTGGCATTTGAAAGGTAACTCATTAAATTAACTTCCAGATGAAAAATCAAGTGATTTGGAAGAATATTCAAAGAGTTATGGTCGTTCAAATTAGGGTTTCCTACTGTTGAACTTCCAGTTGCACACATGATTTGTTATGAGCCTTTCCGGTGTAAAAACTCAGTGTTTTTGAGTGAGACCACTTGGATTAGAACCCTAACTCACTAAATAAACCTGTAGAAAGAAAATTCATGATATTTGAACATATTATTTGCAAGAAATGGACGATTTATGCACATGCAATAAATCTGTCAGCACCAAAAATCACCATTTTTACTCAAAAACACATAAAATCATGATTTTTCACCTATTTCTTGAGTTTTATTGTTTGGGTCATTGATTATCACCATTATGTAAACACTTTTATATGTTTTTGGGTGTATAATCTTTCCATAAAACTCAAAATTTACAGAAGTTAGAAGAAACACTTAAAATGCATGAAAAAGTGGGTTTTTCCCCAAAAATGTTAAGAAAAATGAAGAAGATGAAGTTTGCACTTACTTGGATGATGAAATGTGTTGAATATCTTCAATAATCTTGCACTATGATGAGTTTTTGATGAAGAAAATGGCTGGAGTTTTTGGAGAGAAAAGATAGGGAGAAGAGAGAGTGATTATGCCTCTTTAGTTCTAGAGAGAGAGAGGTTTGAATTTTGAGAGTTGCAAATGAGGTAAACTAAAAAAAAAACATTATTTATATATGAAATCAAAGGGGTGCCAGCCATGGAGATGGGCCCCACCCAAACCCAACAATTTGTTTTTTTTAAATTAATTTAAGCCCAAAAATATGAAATTAGAAGTCCATTTTCTCAATTTTTGGCCTTTTTGCTTCAAATATAAGCCCAAAAGTGTTTAAATTATATAAAAATAAAAGTTTTATATTTAACATTCTAAAACCATATATATTTTATATAAATTAGAGCAATTGGCATTATATAGGACATTTCGGCCAGTTACGGGTCGGAACCGGACTTTCTAAGCAACTACCGGAAACCCTATAAATTTTTCGGCCAATCTAATATAACTAACTCCTATTTTTATAAGTTAATTATAATAACACTAATAAACTTAATAAAAACTAACTTGGAAGCCCAAATTTGACAGTTGTCACAGTCTCCCCCTGTTAGAGGAATTTCGTCCCGAAATTTAATGACTGCTACTTCCAATGTATTCCTTTGCAAACAAGTGGGGATATTTGCCTTTCATGAAATCCTCTTGCTCCCAGGTAAATTCCGGTCTATACATTGAGTTCCAATGAACTTTTATAATCGGAATCTTATTATGCCTTAATCGTTTGTTCTCTCGGTCAAGAACTTCAATTGGTTCCCCCATAGCACGCCTTTGTTCATTGACTTGAATCTCTTCCAATGGTAATAATATCGATTCGTCAGATAGACATTTCTTAAGATTCGATAAATGAAATGTGTCGTGAATGGCACTGAACTCTTGTGGCAGCCTGAGTTTGTAAGTGACTGCTCCGATTCTTTCCACTATCTCAAATGGTCCAATAAATCTAAGACTCAGCTTTCCCTTCTTTCCAAAACGTATCATTCCTTTCGACGGTGACACTTTTAGTAGCACTTTATTGCCTACTTGGAACTCTAACGGTTTCTTGCGATTATCCGCATAACTTTTCTGGCGATCCTGTGCTGCTTTTAGTCTTTCTTGAATTGTCTTGATCTTGTCTATGGTTTCTTGTACAATGTCTGGCTTTGTAAGTTGTCTATCACCAACTTTAAATGGTTCATAAAGTGGTTCGTATGGCGCACATCGAATACTGGTATGATAGTTGTTGTTGTAGGAGAATTCGATTAACGGTAAATGATCATCTCAGTTACCTCAATATTCTATCAGACAGGCACGCAATATATCTTCTTAGGTTTGGATAGTCCTCTCCGTTTGCCCGTTCGTTTGAGGATGATAAGATGTGCTCAAATACAACCTTCTGCCCAACGCTTTTTGTACTGCCTGCCAAAACCGTAAGGTAAAAGCGGTTGTCTCTGTCTGAGATGATAGAAATGGGTACTCCATGACGCATAACGATCTCATTTATGTGTAGTTGCACACGTCCTTCCATTTTAAAGTCTTCTTGCATAGGTAGGAAGCGTGCAGATTTCGTGAGTCGATCCACAATAACCCAAAACGAATAGCGACCCTTCTTAGTTCTGGGCAACTTGGTCACAAAATCCATTGAGATCTACTCCCACTTCCATTCTGGGATCTCTGGTTGTTACAGAAGACCAGATGGCTTTTGATGTTCAGCCTTGACTCTCGCGCAGGTTAGACATATACTTACATACAAGGCTACGTCCATCATCATTCCTGGCTACCATTAATATTCCTTCGATTCTTTGTACATCTTATCGGCTCCTGGATTGAATCGAATATCTGGATCGATGGACTTCATCCAAGATGGTTGATCGTAGATTACAAACCTTTGGTACCCATGCTTTATTCTTAAGATAATGCACTCCATCTGATTGTAATTCAAATCCTTTTTCTATGTGATGCAAGGTCCCATTCTTCAATTTCTCATTTTTTTTAAAGCTTCTTTTTGTGCTTCAAGAATTTGAGTCTTTAAACTCGTTTGAACCATCATTCCCATAGCTCGTGCTCTCGTCGACTTCACTCTTTCCTTTCTGCTTAAAGCGTCAGCTACTACGTTAGCCTTTCCTAGATGGTACTTTATCTTACAATCGTAGTCACTAAGTAGCTCGACCCATCTTTTTTTTCCTCATATTGAGCATTTTTTTTTTGGTCAAGAATGTGCTGAAGGCTTTTATGATCAGTGAAAATGGTGCACTAGTGTCGTAGAGATAGTGTCTCTATATTTTGAGTGCAAACACCACCACCCCTAACTTCAAGTCATGGGTGATGTAATTCTTCTCATGAATCTTTAAATGCCTCGATGCATATGTGATTACTTTGTCTTTTTGCATTAGCACGCATCCCATTCCTTGATGTGAAGCATCACAGTAGATTACGAAATTATCCACTCCTTCAGGTAGAGCCATAATCGGCGCGTTGCATAACTTATGCTTGAGAGTCAAGAATTCTTCCTCTTGTTTCTCTCCCCAAATAAACTTCTTATCTTTTTGACTTAAGTCGTTAGTGGTTGCTCGATCTTGGAGAAATTTTCGATAAATCGCCGGTAATAGCCTGCCAATCCAAGAAATTGACAGATCTCAGTTGGTGTCTTCGGGGCTTCCCATTTCTTAATGGCCTCGATCTTAGCTGGATCAACATGTATTCCCTTTTCATTTACTACATGGCCATGAAAATGTACTTCGCGAATCCAGAATTCGCATTTGGAGAATTTGGCGTACAGCTTTTCGTTTCTGAGCGATTCTAGTATCAGCTTTAAATGTTGCTCATTCTCCTTCTTGTCTTGAGAATAAATGAGTATATCATCTATAAAAACTATCACAAACTTGTCTAGGTACTCTCGACATACTCTATTCATTAAATCCATGAAGACTGCCAGTGCGTTTGTTAGCCCGAAAGACATAACTAGGAACTCGTAACGACCATGACGAGTTCTAAACGCTGTTTTAGGAATGTCTTCTTCACGAACTCTCATTTGATGATATCCCGATCGAAGTTCGATTTTTGAGAAATACGTAGCCCTTTGGAGTTGATCGAATAAGTCATCAATTTGAGGGAGAGGGTATCTGTTCTTGATTGTCAACTTGTTGAGTTCCCTGTAATCGATACACATACAGAAAGATCCATCCTTCTTTTTAACAAAAAGGACTAGAGCTCCCCAAGGTGAAGAGCTAGGCCTCATGAATCCTTTATCGAGCAGCTCCTGAAGTTGCTATGATAATTCCTGCATTTCCGATGGTGCTAGTCGATAGGGTGATTTTGTTACAGGCGCAACTCCCGAAATTAAATCAATGTGGAACTCGACTTTTCTTGTTGGGGGTAGTCCGGGTAACTCATCTGGAAATACCTCGCAAAAATACCGAACTATAGGAAGGTCCTGAATGCGTTTTTCTTCGATCTCCTTATTCATGACGTGAGCTAGAAAAGCAATGCAGTCCTTCCTCAAGTATTTTGGCATCTTCATGCATGTCACTATTTTAACATTCCTTCTGGGTTTCTTTCCATGTACTTCGAGAGCTTCTCCTTCGGGTAGTGGAACTCGGATGATCTTTTCGGAGCAGCAAATTTCAGCTCAGTTTTTAGACAACCAATCCATACCCCTAATTATATCAAATCAAAGCTTCCTAACATGATTGGGATTTTGTCTATGCTAAAGTTCCTCCATCTTTCTCTACCCTTGAGCTTTGTCTCTTGCAAATATCTCCGAACGATTAGCATTGTTCGTAAACCTGGTTGCCAAATTCACCGCATCTTGAAGGGTTTTTTTTTTGGGTTTGCCGAAGTAACGTCCCTACGTATTTCAGGAGATAAACCCTAGATATACATTTCGGCACGATTTTCATCGGGCGTCACCCAATGTGGTACCATCTTTGCCAGTTCATGGAAACGTGCAGTATAAGAGTATCATTTCTCTTCATTTTATGATTCCATAGCTCCGTTTCCAACTTCTGGAATTCGCTACTCGGCAGTATTCCTCTTTGAGCATTTTGAATTCCTCCCAAGTAAGACTATTGGCTGCTTCTCGGCCTCGGGTTTGCACTAGGGTGTTCCACCAGGCCACTACTCGTCCTTGTAGCAGACAAGAGGCAAGCTCCACTTTATTTCCTTCAATGCACTTGTTTATGTGAAGAACGGACTTCATATTCTCAATACATGTCAGTAATCCAACACCTCCTTCAATTCCATGGAATTCCTTCGGGTTGTTGGTCCTAAAAGCTTTGTATGTGCATTCCCTATCTCCACTTGCTCCAGATCCTCGGTTGTTTCCCGAATTAGCATTCAGACCCGCTGCCACTTGACTAACGATGTTCGGAGGTGCCGCGATGAGTTGCTCAGGCACAAGTCGCGCGATCCCGAAGTTTTCTCTCATCGAAGGATTGTCTTTAGGCATAGGTTCATATTGAGGTTGGGTCATATTGCTATTACTATTTTTACGCTAAGTCTACTTAACTAAGTTATGCATATAAAACATTCGATTCATCAAATCATAGGTTTAAAATCACATAACTTCAATATCCAGCAAAAATAATTCTCAAAAGACATCAAGTATCTTAGAGTTCTAAATAGTGAGCTACATGCCACCAAAATAAGTTTCCAAGTTTAACCAACAAAGTAGTCAGAAAGTTTGCTCCTAGGATGACTAGTCACATAGCCTAAGGAGTCAGCAGAGTACTTAATAGGGGTGCATGAGTGAGACGTATCGAACTGCGATACTAACAAATTTAATTACTAAATGTACTTTAGTAAATAACAATTTATAATATGCTTATGCAAACTCACACTTATGACCATGCTTTTCATTTGGGCAAGAAGTTCCCAGTATAATTGTTCCATGTCTCCCTTACACATATTAAATTAGACGTAGGTGATCAGGCTTTGCCTAATACCAATATGCTAAGTCGACACTTAATCCAATTATACTAGTACTAAGCTTTTAAAATTCTAATTAGTTTAGGAAAATAGTTTTTCGAAAACTTTTGGTTATAGTATTTGGTTTTTTTTAGAAAAACCGGTGTTCTCTATAACCTATAGCTCTGATACCAAGTCTGTCACACCCCGCTAAAGTGGAAACACAGGGAGTGATAGTTCAAGCAATTTTTGTTTTTCTTCTAGGCGAATACGATATTGGGATTTTTTTCCCGGAACGGATTTCATAGCAATAGAGCGATAACAACACCAATTGTCCAATCAATTACATAACACATAAAACTGAACATTACATCATACCAGTTCCAGTTTTGACAAAAAAAAAAAAAAAAAGATGTTCTACAAAACGATTTCAAATTTAAACGTGGTTGATGTTGATCCGCCCCAAACACAAGCATTTTTTTAGTTACCCTTTCTTACCCTTGAAAAGCATGAATAAAACAAGGTCAACTACAAAGAGTTGGTGAGTTCACAGGTTTTAAATATTTTAAACATCTTTTGCATAAATGAATATTGAGTAAAATACTTTTATGGCACTTAAATAATCTTTACATCATAAAACGTTCAAGGCATTTTTGTACCCTAATTATAAGTAATGAGCCACCACTAAACCTTTGACCACAAAAATATTTTTAGTTCTACCTCAGCGGTGGACCGAAAGTCCACATGTGTATAACCTTCTTTTTAGTTCTACCTCAGCGGTGGACCTAAAGTCCACATGTGTAGAACCTTCTTTCTAATTCTACCTCAGCGGTGGACCTAAAGTCCACATGTGTAGAACATTCTTTTTAATTCTACCTCAAAGGTGGACCTAAAGTCCACATGTGTAGAACCTTCTTTTTAATTCTACCTCAGCGGTGGACCTAAAGTTCACATGTGTAGAACCTTCCCTTTTAAGTATAGTGCACCCCTACCTGTAGTTTCCCGGTGGGATTGCTATCCACACCCTACTTTTCGGTTTTGAGGTGGGATTGTCCGTCCAATAGCGCTATCCACATATACCCTCGGCTCCTCACTTGAGTTAATAGTAGTGTACAAATTTTATGAAACATTTTACTCAATACAATCTATTAGTGTACATGCCTTAATGCCCAAAACAATAATTTCATAATGTTTCACATTTGGTAATGCAAACAGCTCAAATATTTCATTTAATCATGCTTTTCACCCCAAAACATATAAAATATTTTAAAAATGGGGCTGTGAATACTCACCTTTGCAAGCTCCGCTACTCAAAAGCACGATCCGATCCCCACCCAAAGGCCTAACGATTCCCTAACAAAGAGAAATGCTCAAAACCATCACTTATGGGTCTAAAACTACTTATGAAGGTGAATAAGTCTTAAGCTTATAAATGTCCACATACATCCAACTTGATTGTCTATAGTCCAATTATACATAATGCACATATGCTCGTTAATATAGTAATTTATACCGTAAGTTGTGTTATAAACCATCAAATGATCAATAATTATTAAAATCAAAAAATTCCAGAATTTCACTTCTGGACAGAAACTTGTAGTACTCAAAATGATAGCTTCCCATATTTTTATATGTGATATAGTACTGGGTTATGGTGATTGTGACCAAATTTGATGCATTTTGGACATGTAAAAATGATTCAAATAATTTATGCAATGCAAATGGTCACAACTGGCATGACAGATTACACCATGTTAGTAAATCACTCATTTGAGGAGTTCTACTTAGTGTTTTCTAGAATTTCCAGTTGGATTGGAATCATAACTCATAAAGGAAACGTTTGAGATAAGAATCACTGATTTTGAAGAAGTTATGAAGGAGATATGACACTATGAAGTTGCATGCACAATTCTGTCATTAGTTGACAGATTGCACATTTAACTTTAATAAATTGGTTAATGCCTCAAAACTTCATATTTTTGAATGAAACTGAATTCATATGAATCCTAGCTCATAAGAGAATGTTTTAGAAGAAGAATCATGCATTATAGACAAATAACAAAGGATATACTAACACACAAAGTAGAGTTTAGCTGCTGGTGGTTTCACAGATTGCACACCTAAGGTATTTTAAGTGTTTGGAGGGTCAAAACTCCATATTTTTAAGTGATTCCACTTGCAAACTGAATATAACTCATAAAACTAACTCTCAAAAGAAAAATAATCCTTTTTCATTGAGTTTTGAAAGAGATATGGCCATTTGAACATGCATGCACAAATCTGTCATCGGTTGACAGTTTGCACACTCATTTTGTTCAATGGCATTTGAAAGGTAACTCATTAAATTAACTTCCAGATGAAAAATCAAGTGATTTGGAAGAATATTCAAAGAGTTATGGTCGTTCAAAGTAGGTTTCCAACTGTTGAACTTCCAGTTGCACACATGATTTGTTATGAGCATTTGGGGTGTCAAAACTCAGTGTTTTTGAGTGAGACCACTTGGATTAGAACGCCAACTCACTAAATAAACCTGTAGAAAGAAGATTCATGATATTTGAACATATTATTTGCAAGAAATGGACGATTTATGCACATGCAATAAATCTGTCAGCACCAAAAATCACCATTTTTACTCAAAAACACATAAAATCATGATTTTTCACCTATTTCTTGAGTTTTATTGTTTGGGTCATTGATTATCACCATTATGTAAACATTTTTATATGTTTTTGGGTGTACAATCTTTCCATAAAACTCAAAATTTACAGAAGTTAGAAGAAAACACTTAAAATGCATGAAAAAGTGGGTTTTTCCCCAAAAATGTTAAGAAAAATGAAGAAGATGAAGTTTGCACTTACTTGGATGATGAAATGTGTTGAATATCTTCAATAATCTTGCACTATGATGACTTTTTGATGAAGAAAAGGGCTGGAGTTTTTGGAGAGAAAAGAGAGGGAGAAGAGAGAGTGATTATGCCTCTTTAGTTCTATAGAGAGAGAGGTTTGAATTTTGAGAGTTGCAAATGAGGGAAACTAAAAAAAAACATTATTTATATGTGAAATCAAAGGGGTGCCAGCCATGGAGATGGGCCTCACCCAAACCCAACAATTTTATTTTTTATTTTAAATTAATTTAAGCCCAAAAATATGAAATTAGAAGTCCATTTTCTCAATTTTTGGCCTTTTTCCTTCAAATATAAGCCCAAAACTGTTTAAATTATATAAAAATAAAAGTTTTATATTTAACATTCTAAAACTATATATTTTATATAAATTAGGTATAAATTAGAGCGATTGGCATTATATAGGACATTTCAGCCAGTTACGGGTCGGAACCGGACTTTCTAAGCAACTACCGGAAACCCTAGAAATTTTTCGGCCAATCTAATATAACTAACTCCTATTTTTATAAGTTAATTATAATAACACTAATAAACTTAATAAAAACTAACTTGGAAGCCCAAATTTTACAGTTGTCACAAACTGGTAGAAGGTTTGACAAAATATTTAATAATAAAGACATAACAAGAAAACATTTCTTTTAATAACCTTGATGACAAGAGAAATTTAAAGATTGAATCTGGTTAAATCCTTATTAAGAAATTCTTGTCATAACAAAAATTGATGACACTTTTAAAATCATTTAAAATCAATCAAATGGTCGAAGAATTTTTTTTGGGACCAAGAGAAAGTTTGTCCTAAGTTTGAATAACTTTTCTGAAAAGATTTCATTCATTCAGAAGCTTCTGGTTAACCTTGACGGCAAGTGAGAAATCTACAAAGAAACAGTCATTCAATTAGGATCCTAAGACAAACCAATAACTTCTGTATCACATAAGATTGGAAGAATTAGGTCTTTTGCAATTTATGAGTTAGAAGAAATTTTTAAGATTCAGAGTGGCTTCTAAACTGACTGTCTTCCGAAAAGGTGAAAACTTTCCCTTTGACATTTACACCTGCTCCCCTTAGAAATGTGCGTGAATATGAGCACCCCTTATACTTATGCATTTATTGCGCCCCCTTGAACTTTGCTTGGATCATGAATTGTAAGAGTAACAAGTATATTTATCATATAGAAGCATTTACAAGCTTCTGTATCCTTCTGGGTTGCGATATTGAACAGAGGAGAATACAATCAAACGAACTCTTTTAATGGTAAAGACATGTTAATTAAGTAAACACAAAAAGCTATAAGGAATTATAGATTTTGTATATATTACATATTTAACATGCCGAACTTGCTGATTAAAAAATTGAATCTTTGCTCATCCAGAGCTTTGGTGAAAATATCAGCAAGTTGGTAATCAGTGGAGACAAAATACATTTCAATTGTACCTTTTTCCACATGATCCTTTATAAAATGATATCTGACATCGATGTGCTTATTTTTTTAGTGTTGCACAGGATTTTCTTTGATGGCTATTGCACTTTCTAAATCACAGAGGATTGGTATCTTGTTATATACAATTCTGTAGTCTCTGAGTTGAGTCTTCATCCAAATAACTTGTGAACAACAACTAGCAGCAACGACATATTCTGCTTCTGCTGTAAAGGTTGAAACACAATTTTGTTTCTTGGATGTCCAACTTATCAGCCTGTTTTTCAGAAGTTGACAACTTCCAGAAGTACTTTTCCTATCTAATTTGCATCTTGCATGATCAGAGTCAGTATATGCAATTAAATCAAACCCAAAATGCTTTGGATACATGAGACCCAATGAAGGTGTTCCCTTTAGATATCGAATGATTCTTTTCACAGTTGCCAAGTGGGATTCTTTTGTATTT
The DNA here is from genome assembly GCA_036898165.1 of Silybum marianum. Taxonomy (NCBI): domain Eukaryota; kingdom Viridiplantae; phylum Streptophyta; class Magnoliopsida; order Asterales; family Asteraceae; genus Silybum; species Silybum marianum. The sequence goes on from CM072539.1 coordinate 2,982,011, forward strand.
GCTTGATATCTAGCGCAAATGTATGTGGCAAACATTATATCTGGTCTACTTGCAGCTAAATATAGAAGAGATCCAATCATGCCTTTATAATTTGTGACATCTACCAGATTGCCGGAAGGGTCAGAGTCAAGCTTGGTATTTGGTGAGATTGGTGTTTTCATTGTAGTGGAATTGTGAAGTTTGTGTTTCTTAAGAATGTCAGAAACATACTTGGCTTGATTTATGAAAATGCCAGAGGTAGTTTGTTTGACTTGGAGCCCTAGGAAGAAGTTTAATTCTCCCATCACGCTCATTTCAAACTTACTTTCCATTAGTTTTGAAAACAACTCAACTTCTGTTTGATTAGTAGAACAAAAAATAATGTCATCCACATAAATTTGAACTACAGTTAACTCACCTTTGCACCTTTTGATGAACAGAGTTGTATCGATTTTACCTTTCATATATTCATTGTCAGTTAGAAACTTCGATAAACGTTCATACCATGCCCTAGGTGCTTGGTTTAAGCCATACAGAGCCTTATCCAGAAGATAAACATATTCTAGGTGTGCTGCATTTTCGAAGCCTGGGGTTGTTGAACATAGAACTCTTCTTTCAGTTTTCCATTTAGGAAGGAACATTTGACATCCATTTGATATACTTTGAAGTTTTTGTATGCAGAGAAGTCCAGAAATAATCGAATTGCTTCCAACCTTGCTAAAGGAGCAAAAGTTTCATCGTAATCAATGCCTTCTTCTTGACAATAACCCTTAGCAACCAGTCTTGCTTTGTTTCTTATCACTATTCCGTCTTCATCCGTCTTATTTCTGAAGACCCATTTAGTGCTGATTTTTGTCTTGTCTTTAGGTAACGATACAAATTTCCACACTTTGTTTCGTTCGAATTGAAGAAGCTCTTCTTACATTGCACCTATCCAACTGGGTTCTTGCAGAGCTTCATTAACTTTCTTTGGTTCAACCATGCTTAAAGAATTCACAAAGAAAGCCTCGTTAGCAGTGGCGGATCTTGTTTGGACACCAACAGAAGGATCACCAATGATTTGGTCAGAAGTGTGAGCTATTATCCATCTTTTCATTCTTGTTTGTTAAACTTGAGGAGGTGCGATCTTAGTGTTTGGGGTAACTTCTGGAATCGGGACAGCTTCTGGAACCGCTTCTGGGGTAGAACCTAATGTCTCCCCCCTCAAATGAAGGCACAGAGGAATTTGAGCGTTCTGTATTAGGAGAAAGAGATTCCTCTGGACTTGCATTTGAACTCGATGACCCAGAAGGTCCTGAGTTGGTGATACCAGAAGCTTCTAGGACTTCTAATATATTGTTTTGATGATCTCTGACTAGATTTTCAGATTCAATTTCTTCTCTAAGAAAATCGTTGAAAATGGCATCTAATTCAGATTCTCTGGGGCTAGAAAGATAGTCAGAAGTTACATTATTGAGCTTGAGTCTTGAATCAGAATAATCAGAAGTCATTTGTGCTTGATCATCAATGTCAACTTTTATGCTTTCCATGACTGTCTTTGTTCTGAGATTGTATATTCGGATAGCTTTTGAAGTCAGAGAATAGCCCAAGAATTTGGCTTCATCAAACTTCTTATCAAAATTTTCAAGCTTCTCTCGATCATTCAGGATGAAACACCTGCAGCCAAAGATGTGTAAGAATTTAACAGTAGGTTTTTTGTTATTAATCAGCTCATAAGAGGGTTTGAGATGTCTCTTGACAATGATTGATCTGTTCTATGTAAAACAGGCAGTAGAGACAGCCTCAGCCCAGAATTGAGTGGGCAGCCCAGAAGCTGCAAGCATGGTTCTTGCTGCTTCTACAAGGGTACGATTTATGCGTTCTACGACACTATTTTCTTGTGGGGTTCGTACAACAGAGAAGTTTTGGGTAATTCCTTCATTCTGAGGTATGCATCGAGTTTGATATTATTGAATTCGATACCATTGTCGCTTCTCAATTGTTGAATGTGCTCTTGGAGAAGCACCTGTAGCCGCTTCATCATGTTAATCAGTACCACTGGGACATCTGACTTTTGTAGCACAAATGTAAGCCAAGTATGCCTGGAAAATTCATCAATTAGCACAAGTATATACTTTTTGCCCGAAAGACTTTGCATAGCAATAGGACTGCAGGGGTCTACATGTAGCATTTGCAAAGGTTTGACACATGAATTGATCACTTTTTGTTTTATGAGAGGCTCTTTTCATTTTTTCCATCTCACAAGCTGGACAGAGATGATCTTTCTGGAAGTGAACCTCTGGGAGGCACTCAACCAGTTTATATTTGACAAGTAATTCACGATTTTGAAATTTTAAGTGAGAGAGTTTATGATACCATAGCCAAGATACTTCACTCTTCTTAGAGATGAGACAGAGGGTTTATGTACCACCTTTAGAAGTGAAGTTCATCATGTATACGTTACCTTTTCTGTCGGCTCTCCACAGCTCTTGTCCTGCCTTAGAAAATAAGTAACAGTGTTTGTTGTAAAAAACAACTAACATTTTGGCATCACAAAGTTGACTTACACTCAAAATATTATGTTTCAATCTACAAACATGAGCTACTTTTGATAAGGTAATGTTACCTTCTTAGAGAGTTCCGCAACCTTTTATTTGACCCTTACCATTTTCTCCAAACGTTACTGCTCCACCAGATTTATCTTTGAACATGGAGAGTAAGTTTCTTGTTCCAGTCATGTGCCTCGAGCATCCGGAGTCAAGATACCAGATGTTTACATGTTGTTTCTGCTATCAGAATCAGAGGGATTTAGGTACCCATTTCCAAATGGGTCCTTTATTATTAGGTTTTTGACTGGTATTGATATTCTTTTTGAGTTCAGAAGTTTTGATAGATTTGAAGGCTTTTGATTTATCTGGTGTATGCTTAGATTGAATCGAGTTCTGAAATTTAGCATTTGATCTTTTCTGAGAGATAGAAGAGAAATTGTTTTGTTTTGCAAATAAATGTTTGAGTTTAAGAAATAGAGAGAATAATTCAGAGTTCTGGGACATAAAAGAATTCATTGAATTTTCATTACTTGAATGATAATTACAATAGTGCTTATTTCTGTCTATTCTAGCATCAGTTGTTCGATAGAACTTCTTATCTAACCTAGACTTATGCTTAGGAACTGAATGATTCTACTCTGTTGGTTTCTTCTTGAACTTCTTCTCTCTTGTCTCTTTGGAAGTATTTACTGAAACAGAAGAAATAGGAACATTAACTTTCCATTTCGCTTTTTGTTCATAAGTGTACTTTTGAGGCTTTGAATTCAGATTTTGTTGCCTAAGATTTGTATTTTCTATGATTTTAGCTTCTTTTTCAAGTTCCAGACATAATTTAGCTTTTAAGCACATTCCAAGGAAATCTGGATGAATGGGAACCTCTTTTCTTTGTTCTTTAGGAGGAACAGAGTTGAGAGGTATCCCATTTTGAAGTCTCTTAACTTCTAGTCCAGCTACTTCATGTGGTTCATTAGTGTATAAGAAGGGAGTGTTGCTATTCTTAATACATGATTTAATCGGTACATAAGTAGAAAGCAGACGATTCTCAAATTTAATGAGTAATTTGTCTGACATGTTAAAGAAATCATCATAAAATTGATCATCATTTTCCCAGGGATTTAAATTTATCTGTTTCTTGAACAAGATTTAAATCAATGAAGGAGCAGGGAAAAATCTCTGGATTGTTTTGAGAATCTTTTGTTTGAAGATTTGTATTGTTTTGAGAATTACAAAATATCCAGAGTTTTAAGAATATCTTTTTCAAACATGAGTCTCAACTCTTCCTCTGTCTGTATTGGTATGAACTCTTCAGCTTCTGGATTTAAGGTTAAATTAGAGAATGAACCAAAATTGAATATCTCATTTTTCTTCTGGACTTGTTTAAGATCCACTTGATCAATTTTAGTAGAAGAATAATTGATATTTTTGAATTTTAGCTTTCGAACTAGATGCCCGTTCTCATGTTTGAGCCCTTTAAACACAGATTGTTCATATAATTTTGGAAATACAGGTTTTTGTTCTTTGCCTAAACAAAATACAGACTTTAGAGTTGATCTCTTTTTGCTAGTAAATGGATCCAGGTCCTTGAAACCAAGGCCTGTTTTCCCAACTTGTGTATTTACTTTTTCATGCACCTTCTGAGCATCTTGATACTTTTTAATCAAGAGCTCCTTCTTCTAAAGATCAACGTGCAGAAATTCCCTTTCTTTTTGAAAATAGTTTTTAAGTGCTACAAAATTTAATCTGTCACTTTCTTTAGCTTCAAGATCTTTGTCTTTAGCCTTTAGAAGATTTTTATACTCATTGATTTCCTCTTTTTGTGAAGCTTCTGTGGATTTACTAAGTTTTGAAATATTTTGGTTTTCTACAAAAAGCTCCTGCTTTTCTTCAGTAAGGATTTCCCTTTCTCTTTTAAATATGTTTTGTTCCTTTTCAATAAGAGCAAACAATTTTTCAAGATCTTTTCTTAACCTCTTCTCATTCAGAAGTTTTTGTTTTAGATTTTCAAACTCAAATTTAAAGTCTAAAACTGTTTGTTCAAGTTAAGATGTTTCAAAGAGAGTGCAAACCGGGGTTTCAGAAGGTTGATCTTCTGTATCACTAGTCTTTGCCATTCCACAAAACATAGCTTCTGTATCGCTTGACTGATCAGATAACCAGTTTTCATGTTCAGCATATTTTGCTCTCTCATCTATGTTGTACTTATATTTGTTCTTGTAGTAAGCTTTATCCTTGATGGGAGTACTCTTGCAATCCTTTGAATACACATCTTTCTTTTTCTTCATCTCTTCTTCCTTCTTCTCAACTTCTGTCTTCTCAGTCTTGACAGCTTCTTGTCTTGGTTTATAGACAGACATACGACACTCATTTCTGTTATCAAAATGTTTATTGGTCTGAAATGAGATTTCCAAACTTTCGAGTAAATTGTCTAGTAATAAGAGCCAAAGACTCAACAAAGGAGTTAATCTTCTCATCTTTTGATCCAGAAAGACCAGTCTCTGTATCAGCTTCTGAGATAAGTGCCTTGCTCTTCCCTTTCTTCTTAGAGTCTTGGCTTCTCCTCCCTGACCCTATGGATTCAGAAATTAGGGCCAAGGGACCTCCAACACTTGTTTTCTTTAGTGCCACTTCCTTCTCATGAGTTTTCAAAGTTCCAAACACATCATGTAAAGACCACTGTTCCAGATCTTGGTTTGCTTGTAAAGACATGCACAATTTTGACTATTCTGGATTCAAACGTTTGAGGAACAACACATTTTTGTCTTCTTGTGACCTAACAATGTCACATCTTCTACATTGATTGATCAATGTGTTGAATCTATGAAATGTCTGCTCAAGAGATTCTTCTTTGAACAGCTTGAAAACTGTTATATTCATTAAGAGCCTAAGCTGTTCTGTTTTTCTTCATCTTCGATCCTCCCTCTAGTTGGTTAGCTAACTGATCCCATAAGTCTTTGGCCGACGCACACTAATCCAGAGATTGAAAGATTTCATTTGGAAGTGCCATAATAAGAAGTGTCTTTGACTTTTTGTCAACTTCAGTTTTCTTAATGTCGTCATCAGTCCAATTCCCTCTTTCCATCGGAACCTGTCTTGCAGGAATTTCATCCGTTGTAGCAGTTGCAGGTATCCTAGGAATAACCGAAACTGGAGTAAAAGGACCATTCAATATTGAAGTGTACAGATTGGCATCTAGACCTTCGAGGAAGTTGATCATTTTAATCTTCCATTGAGGATACTCTTCCCTTACTAGAACGGGAAATTTTGTGAGGGATTCGGAGGTGTACATGGTGTTTAAATTTGGATTTGCCATGTTTGATAAAAACAGAGTGGAATGGTTTTGTGTAAAACTGAGAAGCTTAAGAACGGGTTTTTGTATGCGAATATGAACTTGAATTTGTTCGTCAATGAACAGCAAAACTCAGATTTTAGCTATAGATACCCCTGATTGCGTGAAAAATTGTGTAAAATGATAAAATCTCGTAAAACAGGATAAAAGTTATCACAGTAGCGTAAAATCGAGACAATTATAATTGAGTGGGATTTCTCCATACTGGATTAGATCAAGTAATCAATAGATTGATTAGTTGGCTCTGATACCAATTGTTGAAACCTAGATTCCAAATACTCAATTACAGTTGATGAAGATATGATTATATAGAAAATGAAAGAACAATATTAAGAACAATTTGAAGCACAACAGTAATTTGTATATCACTCGGTGTTTCAATGATTACAGCATACAAAATACTTTCTCCATTTTCACTCTCGTTTTTTTTATCGACATTGTTAACAGTAAAGGCTAGCTCTATATATACTATTACAAAGAGAAAAGTCAAAACCTAACCTATTACATAATGACATGTCAACTGTACTTGTAACAAATTCAATTACGCACCAGGAGCATGACATGCCACGTTATTAAAGCACGTTGGTTCATAAAGTGAAATCCAGAAGATGCCCAATCTTCTGGATTAACCATGTAGGCTCTGGACCATCTTTATTGAAGTGTTCAAACTTATGGAGTGCTTTCTTCTGGAGAGAAGTACTTGATTCTGAAAAGGGTTCTGAATCACAATTCTAACTTTTAACAAGCAAGATGAGGAGCTAGACCTGCAAGTATTGATGAAACTGTAGTCTGTTGTGAGACTCCGGAGTGGTCGGGTTGGGTGTGCACTTGCGTTGCTGGGTCCACAATGTCTTGTGCAATATTGGTACCCAACGAATGAGTATCGAGAAGGGACGCGGTTACCCGACTAGTGGTTGTAGGAATCTTACTCTCATTCATATTTACCTCGCCTTCACTCAAGCATACATTAACGTTTTCGACTAAGTCTCCCTCCGTTCTTCTTATTTCTCCATAATTTGGCTTGGAAAGTGGTTCGGATAGTGGTTCAGATAGACGCTCAGATAGTGGTTCAGAAATATGATGAAATGGTTCAGCAACGGAACCAGTATCGGTTGCCTCCGAGGATGAATTTTGGATGGACGGTTGTCGGCCGATTCGGTTTAGCGCATCATCCTCAGTTGAGAATCGTTGGTGACATCATTGTGGTTGATCATCTGAACTATCTTGGAGTTCAAGAGTATCGTCAGTTTCGGTGTCCAATGGTGAAGGTTGACGAAAGATTTGGCGGCCACGGACTAGAAGTTTCAAGCATGGGATGCGGGCAGTAGTTGCGGTTGAAGCATTGGTTAGAGGTGGAATGCGAATGGTGGGTGTAGCAGTAGTAGGGATGAGCTGATCAGACGCATCACCCTCGACAGTTCCCCTCACTTCATCTCTTCTCTCAAAGCCTTGTTCAGGATCCCCTTAATCCTGAACCTGCTCATCTATTCTAGGACCCTCACCCATCTCATTATGTTCCTCATGGATTGGCTCTTGGGCAGCCCCAACCGGTATTGGAGGGGCCATTAAGCCGATATTCTCTCTATAGGCTATCACACTAGGTGCGTTCTGATTAGCATGGACTAGTAGGGCATCAGGAATAGGCATGGTGTGCGGGAACTCAGAATCATTCAGATTCAGGTACTTTTGTGTGTAGGTGGGGCCAAGTGGCGTGTCGCCTCGTCTCGGAATTTCGCGTCGGGAGCGCATCATATGGTGAATGAAGAGCTAGAAGAACCGTTGGTAAGGTAGGAATTGATGGTCTCTAGCATTCCCTTTATCCGCAACAAAGGCTACCAAGTCCGACCAGATAAGGGTAGCATAGTCGTAGTGTCGACTGTAGATAATTCCGTGGAATATACAAAGGACTACGGTGCTCGCTTTGTCCATTCCAGTGTTTTCCCGTCAGACAACGATTGATGATTGAGAAGAGTGTGAAACAAAGGTGTGGCAAGTGCATACGCTTGAATTGACCAACGTGAGTGAGGTCAGTGTTTAACCCTAAAGCGTGGATGTCTCTGCATAGTTCTTCCTCATTTACGGTGTCTTCATAAGATTGACGTCCAGGAAAGGCGTCCATGGCAGGCAATCGTAGGACACGGCGAATTCTGGATGGTGTGAGACGGGTGACATAGTCATCTATTTGGGCAGTGAAGTGGTAGTCGTCGTCATCCGTAGAGGGTGGCATTTGATAATTTCCATGATGACAGGATGTTCGAGCTTCATATTGAGGTCGAACCGATGGTTGTTTGGTAGAAATTACCTTTTCTCATCCGGGGGTAATAGCACGCCATTGTGGTTAGCAGCATTGATACTTGGAGCAGTAGACTTCTCAAAAGCATGGGGCTTTCGTCATCCGACACATTTGGATTATTTATGGCCGCCATTGATACTGAAAAAACATTGTTAGTCAAACCGACACATTTGGATCATTATGGTCGACACAAATAGTTGTCGATCCACGGTGAATCGATAAAGTCACTTGGTTGGCGAAGAAAAGGATAAGTGAGGATGTCGAGCCTTTAGGAGCCGACATATGGATATGTCGATTGTAAAAGGGGTCGACATAAATACTTAGAATTTTCTAAGACGTGCAAGGGAGTATATCGAGCCTTTAGGGGTCGACATGTATGTATGTCGAGTCTAACAAGGCCGAGAAAAATACTTTGAAAACTTGAGGCTCAAGCAAGGATTATGTCGAGTAACATGGACTCGACATAGACACCTTAATTCATTCAAAGCCAAGATGTCGATCCTTTAGGACTCGACAAGAAAGCATGTTGGGTTATAAGGAATCGATAAGTCTTTAAGAACTTGAATAGATGAACATGCAATAGCCCAAATTTCAACAAAAATGGATTTTAAGCCTAGATCTATGGTCGATGGGAATCGCCTAACACATTTAAAACTATTCCTAAGGTCTGATTTGTACCAGATACACCAAAAATATGAAAATCAAAAACCCCAAGGGTTTTGGAAACCGAACAGTTCATCAAGAAATTGACAGGCATGCAATGGTTAAAACTACAAATCGCAAGAAGTAAAAGGGTTAGTGTACGGAATACGAACCTGGTGATGTGATTTTCTTTGTGAAATTCGGAGATTTAAAAAAAAATTGTGAATGTTGGGTGCTCGGGTGAGGTTTTAGTAGAGAAAAAGAGGGAAAAACGATTTTGAAGGTTGAATAAAGCAAGTGGGCCAGTGATTTAAATAGTGGGGACATGGGGTAATGACACGTGGCACTTTTCTGACATCAGATAAGTATGTCGATTTGGAGCTTGTCGAGCCTTAAGGAGTCGATATCATCGGATGTCGAGTCTTACTAGGTCGAGAAGTGAAAGGTATCGAGCGAGTTAAAATCGACAAGTCAGTGCGTGAAAATTATCCTAAGTGCTCTGCCTTGATTTGTGCCTTAAGGTAAGAAAACTTAGCTCCCCCTACAAGTGTGAGATAAGAAAAACTTACCTGACCGCTCTCCCTTAAAAACTGAAAGATTTGGGGAAAAAACGAACATCGAGATAGATAGTCAATAAAAAGACACACACATGACGAAAAATGTACAAGAACGAAAAAAAAATATGAAAATATAGAACACTTTAAAAATTTTAAAATCCACAAAATGGGAATTCAAGTATCTATACTACCTTATAATCCAAATTTAACAATCTCTTAAAAACAACTAATAAAGCACTAAGTACTACCCCTTTAAGCACAATCTCTTAAAATCTCTTAAACACAACATGTAAAGCCATAGGTACAAGCTATCAATGCAATTCTTTATTTAATCAGGGTTCATACTCCCAGAAAACTTCAATTCATACCTCTCGATCTTCTCCAGACTCCCACTTTTCTCAAGGTGACGATTGGCTTCGAGGACGATTCATAGACCTTTAATTTGAGGGTATCGCTGCAAACCCTAAACCCTCCAACCTCTCGATTTCTCCTTACCCTCAAATTTCCTCATTTGAACCCAGGTAAGTTTTTTGGTTTTGATTGAATTTGGTTTACCGGCTTTTTCTTTGTATATTTTTGTCTTGATTTTGAAATCTGCTATTCTCGATTTCGTATCTGTTCCTATTGATTTTTGGATTTTTTTGAAAAAAATCGTCGATCTCGATTTCAGATATGTTCCTCTCTATTTTGATATTTGTTTGTCTCGATTCTGATTTTTGTTCCGCTGGATCTGTTGTTAGCCATGGAAGAAACACCTACAAACAAATATCAAGATCGAGAGGAACACCATATTATGCAAGTTCTTGTGTCTCAACTTCTTACAGGTGAAAAGTTCTTTGTTAAGTTGTGTTATGTCTAAAATCTGGCAGCTGCTCCCTCTTCGATCTACTCAGCTTCCACAAATGGAATCCACTTTATGGTTTCTGTATTGATCGAATCTTCTTTATGGTTTCTCGATTCTCACATGTGCATAGAAAAGGAGAAATGGATCTTGAGCAAAACTGGGTATCCAGTTACACTTCTGAACTTGAGCAAAACTCAAATTGATATCAAAGTTGTATTTTTTTTGGGTATCATAGTTTTATTCTTTGCAGATTCGATTTATCAAAGTAACTGTTGGGAAGACTGGCTTTTATTGGGTGTAATATGACGGTGCACTCACAGATCGTTTGAGGAAAAACATAGAAGAGAAATGCTTTCAGAAGATAAATTTAGTATGTTTCACTTATCTTTCTTTATTTAATCATGGTTCATACTCCCAGAAAACTTCAATTCATACCTCTCGATCTTCTCCAGACTCCCACTTTTCTCAAGGTGACGACTGGCTTTGATGACGATTCATAGACCTTTAAATTGAGGGTATCGCTGCAAAACCTTAAACCCTCCAACCTCTCGATTTCTCCTCACCCTCAAATTTCCTCATTTGAACCCAGGTAAGTTTTTTAGTTTTATATGAATTTGGTTTACCGGCTTTTTCTTTGTATATTTTTGTCTTGATTTTGAAATCTGCTATTCTCGATTTCGTATCCGTTCCTATTGATTTATGGATTTTTTTGAAAAAAAATCGTCGATCTCGATTTCAGATATGTTCCTCTCTATTTTGATATTTGTTTGTCTCGATTCTGATTTTTGTTCCGCTGGATCTGTTGTTAGCCATGGAAGAAACACCTACAACAAATATCAAGATCGAGAGGAACACCATATTATGCAAGTTCTTGTGTCTCAACTTCTTACAGGTGAAAAGTTCTTTGTTAAGTTGTATTATGTCTAAAATCTAGCAGCTGCTCCCTCTTCGTTCTACTCAGCTTCCACAAATGGAATCCACTTTATGGTTTCTGTATTGATCGAATCTTCTTTATGGTTTCTCGATTCTCACATGTGCCCAGAAAAGGGGAAATGGATCTTGAGCAAAACTGGGTATCCAGTTACACTTCTGAACTTGAGCAAAACTCAAATTGATATCAAAGTTGTATTTTTTTGGGTATCATAGTTTTATTCTTTGCAGATTCGATTTATCAAAGTAACTGTTGGGAAGACTGGCTTTTATTGGGTGTAATATGACGGTGCACTCACAGATCGTTTGAGGAAAACCATAGAAGAGAAATGCTTTTAGAAGATAAATTTGGTATGTTTCACTTATCTTTCTCTTGACAATAAGCCAATAGGAGATCAAAGAAACTTAAATATTGTGTTTTTAAGTGAAACTATTTTCGTGACCAATTCCGAAAGCTGGGAGTATTTGATTTCCCAAAAGAAATAGTTGTGTGATTATCTATTTCTGGATTTCATTAGGATATTGGATTGATAATGATTTTTCGTTAGTCCAATCACATCTTTTTCTACAATGATTTTTATGTTGCTTGATGGATCTATTTGGGGAGGATCTATGTTATCTTGTGTTAGTAGGACATAGCAATATATTACTTGTGATCTTTGCTAACCCTGCACAATATATTGAATGATGCTATTTATGATCCTTGAAATCATATGGACCAATTTTTATTGATGTCGACATAACATCTTTAGAGTAAGCATCTCATTTGAACCGATTTTTTTTACTGATCTCATCAAACTTCTTGATTTGTAATGTTCGTAACTAACTTCATCTTCTATTTCGTATCATGGACTTTATCCTATAACTCTGTCATCATTTTTTATACAGAGAGTTGCTGACACATTTGTATTTTTGTGCAACCATATGATAGTATGGTTTTTGAATATTAGAGTGGAAGATTAAGGGGTTGTCTACTAAAGACTTACCAGGTAAGTGTCTACCGGAAAGAGAAATTACTTTCACTTGCCTTATGTTTTAACATTCTTGCCCATCAAAATGAATTCTTCGTAAGTTTTTTGTAAATCCGGTAAGCGCTTACCGACTAAATCTTTATTCTATTATATTTCTTACCGGGTAAGATCCATGGTGCCTGGTCCTTGGTTGAGTGTTTAGGTAATCGGTATGTGCTTACTGGGTAAGCCTCAAATTAATCGTAAAGACTACTTATCACTGTTAAGCCTCAAATCGTCTATTTATATCTCACCATAACATGATTACGTTGTTAATTTGTAGGTTTTGGAAAGACTACTTATGAGTTATGAATGTTTAGGAACAACATTACCTTATTAATGTGCATATCTTTGGTTCATTATCTGTTAATTGACTAATTAACCATGTGATAGATTTTAGTTTGCTTCTGCTGATCTATAAGTATAAAAAATTCCAACTTTATAATTATTGAAATTTGCTTGTGTAGGTAGGAAGTATTGATTTATTGATGATTGAATTTGTTTTATAGTTTGCAATTCTACTTCATAGTGTTTGATGTAGCTGAAATTGGTGTCAAGATCATACTCAAACTTGTTAAATCTCACCTTCGGTGAGTTTCCGTCACCGTTTTTTACCCGTATGACATGCCAAATGCCACGTACTATGACAGTTGCCGGAATAATTTCCGATTTAGACGATGACCCATCAGAAAGTGTATGCTCTGAACTGATTTATCTTCTTCATCAATCTAACACGGCCGTTTGATCTTAGTTGCTCGCTAACCAGCTTCAGATTAAAGCTCACCAGAAAACCAATGGTTCATTGAGAGGTTAGACTTTCGGTTGGGATGAGAATTCACTTCTTCTAGAGGTTGGACTTTCAGTTGGGATTATTATGGGCGAACGGTTAGTATCAAGATTCTTCCTGTCAGACACTCATATGTGTCACCTTCAATCTGTGTTGAATCTTCCCGAAACAGAATCGAAAGTTTCCGATCTCATCAACCTGTTTTTTCTTCTGTTTATGTTGTATATATCATTTATCTTGAAATAAGCTCAAGCATTGCAATATTTGATATATGTAGTTGGTTTGTTTATACAATTCACATTTTCTAATGTAGTTGGTTTGTTTATACAATTCACATTTTCTAATGTAGTTAGTACTTGTCCCTTCAGGATGAAATTTTCCTTGAAAACCTATGGTTCTAATGTATTAAAATTTGTATGTTCTATAGCATGTACAATACGAATTTTTTGACTTATAATGCAAATGAGTTTTGTTCAAAACATTAAATCCCGCCGCATTGCGTGGGTACATGACTAGTAAATGTATAATGAAGATTCACTTTGAAGGGTGAATGTGCATTTAAACTTGAATGGGTTTTTTGTGAAGTTTAAAGATACTGTTAGTTAGTCAGGTTTTGAGATTGAGCATTCCCGACTTGGAAACTAGGAATTCGAAGCGTTTATCATCCAATGCCTTTGTGAACAAGTCGGAAAGCTGAAGTTCTGTATTAACAAAATATAATTCGATTGTACCTCTTTCGACATGGTCATTAATAAAATGGTACTGGACATCGATGTGTTTTGTCTTGGTATGTTGGACTGGATTGTAGGATATGGCGATTGCGCTCTTTGCGTCACAATATATGGGAATCTTGTTGAACTAGAAGCCATAATCCTTGAGCTGCGTACGCATCCAAATGACTTGTGAGTGCAACTGGCAGCAACAATGTATTCAGCTTCTGCAGTGGATGTGGATACGCTTGTTTGCTTCTTCGATGACCAACTCACAAGCTTATCTTCCAAAAACTGAATATGGCCCGTTGTGCTTTATCGATCAAGCATGCATCCAGCATGATCAACATCTGAAAAGGCAGTTAGCTCGAAACCCGTATCCTTAGGATACCATAAGCCAAGATCAGTATTACCTTTTAAATAATGAAAAATATGATTAATGGCACTAAGATGAGATTCTTTGGGAGATGCTTGATACCTAGCGCAAAGGTAGGTAGCAAACATTATGTCCGTACGAGTAGCCGTTAAATACATTAAAGAGCTTATTATGCCCCGGTAGTTCTTTGCATCCACTGCTTTGCCCATAGGATCAGCGTGTAGCTTAGAACCCGGAGACATGGGAGTTCCAATCGAGTTATAGTTCATCATATTAATTTTTTTTAACATATCCGAAATGTTTTTCGATTGGTTGATGAATATTCTTGTTGAAAATTATTTTACTTGAAGACCGAGAAAAAAATTCATCACTCCCATTAATGATAACCATCATATCAATTCTACAAGTGTACATTTTTATCATATAGTGATTTATGTGTGCTTCTTTTCTTTTTACGGATAGCTGATTTCTCAAGGCATTGTAGCACTTTGTTCGCCAATCACCTTATTCTTGTTCTTCAAATTGGTGATGTGGTCTACTGTTTATGATATGTTTTATTGACATATCAATGGTATTGGAAAAGATATATATATATATATATATATAAAGAGAGAGAGAGAGAGAGAGAGTTAGAGAGAGTTAAAGAGAGTGGCGTTTAAATACAACCTCTCTAGATTATATATCTCTATGCTGCATTACAAAGCATTTAGACCAAAAGTCTAAAACACAACTATTTAGGCATCATATACAAGCTTTTATTGCATAAAATTTAAAAAACTATTAATGACAACTATTTATGCATCATGTACAAGCTCTTAATGCATAATGGTCAAGGTTCAACATTTATAAGCCGTGAGTTCCCAACCTTTATCTAAGTTGTGTTATTTGATGCTATTACCAGCCATATTTTTGGTTTTTAAACCATGGTGACAACTTTTGGGTTTTCTTGCAGATGTGGTCGAACATATGTAATAGTAAAGATCAGTGAAGGGAGTAAACTGAAATGGTTTGTTCATAACATTTCAATAGGTATAACCCCTTTTGCTCTTTTCATAAAGTAATTTGATTCTACTACCTTTTTGCAAGTTCTTCAAAGAGTGCTGGCTATAGTGAACTCTAAATGGGCTTATAATTTTTTTTCTTTCAAACTCTCTTCAACTGGTAATCCTGAAATTTTAGGTACACAACCATAGTCCTGAAGTGGGACGAGCTAGATTACATTTTCAAGCAAGTCAACATTTCAAGTGGAAGAATGCTAGATATAATAGCTATAAATATTGGAAAAAAGTACAGGTCAAAGCTTTCATTTACGCTTTTTTGTCACAAAAATACTAAATACTTGTTTTTTTTTTTATATTCTACATCAATCTTTATAACTACTGTTATACTTATACCTTCGTTGAGTACACGACATGACTTTAAACAGATTCTAAATGTCCCCGAATAGACTTCAAATAAAGCACCGGTTTATCAACCTAAACAAATCGATGATATGAGAAATATGAGCATAAATTTATGTGACATGTTTTATCCTAACTCGATTGACACCCTAAGTAATACTCATATTATCTTACAATGTACCCCTATCGAATCCCTCTACACGGAGACGAAAGGACTGATCAAAATCAGTTTCTAAACATATCCTAACGTCCCCGAAAATGCTTTGAAACAGGCCCAATAAGCCCCTATATATGGACCTACACACCATAACCACAAACCACTATATAGCTACTGCTTTGGGGACAAATACTTGAAAAACAATCCCCATAATTGTTGCTTTTGAGGCTGGTAATGCTGTTAAAAATATCCCCACACAAATCTTTTTGAATCTTACCTGGTAAGAGTGAGACGAAGACCGAGAGTCTTACTCTCTATGTGAGGATGACGACTCTTCCCACTGTTAGCGCGTATCGGAGAAATTGTTGCATAGGATGCCATTTTGTTGACTAAAATCTAACTCGATAAGTACGTGATAGTGTTAAATTTTATCGATAAGCGCATACCAGGTAATTTGTTGCATAGGATGCCGTTGTTAGATCCCAAATATAAAAAAATAGAAAGAAAATAGAATAAAGAACAAGAATTATAGCAAGGAAGTCGGATGTACTATTGATCTTGACAAAGTTACACACATATGTCTTTACAGTACAAAAGATCTATGAACGTTAGTTCTAACCAACTAACTAACCTTCTATTTATATACAATATGGAAAAGCTAAAGTAACAGTACGTTCAGTGACAGACATACAGAAGTAAGTTCAGAACTACTTCTGAACTTCTTCAGAACATAATTCAGAAGTTCTTCAGATCAGCATGAGAATCTTCAGAACTTCTGAAGTAGCCACTTCAGAAGTTATGCCTTAGGCTTATCTTCACTTTAGCATCTTGTCTTTGTACTTTTGAACTTCTGTGCTTTCTTTATCTATTCTGACTTTCTTCAGATTTATTCTTCAGAACCAGGGCTTCTTTTGAAGCTATCTTATGAACTCTATCAATCTCCCCCTTAGCTTAAAAAATTCATATTATAACCCCAGTAGATCAGCATTTCTCTGACTTCACCCAGAATCAGCTTTCTGTATTTAAGCAGCAATTCTATCCTTTTGTGCATGTTCTTGGCTAGCTTAAAGTACTCATTCCATTCATCGTCATTCATATTTTTTGGTCTGTGCTTCTATCTTTTTACAAGTCTTTCACTTATTGCAAGTAAAGTACCATTGCTGCATTTGTGAATTTCTTCATATCTGACAAACAATTTTTCTTTATTGAACTTGCACAAAAACCCAGGAGGATGAACTATCAGAGTACCCTTGTTGATTGAATTGATTCCTTGAAGCTCAAAGTTTGGCCTACTTAGATTTACCTTTTCTCTGCCAAGTACAAATGCAATTTGAAAGTCAGTCTTAGCTGCACCCCTACCTGTAGTTTCCAGGTGAGATTGCTATCTACACCCCTACTTTTCGGTTTTTAGGTGGGATTGTCCGTCCAATAGTGCTATCCACAAATACCCTCGGCTCCTCACTTGAGTTAATAGTACTGTACAAACTTTTACGGAACATTTTACTCAATACAATCTATTAGTGTACATGCCTTAATACCCAAAAACAACAATTTACATAATATTCACATTCGTTAATGCAAATAGCTCAAATATTTCATTTAATCATGCTTTTCACCCCAAAACATATAAAATACTTTAAAAATGGGGCTATGAATACTCACCTTTTGCAAAAGCTCCGTTTAAAGCACGATTCGTCCACTAGCCGACCTAACGCTTCTCTATCGAAGTAAAATACCCAAAACGATCACTTATGCGTCTAACGATTACTATGAGAGTGCTTATAAGTCCTTATATGTCCAACTTGGTCTACTATTGTCCCGTTATACATAATGCACATATGCTCTTTAAAGAAATAATTTATACCGAAAATGTAACATTATAGTCTTTCAAGTGATTAAAATTTATGAAATCAACCAGTTTCAGAATTTAACTTTCTGACAGAAACTATTAGTCTTAAAAATGATCAAATTAATGTAACATCCAAAATGATAAAATTTTCCATCTTTTTATATGTGATGATTTACTGAGTTAAGGTCATTGTGACCAAATTTCATGCACTTTAGACACAAAAAAAGGGTTCAAATAATTTATATCAAACAGTGTGTCACAACAAACATGGCAGATTACACACTGTTAGTAAAAGAATCATTTGAGGAGTTCTACTTATTGTTTTTCAGAACTTTCAGTTGGATTATAAACATAACACATAAAGAAAACTTTTAGGATAAGAATCGCTCATTTTAAATGAGTTATGAGGAAGATATGGCATCACAAAGTTGCATGCACACATCTGTCATTAGTCGACAGATTGGACACTTAACTTTAATAAATTGATTAATGCCTCAAAACATCATATTTTCGAATGAAGCCGGATTCAAATGAACCCTAACTCATAAAAGAAAACTCCCGAAGAATAATTATGCATTATGGACAAATAATCAAATAGATATTAGCATGTAAAGTAGGATTTACCTACTGGTGGTTTCACAGATTGCACACCTAAAATATTCTAGGTGTTTGGAGGGTCAAAACTACATATTTTTAAGTGATTCCACTTTCAAACTGAAGATAAGTCATAAAATTAACTCTCAAAGGAAAAATAATCCTTTTTCATCGAGTTTTGAAAGAGATATGGTCATTTGAACATGCATGCACAAATCTGTCATTGGTTGACAGTTTGCACACTCATTTTGTTTTAATTAGTTGGAACCTCAAATAACCATGAAATCAGTGACATTTGAAAGATAACTCATTAAATAAAATTCCAGAAGAAGAATCAAGTAATTTGGATGAGTATTCAGGGAGTTATGGTCGTTCAAAGTAGGGTTTGCCTACTGTTGAACTTCCAGATGCACATGCATCTTATTATGAGCATTTGAGGGGTCAAAACTCAATGTTTTTGAGTGAGACCACTTGTATTAGAACCTCAACTAACTAAATAAACATTTAGAAAGAAGATTCATGATATTTGAACATATTAATTGCAATAAATGGACGATTTTTGCACATGCAATAAATCTGTCAGCACCAAAAATCTCCATTGTTGTTCAGAAACACATAAATCATGATTTTTACCCATTTTCGTGAGTTTTATTGTGTGGATCATAGATTACCACCATTGTATAAACATTTTTACATGTTTTGGTGTATAATCTCTCCATAAACTCAGAAATTTCGGATATTAGAAGAAGTAGCTAAAAAATGTAAGAAAACTGGGGTTTTCACCCAAAATTTAAAAGAAAAAGATAAAGATGGTGTTGTTACTTACTTGGCTGATGATTGTGGTTCAATGATTCTTCAAAAATCTTGTTAATTTGATGGATTTGAGACGGAAAGTGGTGGAGAATTTGGAGAGAAAAGAGTGGGAAAGAAGAGTAGGGAATATGTCCCTTAAGTTCTAGAGAGAGAGAGAAGAGTTTTTGAATTTTGAATGTTGAAAATGAGCAAATGAGGAGAAAAATTGATTTTTATACGTGGACAAAGGGGGGGGGGGGGGTGGCCATGGGTATGGGCCCACCCAACCCAATAATTTATTTATTTTTAAAATTATTTTAAGCTCAAATAAAAATGAAATTAAGAGTTCATTTTCTCAATTTTTGTCTTTTTCCGTCAATATATGAGCCCAAAAGTGCTTAAATTATATAATAAAAAAAAACTTTTATATTTAGCATTCTAAAATATATATTTTATATAAATTAGGTATAAATTAGAACATTTGGCATTATATTGGACGTTTTAGACAGTTACAGGTCGGAACCGAACTTTCTAAGCAATTACCGGTAACTCTAGAAATTTTTCGGCCAATCTAATCTAACTAACTCCCAATCTTATAACTTATCTTAAATAACACTAATATAAACTTAATAAGAGCTAACTTGGAAGCTTAAATTTGACAGCTGTCACATCCATCTTCAGATTTGAATTTATTTTTGTATTTCTGATTATATCTTTGATTGAATTGTCTTGTCATGAAGGCAATATTATCAGAAATTCTTTTCCATTCTTCATCTGATTCATCTCCATCACACAGATCAGTTTTTGAGATTTCACAAACTTTGTTCTTTGATGATATGGTCATTGAGCTATTTAACTTCTTGCTTAACAAGGCCACAGTTTCATTTGTCTTTTTCTGTTCATTCTGTATGAACTTGATTTTGTCTTCTTGTTGAGACAAAATCCCATAAACATCATGGATAGTTTTTCTAGGCAGATTTCTTGTAACCATGTTGTCAGAAAAGCTAGACCATTCATTTCCCAGATTGTTCAGAAACTTGTTAATCTCTGAATTGGATTTTTGAACACCATTTCTTCTTAAATCATTCAGAATGTTGTTGAATCTATGATAAGTCTCTGTGATAGATTAACCTTCTTTATATCTGAAGTTTTCATATGTTTCAACACAGATATTAAGTCTCTGAGCTTGAGCTTTAGTACTCCCCTGCATCTGAGCCTCTACCTCATCCCATATAGCCTTAGCGGAGGTTAGACTATCAACCCTGTTGAATATTTGGTATTGCCATTGTGAGTAGAGTTAGTGCTCTTTTATCAACCTTTACTTGATTTTTCTTAGCATTACTGTACATTCCTGGACTTTTCTTGATTCTTGAAGCAGGAATTTCAGGGGTTGTTTCAGTTCTTGGAACAACTGGGATTTCTACATATACTTCAAGAGGACCATTGATAATCGATTGCATCAATGCCTCATCTATGTTGTCCAAGAATTGAATCATACGTATGCGCCGTTGATGATATTCACCCAAGAACAGAGTTGGTGGTTTAGTTTCAGATCCGATGGAGACGATTTCTTTCGACATCTTGACTTAATGATCGCAAATTCACCTAGCTTTGATCTTTAAAACGAATTCAATCAATCTTGAGTAGATTGATCAAGAAATTCAAGAACTTGTCAGATCTGACAGTTCTTAATAGAATGATCAAAAAGATGAATTGGCTCTGATACCAATTGTTAGATCCCAACTATGAAGAAATAGAAAGAAAATAGAATAAAGAACAAGAATTATAGCAAGGAAGTCGGATATAGTATTGATCTTGACAAATTTATACAGATATGTCTTTACAGTACAAAAGATCTATAAACGTTAGTTCTAACCAACTAACTAACCTTCTATTTATATACAATATGGAAAAGCTAAAGTAACAGTACATTCAGTGACAAACATACATAAGTAAGTTCAGGACTACTTCTGAACTTCTTCATAACATAATTCAGAAGTTCTTCAGATCAACATGAGAATCTTCAGAACTTCTGAAGTAGCCACTTCAGAAGTTATGCCTTAGGATTATCTTCACTTTAGCATCCTGTCTTTGTACTTCTGAACTTCTATGCTTTCTTTATTATTCTGACTTTCTTCAGAAATATTCTTCAGAACCAGGGCTTCTTTTGAAGCTATCTTATGAACTATATCAACCGTTTTTGTTGACTAACGTATTACTCACTAAGCAAGTGATAGTGTTAAATTTTATTGGTACGCGCTTACCATGTAATAATCGTGTTCCATAAACTTGAACAAATTGTGTTAAAAGAACTTTGAGCAAAACCCTGCGTTAAGTGTTTGTACCCTATGCTTACTCGACTAGTATGTCAGACTAATGTTGTGACACAAGGTCATGCAAGGAGTCACACACGTACAAAATGAAACTAAATGTAACTTAAAATGTTAAGTGTATACCTACTAGTTCACTTAACGTTGAGAATTTAGACTTGAGGGGTCAAAGTGGAAATTTGGAAAATATAAATACTCCCTAAATTTTGAAAATCATTTAAACCCTAATACATGATCGATTTCTCTCTTTTCCTCAAAACTTCTAATCTTCAAAGATAAATCAAATCAAGGAATTGTCAGGATAGGTAAGTTTAGGAGATTAAAGTTTAAAAACTCAAAGGTATGTGTAAAGTCTCTACTCCTTTCAACTTTTTAAGCTCTTATTTAGGCCAACGATCAATCATTCGGTGTAAAATTTGTATTAGGTTTGAAATAGGATTGAAGGATTGAAGCTTGTTTGAAGTTGAAATCGCCATTGTAATTAAGCCATCAAGGTATGTTTAGTTCTTGGTATGTCACTTTCAGGTTTAGCTAACTTTAAGGCTCACATGGTGAATTGCATGTGTAAGGTTAAGTTATCTTGATTTATGGTGAATTTGCAAATCTTGGAATGTAATTCCATTGGGTTGTTTGTAAAATTCGGAGTTTTGTGCATGGGATAATCATAAACTATAGCCTATGTGTAAAATTCATATAAAATCATTCGTTGGTCCAAATTAGATGTGTAATATACCGTTGGAAATCTTGAAGTGTCTACTATATCTATTTTAGTTTACACCAAGAGCTGATTCTGATTCTAAATAGCTCAAAACCTTGAGTTTCAAAAACTGGTCATATAGAACTCGAGAATTGCATTATGTTTTTGTAAAATTCATAGCAAATTGTCCTAAAGGGGGAATCTTGTGCGATTAAATTCCTAAAAAATGGCCCTACAAATCTCATTTAGAAGGTAAAGCCTATTTATGTCTCTAAGTATGTGTAAACCATCAAACATTTAGAGGGACATAAGTTGATATGTGTAGTGACTTGACGTGTAGTTATTGTTTGCACCTTGTGCATATCCGACTTGTACCTTGTGAGAAACTTATTCCGATAAAACCTAAATCTATCTAGGACTATTCTAGGTATAAAAAGGAGTAGATTCAGTGGTCTAAGTCGTATTTTCTCAATTAAATATGTTGGTTATTGTAGAAGTAGTAATGAGTTATTGTTTTCCATAAGGTGACTTTGGGTGATTTGTATCAACTCTAAAGACGTCGGGCGTGGTATTTCCATCATCTTCTATTCAGGTACGAATATCATATCTCACTTGATATGGGGATAGCCATTTGCAAAAGGCTTCCTAATCCGAATAACTTATGATAGATTTTGAATACATTGGTTCCAAATTCTCTTTGTGCTTGTTAAATTTATTTGAACTCTTGTTTTTTTTTTGAAATATGACTTACTTATTTGGAACATGGATCGTTTAATTACTTGACTTTGTAGATCACATTTATTCTGATTCCCTTTACTATAGACTCAATATTGGGGGCACCGATATTGAGATGCTTCCATGATGGCTAAAACTATCATGGCGTCCTCAATTATATATAGTCTTTAAAAGCGAACTTGATAAGATACCATTCAAATAAAGGGCGTATGGATCGACCCTAGGAACCGTTATATGAAAATATTTTTGGTCATGGCTAAATTGACGGAGAGGATGGTTGTGTTGTGCTAGAAGCCCTTTCCTCACTCATGCCCAAACGGACTGATCATCCTTTGTGAACAACGCGTCCTCGTGATGTAGTTTGGTCTTTGGACCCTTGACATGCGTTCGGGGCATTTGTTTGAATTGACATTCTTATGAATTGTCATTTAAAGTTACGAATTTCTTTTGAACTTGTTATCTCAAATTAAGTTTAGTTGCAACTATCTGTTCATTAAGCGTTAGCAGGTACATGATTTAGCATAGATTTTGGGATGAGAGCTACGGAGATGACAAGACTGAAGATAACCATTATCCTGGGATTAATTTTAGAATTACATACCTTGGCACGATTTTCATATCTTTTAATGAGAGTTCAGGGTATGATTGAGAATATTGATGGTTTGCACTTTATTATCACTGAGTAATGTTAATCACTGAGAGTATCACTCTTCGGCGTTCACACATACCAAGTTCATTGATCAACATATTAAACTTTGTTTCATCAAAGGCTTTTGTAAAAATATCAGTGAGTTGATATTTAGTGGTTATAAAGTGAATTTCAATATCACCATTCATAACACGATCTCTGATAAAATGATATATGATCTCAATATGATTGGTTTTCAAATGAGGTACGGGATTATAGGCTATTTCAATAGCACTTGTGCTATCGCAATATATAGAGATTTTGGATAGTTGAAGATCATAGTCACTATGTTGATTTCTCATCCAAAGGATTTGAGCACAACAAATCCCAACACCTACGTACTCAGCTTTAGCAGTTGACGTGGACACTGAATTTTGCTTCTTGCTTGTCCAACTCACCAACTTACCACCTAAAAGCTGACAGCCTCCAGTGGTGCTCTTCCTATCAATTTTACATTATGCAAAATCATTATCTAAATAACCAATTAGATCGAACCTTGAGCCTTTGGGATACCAAAGTCTCAGATTAGGAGTTCCCTTCAGATATCTGAATATTCGCTTTACAACGATCAGATGGGATTTCTTGGGTTCAGATTGATATATACCACGCAAGCATGTTAAGTACATGATATCTGGAAGACATGTTGTTAGATACAACAATGATCCAATCATTACTCTAAGCTTAATCATTCAATTAACTCTTTTCGATATTCAATCGAACACTTGGTGTGCGGTTAATTATATACACACAATGTAAGCATACTAATTTCATACTTTACCCCTTTAATTCCTACATAAATTTTACCAAGCCAAGCATTTTGAACATGTAAGATAACCCAATTTTAATATTATCAATTCGTAAACTTAACATATACCCGATTATAAGCCGGTCTAAAGAATCCTAACGTAACAAACTTAATAAAAATGAAAGAAACTTATATCTTTAGGAAGGGTTCGAAGAGTGGAGTCCCAAATTGTGATCGAATCGTTGATTCCTTCAATAAATTGAGAGAAAATTTAGAGAGAAGAAGATAAAGAGTTTAGAGAGAAAATGAGATGACTAAGGCGGTGGAAATGAATTAAAGAAGACAATGCATGTGGTTTACTCTAATAAACTTTTCTTTTTTTTTATATATATAATTATAGAGTTTGGATATATGGCAGTTTTAACCCTTCAATAATTACTTATCTTTATTTAAATACGATACAATTTGGGCAAGCTAACAAGTAAGTTTTTAAAACTCGGTCATATAGAGGAAAAGTGTTGTAGCTGATTTAGATGATGATGATGATGATAATAAACTTGATTATGGATGTTTTAGGATGGATAATGTTTCATAAACTTATGATTAGAACTTTTAAGTTGATGCTTTAAGACTTATAATCAGTACTTAGTTGTATTATTGAATTATGGATTCTATGTTTTGGTTATTTTGGTATGGTAATATAAAATTATGTTTTTTCTTAAGTGTTGTGAATATATGATTTTTTTTGTTTTATTGTTTTTGGGGCTTACGCCTCACATACCAATTAAAAAACGCCTCGAGGCCCGTTTCCATATTTTAAACGTTGCATGTGAAATCACAAGTTTCTTGGGCTGATCCATAAGATTTCTTGGATGAAACCATAAACTTTAAAAAATTTAGGGGTTTGATTACTTGATATATAAAACCCCACCGTTCCTGCAAGTTGAGAATGGGGTTGATGATAAGTTAAAGTTTACACCCTTTAAGGACTTTATCAAGTTAGTTATGTTAAATTTTACTAGCTGGAATATACGTGGATTGAATACCGATTTTAAACAAGTTGAGGTAAAACAGTTCATCCGTTTAAATAATCTTACATTAATGCTCTTCTTGAAATGCATATGCAAAGTTGTGTCATGGATGATGTTTTTAGGAATGTTTTTGGTCGTTGGAATTGGATATTGAATGTCAATTTTTTGAATAGAGGTGCCAGTATCTAATACGGGTGTTGCTCGTTGCGAACTCTGGTCGGGTCTTCGCAAAGCCAAAGTTCTTATGGGGAATAAGACGTGGTGATTAACGGGGAATTTCAACTATATGTTGTTTCCACACGATGGGCTTGGTGGGTCCTCTCGATGTGATATTGATATGGTGGAGTTCTTTATGTGTGTTGAAGACATAGAAGTCTTTGATGTTCAATACACGGAGATTCAATATACTTGGTGTCAGAAGCCAAGTGGTTCCTTGGGAATTAACCAGAAATTAGCTCGTTCTTATTCATATTGAATTCTCTTCTCGATTCCCAGATGCATCAGCTTATTTTCATTCTCGGGGAATTTCTGATCATGCGCCAGGAAGACTTAGCTTCAAAAGGGGTTGATAATCATATGATTGATCATTCTAACTTACCAGATACATCAGCTTACGGTAGGAGGTTTTAAGTTTGATAATCATATGATTGATCATTCTAACTTCTTACAAGTGTTTAAAGATGGTTGGACAACCCTAGTTCATGGAAGCTTTATGTTCAAAGTGCTTAGTCATCTAAAAGCTCTCAAAAATCCCCTTCGACAACTTGGTTCCTCTTATGGCAACATCTCTAAAAGGGTGGTGAAACTAAAGGAAGAACTTAAGGTTGTCCAAATGGTGTGTGATTTGAATCTGTCCAATGTGGAATTATTGGAGGGTTAGGCACATCTTTCGCTTGCATAGCAACAAAGCATTATATATGAGAAAGAACATTTTCAATAGAGAGCTAAAACTAAATGGCTAAATTAAGGAGACAACAATACCAAATTTTTTCACCATGTGGTTAAGGAAAGAAAGAGCATCAACTACATTAGTCTGGTATATGATGCGAATGAGATATATGTGTATGGGGAGGATATTGCAAATGTGTTTGTTGACCATTTCCGAGATTGTCTTGGTGTTTGTTGACCATTTCCGAGATTGTCTCGTTGACCCCTTCCTACAGTTGGAATGGTTCCATAAAAAACTGTCTTTGTCGGACTCTCTTCATATTATTCGGCCAACATCATCTGATGAGATCAAAGCTGACATTTTTCAAATTAGAAATGACAAAGCCCCGGTTTCGGAAGTATTCTCTTCCAAAATTTTCAAAGGAGATCAATGATACGCTCCTCTATTTAATCCCAAAGGTACCAAATGCTTCTAAGGTAACGGATTTTCATCCTATTACTTGATGTACCATTATTTATAAATGCATTAGCAAAATCATCTCGGATAGGATGAAGGGGTATCTTTGCCGTCTTGTGAGTCCAAATCAATCAGCCTTTATCCCGGGAAGACGGATTTTGGATAACATTCTTATGGCACATGTACTTGGGGCGGGTTATCAACGTGGTCTTGGTCCCCCTCGGCGTGCTTTCAAGAACGATATCCAGAAAGCGTATGACACTATGGACTGGAGGTATGTGCTTCATATACTTCATGGCCTAGGATTCCACCAAGTTCTCATCAAATGGATTTGTGAAATTTTATACACCTCCTCCTTCTCGGTTGCTTTAAATGGTGGGACAAAGCCTTTATTTATGGGAGAAGAGGTATCCGCCAAGGTGTTCCTATCTCAGCTTTTATCTCTTCACTATTGTCATGCAGGGTTTCTCCATGATCCTCAAACAGTGTTTTCTGAAATCTAATCAGTTTGGATATCACCAAAGATGCCATGATTTGGATTTGACTCACCTTTGCTTTGTGGATGATCTATTTATTTTGCGAGAGGAGATATGGAATCGGTGGAGGTCTTGAAGAAAGCCCTTGATTTACTTAAACGAATATCGGATCTATCTTCGAGGATCGAGAAAAGTGAGGTTTTCTTTGGGAACGTTCTAGTTGATCAAAAAGCTGCCATCTGGGAGTCCAATCAAGATATCAATATATGAAAAGATTATAACAGGAATGATAGTAGCCAAATGTAATTTTATATTGATTGAATGTACTGTATACAGAATATATCTTTACAAGGTATATGAAAACATTAGTTCTAACAATCTAACTAACTATCTATTTATACATACAATAGAAAGACTAAAGTGACAAGACATTCTTAACAGACAAGTTCAGAATTGGTTCTGAACTCCTTCAGAACTTCTTCAGAAGTGTCTTTAGAACTTCTTCAGAACCTCTTCAGAAGTATCTTCAGAACTTCTTCAGATCTTTTTCTCTTTTAAGAACCCAGTTCCTTTTGAAGCTATTATGATATTTCTATCAATCTCCCCCTTAGCTTCAAAAGTTCAGATCATACTTCCAGAAATTCAGAATTTCTCTTACATCCTTCAGAATTAGTCTTCTGTATTCTAGTAAGGATTCAGCAACTCTAATCATTTCTTTTGCAAGTATCTTGTGCTTCTCCCAATCTTCATTGCTTAGATTCTTTGGTCTTCTATTCTGTCTTTTACCAAACGATCTCTGATTGCCATGAGAGTTCCATTGCAACATTTGTGGAGTTCTTCAAATCTCACAAATAATAGTTCATGAAAGCATTTACAAACGAAGCCAGGAGGATGAAGTACTAAAGTGCTCTTCTTCAAATTCTGAATATCTGGTAGACTTAGATTTGGTTTGCTTAAGTGTACTTGCTTCTTGTTTAGAACATAAGCAACATGGAAATCAGTTTTTGCAGCCCATATGAATTCTCTGTATAATCCATCTCTAAGCACTGGAAAAGATTTTCTGAACTTGGTAATTGAGTCATGGAAGGGATAAAGACTTCTGTATACTCTGAGAAGATCTCTGAGATGAACATTCTGAAAGTCAGCTTCAGAAAAGGTAGAAATCTCACCATTTTGTCGCTCAACAGTAAAGAATGCATATTTGTAATTCTGTCTTGTCTTCAAATCAGCATTAATCACTTTGATCACAGGACTTTCTTTTCTTGCTTCATTGATTGGAATCCTTATATTTCTGATGATGTCTGAGTACCATTGTTTCCAACCAAAAGACTTTTGAATCCAACAATCTATATAGTTGAATTTTTGTTCATATTTCATGAACATTTCTGGATGAAAATATTCAAAGAACATAGTGAAAGCACTTTCTTCAATTCTTTGCACTTGTAGTTGTTCCTCTTCAGATATTTGCTTTTCAGGAACCAACTCTTCAGAAATATTTTCACGAACTTCTTCCTTTTCTTTTTCTTTTTCCTTTTGTCTTTCTTCTGAACTTTCAACATTCAGAGTGTACTTCTGAATTTCTTCCATATCTTGTCTCTTTGTATGAATCTTGAAGTCATACGCATCACTTAGTAGATAATCTGCTCCTTTTATCTTGTTTACTTTCTTGTGACCAGCAAGATAACTCTTTCTCACAAATTCTCTAAAATGTATTCTTTCTTTGATTAGATAGACAATTTTATCTTTGATGTCAGATTCTTCAATAAAATCTGTCATGTAGTTCAGAAACCATTTGAGTGAGGATGTAGAATACTTTGGAATATCAGATACAACAAATGTCTTAGAGACTTCTTCAACAAGATACATGAACCCAATATCTGGATTAGTAAACAATCTCTTCAGCCCAAACCTTTCAATATATATAGGTTCCAACAGATTTACTATGTTAAGTCTATATTCCAAAGCCAACTGAAAATCATGCTTTATGGGATTCCTTATATATATTCCCAAAATTCTTCTAATCTCTGAGACTAACACAGATTCACCTGAGTTAACACAAAAAGATAAGATTGCCAACTTATCTTGTAGTCTTAGCCTGTAAACATCAAACTGAGTAAATTCACACAGAGTACCATCTCTTCTTTCTGCTCCAAATCTGAATATAGTCAAATCATTCTGAACTGATTTTGATATGCATCTGATCTTCTTTATTAAAGTTGAATCATGAAAATTCTGAACACCATGATTCTGAATAAAGTTCTTTACTTGAACAATATGATCTTCAGACCATTCATCATTCAGAAAGTCTTCCAACTTTGCAAACTTCATACTTCTTTTGTACATGAAGCAATAAGTGTCTTCAGGAAATATCAGACTGCTTTCTCCAGAAATAAGTATATTTTACTTTTCAAACACTTGATCCAATACAGGTTCTTCAAGTATTGGAAGATGTATCTTAGGAATGATAATGCAAGGTCTGGTTCTAACTTCAAATTTTCCTGAGAAAGCAATTAAGATTTCATCAATAATTTCAACTCCTTCTAAATGAGCTAAATCAAATTCCAATTCAACTCTTTCATCTGGTTGTTCAAGAAAATTTCTGAAGATAGAAAATCTGTTGTCCAAAAGTCTACACTCCAGACTTCTTGGATAATTCAGAAAGACATGCACCCAACAGAATTGATTCAGAATATCCCATAATCTTTCAGAAGCACTTCTGAACTCTTCACTCAGAAGTTGTTGAGGCTTCCAAATTACTAAATCTTTTATTTCATTTGAGCTTTCTCCCATATTTACATCAATCATATCTTCTTCAAACATGATCACATCAGAAAGATCACTTGGTTCTCCAATAACTTCTTCAAAAGCAAGGTATTCCCTTAGCATTTCTTCATTAGAATCTGGAATTATATCTTTGTTATCTGAGCCCAAGTTACCTTCAGAATCAAGAGACAACTTTTCTGTTTCATACCCTTCTTCTATCATTTCTTCAGAAGAATGATCATTTATTTCTTGTACCTCATGTTCTGCAGATAAAATATCTTCTATGGCTTCTGAGACTTTATTTGATTCTTCACCAACATTCTAAGTATCTTCAGAGGTCTTCTCAGAACTTTGAACTTGATTTGTTTCTGGTTCAGATACTCTCTGTCTTTTCTCCCCTCTTGATTATCAGGATCCTGATCATCAAGACTCCTTTTAAAAGTATCTGATTGAGATCTGCATTCCAGAGCAGATAATCTTGTGCTTAATTCTGATTGAGAACTCTGAATGGATGAAAGTTGATTGAGAATTTGAGAAATAACCTCTTTAGTGGCATAAGCTTGTGGAGCAGAAGAAGAAGAAGGCTGAGAAGCTTTCAAAGAAGAAACAGAGGAAGCCACTTCAGAAAAAGCTGACAAAAGTGCTTGTTTAAACAAATAAAGATCATTAGAAGATTTAAGATGAAAGTCATTCAGCTTGTTAACCAAATTTTCCCCATGTTGATCCAACCTAACCTCCAACACCTTTTTGGTAGAATCCGTCAAATCCTTGATGTCCTTCTGAATCTTTGCAAAATCAGAAGTACAGAGATCTTTGAATTCTGTGAATTCAAAAGATGTGGGTAAGTTGCCAAGATCAACAGATGAACTTGTTTTAAGACCTTCAGAAGAAGGTTGGCCTGTATGAGCCACAAAGGCATCATGAACCACATTTGATTCTGTGAATGGAGCTTTTGTGATGTTCACCCCACCAGGACTTCCAACTAATCCTTGATATCCAAAAATTGGAATATTTATAGTTGTTGATGCAATGTGACAAACACTTTGCTTAGGAACATCTGAAAGATGTGTGCTTGTGTGAATGGATGCCACATTAAGTGGTTCAGAAAGCTCAAAGTTGAGTAGACACTCAGACTCAATGTGCTCAAAACTGTGAAGGGGGGACATATATCCTTCATTTTCAACAAAAGGAACCTCCAATTGGGGTCCTAATGGATTATAAGCTGCTTGCCCCATTTGTGTTGTTGAAACACCCTTTTGTTGAGAGATGGGTGAGTGGCTGGGGGGGATAACCAAGGTTGCCATAGGCTCACTGGTTGTTTCAATATTATCCACCAAAGAATGTGGAATAATAGTAGATGTGGGTGCCCGGCTTGTAAAATGTGGTTCACAGGTTTGTTTTTCTTGTACCTGCGTTCTCCCCTCATCAATTCTTTTTATTACCCTTCTACCCTGTCTCTCATTTACATTTTTCCTCTTCACTCTTTGAGGTTGTTCACCCCCTTGAACAGCCTCCCCTCTCTTTCTAATAATTCTAGACTCCCTTGCATGATCACCACTCTGGTTTGAATCAGGGAAAGGGACAACTGGTTGAGGTAATCCCATAGATTCTAAATGCTCACTCCCAATCCTAGTTGGTGTACTTACAAGTTCAAGTAAATGAGAAGGAAGTGGAACTGCATTTGGAAAAGTAAGTTTTGCATTTGGAGGTCTTAAGCTATCCGTAGTGAAAATAGGAACATGTACCTCATGAGCTAGAACAGGAATTTTTGAGACCGCCTTCATTGCTCCTTTGATAAGTGTTTGAAGAAATCTCTGAAATGGTATATAGTTGAATGTAGACTTCTTCAAAATGGCAGATTTGAGTTCATCAAAGATGAGACTAGCATAATCATAGTGTTTGTTGAAGGCAACACCATGAAAGATAATCCTCCCATTTGCTGAAGCTTGGTCTAAACTTGAGCTCTTCCTAGATAGGAAGGTATTCAGAATGGAAAACAAGCAATACCAAATTGGAGGTAAACATTTTCTTCTAAAATAGCTCAGAGCACTAAGGTTTTCAGAGTAACCTAAGCTCATAAAATCTGAGATCATCTCTGATGAGGATGGAATTGAGTCATAACAGGTTTTCCCAAGAACCTCATCTGGTTTTGGCAAATAGTGAAGGCTTCTAATGTCATCTACAGATATACAAACTTTGTAGGCATGAACATAAGAGACAATTTCATCATCAGTTTCATCTACCTCAGCATAATGCTAGAATTGTTGAAGATAAGAAGCAGGAACAGAGAATTTCCTTGAAAGGAGAGTGCGCAGGGGATGTTTCTTCAGAATTTTAATCAACATTACTTGATCATCAATGAAGTCTTTGGATTTGAAGTTCAGTGCACAGTTATTTCTTTTGATGTTAATTAATTTCTCAGCGGGTACATAGAGTTTGGACAGGTCACCACTTTCAGCAGGAGTCTGGGATTCACTTTCAGCAACATTTGATTCAGAAACAACATCAATGGGTGTATTCTGTGTTTCCCCAATTTTAGCAGTTGTCGGGTTAGGGTTAGGGTTAATGATAGGGTTTGAAGGTCCGGCTTGATGAGTTGCAGTTGTGGCTGTGTCATGAAGCATTTGATCATCACTTAGTGGGATTTCCATTGATCCAACCATTAATTTTTGAGGCACAATCTTGAACGAAGCATCACTTGATGATCCAGTGTTATTATTGGAACTCGAGGAAGTAGAAATCATGGTTTTTGAAGTAGACATGATGTAGAAAGAACACGGATTGGTAACAGAAAGATGATCAATAAACACAGAAAGATTTGTCAGAGAAAAATTGCTATAAGAATGAAGATGATAAGGAATCCATTGATTTATATGATCGGATAAGCGTTGAAGGACACGTGGCCAAAAAGTAAATGTGATTAGAGTAGTAATCATCATTTATTAAGAGAAATGAACCGTTTAATGGTCGTGTTTAAGAAAAATCCAATGAAATTAAAACACGTGGCACACGCTTAAATGAAAAAATCAACGGGAAGTTTTAGTTCTGAGAACAAGTTCAAAAACTTCAGAAGTTGTTCAGAACTTCTGAGAAAAAGTTCAGAAGTCTGAAAGAAAGAATTCAGAAGAACCACAGAATTTTTTAGTGAAGTTCAGAACTAAACTTGGGTCATCTTAGAAGACAAAAAAACATTTAAAAATATATACTTCTGAAAAATATAAAACATTTTGAGAATTCAGAAGTAGATTTGAACAAATAGAAAACTGTTTTAATCTAAGGAAGCTTGTTCATACTTCTTAGATATAAAGTGCAAGACTTTATTTCACCAATGCAGAGTTGTTATGTAGGAAAGGGTAGTTAGAGAAATTTGATATTAATAACACTCCCCCTTGAATCACTAGCAATTATGATTCCCCCCCTTGATTATTGCAACTTTATCAAAGAATCAATCAAATATTAGTGAAATGAGAAATAAATGAAAAGTATTAAAATACAATCAACCTAGTTACGGAAGAGATATACTTCTGAGTTTGAAAAGTAGCAAAAATCTGAATGATAAACTTCAGAATATACAAAGTAATTCTGAAGAGCAAAGTATTCAGAATTTGATAAAAAAAAAAAACTTAAGAATGTAACTTCTAGAGTATAGGTGATGTATAATACTTACATAGACATGTTCATCATGCCCAATTTACTTACCAAGAAGTTAAATCGTTTTTCATCAAGTGCTTTGGTAAATAAATCGACTAAGCGATAATGCATTCGAACAAAAAAATTTCAATATTACCTTTTTCCACATGATCTTTGATAAAATGATATCTTACATCAATGTGCTTGGTTTTTGAATGCTGAACAGGATTGGCAGTGATGGCTATGGCTGTTAGGACCCAAACAATCAAGATATCAATATATGAAAAGATTATAACAAAAGTGATGGTAGCCAAATGTAATTTGTATTGATTGAATGTACTGTATACAAAATATGTCTTTACAAAGTATATGAAAACATTAGTTCTAACAATCTAATTAACTATCTATTTATACATACAATAGAAAAGCTAAAGTGACACAACAGTCATAACAGACAAGTTCAGAATTGGTTCTGAACTCCTTCAGAACTTCTTCAGAAGTGTTTCAGAACTTCTTCAGAACCTCTTCAGAAGTATCTTAAGAATTTCTTCAGATCTTTTTCTCTTTTAATACCCAGTTCCTTTTGAAGCTGTTATGATATTTCTATCAATCTCCCCCTTAGCTTCAAAAGTTCAAATCCTACTTCCAGAAATTCAGAATTTCTCTTACATCCTTCAGAATTAATCTTCTGTATTCTAGTTAGGATTCAGCAACTCTAATCATTTCTTTTGCAAGTACCTTGTACTTCTCCCAATCTTCATTGCTCAGATTCTTTGGTCTTCTATTTTGTCTCTTTACCAAACGATCTCTGATTGCCATGAGAGTTCCATTGCAACATTTGTGGAGTTCTTCAAATCTCACAAATAATAATTCATGAAAGCATTTACAAACAAAGCCAGGAGGATGAAGTACTAAAGTGGTCTTCTTTAAATTCTGAATATCTGGTAGACTTAAATTTGGTTTGCTTAACTGTACTTGCTTCTTGTTCAGAACATAAGCAACCTGGAAATCAGTCTTTGCAGCCCAAATAAACTCTCTATATAATCCATCTCTAAGCACTGGAAAAGATTTTCTGAACTTGGTAATTGAGTCATGGAAGGGATAAAGACTTCTATATACTCTGAGAAGATCTCTGAGATGAACATTCTGAAAGTCAGCTTCAGAAAAGGTAGAAATCTCACCATTTTGTCGATCAACAGTAAAGAATGCATATTTGTAATTCTGTCTTGTCTTCAAATCAGCATTAATTACTTTGATCACAGGACTATCTTTTCTTGCTTCATTAATTGGAATCCTTATCTTTCTGATAATGTCTGAGTACCATTGTTTCCAACCAAAAGACTTTTGAATCCAGCAATCTATATAGTTGAATTTTTGCTCATATTCCATGAACATTTCTGGATGAAAATATTCAAGAAACATAGTATAAGCACTTTCTTCAATTCTTTGTACTTGAAGTTGTTCCTCTTCAGATATTTGCTTTTCAGGAACCAACTCTTCAGAAATATTTTCAAGAACTTCTTCCTTTTCCTTTTCTTTTTCCTTTTGTCTTTCTTCTGAACTTTCAACATTCAGAATGTATTTCTGAATCTCTTCCATATCTTGTCTCTTTGTATGAATCTTGAAGTCATATGCATCACTTAGTAGATAATCTGCTCCTTTTATCTTGTTTACTCTCTTGTGACCAGCAAGATAACTCTTTCTCACAAATTCTCTGAAATGTATTCTTTCTTTGATTAGATAAACAATTTCTTCTTTGATGTCAGATTCTTCAAAGAAATCTGTCATGTAGTTCAGAAACCATTGGAGTGAAGATGTAGAATACTTTGGAATATCAGAAACAACAAATGTTTTAGAGACTTCTTCAACAACATACATGAACCCAATATCTGGATTAGTAAACAATCTCTTCAACCCAAATCTTTCAATATATATAGGTTCTAACATATTTCTTGTGTTAAGTACGTGTTCCAAAGCCGGTGAAAATCATGCTTTATGAGATTCCTTATGTATATTCCCAAGATTCTTCTAATCTCTGAGACTAACACAGATTCACCAGAATTAACACAAAAAGATAAGATTGCCAACTTATCTTGTAGCCTAAGCTTGTAAACATCAAATTGAGTAAATTCACACAGAGTACCATCTCCTCTTTCTGCTCCAAATCTGAATATAGTTAAATCATTCTGAACTGATTTTGAGATGCATCTGACCTTCTTTATTAAAGTTGAATCATGAAAGTTCTGAACACCATGATTCTGAATAAAGTTCTTTACTTGAACAATATAGTCATCAGACCATTCATCATTCAGAAAGTCTTCCAACTTTACAAACTTCATACTTCTTTTGTACATGAAGCAATAAGTTTCTTCAGGAAATATCAGACTGCTTTCTCCAGAAATAAAGATATTCTCTTTTTCAAACACTTAATCCAAAACAGGTTCTTCAAGTATTGGAAGATGTACCTTAGGAATGACAATGCAAGGTCTGGTTCTGACTTCAAATTTTCCTGAGAAAGCAATTAAGATTTCATCAATAATTTCAACTCCTTCTAAATGAGCTAAATCAAATTCCAATTCAACTCTTTCAGCTGGTTGTTCAAGAAAATTTCTGAAGATAGAAAATCTGTTGTCCAAAAGTCTACACTCCAGACTTCTTGGATAATTCAGAAAGACATGCACCCAACAAAATTGATTCAGAATATCCGATAATCTTTCAGAAGCACTTCTAAACTCTTCACTCAGAAGTTGTTGAGGCTTCCAAATTACTAAATCTTTTACTTCATTTGAGCTTTCTCCCATATTTACATCAATCATATCTTCTTCAAACATGATCACATCAGAAAGATCACTTGGTTCTCCAATAACATCTTCAAAAGCAAGGTATTCCCTTAGCATTTCTTCATTAGAATCTGGAATTATATCTTTGTTATCTAAGCCCAAGTTACCTTCAGAATCAAGAGACAACTTTTCTGTTTCATACCCTTCTTCTGGTTCAGATACTCTCTGTCTTTTCTCCCCCTCTTGATTATCAGGATCCTGATCATCAAGACTCCTTTTCAAAGTATCTGATTGAGATCTGCATTCCAGAGCAGATAATCTTGTGCTTAAGTCTGACTGAGAACTCTGAATAGAAGAAAGTTGATTGAGAATTTGAGAAATATCATCTTTAGTGGCATAAGTTTGTGAAGCAGAAGAAGAAGAAGGCTGAGAAGCTTTCAAAGAAGAAACAGAAGAAGCCACTTCAGAAAAAGCTGACAAAAGAGCTTCTTTAAACATATTCAGATCATTAGAAGATTTGAGATGAAAGTCATTCAGCTTGTTAATCATATTCTCCCCATGTTGATCCAACCTAACCTCCAACACCTTTTTAGTAGAATCCATCAAATCCTTCATGTCCTTCTGAATCTTTGCAAATTCAGAAGTACAGAGATCTTTGAATTCTGTGAATTCAGAAGATGTGGGTAAGTTGCCAAGATCAACAGATGAACTTGTTTTCAGACCCTCAGAAGAAGGTTGGCCTGTATGAGCCACAAAAGCATCATGAACCACATTTGATTCTGTGAATGGAGCTTTTGTGATGTTCACCCCACCAGGACTTCCAACTAATCCTTGATATCCAAAAGTTGGAATATCTATAGTTGTTGATGCAATGTGACAAACACTTTGCTTAGGGACATCTGAAAGATGTGTGCTTGTGTGAATGGATGCCACATTAAGTGGTTCAGAAGGCTCAAAGTTGAGTGGACACTCAGACTCAATGTGCTCAAAACTGTGAAGAGAGGACATATATCCTTCATTTTCAACAAAAGGAACCTCCAATTGGGGTCCTACTGAATTATAAGCTGCTTGCCCCATATGTGTTGTTGAAACACCCTTCTGTTGAGAGATGGGTGAGTGGCTGGGGGGGTTAACCAAAGTTGCCATGGGCTCACTGGCTGTTTCAATATTAACCACCAAAGATTGTGGAATAATAGTAGATGTGGGTGCCCGGCTTGTAACAGGTGGTTCACAGGTTTGTATTTCTTGTATCTGTGTTCTCCCCTCATCAATTCTTTTTCTGACCCTTCTACCTTGTCTCTCATTCACGTTTTCCTCTTTACTCTTTGAGGTTGTTCTCCCCCTTGAACAGCCTCCCCCCTCTTTCTAGTAAGTCTAGACTTCCTTGCATGATCACCACTCTGGTTTGAATCAGGGGAAGGGATTACTGGTTGAGGTAATCCCATAGATTCTAAATTCTCACTCCCAATCCTAGTTTGTGTACTTACAAGTTCAAGTAAATGAGAAGGAAGTGGAACTGCATTTGGAAAAACAAGTTTTGCATTTGGAGGCCTTAAGTTATCCATAGTGAAAATAGGAACATGTACCTCATGAGCTAGAACAGGGATGTTTGAGACAGCCTTCATTGCTCCTTTGATAAGTGTTTGAAGAAATCTCTGAAATGGGATATAGTTGAATGTAGACTTCTTCAGAATTGCAGATTTGAGATCATCAAAGATGAGACTAGCATAATCATAGTGTTTGTTGAAAGCAAACACCATGAAATATAATCCTCCCATTTGCTGAAGCTTGGTCTAAACTTGAGCTCTTCCCAGAGAGACATGTATTCAGAATGGAGAACAGGCAATACCAAATTGGAGGTAAGCATTTTCTTCTGAAAGAACTCAGAGCACTAAGATTTTCTGAATAACCCAAGCTCATAAAATCTGAAATCATCTCTGATGAGGATGGAATAGAGTCATAACAGGTTTTCCCAAGAACCTCATCTGGTTTTGGCAAATAGTGAAGGCTTCTAATGTCATCTACAGATATGCAAACTTTGTAGGCATGAACATAAGATACAATTTCATCATCTTTTTCATCCACCTCAGCATAATGCCAGAATTGTTGAAGATAAGAAGCAGGAACAGAGAACTTTCTTGAAAGAAGAGTGCGCAGGGGATGTTTCTTCAGAATTTTAATCAACATTACTTGATCATCAATGAAGTCTTTGGATTTGAAGTTCAGTGCACAGTTATTTCTTTTGATGTCAAGTAATTTCTCAGCAGGTACATAGAGTTTGGACAGGTCACCACTTTCAGCAGGAGTTTGGGATTCACTTTCAGCAACATTTGATTCAGAAACAACATCTATGGGTGTATTCTGTGTTTCCCCAATTTTAGCAGGTGTCGGGTTAGGGTTAGGGTTAATGAATGGGTTTGAAGGTCCGGCTTGATGTGTTGCAGTTGTGGCTGTGTCATGAAGCATTTGATCATCACTTAGTGGGATTTCCATTGATCCAACCATTAATTTTTGAGGCACGATCTTGAACGAAGCATCACTGGATGATCCAGTGTTATCATTGGAACTCGAGGAAGTAGAAATCATGGTTTTTGAAGTAGACATGGTGTAGAAAGAACACAGATTGATAATTGAAAGATGATGAATAACCACAGAAAGATTTCTCAGAGTAAAATTGCTAAAAGAATGAAGATGATGAAAAATCGATTGATTTATACGATTGGATAAACGTTGAAGGACACGTGGCCAAAAAGTAAATGTGATTAGAGTAGTAATCATCATTTATTAAGAGAAATGAACCGTTTAATGATCGTAGTTAAGAGAGATCCAATGAAATTAAAACACGTGGCACACGCTTAAATGAAAAAATCAACGGGAAGTTTTAGTTCTGAGAATAAGTTCAAAAACTTCAGAAGTTGTTCAGAACTTCTGAGAAAAAGTTCAGAAGTCTGAAAGAAAGAATTCAGAAGAACCTCAGAATTTGTAAGTGAAGTTCAGAACTAAACTTGAGTCATCTTAGGAGACAAAAAATCATTTAAAACTATAAACTTCTGAAAAATATAAAACATTTTGATCATTCAGAAGTAGATTTGAACAAATATAAAACTTGTTTTAATCTAAGGAAGCTTGTTCATACTTCTTAGATAGAAAGTGCAAGACTTTATTTCACCAATGAGGAGTTGTTGTGTAGGAAAGGGTAGTTAGAAATAATGGAAATTAATAACACTCCCCCTTGAATCACTAGTAATTATGATTCTCCCCCTTGATTGTTGCAACCTTATCAAAGAATCAATCAAATATTAGTGAAATGAGAAATATATGAAAAGTATTAAAATACAATCAACCTAGTTACTGAAGAGATATACATCTGAGTTTGAAAATTTGCAAAAATCTGAATGATAAATTTCAGAATATACAAAGTAATTCTGAAGAGCGAAGTATTCAGAAGTTGATAAAAAAATTCAGAATGTAACTTCTAGAGTATAGGTGATGTATAATACTTACATAGACATGTTCATCATGCCCAAATTACTTACCAAGAAGTTAAATCGTTTTTCATCAGGTGCTTTGGTAAATAAATCAGCTAACTGATAATGCAATACGAACAAAAAACATTTCAATATTACCTTTTTCCACATGATCTTTGATAAAATGATATCTTACATCAATGTGCTTGGTTTTTGAATGCTGAACAGGATTGGCAGTGATTGCTATGGCACTCTTTGAATCACAATACAAAGGAATCTTTTTGAAAGTGTAACCATAGTCTTTTAGTTGAATTTGCATCCAGATCACTTGTGAGCAACATATTGCATCTGCTACATATTCAGCTTCTGCTGTAGAGGTAGAAACACAATTTTGTTTCTTTGAAGACCAGCTAACTAGTCTATCACCCAGAAACTGACATGATCCAGAAGTGCTTTTCCTGTCTAATTTGCAGCCACCATGATCTGCATCTGTAAATGCTGTTAGTTCAAAACTAGAATCCTTAGAATACCAAAGTCCCAATGAAGGAGAACCTTTTAGGTATCGAAGTATTCTTTTTACAGCTAGAAGGTGGGATTCCTTAGGATTAGCTTGATATCTGGCACAAATACATGTAGCAAACATTATATCTGGTCTACTAGCAGTTAAGTAAAGCAAAGATCCAATTATGCCTCTGTACTTTTTCTGATCAACAGATTTGCCATTTAAATCAGGTTCTAGCTTAGTTGCAGTGGCCATTGGAGTTTGAATACTTGAACAATCAGTCATGTCAAACTTCTTAAGTAAGTCAGAGACATACTTAGATTGATTAATGAATATGCCAGTGGGAAGTTGTTTGACTTGAAGACCAAGGAAAAATGTCAACTCTCCCATCATACTCATTTCAAATTCTGTTTGCATGATTTTCTCAAAATTTCTACAAAATTTTGGATTAGTAGAAGCAAATATAATATCATCTACATAGATTTGTATCAAAATCATATCATCACCCTCCTTTTTCAGAAATAAAGTTGTATCAACGGTACCTCTTTTGAATTTGGAATTTAGAAGAAAAGTTGTAAGAGCATCATACCATGCTCTTGGTGCTTGTTTAAGTCCATATAAGGCTTTGTCTAATATGTAAACATGATCTGGGAATTCTTTGCTTACAAAGCCTTCTGGTTGTTCAACATACACTTCTTCATGTAAAATACCAATCAGAAATGCACATTTGACATCTATTTGAAACACCTTCATGTTTTTATGAGCAGCATAGGCAAGAAAAATTCTAATAGCCTCTAATCTGGCAACAGGAGCAAAGGTTTCATCATAATCAATTCCTTCTTGTTGACAATACCCCTTAGCTACAAGTCTTGCCTTGTTTCTTACAACAATTCCATTTTCATCCTTTTTATTTCTGAACACCCATTTTGTGCCAATGACAGATTTACCTTTTGGCTTTGGTATCAATCTCCAGACTTTGTTACTTTCAAATTGATTTCACTCATCCTGCATGGCTAAAATCCAGTCTGGATCTTGAAGTGCCTCATATGGCTTTTTGGGTTCCATACTGCTTAAAAAATTAACATACAGACACTCATTTGTTGTTGCAGATCTTGTTTGAACACCTTTTGATGCATCTCCAATTATTTGATGAACTGGATGACTAGATGTCCATTTGTTCACATTTGGCAATGGTTGAACAGATGAAACATTATTCAAAGAATCATAATCATCAGTAATTGCTGGAGTTTCAGTATCATGATTGATAGCTGAATGTAAATCTGAAGACTCCCACTCAAATGGAAAAATCTAAATTGGTTCAGAACTGTGAGGTTCATGGTTAGAAATAGTTTGAACCGGTTCAGAAACAACTTGAATTGGTTCAGAAGTTTCATTTCAGAATTTGGAAGTTCTGAATTTGAGGTAGAGAATTGTGGTGTTGATGTATTTGAAATCTGTATTTCTGAAATGTCTTGATCATTTGAATTTCTGAGTAGAGAAGGATTTTGATAATCTGCAGAGACATTTACAGAAATATCAAATAAGTCTTGACATAAATTGTCTAAATTAGATTTGAGTAAAGTTTGAGATGCAGAAGTAGAGTTTGTGTGATTATGTTCTGAGTCCAAACTTTCAGAAGTTGGTTTATGTGCGAGTTCTGAACTGTTTTGTTCAGAAGTCATTG
The DNA here is from genome assembly GCA_036898165.1 of Silybum marianum. Taxonomy (NCBI): domain Eukaryota; kingdom Viridiplantae; phylum Streptophyta; class Magnoliopsida; order Asterales; family Asteraceae; genus Silybum; species Silybum marianum. Next base: position 3,023,678 of record CM072539.1, read on the forward strand.
TTGGCTCATGAAATCTGACATTTGTAGTCTCAATGATTCTTTGAGTTCCTTTAATGAGTACTCTATAAGCTTTGGATCTTTGAGAGTAGCCAACAAAGATACCAGCTACACCTTTTGGTGCAAATTTGTCAAGATGTGAAGTATCATTCTTTAGAAAACACCTGCAACCAAAGATTTTAAAATAATCAATAGAGGGTTTTCTTTGTTTTAACAATTCATAAGAAGTTTTAAGAAATTTTCGGTTTAGAATGGTTCTGTTCTGAGTAAAACATGCAGTAGCAATTGCTTCTGCCCAAAGAGATAGAGGAAGTTCTGAATATGCAAGCATGGTTCTTGCAGCCTCTACCAAAGTTCTATTCTTTCTTTCAACTACCCCATTTTGTTGAGGAGTTCTTGTAGCGGAAAAATTATGTGAAATACCAACAGATTCCAAAAAATTCTGAAGTGTAGAATTAGTAAATTCTGTTCCATTGTCACTTCTGATCTTTTGAATTGGGAGTTGAAGAAGAACTTGAATTTTCTTCAAAAAGGGTATCAGTCTTTCAGAAGTATCAATTTTGAGTCTCAGAAATTCAATCCATGTATATCGTGTATATTCATCTACTATAACAAGAATGTATTTCTTTCCCCCCATGCTTTGAGTTTTCATTGGGCCACACAAATCCATATGTAGCATTTCAAGTGGAGCTTTGCATGAAGATAGCATTTTCAGAGGATGAGAACTTCTTTTGATCTTCCCTAGTTCACATGCAGAACAAAGAAAGTTCTTTTCAAATCTGATCTTTGGCAGTCCTCTTACAGATTGATGTTTGCCTAGTTCATAAATGGCTTTGAAGTTCAGATGTGACATTCTTCTGTGCCAAAACCAACTATCATTTTTCATTGATGTAGACATATAACATACACCTTGTAGTTGACCAGTTGCAGTGAATGTTGTTGTGTAGATATCTCGATCTCTATAAGCAGTTAATTCATTTTTGTTTGTTGTACTCAGAACATGACAATAATCTATGTCAAAATTAACCTTCCAGTATTTGTCACAGAATTGACTAATACTGAAAAGATTATGTCTTAGTCCCTCAACATAGAAAACTCTAATTACTTTCACATCTCCTTTAATGAAAGTGCCATATCCTCTTACATATCCCTTTGCATTGTTTCCAAAAATAACTGTTCCTCCATATCTTTCATGATAATCAGTTAGTAGTTCTTTGAAAGGTGTCATGTGTCTTGAACATCCAGAATCTAAGACCCACACATGACATATCGGCAAAAGAGATTATTGAGTTTTAGGTACCCATTTCAGAATGGGTCCTTTGTGATTAGTAATAAAATTTGAAGTTCTGAACTTTTTCTTCAGATGTTTCAACTCAGAAGTTTGTTCAGAACTTTGAGATTTATCTTTATTTTTATTTCTTTGTTTAATTGAATTTGTCAATGTAGCTAAACATTTCTGAATAGATTTCATCAAATTTCTCTTGTTTGTTTTGGAGTTAAGAAAAAAATTATAATGACCACAATTAATACAGTGAATATGATTCTTTAATATATTTACAACAGTATTAGACATATAAGAATCAATAACATTTGATTTTTCAACAAAAATTCTTTTATTCACTTTCTTTGTTTTAGGTACATCATTCTTCTGAAAAAATGAAAAACTCTCTAATTTGTCAATCTTTGACAGTCTTTCATCTTTCTTTCTCCATACTAAAGTGGATAGCTCTGTAAAAGATAAGAAATGAGGATTAGCATAAGAAATTCTTTTGTTCACTTTAGGTTTATCTTCAGATTTTGTGTTAATTCTTTGAACTTCAGAGAGAGAGTTTGAGGATTGTCCTTGTTCAAAAATTTTAACTCTGGTGTTAAAGTCAGAAGATGTTACTGAACATGGTGTTGAATTTGATGATATGTTTGTATTAGTAGGAGAAAAATCTGAATTCTGATATTCTGATTTTAATTTTTCTCCTTCAGTCATACATGATTGAGATTTATAAACCAAACAGCCATTTTTGTCAATGACTTGAACCATGTGATCATCATCATCTTCTGAATCAGAAGCATTTATTAGATCTGAAAACTTATTATGAGTCATACTTGTTGCAAAAATATTTGAATTTTTTGTTGTTGTAGACTCATTATCAAAAAATATATTGGAATTCTCATCAATATCTTCTGAGGATTCAATATCTGAGAATTCATCATATTTTTCTTCATGTTCTGATTTATTATCAGAAGTATCTTCTGAAATGTTTTCACAATTGGATTCAGAAGTAACTTCAGAAACAATTTCAGATTTAACAATTACTTCTGATTTTTCTTCAGAAATAATATTTGAGTCAGAAGATTTACAAATATTTGGAATTATATTCATATATTCTGTTTCAGAGATACTTTCTGGTGCACCAGTTTTAATAGGTGTTCCTTCTGAAAACAAAGTCTCTGATTTTATAAAAGGAATTCTTTCAGGCAACGAATGGTTTACAGGCTTGGAAATGATGCCAGTATTTGATTCATTGAAATTTTTCATTTTAGAGTAATCATACAAGTTTGCAGGTGCCTTTTTTAAAATTTGACTGTCATTATATCCTAAGCCTGCTTTTATATTGTAAAATTTTGAGTTTTGAGCCTGACTAGTTAAAATATTCAGAGTTTGTTCAGTTTGTCCTCTTTTAAAATTTAAATCTTCCAATTCCTTAATCTTTTTATAAAGATCAAGTCTCTCTTGATTCAGAAAATTCATTTTAACATTTAGAATTTCTTTTTCAGATTTTTCATTTATTACTTCTTTTTGTAAACTATCCATTTTTTCTTTTAAAACAAGTTTTTCTTCAGAATTTTTTTCAAGAATCTGTTCAGCTGCTTGACAATTATCTTTATATATTTGACTTTCAGCTTTGAATTGATTGATCAAAATTCTTTCACCTTTAATTCTGTTTCTGAGTGTTTCAAATTCAGAAAACATATTTTGAAATTGATTTGTCATTTCTGAATCTTTAGTATTAATTTCAGAATTATGTTCAGAATTTTCTTCAGAAGATGAAGAAGATACCTCAGTGTCTTGTTTGTTCTTTTCTGGATCCATTTGACACATGTAGCAATTGGTTGCATAGTGAGCAACTTCTTCATCATCATCTCCATCACTCCCGGTTTAACTTGATCTTCTTCATACTTGGTTACTAGAGCAGGATTAAGCTCCTTTTTCTTTGCTAATAGATGCTTCTTCTCATAATAACCTGAATTTTTTACTTTTGGCATCCTGCATTGTCTAGCATAATGTTCAGGCTTTCCACAGTTGAAGCATCTTCTTAGATCATTCAAAAATGTTATTGAATCTATGATATGTATCAGTGATAGATTCATTTTCTTTGTATCTGAAATTTTCATATGTTCCTACACAGATATTTAATCTTTGTGCTTGAGCCTTTGTACTTCCTTGCATCTGAGCTTCTACTTCATCCCACATGGCTTTTGCTGAAGTTAAACTATCAACCCTATTGAATACCTCATTAGGTATTGCCATAGTGAGTAAAGTTAATGCTCTTCTATCAACTTTCATTTGAGCCTTTTCAGCTGGATTATACATTCCAGGACTCTTCTTGATTCTTGATGCAGGGATTTCAGGGGTGGATTCAGTTACGGAACTATTTGGAATCTCAACAAATACCTCTAGTGGGCCACTTGTGATAGATTGCATTAAGGCTTCATCTATGTTATCCAAGAATTGAATCATTCTAATTCTCCATTGATGATATTCCCCTAAGAAGAGAGTTGGTGGTTTTGTTTCAGATCCGATTGAGACTATTTCTTTAGACATCTTTGATTGTTAGAAGATCGAGAATTCACCTGTATTGAATTTGAATTTTGTAGATCAAGAACACCAAGAACTGTCAGATCTGACAAGTTCTTTCACAAATCTTCTTCAAGAACAGATGAATTGGCTCTGATACCAATTGATAGAACCCAAACAATCAAGATATCAATAATGAAAAGATTATAACAGGAATGATAGTAGCCAAATGTAATTTTATATTGATTGAATGTACTGTATATAGAATATATATCTTTACAAGGTATATGAAAACATTAGTCCTAACAATCTAACTAACTATCTATTTATACATACAATAGAAAGATTAAAGTGACAAGACATTCATAACAGACAAGTTCAGAATTGGTTCTGAACTCCTTCAGAACTTCTTCAGAAGTGTCTTCTGAACTTCTTCAGAACCTCTTCAGAAGTATCTTCAGATCTTCTTCAGATCTTTTTCTCTTTTAAGAACCCAGTTCCTTTTGAAGCTATTATGATATTTCTATCACCTCTATCCAACCTGCCATCTAGTTTTAAAAGTAAAGCAAATAATCCATAATTGGAAGAATAAGTTTCTTTCCTTTGGTGGAAGAAGACAACGTATCCTCTATATCCTTCAATCCATGCAGTTGTATTGGATGTCGGTTTTCTTTATCCCTTCGGGTGTGATCCATGATTTGGAGGCGACTTATAGAGATTTCTTGTGGGCTAAAGGCCAAAACTCGTGGGATAATGTCGAATAGCTAGGAATGACATTTGTAAACCTTTATATTGTGGTGGCCTTAGTCTTAAAAATCTTGCTTTATGGAACCGCACCTTGTTAACAAAGCATATATTGGACATTGTTCAAAGGAGGAACTCCCTATGGGTAAACTGGATCAATCTGCATTACCTCCCTAATCGATCCTTTTGTATGATTCAAATACAATCATCTTGTCATGGGTGCGTCGCAAGCTTATGGATTTACGGCCTCAGGTTAGACGGTTCTTCTTTGTACAACTTGGTGATGGTTTGGACACTAATGCCTAGGAGGATAGATGGTTGTCTTGTGGCCCTTTATCTACTCATATTTCTTATCGGTGTATCCATTCTAGTGGTTTTGAGATCACCACCTCGGTTAGAGAAGTTGTTGATCATATTGATGGAGTTTAGCCAAATGTATGGACACAAAGATGCCGGAGCTTTTTACTTATCATATTCCTTGTTTAAGTAACTTGGTGAAGGATAAAACTTGTTGGCTTGAAAATAATAATTCTCTTATTGAACTTTCTGTCAAAGAGGCTTGGTTTTCTTTGGATACCCATGAGGACTCGATGTATTAGTATAAAACTATTTAGTTTCGGGCTTTTATTTCTGCATGTGTCTTTCGTGCCTTAATAGATTACCTACACAAGATAGGATTGGAATGTGGAAACATGATTCTCGGGATATGAAGTGTACTATATGCAAGGATTATCAGGATTCCCACAACCATCTATTCTTTGATTGTAAGTATTTTATGGCTTTCCGAAGATTGGTTAAGAGTGAATTTGGTCTTCATTGGTTTGCAGATTCTTAGACTATTATCCTTGACAATCTTGCATATTGCGTTATTTATCCAAAGTCTTTGGCTCAAAAGCTTTCTATTTTTACACCAGTGTACTACATCTGGCAAGAACGTACCAATAGGTGACTATAAGAGATCGGCTTTGGAGCTTGCTAGATTATCCGGAACATCTTTCTTCAAAGGATGGCGTGGAGGCACAGCTTCAAAAAGTCAAGGGATCAAAATGGTATCACGTAATTGGCGGATCCAGGTTGCTTGTGGTGGTGCTGGTCGGAGCTTCTTTTGGAGTTGGCTTTTGAGCATTATGTTTTGTTCCTTGTAATTTTCTTTTGGTCTTTGTCTTTTCCGGTTGTTAGTGGTTTGGTTTCATGTTTCCAAGTTCTTTTGTTTCTTTGTTGGTGGTTGGGTGTTTTAGTCCGAACTCTTTTCTTCTTTTATAATATCGTCTGGTTTTCACTAAAAAAGGACATGGTTTTTAATTTACTTTATTTCCTTTTTCCTTTTTTATTATATTCCCATATCATATACGTATTTTTTTATATTAGCTAAAATACATAAAAAAAAATATATGTATTTTTTTATAAAACTACACCGTTAGAAAGATCTCGTTGGTACATTCGAAATAAGTCTAATATTGAATATTTTTAATGATATCACAAATAAAAAAAATGTAATAGTGTGTGATAAATGCAATATTTAATCACCATAAAATATATCATTTAATACAATTTACCGTGAATACAAATTTTTATTAGCATATTTTTTGTTAAGGTTATTTTGTTTATGCTAACGTAATGGTGTTAACATAATAATGTTAACCAACTATGTAGGAATATTTATATTTATATATATATATATATATATATAAATATATGTGTGTGTGTGTGGGTTCATGCGAGGATGGTGACAATTTACGAGAATGCAAGGACAATTTTCAGTCAATTATTTTGTACATGAAAAATTATCATATGTGATTTTGTACACATCAAAAAGGAACACATGCGACTTTTCCCGTGGGCTAAGTCGCGGGAAAAGTCGCAGCTAATCATATATGATTTTGTACGTGAATCATATGTGATTTTGTACATGAAAAATTTCATGTACAAAATGATTGGCTGAGGATTGTCCTCTCATTCTCGTAAATTGTTACCGTACTCGCATGAACCTCCCTCCCTCACTCTCTCTATCTATCTATATATATATATATATGTATAGAGAGAGAGAGAGAGAAGGAGGTCCATGCAAGAACGGTATCGTTTTCGAGAACGCGAGTAACTTTTTCCATCAAAAAAATCACATGTGATTTTGTACCAACATCAAAAAAATCACATGTGATTTTGTACCAACATCAAAAAAATCACATGTGATTTTGATTTTGTATGTGAATCAAAGTCACTACATGAATCATATATGATTTTGTATATGAAAAAAGCTCCTCGCATTCTCGTAAAAACTTACGTTCTCGTATGAACTTGCCCCTATATATAGGCGGATTCAAATGAGAACTCAAATTTGGTTGTGAACGTGAGGACAAATGAGAGTGTGACACGTGTCTCATTCAAAGAAATATTCAGACTGAATATAGTGTTTATTCAGTCTGAGTATACAAAGAAATATTAAGACTGAATATAGTATTTATTCAGTCTGAATATTTATTTGTATATTCAGACACGTGTCACGCGCTCATTTGTTCTCACGTTCACAAAAAAATTTGAGTTCGGATTTGAACTTTCCTCTCTCTCTCTCTCTCTATCTTTCTCTCTCTCTCTCTCTCTCTCTCTCTATATATATATATATATAACCGTCTCTTTTTTTGAACGGGAAACCCAGGCACTTCCATTGAAAACAAGAAAAAGGTACAAAAGCAGAACTGGTTACATCAAAGAAAAATAAGAAAACAGTCCGACTTGGAAAGACACCAAGCCACGAGCAACCAGAACAAACAAAGACTAATAGTAAAGACTAAGCAACAAGCAAAGACCCCGTTGCAACTCCAAAGAGACCACTCAACCAGCACCTTAAATTGTATCTCCATGAGCAATTCTGCACCTACTTTTCCTCTTCCAAGCCATTCTCTGTATTATCACACCTCTAGCTTCATTGAATAGCTTCTCAATGCTCCTGCTACAGTTATCAAACAGCCTCTTATTCCGTTCCTGCCAAATAATAGAAAGTTGCAGAGAAAGCAACCTTTTGCACGATTGACCAATCAGTATATTAACCATTGTTGATACGGTCCATAATATCAGCCCATGTCTCTGGAATATGCTGCAAGGACACTTCCCTCTTCATCAAGTTCCAAACCCCTTTTGAAAAGTCACACTGGAAGAATAAGTGATTATGGGTTTCCAAACATTGGTGACACAAGAGACATTTCATGTCCGGGGGATTTTGTTTCCAGTTCAGAATACGATCTTGAGTTGGAAGCCGCATCCTACAAGCCAACCAAGTACATAAAGCATGTTTGGGAATATAGGCTTTATTCCACACCATCTTTGGCCACAAGAGAATATCATAATCTGGATCCATAGAGGCCCAAGCATTATGAATAGTGAACTCCAAATGCACATTATTTCGGTCACTCCACATCATTTAATCTTCCCCTTCCGAGAGGACAGGAATAGGAGTATTTGCCAGTTGCGGGATCCTACTGAGGAATTCATTTGGCCAGACATTGCCAATCTTCTGAATGACCTCACTGACAGAGTCATGAGCATGAAAACCCAGGGCATGGATGTGTCGATAGGAAATAAGAGAGCTCAAATGGCCAACAGAAAGCCATTTATACTCCCACACATTAGTGGACAACCCATCACCAATTTGAACGATGAAGAAGCGCTTAATGTGCTCCCGAATCCTTAGCATGCTGCGGAATATCCATGACCACCAGTCCTTCTTCTTCAGGTTCCAGAAATTAGTTCCCTGGATATAATGGGTACTTACCCATCTTACCCAAAGAGAATTCCTCTTCCTTAGAATGTCCCACACATGCTTCGTGACCAGACACCGATTCCGCAATGTAAGATTTTTGAGACCCAGGCCTCCATTCCTTTCCGGTTTGCAGATCTCCTCCCAAGAAACTTTGCATTTTCCATGTGAACTGTCCCCTTGGGCCCATAAGAAATCCCTAAAGAGAGATTCAAGAGCATAAATGATTCCATCAGGGAGAACAAAGACCGGCATCCAATAAACCTGGAGTGACTGAAGAACAGATAGAATGAGTTGCCTTCTTCCACCATAGGAAAGGAAATTGTTCTTCCAGTTATTCAACCGGCCTTTAACCCTTTCCACAAGACCATTAAAATCAGCCGTAGGCAGCCGAATAGGAGAAAGAGGCACTCCGAGGTACCGGATAGGAAACACCCATTGCCGAAACGGCAAGGTATTGTGAATCGTCACCTTAACATCTTCTGAGACATTACCAAAAAAGATATCACTCTTTTCGAGATTGGGTGCCAGGCCAGACTTCAACTGGAATAAGTGAGGAGCCCTCTTAATATATATATATAACCGTCTTAGTAGACTTTAGGGTTATTTGTTTAGAGTTAATTTGTGTTAATTTTTAGACTTTAGGTTTTTTTTCGTTAATTATGAACTAACCTTGTAGGTTAATTTGTTTATATTTTGAAGTTAACTGTTTTGATTTTTAGGGTTAATTTGTCTAATTTTTTGTTTTAATGTTTTAAGAGATAACTTTTTGAAAATAAATTAGTGTACCAATATTTTAATGATTTAAAAAAATACTTAATGTATATTTAATGGACCCAAAATAGCAAAAAACATAGTCCATAAAGTAATCTTATAACTAAATTTTTAAATAATTTATATTACGATAATTATTTTATGATACCATTGCAAAAATTAATTCTTGAATCTATCTCTAAATGGGGACGGGGATAAAATTGTATTTCCTGACGGGTTGAAGATGAGGAGTGGGGATCAAAGATGGGGATGAGATTTGGGTCCCTGGTACTCCCGACCCTGTTACCATATTTAATTTAGAGGGATAAATTAAAAAATTATACTAATTCAGACATTTATATAGTTGTAAAAAACGAAAAAAAAAATTTAATTATACATTTTGTACTTCAATATCATGTTTTATCAATAAGAAATAAAATTAGATTTTATATATCTCAACATATAATTAATATTAAAACAAACAAGATCAGAAGAACCTTCAGTGAGTTCTAAAAAATATAAAATATAAATAATCTTGATTTGAAAAACTTCTCAAAAATAGTTATTAAGAGATAAATAATTTTTTATATATTCTTATCCATAATAAACATTAAAACTAAATATTTAGAAAAATAAGATATCCTTAATATAATTAATATTAAAATATATAAAGTAATATATTATAGAGAGCTGAACTTAAATGAACAAAAAATACTTCTTATTTATTCTTATAATCATTTCTCTATCATTTTTATCCGTTTGTCACTGGATTTTTATCCCAACTCCGTAAGTATACAAACCCACCAAAACGATGTCGTTTTGGGCCACGTCCGTAAGCCACCTCTATAATACTTACGGACCTGCCATGTATCATACCCTGGTGGATCCTGTTTTGGGTTAAATCCGTAATACTTATTGACCTAGGATACGAGCACAGTGACATTTTACCAAAAGCAACGTCGTTTTAAGGATCTGCAATACTTACGCACATGGGTCAATTAGGATAATAATTTGAACAAGTTTAATGGTCATTTGGTGCAAGTGCTTTATATTTAACATTATAATTAATCTATTACTTCTAATAAATAAGTAATAAATGGGATACGTGTCACGCTCTGCTGACCCGCTTTTAGTTGTTTCCCGCCTAGCTTTTAGTTTTTTTGGCCTAAAATCGATAGAAAAAAACATTTTATTTATTTTATTAATAATTATTTTTATTAATTTAAAAAAATCTTTTATTCGTGTCATTACACTGAGAAATAAAAAGAGAGTCAAAACCCTACCCATCTTCCTCTTTACGTTTTCACTAAAACTCTGCTTCGGTCTCCCTTTCTCTCATTCTTCATCGCCGCCACCTGCCATCACGACCTTCTGCCGCCGGCGACTCATCTTCTAGCCACCGCCGCCTGCTACCACTACCACCCCCTCCACATCGACAGTAGCCAAGAACCACCATCCAACCTCCATCTTTGCCGGCGAAAACAACAACCACCGTCGACTTCCCTTCCCTCCGTCTCGAACCAGCAGCCACGGTCGACTATCACTGCCATCGGCAGCCGGCGATCTCTCTCCGATGAACTCCCTCTCAAATTCCTTCGGATGTAGCACAGATAACCTCACTCTCACTTAGATCTCTCTCCAATGAACTCCCTCCCCGATTCCTTCTCGATGAACCACTGATAACCACACTCTCACTCAGATCTCTCTCCGACGAACTTCCTACCCAATTCCTTTTGATGGACCATCGATAACCTCACTCTCACTCTCAGTCACTCAAACTCTCTTTGATGAACTCCCTCCGATGGACCACCGGCAGTAGTGACTTGCCAACCAGATGATGTCTTGGGTTTTATTCTATTCAAAAACCAACTTGGAAAAGATCGGTGGATTCTGAATCAGACTCCAAAGTTCAATTCGTTCTCGAACACACGTTAGAGCATCTCCAATCGAAGAAAGCAAGAATAGAAGATAAGTAAAGTAAAAATGCATTTTTTACTTGGAAGAGAACTGCTCTTTACTTTATTGGTGCCTCCTTGAATGGATGATGAAGAAGTTAAGACTGATGTACTACATCGGCGTACGTTGACAGGAAATTTTGCAGTGGATGGGAGCTTTTGATTTGAAGTGGATCTAATAAGGTTATGAGGTATCAAAACATGTCTAACCCATTGGTAAGGTAATATCCTGGGGGTCAGTGGATGGTTGTTAGATCTAATTAATCCCAATTAGATATACAGTTTTATAAAGAATTGTATTTTGGGCTTTTTTGGTGTTATGGGCTTGGGTTTGAAATTGTAATGGCACCTATAAATATGGTGTCCTAGCTTCTTTTTTAGAGTTAGACTTGGGAGAGAATACACCTTACACACACATAGACTAATGAGAGTCGTTCAATTCCAATGTGTGGTATTCTTCACAATTCCCCTCCATATTAATTAATACATGAATACGAGTTGATGATTTGATGATTATTGTTCTTTAATTTTATATCTCTTCTCTACAGTTTATGGAGTTTTCTCAATTGTTGTCTATTTGGGATCTAAGAATTGGTATCAGAGCTAATTGAAGAAACTTCATATCGGTCATCTATGGCAACATTTGAGGTATTAGTGTATGATTTTGGTGTTTTGGTGCTTTGATTGTTTCAATCACATGAGCCAAAACCCAAATATCTTTAGTATGATCTAATTTTCTGTTTTGAGCTTATTTGAGATCCAATATTTCATCTAGATGAGATTTGGATGGTCATTAATAGAAGATTTTATTGATTCTAAACCCAATTTGATTCTGCACACCACATGTTTGATGAAATGTGTATGTGAAGACTTAATTTCAATTTGATTAGACTTGATAAATTTTATTACATGTGTGTATGTGTTTTTGATTAAATTCGATCTCCCCATTGTAGCACTAAGTAGGTGGTTGATCTTAGATCCCATCTTGTTGTGTGCTTGAGTCCATTGCTTTTAAGCATCTTGGTAGTAGGGTTGTCGATCGTCGATTTGGCCCTATTTTAATCCGAGACTGGACTCTTTGTTTTCTTTTCAGTTGGGCCTTTTGAATAAAGAATCACTTAACCTGATTCGGTTTAAAGTTGTTGCTGCCCATTGGTGATTTTATGTAGCAACGTGTAGACAGAAACATGATGTTGCACTGATTATTCTTGCTCACATAGCCGACGGATGCTCATAGATGATGATCAAGAATTTGAAACAAGTCCAGTTTTGCAAGTATAGTACCATCAATTTCCAAGAATAATTAGAGGCTGTTAGAGTTCTATTCAAGTTAATTAAGAATTGTTGTTGTTACACAACAGAGAGGCTATTGTGTTGATAATACTTGTTGCCACTCCTTGAATCATTAGTCAAGACCTAGCTGCAATATAATATGAGCTGCAAATTTTGGCTTCTTTTAGTTAGAGCATAACGATCCTTCTAAGTCGGAGAATGTGCAACAGATGACTGACCTTGATGATAATGCTCATTCTACAATCCAGACAGATCTTATGGAAGAAAGTTCACATGAAGGAATTAGAGGATGCTAATATAAGATCAAGTGATGTTGAGTATCTCTCTTTGTTGGATGGAAACCTCTATTAGATTCTTCATCATCTCAGAAGGATCATGGATTTTGGCTTTGTGTGTTCTAAGTCAAGCTGGTTTTGTTGGTCTTCAGGCAGCAGGAAGTTATTGGCTAGCATTTGGTATTCAAATCTCTAAGATCACCAACATCATGTTGATTGGTGTTTACACTTTGATCTCAACCATGAGCACCTTATTTGTGTTACTGAGATCAGTATTTGCTGCCCTTTTGGGATTAAAAGCCTCGAAATCATTCTTCACTAAATTTAACGATTCAATTTTCAGTGCTGCTATGGTCTTCTTTGACTCTACTCCAGTTGGACAAATTCTAACAAGGGCCTCATCTGATCAAAGTGTTCTTGATTTGAAGATACCCTTTTCATTTGCTTATGTGGTTGCTGTTGGTATTGAGCTAATCGCCGTGATTGTCATTATGGCCTTAGTGACATGGCAAGTTCTCATTGTAGCCATCTTTGCTATAATAGCTACAAAATACACTCAGGGATATTATCAAGGGAAAAGTTCATTTTAACCCAACCCTCTTTTGTGTTTTGAATGGTTAAATCATTGGACAATTTTTTTGAACAAAAAAGTCCTTGGACTTTACAAAACCTGTTATTTAAGTCCTTATGACCTAAGAAATTGATTAATATAGTATAATAATGGGAAAAGTTCATTTAAACCCAACCCTCTTTTGTGTGTGAATGGTTAAGTTACTGGACAATTTTTTTGAACAAAAAAGTCCTTGGACTTTCTAAAACATATCAATTTTCGAACTTCCATATTGTGAACGATTATGTCCCTATACATTTTTTGAATGAGAAAAAAAAATATTAAAAGCATCAACAATTGTATACAAATGAACCGATTTTATCAAAGCATGTAGAAATACCATTTTCATTACGCTTCCCAAACCATATAAATATTGTATCCAAAGCACACGTTCTATACAAATAACTGATTTTGCCAAAATATACCAAAAGTTGCGCCTAAAATACAAATAGTTGCGCCAAATATACAAAAAGTTGCGCCTAAAAATACTAACAGATGCGCTAAATATACCAAAAGTTGCGCCAAAAATACCAAGATTGCGCCAAAAATACCAAAAGTTGCGCTAAAAATACCAACAATTGGGCCAAGTATACCAAAAGTTGCGCTACACCAAAATACAATTAGCTAATCTATGTTAAGGTCGTGACATGAACTATTCTTCTTGGTGTCCAACAGCATCCCCACTTTCATAATTTTCTTCATCACCAACAACAGTCTCACCTTCAATATGATCTTCACCATTAACAACAGCCTTACTTGAAATTGATTATGGTAGGATGCCTTCAGGCCATGCTGGTTGTGGCACACCTGATGATGTCTTTAAAGATAAATATAAAGTGTAAGTGTACGCAATATGCAATAAAAAAGTTATTTGAATCTAAAAACTAAATAATGACTTACCCCGATCATTGCTTCTCCCGTGATTGGATTATAAGAAACACCTAGATATGATGGTATTCTCCCACCTCTAGTCGCTCTTCCACCTCTATTGTCTCTCCCACCTCTAGAGCCTCTTTTTGATGTAGTTGGCTTTGGAATGTTGAGTCTTGGTCTACCTTTTGGCTTAACAGGTTTAGGTGGTGGGTAACAGGTTTAGGTGCTGGGTCCTTCTTCTCATTCTTACAAGTCTTGGCATTATGCCCCGTTTCCAAGCAATTGCTACATGTCATTGCCATCCCAAATTGAGTAACTCTTGCTCCTTGGTTCTCAAATTCTGATCTCTTTCTTTTGATAGATGGTCTACCAGACATTCTTCTCTCCCTAGGTGGGTTTGGTTTTGTGTAAGGTGTTGGAGTCCACATGTTGCTCCCATTCAATGGTCTTATATGATTCTCATAGGCCATTTTGAAGAGATCCTTAGTAAACCATTTACTAACATAATCCTCTGGATCCTTATATATAAAGTGTATGGCAGCTATGAAATGCACAGAAGGACTACCTAATATGTCCCACAGTCTACAACTACATTTTCTAGCATCTAAATCCACCACCATTGCTTCATAACCATTTCGTGCTTCAAACACATTCCCACCACTAGGGATAATAGACCAATATCTACATACGAAAAAGTAACACACAATATCGTATACAATTATAGATAAGCATACATAATAAATTACAATTATAGATAAACATACATTTGAATTTCTCCCCATTTTTTAAACTTTTTCCTTATTGCCGGACAAACAACTGATTCCCATTCTTGTGCTTTGTTTAACATTCTGTAATGCCTCTCCATAACAAATATCCTTATCTCCTCTAGCATCGTATGGGTCTTCTGGCATCAAAAATCCCATTTTCTACAGCCTCACAAGCTCTACCCGGTTGAAAAAAATGCCCTACACCATGTATTAGGGTCTCTTTCAACCAAGTGATTATATGCCTCAAGGTTTAATGTTTTAATCTTTTCCATGTTCAACTTGAAAGCTGCTTCAAAAGTTGATGTAGCTGTTGCCCAGAAACTGTGTCTGTACTCAACACCACCATTAAACTTTTTGTGAAAATTAGCATATATGTGCCTTGCACATTGCCTATGCTCTGCATATGGTGCCAATTATTTTATGGCTTCAACAAGGCTCTGTCACATAAAACAGATTGACATATTAAGAAAGAAGGAGTGCTACGCTTAAGAAAATATAAACATAATGCATACCATATGTTGATCAGACAAGATAGTAAGACCGTCTCCTTCAATAACACCAATATCTTCTATGAGTCGTTCAATGAACCACTTCCAGTTCTCTTTGTTCTCCACATTGACTACAGCCGAAGCCGCATAGACATTCAATGTTGTAAGTTATTAAAAAATAACAAGAATACATAAGTAGTAGAATAAGCATTCTTTGAATGTACATACCTATTGGGTATCTGATTATTTCCATCTCGTCCAATTGCTGAAAGTAATTCTCCTTTGCACACCCCTTTTAGAAAACAACCGTCTAATCCAATCACCTTCTTGCATCTACTATTCCATCCATCTTTTAATGCCTTGAAGCATACATATAACCTCCTAAATTCCTTACTTTCATCTGCCATACCATTGACTTCCATCTTGACTGTAGATCCAGGATTGGCCCTCCTAATTTCATGTGCATAATCCCAAAGCTTTCCGTAATGTTCTGTCAATGAACCCTCAATTTCAAGAAGTGCCCTAGATTTAGCCCTGATGCATTGACCCCTGCTAATTTTGATCATAAACTTATTTTTAAAATCCTCTTGTATATCCTTAATTTTTATAAATGGTTTTTGAATAAGTTCCCTAACATAATGTTTTGCAATCCAATATGGTGTCACTAATGATCCTGAACTATAATCGCTACTACATATGTGCTTAGCAGTAATGGCTTTAATCTGAAACGATTTCTCTCCTTTCATCGAAGATGCCCATAATCTAAAAGGACATGTGCAATCTTTCTTCCCTTTTCCACATGTAACAAGTAACCTATCTGAATCATTTTTCTCATACTCCAGTTGGTAGCCATTTGCCACCACATAATTTGTTAAACATTCCTTCAATTGACCAGGATTCTCATACCTCTCACCAACTCGTGGTTTCATCAATTTCCAAGGAGCATTAGGATTGTGTATTGGATATTGCACACCTTTTTGTATATTCTTAGGTCCATCGTCATCATCCCCTTCATCCACATTGTAATCAACATCATCAACCATGTGTACGTTACATAGCTTATTCAGAAAAGGGTCATCAAATGTTTTGTTTAAACTGATTATATCATCCTCATCTACAAGATCCAATGATAAAAAATCCGACATTTGTTCACTTGAATCATTATTTTTATCATAACTAGGATCATCACTACAATCGTCACTACACTCGGATGCCATCCTAGAAACAAGAATAACAATGCAATTTTTCTCAATGAATGCATAACTCATCAATAATATAGTAAAAAAAACCGATTTATGGTTTATGGTTCTCATTTGAACCTTCCATTTTTCGTTATTGGTAAGGGGTCAAAGATCACAACCACAACAAATGTGGGAATTGGATGTTACATAAGGACAACATAAACATTATAAACAAGCAATGCTCAAACTAAATTAGGTAAAAAATAACATATGCCAAATTGCCCACAAAGATTTTAAATGCACATGGAAAAAATATTAACATGTTCAAATTTCCAACTACAACACATACAAAATCAAATCATCAAAAAACTATATTATCCCATTAAATCATATATCGATGCAATGAATTGGGAGCTTAAATATGCGTATGTTCAAACTTCCAACTAAACCACAATTTCTTATTCTTCTTTTTGTCTCAAGGTTTAAATACGAATCGAAGTAAACTACTGTTTGGTAATACAAAATCAAATCATCAGAAAACTATGTTATCCCAAAAATATGTTTAAATTTCCATCTAAACCACAATTTCTTATTTTTATTCTTGTCTTAAGGTTTAAATAAAAATCGAAGCTACCAACGGATTTAGGGACTGCTGTGTGTGCTGTTACAAACGCCGGTACCAAACAACAGTGACGAAGTGCCGGTACGAACGCCGGCGTGGGCTCTCGCCGTTGGTACGAACGCCGGCGATGGATTGCTAGCTTGTTGTGTCGGATGCCGGCGATTGTGGGGAGGAGCCGACGATGGGGTCTGCAGTGCGGGAGAAGACGAAGGAGTTGGGCGGGCTTATTAGAAAATAGGGTTTTAAGCTAGTCTTTTAAAATTAATTTGTTTTTGTTATTTTTAAAAAAAAATTTGACCGGGTAAACAAGTTACAGGTAACCATAAGGATCTATTCGATATGTTTGTAAAGTCCAAGGACTTCTTTGTTGAAAAAAATTGTCAAGTGACTTAACCATTCAAAACACAAAAGAGGGTTGGGTTTTAATGGACTTTTCCCTATTATCAATCAACAAACTTATGTAATATGTGTAATTCTTGTGTTGTTTAATGACGCTTATAACCTCCTATACTCAAGCTAGTTCTGGATTTTCATGATCTGACAGTAGTTGAGGATCAAGGACAATTGCAGGATGATAGAAATGATGTTGGTGAAGAGAGTATGAACAAGATGCAACTGATCATTGAGAGCAGGTTGTATGGGTGTTGGGTAATGTTACTACTGATTTCCCTAAATGGCGTGCTGTTAGAATTTATTTATATGTGAAAGTATGAATCAGAACACACCTTGAAGAACAAAGTTAAACTCTCCAAAAGCAAGGCCTTCTAGAAGATTGTATCTTCAGAAGTGTAGTTCAGAAGCTTCAACGACTATCCAGAAGATTGAGAATCTTCTAGATATTATATAAGGAACTACACACGTGCTTCAATGACGTGGCATGTCACGGCTCTCAGACATAATTAATTCTGTTAGAAGGATTGCTTATGTGTCAAGACGTGATAGGCTAGCAGATTGACTTTTCTATTGTGATAGTATAAATAGAGAGTGCCTTCACTGTATTAAAAGTCGATTTTTGGAGAGAGCTTGAGAGAGTAATTTGTATTTCAAGTATTGTAATCCTTAAGATCTTGAGTGAAATACAAATTATCAATTGCTTCATATTATTATTCTCTTCCATTACTGTTCTATTCTAGTTTGATTGTTGATTATTATTGCTTCCGCTAACTACTTATTTCATATTCATAATCAACATCTATTGAGAATAAATGGGATTTGGGTTCCAACAATTGGTATCAAAGCTAGATAATGAATCTGTTAACTATTCGATCTAGTCCA
Organism: Silybum marianum; assembly: GCA_036898165.1. NCBI lineage: Eukaryota > Viridiplantae > Streptophyta > Magnoliopsida > Asterales > Asteraceae > Silybum > Silybum marianum. The sequence goes on from CM072539.1 coordinate 3,042,055, forward strand.
ATTTGGAGAAATCCCCACTCAACTAGAATTTTCTCTATTTTTAAGCTACTGTTTTTTCATTCTACCCTGTTTACGAGTTTTTATTGTTCTTATACAATTTCTCTCAAATTCAGTGGTAATTTTAGCTTAAATCTGAGTTTTTTTGTTCATCGACAACCGTTAGCAAGTTTAGTAAATCAAATTCGCTTTTAATTTTCAATCTCTTTTCGAAATTCTCATACACTTTTTTTTCTCAAAAATGGCAAATCCAAATCTAAATGCCATGTACAGCTCCGGCTCACTAACTAAACCTCCCACTCTATTTAGGGATGAATATCCCCAGTGGAAAATTCGCATGATCCATTTCTTTGAAGGTCTAGATCTTGATCTATACGCTTCCGTGCTAAATGGTCCCTATATTCCAGTCACCACTATTCCCTCTATACCTGCGACTGTCACTACTGAAGAAATTCCAGCAAGGCAGTTTCCAAAGGATAGGAAAGACTGGAATGAGGAAGATAAAAAGAAAAATGAAGTTGATCAAAAGGCAAAAGACTTCTCATCATGGCACTTCCCAATGAAATCTTCCAATCCCTGGATCATTGTGATTCTGCTAAAGATCTATGAGATCATTTAGCTAATCAACTTGAAGGTGGAACCAAGATGAAGAAAAATAGAAGAGCTTAAGCACTGAACGAGTACAACAATTTCCAGGCCCTTCTAGAAGAAACTCTCGAGCAGACTTATCACAGATTCAATACATTGATAAATCAATATAAGAGATGTGACATCATGTGATCAAAGGAAGATAACAATGTTCTATTCCTCAAACGTCTAAATCCTAAATGGTCAAATTTGTCAATGTCACTACAAGGAAATCAAGATCTGGAGCAACGGTCTCTACATGATGTGTTTGGGACTCTTCAGACCCACGAGAAATAGTTGCTATTGAAACCAGAGGGTCAGGGAGAAGGATTAGAGAAGTTGAGAAGAAAGGGAAGAGCAAAACATTAATCTCTGAAGCTGATACAGAAGTTGGTCTTTCTGGATTAGAAGATGACGATATCAGTACTTTTGCCGAGTCTCTGGCTCTTATTACCAAACAATTCACTAGAAAGTTTGGTAATCGTTCATTTCAAAACAACAGAAGGTACGACAACAAGAATGAACGCCCCACTCAAGCATATGTGCCAAGACAGGAAGGTCCAAGAGTTGAGAAGTTAGAGGTAGAGAAGAAAGAAGAAGAGAAGAATAAGAAGAAGAAGAAGAAGAAGAAGAAGAAGAAGAAGAAAAAGAAGAAAAAGAAGAAAAAGAAAAAAAAAGGAAGAAGGATGTGTGTTACAGATGTTGTAAACCGGGCCACTATTCCAGAGACTGCAGAGGCGCATTAGTTAAAGATGACTCGTACTACAAAAACAAGTACAAGTACAACAAAGATAAACGAGCCAAATATATTGAACTTGAGAACTGGCTCTCTGACCAATCAAGTGATGCATAAGCCATGTTTTGTGGAATCGCCATGTCAAGTGATGCAGAAGAACAACCTACTGAAACCTCGGTTTGCACTACCTCTGAACCATCTTAACTTGAACAAACGATTTTAAACTTAACTTTTGATTTGAAAATCTGAAATGGATTACGAATGAGAAGAAAATAAGGAAAGATCTCGAAAAATCATTCACTCTTGTTTAAAAAGAAAGAAACTTTTTTAAAAGAGAAATGTAAATTCTTACAAAAGAAAAGCAAGAGCTTTTGTGGAAAATCAAAAAATTTCCAATCTCAAAACATATTCAGAAAGTTCATTAAAAGGTAAAATCGATGAGCTTAATAAACTTCCGGTGGCTAAGAAAAAAGAATTGAGAAAACTCAATAAAATCTAGAGAAGAGGTAGAGAATTAAAGAACATTAATCACAAAATCATCAACTCATATTCATGTATTCATCATTATGGAGGGGAATTGTGAAGAACACCACATATTAGAATGAACCGACTCTCATAAGTCTGTATGAGTGCAAAGTGTGTTTTCTCCCAAAACTACCTTACAAATGAAGCTAAGACACCATATTTATAGGTGCCCAGTACATGTGTTAAGCCAAAGCCCATAAAACACTAAAAAGCCCAAAATACAATTCTTTATAAAACTTTCCATCTAATTGGGGCTAATTAGATCTAACAATCTCCCCCTAACGTTTTATAAAGAAAGCATCATCAAATAAACTCTCCCTTGCTTTCTTTAGAAGCTTTTATGTGCCATTGTTCAAGTCTTGAAGACTTTACAAGCTCCCTCTCAAATGTAGGCTCATATTCTTGAAAAACCTAGACATTTTACACGTTTTGTCAAGCTTTCATGACTCAACTTTATCGCTGTTTTTGACCATTGAGGAGACTTATTGAGAGAAAACATAAAACATGCACATTGAACTTCAGCCTCTTAGCTTATCAACAAGCTTTGATTCAATCAACTTGGATGAAAATTGAGTGAGTTGTGCAAGTTTTCCCTCAGCTGCGCAAAACAGTCGTTAAAACAAAGAATTTGACGCTTTAGACCTCGTTGAGTTGAATTCAGCTCCGAGCTTTAGAATGAAAACAGAGGAGATTGTGACACTAAATATGTCACACATGTAACTTGAATCCATGAAGAACGGACATGCGAACATCCATCGGAATTCGGAAGGAGTATGAGTGAAAATCATTGCTTTCGTTCCAGCATTAGTCAGCAGACTTTGACAGTGAATAAGACATGTCAGCTCACTGGATTTGAGAAAATTCAAAGCTTTAAAGTCGTGCATATGTGTGTCATCGTTTCAACGCAACTGGATTCATGTAGATTGGAGCTTCGAGTGAAACGTTGTGCGCGTGTTTCTGAAACAACGCAATGCTGTCAGAAAACCGAAAAATAATCGGGTTACGGGCTTTGGATCTTTGTGAGTTCTGTACTAACATACTTTGATTTTGATGCTCTTCATTACCCCTAGTCCGTCTCTGGACCATCGTGAAGATTGGTTTTCGTGAGCTCTAGTTTGAGAGTTTTGATCGTGTTGAGCCATAAAAATACATCAATTAGAACTTCTGGACAACAACTTCTGGATGATTGCTTCTGAACTCAAACAAACCTTCTGAACAACTACATCTTCTGTTCTTAATAAGCTCTTACACACCTTATGGACAACACCTTCTGGATTAAGCTCTGAGTGCATATCTGATGAAGTTTCTGACCATTAAGCTCTTATTAAGCTGACTTAATAAGATTTGAATAGGATTCTGATTTAGGTCTGAATAAGCTTCTGTAAACCTTCTGAATCTGCACTTCTGTAGCTGAATCAATCAACCTAATTACTTCTATCCGCAGTCTGTTGGTCAAAAGCTTAACTCCTTCCAAATCTTCGAAAATATTGAATACATACAGTTGCTCTCATGTTCAGACCTGTTGTCCGATTAAGAACCTTCATCTCTAATTCTTAATTATTTTCTGATCATCCTTCTGAATACCACATCTTCTGATCGATTTCTGATGTACAAAAGAAAACTGATCAGAAGTGCACTTCTGGACAACAACCTTCTAATTCAGCTCTGAATCTTCTAAACACTTTCTGATTAAGACTTAGAGGTCTCTGTCAGCTTCTGATTGAGCTTTCTTCTGATCTGAATGAGCTTATGACTTAAGATGCTTTGTACGGCTTCTGAAGTGTAGTTTATCTTTCATTAAGCTCTGCATCTTTATAGCTTCTGATGTGAGCTTCTGAACATCGACGCACTGCATTTCTAATTTTGCAACTTTTGCAAGATTGAACTTCCGATTAAGCTCAAAGCTTCGGGATTGCAGCTTATGAGTGCATCTTCTAAACTGTTTCTGGTCTCAACTTCTGGACAACTTCTGCACATCTGAACATTTGCAAGTATAGAGAGGCTTTAGAAGCTTCCGGATGAATCTGTTAGCTTTTGGATAAACTTTGCAGAGACTTCTGGACATCTCTAGGAGAGAAAAAATCTGCTGGTTGGCTTCATGGAATCTGGTTGCTGCACATTCATGGTACCAGAGCTTTTCTGGACGGCTGCAACTTCGGTCTTAATACAGACAGCCACTTATTAAGCTTCTTGTTATACTTCGATTAAGCTTCTGATGAAGCTTCTGGAAATTTGAAATTAGGACTTCTGAACAGTTGTTGATCGCAACTTCTGGACATTTGCAGCGTGCTGATTGGTCATTTTGCTGTGGAGTGCCATTTGCAACGTGCTGATTGGTAACTACCAAAGGTTTAGATGCCTGTTGTTATATGCAAGAAATGATGGTTCTATATCAGCATTAGTCTCTTCTACGTACAGACTGCTATCAGCTTAACCATGTGATATGTATCTCTGGTCATTTTCTGGTTCGTCTTGTTTGCTGTTAGTGATGAAGCAATAGATACGTCATTATTGGTCTGTTGTCCAACTTAGGATATAGACCATGATACAATCTTTTTTGCATAAAGAGCTTTCTAATTGAATTTGCATAAGGACACCTTGAAGATTGTTCAATAATTCTAACATCAGTATCAACGAGCTCTGCACAACAGTTGGTGAGCAGAAGAATGATGCATACTTAATGCCAAGTTTTTGACTTGTGATTAATCGAACTTTGATGCCCATAATTGCTGTTTCGATTAATGCTCATTAAGCACCATCTGACTGGTTTTTGAGAAAAAAAATTGTTGCTATTTTTGAAAATCACCAATATGCACGAATTCAAGTTCTACATATGTAGTTGTAGTCTTTATCAGTGCCTTATTTATTTTGCTGCAGTGATGACTCATGAGTCTGGATATTCTGTATCTTCTTTCGTCAAGTAAAACCTCATTAAACTGTCCTTCACTAACACCATCTCTGTAAAATATAATCCTTTGTGGTTTATGCCCGTTGATTTCTTGAAAGAAATCAAAAGCTCCCTGATTAAGCCAACATGAACAACACCCCTTTTGGAATCTGTATAAGTCGTATAAAGATCCTAAATGATTTCTTGTCTGTGAGATTGTGAGTTTTGAGATCATCATAAAGACCTCAAACAACATTATGTCCTCCAAGAGATTGTCTATCACAGAAAACCAGTCCAACCTTTACTGCAGGGTGCTCGTCAATAGTCTGAGAATTGGCTACTTTAGTTGTTGCTTTGAGAAAATGAGCCAAAGGTTGACCATAAGTATGAGGAAATGATCGAACAATGGCATTTGCACCAGAAGGAATTGTTGCAGCAGTTGCATCACCAAACTCTACTCACCGGAAGGATCAATTTACCAACCATAATTTCCATCAAATACTTGTATTTCCTCTATCTAAATAGAAAGTTGATCCAATTTCCAGATTAATTCAACACGGGCGCAATCCAAGATGATCAAAACTGATCAGATAACTCTGAAAAGTATCAGTAGGCATAATGATCAAAAACTGAAAGATCCGATATGACATCTCCCTTATGCCTCCAATTTCAAAGAAGATCAGAATTATTCATTCGTTGTAAAATAAACCCAAATGAAAGAAAAGAGTCCAATCTCGGATTGACATAAGGCCAGATCAAAGATCGACAGCCCTACTACCAAGATGCTAAGAGGCAATGAACTCAAGCACACAACAAGATGAGATCGAAGATCAACCACCTACTTAGTGCTAAAATATTAGACCAAAGAAGGAGAGATATCAAAGTTAATCAAAAACACATATACACATGTTGTAAAACTGATCAGATCTAATCAAATTGAAATTAAATCTTCACAGGCACATTTCATCAAACATGTGGTGTGCAGAAATCAAATTGGGTTTAGAATCAATATAATCTTCTATGAATGATCATCCAAATCTCATCTAGATGAATTATTGGATCTCAAACACGCTCAAAATAGAAAATCATATCATAGAAGTGATATTTCGATTTTGGCTCATGTGATTGAAGCAATCAAAGCACCAAAACACCAAAATCAATAACCAATTCAACAATCGTTGCCGTAGATGACCGAATTGAAGAAAAGTTTCTTCAATTGGCTCTGATACCAATTGTTAGATCCCAAACTAGCAACAATTGAGAAAACTCCATAAAATCTAGAGAATAGATAGAGAATTAAAGAACATTAATCACAAAATCATCAACTCATATTCATGTATTCATCATTATGGAGGGGAATTGTGAAGAACACCACATATTAGAATGAACTACTCTCATAAGTCTGTATGTGTGCAAAGTGTGTTTTCTCCCAAAACTACCTTACAAATGAAGCTAAGACACCATATTTATAAGTGCCCAATACATGTGTTAAGCCTAAGCCCATAAAACACTAAAAAGCCCAAAATACAGTTGTTTATAAAACTTTCCATTTCAATTGGGGCTAATTAGATCTAACAAAGTGACAGATTAAACTCCGTAGCACTTCAAACTTATTTTCAAAAAGAAAGGGAATTTCTGCACATCGATTTTCAAAAGAATTAGCTCTTGATTAAAAAATATCAGGATGCTCAGAAGGTGCATGAACAAATAAATACACAAGTTGGAAAAACAGGTCTTGGTTTCGATGATCTGGATCCTTACACGTGTAAAAAGAGATCTACCTTAGATTTTGTCTTCTGTATGGGAAAAGAACAAAAACTGAACTTTCCTATCTTATATGAATAATCTGTTTTGAAGAGATCTAAATATGAGAATGGCCATCGTGTTAAAAAACTTAAATATAAAAATATAAAATACTCTTCTGAAGGAAAGATTAGCACACCAAACCAAGTTGATCTAAAGCAAATTCAGAAGAAGAGTAATTTTTTCAACTTTGGATCATTCACTCATATCACATTGAATCCAGAAGCATATGTGTTCACTCCCAAAAATACAGAAGAAGACCTGAGACTTCAGTTTGAAAAAGATCTTCTTAAAACTCTGGATGAGTGTGCTTTTCAAAACAATACAAATTTTAAAAGCTCATCTTCATTTCTTGAAAACAATCCAGAGATCATTCCCTGTTCTCTTATAGATTTGAATCTTTGTCAAGAAAAGGGCAATGACGAGTTTGATGTTTATCCCTGGGAAAACGACGATCAAAGTTATGATGATTTCTTTGACATGTCAGATAAATTACTCATTAAGTTTGAAAATCGCATGCCCTCTACTTATGTTCCGGTAAAGCCTTGTATAAAGGATAGCTCAGCTCCCTTTTTATATACAAATGAATCACTAGAAGTAAGGGCTCCTGGATCAGGGGTTAAAAGACTTCCAAATGGCATACCAATACTCTTTATTCCTCCAAAAGAATAGAGAAAAGAGGTTCCCATACATCCAGATTTTCTTGGGATGTGCATTCAAGCTAAGACTTGTCTTGATCTTGAAAAAGAAGCAGCAATAAAAAAGAAAGCTAATGTTGAGCAAAATCTCAGATTCCACAGCCTCAGAAGAATATAAAGCTCACTAGAGAACAAAAAGCTAAATGGAAAATTAATGATCGTGTTTCTTCTGTTTCAGTAAATCCGCAAAAAGTTCAATAAGTGTGGACTCCTAAGAAGCAGCCTACAGAGAATAATTCACCTGTTCCGAAGCATAAATCCAGAGTAGATAAAAAAATCATTTGAACAACTGATGCTAGAATAGACAACAATAAGAAATCTTGTAATTATCATTCCAGAAATGAAAATTCAATGAATTTTTTTATGTCTCAGAACTCTGAATGCTTCTCTCTATTTCTTAAACCAAAACAATTCTTCTTGAATCCACATTGTTTTACTTCTGATTTCTATAAACACTCACATTTCAAAAACCAGAAGAAAAAGAACTTTCAATCTAAATCAGGCAAACCAGAAGTCTCTGGAATATCTGCAAATTCTTTTGAACATAAAGATCAATCAAACAAAATTATCAAGTCTAACTATAAGGGACCCATTATGAAATGGGTACCTAAATCTCTCTAATTTTATATTGCAGAAACAACGTGTGCGTATCTGGTATCTTGACTCTGGAAGCTCGAGGCACACGACTCGTACAAGAAACTTATTCTCCATGTTCAAAGACAAAACGGTGGAGCAGTAACGTTTGGAGACAATGGAAAGGGTCAAATAAAAGTTTATGGTACTCTTCAAGAAGGAAACATCACCTTATCAAAGGTTGTTCATGTTTCTGGATTAAAACATAATCTTTTGAGTGTAAGTCAACAACGTGATGCTAAAATGTTGGTTGTATTTGATGAAAAGCATTGTTACTTACTATCTAAGGCAGTTAAAGAGTTATGGAGAGCCGACAGAAAAGGTAACATGTATATAATGAACTTCACTTCTAAAGATGGTATAGAAACACTCTGTCTTATCTCGAAGAAGATTGAAGTAGCTTGGCTCTGGCATCATCAACTTTCTCATCTCAACTTTCAAACTCTTGAATTGCTTGTAAAACATAACCTGGTTGAGGGGCTCCCAGAGGTTCACTTACAGAAGGATCATCTCTGCCCTGCTTGTGAAATGGGAAAAATATAAAGAGCCTCCCATAAGACTAAGAGTGATCATTCTTGTTTGAAATCTCCGCAATTACTACATGTTGACCTTTGTGGTCCCATTGCAGTGCAAAGTTATCTGGGAAGAAGTATATTCTTACACTAATTGATGAATATTCCAGGTACACTTAGCTTGCTTTTATTAGACAAAATTCAGAAGTCCCAGTTGTTTTAGTTAACATGATGAAGAGGATACAGGTGCTTCTGCAATGCAAAATACAACAGTTAAGAAGTGACAATGGTACTGAATTCAAGAATGCCAAACTTGATGAGTATCTAACAAACGAAGGAATTTCACAGAACTTCTCAGCTGCTCGTACTCCTCAACAAAATGGTGTGGTGGAAAGATGAAATCGCACATTAGTTGAAGCAGCAAGAACCATGCTTGCAGCTTCTGAACTGCCCACACACTTCTGGGCTGAGGCTGTCTCTACTGCCTGTTTTACATAGAACAGATCTATAATTGTCAAGAGACATCTCAAAACTTCTTATGAGCTTATAAATAAAAGAAAACCTACTGTTAAATTTTACATATATTTGGCTGCAGGTGCTTCATTCTGAATGATCATGACAAACTTGGAAAATTCGACAAGAAATCTGATGAAGCTAAATTTTTAGGCTATTCTCTGACCTCAAAAGCTTTCAGAGTATTTAATATCAGAACCAAGACAGTCATGGAAAACATCAATATCGATTTTAATGACCAAACACAATTGACTTCTGTTTATTCTGATTCAGAACTTAAGCTCAACAATGTAACTTCTGACTATCTCTCCAGCTCCAGAGAATCCGAGATTGATGCTATATTCAAAGATTTCCCTGGAGAAGAAGTTCCTTCTGCAGATATAGCCAGAAGTTCACCAATTAATCCATCAGAGGTACTACGGGCATCTGGAATTACTATTTCAGGTCCCTCTGTATCCACAAGTACAAATGACAGTCCAGAGGAATCTCTGTCTCACCCAGACACAGAGAGTTCAAATCACAATCCAATTTCCTCTATGCCTTCATTTAAGGGGGAGAGATTAGGCTCCTCTCCAGAAGTTGAAATTCCAAAAGAAGCTATACAAGCATCAGAAGTTGAAATTGAACCTTCACAAGTCTCCCAAACCCGTATGAAGAGATGGACAAAAGCTCACACAACTAATCAAATTATGGTGACCCTTCTAAAGGTGTCAAAACTAGATCTCCCACTACAAATTAAGCTTTCTTTGTAAATTTCCTAAGCATGGTAGAACCAAAACGAGTCCGTGAAGCTCTACAAGATCCTAACTGGATTGATGCAATGCAAGAAGAGCTTATGCAATTCGACAGAAACAAGGTATGGAAGCTTGTACCACTACCTAAAGACAAAACTGCAATTGGTACAAGGTGGGTCTTCAGAAACAAGAAAGATGAAGATGGAATTGTGGTCAGAAACAAAGCCAGGTTAGTGGCGAAGGGTTACTGTCAAGAAGAAGGCATTGATTATGATGAAACCTTTGCTCCAGTAGCAAGGCTTGAAGCAATTCGATTGTTTTTAGCTTTCTCTACATACAAGGATTTCAAAGTCTATCAAATTGATGTAAAATGTGCCTTTCTAAATGGCAAGCTTAAAGAAGAAGTATACGTCCAGCAACCCCCTGGTTTTGAATGTGCAAGTCATCCAGACTATGTCTATCTTTTAGACAAAGCTCTGTATGGATTAAAGCAAGCTCCTCGAGCCTGATATGATCGTTTATCAAGGTTTCTGATCGACAATAAATATGAGAAAGGTAAAATCGATACCACTCTGTTCATCAAAAGGTGCAAAGGTGAGTTGGCCATGGTTCAAATATATGTGGATGGCATTATATTTGGTTCTACTAATCAAACAGAAGTAGATTTGTTTTCAAAATTGATGGAAAGTGAATTTGAAACGAGCATAATGGGAGAACTAAACTTCTTCCTAGGGCTCCAAGTCAAACAGACAAATACTGGCATTTTTATAAATCAAGCCAAGTATGTCTCTAACATTTAAAAAAAAAATACAAACTTCACAATTCCACTACCATGAAAACACTAATCTCACCAAACACAAAGCTTGACTCTGATCCCTTAGGGAAACAAGTAGATGTTAAGAATTACAGAGGTATGATTGGTTCTCTTCTGTACTTAACAACAAGTAGACCAGATATAATGTTTGCCACATGTCTGTGTGCTAGATATCAAGCCAATCCCAAAGAATCTCATATGGCTGTTGTGAAAAGAATGTTTAGGTACCTTAAGGGAACCCCCCCTTTTGGGCCTCTAGTATCCAAAGCATTCTGGCTTTGACTTCATTGCTTACACTGATTCAGATCATGCTGGATGTAAATTCGACACGATAAGCACCTCTGGAAGCTGCCAACTTCTGGGGAATAGGCTAATAAGTTGGACATCCAGGAAGCAAAACTGTGTGTCAACTTCAATAGCAGAAGCAAAATATGTTGCTGCTGCAAGCTCTTTTTCACAAGTTATCTGGATGAAGACCCAACTCAGAGACTATGGTGTTGTTTATGACAAAATTCCAATCATGTGTGATTCAGAAAGTGCAATTGTCATCACAGGAAATCCATTACATCACTCAAAGACCAAACACATTGATGTCAGGTACCATTTCATAAAGAATCATATGGAAAAAGATACCATTGAAATGTACTTTGTTTCCACTGATACTTGCTGACATTTTCACAAAAGCTTTGGATGAAAACATATTTAACTTCTTAATCAACAAGTTGGGCATGCTAAATTTGTGATAAATATCCAGAATCTACTGTTAAAATATCTATGTTGAGTCCTTTTATTAAGCATGTCTTTGGCAAACCTCTATCTGTCATCTTCTGAACTCATTTTTCCATTGCAAGCTTACTAGAAGTCTCTATCTATACTAACGATATCTCTGTGTCTCAAATTGTATAATTTTCACGATATTATGATCCAAGCACAATTTGAGGGGGAGCACAGAAACAAAGATTACATATGTCAAGGGGGAGCAAACACTCATGCATACTTCAAGGGGGAGAAATCTCAATTTCTAGAAGTTAACATTTCCAGAACCTCTAGATTACCTCTTGCCGTGAAGGTTAACCAGAAGTCTCTGGCATGTCTATCATTTCCTCTGGTTTTCATCTTCTGCAAGGTACCTTACCATCCACAACTTCTGCACCACTTCCTATTCTCAAAGTCATTCAGAAGCTTCTGGATAGTCTTAGAAACCTGTTGAAAACATTTTCATTTGAAAATCACACATATCATTTTCTTCTATATTAAATCATGCCGTCAAGGTTATACAGAAGCTTCTGAAATGTCTATAATTTTATCTGTAAAATCTTTTCAACTTGTTCAAACTTTCTTTTGGTCCCAAAAACGATTTTTCTTTAGACCAATTGATTGATTTTAAAGTTTTTTTTTTCGTAATCCATTAGCCTTTTTGCTTCTAGATCAAATCAAAACTGAAGTATTACTTCAGAAAACTTTTTAAAAGTATCATATGTCATTCAGAACTTTTGACCTAACTCTTGCCTTCAAGGTTATACACAAGCCTCTTGTATGTCTATGAAACTTTCTGAAAGAATATATTTCTTAAAGAACATAAGAGATAACATTCTCTGGATAACTCTTGCCTCCAAAGTTATACAGAAGATTTATCATCTATTTATTTTGTTTTAAAAATATATTCTTTATAAAACTTTCTACTAGTCATCAAATGATTTTTACAAAACTAGCTAGATTGATATTGAAAATATTTCTGGGATGATCCTGCGCGTTCAATGGTTAAAGAAAATGAATCGACGATGACATCTACACATGCATACTCCTCTCAACGGATTCTTTTTCTGACATAGCCACGCGTCAAAACCCTACACGAGCCAAATATGAACCGTCAGACACGCGTAAGCATCTTATGGTCCGCATGATTTCCCAATGTGTAGCCCATGTCATCAAAAATCGTTCCATTATCTTTTACAACTTGAGCGTTTTTTACTCTTACTATTTAAACTCGATTCATCGTTTCATTTTCACTTTTTACCATCCCTGCTCATAGAATTTCTTGTGCTCCGAGAACCCCCATTGCTGCATACCTGCAACTCTCAAAAACCCTAATTGTTCAATGGCTGCTCGAAACCAAATTCTTGCACATGTGCACATTGAGGAAGATCAAATAGTGGATTTAACTGCTAAGAGTGCACCAATCATGCTCATACCATCCAAACCAAACAACTTCCAGGTACTCCTAAACCCCCAAACCTACATTGAGGACTATCGAATCATGATAGAGCTCCTCCAAAACCATATACTCAACAAAGCCCTAACCATAGCAAACCTAAATGTCCCTGAACAATTTGTTCAAGAAGTCTGGCAATCCATATACATCAAGGATGACTTTACACTCACTGGAAGCTTCAATCTCCCTAACGACAAAGAAGATGCGGTTGAAGTGCAGATTACGAGGAGGAAGATTTCCAGAGCCTTTCATATTACAGATTCATATGTTTTAGACAACGGATCTCTTGAGCCAAACCTAGCTCGTGAGCAAAATCCAACTTCTGATGTGTTGGTCGACTTTCTGAAATTCTTAGGGTACAACAAAGAAATAACAAGAGTCTCCGAGTTCAAAATTCAGTGCCTACCACCCATGTGGAATGTACTTGTTTCCATTTTAAACAACAACTTTACCTGCAAAATCGGCTCGATGGATCAAGCAAAAACTAATGTGATAACAATTATATATGGGATGTTCTTCAACAGGCCTCTGGATTACACCGATCTTCTGTTCAGAGAAATACAAGGCGCTATTCACAACAAGGTTCTTCTCAAAAAGAAGGGCAAATCTCTCGCAGCACTCATGTTCCCACGCTTCTTAGCCCTGTTTATTCAAGAAGTTATTTACAAGTGGAGTATTCCTTATGTCCAACCATTCTACAAACTTTACGTGATGAAGACTCATCGTCCTACACTTCAGAAGGACGAGTACAAGAAAAATCGAGAACTTTCAAGATACATGCTAAATTTAATCCCTTCGACCTCTCCTACTCTCTCCAAACCTATAGGGAATCTATGGTAATCTCTGAACAGAGACTACCTACCCAGAGTTTTTAGAATCCAGAATAGAAAGTGAGGGGTCAAGTGAGACTGAGTCTGAAAACAATGTGAGTGACAACCAGAGAGATTCTACCCATGCCGAGAGACTGTTAAAAGAATGTACAGAAGATGTTCTTATGGACACAAATGTGAGTATCCAACCGAGTCCACCCAGAGCATCCACATCTGCTAGGGTTGATGCCAACACATCAACACCTATTGAACAAGGACGTATGCTCAGTCCAAACCCAAACCCAGAAACCAATTGATCAGAGGCCTTCTCAAATGCCTCTAAATCAAGCACTTCTAGGGGAAACCACTTCATCTTCTTCCTCTCAATAGGATGAAGATGCAAATATAAGAGTTAAGTTGCCCCAGAACTCGCCACCATCCTCACACCACATCGATGTCTCTTTGACCGATGATCTAGAATGGATGGAAGTTGCAGTCTCAGCTCTTATTCCATAAGCCAACGAAAATTTTTCAGAGGGGTTATGGCAATAGGACACACTACGTACCTCAATTTTCAATCTATTCCAAGGCACGCACACCATCATTGACTCTCCAATCTCTGACATTAGAGACCAAGTCAATAAGGTCAGAACATCCGAAGAGGAGCCTCCTCCCTCAAGGTGAGGATGGAAGTCCCTCTACCCTCAAAGAAAAAACAAGTGTAACTGAGGGCCCCTCTGAACGCGAGGGTGAAGAGGCCACATGTGTTGTGGATGCAGCGGTTACCCCCTCCCCTCGCCGGAATTTGTCACGAATGCAGCGTTTCAGGCATTCGATGATAAAATGAAGGGATCCTTGAATGATCTAAAACTTACAATCCAACAAACTGAGGTCGATCTAAATGCAGAAATCACGGTAGTAAACTTCACTCTTTGTGATGTACGAGCCACACAGCAACAACATACCAACAAGTTTGCTCAGTTCCAGAACTTCTTAATAAAGTTGTTGTTTTTTTTTCATTTTCTCTCATTTTGCAATTCAAATTCAAAAGGAAACTCTTCTCTCTCTCTAGAAACTAAGGGACACAATTCCATTCACTCTTTTCCCTCTCTTTCTCTCCAAAAACTCCAACCAAATTCTGCAAATTAATCCATCAAATAGCAAGATTATTGAATCTTTTGGTGCACTCTTCATCATTCAAGTAAGTAATAGCATATTCTCTTTCTTTTTTACCATTTTTGGGTGAAAACCCACTTTTTCATGCATTCTAAGTCTCCTTCTTCTAACTTCTGAAAATTCTGAGTTTTATGGAAAGATTATACACCAAAAGCATATAAAATGTTCACAAAATGGTGGTAATCTATGACCCAAACAATAAAACTCAAGAAAATAGGTGAAAATCATGATTTTATGTGATTTTGAACAACAAAATGGTTATTTTTGGTGTTGACAGATTTCATGCATGTGCATAAATCGTCCATTTCTTGCAAATATTATGTTCAAATATCATGAACTTTCTTTCTAAACGTTTATCTAGTGAGTTGGGGTTCTAATCCAAGTGGTCTCACTCAAAAACATTGAGTTTTGACCCCCCAAATGCTCATAACAAGTTGAATGTGCATCTGAAAGTTCAACAGTAGGTCCACCACTGAGGTAGTTCGTGGGGCGTAGAATGTCGTTTATCCTTAGTAGTGGCTCAATACTTTAATATCATGTGTAATTATAATATGTATTGTTTGCTCATAAAACTTTAAAATATTAAAGTTGATGCGATCATTTGATTCGCTATATTTTTATATACCTCGCATATAAAATGTTTTGTGCATTTGAAAACCTGTGAACTCACCAACTCTTTATAGTTGACTCTTTTATTTTATCATGCTTTATAGGAAATTAGAAGGTAACCGATCAAGTTTTGTATGCTTTTTGTGGAACACCAATCAAGATTTTGTACATGTAAATTTTGTTGTAATTTGCTTATTTAAGACAGAGTAACTCAAGTTGTAGACTATTAAACTTTGAACTTGACGTTCTAGTTATTTATGTATGGTTGGTGTTTATATTCCTATTGTTGTGAAACTTTGAACTGTCATACCTCGTGTTTCCGCTTTAGCGGGGTGTGACAGACTTGGTATAAGAGCCTTAGGTTATAGAGAACACCGATTTTCTAACAAAAACCATGTAGTATAACCAAAATTTTCAAAAGTTATTTTCTCAGATATATTTAGAAATTTAAAAGCTCACTACTAGTATAACTACAATGAGCATCGTTCTAGCATATTATAAATAGGCAAAGCCTGATCATCTATGTCTAAATATGGTATGAATAAGAAGGGACTTGGACTAGTTATACTAAAAATTAGCATAGATCGGAAAACTTCTTATTTCAAATCGAAAAATATGATTTTATGTGAGTTCGCATGAGTATTATAAAATGTTTCTGACGTTTATAAAATTTTTCTTTTATTTTTATTTCACAGTATCATGTCATCGTCCGAAAATTCACCAGATGAGTCTGGTTATATCACTGGTCGAGTTAGGAGGAGTGGCCCGACCCATGAGGAGTATGACCCTTCCGAGCACAGTCATGACGAGGATACTGCTGACTCCTCTGCTCGATCACTCACTTCTGTGCCTGTACCTTCACCTACTTGCGAGGGTACATCTCGAGGACCAAGGACGATCAGAACCGCTCGAAAGCACGTTCTCCCTATCAAGAGGGTGACTTTCACAGTTCCTTCCGTACCTTCGGAAGAACCATCCCAATCGCGATCCAACTCGCGAAGTGTGACTCCTTCTCCTCCAGCAATAGGAGTCCCTGTATCGCAGCCCCAGGGGTTGACCGCGTTGGAACACGCATGGGGGAATTCGGAGGATGTATACATATTTGTCTTGGGCATTAGGAGCCCTAATGATCTTGATAGGAGTGTTGGTTTGCTTGATATTGCACCACTCAACCTCTTTATTTGAATCTTTTTGGGATCAAAACACTCTTATTAGAAACTTGTTTGTTTTAAGTTGTAAACAATTTGTTATCTTTTTTGATCTATATTTTGGAAATTTATGTTGAAATGTTTAAATTTTATATATGAAGGTTTTGCATGTTATCTGAATTTCGTATATTGTTTGAATGTATGATTAGATGATTAATACTAAACGTACATTATATTATACGTCAAAACTTAGTAAGTAGATTTAGTTCGGAAATAGTAATAGAAATCTGATCGAAACTCAATTTAAATTGTGTTTTAGAACAATGCCACCAAGGAGACAAAATCCCGAAGTCGCAAGGTTAGTATCAGAACAACTTATGGCAGCACTACCGAATATTGTTCGCTAGGTAGCGGCGGGGTTAAGCACTAATCAGGGAAACAACCGGAGATCTGAAGAAAGAGAGTGTACATACAAATAATTTAGGAGTTGTAATCCAAAAGAGTTCCATGGAACAGAAGGAGCTGTTGGACTTATAACTTGGCTAGAGGGCATGGAGTCAGTTCTCCACATTAGTAAATGTACCTAGGGAAACAAGGAAGAATTTGCTGCGTGTCTTCTACAAGGACGAGCCTTGACATGGTGGAACACCCAGGTCCAAATTCGAGGCCGAGAGGCAGTTAATAGACTCACATGGGATGAATTCAAGAAAATGCTTAAGGATGAGTATTGTCCGAGAAGTGAAATTCAGAAATTAGAAGCACAGTTATGGAACCATGAAATGAAAGCAAACGACGTTGACACTTACACTGCCCGTTTCCATGAGTTGGCCAAACTAGTACAACACTTAGTGACACCTGAGGAGAATAGAGTTGACCGATATTGTCACACCCCGCTAAAGCGGAAACACGGGGTAAGACAGTTCAAGTTCACAGCAGTAGGAATATAAACACCAACCATACATTTATAAATAAAACATCAACGTTTACAGTTTAAAAGTTTATAATTCGACAACTTTGTCTTAACAACAAATTACATCAAACTAAAAAGATACATATAAAATCTTGATTGGTGTTCCACAAAAATAAACTAAGTTGGATCGGTTACCTTCTTATCTTCCTGTAAAGCATGTTAAAATAAAATGTCAATTACAAAGAGTTGGTGAGTTCACAGGTTTTTCATATGCACAAAACATTTTATATGCATGGTATAGAAATAGCGAAGCAAAAGTCCGCATCAAATTTAAAGTTTTAAAAATTCATGAGCAAAAATACAAATTTACCATTACACATGATATATAAATATTGAGCCACTCTAAGCCTACTCGACATTCTACGCCCCACGAACTACCTCAACGGTGGACCTAAAGTCCACATGTGTAGAGCATTCTTAATCGATAAAGTGCACCCCTACTTGCCAGTTAGGTGGGTATGTCAACCAAATAGCGCCTATCCACAAATATCATCGGCTCATTTAGAGTTAAATAGTAGTGTACCACGGGGACTTTACATAACTCAACATATCATTTCGTGTAATAAAAAGTTTCTCATCACAATGATTTATATACTTTTCATTAAATCAATATAAATCAATTCAATTTCCATTAAAACAACATGCTTTACACCCCAAACGTATAAACATCTATAAAGAGGGGCCGTGAATACTCAACTTTGTGCAAAGCTCCGCTACTCCGAAACACGATCCGATCCCACCCAAAGGCCTAACGATTCCCTAACAAAGAGAAAATGCTCAAAACCATCACTTATGGGTCTAAAACTACTTATGGCGGTGAGTAAGTCTTAAGCTTATAAATGTCCACATGCATCCAACTTGATTGTCTATAGTCCAATTGTTAGGACCCAAACAATCAAGATATCAATATATGAAAAGATTATAACAGGAGTGATAGTAGCCAAATGTAATTTGTATTGATTGAATGTACTGTATACAGAATATATCTTTACAAGGTATATGAAAACATTTGTTCTAACAATCTAACTAACTATCTATTTATACATACAATAGAAAAACTAAAGTGACACAACAGTCATAACAGACAAGTTCAGAATTGGTTCTGAACTCCTTCAGAACTTCTTCAGAAGTGTCTTCAGAACTTCTTCAGAACCTCTTCAGAAGTATCTTCAGAACTTCTTCAGATCTTTTTCTCTTTTAAGAACCCAGTTCCTTTTGAAGCTATTATGATATTTCTATCAATCTTCCCCTTAGCTTCAAAAGTTCAAATCATACTTCCAGAAATTCTGAATTTCTCTTACATCCTTCAGAATTAGTCTTCTGTATTCTAGTAAGGTTTCAGCAACTCTAATCATTTCTTTTGCAAGTATCTTGTGCTTCTCCCAATCTTCATTGCTCAGATTCTTTGGTCTTCTATTCTGTCTTTTTACCAAACGATCTCTGATTGCCATGAGAGTTCCATTGCAACATTTGTGGAGTTCTTCAAATCTCACAAATAATAGTTCATGAAAGCATTTACAAGGAGGATGAAGTACTAAAGTGCTCTTCTTCAAATTCTGAATATCTGGTAGACTTAAATTTGGTTTGCTTAAGTGTACTTGCTTCTTGTTCAGAACATAAGCAACCTGGAAATCAGTCTTTGCAGCCCATATAAATTCTCTATATAATCCATCTCTAAGCACTGGAAAGATTTTCTGAACTTGGTAATTGAGTCATGGAAAGGATAAAGACTTCTATATACTCTAAGAAGATCTCTGAGATGAACATTCTGACAGTCAGCTTCAGAAAAAGTAGAGATCTCACCATTTTGTCGCTCAACAGTAAAGAATGCATATTTGTAATTCTGTCTTGTCTTCAAATCAGCATTAATCACTTTGATCACAGGACTTTCTTTTCTTGCTTCATTGATTGGAATCCTTATCTTTCTGATGATGTCTGAGTACCATTGTTTCCAACCAAAAGACTTTTGAATCCAGCAATCTATATAGTTGAATTTTTGCTCATATTCCATGAACATTTCTGGATGAAAATATTCAAGGGACATAGTATAAGCACTTTCTTCAATTCTTTGTACTTGTAGTTGTTCCTCTTCAGATATTTTCTTTTCAGGAACCAACTCTTCAGAAATATTTTCAAGAACTTCTTCCTTTTCCTTTTCTTTTTCCTTTTGTCTTTCTTCTGAACTTTGAACATTCAGAATGTATTTCTGAATCTCTTCCATATCTTGTCTCTTTGTATGAATTTTGAAGTCATATGCATCACTTAATAGATAATCTGCTCCTTTTATCTTGTTCACTTTCTTGTGACCAGCAAGATAACTCTTTCTCACAAATTCTCTGAAATGTATTCTTTCTTTGATTAGATAAACAATTTCTTCTTTGATGTCAGATTCTTCAAAGAAATCTGTCATGTAGTTCAGAAACCATTGGAGTGAAGATGTAGAATACTTTGGAATATCAGAAACAACAAATGTCTTAGAGACTTCTTCAACAACATACATGAACCCAATATCTGGATTAGTAAACAATCTCTTCAACCCAAATCTTTCAATATATATAGGTTCTAACAAATTTAATGTGTTAAGTCTGTATTCCAAAGCCAGCTGAAAATCATGCTTTATGAGATTCCTTATGTATATTCCCAAAACTCTTCTAATCTCTGAGACTAACACAGATTCACCAGAATTAACACAAAAAGATAAGATTACCAACTTATCTTGTAGTCTAAGCTTGTAAACATCAAACTGAGTAAATTCACACAGAGTACCATCTCTTCTTTCTGCTCCAAATATGAATATAGTCAAATCATTCTGAACTGATTTTGATATGCATCTTACCTTCTTTATTAAAGTTGAATCATGAAAGTTCTGAACACCATGATTCTGAATAAATTTTTTCACTTGAGCAATATAATCATCTGACCATTCATCATTCAGAAAGTCTTCCAACTTTGCAAACTTCATACTTCTCTTGTACATGAAGCAATAAGTGTCTTCAGGAAATATCAGACTGCTTTCTCCAGAAATAAGTATATTCTCTTTTTCAAACACTTGGTCCAAAACAGGCTCTTCAAGTATTGGAAGATGTACCTTAGGAATGATAATGCAAGGTATGGTTCTGACTTCAAATCTTCCTAAGAAAGCAATTAAGATTTCATCAATAATTTCAACTCCTTCTAAATGAGTTAAGTCAAATTCCAATTCAACTCTTTCATCTGATTGTTCAAGAAAATTTCTGAAGATAGAAAATCTGTTGTCCAAAAGCCTACACTCCAGACTTCTTGGATAATTCAGAAAGACATGTACCCAACAGAATTGATTCAGAATATCCCATAATCTTTCAGAAGCACTTCTGAACTCTTCACTCAGAAGTTGTTGAGGCTTCCAAATTACTAAACCTTTATTTCATTTGAGCTTTCTCCCATATTTACATCAATCATATCTTCTTCAAACATGATCACATCAGAAAGATCACTTGGTTCTCCAATAACGTCTTCAAAAGCAAGGTATTCCCTTAGCATTTCTTCATTAGAATCTGGAATTATATCTGTGTTATCTGAGCCCAAGTTACCTTTAGAATTAAAAGACAACTTTTCTGTTTCATACCCTTCTTCTATCATTTCTTCAGAAGAATGATCATTTATCTCTTGTATCTCATGTTCTGCAGATAAAATGTCTTCTATGGCTTCTGAGACTTTATTTGATTCTTCACCAACATTCTGAGTATCTTCAGAAGTCTTCTCAGAACTTTGAACTTGATTAGTTTCTGGTTCAGAACTTTGAACTTGATTGTACATAATGCACCTATGCTCGTTAATATAGTAATTTATACCGTAAATTGTGTTATAAACCATCAAATGATCAATAATTGTTAAAATCAAGAAATTCCAGAATTTCACTTCTGGACAGAAACTTATAGTACTCAAAATGACAAAATATAGATACTTCCAAAATGACATAGCTTCCCATATTTTTATATGTGATATAGAACTGGGTTATAGTGATTCTGACCAAATTTGATGTATTTTGGACATGTAAGAATGATTCAAATAATTTATGCAATGCAAAGGGTCACAACTGGCATGGCAGATTATACCATGTTAGTAAACAATCATTTGAGGAGTTCTGCTTAGTGTTTTCTAGAATTTCCACTTGGATTGGAATCATGACTCATAAAGGAAACTTTTGAGATAAGAATCACTGATTTTGAAGAAGTTATGAAGGAGATATGGCACCACAAAGTTGCATGCACAATTCTGTCATTAGCTGACAGATTGCACACTTAACTTTAATAAATTGGTTAATGCCTCAAAACTTCATATTTTTGTATGAAACTGGATTCATATGAATCCTAACTCATAAAATAAAGTTTTAGAGGAAGAATCATGCATTAAAGACAAATAACAAAGGAGATACTAACACACAAAGTAGAGTTTAGCTGCTGGTGGTTTCACAGATTGCACACCTAAAGTATTTTAGGTGTTTGGAGGGTCAAAACTCTATATTTTTAAATGATTTCACTTGAAAACTGAATATAACTCATAAAACTAGCTCTCAAAAGAAAAATCATCCTTTTTCATTGAGTTTTGAAAGAAATATGGTCATTTGAACATGCATGCACAAATCTGTCATTGGTTGACAGTTTGCACACTCATTTTGTTTCAATTAGTTGGAACCTCAAATCACCATATTTTTGAATGAAATCAGTGGCATATGAAAGGTAACACATTAAATTAACTTCCAGAAGAAAAATCAAGTGATATGGAAGAATTTTCAAAGAGTTATGGTCGTTCAAAGTAGGGTTTACCTACTGTTGAACTTCCAGATGCACATGCATCTTGTTATGAGCATTTGGGGGGGTCAAAACTCAATGTTTTTGAGTGAGACCACTTGGATTAGAACCCCAACTTATTAAATAAACTTATAGAAAGAAGATTCATGATATTTGAGCATATTATTTGAAGGAAATGGACGATTTATGTACATGCAATGAATCTGTCAGCACCAAAAATCTCCATTGTTGTTCAAAAACACATAAAATCATGATTTTTACCCATTTTCTTGAGTTTTATTGTTTGGGTCATAGATTAACACCATTATATGAACATTTTTACATGTTTTTGGTGTGTAATCTCTCCATAAACTCATAAATGGTGGAGGTTTAGAAGAAGAAAGTTCTAAATACAATAAATAATGGGGTTTTCACCCAAAAAATGGTAAGAAAAAGAATGAAATGATGTTTGTACTTACGTGGATGATGATATGTGTTGATTGTCTTCAAAAATACTTGCTCTTAGGTGGATTTTAGATGGAAAATGTGGCTGGAACTCTTTTGAGAGAAAGAAAAGAAAGAGAGGGAGAAGAGAGAAGTAAATAAGTCCCTTTGTTTCTAGAGAGAGAGAGAGATTTGAATTTTGAGCTTGAAAATGAGCAAAATGAAGAAAATTTGGTTTTTATATGTGGATTTTAAGGGGGGGGGGGGGCGGCCATGGGGTGGGCCCTACCCAAACCAAATTTTAAAAAAAAAAAATTCATCTTAAGCCCAAAATGATAAAATTAAAAGTCCATATTTCTCATTTTTTTGGCCTTTTTCCTTCAAGTATGAGTCCAAAATGGTTAAATTCAATTAAAAATAAAAAGTTTTATTTTTGAAACTTTAAAAGTTCATATTTTATAATAATTGGGTATAAATTAGAGCATTTGGCACTGTATTGGACGTTTCAGACAATTACGGGTCGGAACCGGACATTTTAAGCGACTACCGGAATTGCTAGCGATTTTTCGGCCATTCTAAACCAACTAACTCCTATTCTTAAATTTAAACTATATAAACACTAATAAACTTAATAGAAGCTAACCTGAAAGCTCGAATTTTGACAGTTGTCACAGATATGTATGGGGTCCTGAAATTAGAGGGGACGTTACTTCAGCTGATCCAAAGACACTTCAAGCAGCAGTAAACTTAGCAACACGACTCACCAACAATGCGAACCATACAGGAACGTTTGCAACCAACAAGGCATTGGGAAAGAGGAAGGTGGATGAACCGGCAAGAAGACAGTTTGGGAAGAGGTCAGACAAGGAGCAAAGAACGTCGGGAAATTATGGAATTCAGACATCGGAAACAGGCAAAGGAAAAGGGGCGTACCCACTGTGTGATAAATTTAATAGTCATCATCAAGGGAAATGCATTACTTGTCTCAAGTGCAACCGGAAAGGCCATATTGCGAAGGATTGCAGGATTGGTGAGAAGCGGGTTTGTTATGAATGCGGAAGCCCAGATCACTTCAGGAATAAATGTCCAAGACAGAACTGGAAGCCAGACACCAGGCAAGCACAACCGACAAATCAAAGGAACCAAGAAGGTCAAGCACGAGGTCGAGTATTTGAAATTGGAGCGGAGGAAGCAAGACAAAACCCGGATGTGGTCACAGGTATGTTTCTTCTGAACAATCATCATGCATCTGTATTATTTGATTCTGGAGCAGATAGGAGTTATGTGTCATTAGATTTTAGACCAAAGATAAATCTAAGACCTCAAAAGTTGAAAGAAGAGTATGTCACTGAATATGCCAACGGTCAAGAAAGTAGGGTCAAAGACGTAATAATGAACTGCACTTTAAACTTGGTTAATAGAGACTTCAGTATAGATCTAATCCCGATTAAGTTAGGAAGTTTTGATACAATCGTGGGAATGGATTGGTTGTCTAAAAACCAAGCGGAAATTTGCTGCTCTAAGAAAATTATCCGAATACCACTACCCAAAGGAGAAACACTCGAAGTACATGGTGAGAAACCCAGAAGGGATTTTTAAATTGTGTCATGCATGAAGATGCGAAGGTACCTAAGAAAAGACTACACAGTCTTTTTATCTCACGTTGTGAATAAGAAGACCGAAGAGAAACGCATTCAGGATATCTCTATAGTTCAGAATTTTCCCGAGGTATTCCCTGATGATCTACCCGGACTTCCCCCAACAAGACAAGTTGAATTCCACAGTGATTTAATTCCAGGAGCTGCGCCCGTAGCAAAATCACCCTACCTACCGGTTAGCACCACCAGAAATGCAAGAATTGTCAGAACAACTCCAAGAGTTACTCGATAAAGGATTCATTAGGCCTAGTTCTTCACCTAAGGGAGCTCCAATCTTATTTGTTAAAAAGAAGGATGGATCTTTCCGAATGTGTATCGATGATAGATGTAACACCCCGCCTTACCACGACACAATATTGTCCGCTTTGGCCTAAGCCGCACGGATTTGTTTCTGGCGATCTGACGAGGACTTCCCAGGGGGTCACCCATCCTGGTACTACTCCCACCCAAGCACGCTTAACCACATCCCGAACGACACAGGAGCGGCTCTGATACCATTTGTAACACCCCGCATTACCACGAGACAATATTGTCCGCTTTGGCCTAAGCCGCACGGATTTGTTTCTGGCGACCTGGCGAGGACTTCCCAGGGGGTCACCCATCCTGGTACTACTCCCACCCAAGCACACTTAGCCACAGAGTTCCAAGAACCTGTCTTGCGTGTGGCCCCAAAACGCGTTGTATTTAGGAAGGCCAAGGTTTACTTATGAACCCAGCATCACTCCTGTCCACGGCCGATATGGGATCTGCCTAAGGTGTTACAATAGAGAATTCAATAAGTTGACTATCAAGAACTGATATCCCCTCCCTCGAATTGATGACTTATTTGATCAACTTGAAGGTGCTACGTATTTCTCAAAGATCGATCTTCGATCGGGGTATCATCAGATGAGAGTTCGTGAAGAATACATTCCTAAGACAGCGTTTAGAACTCGTTATGGTCATTACGAGTTCCTAGTTATGCCTTGTGGGCTAACAACCGCACCGACAATCTTCATGGATTTGATGAATAGAGTATGTCGACCATACCTAGACAAATTCGTGATCGTGTTTATAGATGATATACTCATCTATTCTCGCAATAAGAAAGAGTATGAACAACATTTGAGGTTGATACTAGAATTGCTTAAGAATGAAAAGTTGTACGCCAAATTCTCCAAATGTGAATTCTAGATCTGAGAAGTACACTTCCTAGGCCATGTAGTAAATGAAAAGGGGATACATGTTGATCCAGCTAAGATCGAGGCCATTAAGAAATGGGAAGCCCTGAAGACACCAACTGAGATCCGTCAATTTCTTGGGTTAGCAGGCTATTATCAACGATTTATTGAGAATTTCTCCAAGATCGCGGAACCACTGACGACACTGACTCAGAAAGATAAGAAGTTTATTTGGGGAGACAAACAAGAGGAAGCATTTCAGACTCTCAAATATAAGTTATGCAACGCACCGATTTTGGCTTTACCTGAGGGAATGGATAACTTTGTAGTCTAATGTGATGCTTCACATCAAGGGATGGGATGTGTACTGATGCAAAAGAAGAAAGTTATCGCATATGCATCAAGGCAATTAAAGATTAATGAGAAGAATTACACCACCCATGACTTGGAGTTAGGGGCGGTGGTATTCGCACTCAAAATCTGGAGACACTATCTCTATGGCACTAAGTGCACCATTTTCATTAATCACAAAATCCTTCAACACAATCTTGACCAGAAAATGCTCAATATGAGGCAAAGAAGATGGGTTGAGCTACTTAGTGACTACGATTGTGAAATAAAGTACCATCCAGGCAAGGCTAACGTAGTAGCCGACGCATTAAGCAGAAAACAAAGAGTGAAGCCGACGAGAGCATGAGCTATGGGAATGATGGTTCAAACAAGGTTAAAGACTCAAATTCTTGAAGCATAAAGGGAGGCTTTGAAAGAAGAAAATTTGAAGCATGAGACCTTGCATCACTTAGAGAAAGAATTTGAATTTCAATCAGATGGAGTGCGTTATTTTAAGAATAAAGTATGGGTACCAAAGTTTGGAAATTTACGATCAACTATCTTGGATGAAGCCCATCGATCAAGATATTCGGTTCACCCAGGAGCGGATAAGATGTTTAAGGATCTGAAGCAATACTATTGGTGGCCAGGAATGAAGAAAGATATTGCTGAGTATTTAAGCAAGTGCTTAAATGTGCTCAAGTTAAGGCCGAATATTAGAAACCATCTGGTCTACTTCAACAACCCGAAATTCCCCAATGGAAATGGGAGCAAATAACTATGGATTTTATAACCAAGCTACCCAGAACTAGGAAAGGACATGATTCGATATGGGTTATAGTAGATCGACTTACAAAATCAGCTCATTTCATTCCAATTCGTGAAGATTTCAGTATGGAGAAACGTACGCAAATTTACATCAATGAAATAGTACACTTCACGGTGTGCCTATTTCCATTATTTCAGACAGAGACACACATTTTACATCACGATTTTGGCAGTCTCTTCAAAAGGCATTGGGTACACGTTTGGATTATAGCACTGCCTATCATCCTCAAAAGGATGAACAATCAGAAAGAACTATTCAGACATTAGAGGATATGTTGCGTGCATGCACGATAGATTTTAGTGGGAGTTGGGATACCCACCTACCGCTTGTTGAATTCTCATATATCAACAGCTATCACACCAGCATCCAGCGCGCGGCATATGAAGCCCTATACGGACGAAAATGTAGATCACCACTTAGTTGGTTAGAAATCGGAGATAGACAGTTGACCACGCTCGATATTATTCAGGAAACCACTGACAAGATCTCAATCATCAAAGAAAGACTCAAGACAGCAAGAGATCGTCAAAAGAATTATGTGGATAATCGAAGAAAATCATTAGAATTCCAAGTAGGTGATAAAGTGCTTTTGAAGGTATCACCATGGAAAGGACTGGTACGTTTCCGGAAGAGAAGCAAACTGGGTCCCAGATACGTTGGTCCATTTGAAATAACCGAAAGAATCGGACCGGTAGCATACAAACTAAAGTTGTCACAGAATTTAAGCGCCATCCACGACACGTTCCATGTGTAAAATCTGAAGAAATGCTTAACGGATGAAACAATAGTGCTACCCCTGGAAGACGTACAGATTAATGATCGGTTACATTTCATTGAAGAACTAGTCGACATACTTGATCGAGAAGTCAAACAGCTGAGACGCAGTAAGATCCCTATTATCAAAGTTCAATGGAATGCGAAGATTTCATGAAAGGGAAATATCCGCATTTGTTTGCAAATGAGATCATTGATAGTAGCAGTCATTAAATTTCGGGACAAAATTTATTTAACATGGGGAGACTGTGACAACTGTCAAATTTGAATCTCCAGGTTAGCTTTTATTAAGTTCCTTAGTGTTAATATAGATTAAATATAAGAATAGGAGTTAGTTGGCTTAGAATAGGCGAAAAATTTCTAGAGTTTCCGGTAGTTGCTTAGAAAGTCCGGTCCCGACCCGTAACTGTCTAAAACATCCTATATAATGCCAAATGCTCTAATTTATACATAATTTACATGATATAGTTCTAGAATGCTAAATATAAAACTTTTATTATTTATATAATTTAAACACTTTTGGGCTCATATTTTGAAGGAAAAAGACCAAAATTGAGAAAATGGACTTTTAATTTCATATTTTTCGGCTTAAAATAAATTTTTAAAAAAATTGTTGGGTTTGGGTGGGGCCCATCTCCATGGCCGCCCCCCCCCCCCCTAGTTTCCACATATAAAAGTTTTTTTTTTTTTCATTTTCTCTCATTTTGCAATTCAAATTCAAAAGGAAACTCTTCTCTCTCTCTATCTCTAGAAACTAAGGGACACAATTCCCTTCACTCTTTTCCCTCTCTTTCTCTCCAAAAACTCCAGCCAAATTCTGCAAATTAATCCATCAAATAGCAAGATTATTGAAGTTTTTGGTGCACTATTCATCATTCAAGTAAGTAATAACATCTTCTCTTTTTTTTTTACCATTTTTTGGTGAAAACCCCACTTTTTCATGCATTCTAAGTCTCCTTCTTCTAACTTCTGAAAATTCTGAGTTTTATGGAAAGATTATATACCAAAAGCATATAAAATGTTCACAAAATGGTGGTAATCTATGACCCAAACAATAAAACTCAAGAAAATAGGTGAAAATCATGATTTTATGTGATTTTGAACAACAAAATGGTGATTTTTGTAGCTGACAGATTTTATGCATGTGCATAAATCGTCCATTTCTTGCAAATATTATGTTCAAATATCATGAACTTTCTTTCTAAACGTTTATCTAGTGAGTTGGGGTTCTAATCCAAGTGGTCTCACTCAAAAACATTGAGTTTTAACCCCCCAAATGCTCATAACAAGATGAATGTGCATCTGAAAGTTCAACAGTAGGTAAACCCTACTTTGAACGATCATAACTCTTTGAATATTCATCCAAATTACTTGATTTTTCTTCTGGAATTTAATTTAATGAGTCACCTTTAAAATGCCACTAGTTTCACTCAAAGATGTGGTGATTTGAGGTTTCAATTAATCAAAACAAAATGAAAATATGGAGTTTTGACCCTCCAAACACCTAAAACATTTTAGGTGTGCAAACTGTGAAACCACCAGTAGGTAAACCCTACTTTGCATGTTAATATCTCTTTGAATATTTGTCCATAATGCATAATTCTTCTTCTGGAATTTTATTTTATGAGTTAGGGTTCATATGAATCCGCTTTATTCAAAAATATGAAGTTTTGAGGCATTAACCAATTTATTAAAGTTACGTGTGCAATCTGTTAACTAATGACAGAAGTGTGCATGCAACTTTGTGGTGCCATATCTTCCTCATACCTCATTCAAAATGAGTGATTCTTATTTAAAAAGTTTCCTTTATATGTTATGCTTATAATCCAACTGGAATTTCTTAAAAATACTTAGTAGAACTCCTAAAATGATTGTTTTACTAACAGTGTGTAATCTGCAATGCTTGCTGTGACACACTGTTTGATATAAAGTATTTGAACCCTTTTTATATGTTTAAAATGCATGAAATTTGGTCACAATGACCTTAACTCAGTAATGCATCACATATAAAAAGATGGGAAATTTTTTCATTTTGGATGTTACATTAATTTGATCATTTTTAGGACTTATAGTTTCTGTCATAAAATGAAATTCTGAAACTGTTTGATTTCATAAATTTTGATCACTTCAAAGACATTTTGGACATATAAAGTTTGATTACATTAACATTACATTTTCGGTATAAATTATTTCTTTAAAGAGCATATGTGCATTATGTATAACGGGAGAATAGTAGACCAAGTTGGACATATAAAGACTTATAAGCACTCTCATAGTAATCGTTATACATATAAGAGTTAATTTGGGTACGTTGCTTTGTTAGGTAAGCGTTAGGCCATCAAGCGGACATCTCGGGTATCTATTTGGAAGCTTTTCTATAAGGTGAGTATTCACGACCCCTCTTTTTAAATGTTTATACGTTTTGGGGTATAGAGCATGTCGTTTAAAAGGAAATTGAATTGATTTATATTGAATAATGAAAAGTATATAAATCATTATGATGAGCAACTTATGTAAAGTCCCCGTGGAACACTACTATTTAACTCTAAATGAGCCGATGATATTTGTGGATAGCGCTATTTGGTTGACATACCCACCTAACTGGCAAGTAGGGGTGCACTTTATCAATTAAGAATGCTCTACACATGTGGACTTTAGGTCCATCGCTAAAGGTAGTTCGTGGGGCGTAGAATGTCATTTAGGCTTAGTAGTGGCTCAATACTTTAATATCATGTGCAATTATAATATGTATTTTTGCTCATAAAACTTTAAAATATTAAAGTTGATGCGGTCATTTGATTCACTATATTTTTATATACCTTGCATATAAAATGTTTTGTGCATTTGAAAACCTGTGAACTCACCAACTCTTTGTAGTTGCCTCTTGTTTTTTATCATGCTTTACAGAAAATTAGAAGGTAACCGATCAAGTTTTGTATGTTTTTTTGTGGAACACCAATCAAGATTTTGTACATGTAAATTTTGTTGTAATTTGCTTATTTAAGACATAGTAGTCAAGTTGTAAACTATTAAACTTTGAACTTGACGTTCTAGTTATTTATGTATGGTTGGTGTTTATATTCCTATTGATGTGAAACTTTGAACTGTCGTACCTCGTGTTTCCGCTTTAGCGGGGTGTGACAATCCAATAGCGGCAACTCCTCTGGCTATGCACCCTCTACCCTCAGATCCAGAAATGGATAAGTTCATCCTTGGTCTTGAAAGAACCAGAATTCCAATTCCTAGAAGATCAAGGAACACAACCACAAGACCCAGAGCCTCTGGTCAACCATCAACATCAACTCCTCAAGGTCAGGTATCCACTTCCACATCCAATGTACAAACAAATCCTCCAGAAGTGAACACTTCAAAAACTACAACCTCTGAAATGCCAACCTCTGAACAAATCCCAACATATGAAATACCAATTTCTGAAACAATCCCAAAAGAAACCATCCCAACCTTTGGAATCCCAATCTCTGAAATCTAAAGTTCAGACCTCTGTATGTCAAGAGTCTGATCAACCACCTTCAATGGGATTACCAGTCAAACCTCTTACAGGTCCTGAGCAAATGTTAGGAAATATTGCTGCCATAAGGAATATGGATCAAGTGCACATTAACATAATTGCTCAGTCTCAAACATCTGTGTGGATCCTAGTATATGATCAAGTACTAAGCTTTTAATGTAAAACACGAAGAACACGATGAACATTGATGAAGATCCGAAGTCGGATATCTTACTTGTATTGATTATAATATCAGATCTCTCTCACAAATTAGCTCTCAATATTTCGCACCAATGTTCTTCTTTTCTAAAACTAGCCCTAACCCTCTATTTATATGTATAGGAAATATGGTATAAGGAAAGTAAGATTAAGGCATTATACACTTGCCTTATTTATAAAATAGAATGTTTCCTTATATTTAAACATTAAACCTTTCCTAATTAATGACTTTGTTGACTTTGTTGACTTTACACTTTAGCCCTTCACGTCTTCAATAGTTGTCATCTCGGATACAACATTTTCAGACCTAACAATCTCCCCCTTTGTATTCGAGATTACAATTCAGCAAATCAGCACTCTTCTGAAGACGATGAAACTTTTGGTCAACAAATCTTTCTTCTTGATTGTTTTGCTCCCCCTACGAAGATGATCTCTTCTAAGCTCCGTAGCTCCCCCTTAACATTAGCATGAAAAGAAAATCGAAGGAGCTGCGATGTCGTAGGGTATAAAACTTGTTGGGTCAAAAAGCATGTCGGGCCAGGTGATGTCAACGTAAAATGATCTCGGGCCAAGTAGATTCGACAAGAATTGATGTCGGGCCAAGAAGAGTCGATCAAATCAGCTGTCGGGCCAAATGGACGCGATGAAAACACTTACTCTACTTGTCAATCCTTTGTTGTTCGACAAGAAATGTTGTCGGGTCTTAAGCAGTCGATAAGTTTTCAAAATTGTCTTCATTTGTCGATACGTCTTCAACTTTTTATTCATTTGACTTTGAAACACATTTTCTTTCTTTCACAATAAGCATTCTTCTTTGATATACCTTTCCTCCCCCTCAGAATGATAAGGAGAATCCGAATCATTATGAACATTATCAAAGACAATAAGCACGAATGTGATCAAATGTAAATGTGGAATATTGGGTAATGGGCTAACAGACAAAAGCAGATGTAGCAACTGTTCTCACTTAATCAAAAATAAATTTAATTAAATGGCCTATATTCAGTGTTGGCAGCGGGTTGGCGCTGATAGGACTTCCAATTATCATAGAAGTAAGTTATAAAACTAACTTCTCAAACTGTTCCAGCATAAACACGAAGATATGCAATGTGAATCACAAAGACGTGCAATGTGTAGAAAGAATTTATGCATTAAATGCTAATTTTAAGGCTCAAAATGTGAAAATACATTTCATAGACTCAATATGCATTGAATGTGAAGTTCGGAGACCGGAGGTGTGTCTTCCTTTTTCAATATCTTAATCTTCCGAGTGAAGAAAAGATAGCAGATATGCTCATTCTCCGTGATATATGAAACAAATATCTTTTGTGAAATACTTGAGTAATTGGGTGGGGTGACACAAGTTATCGACATTGGGTCCATGTCTATTTGAATATTCATTCTCCAAAGAATCGAGAATGAATAGATTGTGTGGCTACACGGATAACTGTTTAGATTTGGTAAAGGCCAAATATTTTCTTTTAAGCCTTGTCACACTCTCACATTTTCTTTTATCTCACAGGCACTCAATTTATATCCTTTCAAAATATATCTAACCTAGGGATGTGTTTCATGGGTAGGTCCTTCCGGCTTTGGTTTGACCATCGAAACGTCTAAATCCTAAACACAAAGAGTTAAAACATTAAAGTCCGAGTTCTGAACTGAAGTATTCAGAAGTCATAATGTTAAGAGCAGGTTCATAGCTGAGATACTATGAAGCTAATATAAATGAAAAAAAATGTGGTACTCCCCCTAAAATGTAGCATAACCTTTTGAAAAATTGTCATGTGATGTGAATATTCGGAATTTAGAACATACATGACGTACCAACAAAACAGATTAAAAGGATTTTGGTACCCAAGTTTTGTTGGGTCCTCGGAGGTTAGCTTTAGATGCAATAAATGGGGAAGTGGGGATACTGTAAGTACCATACCATTTATGAACGAAATTTTGATTGACAAAATCATTTGTTCCACATGTAGAACAACAAATCTTTGTGGCACTTAGACTAATTAGCTGATCGATAGATTTGACAAAATAAGGTAAATTAGTCTTGGAAACAAATGATCTTGTATCAACTACAGGAGATGTATGTGACATGTTTCCAATACTATCATATGTAGTTGATTTCTTCCTCCAAACCATTTTAAACTTCTTAAAATTACCCGAATTAACAACAAAATCATTGTAAAACCAATTAGAATTATGAGTCTGAGAATTTAAAGAACCATATGATTAGGAGTTGTTAGAATAACTATGTGATTGAAAACTTGAAGAATAGTTATTTTTACAAACACACTCAGTAAAAAAAGGAGTCATCTTTTGAATTGAACTTGAAGCACTTTTGTAAGAGAGAACGGAATCAGAATTAGATGAATTATCATATGGAGAAAGAATAGTAGTATCCGGATTAAACTGTTTAAGAATTTCAACTTTAACTGTATTCTATTGATTGTGTTTTGAAATTACATCTTCAAGTTCTCTAATTTTTCTTGAGAGATGATCTCTTTCTTTCAACATCAAATCATATTTATTTTTAAATTCAGATCTCAAGTTCTTTTCAATCACAAGATTTGATTGTAATTCAGACAATTTCTTTGAAAGTTTACAAATTTCCTTTTCAAAAGTTTCCTTATTATTCTCAACTTCCTTTTCTAAACGTTTATTTTTGTTGAAAATTAAAGCACTTTTATTTAAAACATTCTTATTATCATTTTCAATTTTTTTTGTTTCTTCATTTAAAAGGTTTTGAAGCTCAGATATTTGCTTTGATAGCTCAAAACATTTCGTTTCAGATGATTTACTCTCTAAAATCACAATTTGTTCAAAATCAGACACTTGTTTAGAAAGTTTTTGAATGGTTAGATCACAAGTTTTAGTTTTGCTTTCAAAATCTTTTCGCTCAATATCAAACTTGTGTTTCTCATCAGAAGTTAATATCCTTTCTTTCTCACATTCCAAAAATTTTAACATAATTTGAATTAAATAAAAACAAAGTGATTAGAACATTTTATCAATCAGGTGCAGAAAACCTCTGTTCGTTTAGTGTCTTTACTTGTATATAAGTAGAAGGTTAGTTAGTTTGTAATAGCTAATGTTCTAATCACTTTGTACTTTCAAGACATACACTTGTAATTCTGTTAATATCAATACTACATCCGTACTGCACTTATGAATTTCTTCATATCTGACAAAAAGCTTCTTTGAATTGAACTTGCACACAAAACTAGGAGGATGCACTATAAAAGTACCCTTGTTTATTGAATGAATTCCTGAAGTTTAAAGTGATTAGAACATTCTGTTCGTTTAATCAAAGTGATTAAAACCTCTGTTCACTTTGTCATGTAAACCTCTGTTCGTTTAGTGTCTTTACTTGTATATAAGTAGAAGGTTAGTTAGTTTGTAATAGCTAATGTTCTAATCACTTTGTACTTTCAAGACATACACTTGTAATTCTGTTAATATCAATACTACATCCGTACTGCACTTATGAATTTCTTCATATCTGACAAAAAGCTTCTTTGAATTGAACTTGCACACAAAACTAGGAGGATGCACAATAAAAGTACCCTTGTTTATTGAATGAATTCCTGAAGTTCAAAATTTGGCCTACTTAGATTCACCTTTTCTTTACCAAGCACAAAAGCAACTTGAAAATCTTTCTTGGCTGCCCATATGAATTCTCTGTAAATTCCTCCTTTTATAACAGGAAATACTTTTCTGAATCTGACAATGTTATCATGAAATGGATTAAGTCTTTTGCACTTGTTCTTCAACAACTTCCACACTTTTCCCTTTGTTAGTTTCATAACTTGTACCAACATGTTCAAAATTAGCAACTTCTGAACTTCTGATTGTCTGAGCTATCTTCGAACTTCATATTCAATGCTTTGTTCTTTAGCATGAATCTAAAAGTCATAACAATTACTCAGAAGATAATCTGCTTCTCTAATCTTGTTTATCTTTGAATGCCCAGCAGTAGTGCTTTTTCTGATAAGC
The DNA here is from genome assembly GCA_036898165.1 of Silybum marianum. Taxonomy (NCBI): domain Eukaryota; kingdom Viridiplantae; phylum Streptophyta; class Magnoliopsida; order Asterales; family Asteraceae; genus Silybum; species Silybum marianum. Next base: position 3,077,148 of record CM072539.1, read on the forward strand.
TCTCTAAAATTTATTCTTTCTTCGATCAGATAGACAATTTCATTCTTAACCTCTGTAGGATTAGTAATCCAATCAACATATTCACAGAGCCATTTTAAAGTAGCAGTGGAATATTTTGGAATGTCTGAGACTATGAAAGTTCTTTTATTCAACCCTTCAGCTTGAAAGTTAAAACCAAGTTCTGGTCTAGTGAAGATTGAGGAAACCTCTTCTCAACAGATTAACCTTAACCAATCTCTTTTTCAAAGCCAGCTGGAAATCATGCCTTACAAGATTTCTGAGATAGATACAAAGTATTCTTCTGACTTCCTGAACAAGCTCTGTATCTTCTCTTTTAACACAAAAACTCAAAAAAGAGAGTTTATCTTGAAGTCTTAACTTGTACAAATCAAACTGAGTGAATTCGGTCAAGGTGCCATCTCTTCTTTTTGCATCAATTCTTATTACCAATAAATCATCTTCAATAGACCTCTTTATACTTCTGAAAAGCTTAATTGGCACAGAATCATGCATCTCTTCTAATCCATGCTTCTGAAGAAAATTTCTTACATCAGAAATGTAATCTTCTGACCATTCATCATAATAAAGCTTTCCAGAGTTGCCCTTTTTAAACTTTTCTTATACATACTCTTGTTGATATCTTCAGGGAATACAGTCTCTTCATCTCCAAGTTGATCAAAGATGGTATCTTTTACAAAAACATGATCAATAATAGGTTCTTCAATGAGTGGCAAAGAGATCTTTGGTATCTGAATACATTCTTTATATTTTACTTCAAATTCTCCTACATAAGCCATTAACATTTCATCTAAAAAATCAACTTCAGCTAAATGGCTTAAATCAACCATAATATATGCATATTCAGAAGGCTGATTGTAGAAGTTTTCGAAAACTGACAACCTCTCATCCAAGAATCTACACTCTAGATTTCTTGGAGAATTCATAAATACATACTTCAAGATTAATTGATTAGTGAACCACCAAAGAATATTCAAAAGTTCTTCATCTTTTCTTCTATCCATAACCAGAGGTCTCCATACAACAATATCTCTTATTTCATTTTCTTCTTCTTCATCATCGAACATAATTACATCTGATAAGTCACCTGGTTCCCCAATTTCTTCTTCAAAGGCTAAATATTCATTAAACATTTCTTCATTTGAATCAGGAATGATGTCTGTATCATCTGTACCAGCTTTATCTTCAAAATTAATAGATAATCTTTAAGTTTCATACTCTTCATCTACTTCTTCAGAAGTTACTTTGTCAACAACAATTTCCTAAGAAATAGTCACAACAAGCTCATTAATAATAAGAACAACTTCAGAAATAGGTTCAGAACAAGGAATTTCTTGATATTTAGGTTCAGAAGACAAAATATCTTCAATTACTTCAAAAACCTTTTCAGCACCAGTATCTTTCTGAACATCTTCAGAAGATCTTTCAGAAGTCTGAGCTTTTATCATAAGGGTATCTTCAGAGTGGACACTTTTCTCCTTTTCTCCCCCTCATGATTATCAGAATCCTGATCATCATGCTTTCTCTTTAAAGTGTCAACCTGTGGCCTGCATTCTAAGGCAGAGATCCTTTGATCAAGAGTTACTTGAGTATTCTGATAAAAAGTCAACTTATTCAGAATAAGTTGAATATCATCTTTTGTGGCTAATTGAGACAGATCTAGTTGTTCAGAAGCAGATGGCAAGGACGTTCTGAGACTTGCCACTGGTGAAACAGCTTCCGAGAAAGAATTTAGAATGACCTCTTGAAAAGCTTTAAGATCATTGGTAGATACAGAGACATTCTTCAATTCACTTAGTCTCTCATCCAGCTTCTTCTCCTGACTCTCAACCCTATCCTCCAACACCTTATTAGATTTTTCTGACAACTTCTTGATGTCCTTCTGAATCTTTTCAAATTCAGAAGTACAGAAATATTTGAATTCAGATAATTTAAAAGATTGGGTAAGAGAACCAAGACCAATAGATGGTCCTGTTTGCAGTCCTACATAAGTAGGCTGGCCTGTTGATGCCACCACATCATGAATCATTATTGATTCAGTGAATGGGGCTTTGGATATGTTCACCCCACCAGGACATCCGTCAAATCCTTGATATCCTGAAGTAGGTATATCTATTGAAGTTGTTGCAATGTGACAAACACTTTGCATTGGCATATCTGCAAGATATGTTCTTGTGTGAAGGAATCCCATATCATGTGGTGCATTAGGCTCAACATTGAGTGGACTCTCAGACTCTATGTGCTCATATGTGTGAAGGGGGGACATATATCCTTCATTTTCAACCTTAGGATCCTCCATGTGGGGACCTAATGGTAGATTAGCTGCTTGTCCCATAAGTGTTGTTGAAACACCCTTCTGTTGAGATATGGGTGAGTGGTTGGGGTGGTTAACAAAAGTTTCCATGGGCTCACTGGTTGTTTCAATATTACCCACCAAAGAATGTGAAGTAATAGATTGTGTGGATGCCCGACTTGTAACAGTTAGTGCACAGGATTTTTTTTCTTTTTCCTGTGATCTCCCCTCATCAATTCTTTTTCTCACCTTCCTACCCTGTCTCTCATTTACATTTTTCCTCTTAGCACTTTGAGGTTGTTCCCCACCTTAAACTTCCTCCCCTCTCTCACAATGTAGTCTAGACCCCTCACCTTTCTCACCACTCTTGGTTGAATCAGGGGAAGAGACAACTAGTTTAGGTAGTCCCATAGATTCACAATACTCAATCAAATACCTATTTTTTGAACTTACATAGGCCAGTAATTCTGCTGGAAGAGGAACTGCCTTTGGAAATCTGAGCTTGGCATTTGGTGGTCTCAAGTTATTCATTGAAAATAGTGGAACAAGCTCATTATCTCGTCTGGGAATGTCTTCAACAGTCTTCATAGCTCCTTTGATAAACATCTGGAAGAATCTTTGGTATAGGATATAGGAATAGGTAGACTTCATTGAAATGGCTATCTTCAATTCTTCAAAGATCAGAGAAGCATAATCATAATGTTTGTTATGAGCAATCCCATGAAAGATGATTCTCACATTTGTTGATGCTTGATCCAAACTTGAATTTTTACCAGATAAACAAGTGTTGATAATGGTAAATAAAGAATACCAAATCGGTGGAAGACACTTTCTTCTGAAAGAACTAAGTGCAGTGAGAGTTTCCGAATATCCTAACTTCATTATGTCTGCAATAAGTTCAGAATTTGAAGGAATAGCATCAAAGGTAGTCTTTCCAACTACTGCATTGGCCTTTGGAAGATCAAATATCTCCTTCATATATGAATCCTTAATAGAAAACCTGTAACCATTGACATACGAAGAAAAATCATCTGCCTCTTCATCAACTTCTGCATAGAACCACCATTGTTGCAAATATGACTCAGGAACCAAAAATCTTCTAGTAAGCAAAACTCTAAAAGGATGTTTCTTTAAGATTTCAAATAAAATCTTCTGGTCATCATTGAAATCTGTTGATCTAAGATTGAGAGAACATTTATTTTTCTTTATCTCCATTCTTTTGTTCACTGGAACATACAGTTTTGTAAGATCTGGGCCATAACTTTCTTCTTGAGCAGTACCAGCAATTGATTGAGAATCATTCACGCCTCCAACAGATTCAGAAACAACTTCTATTGGCTCAACTTGAGTTCCCCAAATTTTAGTAGAATGAGGGTTAGGGTTAAGGTTTGGATTAGGATTCGAAGGACCAACTTCAGTGTTTCCTTTAGTGGCAATATCTTCAAGCATTGGATCATCATTCAGAGTCACTTCCATAGAACCAATCATCAACTTTTTAGGAACAATTTTGAACGAATCTCCATGGATGATTCATCACTGTTACTGAAACATGATTCGCAGTTTGATTGGGTTGATCAACATTAGAAGTCGACATTGTTAAAAGAAGTTGAAGATTTGAGTGAGACTGAAGTTCAAGAATATCATAAAACAAAGTAGAAGATGATGATTCCATGGGTTTTATGACGTGGATGATCGGCGTAGTACACATGGCAGAAAAAGAACCAAAAAGTACTGACGATTAGTAGAGTAATTATATTTGCACCGATTAATTTTGATTACTGAACCGTTTTACAACGTGGTTAATGTTGTTTGAATGAAATTAAAACACGTGGCATGCGCGTGGACAAAGTCATCTTCTAAATGACGAGTTCAGAACTTCTAAGATAGAATTCAGAAGTTGACAGAATGTTCAGAAGTTCTGAGAAATAATTCAGAATTTATGAAAAATGCTCAGAAGTTGAACAAATATGGATGAATTCCTTAAAATCAGTTTGAAAATACATACTTCTGAAATCTGAAAACACTTTGATGATTCAGAAGCAGTTTGAACAATAAAAAATTTGATAATCATTAGAAGTTTGTCCATACTTCTAAGTCATATAAGCTCAAAAAGATGTTTCACCTTTTCAAATCTTGTGGCATGATTTAAAATAACCCATTAGTAACAATTGATCAAGTACACGAAACAAAGCTCCCCATAGAATCATGAATAGAATAAAAAAATTTGAAAAACCCCCCCTTGAAAAATGCATTATAGAAATAATAATAAAAAAAATAAAACAATTACAATTTCACAAAAAAAATTGACTTCTGAATTTCATAAAGTTCATTTATGAGAATCAAACATCAGAACTTCTGAAGTTGGATTTTTCAAAAATTAAGATAAAGTCAATTCAGAAGTTTATATCTAACACTTGTGAAAAGTAAAAGTAATTGATTTATCCAGAAAGATTCATCATGCCTAATTTGCTTACTAAGAAATTAAATCTTTTCTCATCAAGAGCTTTAGTAAACAAATCAGCCAATTGATAATCTGTCTGAACAAAGAACATATCTATATTGCCCTTCTCAACATGATCCTTAATGAAATGATACTTGGCATCAATGTGTTTGGTTTTAGAATGTTGAACAGGATTTGCTGTAATTGTTATGGCACTTTTTGAATCACAATAAAGTGGTATTTTCTTAAATATATAACCATAGTCCCTTAGTTGGATTTGCATCCAAATTACTTGTGAACAACAAATTGCAGCTGCTATATATTCAGCTTCTACTGTAAAAGTAGATACATAGTTCTGCTTTTTGGAAGACCAACTCACAAGTCTATCACCTAAGAATTGACATGATCCAGATGTGCTTTTCCTGTCCAATTTACAACCACCATGATCTGCATCTGTGAAAGCTCTTAGGATACCAAAGTCCTAATGAAGGTGAACCTTTGAGATATCTAAGAATCCTTTTAGCAGCAAGGAAATGAGACTCCTTAGGATTAGCTTGATACCTAGCACAAATATATGTAGCAAAAATTATATCTGGTCTACTAGCAGTCAAACAAAGCAAAGACCCAATAATACCCCTGTGCTTCTTTTGATCCACAGATTTTCCATTCAAATCTGGTTCAGGTTTAGTAGCAGTAACCATTGGAGTTTTCATGCTAGAACAATTAGACATATCATACTTCTTAAGTAAGTCTAAAACATACTTAGACTGATTAATGAATATGCCAGTAGGGAGTTGTTTCACTTGTAAACCAAGAAAAAAGTCAACTCACCCATCATACTCATTTCAAATTCTTTTTACATGATAGTCTCAAAGTTTTTACAAAATTTTGGATTAGTAGAGGCAAATATAATATCATCCACATATATTTGTATTAAGATCATATCCTCACCTTCCTTTTTCAGAAATAAAGTAGTATCTATTGTACCTCTCTTGAATTTGGAGTTTAGAAGAAATGTTGTGAGTGTAGCATACCATGCTCTTGGAGCTTGTTAAGCCTTGTCTAAGATATAAACATGATCAGGAAACTCTTTGCTGACAAACCCTTCTGGTAGATCTACATACACTTCTTCATCAAGAATACCATTCAGAAATGCACATTTCACATACATTTGAAAGACTTGTTCATCATAACTTCTCTCAGTGATTTGAATATGATTCCTCTGTATACTTAGTGAAATTCCATTTGTAAACTTATGCTTAAATTCAGCGATAGCATACGCTGATTGTTATCAGCGATCGATGAAAATCAGAAGCCTCAAGTCTACCTCTGAAGATCTGAAGATCAACCATTACACCAAAAGAACATTCAGCGAAAGTCGAAGACCAAGCTGAAGAAAGAGATAATCAGCTAATGATCTGAAGCGGTTTAGTGATAGCAATGGTTATCTAAACCAAAGTGTGAAGTCTTGTCAAGCCTCAGCGATAATCTGAAAGTTCATCCTTGAAGTTTCAAGTTCAGCGATCAAGTGAAGCTTCTCAAATAAGATTAATGTTGATCTTATCCTCGATGCACAAAAGTTAAACCTTATACTATGTCAGAGAAGGATGTATGAATTGTCTCATATATCCCCATCATATCTGATATGGTACTGTTCATATGTGGCCAAACGCATGGTTGCTTTTTGAACAAAGGACAAGCTTCCTATGAATGCTTGACACGTGGCATATACCTTTTGTCTTGCATTAAATGCAAATGGGTATAAGTAAGATGAAGATATCTTCTTCATCTTCATGCATGCTACTTTCTATTTCCCAAAACCTCTGTCTCTTTTCTTTCTCATTTCCTTGTGCATCAATCTGTGTGATTTCTTAAGTTACAATAGAATAGGTTTACTTGTTCTAATTCCGCTTGTAACTGTAAATTTGTTTAATCAATATAAACTCATTTAAAAACTAAAATCTGACTGTTTGTATTCAACCCCCCCCCCCTTCTACAAACTATTTCTATATCCTTAAACTCTTGTAGACTCCTTTGGGACCAACAAGTGGTATCAGAGTAGTGTTTCTCACTTAACTTTAAAATATCTTTGAACAAAACTATTTTAAAATGACTAATACTAATACAAACTATATTGATAATGGATCTTTAGCTAAACCTCCAAGATTTAGCCGTGATAACTTTCCATTATGGAAGGAAAGAATGACTCTATTCCTAGAAGAGTCAGATCCTAAGATCCCCTACTATCTAGAAAATGGACCATTTGTTTCTACAACCCTGGTATCTAGTTTCCCTGCCACTACTACTACACCAGCCATTGCTGAAAGGAGAATTGTAAAAAATCCTAGTCAATGGACTGAAGAAGAGAAAAAGGAAGTAGCTATAGATGCTAAAGCTAGATCCATAATTGTTGTGTCTTTACTAGATGAAGTCTATCATTCTGTTATGAAGATGAGAACATCTAAGGCCATGTGGGATACCTTGTGTATTCAATATGAAGGGACTGATGAAGTCCAAATCACTAGGTGTATTAATCTGGTAAGACAATATGAAATTTTTATGCACTCAAAAAGGTGAAACTCTCTCTCAAATTCACCAAAGATTTAACTATCTCTTGATTGACATGAAAATTGTTAATAGAGAATACTCTAATGCTGAAATACTGACAAAATTCATGGAGGAACTACCTGAACAATGGGGAGTGTACACTACATGTTTAAAACTGTCTAAGAATCTTGAAACTCTCTCTCTGAGTTCCTTATATGGAATGCTCTTAAATGCAGAGCAATCTTAGGTTTTAAGAAAAAACCTTATAAATGATATCAAGGGTGCCAAAAGTACTTCTTTCGCACTAGTGACTTCAGAGGTAGAACCATCAAAACTAGTTTCTTCTTCATCACCTCTATCACTGAATTAAATCAAAATAATTCAGAAGAATTCACTGATGCTGACATCTCTGAGTTTGATAACTCTCTGGCACTTCTAACGAACAACTTTAAAAGATTTGCTACAAAGAGCAACTTTCGAAAAACTCCTGCTATCACTGACTCTGATATGACAAAAACTCTGTCCGCTGAAAAAGCATCTGTCAGATGCTATAACTGTCAGCGAAAGGGTCACTTTGCTAGCAAATGTAGATCTAAGAAAGTAGCTGCTCTCACCACCTCTGAGAACTCTGATAAAAAGGAAAAGTATTTTAAATTAAAAAATAAATACAGAGATCTGAAAAATAACCGGCAAAAGGGCAAAGGTTTAATTGCTGAAGAAGTTGACTGGGATCAAGAAGAAGATTGGGCCAAAACATCTGATGAATCAGGCTCCGATGAAGAAGATCTTGCCTTCCTCTGTCTAATGGCAAGAATTGAAGAGGCTGAAGAAGTTTCTGAAACTTCTAGCTCGGAGTCTCCTTCAACTCAGGTAAACATTCCTATAAACTCCTCTATACCTGAAAGTGATAACTTGTCCGCTCTCGATACTATGACCGTTGATTTTTACAATGCTTTGAATGGAAAGAATAAAGCGGAACTAATTAATATTGATCTTTCTGAACAATTGAAAAATTGTCATCTAAAATCAAAGAACTAACAAAGATTAAATATTCCCTAAAAGATCAAGTCTTTGTAAATCAGACAATTAGTATTGAGAGACAACAAACTATCACTTAAAAAGGGAAAGGCCATCGCTGATCTTAAGGTTGAAAAGGCTACCATCGAAGGATGGTGCAAGACCTCTGATAAAGTCAGCGAGATCATCAATGCTCAAATTCCTCTGAAAGTCAAAAGTGGGTTAGGTTATAACCCTGATAAAGAAGAATCAGAGAATGATCGTTCCATGTTGAAATTCGGAATGTTCGTCTCTTCAATCCCTGATCCTTCTTCCTCTAAAAAATTGACTGTTCTTAAATCTGATGATTCTAAGAAAATGATCAAGAACAAAGTTCCTGACCACGTTCCTAAAATCAAAAACTTTCAGAAATAGAAAAAGAACTCCTCTGTTCCTTCTGTAAGTCATCCTAAAGCTGGGAAGAAAATCCCTGGATATATTCAGCGATCAACTCCCAAAATTAAGATTGATCTTACACCTGTCTATGAAAAGGTTGTTATACCCCCAAGGACATCGGACAAAGGAATTCTAGGCTCTGCTCCTGAAAATATTTCTTCTCGCACTCTGAAATCTTTCAATTCCAAACCTACTCACAAATATAGGAAATCCTATCACTGTGATGAAAATACCCACATTGCCAGCAAATGTCCTAATGCTACTAAAGCTGAAAAACTAGCACATGGAAAGAAAGTAGCCCAAACTGATAAGTCAACGAGAGTGAAATCCACTAATGTTGGGAAACCTTCCAAGGCAAAGATATCCACTAAAGAGAATTCTTCAGCTAGTAGCTCTTCCACCACTCCTTCCACTAACACAGCAGGACCCATAGTAATATGGGTACCTATGAAAAATTAATCCTTTTGTTGTATGTAGAGTGCCAAAGGTATCTGGTATCTCTGAATACAAGGAAGAAGTTGGTCCCTCAGTGACCTTTGGTGGAAATGGCAAAGGATACACTAAAGATTATGGAATTCTATCCAATTGAGCCACTTCATTTTCTCGAGTCGCTTACGTTGAAGGACTAAAGCATAATCTGTTGAGCGTTAGTCAGTATGTGACAAAGACTTCAAAGTTCTATTTCTAAAGAATAGATGTGTTGTCACTGATTCTAATTAGAAACTTGCCTTAAGAGGCAAAAGAGTTGAAAACGTGTATGTCATTAATATGAATAGCTCTCACTCTGAAAACATGTGTTTCATTTCCAGAGCCTCCTCAGACATAAACTGGTTATGGCACAAAAGACTCTCTCACCTGAACTTTAAGACAATCAATGAATTGTCTCAAAAAGAACTTGTCAGGGATCTTCCCAATCATACCTTTGCAAAGGAATATCTTTGCTCAGCGTGTGAAAATGGAAAATTGACAAGAGCCTCGTTCAGATCTAAACAAGTTTCTTTAGTGACATCACCTCTTCAACTTCTCCATATGGATCTATTTGGACCTGTCAATGTCGAATCTTTATTTGGAAAGAAGTATACTCTTGTGATAGTTGATGAATATTCCAGATACACATGGGTATTCTTTCTTCGATCCAAAAGTGATACACCTGATGTTATTATAGCTTTCATCAAGAGAATGGAGGTCCTTAATAATCTTATCGTTCGTTCCATGAGAAGTGATCATGGTACTGAGTTCAAAAACATTACCTTGATTAATTTCTTTGAAGAAAAGGGAATCACTCACAACTTCTCATCAGTGAGAACACCTCAGCAAAATGGTGTTGCTGAAAGAAGAAATCGAACGATTATTGAAGCAGCTCGCTCAGTGCTCAGCGAATCGCATCTACCTACTCAATTCTGGCCTGAAGCAGTCAATACAGCTTGCTTTACTCAGAATCGATCAATTATAGTTGTTGATCCCATTATAATAAGCACAATGACAATAAACAGTTAATAGCAAAGTACTAGACACGATAATGATTTAAAGAACTTACGTAGTCATATATCTCTTGAATGTATATATGTCGATTACAATCAGATTCAGCACTCTCTCTATGTATTATGAATCAACTAACTCTCAAATTAAAACCCTAACGTTCTATTTATATTGCTAGGTCTAATCTAATTAAGGAAACAAGAGTTTAAGGAATTATAAACATCCTTTTACAATTAAGCATATTTCTTGCTTATTTTGTCACAATTAAATAATACTAGACCTAACAATCTCCCCCTTTGTGGCAAAATGAGTCTTCATCTTCTTAGCTCAAACATGCCTTCAAATCTTCATAGGGTTTGTCGATAGATAATTCTGTCATCGATTATCTTGATAGCTTCTTTGAGAGAGTTTCTTTTGTCGTTGCTCATCCTTGTTGCGCTCTTTCTATCCGTTGCAAGTTCTGACGCAAGTCTGTTTCGGATTCCCCATAACGTACCATCAGAATATGCAGCCACTTCGTGAAACCTGAGAAACCGTCTTTCTCTAGAAGCATGCATCCAAACTACACCATGAACAGGACGAGTGATGACGGTGGCGACTAGAGTACTGTCAGGTACAGGTAATGATTGATCAGGCTTAGTAATATGTATCTTTTTTTGCTCGCTTTCGATCCCTCGTTGAAGATCATGAAGATAGCTGTACCGAAGCTCTTTCTGAACATGCCTTACCACTGCCCTTAATGCCCTTTGCTCGTGTACGTTTCGGTTGCGCTTGTCTCTCAAATCGTTGTAGATGATCTCCGAGTCCATTATATCGAGATTTTCAAAATCAGCTTCAGAGAAGGAATACGTTTTACCATCTTCTCTTTGGACAGTGAAAACCAGGTACTCGACTTGAAAGATCCTTGCAGTGTCTATTTTCAGAATCCCGACAACCCTATGCCTTGAGACCACTTCAGCTTGAGGTAAAGCTCTCATCCTTAGGATATGGAGATACTCTCTAACCTGAGCAGGGTCCATTTCCATCACGAGATGAATGTGTGCCAAATCGTCAGGTTTTGCTTCCTTGCGGAAGATCTTCTCCATAGTTTCCTCAAGATATGGCACACGGATCTGCTGATTCACCCATTTGGATTTACTTTCCGTCAACATTCTTTGCCACCGAATCTGATGAGGTAGGAGTCTTGGTTCATTTTGTTCCCTTAAAGCATAGTTCCTTGCTGTATGCCTCAAGTTCACATAGTCTTGCTCTTGGAGTACTGGTTCGTACGGATCTCGGAACCAGTTTCGCAGATGTTGAACATCAACTCGTTCTTCATTTTGTTCGGGTTCGGGTTCGGCAGGTTCAGCTGGTTCGGCTGTACTCTTGAATTCGATATCCGCAAGATTTTCAACTGTTGGTGTATCGTCCTCTTGAGTCGTTGTAGTGCGTTGTCTTTGTTGGGTAGATTGAGCGGGTGGTCTTGAAGCTGAAGCAACAGCTGCTCTTGATCGTGATCTTGCCGTTTGGCGTGTCTCCCCCTCAGGACGAGTTGGAGCGGAGCCCGGGTCGTCCTGGTGAGGTCTGGATGTAGATGTACGAACGGCCAAACGACAAGACTCTTGGATTTCAGTGCGAAGAGCAGTAATAGCACCCAAGATGTCATCCGTTTGGCGCTGTTGGGCATTCTTCAAGTCGGCGAGCTCTTGGTGAATATGGGCGCGGAAGACATCGAACTCATGACGAGTGACAGTGGGCATCTGAAGATTGCGGCGAAGAAGATCCTCAAGCGAATCCTCCGGTTGCCCGGTTGCATTGGATTCGGCTAGCAGATTAGCATACAATATTGACATGAGTTCATCGGTGTTGTACTCATATCGATGTGGGGAATGGGGTCGATCTTCGGGGGGTGATGGTGGCGGTGGAGAGTGGCTGGTTCTTGGACGGCTGGAGCTTTCATGTGAAGGGTCGGCTTGTAGAGGAGTCGGTTCTTTAAGACGTGCAGCTTCACGAATTTGGCGCACGAAGGCTTCTCTTCGGCTGTCATTAGGGCAACATGTTCAGCAAGGGTGTCTCTTGCCCTTTGTAAGTGAGCAGCAATGATTGATTCGCCTTCCGGGGGAATAGAGAATGACGGAGATGGGGTTGCTGAATGGGTAACACCGGGATCACTTAGATTGCCCGTTGACATAAGTTGATTCAACTCTATGACCTACGTTCAGCATTGGCAAATATGTAGCGCTGGTAGGATTTCCTCCCAATCCTCGTGGAATGTCCGGAATGGACATCACTATGGGAGTTCCGACTGGGCCACGGAGGCTCGCAGTGTGTGTAGACTCGTGTCCCCTAGGGGGCTCTAGACTCGATGTGCATACAAACGAAGTCGAAGCAGGTGAGCTACTGCCTCTTGTTTCAATAGCTATGCCTCCCGAGTGGAGGGGAGCTAGATAAGGTGCTAGACTCACTAGCATCGTTGAAACTGTTGGGAGCCTTCAGAGTGGCTGGGGGGCGTGCAATTGCACTGCTAGGTCCACAGCGACTTGTCCACTAGTCATACCCAAGGAATCAGTAGGGCTAGTGGACTCGGTTACCTGGTTGGGGGATATTGGACTCTCACTCTCTATCGTTTTTGTCTCCCCTTCGCTCATGCTCATTATTTCTTTTTCAACTTGTACTCCCTCCTCTCTCCTTATTTCTCCAATTGAGGTTTCAGGGAATATGTCAGACATAGATGTGGATGATTGATTGGCTTCAAAGTCAAAGTCGAATTGAGGTTCCTCATCAGAAGGTATGATTGGTGCGGAGGTGGGTGTACGGATGATTGGTTCAGGGTTCGGTTCAGTTGAAGACTCTTCATTCCCAGAACTAAAATCGGTGATAGAGGGTGGTGGGCCGATGCGACTTACGGCTTGCACTTCTATTTCTGCAGTTCGTTGGTGACGACGGAGCGGTTGGTTGTCAGAATCATCCTCATCCGATGATGAAGAGCGGGGGCGGACACGTTGTCGGTTGACCAGTGTTTTGAATCGGGGAGTTGGGATAGTGGGTCGGGTGCGGGGGTTGTTGGAAGTAGTTGGGTTGGGGGGGGGGGCTGATCAGATGCACCTCCCTCGTCATGTCCCCTCGCATTACGCTCATCACCCTGGTCAGGATCCCCCTGATCCTGACCCTGCTCTTCTATTCTAGGACCCTCACCTCCCTCAATATTTTCCTCATGGATCGGCTCTTGGGCAGGCGCAACCGGAGGTGGTTGGGCCATTAAGCCATATCGCTCCCTATAGGCTATCACATTAGGTGCATTCTGATCAGCATAAGCGAGGAACGCTTCAGGGATAGGCATGGTATAGTTGAAGACCCGATCATTTAGGCGTAGAAATTTAAGAGCACTGGTCGGGCCTAAGGGTGATCCGGCTCGTCTAGGGATGGCAGGTCGGGAAGTCATCATGGCATGGATGAAAAGTTGAAGAAACCGCTGAAAAGGTACGAAGGCACAATCGCGATTGTTGGATTTGTCTTCCACTAGTTCCACAAAATCCGTCCAGATGAGCATCGCGTAGTCATAATGACGGTTGAAAGCGATGCCGTGAAAAATTCGAAGAACCGCAGTGCTGGTCTTGTCCATGCCAGTGTGTTTGCTAGTCAGACATCGATTGACGATGGTGAATAGCGTGAACCAAATCTGAGGTAGGTACATCCTTTTGAACTGGCCGGGGCTTGTGAATGGTTCAGGGGATTCATACCCAAGGGCTAGGATGTCGGCAACCAGCTGTTGGTCAGTTGCAAAGGCGTCGTATGGGTGTTCGGCTGTGGCGAGCGGCAGGCGGAGAATGCGGCGAATCCTGGATGGAGTTAAGCGGGTGACAAAGTCATCGATTTGAGTAGTGAAATGATGGTCACCTTTGTCCGGATGGTATGTCAGTGTGTACCAGAATTGCTGGAGGTAGAAAAGGGGTACCCGGTGGTCTAGTGCAAAGGCATACCGAAGCGGATGTCGTTGAAGAATGTCAAGGATGACTTGGTGTTCGAGAGTGATACCAAAGTCTAGACGGTGGTTGTTCGATTTGATTTTTTGAAGGTGAGCTCTAGGCATCAAGATGTCATCCCGGTTAGCTGCGTTGATGCTTGGTTCTGTGGAGCGTTTGGACGGCATCGGGTTTTCATCATCTAACAGGTTCGGATCATTCATGGCTGCCATTGGTTGCTGAAATAAGACAGTTAGGCAAACCAAGTGTAAAGTTAGTGTATTGAGTCTTAACAAAAAAATGCTAAGTCTTTTTATAGAGTCCCATTGGGTCGATAACAATTGTTATCGAGTGCAATGGGATCGAGGAAAAAGGTGTTGTCGAGTGAAGGAGGATCGACAAAAAGACTTGTAGAGAAAAAAAAATTAAGATCAAGCCTGTGGAAGGGATGTCGAGTCATGGAGAATCGAGAAGAACAAGTTATCGAGAGCTTAAGGGTCGATGAAAATACTTGAAAACTTTTTAGAGTGTTATCGATCTATTTAGACTCGATAAACATTCAAAGAGCATGTTATCAATTCTATGAGGCTTGATGAAAAGACTTGGATAATCTAAGGGCAGGATATCGATCCAAATGACTCGAGGAGAGCACTTAGTAAATTTCATCGACCTGTTGATAATAGATAACAAAAGTTATCGAGTTCCAAGGGATCGATAAAAAATACTTAGTGGTTTTCATCGATCCTATTATAGTCGATAACAAATGTTATCGATTCCTAAGGGATCGATAAAAACACTTAGTGATTATTCATCGATCCTTAGAAGTTGATAACAATTGTTATCGAGTCATAAAGGCTTGATAAAAAACACTTGGTGAAGATTATGGTGTTCTTTGTCGATGCATAGAGACTCGATAAAAACTCAAAAGGCTCATCTAAGACTCGATAAAAATGCTAAGTGCTCAGATTCCAAAAGGGGCCTAAAACTAGGGCAAAGTCCTATTACTATGTGCGATTAGTGATAGAGAACAAGATTAATAAAGGACTTAAGGCCAAAACACTAAATCTACTCACGATTTTGACTCATGAACAGTCAAAATCGGAAAACCCATACTAACCCCAAAAACCGAACAGTCATACAGAAAAAAACAGATCATGCAACGGTTTTAAGTACTAAGTGCAAGAATTAAAGATGATAAGGGGAGAATTACGAACCTGGTGGTGCTTTCGGATCTGAAAAACTCGAAGTTTTGAGAATTTGATCTTGGATAGCCAAGAACTTGAAGGGTTTTTCAGAGAGAAAGAGGGAAATTCAAACTTGTGAGGAAAGGTTCATTGAGAGTGGGGCCCGATTACTTTAAATAGTGGTCATCGGGTAATGACACGTGGCAGTGTGTGATAGGGCCGATGAAAAATTTCCCGTTATCAAGATGTCGATTGGGGAGGTTATCGAGCCAGAGGGGGTCGATAATCCCATTGTTGTCGGGCCCTTAGGGGCCGAGAACCTGACTTAATTAAATTAATATATATATATATATATATATATATATATTTTTTTTTAAAGAACTTAAAAAAAAAACATAAGGCTCCCCCTTAATATGTGCTAAAGGTGGTGTCCTCCCCCTAGGAATGTGAATGGATAGGAAAAAACGTACCTTGTTGCTCCTCCTTGAACGATGAACCATGCTGATACACATAGCGAGGTAGAAAGAAAAATGAAAGAAGAATTGAAAATACGAAACTGTAAGATAAAGGTCAAAATCTAAAAAAATGAGAACCCAAGTGTTATGCAGCTTGACTCGAAGAGTAAATGTGCATAAACCCTTGGATAGACGTTTTTGAGGATTTTGAGACACACTGATTTGTGATAATCAGGTTTTAAGATTGAGCATTCCCAACTTGGATACTAAGAACTGGAATCGTTTCTCATCCAGTGCCTTGGTAAACAAGTCGGCAAGCTGAAGTTCCGTATTAACAAAATATAGTTCAATTGTACCTCTTTGGACGTGATCCTTGATGAAGTGATATCGAACGTCGATGTGCTTTGTCTTCGTGTGTTGAACCGGGTTGCTTGAAATGGCTATGGCGCTTTTGGAGTCACGGTAGATAGGAATCTTGTTGAACGAGAAGCCATAGTCTTTGAGTTGAGTGCGCATCCATCGTACTTGCAAGCAGCAGCTTGCGACAGCGATATATTCGGTTTCCGCGGTAGATGTGGAGACGCAAGCTTGCTTCTTGGATGACCAGCTGACCAATTTGTCTCCAAAGAATTGAATATGGCCCGAAGTGCTTTTACGATCGAGCATGCATCCGGCGTGATCCAAACTGAAAAGGCAGTTAGCTCGAAACCCGTATCCTTGGGATACCATAGGCCAAGATTAGGTATACCTTTTAAATACCGGAAAATCCGTTTGATCGCACTAAGATGAGATTCCTTTGGAGATGCTTGATATCTCGTGCATAGACAGGTGGCAAACATTATGTCCAGACGACTAGCCGTAAGATACATGAGAAAACCAACCATGCCCCGGTAATTTTTAGAATCCACATCTTTCCCCGAAGGATCAGCGTGTAGTTTTGAACCCGGGGACATGGGTGTACGTACCACTCGGAGAACATGACGTCATGTTGTATTTACACAACATATCCGAGATGTATTTTGATTGGTTGATGAATATTCCAGTAGAAAATTGTTTAATTTGAAGATCAAGGAAAAAATTCATCATTCCCATCATGCTCATGTTAAATTTTGCAATCATGAGTTCGGAAAACTCTTTGCATTGTTGTGGGTTAGTCGAACCGAAGATGATGTCGTCCACGTAGACTTGAATGAGCATAATGTCACCTTTGTCCTTTTTAATGAAAAGAGTTGGATCGATCTTACCTTTGGAGTATTCGTTTTTCACTAAATAGGTAGACAAACTATCGTCCCATGCGCGGGGGGTTGTTTCAAGCCATACAGAGCCTTGTCCAGAATATAGACATGTGTCGGTTTGGAGGAGTCCACAAACCCGTCGGGCTGAGAAACATAGACTTCTTCACGCAGAACACCGTTTAAGAAGGCCGTCTTGACGTCCATTTGGAAAGCCACAAAGTTCTTATGTGCCGCGTAAGCCAAGAACATTCGGATTGCTTCAATGCGGGCGACGGGTGCAAATGTTTCGTCGTAGTCAATGCCTTCTTGTTGACGGTATCCTTTGGCGACAAGTCTAGCTTTGTTGAATATCCATTTCGTGCCGATAACGGTCTTGTTTCGAGGACGGGGAACAAGGCGCCATACTTTCAGACTTTCAAATTGATTGAGTTCCTCTTGCATTGCCACAATCCAATCAGGATCATTCATTGCCTCGTGAATGGATGTGGGTTCAATCTTGCTTATGAATGAAGAGAACATGCATTCATTGGCCGAGGCGGAACGCGTTGTAACTGGTCTGTTTGGATCTTCGATAATTTGTTCCACAGGATGAGAGCGGGTCCATTTCGTTGTATGAGGAAGCGGTTGAAATGCATTTGGATCCGGGTTGTCATCTTGATAAGCACCTAACGGAAGATCTTGAAGAGATTCCAAGGTTGGTGCCACTTTTGATGATCTTGTGGCACTTGTGACATCCGTAGGGGATGAAGTGTATGCTTTGAGTCCGCATTGGGCCGCACAAGTCCATATGAATGAGTTGAAGAGGTCGAGTCGAGCTGTGAACTAACTTGGGTTTGTGAGAGACCTTCTTCATCTTTCCCATCTCGCATGCGTCACAGAGATGCGGTTTGTCGAATTTAACAGTTGGGAGGCCGGTGACTAATCCGTGGATGGAGAGGCGATTGATGTTCTTGAAGTTCAAGTGAGATAAGCGACGATGCCATAACCAGGTCTTTGGACTAGAAACGTTTGATAGAATACAAACACTTGAGGGTGCGTTTACTTGGGAAAGATCGATCGTGTAGAGGTTGGACTTGCGTGTGCCGGTTAGAAGCTCCTTTCCATCAAATGTGCGAACACAGCATCTATCGGGTCTGAAATTTACTTTAAGTTGCTTGTCACAGAATTTTCCAATGCTCAACAGGTTGTGGCTTAGCCCTTGTACATAAGAGACGTTGGAAATGGTGATGTTGTTTTGAATGATATCACCATATCCTTTAATCGGTGCCAAGTGATTGTTGCCAAATTTGACGAATCCGCCCTTCTTTTCAGTGTAGTTGGCAAGCAGCTCCTTTTGTCCGGTCATGTGTTTGGAGCATCCAGAATCTAAGTACCACACATGACCGATCTGCACAAAATCAGGCAAATTTAGGTACCCATTTGTAAATGGGTCCATCATGGTTAGTTGACATTCCTTGGGTACCCACTTGAGGTGAGACTTATGGGCGTTAGTCATTTGATTTCTCGGACCCGATTTAGAAATGGAAGATGAATGATAAAATTTGTGATTAAATGAATTATGCATGTCCGGAAAATAACCATAACCATAATCAATAGGAGGTTTACGAACAAAATCATCCACACCGCAATTAGAACAACAAATTTTATTACGAGAAAATTTGATTAAATGTCTAAAGGAATGAATTTGATAAGGAAAACGAAATCAAGAATTGTTTCTTTTGACATTAGAATGTAAAAACTTGTCTTCTTTGCGGGGTGTTTGCTTTGTAGGATGCGTGCCCTTTTTGACCCAAACCGACTTGGTTTCTAAAGTATGAAGCGCTAAAACATTGAAAGGAACACAGTTAGTATCGTTTTTGAAGACATGATTGGTTTTCGTTTGAGTGGTTTGATGTTGACTCGTTGAACACTCCGTTGGTTCAGTAGGTAATGAAACTGATGCCATAGGTTGTTTGCCTTTGTCTAAAAATTCAATGTGAGTAGGAAGTACAGGATTGAAATCAAACTCATCACACATGTCATTTAAATACTCGTCCGATTCAAGTGAAGATTGGTTAGAAAGGGCATCTAATTCAGCATTGATTTGTTCGTCGGTATAGGAACATTTTTGTTTTGGAAGATTGGAATTTGGGTCCATTTTAAACAACTCTTCGCAATTATCTAAATAATTGCTAACGAAGGTTTTACAAGTTGAAATGTTTGAAATAGTATCATTTTCACGAGTTTTGTTCAGATAAATTGAATTTGGTAATCTGGACCAAGGTTCAGATATTCGAATTTATAAATCGTCGGAGTATTATAGATAGCCTTTGCTAATTGTTTCGGGTTTTCAAAACCTAATCCGGCTTTTGAGCTTAAATCTTTCGGTGCATTTAAGTGAATAGTGTGTTCAGTTTGACCAAGCTTGTAAAGTTTTAATTCCAACTTTTCGAGTTTTTCTAATAGATCTTGTCTTTGAAAACTGACAAAGTCAAACTTTGATGAAAATTTGGCAGTCTCATTCTTAGATGATTGGAGTTGAAGTGTGAGATCAGATATTTGTTGTTGGAAAAGATAATTTTCTTCTTTTAAAACCATTTTCTCCGTTTCGAGATTGTGTGCTATACTTTGAGTATTGACAAGGTCGGTTTGCATAAGAAGCAATTGTTTATGATTATTTTCTAGGCTTGCTTCTAAATTGGAAACCAAGAGTTTCTCGGTTTTCAATTTGGAGTGTAATTCCTTTAATTGATACATTAAATCATGCATTTGAGATACAAAAGAGTCATAGTCAGAAGGGCTTACCTCGGGTGTGTAGTCGGAAGCGTGAGAAGGAGTATCATTAGAGTAAGCCATCAAGCTGAAATGTGCTTGAGTATCCCCTTCCATGTCATCTTCATCATCTTGATTAAGCCATTGTTCATCTTCAGCTAGGAGAACTTTACCGGATTCCTTTTGTTTAGACAACATCAGTTTTTAAGTGAAGTAGTTGGAGTCCTTCACTATTGGCTTCTTGCATTCCCTTGCATAGTGACCAGATTTGCCGTAGTTGTAGCACAAGCTTCTCTCACCTTTGAACTTGTCTTCTGGCTTGGGTGTAAGGCGAGGTTCTTCTCTTCTTGGTTTAGGTTCAAACAGGGCCTTTCGCTCATGATTATTAGATCCCGAGGCATACCTTTGTTGGTTGGGATTCGAGCGACGTGAGAACTTTTGTTGAAAAGATCTTGTAAGGAAGGCCAGTTGTTGTTGAAGTTTGGCAATTTCTGGATCATAGTCAAAATCTTCGTCTTCTAGTTCGGGAAACATCTCTTGAGGAGTGGAAGAGGAATCTTTTGCCATCAATGCGATTGGATCCGGGTTCTTCTTTGAATTTAACCCCATAAATTCGAGAACCTCCTCTTCGTCTTGTTGAAGGGTTTCATAGACTTCATGAAGATCAAGGTCAGCAAGATATTTGCTGTGTTTGATTTGATTAGCAAACCGGCGCCATTCTGGTTGAAGATTGCTAACAAATTTAACGTTGTTTTCGATCTTGGTCTTACGAATTTCGTTCTTGCTTAGTTCGTTTACCAGTTGTACAAAACGGGTATACGTGTTCGTAAGACTTTCTCCATCTTTTTCCTTGAATTCTTCATATTGAGAGATACAGTTGGTGATTTTGAGTTGTGTGCCAATCTTCGTTCCAAGCATGAATTTCTCTATGACTTCCCACATTTCTTTAGCAGTCTTCTTGTGGCTATCAATGCTCATATAGATTTCATTTGGAAGGCTCATAAGTAGATAAGAACGGGCAAGTTGGTCACCTCTCATTATCTTCTTCTCGTTTGCATCCCATGTATTTTTGAGTTTAACTTCCCTTCGTGCGAGCGTAGGAGGAGTATTGTTTGGCATAGCCGGAAACTCCTGATAAAAAAATTGGAGGAGGGCCTTCTTTGATTGTACTCATGATCTCATCGGCATAGTCATGGCATTCAACAAAATCAAGGAATCTATCCTTCCATTGAGAATATTCTCCCGGGAAGAGAATTGGAGGTTTGATGTCTGATCCAATAGCCATTGCTTCACGGGTGGTAATTGTACTTTTTGGTTGGACCTCGATCAATGAGTTTTTAAAAAAATTTGAGTTGTCTCGCGAAACAGTAGGTTTTTCTCGAGAGACAAAGGAGGTCGAAAAAATTATCGATTTAAGGATTTTTATCGGGTATGAGGTGCTCGATGAAAATTGTTATCGGGTGACTAAGGATCGATAATAAATGTTATCGAGTGAACAAGGCTCGATAAAAATTGTTGTCGAATTGAATAGACTCGATATAAAAAGTTATCGAGTGAACAAGACTCGATAGAAATTGTTGTCGAAATAAATAGACTCAAAAAAAAAAGTTATCGAGTGAACAAGACTCGATAAAAATTGTTGTCGAATAAAATTTACTTGATAATAACTCGATATAACTTTGATTAAAGAAATTTATCGAACACTGACCTACTCGATCAAAATTTTTCTCGATTCAATAGGACTCGACAAAAAATACTTTAATTCTGAGTTTTCTGTGATTGATAAACCAGAAAACAAAAACACAGTTTTCTTGACTAAAAAGAACTAGTCTTTTTATGGACAAGACTGTCTGGGTTTTCGAGTTTCTTATTTGTTCAATTACGGAAATTATCATGATTACGAGAATTTTATGATTTTACTAAGGAAATCTTTAGTAAGAAAAGCTGCAGGAGTCACAAGTTCCTGAGTTTTCTTATGTAAAGATATTCAAAAGTAAACAAAATAAATTAAAGTAATTTTAATTAAACAGATTTAAATATTTCATGTAGGGGTCGATAAAAATTCAAGAATTTTTTGTAGTTGAATCGATAAAAATTCAATCAACAGAAGAGATATTCGAGAAAAATTCAATAATCAGTATGAGGTAGTCGACAATAATCAGAATGATGTTTTATTGGGTAAAGCATGAAACAGTAGGACTCGACAAAAATTCAATGAACAGCAGAATTTGCAGAAATCGAAAAAGGTATCTTCTGTTTCGTGGTTTGTTCAGAAAATCGTAAAAACACGTGATCTCAGGCTCTGATACCACTTGTTGATCCCATTATAATAAGCACAATGACAATAAACAGTTAATAGCAAAGTAATATGACACGAACAATGATTTAAAGAACTTACGTAGTCATATATCTCTTGATCGTATATATGTCGATTACAATCAGATTCGGCACTCTCTCTATGTATTATGAATCGACTAAGTCTCAAAGTAAAACCCTAACGTTCTATTTATATTGGTAGGTCTAATCTAATTAAGGAAACAAGAGTTTAAGAAATTATAAACTTCCTTTTACAATTAAGCATATCTCTTCCTTATTTTGTCACAATTAAATAATAATAGACCTAACAATAGTAAAGCGATTCAAGAAGACCTCCTATGAACTATTTCATGGAAGAAGACCCTCTCTGAAATATCTACACATCTTTGGATGTAGATGTTATATTTTGAATGACAGAGATCATTTGGGCAAGTTTGATCCAAAAGCTGATGATGGGATATTTCTTGGATACTCTTTTGTATCCAAGTCTTTCAGAATCTTCAACAAGAGAAGACAACACGTTGAAGAATCTATGCACGTCAACTTTGACGAATCTCGTCCAACTAATTCTACTCCTGTCCCTGAAGAACATGAGGAGTTGAATGAATGGATGAAATCTCATTATGGGGAACCTGAAACTTATTTCAGCAACCAACCTAATGTTGAAATAAATGATGATGGGATCCTTGATCTTCCTACGTCAAGCAACGATCCATCAACATCAGGGATCAACGTCACTCCTCTCAATCAGATTCCTCCATCTAAAACTTCTTTAGGTAATTCTTCAGTGAATAACCAAGCTTCATCTTCTACTGATCAATCCTCTGAATCTCCTCCAGAATTGATCTTAAACGAAGTTCATGTCGCTGAAACGATTAACGACATCCCTGAAAGAGAGCAAATCACTGAATCTATTATTGATCAATCACCTCAACCTCTAACTCACCGATGGACTGCAAATCATCCAATAAATCAAATCATTGGTAATCCAAATGCAGGTATCAAGACTCGTAGAGGTACAGGTAATATCTGTCTCTATGTTAATTTTAGGGAAAAGTCCATTTTAACCCAACCCTCTTTTGTATTTTGAATGGTTAAGTCACTAGACAAATTTTTTGAACAAAAAAGTCCTTGGACTTTACAAAATATATCAAATAGGCCATTGAGGTAACCTTTAACTTGATTAACCGGTCAAAAGAGAAAATTAAAAAAAAAACAAATCAATTTTAAAACCCTATATTCCAATTAAGCCCCCAAATCCATCGTCTCCCCCACTGCAGACCCCGACAACGACTCCTTCCCACAATCGCCGGCTCCTCCCCAAAATCTCCGGCGTCCGACGCAGCAAGCCGGCATACGACATACTGCAGCGAGCCAGCAACGACTCCTCCCCACAATCGTCGGCGTCCCACACTGCAGCGACGACTCCTTCCACGCAATCGCTGGCGTCCCACACTGCAGCAACGACTCCTTCCCACGTTCGTACAAGCATTTTATACTGCTGTTCGGCGCCCAACAGCATCCCCCAACTCTGTTTGGTAACTTCGATTTATGTTCTTTAAGATAAATTTCATCAACTGTTCATCACTGTTGAATCAAGATAAAAAAAATCCCTAAGTTTACTTACTGTCGGTTTTTATGTTATGCTAAATTGCTATTTGCTAATCCTTGATGTGTTTAATGCCATGGGTTGGGGAAAAAACCTAATCTAAATAGCTAATTATTATGTAGCCTTTTGATTTATAATATCTTTGGAGAGCGTTTTTGGGTGATTGATCTCATTTTGAATAAGAGAAAAGATAAGTTTTTAACTTCATAAGAAATTTAATTACTGGATTGAACTTTATAAAGGTTATGAGCTTATGGCACATGAAAACTTTGGCTGGTTATGCTTATTTTGAAGAAATAAGAGGACAAATTCACTGTTTTGGTCACTACAGCTTAAGTGGATGAGGGGGATGATGATGATGGGAGAAGCAATGATCGGGGTAAGTCATTATTTAGTTTCTAGATTCAAATAACTTTTTTAATGCATATTGTTTACACTTACACTTTGTATTTATCTTTAAAGACATCATCAGGTGTGCCACAACCAGCATGGCCCGAAGGCATCCTACCATATTCAATTTCAAGTAAGGCTATTGTTAATGGTGAAGATCATATTGAAGGTGAGACTGTTGTTAGTGATGAAGAAAATTATGAAAGTGGGGATGCTGTAGGACATCAAGAAGAATAGTTCATATCACGACCTTAACATAGATTAGCTATTTGTTACTTTGGTATAGTGCAAACTTTGGTACATTTGGCGCAATTGTTGGTATTTTTAGCGCAACATTTGGTATTTTTGGCGCAACTTTTGGTATATTTTGGCAAAATCAGTTATCTGTATACATCGTGTGCTTTGAATACAATATTTATATGTTTTGTGAAGCGTAATGAAAATGGTATTTCTACACGCTTTGGTAAAATCGGTTCATTTGTATACAATTGTTGATGTTTTAATTTTTTTTTCTCATTCAAAAAATGTCTAGGGACTTGATCGTTCACAGTATGGAAGTCCGAAAATTGATATCTTTTAGAAGTCTAAGTACTTTTTTGATCAAAAAAATTGTCCAGTGACTTAACCATTCAAAACACAAAATAGGGTTGGGTTTTAATGAACTTTTTCCATTATTATACTATCTTAACCAATTTCATAGGCTATAAGGACTTAAATAACAGGTTTTGTAAAGTCCAAGGACTTTTTTGTTCAAAAAAATTGTCCAATGACTTAACCATTCAAAACACAAAAGAAGGTTGGGTTAAAATGGACTTTTCCCTTAATTTTATTTCTCTCTCTGAACCTAAGAAGATAGATCAAGCTATCTCTGATCCTAGCTGGGTCTCTGCCATGCAAGAAGAACTAACTGAGTTTCGTAGAAACAAAGTTTGGAATCTTGTTCCTCGTCCATCCGATAAAACTGTAATAGTAACCAAATGGGTTTTTCGAAACAAGCTGGATGAAAATGGCACTATAACTCGTAATAAGGCTAGACTTGTTGCTCAGGGATATAGACAGGAAGAAGGTATTGAGTATGATGAGACATTCGCTCATGTTGTTAGATTAGAAGCCATAAGACTTTTCTTAGCTTATGCTGCCCATAAAGACTTAAAAGTTTTTCAAATGGATGTTAAAAGTGTTTTTCTAAATGGTAAACTCAGCGAGGAAGTTTATGTTGAACAACCTCCTGGGTTCTCTGATCCAAACCATCCTGGTTATGTTTTCAAACTTCAAAAAAAAATTACGGATTAAAACAAGCTCTCAGAGCTTGGTATGATACTCTCTCAAAATTCCTTCTTAACGAAAAATTTGTTCGTGGAAAGATTGACCAAACTCTATTTTTAAGAAAATATAAAGGTCATACTATTGTTGCTCAAATATATGTTGATGACATTATTTTTGGCTCCACAAGACTCAAATTATGCACTCGTTTTGCAAACATAATGAAGAAAGAATACAAAATGAGTATGATGGGTGAACTAACATATTTTCTAGGTTTGAAGATTAAGCAATCTGACAAAGGAATTTTCATTTGTCAAAGTAAATATGTTAAAGACATGCTGAACAAATTTGATATGAATCAATGCTCAGCGACGAAGACCCCGATGGCACCTCCTCTAATGATGAGTAAGGACCCAAATCGAAAACCTGTCAATATCACTGCCTATCGTGGGATGATCGGATCTCTGTTATTTCTTACATCGGGTAGACCTGGTATCATGTATTTTGCATGTCTCTGTGCTCGGTATCAAGTTGAACCAAAGGAATCTCACCTCATCGCTGTAAAGCGAATCTTCAAATATCTGAAAGGAACTCCTAATCTGGGTCTTTGGTATCCCAAAGGCTCAGGGTTCGATCTAATCGGTTACTCTGATAGTGATTTTGCAGGATGCAAGATTGATAGAAAGAGCACCACTAGCGGATGTCAGCTATTAGGTGGTAAGTTGATAAGTTGGACAAGTAAGAAGCAGAACTCTATGTGCACATCTACTGCTGAAGCTGAATACGTAGCCGCTGGTAGTTGTTGTGCTCAAATCCTATGGATGAGAAATCAGCTGAGAGATTATGATCTCAGACTTTCTAAAATCCCTATTTATTGTGATAGCACTAGTGCTATTGCAATTGCAAATAACCCTTACTTCACTCGAAAACCAAGCACATTGAGATTCGATATCACTTTATCAGAGATCATGTGATGAATAGATAAGTGGAACTTCATTTTGTACCAACTGAAAATCAGCTCGCTGATCTATTCACCAAACCTCTGGATGAAGCTAGATTCAATCTACTCATCAGCGAACTTGGTATGTTAAACGTTGAATAATTCTCCATTCTCTGAACTCTGATTCAGCGATACTTGATCATTCTCACTCAGGTATTAACTTCTAAATCTTTACATTCTCTGAATATTTTTTTTTCAGGGAATGTCTTCAAAAACCCATCACTGACAATCCTTTATTGTCTATTGATGAAGAATTTAAAGATAATGATTAACATTTTTAATGATAGTCATTTTCAAAAAAAAATCAAATAAGAAAAGGACACGTCAGACCTTTATCTGACACATGACGGACCACGACGTTTTCTTTCGTACTCTTTTCTAGGAACGTGCGCTAGGTCATCATTACTTTTCAAAAAGCTAAAACCGTCATTTAGCTATCATTTTCTCTCTCCTCTTGCTATTTAAGAAATTCATTTCTTCATTTAATTCTTTACGCGCTCTTTACTCTAAAAAAGCAAGAATCCTTCTCGAATCTTCAAGCTTTCCTCAAGAACACCAAGAACACGCACTTGTGCATTTTTCTTTGTTTTTAACGTTTAAGGTTTGATCTAACCCTATTACTTACTTAAAACACAAATGTCGTTTATCACATCTTTAACTTTATAACTTATTATAAAATCAAATCCAGTTTTAAGTCAAAAATTAATGTGATAAAACCCTTTTTATTTCTCAAAACCTGTTCTGGATTCGTCTTAGAACAGAAGACCATTTTAGGTATTTTTTTTACCAAGTTTTTCTCCCTTTTCTAAAAATTGTGGTACTAACAAGTATTTTGATCTTTGTTCATCAAAACACTTGTTTTTCTTCTACACTTTATGGTAATCTTTGTACCAAAAACCTACTCTGGTTTATTACCCTTGTATAAAAATAAGATTTTCATATTTGGTGTTCCCATCTTTGAAACAGACATGGCAACTTCAAGCAAGAACACTCAGGCTGTTGAACAAGCACCAATTTTCCTCACCAAAGCCCCTGCTAGTGTCTTCAACTTGGAACAAGCAACTTTCAAGGCCTGCAACTACCTTGCACTGGTGGATATCCCTGCTGACAAATCATACTTCAGTGACGGTGCCACCTTCATCAAAGCCTGTCCCCTGATGTATGCATTTGTGCACAATCCTGTGGGAATCACTGCGCATCTCAAGCTTTATGGTACACAGCTCACTACACAACCCTCACAACTGACAAGGGCAAAAATCTCCCTGCTATCGGCGACTTCGCCTTCACCTCAGGCTTTCTAAGGAATGCCCTCCGCCTTCCTTCCAGATGTAAGAACGAGTCGTGGGCCCCTGAGCCCACCAAGGAACAGATAGAGGACTTCTTGGACTCTATTGGCTATGTTTGAGAGAACCCTAAAGTCAAAACTTTGGGATCAAAGAGGGAGAAGAAACGTCTTCCAGGTCGCTGGCAATACATCTTTACCCAAGTGATTCAGTGCTTGGGCTCCAAGATTGGCTCTTATGATCAAGCCAGCAAGCACTTCCAGGACCTTGGCTTCGCTCTCTGCACAAACTACAAGCTGAATTATGCGGACTACATATTCAACGACATGTTCAATAGGGTAAAAGCTTGAAAGAGGAACCAACTAGGTTCTTTGCAACCATCTTGGAGGTTGCCTTCAAGGATGAATATCCAAAGGTCCCCAACCAAAGCTTCTCCATGGTCGGCAAGAAGTTTCTGGACATTGATGTCCATCCAGATGATGCCCCTTTCACTCCTTACATGCTGCAATTTATTAAAGCAGCTACTATGTCCGTCTCACTGAACGACCCATCAGTGAGTAACCCAGACACCTCCACTCCCTCCAAAAGAAAGGAACCAACCGATGGTCATAGAAATATCATCGCTCATAAGCCAGCAGCAAAGAAACAAAAGAAGAGAGTCTCTCAAAAGACTTCCCTTCCTGATTCAGGCGTAATACCAACGTCCTCTGTAGCCACAGCCACAACAACGGTCTCTGCATCCGTTGCCGTTTCTTCTGCAGTACCACTACCTTCAGCGACTCCATTCACTGAACGTGTTATAGCCAGCTCCGCTGAAGCTGGATCAGGTACTACATTCACAACCTTCTCTTCTTCTTCCACCATCTCTTCTTTGGTCCTCACACAAACATATGATTCAGAGATAGTTGTCCCTCTCTCTGATGATGTTGAGTCGCACGTTGTCCAAACTTCAGTATTGTTTCAAAAATCTGAACTTTGGAAAGCCAGTACAACAGGACCTCAGCATGTCTCTCACAGACATACTAAGACACAGGCTAGTGATCCACATGACACTGCCGTAGTACACGTTGTCCCGAGAGTAATCCTCATGATACTCTCAAAGTAAATAACATGTCGTGTCATCCTTCATCTAACCCAGAGCTCTTCTTGGATGCTCTATCTATGTTGTCATAAGGTATTACACCTCTTCTCTCTACATCGGCAACCACCATCACTACCTCCAAGGCTGCTGCTGCTGCTCCTTACAATGTGAGCAAGGGAAAATCTCCTCAGCAACCAAACACGGATGCTGATCTGCGCCGAATAAAGCAGGAGAAGTTTTCCTCAAAGCTTCCTCCTTTCGCTATGGAGATTCCCAAGATCGTTCTTCCTAACCCCACATTCCCTGCAATTGACTACTTGGTCAATGAATGTGCTCTCACAAGGGCTAGGGTAGACAACCTTCAAAC
This sequence comes from Silybum marianum, assembly GCA_036898165.1. Taxonomy (NCBI): domain Eukaryota; kingdom Viridiplantae; phylum Streptophyta; class Magnoliopsida; order Asterales; family Asteraceae; genus Silybum; species Silybum marianum. The sequence continues at coordinate 3,106,252 of CM072539.1, forward strand.
GTCCGCTGAGTACATCTTCCAGACTGTCGCTGGTACTCTAGGGTTGAAGGCCACAATCAACAATGTCTACACTGACATTCAGGCAATCAAGGCTTATAACCTGGCTCATGAGCAAGCTCTTGTCAAGCTGGAGAAGAAGGTAGAAGCACAAAACCAGGTGATTGAGTCTATTCAGAAGACTCAGTTCGACATGATGCATATGTTGACCAAAATGCAAGAAGCAAGTTCTTCCTTCACTGCTGCTAATCGGACTTCGCTGAACCAGGTCGTTCAGACAAAAACTACGCACACCAATTCTCTGAAGGACAATGGGTCCAATGTGCGTACTCTGGTGGTCCATGTTCTCCCCGCTGACAACATCGAGGGGGAGAGATGCGCCAAAGAAATCGCTGATGAGATTATCGGAGAGACTAATGAAAGATTCCCTGAAACTCCGATATCTCCCTACATTAAGAGAGACCCTCCTTCCACTGTCGCTGAAAAAGAAGAAGATGAGGAAGATGATGAGGAGGAAGAAGACGATGAAGAAGACAATGATGATATCCCTCACTATGGGGCAAATGATGATGATGATGATGACATCCCTCCTGGTGCTCTTGAGCACTTCAAAAACAGTAGACCAGGCAACTTCATGCCTGAAGTAGTCTACAGGGAGCCCTTGGGGACGGACCACCTCCTTCTCAGGATCCGTCCAACCAATCAGGCAAAGGACATGAAGTGGTAGATCATGATGCCACCATTCCAATATCTGAGGGGGCGACCGCTGCAGAGATAACTCTTCCCCTTATCCCTTTTACTCCCATCTCTAAACCTCCAACCTATCCATCTTTCTCCCCTCCAAATTTTGGTTCTGACCAACCTCTCTCTCCATCTCCCATTCTTAGTGAGTCTAGTCCCCCAAAGGACTCCACTTTTTGGAAGGAACCTTCATCAGAGGAGCAGTTTATGTACATATTTGACTCTGACTCTGAAGATGAAGAAGGCATCATTCTCAGACGCCGCACACAAAGACCTCTAATAAGCGAGCCTGAAGAGGAAGAAAGGGGAATAAACTTCTTAAAAGAACTTGAAGCTAAAAGAATAAAAATGCCCTCTGCTGAACCAGAAAATCCTATGCTCATCAGCGTGGTGGATGATTTCTACTTTCTATCAAAAGAGGAGAGAGCACAAGCAATTGAAGCTCAGAGAATAAGGGATGAAAAGATGAAGTAAACAGAGAGTGATCTAGAGCTTGCAAGAAAAATAATCAGGGAGGATGCTGCTAGAGATAAGGCGACTAAAGAGCTGATCGAGAAAAGTCAAAGAGTCGTTGAAGTTCTGGTACAAAGAGAACTGAATGAAGAAAATATAAAAGTGAATCCCATCATCACTCAAGAGAAGATCCTAAATGCTCTAACCAATGAAGAACCAAGCCATAGAGAAAAATAACTACGCTGGTATACTGAAAGATTCAATTTTCGTTGGTCTGACTCAAAAATCATTCAAGCAACTATCGAAGGACGTCCTTCCAAAAGGTATGGATTGAAGGTATTTGTTCGAATGTACAAACATACGTATGTTGAAAAAGAAGAAGCCAAGTTCTTGAAGTTCTATGCATACTCTAAATGGCTAGAAATCAGAGATACCATTCAGGGTTCCAAATCAAAGTTAAAGATGTGGTGGAAAGAGCATTGGATCAGCTTCTTTAGAGGATGTCACAACATGTGCAAGTTCCGCCTCTCCCTGAGCCTACAAGAAGGAGAAGATCAAATGTTGAAGGAGGTTCATCTTCTAAAAGTGAACACGAAACCAAATTCAACTACAAAAGCATTCTCGGCCATCTGAAAATCCCTAGCATCGCAATGTTGAACTCCTCTCTCCCTCAAGATAGAAGATATGAAAAAAATGAATTCATCACCTTCCCTGAACCTCGTATGGTTTTCCTGGATAATGATGGATTCTTAGGGCTCTTCAGAAACAAAGAAGTCAGCAAGGATCCATCAGCCTTCATAAAGATCATGCGTCACTACTGCTGGTCAGATGATCCGCAGATGAATCGACAGAAGAGGCTCTATGAAAACGAAATATGAAGAACACATGAAAAACTCTTTGATTGATATATAGTCGTCTTTTCCTTTGTATTATTCTTTAGTGTATTGTACTTTTCTCTTCTTATGAATTTGTAATTTCTTTTTTCATGTAATTCCTTCAGATTATTCTTAATGAAATTTCAAATGAAGTACTCTACTCCAAATGTGTACTGAAAAGATCCCTGAAAATAGTAAATGCGACATGAATATAAGAGTTCTAATTTCTTTACAAACATCTTTACTTAAGGTCTTTACTTGTAAATCAGTGAATGTACTTAAGACCTTTACTTGTAAAAATTGTGTTTTCATATCCTTATAAATGAAACTCAATGGCTATAATAGATTAGCTGAAAAAGATCTCACATATTAGTAGTTAGAAATTTTTACTTCAATATTTCTTAAGTCCTATTAATTCCTTCAAGTAATTTTCCCATGTTACTTAATCATAATCAAATAGGGGAGATTGTTGATCATAACTCCTCTCAGTGATTTGAATATGATTCTTCTGTATACTTAATGAAATTCCATTTGTAAACTTATGCTTAAATTCAGCGATAGCATACGCTGATTGTTATCAGCGATAGCTGAAAATCAGAAGCCTCAAGTCTACCTCCGAAGATCAACCATCACACCAAAAGAACATTCAGCAAAAGTTGAAGACTAGGCTGAAGAAAGAGATAATTAGCTAATGATCTGAAGCGGTTCAGTGATAGCAATGGTTATCTAAACCAAAGTGTGAATTCTTGTCAAGCCTCAGCGATAATCTGAAAGTTCATCCTTAAAGTTTCAAGTTCATCGATCAAGTGAAGCTTCTCAAACAAGATTAATGTTGATCTTATCCTCGATGCACAAAAGTCAAACCTTATACTATGTCAAAGAAGGACGTACGAATTGTCTCATATGTCCCCAGCATATCTGATATGGTACTGTTCATATGTGGCCAAAATCATGGTTGCTTTTTTTAACAAAGGACAAGCTTCTTGTGAATGCTTGACACGTGGCATATACCTTTTGTCTTGCATTAAATGCAAACGGGTATAAATAAGATGAAGATATCTTCTTCATCTTCATGCATGCTACTTTCTATTTCCCAAAACCTCTGTCTCTTTACTTTCTCATTTCCTTGTTCATCAATCTGTGTGATTTCTTAAGTTACAATAGAATAGGTTTAGTTGTTCTAATTCCGCATGTAACTGTAAATTTGTTTATTCAATATAAACTCATTTAAAAACGAAAATTTGACTGTTTGTATTCAACCCCCCCACCCTTCTATTAATTGTTTCTATATCCTTGAACTCTTGCAGACTCCTTTGGGACCGACATGACTTTCATATTTTTGTGAGTTGCATAAGCCAGAAACTTTATGATTGCTTCTAGCCTAGCCACAGGAGCAAAGGTTTTATCATAATCTATACCTTCTTGTTGACAATAACCTTTAGCAACAAGTCTTGCTTTGTTTCTCACAACAATTCAATTTTCGTCCTTCTTATTTCTGAATACCCATTTGGTTCAAATTTTAGATTTTCCTTTTAGATTTACCTTTCAAATTGATTTAGCTCATCTTGCATAGCTAAATCCAAACTAGATCTTGAAGAACTTCAAATGGCTTCTTGGGTTCTATACTGCTTAGATAATTCACATACAGACATTCATTTGTTGTGGTTGATCTAGATTGTAATCCTTTTGAGCCATAACCTATGATTTGATGAATGGGGTGACTTGAAGTCCACTTGGTCACATTTAGTAAGGGTTGAATAGATGAAACATTGTTCAATGAATCATAATCATCAATGATTGCTTGTTGTTATGGTACTGGATATATCTTTGAATGTAGATCTGAAGGCTCCCCCTCAACAGGATGATGTGGGTTGGTTAATAAAGATTCAAATTTTTTTTGAATTTGTTCAAAAGATATGTGAACGGGTTCAGAAAGCATTTGAACAAGTTCAGAAGATGTTTGAACAGGTTCAGAATTAGGAATTTCTGAATTTGAGGTTGAGACTGATGGTCCATAAATATTTGAAATGTTTGGTTCATCTGGAATAAGTGCTGGAATGTTTCTGCTACGTGAAGGATTTTGATAATCTGCAGAAACAACAATAGACAAATCAAACAAATATTGGCATAAGACATCTAATTTTTCTTTAAGTAAAGAATTATTAGTAGATTTATCCTGAATACTCTTCTCTGAATCAAGTTGTTCATAGTTTTGGTTTAGCTTGAGTTCTGAACTGGTTTGTTCAGAAGTCATTGTTGGCTCATTAAATCTGACATTTGTGCTTTCAACTATTGTTGTTGTCTTCTTCATGAGAATCCTATAGGCCTTTGATCTTTGTGAATAGCCAACAAACACTCCAACTAAGCCTTTAGGATCAAATTTTCCTAGGTTCTCTCTGTCATTCAGAAGAAAGGACCAGCATCCAAAATTTTTAAATAGTCAATGGAAGGTTTTCTCTTTTTGATTAATTCATATAGAGTTTTAAAATGTTTTCTATTTAGAATAGTTCTGTTTTGAGTAAAACAAGTTGTTGCTATTGCTTCTGCCCAAAGAGATAAAAGTAGTTCTGAGTAAGCAAACATGGTTCTGGCAGCTTCTACTAAGGTTTTGTTCTTTCTTTCAAACACAGCATTCTGTTGTGGAGTTCAAGCAGCGGAAAAATTATGAGACATACCACAGAATCCAAAAAATTCTGAAGTTTGGAATTTGTAAATTTTGTGCCATTGTCACTTCTGATCTTTTGGATAGCAAGTTGAAGTAGAACCTGTATTCTCTTCACAAAAGGAATTAATACTTCAGAAGTATCAGATTTTCGTCTCAGAAACTCTACCCAAGTATATCTGGAATATTCATCCACTATGACCAAGATATACTTCTTTTCACCTAAACTCTAAGTCTTCATAGGTCTACATAAATCCATATGTAACATTTCAAGTGGAGCTTGACATGAAGAAAACATTTTCAGAGGACATTAACTTCTCTTTATTTTTCCATGTTCACAAGCAGAACATAGTGAGTTCTTCTAAAATTTGATCTTTGACAATCCTCTGACGGAATGTTGCCTATCCAACTCAGAAATTGATTTAAAGTTAAGATGATACATCCTTCATGCCATAACCAACTCATTTCAACCATAGGAGTAGAAATGTACCAAATTCTATTGAGTTGACCATCCTCAGTAAAAGTTGCAGTGTAGATATTCCCATCTCTGTAGGTAGTTAATTCACTTTGCTTCTCAGAATTTAGAATGTGAAATAACTCAATGTCAAAGTGGACAGTCTAGTATTTATCACAAAACTGACTTATGCTGAAAAAAATTATGCTAAAGTCCTTCTACATAGAAAACCTTAATGACTGTGACATCTCCTTTTGAAAAGTTCCATATCCTCTAACAAATCCTCTAGCATTGTTTCCAAAACTAACTGTTCCTCCATTTTTCTCATGATAATCAGTTAGTAATTCCTTGTAAGGTGCCATGTGTCTTGAGCATCCAGAGTCTAATACCTACACATGACACATCTGCAGAAACAATTACTTAGATTTAGGTATCCATTTGAAAATGGGTCCTTTCTGATTAGTAATAAAAGAAGGAATTTTGAATTTGGATTTTGCATAAATAAGTTCAGAACTTTGTTTGTCATTTTGAAACAACTCAGATTTAACCTTTTTATGAGTTGTAGAATTCTTATTAGAAGAATTTGATGAAGAATTCTTGATTAGTTTATTAGAAAATTTTTTGTTAAATTTTGAGTTCAGTCGGAAGTTATGATGTCCACAATTTACACAATGAATATGACAAGAAAGAACTTTCAACAAATCAACACATAAGCAAGAAGTAACAACATTAGATTTAGAAACTAAATGCTTTGTTTTATTCAAAGTAGTAGAATTGTGTACATCATTTGTCTTAAAAGAATGAAATTTATCTAATTTGTCTTGCTTTGATAATCTTTCATCTTTTCTCTTCCAAACTAAAGTGGACAACTCTGTAAAAGATAAGAAATGTGGATTAGTGCAAGAAATATTTTTATCAACTTTCTTTTGGTTAAGCTGCTTTATAGATGTTGGAATTGAAGATTGACCTTTTTCAAACAAATTGATTCTTGAATTGAAATCTGATGATGACAACTTAGACTTTTCAGTAGTAAAACCAACTTCTGAATAAGAAATAGGAGTTTTTATTTCAGATGTTTGAAATACTGAATTCTGAAACTCTTCTTTTAAGAATACAGGTCCAAACATTTCTGAAGGTAATTTGATTTCTTCATATTTAAGTGTTTCTCCTTCAGTCATGGAAGATTTAGATTTGTAAACAACATATCCATGTTTAGTGATAACTAACACAACTAGATTATCTAAAATGTCATCTTCAGTCTCAGAATCTGAAGCATTTATAAGATTTGAAAATTTATCTTCAATCATGTTTGTGACAAAATCTTTTAATTTTAAATTATGCTTCTCAGAATCAATATTTGATTCAGACTTCTGAGTATTATTAATAATATCTTCATCATTTTCATTATCAGAATCATCAAAGCATATTTCTGAAGTTTCACCATCAGTTTTGAAAAACTCATCCTCAGAAAATTCTTCATAGGTATCCTTAGAGTTTTCTTCAGAGGTTTCTTTTAAATCATTTTTATCTTCAGAAATATCTTTTGGGATGTTTATATCATCTTCTGATTTTAATTCAGAAGTAATGTCTGAAGTATCTTCAGAAATATATTAAGAAGTGACTTTAGATTGAACTTCAGAAGTGATTTCAGAAGTTGATTCTGAATTAGATATTACCTTTGATTCTTTAGAAATTGGAGATTTTTCATTTGTAAACAAAACTTCTGATTTAAAAAAAGGAATACGTTCAGGCAAAGATAAATCCACTAGTTTAGGTGTAACACTTTTGACTTGTTCATTGAAAATCTTCATTTTTGAAAGATCATATAAGTTTGAAGGACCTTTCTTTAAGATTTGAGTATCAGTATAACCTAAACCAGTTTTTATGTTATAAAATTTTGAATTCTGAGCCTGACTTGTTAAAATATTCAGAGTTTGTTCAGTTTGACCTCTTTTAAAGTTCAAATCTTCTAATTCTTTAATGTTTTTGTACAGCTCAACTCTTTGTTGATTTAGAAAGTTCATTTTAACATTCAGAACTTCCTTTTCAAATATTTCATTTTGAATATCTTTTTGCATACTGTCCATATTTTCTTTTAAAAAAAATTCCTTAGAAACTTTTTCAAGTATTTCTTCAGCATTCTGACAATTAAGTTTATAGATTTGACTTTCTTCTCTAAACTTATTGACCAATGTTCTTTCACCTTTAATTATGTTTCTAAGATTTTCAAATTCAGAAGTCATATTCTGAATTTGTTCTTGCATGTTAATTTCAGAACTAGATTCATAAATAGATTCAGAAGTAGATTCAGAAGAATTTTAAACCTTAGTGTCATGAGTATGTGAGTGTTTTGGATCCATTTGACACATATAGCAATTTGCAGCAAAATGAGCAACCTCCTCATCATACTCATCATCACTCCAGTTCAACTAGTCTTTTTCATACCTTGTGATAAGAGCAGGGTTGCTTTCCTTCTTCTTTGCTAACAAGTGCTTTTTCTCATAGTACCCAGCATTTTTTACCTTAGGCATTTTGCACTGTATAGCAAAATGACCAGGTTTTCCACAGTTAAAGCATCTGGCTGGTTCTGGATCATCTTTCTGAACAACTTCTTTTGCAATAGACTTCTGAGCTCCATCCTCTGTTTTTGGTTTACTTTTATACTTTTGATTATATCTTTGATTAAATTGTCTAGTCATAAAAGCAATGCCCTCAGAAATTCTTTTCATCTCTTCATTAGACTCATTTCCATCACAGAGAGCAACTTCTGGGATCTCACAGATTTTATTCATTGAAGGTTTTGTCATAGAACTATTTATCTTTTTACTCAACAGGGCCAGAGTGTCATTTGTCTTTTTCTATTCATTTTGTCTAGTCTTAATCTTGTCTTCTTGTTGAAACAAGATTCCATAAACATCATGAATAGACTTTCTAAAAAGATTTCTAGTGACCATATTATCAGTAAAACTGGTCCATTCATTTCCAAGATTATTCAGAAATTTATTATTAATTTCTGAATTTGACTTCTGAGCCCCATTCCTTCTCAGATCATTCAGAATATTATTAAATCTGTGATATGTCTCAGTAATTGACTCACCCTCTTTATATCTGAAATTTTCTTAAGTTCCAACATAGATATTAAGCCTTTGTGCTTGAGCTTTAGTGCTTTCATGCATCTGAGCCTCTACTTCATCCCACATGACTTTTGAAGAAGTCAAACTATCGACTCTATTGAATATCTCATTTGGAATAGCCATAGTAAGCAAAGTAAGAGCCCTTTTATCTATTTTGGCTTGCTCCTTTTCAGCAGTACTGTACATAGCTGGACTTTTCTTGATCCGGGTTGCAGGAATTTCAGGAGTGGTATCTGTTCTTCAAACAACAGCAATTTCAACGTATACTTCAAGGGGACTATTGATGATAGATTGCATCAAAGCTTCATCAATATTATCCAGAAATTGTATCATTCGAATTCAACATTGATAGTATTCGCCCAAGAACAGAGTTGGTGGTTTTGTTTCAGAACCGATGGAAACGAATTCTTTCGACATTTTGAATTTGATTATCGAAAATTCACCTGAGTAAACAAAAACTAAATCCTGTTACTTCTGTTATAATGATGTACTATCACTAAAACCTTCATATCTTATACCTCTAGGAAGATACATGAAGCAAAGGAAGGATTTAAGTTCAGATGACAAGATAGGCTACTGCAGAATTCTTAGCTACATGGAAGCCTTCGTGAACTACAGAGCTAAAGTCGACTTTCAAATCGGATTTGAAAGAGGTGTGGATCGACTAAGTATCACGGCTCCAAATGAAGAATTACAAGGGATATTATACTTGAAGGTTGGTGATATTATACTTGAACCAGAAGAAGGGATTATCTTCAGAAGACCTTCAAAGAAAAGATTTTTAGAATCAAGGAGTCTTTCAAGTATTCAGAAGGGATGCTAAATGTAATTTGAGGGTTGATTGCTGCAAAAAAAGATGATGTGAATGTTAATATCAGAAAGGCAGCTGATGATATGGAGAAACACACTGAAGGTATAATCAAGCTGAGGGAGATCACGAACCAATTCTACAAAGTGATCAGTAGGCATCCTCAGGCTCCATTTTAAGTCATTACAAGCATTGTAACTTTTGTAATTAAACTTTTGATGTAAATCAAACTTTAATTTTGTTCTTTCTATTTTCATTTTATCATTGCTCTGGATTCATACTTAGGGGGAGATTGTTAGACTTTATTTATATGTGAAAGTATGAATCAGAACACAACTTGAAGAACAAAGTTAAACTCTCCAGAAGCAAGTCCTTCCAGAAGATTGCCTCTTCAGAAGTGTAGTTCAGAAGCTTCAGCGACTATCTAGAAGAGTGAATCTCTGAATATCATCCAAGGAACTACACACGTGCTTTAATGACGTGGCAAGTCACGCCTCTCCGGCATAACTAATTCTGTTAGAAGGATTGCTTATGTGTCAATACGTGATAGACTAGCAGATTGACTTTTCTATTGTGATAGTATAAATAGAGAGTGCCTTCACTATATTAAAAGTCGATTTTTGGAGAGAGCTTGAGAGAGTAATTTATATTTCAAGTATTGTAATCCTTAAGATCTGGAGTGAAATACAAATTATCAATTGCTTCATATTATTATTCTCTTTCATTACTGTTCTATTCTAGTTTGATTGTTGATTATTATTCCTTCCGCTAACTGCTTATTTCATATTCATAATCAACATTTATTGAGTATAAATGGGATCTGGGTTCCAACACGTGCCTTGTACTCGGAATTTTAAGCAGCTGAAAGATGCATGAGGCAGCTGAATTAACCAGATACAGAAGTTGAAGATCATTTCAGTAGTTGCTTTATAGAAGCCAAAGCCACTCGAAGCTTATCTGAGTCTGAGTTGCTAAAAGTATTCAGAATTCTGAAAATCAGAAGGAAAATGGGGTCATCGAACATAATTCATTCCTGTCTTTACACATAGATACAAATATTGTTGACCATACCTATGTTCCATGGACATCTGATCAACAAACCAAAAAATGGTTCTGCCCAGTTTGATGAACCAGAAGTAAGCTTCAAATCTAACCAGAAGCTCTAGTTATACAGTTGCAATCAGATGATACGTAGAGCTTAATCAGAGGTTATCATTATTCTTAAGCTGCTATGCACAGAAGTATGCATAGAACCTCTATGCACGTGCAATAGTTTAGAGCTGTAGAAAATGCACTGTAGAGGACGTGCAGAGCCTCTCTAATCTTTCCAAAAGTAACTTAGTGTTGCTTATGAGAAGCTAAAGTATGTACTAAGTGAACATCCATAGGGACCTTTAAACATAGAATGCTTGATGGACAGACCTGTAAGCATACTCTGCTTGCTTTCACTCATGGTGTCGAGCAGTTGTTTGGATAATTTTGAGGTAGCCTGCATGGTGAGTCAGAGCTCTTGTCATAATAGACCAGGGTATGACCAGAGCAACTCCAATCTGACAAGAGCAGAGAGGCAGATTCAGACAGCAAGGGGGTCATGGCTGTGGATAATTTGAACACGGCACCAGGCATTTAACACTCGTGGTTATCGACTACTGCCCTGCAAATGACATTCCAAATGAAACAGAGCTCATTGACAACAACACATTATTTGACAAACCATAAAATGGTTCTGATTATTGCAAAGGACCAGAAGCTTGTTGCAGACATTGTGAAGAAGCTGAAAGTCAATAGAACTCTGCCCAAAAGCCTATCTGAGGCTAAGCGGATGTGCTGAGTGTACTGATGGTGCTAATATTATTCGCGAGATTTTGGCTTCTCTTAAAGTAAAGCTAGTTGCACAAGTCAGAAGAGTTAAGGTGGTTGCTGCTCTTGGCACAGTGTATTTCGAGCATCTTCTTCCTGACATCATACAGACCGGGTGGGACAGGATGGGACAAAGCTAGGTGCGTTTGGTACGCAGACTGGTAAAGTAAAGCTAGGTGCGTTTGGTACGCAGACTGGTGGGACAAGATGGGACAAAAAAAATAGTACCATGTTTGGCATGCCATGGGACAAAAACAAGGTTGGACAACATGGGATAAAATTAATGGATTTTCATGGGACTATTCTTAAATATTTTTTTCCACCAAAAAGGGTGGAACAACATGGGACAAAACATAAATTGACTATGTTTTCCCCATAACTCCAACATTTTTCATTAAACCATTATAAAGTATAAATTAATATTAATTATTAATTATTAAAAAAATATTATTTTCAATTTATTTATTAATTTTATTTATTAATTTTATTTATTAATTAATTTTAATTCATAATTATAATTCTAATTATTAATTAATTATTAGTTAATTTATAGATTTAATTGTTAATTAGTTTTAAATGATAGTTTTATTATTAGTTAATTTTAATCATGAATTAATTTTAAATAAAAGGAATAGACAAAAAACCAAAATATAAATATAATTGGATATATTTTTTTTAGTTTTGAGTAACTATTATATAAAAATAATAAACAATATTAAGGGTAATCTAGGCATTTTACTTTTTTGGTCCAGTCTTGTTCTAGTTGTACCAAACGTAGGACAGACTACTATTTCAATTTTGCCATGTCCAGTCCTGTTCCGTCAAGTCCAGTCCCGTCCTGTCCCGTTCCATCCAGTCTGCGTACCAAACGCTACTACAGAAATGAGTTCCAGATCTACTTACAGCAAGTGCTATCTGTCACCTTAGATGGTCTTACATATGAAAATGAATATATTGATCAATCTCTGTATGGGGATCCTCAGCGGCTGATTATGCTTGTATTCTTATGCTTCCATAGATGAGGCCTCAACTCAACAAATGCCAACCCATGGCAATCTGTATGCTGGAATTCTGGAACAGGTTATCAATAATGATGTAACTTTGCTCAGTAGGCAAGTTGTCCCAGAACTTGAAGATATATAGAGTGTGCAGAAGCTGATGGGACTACTACTACTAATTGATGTACCGAATGGCGAGTCAAAGCTCTGTATGATCAGAGCAACATCAAGACCATGACACAACTATGGTGGAGAGATTTGTATGTAAAATTCTTATGACCATCGCAACTGTTGGTGTGGTGCTTCTGTAGGCTGTCATGCAAAGTTTTAGAAATCCAGAAACTACACTTTAGAAGTCATACAGAGCTTCTGAAAGCTGTTCAGAAGTTGCAATCAGAAGCATTTCAGAAGCTGTTCAGAAGGAGTCCATAAGTTGCGATCAGAAACAGTTCTGAAAGTTGTCCAAAAGTTTTTGAAGGTAGTCATCTAGAAGTGCACTCTTGTAGAGCTTTGCACAGACAAGCCCGAAGTTTCTGTATAAGCTGAAGTAAGTAAGAAGAACCAGAAGCTTTGCATACATTATGCAGAAGCTCTGAATGGTGCTTTTCAAGGTGTTCAGTACGATCAAAACTCACAACCCGGAGCTCACAAAGACCAAACTTCACGATGGACCAGAGATGGACCAGGGGTAGTCCAAAGCATCAAAACCAAAGTACGTTGGTCCAGAACTCACAACGATCGGAAGCTCGTAACCCGATTGTTTTTCGGTTTTCTGACAGCATTGCCCTGTTTCAGAAACACACGCATATCTTTTCACTCGAAGCTCCAAATTACATGAATCTAGTTGTGTTGGAACGATAAAACACAGATGCACGACTTTGAAGTTTTGAGTTTTCTCTAACTCAGTGAGCTGATATGTCTTATTCACTGTCAAAGTCTGCTGACCGATGCTGGAACGAAAGCATTGTTTTTCACTCATACTCCTTCCGATTTCAGATGGGTGTTCGCATGTCTGTTCTTAATGGATTCAAGATACATGTGATATATTTCATGTCACTCTCTCCTCTGGTTTTCAATCTAAATCTCGGGGCTGCACTCAACTCAACGAGGTTTGAAGAGTCAAATTTTTGTTTGACGACCATTTTGTGCAGCTGAGTGAAAATTTGCACAACTCATACAATTTTCATCCAAATTGGATTGTTGATAAGCTAAGAGGCTGAAGTTCAATGAGCATCTTTTATGTTTTCTCTCAATCAGGTTCTTTAATGGTAAAAAACAATGATAAAGTTGAGTCATGAAAGCTGGATAGAATGTGTAAAATGTCTCAGTCTTTCAAGAATATGAGCTTACATTTAGAATACCTTAAAGACTTGAAGAATGGCACATAAGAGCTTCTAACAAAAGCAAGGGGAAGTTTATTTGATGATGCGTTCTTTATAAAACTTTAGGGGGAGATTGTTAGATCTAATTAGCCCCAATTAGATAGAAAGTTTTATAAAGAATTGTATTTTGGCTTTTTGGGTGTTACGGGTTTGGGCTTTGAAATTTTAATGGGCACCTATAAATATGGTGTCCTAGCTTCTTTTGTAGAGTAAGACTTGGGAGAAAATACACCTTACACACACATAGACTAATGACCGTCGTTCAATTCCAATGTGTGGTATTCTTTACAATTCCCCTACATATTAATGAATGCATGAATATGTGTTGATGATTTGATGATTATTGTTATTTAATTATCTATCTCTTCTCTACAATTTATGGAGTTTTCTCAATTGTTGTCTATTTGGGATCTAACAATGGTATCCCTGACTACCCGGGGTCGAACCCCGTGGTGCGCATGTGGAGATATCAGATCTTGGGCCTGCCACTTTGTGGTACCCTTAATTGGGCTAGGCCGAGATCGACGGGGATAGTCGGGTGACACCCTTAAATGGGAATTCGGATACCCCAGGAAAGTGTGTGTGCGTGCGTTAACTTGCCTTTTAAAAAAATAGGGTTATGAGGTAGGTTTATTCGAGTTCGACACATGGAGGTTGCCGTTGTTGTTGGTTGGAAGCTTTTGTGGGCATATCTCCTATTGATGGCGTCTATATTGGTGGGGACCACCCATCAAACAATTAAATGTTATAATTCTTAACCTATTAAATATAATAACTATTAAACTATTAAACTATTAAACTATTAAATATTATATTTAAATTATAGATAAATAAAATTTTTAGGTGTGAGATAAATTAAATATTAACCTATTAGGCCTGTAAATTTTTGTCAGTCATGAAAAACTTCAAAGTTGGTAAATTTTAGGTGCAGGATAAATTGGATATTTTTTTGATTATTTTCACCGCCTATTAAATCTCCCGATGTGATAATGATTTTATCCGGAGATGAATAATATTTTATTTGGGTAAAAATTGTTAAAGAGATGGAATTGAATTTACAGAGTTTATAAATTCATCAATCCATAAATTTAAAGGGTATGTTATCTCTTATAAATTCATCAATCCATAAATTTAAAAAATTATACTTAAGTTATCATATTATATAAACTTTTTTGTCATTAGAAATATAAAAAACTGTCTATTTTATTAAATGGGTAAAACGGTCATTTCTATCATGTGTGTTTATATTGTGTTATTTTAATTAATGTAATTTTTTTACGTAAACTTTATTAATCAAACATGTGTCATTTTTATATTAACAAGTCTTTGTTAAATAAATTAATTACGGATTATTTATTATTATGATGTGTATTTATATTGTTACTAAAAATAGTAAATAAACTATGTCATTTTAAAGCGAGGTTCACAAATTTCGTGTTTTTTTATAGTGTTGTTGAAGTTGAGTTTATTTTTGTTGATGAGTCCACCAAATTTGGTATTTTTGATATTTTTTAGTGGTAATGTTGGAGATGATCTAAACAAGAATGTGTAATTCGAGTAGATGATTTGACTTGGAAATATGAAAAATAAACTTTGAAAGTACAATGCTATTTATTTTCCTTTTTAAAAATTAGAGTAAACTACATACTTGGTCCTTATGGTTCATTGATTTTAACACTCTGGGTCCCTAAAGTGAAATATCTATGGCTTGCATTCTCATGGTTTCCATTTTATAACGTGTTGGGTCCCTAAAACTGACTCCGTTAGTTTTTGGCCGTTAAAACCCACATGTGCAAGGCACATGATGGGTATTATTGTCATTTCAGGTTTAGTATTAATTTAATAAAAATTAAATAAATTCAAAAATTAAATCAAACATCACTTCTCTTGAAACCCTCCCCTAACCTCCACCCCCATTAATTTTTCCTAGAAACTCTCAAATCACCATTACTTTTCTTGAAATCCTCTCCACTCCTTGAGATTTCTTTCTCTCCTTTCAACTCCCTCAAAAAAGAATTTCTTCAAACTATAGTTCAGATCTTGAAAAGGTGGTGGTATTTGGTGGTGGCAGTGGTGGTGGGATCTGGTGGCGACGGTGGTGGCGGCGGGATCTGGTGGCGACGGCGGTAGGATCTGGTGCGAGGGTGGTGGCGGTGGGATCTGGTGGCGGCAGCGGTGGGGGGGGATCTGGTGGCGACGGTGGTGGCGGTGGGATCTGACGGCGGCGGTGGTGGTGGGATCTGGTGGCGACGGTGGTGGTGGTGGGATCTGAAGGCGGCGGTGGTGGGATCTGGTGGTGGCGGTGGTGGCGGTGGGATCTGGTGGCGATGGTGGTGGTGGTGGTGGGTGAATCATCTTCATCTTTAAAACCTCTCCCCTTCCTTCTTCTAAAATCTTTCTGGGTTAATCATCTTCATCTTCATCCTGCTTTTTTTTCAAATTTTGGTTATAATTTAGGGTTCTTTTTGTATTAAGATTTGTAAAAATGTTTAAGATTTATTTGAATTTTGTATGAATAATCATGGGATTTGGTTTGTAAAAAATGTTTAGTTTTTATAAACAAAAAGTTTATAAAAAACAAATTATGGATTTAGATTTAGTGTTGTGAGTTTGTGTTTTGTTTTTAGGATTTTTGATTTTGTTATTGATTTTGTGGTGATGATGATTAAAGGGTGGTTGTTCTTGGTGTTCTTCATTATTTTGTTATTGATTTTGTTGGTGTTCTTCATGGTGTTCTTCATCATGAAGGTGTTCTTCATGGTGTTCTTTATTATGAAGGTGTTCTTCATGGTGTTCTTCATCAGAAAGGAGATAGCAGGAAAAGAGAGTGAAATGACCAAAATACCCATCATGTGCCTTGCACATGTGAGTTTTAACGGCCAAAAACTAACGGAGTCAGTTTTAGGGACCCAACACGTTATAAAATGGAAACCATGAGGATGCAAGCCATAGATATTTCACTTTAAGGACCCAGAGTGTTAAAATCAATGAACCATAAGGACCAAGTATGTAGTTTACTCTAAAAATTATATATATGTTTATCTTTTTCTTATTTAAAAATATTGAAATCAATTTTCTTTTTCATATTATTTAATGTAAAAAACTCAAGCATTATGTAAAAATATTAGGCTTAAAAATGGTACCTTTAATTTAAATAAAAACATTTTTAATTATTTTTAACTTCGTATACTTTCCCAATTGAAAAATATATTTTTTTTATAACATAAGTCTTCTAGTATGTTTTTATTTTTTAAAATTACCCATGTAATATATAAGATGGAACCTAATATTATTATAATATATAAAATAAAAAAGTTGAATGCAATAGAGTTTGTTGGTGATTCGTTGAAAGGGACCAGAAATTGAGAAAGACACCGAAAGAGAAGGCTTCTCCTAGATACTGCAAATCTGGCCAACTAAAACGCCTCTCAATTCATTTCGACCCCCTCTTCTTACTCTCAGCAACCATTACCCTCAATTTCCAATAACCCATCTCAAATTTAAGAATCTTTGTGTGGCTCTATGTGTGTGTGTGAACTTTGCCCTAAAGTTTTTGCTTTCCAGTGGTTGGGAAACTTACAAAAAATGTGTTCAACTTTTTTTTTCTTAGTGTAATCCACAAATAAAAGCAAGAAAAAGCAGGCATTTATTTCTTAATCTCAAAGTTTTTGAAATGGAGAGCGACAACAAGAGTGGTGGTGGTGCCGCTAGCGGTGGTGATGGTTCTGGTGCTGGTGGTCGGTTGCTGATTGACGAATCTTCTTGGGACGTGCCGAATAACAGGAAGCAATTTCAGATAGATTTGAAACAGGGTGAAACAACAATTGTTTCATGGACTAAGCTTCTTAGAGATGCTGGCATTCCAGTCGATCATTCTCCTCCCCCGTCACCTGAGCCTCCGGTAAGAATTTTCCTTTTCGTTTCATGTATATGGTATTCTTATTAATTTTTTGTTGTAGTTTTTAGTTATTTCTCCCTTATTAGGGTTAATTGAGTTTTAGATTTGTGCAAATTTTGTGAATTTTCTTGAACTGGATATATTTATGTATGCAGTTGCATTAGGAAAGCCTTAATGGAGTTATGTGGGTTAAAAAGATTCGAACTTGAGATCTTGCAGGTACAAAGTGAGATCCGTGGGTCCCTTAAGAGATCGTGGTTGTAATAATAATTTCATGAAATCTAGAAAATCCAGTATGTCTGTGTTTGATTGTGTCTGTTTTTAACGAAGTTGCAATAGAGTATTTTGTATATAACGATTTGGATATGGCTCTTGCTGATTTTTGAAATTCAATTGATCTCCAATCCAACCATTTGGGTTTAACCTTTCAACGAGAAATAATACGATGGCACGTGCCATCGTGTGCCCTTAATAAGGTTCGTCCAGTTTGGTTAGTCATATGAACTAGCAATTTGAAAAGCCACTTCAAGTAGCATTTCAATAGGCTCACGAGGCTTTTTCCCAATTAATTTTTCAACATGTCCTTTTAGGCCATTTTAAAATTGTCATCTAGCTACCTTATCTGCTAGTTTTTACCTAACATGACTATTTTACTAGCCAACAACTAGCTTATTAGCTAGTTAGCCAAATAAAACCCAAGTAGATTGTTGTCATTTTCACATGGCAAGTGTCTACTTTGCCAGGACCCGCCAAGCTTTGGGGTGGGGTTGGGGTGGTGGTGGTGTTATTCACTTGTTTACAGCAGAATCCCCTGTTTGGCGGGGTGGGGGGGGGGGTGTTATTCAGTTGGACTACGATTAGTGTAGGCCAATTTCCCGGAAATATAACTTGTGATACACATAGTAGAGTTAAATTAAGGGGCAAGCCTTGGAGCAACTAGTAACCTTATTTCTTTGTGACCTGAGGGTAATGGGTTTGTTCCATAGAAACTATCTTTTATGCAAATTGCAAGAATAAGGTTGTGTAGAAGGACCTTCCTCCACAATCATTTCAAAGCCGATGAGCTTTGGTGCACTAGGGTTATCCTTAGTATTAAAACATGGATATGTATAATGGTTCATTGATCATATTTGTTTATCTTTTCTCTTTCTGAAAACTTTTACAAATGTTGAAGCTACTCAAAAAGTTCAGATACTGTTTATATTATAAAAAATATATATTAAATGCACTTGTGATATTTCTGCTTTTTATGTAAAAGGATGTTATTTCAGAACAGGGATGCATTAATATTTTGTGTTGCCAAAAGTAAATTCTGCAGATCTTTCATATGATGAAACTGCTCTAATTAGTTTGATGGTTCTCATGGAGTTAAACTATGCTCTCTTTATGTTACATTATTGTTGGGTTTATCTTGTTGAGACTTTTCTTGCCTGGCACTCCAGGTCAGATAACTATTTGATAACTTCACAAATATCTTGTGCTTGGTGGTCTTACAGATGGAGTATTGCTTTGTACCAAGAGATGTTCCCAATAAAAGAAAAACTAGAAGCCAGGGGGGGCTCACAACTGAAGTTATCAACTTAGAACCTTCTCCTAGGAATGTTTAATGAGTGTTGTAGGGTTGTACCCGGTTCCGTTGCTTGGGTTACACCTTTTCTGTTTAGTGTTTAATGTAGTAATGGAGTCATAAATGGCTTGAGCTATTTCTCGTTGTTATATTATGCCTTCATAATTAACTAATGATATTCATATGTCTAGTAGTATGAGGATATATGCCTTTTGCAATACCTTCTAATGATGGGGAACCTACCAAGAATGCCTACCATTTAGAACATAATTGCTAGCTTAAAATCACATCTTTAGTTGTCTTTATGTTTTGGATTTAAGAATTAACCAAATTGTTCATGTCGACTTGCTTGATTTTTATGATCTTGGCCATATACATTGGATTGCTACTTATATATGACCAATTTTATGACTTATTTGGTTTCATGCTTTCACATGTAGATACATTCAATCCATTTCTTCGTCATCATACTTATGGTGGTCGACTTGATAGGTTGTGTAAATTTTTTGAAAATTACATAACCCATGGGTTTTGTCTAGTGTAAGTTATGTTTGAATGTCTTTCAATACTTTCCATAGCACGTGCTATAAACTTGTCGTTTGGAGGGTGAGGGTTTGCTAAAATTCTTGATAGATTGATGTCATTTATTGGGATATCATTGGGACCTACTTTACCAAAATAGCTTTTTGAAAAAGGGTTTGATAACTTGTTTTATTACTTCATTTATGATTTATATACTAACAACACTTTCATGTAACATGGTGTTATGGTATGTCTATAACTATTTTAGGGAAACAACTTCATAGATTGAAGATGGTCCAAACGTAAGTAGACTAAACTACATGAATCGTATTCCTGGCCTACCATGTTTTGCATATGAAATGCTTTTGCTACTTTGGCCCAACTTTGCATCTTCTAATGCCCTCTACTTGATAAAACTAATATCTCCTAGGTACATATAGACATCTAATTTTATTAATCCTGACCTTATCTTCAAACGATGCCAACATAGTCTTCTTTAAATATTCTTCACTTATTCACTATGTTGCTTTCAGTTCTCATTTGGCCAGATATGCAGTCTAATATTTGCATTCTTCCTACATTATTCTATAACCATGTTGCATCTTCGTCCTCATAACCTGGATTATAGCAAGTTCCACTATTAATGTACAAACAATCTTCCACTAGATCATTGACACACAACAATTCTCATGTCTTGTTGATTTTATTATGTTTGGAAACCTTCATACCAGTCGTGGGACTAAGTTTGCCCATGAAGATCTCTTGTGGAAGATGGTTAGGCTGTCAAGTTAGACAACACCTCAATGCCTTCTTCTCAACCTAGGGAATATGCTTTTCCCATATATTCCTAGCAAAAATGTTACCCCTTGAAGTATGAGTTACTAATCCTCCCATTAATTATGTTAATTTTAGTAACTTTTATAGAATCTCTAATGGTAGTATATCTATCAAGTTGCGTTCTTTACGTTCCTCTTATGTACCATCGCTTGAATGAAGACACCTGATCGGCCTAAACCAAACGAGTCATAACATAACACCTGGAGTTGGGGTCGGAGTGGGATGTATTCAGACCCGACCTCTACCCCGGAGCGCAAAGCGACTGTTTCCGTGGAGACGCCACATTTACAAACACCTGATTGGTCCAACTTTACGAAATGCCTGATCGCGGTTGGTGGTTCCCTCTAGATTGTTGTTGACTCAACATTGATTTCATGCATCTCCAACCCGATTAAGGGCATGAACAAGCCATGTACTGATTTTAGTGGCTGAGCTGATGACAATCTATAGCTTGAACAATCCCTCTTGCTTTCCAATCTCGACCTCCTTGAACAAGCCATGTACTGATTTTATCCATCCTGTCCTTTTATGAATACTTTTGCAAAAAGAAAAATCTTGAGTTGATAAAAATAAATTTTGATCTGAAAACCAAAAGTTTTGAGTTAGAAGGCTTATAGATTCTGAGACTTATAGTGTTGTTCTTTCAAGAAAAATATTTGAATTTGTGGAATTTGAGAAAGAAAGGATATTAACTTCTAATGACAAACACATGTTTGAAATTGAGCGAAAAGATTTTGAAAGCAAAATTAAAACTTGTGAACTGACCATTCAAAAACTTTCTAAACAAGTGTCAGATTTTGAACAAGTTGTGATTTTAGAGAGAAAATCATGTGAAACGAAAAGTCTGAAGCTATCAAAGCAACTCTCTGAGCTTCAGAAAATTCTAGATGATGAAAGAAAAGTGTTTGAGACCAATAAAAATAATGTTTTGAAGAAAACTGTTTTAATTTCCGAAAAGAATAAACGTTTAGAGAACGATGTTGAGAATAAAAAGAAAATTTTTGAAGACGAAATTTCTAAACTTTGAAAGAAATTGTCTGAATTACAATCAAATCTTGTGACTGAAAAGAACTTGAGATCTGAATTAAAAAGTAATATGATTTGAATACGGAAGAAATAGATTATTTATCTGACAAACTCAAGAAACTTGAAAAAGTTCTTGAAATTAAAATGACATTTAATTTTAGTTTGTCCGATAAAGAAAGAGACCATCTTTTGTGGAAAATTAGAGAACTTGAAGATGTAATTTCAAAGCAAAATAAAGAGAATTCAGTTAAAATTAAAATTCTTAAACATCTTAGTAACTATACTACTATTCTGTCTCCACATGACAAATCAACTAATGCTGATTCTATTTTCTCTTACAAAAATTATCTTTCTCCAAAAGGTGTCTGTAAGAATAATTACTCTTCAAATGGTAAGTCAATTAGTTATTCTAACAACTCCAAATCATATGGTTCTCCAACTTCTCAAACTCTTAATTCTAATTGGTCTCACAATGATTTTGTTGCTAATTCCGGTAATTTTAAGAAATTTAGAATGGTTTGAAAAAAGAAATCAACTACAGATGATAGTGTTGGAAACATGCCACAAAAATCCCTTGTAGTTGATGAAAAATCATTTGTTTCCAAGAGTGATTTATCTTATTTTGTCAAGTCAGTCAAATAACTAATCAGTCTAAGCACCACAAACCTTTGTTGTTCTACTTGCGGAACAAATGATTTTGTCAATCAAAGGTTCGTTTATAAATGGTATGGTACTTATAATATCCCCACTTCCCCATTTGATATATCTAAAGCTAACCTTCGAGGACCCAACAAAGCTTGGGGCAAAATCTTTTTAATCTGTTTTGTAGGTATGTCATGTGTGTTCTAAATTTAGAATATTCACATCACATGACATGATTATTCAAAAGGTTATGCTGCTTTTGAGGGGGAGTACCATATTTTACATGCTTCATAGTTAGCTTCATAGTATCTCGGCTATGGACCTGCTCTTAATATTGGCTTCTGAAAATATCTCAATTCAGAACACGTTTTACATTGCCTATCGACTTCTGAATACATCAGTTCAAAACTCGGACTTCAATGTTTCAACTCTTTGTGTGTTTGGAATTAGAAGTTTCAATGGTCAATCCAAAGCCGGAAGGACCTACCCATGAAACACATCCCTAGGTTAGATATATTTTGAAAGGGTGTAATTATCATTAAAATAAAATTGAGTGCTTGTGAGATAAAAGAAAATGGTGAGAGTGTGACAAGACTTAAAAGAAAATATTTGGTCTTTACCAAACCTAAACAGTTATCCGGGTAGCCACATAATCTATTCATTCTCGATTTTTTGGAGATGAATATTGAAATAGACATGGACTCAATGTTGATAACTTGTGTCACCCCACCCAAATACTCAAGTATCTCATAAAAGGTGCTTGTTTCATATATATCACGGAGATTTAACATATAATCTATCTATTCTTCACTCGGAAGATTTAGATATTGAAACAAGAAAACACACCTTCGGTCTTCGAACTTCATATTTTGTGCACATCGAATTTATTTTTGAGCCATAATATATACAGTATTTCTTTAACACTTGCACGATTCTTTGTGATTCAAATTGCATATCTTCGTGTTTATGTCGGAACAGTTTGAGAAGTTAGTTTTATAACTTACTTCTGTGATAACTGGAAGTCCTATTAGTGTCAACCCGCTGCCAAAACTGAATATAGGCCACTAAAATGAATTTATTTTTTTATTCAAGTAAAAATAGTTGCTCTTTGTGCTTCTATGTTAGTTTTTTACCCATTTTTTCCACATACGTGTTTGATTATGGTATTTGTTCATTCATAATGCTTCAGATTCTCCTTATCATTCTGAGGGGGAGAAAAAGTATATCAAAGACAAATGCCTGTTATGAGGGGGAGAAAAAGTGTATCAAAGACACATGTGAAGGAAGAAACAAGACAAGTGACACTTTGACGTTTATTGCATATCAAATATACTACCCACCTCGAATCCGACATTAGTTCATCATACGACAAGTTCAAATTGAAGAAATCGCATCATGCCTCATCCGACAAGTTCAATTCTTCGCATCGCCTAACCCGACAAACTCAAGTTATCGCATCATACGAGAAAGTTCAAATTGAAGAAACATTTTACCCTGCGACATCAAGGCTCCTTCGACTTTCTGTTTGTGACCTACATGCTAATGCTAAGGGGGAGCATCAGAGCTTATCAAGTGATCATATTCGTAGAGGAGCAAAGGGTTTCAAAATGAAGATTTGTTGACCAAATTTCATCGTCTTCAAAAGTGCTGATTTGCTGAAGTGTAATCTCGAATACAAAGGGGGAGATTATTAGGTCTGAAAATATTGTATCTGAGATCACAAATATTGAAGGCACGAAAGGCCAAAACATAAAGTCAACAAAGTCATCTAAATGGAAAGTTCAAGTATTAGGAAAGGTTTAATAATTAGGAATGTGTAATTAATAGGAAAGATCTTATTGTAAATAAGACAAGTGCATAATTCTTTTTATCATTGTTTCTTAATTATGATAAATGTCTAGCATATAAATAGAGGGTTAGGGTATGCATTCGAGAGTTAGAACTTAGAGAGAGAGCTTAAGAGATCATAATCGTGAGTTTAATATTATTCGATTAACCTTGTAACCACGATTCCTTACAAGTTAGATATATGACAAAGTGAAGTTATTCATTGTGTTCTTGTCAATATTACATCGTTACCTGATTTACAGGGATCCACAAAAAGGCTTGTTGTCAAGTGTGTTGGCAGGTTCTCTATTGACTAGCTTGATATTTAAGGCTAATGACCAACGAATATCGCCCAAAGGAATTTAATTGAACAAAGGCCCGAGTAGGCATTCATAAAGGGGTAGACCCGAAGCCCAATACCTAAAAAACATTTTGGAGCAACTACCCTGCATGGGCTTAACCTAAAGGGGATCTTTGGTGTCTTAAGAGAAACAAGGCCTTGTGGCCCATTTATAAAATTTCTATTGAGAGTATCAACATATCTAGACCCCAAATGATAACTTTTTATATGTTATGTGATGTACTATTTTACTTGATTTGCTTCCTGATGTGACATTTAGTTACTCTGTTTATTTAGATTGAACCACGATCATTTGTCTTTAATAATTCTTCATGAAATGCATTTCTATGAACATTGGTATGACTTTTCGCTGTCAAGAATCTGCATTCAGACTTCCTAATCATATATTTGGCATGAAACTTTCCCTTTGCATCTTATATGCTAATAGCCTCATTATTATAGTTGATGACATACCAATCTTATACACAAAAATATGGGGGTTAAGAAACATGAAGGTAGATCAAAAGTGAGCATATGGGGAAGATTTTAGTTATTTGTTCATTTATTATTTCTTATGAAAGATTGATTCTGGCTTCACCGATTATAGCATCTACATCTTTTTTTGTGATGATTTACTTTTGGCTTATTTTTAATCTTTCGGGATACACTAGTAGGAATTGCTTTTCGACTATTAGCTCCTGTTTTTGAAGAGGCGGTTTCATCAAGAAGCGACTGCTCCAACATCATTCTTAAGAAAGAGAAAGATGAATAAATATGAGATCTTGCATACTCTTTTATATAATTTTCTAGATTTTTTTGGTAGAGTTAGTATTAGCATTATGTTTTAATGAATGATTTTTTAGCAAACTATTTTACATTCTATTGTCTTTCTTTGAGAAGCAATAATTGCTATATTTATGTGATTGCCTCAACCTCAAAGCAACAAAATTATGACAGCAGGAAGCAAAGTATTTTAAGTGCTTCAGTTACATCCTCAATGAAAGATCCTTCTGGAACTAGAGCTGCTATATGTGCTAAATTTCAATCCATAAAATTAACAAGCCAAGCCACACCAATGAAGAACACTCGCTTAATAATGGAAGCCAGTCTTGTTTAAAACATTAAAATTTTCAACATTTTCTTCTTTACTAAATTTTATATTTTGCTCACAATCCCACTATCTTTGTTAGAAACATACTAATGCCATTGGTTTGGGTTCTCAACATTTTTTTATCGTGTCTTTATTGATTGATATTTTGGATATTTGACAGAGTCAAAACATTTTCATAAACATGTTGCAAGTCAAACATTAATGGGACAAAGGGAGTGTTTTATTTCATTGCTGATTAAAGTATATTTCTTAGTTAAAGTGTCCTTTCATGTTTAGTTTTTTTTAGCATTCCGAGCTACAGGCTTTTGCATACGAGTGGTGAAATTTTTAATGACATTTTGTGTGTATTGGTAGTATGTCGTCAGAAAGTTCTAAATGTTGTTTGCAGGGTGGGCTAATGACCTTGGAGTCGAACTGTTTTCTATATTGTTAGTACTTCCTTTGTCACATGTAGTTGTTAAAACTTTATATTTTTGCGATGTCCCATAATACTTGCAAAAAAGTTGCCAATCTATCAATATTCACGTTACAAACCATTGATGATATTGTTTTTTTCTTCACAACCCATATTTTGTCGTTATTGTAAGACATTTGACTAATAGTTAGAAACTTATGTTAAACTAAGTGGCTAGACAAATATTTTAATCTTATGGGACTGAAAGAGTATAACTTGCCGATATTGTGTAATCTTTAGAAATGTACTTGCAATAATATTAATTCTATAATTTAATAGAGTACTTCGCCAATGCACATTAAGGAGGAATTTGGTGAGGTGAATGGATCAATGTTTGAAAGTACCATCTTGGAGATGGAGACCATGGTTACAAAGTGTAAGTCCTCGTATTTTATCCAAAAACTCCTCTTTCTCATGATAATTACAATGATTTCTTGCTTGGCACTTTGATTACTTCCCATTGTCATCCAATGCAAAAGTTTGATGATATTGATTTGGGAAAAAAGTGATTACTAGCAACTCCATCCGGCCCCACATGGAACCTGCCTCTAAGGACACCAACGTGAAGGGACATTTTTTTTGGCTCATTCAGCGGGTGAGGCTAGGTGCTCGCGCCTTGGGGGGGATCGAACCCAGAACTTATATTGTATTTGAGCGAAGTCACCCTATCCCTTTGCCAACTGAGCTACATGCCAGAGGCTTGATGGTATCGATTTGGGTCTTGAAACTGAAGAGTATTCAAGACATCTATGTTCCCTGTCAAATGTTGCACTTTTCATGGGTGTTTTTCCAATTAAATTATACGGATTTTACAACAAGTAATAGTAGGGAATTTAACATATTATGATAAGGACAAGATTGAATGATCTTTGTGTTTCTTTTGCAGCAAGAGCATTACATGGTGATGTTCAAGATGCAGATCATTCAGAAGCAACTAAATGCAGATTGCCTCAGGAACTTGAGCAAAATCTTGAGACTGTTGCCATATTAGCGGTATCTAAAACCATTATGATCATGATATAATTTTTATCACAGACTTTTAGTTGGCCATGTTTGTTCGGCTATAACAGCATGTTGTGTCCTATGAGTAAGAAAAGAACTTTATTATCTTTACCTTCTATATGATATCTTTTTTACTTTGGCAATTTCCGTATTCAAGCCAAGGGAGAATATCAGACGAACTGATGAGCATTCTTGAAGCCAAGAACACTAAAGGTAGGAGTATAGTTCATGCACTAAGGCTCTTGTAAATATATTCTTTCTCTTCTATTAAACGAAATTACAATTATTGTACGGCTTCAACTACTCATCCTCCACTTTTCTCTGGTTGTTGTATGTATAGAGATGCTTGAGAGGTATGGTTCCAGCTGATCCATCATCATGCCCAGGGGAAACAAAGGTATATTGGTACAGTTTTTACAAACATGATGATCTAATGCACTGAGAAGTAGTTAGGGATAATTTGAGAAGAGTCAATACTGAGCTTTCTTGGCTCAAAGCTTGAGCCTTGAAAATAATTAGTAGCTTTATCTTGCCTTATGGCTCATCAAACTTATTGAACTGAAGATTGGGCTTGGCTTTTCAGAAGCTTGAACCTTTGGTTTGGCTGAATGTGTAAAAGCTTGGTTTCTATGGGATTGAGCCTTGGATTGGCTTGTATAAATTAGATACTATGCTCTCCAAATTAAAATTAAAGGCCCTATAGAGACTAAGACGAGTGACTTAAAACATAGAAATTACACTAATGTGGCTTATGCAAGCTCATATAGGCTTACAAAGCCTAATCTACACTAGGCTCGAGCCCAGGCTTAGAAAGATTTATTGATGAAATGGCCTCGTTTTAGCCCTAATACATTCAAGAAGCTTGCTGATCGGCTGCTAGATAAAACATATCAACCCACAAAAATCCACCATGGTTGGGATATACTGGGGACATTTGGTTTGGTTTGGTTTGGTTTATGTTACATAACATTCAACCTTGTGGGATGGAAGATAAAATATGTGATTTCTATGACATTTATCCAAGGTTCAAAAAGGCGCGAGGCGTGGCGTGGCGGCAAGGTCAAGTCTTAATTCTTACGCACCACGGCGAGGACGCGGCGTTTTTCAAGGCGTGACATAAGGCGGTAAATTTGTATGTCATACATACAATTATATATAAATATATATGTTATATATATATATATATATATATTATCTAATCAGATAATGATATTAAAAATGTACATTCATGTTAGAAGAAGAATAATCATATAAATTATTATTATAAAAATAGTTTTTAGATTAAATATTTAAAATAGAATTTAGAAAGGTAATTTTACAGCTTCCTTTTTAATTGTGATTTCATAACGTTTATAAATTTGTGAAATTGTGAGTAATGTGATTAGATAAACCTATAAAAGTGTAATATTTAAAGTTAAAAGTGTAAAAATACAAAAGATTAAAAAAATAAAAAATATTTAAAAAAAATAATGCCATTCAAAAAAAACTTGCGCCGCAGCCCCCTATCGCGCCTCAAGACGCCATGGCGTAAGCCACGCCTTATAGAAACGTTATGGGTTGTTTCGTAACGACGGAGACGCGTCTTACGCCATATCGTGCCATGACGCACGCCATGGCGCACCTTTTTGAACACTGCATTTATGTCCACATACTGGTCTTATAAGCACCAATATTCTATTTTGTAACATTGTACGTAATAATGGACATAAACTTCGTTTTCCATGTTAAATAAAGCAGGGGATGGAAAAAATGAAAAGCTCAGAAGTATGAATATTCTACACTCAGGTAGTTGTTTTCTTGAATGCCCAATTAGTTATTGTCTCTCTTTTGTTTGTTGGTTTCCTTATTAAGTATTTCTCCCGCTAGAATTTCCAATATTGGGATGTTCTATGAGAAGTGCGAAGCTTTTTTTTTTGGAAACTTTTAAACTGAAGGTGTCATGGTCTTAATTTAGGTCTCTAGGATTCATTAACTCTATTATCGTTTAAGGATATTTACCACATTTTGCTAATAGTCAATTACTTCCACTATGTATCGAGTCAAATGTTACAATATCCCTTTTTTCCGTGCAAATGGTAAATGTTGATAGAACACATGGTATAAAGGGATAACACCAATGGAAGTCTTCAAGTATTAGTCAACTTACATATGAACCATTGAAATAAATTATTGGCTAAAGTAGGTAGTGGAACTTTGCAATCAATTTCCTTATGCCAAATCCGGTTAAAAGCAACGAAATGACTAAAATGATCCTTATTTTGAATGAAGATTGTTGGAAACTTAGCTCAAACCAATAGGTTGTATGCGACCTTTGGAACAAACCAATCAAGAATAAGAAATATGGTTTCCTCCAAACCTTTGCCTTTATGCCTGAACTTTCGTGCTCTCAGTTTTTATATGGCTAGTATTTTGTTATCTAAGTACAAGTGATGAGAGTTTCACTTCTGTCTATTTTTTTTGAGATATTTGATGGGTCACACAACGAAAATATGTTACAGAAGATAGAAACAGAGAGGTGTCGTAGCTGAAAGAGCTTTTGAAATGTTGAAAGCCAAAGGTCTTGAACTTCTCCGTTTCTATAACCTCCTTGTGACACCAATTTCTCATGCACTTCATTTTCCAAAAATCCTCCAAATGAAGGGAAATTTTTCCAACTAACACATAAACTGTAACGTTCAAGTTCAATGGTTGAGGGTTGGCTTCCAGTGAGAAGAGAAGTTATGGTGAGAAGCGTAAGAAGGGATCTCCATCGTTGGATTCACATTAAGGATGAGATACACCAAGATGATATACACCGATACGAGCTGGATCAATTTTCGGAAGGAGCGCAATTCATGGGTGGGTGTGAGATTAAGTCATTGTTTGTTTTTTTCATCTTAAACTTTTAATCATCACTTATGTCTGATTCGTTTAGATGTTTCATAATCATTTCAGAATTGAAATCAGACTTCAGACTTCAGCACCTCTTAAAAAACAAGCGCCACCTAAAAGTGATCTAGGGTTCAGATCTCTTCTTATGCTTCTCACCTTCACTTCACTTCTCACACGATCCTATGCCCAATGGTTGAACCCTGTATAGGATATGTAGGTGTTATCCTTTGAACCTTCCCTTGTGAAGTATATCTAGTTTACTAGCGAATCAATAGACGTGAAGTCTTTTAACTACTCAGCCGTTTGTGTAAACATTAACATACTTCTCACAAGATTCTTCTTGGACATAGTAAAATCCTCATTGTTGTGCTTGTTATGGTCATGAACACTTGTTTGGTTCTACGAGAACCGTAAGGAATTGAGCCCTCATTATTCTTTTATAAATGACCCAACTTCTTCTGACATAGGTGATCTTACTACCATCATTAAAAAGCCATAGCCTTAACCTTATACGACTCAATGTTTACTAGAATGAATAGATAGGGATTATCTGCTAGATTTATCCAACTTAGTTCATTCAATTAGGTGTTTCATTAAACCTTGATCTTGGGATTACCGGTTGTTAGATCTAATTAGCCCCAATTAGATAGAAAGTTTTATAAAGAATTGTATTTTGGGCTTTTTAGTATGTTATGGCTTGGGCTTTGCAATTGTAATGGGCACCTATAAATATGGTGTCCTACCTCTTTGAATAAGTGAGACTTGGGGGAGAATACACTTTTTACACATACAGACTTATGAGAGTCGTTTAATTCTAATATGTGGTGTTCTTCACAATTCCCCTCCATAATGATGAATACATGAATATGAGTTGATGATTTTGTGATTATTGTTTTTTAATTCTCTATCTCTTCTCTACATTTTATGGAGTATTCTCAATTGTTGCTAGTTTGGGATCTAACATTTGGTATCAGAGCCAATTGAAGAAACTTTTCTTCATTTCGGTCATCTATGTTAGATCATTCATGGAAGATTTTATTGATTCTAAACCCAATTTGATTTTTGCACACCACATGTTTGATGAAATGTGTCTGTGAAGATTTAATTTCAATTTGATTTGATCTGATCAGTTTTACCACATGTGTGTATATGTTTTGATTAAATTTGATCTCCCTCCTTTATTGGTCTAATATTTTAGCACTAAGTAGGTGGTTGATCTTTGATCCCATCTTATTGTGTGTGTGAGTCCAATACTCTCTGCATCTTGGTAGTAGGGTTGTCGATCTTTGATCTGGCTTTATTATAATCCGAGATTGGACTCTATTCTTTCGTTGGGCTTGATTAACAAAGAATCAATAATATAAATTTGGTTTAAAGTTTCCACTGTCGATGGTTGATTTTGTGTAGTAACATGTTGATACAACCACCACATGAACTGATTTTTATTCATGGCTGTCCGGTCTATCAATTTTTGTGGTTCTAATTCCAAAACAGGATGTTTATGCTATTGTTGGAAGAAAACAGAAAATAGACTGTTTATAGTACTAAAATGGAGTTGTTGATTTGGTTTCTTATGTGTGCGTCTAGTATGTGGTTATGGTCAACAACATTCTCTTTCATTAAGACCAACACAGTCTTGTGACTTCGGTCCAATGTGATTATTAGACGAGTTGTCAACACCAAGCCTATACGACTGACCTCTCATCTGTTTCATTTTTCTTTATCATGAAAAACACAGAAGAATGTGCTAATCAGCCAGGAATGTGCACCTTACTGATTTGATCTTTGTTTTGAAATAACATGATGGTGGTTCATATGGCATTTTTCGTCAAGAAAATGCCCTCTCAAATAGCTGCACCAGCTGACTGCTTCTGCTGAATCCATTAAAGCTGTTGGTGATGTTGCTGTTGAACTTGTTAAAATAGCAAGGTTGGAATAATTTGTAAGGACAAATGATTATAGTGCGCACGAGTACAAATACTTGCAGCAATGCACTTGTTGTTCAATTAATGGGGTTGATGATGCTGAACAATTTCATGTTGAAATCGACAGCCGCTTCCTAGATGCTCTAAAAGGAGAAAACTGGGTTGAATATGAAAAGCTGGTTTGCTGCCATTTTCCATCTACTGTGTTACAAATCTGTGTGGTTTAAAGTGTCAGAAATCTCGATCAAATCCAGAGCAAATCAAAACAGACACAGAGCTTCAATCTACCATGATGCATTCTGTTCATGATGACCAAACCTAACCCTCCTATAGGCTCTGTATGTGAACCAAAAAGTTGTACACGAAAGCTTAATGCAAAAGAGATTACATATATGGTCTGTTAGCAAACCAGAAGAGTTCTGATCCTCTTTAGGCTGATTGCTCCAGATGCAGCAGATGTGTATGGGTTAAGGCAGCTGAATCAGAAGCTACAGAATGTAACCTTACATAGATACAGAAGCTGAAGATCATTTCAGAAGTTACAATCAGGAGCTTAATCAGAAGCCGTCCAGAAGTTGCGTGCATAAGCTGTTCAAAAGATGTTTGTCTAAATCATGAAATGCACAGCAGAAGCATTTTTTTTTAAATTCAAATCAGAAGGTGCAAAGCTTCTGTTTGCTGTTCAGAATCACACTTCTGATCAATTTTTCTTTGTATATCAGAAGTGTGCTTCGATCAGAAGCATTTATCAGAAGTTGTACAGTGTCTTTGCAAGCTGTCCAAGACTTTTTCGTGATTTATATGGAGATCAGAAGGTAGTCTACGTGGTGAGTCAGAGCTGCAATTTACCATGATGAATTCTGGTCAAAATAAACTAGGAGCAATCTTCGAAGAACCAGAAGCTCTGGCTACAACAAGTATGATCAGAAGTGTGATCAAGATTCATCAAAAGCATTCAATCAAAAATGTCTATATCCTAAAGTTCTTTTTGTTTGTTGCATTTAATCAGAAGGCTTATCATCCATAAGCTTCTGAAGCTATCATCCAAAAGTTTTTTTTTTCTAGAAGCCTTAATCAGAGCTTAATAAGACAGCTTAATGAAACAGCTTAATTGCTGAGCTTAATCAGAAAGCGTCCAGAAGTATCAGCGAAGCTTATTCAGACCTAAATCAAACCTCATTCAGATTTGAAGCTTAATCAGATACTTCATCAGAACTTATCAAGAAGCTTATTCAGATCTTAGTGAGATAGCTTAATGAAGAAGAATTTTCGGCTTAATAAGAAGCTTAAGAAGAGCTTAATGAGAGCTTAATTGTTCAGAAGTCCTCGGAAGAAAACCTTTCAGATCTGAAGCATTTTCCAGAAACATTTTTCAATCAGAAGAAGCTTCGATCGGAAGCCGTATAGAGCTTCTGAAAGCTATCCAAAAGCAGTTGTGCTGAATGTGAAAAGCAGAGGTGGTCTGAAAAGTTCTTCTAATTAAGTTCTTTATGTATTAAGTTCTAACTTGAAGCTGCCCAGACCAGAGCTCTATATCAGAACGAACCAGAGATCTCTGCATAGGCGAGGAAGACGCTTTGTATTGCGCTCAAACCTACTCCGTATGATTAGAAGTACTGTTATTCATCGCAGAGGGTTGGGAGTCATCATTTCTCAAAATCAATATCAAGAATATAACAATCATTAAGTATGTTGGTATGGATGGGAAGCTTGGTTTATTCAAAATCAATATGTTAGACTTTTAAAGTATGAGTCAAAAGATGGAAGGCTATAATGACGTGGCAACATTCATCCGCATGTCTCCTCTTCAATATAAATTAGTTAGACGCTCCTATCTGATGTGGCATTTTGTAATAGGCTAGAGTGTTGACTTTCACTTTTTGTAATAGTATAAATAGATTTGTACTATCACTGTAATAAAAGTCGATCTGAGTACTTTCAATTGAAGAATATACTATGCGTCATTCCGAGTATTTGTAATCATGATTCAAGGTTATTAATACAAATCCCATCTGTTCTTCATCTTTCTTACTGTTCTTATTACTGTAGATTAATCAATATTAATTGCTTCCGCTTACATTCTGATATATGAATTCATCGATTAATCATTGAAGAAGAAATCCGGAACCAACAATTGGTATCAGAGCCATCTAATCAATTTGTTGATTATTAGATCTCCTTAATTTGGAAAGTTCTCTCTTCATTCATTCAGTAATTTCCTGTTTTAACTACTGTTCATAATTCCACCCTGTTCTACGAGATTTTATTAATTCATAGTAATTTTCTCCAAAAACAGTGGTAATTGTAGTTAAAATTTTGAAGAATTAGTAAGACGATCATTCTGTTATTCAATTCAATTGAAGTTTAATTGTTCTAAATTTCAAATCAATTTTTCAGTATATTCTTCTCGACTCTCTGTTTTTCTACGAACAAAATGGCAAATTCAAATCTGAATTCTGTTTATACCTCTGGATCACTGACGAAACCTCCTACTCTCATACGTGATGAATATCCTCAATGGAAAATACGAATGTTAAATTTTTACGAGGGACTGGATGCTGATCTATTTCCAATCATTCAAAATGGTCCTCTGGTTCCCATGACTACCATTCCACAAATTCCAGCAACAGCCAATACTGATGAGATTTCTGCTAGGCAAGTTCCAAAGCTGAAGGGAAACTGGTCTGATGAAGAAAAAGCCAAAGTTGAACTAGCCAAAAAGGCTTAAACTCTTCCTATCATGGCTATTCCAAATGAGATTTTTTAATCTCTGGATTCCTGTGATACTGCCAAGGAATTATGGGATCAATTAGAAAATCTTCTGGAAGGTGGTGCTAAAATGAAGAAAAACCGAAGAGCTCAAGCTCTGAAAGAATACAACAGCTTCCAGGCCATTGCGGATGAATCTCTAGAACAAACTTTTCATAGATTTAATAATCTGATAAATCTATGCAAAAGATGTGATATTGTTCGATCAAAGGAAGAGAATAATGTCTTATTTCTAAAGAGATTAAATCCAGAATGGTCAAACCTCTCCATGTCTTTACAAGCCAATCAAGATCTTGAGTAATGGTCTCTACATGACGTATTTGGAACTCTTCAAGCCCATGAGAAGGAGGCTGTACAAAAGAAAAAAACTATAGGTGGACCTCTGGCTTTGATTTCTGAATCAAAGGGAACGCCCAGAAGAAGAAGTGAAGATAGAAGAGTGAAAAGCAAGGCATTCATGTCAGAAGCTGTTCCAGAGGAAGATTCTGATGATGATGATGAAATAAAGGCATTTGCTGATTCCTTGTCTCTTTTAACCAAACAGTTTACAAACCGTTTTGGAAATAGGTCATTTCAAGGAAATAGAAGGTTTGATCGTTCTTCTACCTATACTTCTAAGCAAGAGGTTCAGAGATCTGAAAAGGCTGAAACAGAGAAGAAAGAAGATCAGATGATGAAGAAGAAAGATGTATGCTACAAGTATAATGTCAAGCCGGGACATTACTCGAAAGATTGCAGAGGGGCTCTGGATAAAGACAAAACATATTACAAAAACAAATACAAGTATAATGCCATTGAAAGAGCCCACTATGCTGAGAAAGAGAACTGGCTTGGAGATGAGTCCAACGGTGATGAGGCCATGTTCTGTGGGATGGAAAAGACGAATGAATCAGAAGATCAACCTTCTGAGTCACCGGTTAGTAATTTCTCTGAGTCATCTGAACTTGAGAATACAATTGTGCTTTTGTCAAATAATTTTGATGAACTTAAACAAAAGCTTACAATTGAAAAGAAGTTACGAAAAGATATTGAGAAAACTCTTTCCACAATACAAAAGGAAAGAGATATTTACAAAAGAGAAATGGATATCTTAACAGAAGAGAAACTGGAACTTGACATTGAAAAAGAAAAGATTTCTAAAACCTTGAAAGACACAGAAGTTTTGTTAAAAAAATGAGCACTTAAGTTTTAAGAAACTTCTGGAAAAAAAGGATAAGGAGATTCAAGTTAAGGAAAGTGACAGATTAAATTCTGTAGCACTTAAAAACTACTTTCAAAAAGAAAGAGAATTTTTATACATTGAACTTCAAAACAAAACGCACCAGATCAAAACATATCTAGATGCTCAAAAAGTTCATGAGAAAATAAGTACACAAGTAGGAAGATCTGGAATCGGTTTTGAAGATTTAGATCCCTATACGTGTGAAAAGAAGTCTTGTTTAAACTCTGTTTTTCGTATGGGACAACAACAGAAGCCTGTGTTTCCGATTCTTTATGAACAATCATGCTTTAAACGATCTAAATATGAAAATGGACATCATCAACGAAAACTCAAGTTTAAAAATATTATATATTCTTCTGAAAAGACTAACGTTGATCTAAATAAAATTCAGAAGAAAGATGATATTTTCAAGTTCGGTTCAAGTGTTCTTATAAAATTGAATCCAAAGGCTAATGCGTTTATTCCTACTCAAGCAGAGGAAGAATTAAGACTTAGTTTTGAAAATGATCTTCTCTTGACTGTGGATAATTGTTTTAAACTTGAAAATGACAGTTAACAGAAAGAGTTAGGAAACAATCCAGAGATTTTTTCTTGTTCCTTTATTAATTTAAATCTTTCTGAAGTTCAAGAGAATTTAGAAGAAATCACATATCCCTGGAAAAATGATGATCAAAGTGAGGATTTCTTTGACAATTCAGAAACATATCTTTCTCACTTTGAACATCAATCTCCTCCTATCTATGCTAAAACTCCAAAGATTATTAAGAATAAAGACACCCCATTTCTATTTACTAATGAATCTCTGGAGATAAGAGCTTCTGGAATGAATGTTCAGAAACATTCAAGTGGAATTCTGACTTTCTGTGTTCCTCCTGAACAACGAAAAACTGTTTTCATACATCCAGATTTTATAGGAATGTGTCTGAAAGCTAAATCTTGTCTTGAACTTGAAAAAGAAGAAAAACTTAAAGAGAAGATCCTTATCCAAACTCCTAAAACTTATCCTCCAAAATTTTCTTATGTCCAGAAAGGTAAATGGAAATCTAATCACTCTGTTCCTGTTTCAGTAATCTCAAAAGCTTCTGAGAAGAAAAATCAGAGGAAATCTTCGCCGAAGAACATTTCAGATCCAAAACATAAGTCTAGTCTAGATAAGAAGTTCTCTAGAACAACTGATACTAGAAAAGACAGTCTTAAGAATAATTGTAATTATCATTATCGCAATGAAAATTCAATACAATCTTCTATGTTTCAGACTTCTGAATGTTTTTCTCTGTTCTTAAAATTGAAACAATTTTTTTCGCGGACCTCTGATCAATCAAACTCAAACT
This sequence comes from Silybum marianum, assembly GCA_036898165.1. Classification (NCBI taxonomy): domain Eukaryota; kingdom Viridiplantae; phylum Streptophyta; class Magnoliopsida; order Asterales; family Asteraceae; genus Silybum; species Silybum marianum. The sequence continues at coordinate 3,142,960 of CM072539.1, forward strand.
ATTCGCACTTCAATAAAAATAAAACAAAGAAAAACAAAAAAACAAAAAAACAAAAATTACAAACAATAAGTCTTTACCTTCTGTTAAATCAAATCAAGAGCAAATAAAAAAAGTTGATAAAACAAAAACTAACATTAAAGGCCCCATAATGAAATGGGTACCTAAGAAACTCTGATCTTGATTGCAGAAACAGCGTGTGCATATCTGGTATCTTGACTCTGGATGCTCGAGGCACATGACTGGTTCACGAAACTTACTCTCCCAATTCAAAGACAAAAGTGGTGGAGCTGCAACGTTTGGTGATAATGGTAAGGGTCAGATCAAAGGCTATGGTACTTTACAGGAAGGTAACATTACCTTATCTAAAGTAGCTCATGTTTCTGGATTGAAACATAACCTCCTAAGTGTAAGTCAACTCTGTGATTCTAAGATACTTGTCGTATTTGATGAAGAACATTGTTACTTATTTTCTAAGGCAAGTGAGGAACTTTGGAGAGCAAACAGAAAAGGTAACCTCTACATGATGAATTTTACCTCCAAGGATGGTAAAGAAACTTTATGTCTTATCTCCAAAAAGAGTGAAGTTGCATGGCTCTGGCATCATAAAATGTCTCACTTAAACTTTGATAATCTTGAGATGCTTGTAAAACATAATTTGGTATCTGGACTTCCACAAGTTCATTTTCAAAAAGATCACCTCTACCCTGCATGTGAAATGGGAAAAATAAAACGAGCATCTCATAAAACAAAAAGTGATCACTCATGCATAAGACCTCTGCAACTGTTACATGTCGATCTCTGTGGTCCCATTGCAATTCAGAGTCTTTCTGGTAAAAAGTATATACTGGTACTTATTGATGAATTTTCCAGGTATACTTGGCTTGCTTTTGTTCGACAGAAGTTAGATGTACCTATCGTACTCCAGAATATGATGACCAGAATCCAAGTTCTTTTACACCAAAAGATTCAACAACTAAGAAGCGACAATGGTACTGAATTCAAGAATGCCAAGCTTGAAGCGTACTTTACTGAAAATGGAATTACTCAGAACTTCTCTGTTGTACGCAATCCCCAACAGAATGGTGTTGTTGAACGTCGCAACAGAACCTTGGTCGAAGCAGCCAGAACGATGCTTGCAGCTTCTGGACTCCCCATTCACTTCTGGGCAGAAGCTGTAGCCACTGCTTGTTTTACTCAGAATTGTTCCATAATTGTCAAGAGGCATCTCAAAACCTCTTATGAGCTTATTAACAAAAGAAAACCATCTGTCAAATTCTTTCATATTTTTGGTTGCATGTGTTTTATCTTAAATGACAGAGACAAACATGGCAAGTTTGATCCAAAATCAGATGAAGCTAAATTTTTAGGCTATTCTTTAAATTCCAGATCTTTTCGTGTTTTTAACTTAAGAACTAAAACAGTTATGGAAAGCATTAACATCGATTTTGATGATCAAACACAACTGACTTCTGAATATTCCTCGTCAGAACTCAAACTTAATACTGTCACCTCTGACTATCTTTCAGGATCCAGAGAATCCGAGATTGATGCCATTTTTCAAGATTTTTTGGGCGAAGAAATATTGTCAGAAGCTGTTTTACCTGCCCCATCCTTAAGTATACCTGAAGTTCTTCATGCCTCTGGCATAACTCTATCTGGTCCTACTTCTTCTGAACCTAGCTCTTCAATCCCTTCTTTTCTTCACATTCCATCATCTTATTGTCCAGAAGCTTCTTCTGTTCCATCATCTGAGGGGGAGACTTTAGGATCAAGGGATTCAGAATCAATATTTCCAGATGAAGTTATCTCAACTTCTGACACAGAAGTTCAGGCTCAACCAATACCACAAACAAGGATGAAGAAATGGACTAAATCACACACTCCAGATCTTATCATTGGTAGTCCTTCAGAGGGTGTCAAAACACGATCTGCTATAGCAAATGAAGCTTTCTATGTCAAATTTCTTAGTATGATCGAACCCAAGCAAGTTCATTAAGCCTTAGTTGAACCTAGTTAGGTAGAAGCAATGCAGGAGGAGTTACTTCAATTTGAACGTAACAAAGTTTGGAACTTAGTACCATTACCAAAAGGCAAAGTTGCTATTGGTACTAAGTGGGTCTTCAGAAATAAAAAGGATGAAGACGAAATTGTGATAAAAAACAAGGCTCATCTGGTGGCAAAAGGTTATTGTCAAGAAGAAGCATTGATTACGATGAAACCTTTGCTCCTGTTGCAAGACTGGAGGCGATACGACTTTTTATGGCATTCTCTACATACAAAAACTTCAAAGTATATCAAATGGATGTTAAATGTGCATTTCTAAATGGAAATCTAAAAGAAGAAGTGTATGTTGAACAACCTGCTGGCTTTAAAGATGCAAGACATCCAGAATACGTCTATCTCCTTGACAAAGCTCTATATGGCTTAAAGCAAGCACCCAGAGCCTGGTACGAACGCTTATCCAAGTTTCTGATCAATAAAGGGTATGAGAAAGGTAAAATTGATACCACACTTTTCATCAAAAGAGGCAAAGGTATGTTAACTATTGTTCAAATTTATGTAGATGACATAATTTTTGGCTCTACTCATCAAACAGAAGTTGATTTGTTTTCTAAATTGATGGAAACTGAATTTGAAATGAGTATGATGGGAGAAGTAACATTCTTTCTAGGACTCCAGGTTAAGCAAAGTTCCTCTGGTATTTTTATTAATCAAGCAAAATATGTCTCTGACATGTTAAAGAAATTTCATTTTCAGAATTCTTCACCTATTAAAACACCTATCTCTCCTAGTATGAAACTAGGTCATGATCCTTCTGGGAAGCCAGTTGATATCACGGGCTACAGAGGTATGATAGGTTCTCTTCTGTACTTAACTGCAAGTAGGCCTGATATTATGTTTGCTGCTTGTCTTTGTGCTCGTTATCAAGCAAATCCTAAAGAATCTCATTTGGCCGCTGTCAAAAGAATTTTTAGATACTTAAAGGGAACTCCTTCATTGGGTCTCTGGTATCCTAAAAACTCTGGGTTTGATTTAATGGCATATACAAATTCTGATCATGCAGGTTGTAAGCTGGACAGAAAAAGTACTTCTGGTAGCTGTCAACTTCTGGGTAATCGACTTATCAGCTGGACATCCAAGAAAAAAAATTGTGTTTCAACATCTACCGCAGAAGCTGAATATGTTGCTGCTGCTAGCTGTTGTTCTCAAGTTATTTGGATGAAGACAACTCAGAGACTATGGTCTGATTTATGATAAGATTCCCATACTCTGTGATTCTGAGAGTGCAGTTGCCATTACTGAAAACCCAGTTCAGCATTAAAAAACGAAGCATATTGATGTCAGATATCATTTTATCAAAGATCATGTAGAAAGGGGCACTATAGAAATGTATTTTGTCTCTACTGATTATCAACTTGCTGATATTTTCACAAAAGCTCTAGATGAGAAGCGTTTTAATTTTTTAATCAGCAAGTTGGGAATGCTTAATATGTAACATCCTTAGAATTTTTTTTTACAGAATTGTCCAGAGATCTCTGATTAATTCTGGTAAGTCACCAGAAGCCATCAGAAGCTTCTGAACTCTTCTGACCTTTATTATCCAGATAATTTTTTTTCTTCCAAGTGATGTCAGCAAAGCGCATATTACAAAATGCGAAGGAAGGAGCTTACTTTTATATACTCGAGGAATCTTTGTGATTCATTCAAAAGGGGGAGTTTACCATTCCAGGGGGAGTTTACTTATCAAGGAGGAGCCTCTCAAAGTCTAACTCTGGTTAGTTGTCTTCTGAATTTTTCATCTACTTTAAGTTTCTTCTGAATCTTCTTATTCTGAGTTTCTCTTGCCGTCAAGGTTTCTCTTGACGTCAAGGTTTCTCCGAATTTTTATGATTCATTTCAAATTCATTTTAGATGATGATTCTTAGTAGACATGTTTTTCAAATTATTTTTCTATGAATAAATATTTTCTGAAATTTTTATTGAATATATATATTTTATTAACTCTTGCCGTCAAGATTATTCAAAATTTATATATTCAGTTTTAATTTTTTTTATTATTCTCTTCATGGAAAATTAAACTTTCATTTGGTTCAAAACAATTTTCTATTTACCGAATGACTGATTTTAAATTTAAATAAAAAGATTTATTACTCTCAAAAATTGTTTAGTCAACTAAAATGACAATTTTATTTGATTAATTAACAATTTTTTTTATTAATATCTTTTTATTTCCTTTTGGGATAATCAACCGATTTTAAGCCGATAACCCTTCAGTTATATCTTTCAAATATCGTGCTTTAATCATCACTAGCTCATCTTCCTACTTTCTACGTGTCACCCATCGTGTGACTGCATGTATCCACGCCTGCGTGCTTACATCATCATTTCTGAACCGTTTTCTCCTACTCCCAAAATTAAAACCCCTTCCCATTCCAAATTGTTTACACTCTCTCTCATATAAAACCCCCAAATTTCAAAAACTCATCTTCTTCTTCGCAACTGTTACTGCTCAAATTCTCCTATTCACGAATCTACTCACTAGCTTACCCAACTCTCATCAATGGCTTCTCGTCTTGCAAATCCAACCCTTAATGATGACGAAGGACGTCTCGTTGATTACACTGCAGATAGTGCACCATTTGTCAAACTGCCATTAAAAGCGAACAATGTGCAGGTCCTTCTTGATCCAAACACCTACCAGGCCGAGTTCAGGATCATGGTCGAATTCCTCCAACAGCATCCACTTAATCGAGCCCTAACTCTGACAAACCCAAATGTCCCTGAAATTAATGTTCAAGAAGTTTGGCAATCGATGTCCATTAGTGATGAAGAAACTTTGATTAGAAATTTCAGTCATCCAGATCAACCTGAAAATGTTGTGGAGATACCTATCACCAAGAAGAAATTAGCCAGGTATTTTCATTTACCCCAATCACAGGTGCAAATTGATGGTCAGTTCATGCCAAATCCAGCCCTAGAATCGAATCCATCTGCTGAAGCCCTGCTATCCTTCATCCATTTCCTTGGCTACAACGAAACCCTAACCAAACTGTCCGAATTTAAGAGAAAGCAGTTACCCCCAATGTGGAATCACCTTGTCTCCATTCTGAACAAGAGCCTCACATGTAAAATTGGGTCCCTTGATCAAGCTAGCAGAAACATTCTGACCATCATGTATGGTATGTATTTCAAACGCCCTTTGGACTATACAAGCCTCATTTTCCAAGAAATCAAAGCTGCTGTGAACACTAAGGTATCTCATCAAACTCAAGGAAAACCTCTCCCAGCCTTAATATTTCCACGATTTTTATCCCTGGTTACCTATCCTGCAATTGGAGCACTTAAAGCTCCATTAGTTCAACGTTTCTGCAAAATCGCCTCAATGAGCTCTCATCGGCCAACCATCGACCGCAATGGGTATTCCTCTCCAAGGGAACTTTCCAGGTACATGCTAAACCTAATTCCATCTAACTCTTCTTATCTGCAATCTTATAGAAGCTCTATGATTTTCTCAGAACATAGAATTTCTACCCCAGAGCATTTAGAGCCAGTTTTAGATGGTGAGGGGTCAAGTAAGGCTGAGGTTGAAAAGAATATGAGTGACCATCCGAGTGGTTCTACCCATGCCGACCTCTTGATGAAAGAGGGTACTGAAGATGTCCATAGAGACACATTTGAGCGAATCTCTCCTACATCCCAAAGGGTAACCTCATATGCTGAGGTAGATGCTACCACATCTACACTCATTGACAAAGGACGACCCAGTCCAAACCACCCAGAAACCATCCATTCAGAGGATACTTCTCAATCCTCTGAATCAAGCACTGCCGGGGAAAGCACCTCCTCTTCATCATCCTCTCAAAAGGATGATGACGAAAATATAAGAGTTCCATTGCCCCAGAACTCGCTTATTCCTACACAAAATGTCGCTATCTCTGTGACCGATAATGTTATAGAACACACAGAAGATGAGTCCACATCTTCTGATAGGATAGAAGCTGAGGAAATCCCATCAGAGGGCTTACAGCATCAGGATGCACCACTTACCGGGGTGTTTACACTCTGTCAAGGTAAGCACATTGTTTTCAGCACCTCATCCTCTGATGATGAGAACTCTGTTGAGACAATCAGAACAACCGAAGAGGTTCCTGTTAATCACAGCCCTCGAAGACAGGTTGGAAGTCCCTCCACACTTAACGCCAACACAGGTGTGAAAGAGGGCCTCTCTAAACGCGAGAGTAAAGGGGCTCCATGTGTTGGAGAAGCACCGGTCACACATTCTGAATTTGTCACAAATGCAGCGTTTCAGGCATTTGCTAATAAAATTCAGAGATCTATGGAAGATCTAAAATTATCCATCTCCAATAATAATACTCTTCTTCTGGGCATCAAATCTGAACAAGCAAATCAAGCTACTACTTTACAAGCCATTCAAAAGGTTCTCACTGACAATTTAGAGGCTCAGAAGAATTATTTTGATGACCAGTTCAAACTTCTGCATGAAGGGATCAAAGCAAATGCTGATGCTATCTTCCACATACCTGACTCTCTCCCAACTTCTGAAGTTACCATCTCTGTGAATGAATATAGTTCTCTGGTTGCTGATTTACAAAAGATTATCCAAGCAGTAATTCCTTCTGATGATCCTTCTGGCACTACTTTGGTTAAGAAGTCAGACATGGCTATTTTTCAAAAAGCCATGCCTGACAGAATGAATGCCATATCTTCAAAGTTTGCATCAAAGACAACGACCAGCTCTTCAAATGTTGATCAGAAGCTCTCTTCCATGGAAACCACTCTTTCTAAGCTTACAACTCTGGTAAGTTCTATATCTGAAGCATTCAACGCCAAGAAAAAGGCTAAGGAAGAACGAGCTTGTAGGAGAGCAGATCTTAAACGAAAAAGGTCTGAGGATCAGGATCCTGATTCTCAGAAGGGGGAGAAAGAACCAGAAGCCAAGAAAGCCAAGCCAACAAATGATGCTAACACTACAACTCAAGATTAAGGCAAGTCTCCCTCCTCTTCTGCTCCACAACCCCCATCAAAGCAAACTTCTTCTGCTCCACCTTCATCAACACAAACTTCTATGACTCCAACCCCGTTGGCCACTCACTCTGGGCCTCTTCCAAAAGACCTAGAAATAGCCAAATTTCTTCTAGAAGTAATTGGCAATACAAGGAAAACGCCTTATTCACCATCCACTAAAGCAGAGATAGCCAAAGAAAAGGAAGCTAAGGCCAGAGCTGAGGCATCAAAAGCTTAAATTGAAGCTCTAAATAAAGCAAGGAGAGAAGCTGAGTTAAAAGCAAAGGCAGAAGAAGAAAGAGCTAATGCTGAAGCAGAACTTGCCAGAGAAAAAGCTGAAGAAATCAGAAGACTTGCTGATTTAGAAAAAGAAAGAATTGAAAGAGAAAAAGCAAAGGCAGAAGAAGAGAGAGAGAGAGAAAAGGAAGCCAGAGAGAAAGCAAAACACGATAAATCACAAAGAAGAAAAGCTATCCGTGAAGAAGCGGCCCAGAGGTTGGGGTGACTTGAACTTCCAATAGTTGAAATCATCAGAAACAGCATGTACGCTCCAAACGATCAGAAGATCTACTTGATGCTACCCAACTTCTCGAACGCCTATAATTAAGTGATGCTGTAAAAGACAAATTCATGGCACACAGACAAGCAAGAAAGGTTATTTATACTTCTGTACCAATCAAACGGATCTCTACTATAAAACACTCACAATTTGAAGATACAGAGATCTGGTACACGATTTATGAAGTAATCAGAGAAGACAATCAAACCAGTTACTTCTGCGATAACGATCTACTGTATGTTCACCCCTCTGATCTTCTGGTCCTGGAAAGTTTTATGAAAGTCCAAGTGGCCAGAGGTATTGATAGCCAAGACAATATTGCCTACTCAAGAATCATTGAATGCATGAAGTCTTTGATCAGATACAAGAGGCAGGTCGATTTCCAGATAGGGCTAAACTTCAACGTTGATAGTCTTGCCATCTCTGCACCAAATGAAGAATTAGAAAATATCAATTCATTCAAAGTTGGTAAAATTTTTCTTCAACCAGAAGAGGGGGTCATCTTTAGAAGACCAGACAGAAGAAGCTTTTTCAGAATAAAGGACGCACATCGATACTCTTCAGATGTTGTATACATTGCAAAATGTTACATCTCTGTTAGTGTAAATGAACATGATCCAGAGGTACTTGAAAGGATGATCAAAAGACTTAATAGTTTATTATCAATAAGAGAGGTTATCAACAAAATTGCAAAGGTCGTCTCTGAAGTTGCTCCTTTCTGAACAGATGCCATTCTTCCGACTTCATACTTAGGGGGAGATTGTTAGACTTTTAAAGTATGAGTCAAAAGATGGAAGGAAATAATGACGTGGCAGCATTCATCCGCATGTCTCCTCTTCAACAGAAATTAGTTAGACGCTCCTATCTGATGCTGCATTTTGTAATAGGCTAGAGTGTTGACTTTCAGTTTTTGTAATAGTATAAATAGATCTTTACTATCACTGTAATAAAAGTCGATCTGAGTACTTTCAATTGAAGAATATACTGTGTGTCATTCCGAGTATTTGTAATCATGATTCAAGGTTATTAATACAAATCCCATCTGTTCTTCATCTTTCTTACTGTTCTTATTACTGTAGATTAATCAATATTAATTGCTTCCGCTTACATTCTGATATATGAATTCATCGATTAATCATTGAAGAAGAAATCTGGAACCAACACAATGCAGTCTCTCGGGGATCTGGTTGAAATAAGTTCCTGACTGCAGATTGTGATAACATCTCGTAGCTGATAAAATGGAACACCAAATTCCGATGTTTATCAGATCAGAAGCTGGATTAAAAGGTTCATCAGAAGCTTTGATCTAAAAGCTTATTCAAATCAGAAGTTGTACACAGAAGCCATACAGAGCTTCTGAAAGCTGCTCTAAAGTCCAGAAGTTCTTAATAAAACGGAGCTTAATGGAAGCTTAATGCTCAGAGCTTAATCCAGAAGTTTCTGAAAGTTGTCCAGAAGTTTAATCAGGAGCGCATCAGATGAAACTTTTGATTAGAAGCATTTTTTTTTGGAAGCTTATCACAGAGGCTGAGCTTAATCAAAAGAAGCTTGATCAAATAACATTTTTTTAAGCATTCGATCAGAAGGTATTGTTTCAAGAAGCACCGATCATAAAGTATTTTCATCAGAAACAAACCAGAAGGAAGCTTTTAAGCACCAGAAGTTCTGGTTATCGAAATCCAGAGTTGAGCATCAATTACCCAGAAGCTTGCATATTTCAAATCAGAAAATGCGTTCAAAGAACTTCCAGAAGCTGTCCAGATATGCAATCCAGAAGCCATATTTTTCAAAAACTATACAGAAGCTCTAATTGATGTCTTTTTATGGCTTTCGGTACGATCAAAACTCTCTAATCAGAGCCCACGAAGATCAAACTTCATGATGGACCAGAGACGGACCAGAGGTAGTCCAGAGCATCAAAATCAATGTACGTTGGTCCAGAACTCACAACAAACTGAAGCCCGTAACCCGATAATTTTTTGGTTTTTTGACAGCATTGCGTTGTTTCAGAAACACACGCACATCGTTTTACTCGAAGCTCCAATTTACATGAATCACTTGCGTTGGAAAGATAACACATAGATGCACGACTTTGAAGTTTTGAGTTTTCTCAATTTCAGTGAGCTGATATGTCTTATTCACTGTCAAAGTCTGTTGACCGATGCTGGAACGAAAGCATTGAGTTTCAGTCATACTCCTTCCTATTTCAGATATGTCCGTTCTTCATGGATTCAAGAAACATGTGTGACATATTTATTGTCACTATCTACTATGTTTTTATAATCTACAGCTCGAAGCTAAACTAAACTCAATGTGGTCTAAAGCGTCAAATTTTTTGTTTTGATGACTGTTTTGCGCAGCTGAGGGAAAACTTGCACAACTCACTCAATTTTCATCCAAATTGGTTGAATCAAAGGTTGTTGATAAGCTAAGAAGTTGAAGTTCAATGTGCATGTTTTATGTTTTCTCTCAATAAGTATTCTTAATGGTCAAAAACAGCGATAAAGTTGAGTCATGGAAGTTGGACAAAATGTGTAAAATGTCTCGGTTTTTCAAGAATATGAGCCTACATTTGAAGGGGAGCTTGTAATGCCTTGAAGACTTGAAGAATGGCACATAAGAGCTTCTAAAGAAAGCGAGGAGGAATTTATTTGATGATGCTTTCTTTATAAAACTTTAGAGGGAGATTGTTAGATCTAATTAGCCCCAATTAGATACAAAGTTTTATAAAGAATTATATTTTGGGTTTTTTAGTGTGTTATGGGCTTGGGCTTTGAAATTGTAATGGGAACCTATAAATATGGTGTCCTAGCTCTTTGATTAAGTGAGACTTGGGGGAGAATACACTTTTTACACCTACAGACGTATGAGAGTTGTTTAATTCTAATATGTGGTTTTCTTCACAATTCCCCTCCATAATGATGAATACATGAATATGAGTTGATGATTTTGTGATTATTGTTCTTTAATTCTCTATCTCTTCTCTACATTTTATGGAGTATTCTCAATTGTTGCTAGTTTGGGATCTAACACCGGTCAACTATTTGAGTTTCCTTCACAGTGTTAAAGAATGAAGTATTCTTTATTTTATTTTTATCGTGTTTCTATGAATCTATGTATATATAAATAGATGCATAATCGAGAAAATCATAACCTTTCCTACGTTTTAAATGACAAATGGAATCCGGAATCGTCAAATGATTTGTACTCATATCCATTTCATTTGGCGAGACACTCTCCCACATTTTTAGGCACGCATGGAGAGCTCAATCGTCATTCTGAACTTCTCTACTTCTTGTAAGCCAATCATAATGGAGTTCCCCATAAATGCTTTTGTACCATTGCTAACAATTTCAAAAGAACCAGAGAACTCTATATACAAATATACATGACGAGTGACACTTGAGATTCATTACCATTCACAGAATTCGAACGCGCAAGGCGAAGTTGAATATCCCCCAAGTACGAAACAAATACTCTATTTAAAGCCCAGTTAAGTTATTCTCCTTCTTTTATCTCAAAGGAATTGTGAAACCACTCCAAAATAACGAGTGTAGTTAAAACTAACGAGTTTCTTTATTTTGTTTCATGATCTGGGACCATTTTTTCTCTCCAAAACGACCTCGTTTTGTTGTCTCAAAACCAAATGACATTTATTTTTGGTTTATGTTTCCCAACCAAATGACATTTAATATTTGCAGACATAGATTCTTGGTCAGCTTAGATGTAGACCATTGAATTAAAAATTGGCCAACGGAGGTAATGAAGCCTTGCAATCAATTTGATTTATGCCAAATCCAGTTAAAAAAATCATGAAATGACTAAAATGCTCTTGATTTTGACTGAAAACTAACCTCAGTGTTTGAGTCTTGTTTGCCAAACATAAAAGCTTAACTATAAATTATTTAAGAATTAAACATATATATTTCTAAATTGCCTTGTTTGGAAATTATCTAATCGGGGGGCCGATTGGAAAATAGTAAACAGACGTTTTGTGTGTTACCGGTTTGGAGAAGCCAGAAACCAGGCTTTTTGGCCAAAAGGAATGGATATATTAACATTACTATTATATAACTGGAATTTAAATTCCAATTGCCAATGTTTAAGGGACAAGGGTTCAAGTCCCTTGCCCTCCCTTTTTTTCTTCTTTTCTCCAATCTTAAACCTCGGGATGATATTGTCCTCCATTTCAAATTTTGTCCCAAACAGTGAAACCGGCCAAATCAAACTGTTTTTCATATGGTGTGATACATGCTTATTTGTATACTTGCAACTTCATAGATTCTTATTGCTAATGTAATTAGGAGAATATATGGATGTTGTCACAAATTTGACAATTGGCTTTTATGTTATCAAGCTTGCAGCATTCTGGTCAAAAGGGACCATAGACAACCATGGAATACGAAATGCAATTTGCAGAGCCAAAGAGTGTTGAAGAACACTGTTGCAAGAAAAGGTTTGTGCATTTTCCAGTTTGTTGCATAAATATCTTTAAGTCAATGTTCTTTTCTCTTTCCTTTTTGATTGAACTTTCGTTATAAAGAAATATTATCCGTTCAGTCTCATGAAAGTTGCAGCAAATGCCCTTTTGGGTTTCTTATGAAAGTTTGCAAGTTCTCGAGTTAAAATTACCATTTTACCCTCCCCCTAAATTTCATGGTAATGTAGTGATGCATCCTTTTGAACGCACAAGATCGCTTTATTTTAAGTGTTGTGATATTCATCCGAGAGAGCTCTGTTTAAAGGAAATTTTTAAGAAGTTGTAGTATATAGTTTACGGATCTTTTTCATTTAAATCTCTCTTGCATGACGTCATTGCTTAAGAACGAACCAGGTTGTAAAACGAAAGGGTATTTTGGGGATACGCTTTCGTTAAGCTGAAGCGAGCACGCATACTTCAGCGTGAAGTTTCTTTTTTGCGTTATTTATCATGTTCAGGTCCACAAAAAGGGCACACAAAAGAAATCTTCTACTGCAGTGATAGATGATGATCTCCATGGATAAGCTAACTTAGTTGCTGACTCGAAGAGAATAGTAAATGGCACAAATGCCCCTATGCTTTTCCTGCCACTGGCACACTGATCTTGATCAGAATCTCTATTGCCAGGATATGCTTAAAACATATAAAAAATTTAGTGAAACCATTTGAAATAGCAAATAATAGTTGAAGTTGGTCTAGAAATTAGGGAAACATATGGAAATTTGTGTACATGTTTTATGTTCTAGTGTATATATGATGTTCAGAACAGGAGAATGGTACAAATGTGCAAACCAGTTACTATCTGGTTATCATTGAAACAGTTGATCATAATGCAATTTGCTCATCAAGTTTGGACTTATTTTGCATTATGATTGTGACCCATTGGTTTGAAAACGGGTTTGAAGGATTTAAGGAAATGGAACCGTCTTTCAACTATTTTGGATAGAAGTAAGATTCGCATAGGAATTGTGTGTAATCATGAGCCTCTTAGGAGGCTCGTGACTTTGCCATATCAGTTTTTTCTCTTTGTCAGTTCATCTTCATAAACCATCCCGGCCCCCCACCCATGTCATCGTCTTCATCCCTTTTACTCTTCTGTAAAGCAGCGGCTAGATTGCTCCTCTCCTTTCTCGTTCTCTCGATATGCATCTCCAGTCACATAGACAACCTCTGAAGGTTTGTCTATCATCAAACCTCGATATGATCCTCCCCGTGTTCCGGATGCAGCTACCGTTCGTCTGCATCTTCATTGTTTGCCATTCAGTTCCATCTTACAAGCGAGATGAAGTGATGAACACCATTTTCAAACCAGGAAACACACGGACCATCTCCACCCTTTTGGGATTTTTTATATAGATTTTCGATTTCAAAGTTTGATTTATTTTTTCATTTATATACACACACATGAAAAGCATAACCAGCGAGTTAGAAAACCCGTCGCTCATCTCCGTCAACTTTATAAAAAGACTTATTTACCATTAAATATAATTTTTTTTAAATAATAGATAATTATCAAAATTAATATTTTTAATAATAGCCATTGATTATTAATAATGTGTGGTTTAGATTGGATCTCATGATTATCAAAATTAACCTAGATCTCTCTTGAAAAGTCCCCTATATGTGTGTGTGTGTGTGTCTATATATATATATATATATATTGCAGAGGCTTTCTTTTTAAGAACTTGATATTTTGTGAGATCCATGAGATCTAATTTAAACTACAAAAAATTAGTTGAAAAAAAATATCTAAAATAAACTTAAAATCTTTTTCTCTCCTATTTTCCCTCTCCCCTCTCATTTTTCCATAACATACATTTACGCATAATTGATTGTGAAGACATTGTGAACACTCTAGTAAAAAATTATTACGATTACTTTACATTGTATTCACAATGTGTTCACAATATATGCCCAATGTGTTTGTTAATACGGAGAAAGAAAAAAGAATATGAGAAAGAAATGGATAAATATGACATTTCCAAAAAATATGCATTCAAATTTATTTAATAAATACAAAAATTAATTACTTTAAATTATTAGTTTAAAATGGATCTCACGGATCTCACAAAAAAGTGGGTTCTCAAAATACTAAACCCCTATATATATTTACAATATATATATATATATACTAGGTTATAACCCATGTGTCACAAGGGAGGAATTTTAAATTAATACGACAATAGTCATAAAAATAATGTTTAAATATGGTTCATTTAGCATTATATCGATCATCAGGTTTATGATAAACATATATTTAACTCCTTATTAATATTAAAAAATGTATTTCATACTTTTATTATACATGGATATCACATTTATTATAAATCGAGGTGAATTAAGTACATAATGTAAGGTAAAAAATAAATTATAAAAGGAAAATTGTAATAAAAATCACATTTCATAAATTAGAAAATACTTCTTTATATACAACATTAGTTGTTCTATTAGTAATTACACCATTATCATATATAATCAAAAAAATTAAACCTTTCCGACTTTTTACCCTGGATAAAGCAACATACAATTGACCGTGTGTGAAAAACTGGTTCTCTGAGGAACAACCAACCTTCGACATTGATTGTCCTTGGCTTTTATTTATCTTCATGGCAAAACATACAGCAACAGAAAACCGTCTCCTTTGAAACTTAAAAGGAATTTGTTTTTCGGAAGGTATCAAAGACATTCTTCGAATAAAAGTTCGGCAGCCAATATTGATCCCATATATGATTTCTGCTTCTATTACCCGATTTCCCAAAGATACCACTTGCAGTCTAGTTCCATTACATACTCCAGATTTCTGATCAATATTCTTTAGTAACATGATCGGAACACCGACCTTTAGTACTATCTTATGGTTTGGAATACCAGATATTTTAAGACCATTTAAAACAACAGGCAAGTACAAGTTCGGATCAAACTGTTCTTGAAGCTGCTCTGATTCACACAAACTATCTGAACTAAGATACTCCGTTTCTTGTCCTGGAAATATTGATAGCAGTCGATCATTTATCTCCTGAACGACTTCATGTTTAGGTGCAAGAATTGCTCTTTCCTGAAAACATGATGAGTTATTCATATTTTGAAGAATATATGGGTAGACAAATTCAATTAAAGATGATATCGGGTTTATTACATCTGTAATTAGAAGGTCATCAAGAATATCGATAACTTCTTGAGCATCATTGGGAATACCAAGCTTGCCTTCTCCTAAATCCAAAGCCATTTTGCAAAATTCCTTGTTTCTTCGCTATCGAAGGGGTTACTGTCAACAGTTAACCTCATGTTTTTTGTCAATTTCAAAACTTTGCAGTTATCCCAAATATAAGACGGGCTTAATGATGCGTTAACAATATGTTGCCTATATCCATTCGGAATCACCGGGAGAATTTGTCTAAAATCACCTCCGAAAACAACTACCTTTCCACCAAAAAGTTGATCAGAACCAGATATACTTTTAATACCAAATATGTCTTTCATTTTCTGTCTAAAGCTTCAAATGCATGCCGAGGTACCATTGGTGATTCATCCCATATAATCAGCCTACTCTTCTTTATTAATGTCGCAACTTTAGTATTCGGTTTAGATAACAAAGAGAATCTTCAGTAAGAATAAGAGGGATTTTAAACTGAGAATGTGTTGTTCTGCCTCCCGTTAGAAGTAAAGAAGCAATACCCTGGAAGCAACGTTTAAAAGAATTTATCCTTTGGATCTTATTGATACGGATAATGTCTTCCATAAAAATGTTTTACATGTTCCGCCATAACCGTATATGAAAAAAACACCACCTTCATTATTTTGAGTAGCTGTGATGATTTCTTCATATATACATCTTTGCTCGTTTGTTAAAGCATGTAAGAATTATCGATAATCGTTATGTTGGTTAACGATGTCGTAATCTAGCTCTTCAGCAATCAAACGATTATTTGAAGGTTGAATACAATCATCATCAGGATACGGCATACCGACAAATTCTTTAAGTGACAAATTATTACGAATTAATATCTTCTCAATCTCAAACAAAGTCAAGTTCTTCAATTGATCTTCATATAGGCATAAATCTGTTATGTATAAGAAAAAAAATTCATTATTATTTTTTATTAAATATTTAATAAATATTTGTTTCTTAATTTGCAATGTTTAAAAAACTTGTCTGGTGACTTCAGTGCAATACGTTGGTTGTAAAGAATTCCATCTGCTCAGTATTGCCATGTTTTTTGCCATACAAATTCTAGTCTAGATAGACTATTTGACATCAACATCATCGCGAATAATGACCTTAGAAAATAGCCAGATCTGTTATGGCATCGACATATTCCTTGTCGTCATCTAGAAGTCACAACACACAATTGGGAGAGTAAATTGTGTATCAATATTTAGGGTATTGTAAATATAAACGTGTTTTCGTGGGGAAGATGATCACGGAAAACAATTTACTAATTTATTTAAAAGACTAAATAAGAAATGATACTAATTTATGATAATGATAACAAATATAATTAATATTTTAATTTAAAAAAGAAACTGAATCCCTATTTTTTGGGATTGCTATAAACAGTTATTAGAAATTTAGTAATTAATGAGTTATTGAAAGAAAATAAACACTCAAAAAAAAATAACTGTAAAAATATAGGCAAAATATAGGCAAAATGTAAATAAAAAACAACATTTTGATTTAATATTTAAAGATTACATAAGATGGGAAAAATTAAATTCTAATACAAATTACGTCCCTGATGATGTCATTTCTTGAAGTCTTTTAAATTCAGCTATCTCCGCAGGATTAGCAGGAAGATTGTAGTTCTTCCAAATTGTTGATATCTTCATCATAAGCGCTAAAACATACTTTTCAACAGATTCTCTATATTGGGTATTAATTTTCTTGACCAATCCGAATATCTCAACCCATTCACCAAGACCAAGTTTGTGCAAAGACACAAGTCTCTCTGTCCGTTTATCACCATTTTCCCGTATAATCTGAATAGATATGCCACCAAGAGTTGGGTCAAACTCAATTGGGCCATGTATCTGGACTTCAGTTATCAGGGATTGTATCATACGAAAATTGATGATCTTTTTGTACCATTTGATATGTGGTTGTTTAAGCTCATCTTTTGATTTAACAATTGTCTTCTCTGGAGCAGTTTTTTCTGAACTTTTGTCAGCAACAAATGACTTGTGGAGAATTCTTTTAGTATGCCTATTTGGAAGATCTTTAACTGATGCTTCAAAATCTTTATCCGATATACCCCATGGATTGCAGATGGTAGATGACTTTAATGGTAACACATCCTCGGCATTTGTTTCTTCATTTCGGATCTTTTTTCCTTATTCTTCAATTCGTCAACTATTTCTTCAGCAGTCATCTGTTTTTTTCCTTTCACAATAGCTTTTTCTTTGTCCACGGGAAGTACATCGGACAGATCAGTTTTATCCACATCCAACTAATCACCGGTTCGGTCAACTTGACGATTCAGGACTTCTAACTCTTTGCCTTCTTGGTTGGTATTATCAACGCCTTCTTGCTTACGTACATCACCACCAATACCAGCTTCAACATGGTTTCTCTGCAAAAGACGACGAATAGAGTATAGCTCGGCCGACTAAACAACACAAAGTTTCTCAACATTACTTAACCTTTCCAACTCTCGAGGACCAAACAATATTCCATTTCCATTGAAGTTGATTTTGGGAGGGTTACTAATTTTGGCATCTATAGAATCCACTTTCTTCTGAAGCAATAAAAGGGACTCCAGAATAGCCTTGTTGTCGTCGAATACTGAAGTATCGGAAACCTTAACAACTTGAGTAGATAACCTCCTGTATTCGGCATCTCTTGCTTCAGAAGAAGCTTTAAGGGCAGCGTTGGAGAGGAGAACATCGGTATCTGAACTTTATTGCCGATTAAACGCATTCTGAACTTCATCAATTTTTGATCTAATCATGGAATCATGACCCTCGATTTTTAGATTTAATCAATGACAGATGAGAATCTTGTGTGAAGCTTCAAAAGTTCCTCATTTTGACGCTTCACAAGTCCAAAAATATTTCTTGATATCTTGATGAGACCATCCAGTCCTGAACGGACCCGATCTTCTAGTTAAGCGTGATCCTCCAAAATCTTTACACGATCATCAGTGAGTTTACTAAAACTGTCAAACGAAGTTTTGTAACCAGAGCATTGAACACCCATAAGCCTAAATTGTCGATCAATATCTGCAAATATACTTGGCAATTTCTGTAGATAAAGTCGACGGTAACTTGGGATCAGAGGTAGTTGCGAAATCTGCTTGATGTTCTGATGAATTCTGTTTCAGCATGGAAGGAATTGATGCAGCATTATTCGATTTTGTTGGGGAGGTTTCCTTAAAAGGAGACTTATTTTGACTTAATGGCTTCGGTGAATTCAAAAGTGGGAACACAGGAGTTGCTACTTTCGAGTTAATATTTATGTCTGCATCTGTTTGGTGTACCTCATCAATTGGATCTCGACATCATTTGAATTCCGAATGAAGTTCATCTGTAAACATTCGGTATCATCAGTACCGACCATTTCCCTTCATCATCCATGATTGGTTGAAGATCTTCAAGGTCATCAAGGATAACCAATGAATCGTTATATATTTGAACTTCAATATCCATTGAGCTGTCAGCATCGATTATCGGAGCTTTTTCAACATTTGAAGATTGTTTCTTTGAATCAACAGGAAATGTTTCATTATTTACAGGTTTCGTAGAAACGATCATTCTGTTACTCTCATCGTCATGAGGTCCATCATTTTTAGTATCCCTTTTCCTTTTAATGGAGGGCTTAGCAGGTGATGATTGAGGACGTTTTTTGGATTGTAGGTTAGGCTTAACATTCTTCATCTTTACTAATAATCTCTTTGGTTGTGATTTTGTCGGTTTGTTAACATCTTCAAGAATTTCCCAAACCATTTTAGGGTTCTTCGCAATTTCAATCATAACTGATGATAGATGATAAATATAAAACATATTTAGCATTTAACATTTACTATTTACTATTTAACATTTAACAAAAATAATAAAGATAGATAATAAGGATGGGTAATAAAAAAAGAATATTCTAAAAATATTCAGAAATAGTAATTTATTATAATAAATTATTAATTTTTTTAATTATACAAACCTGTCGGAAGAGGATTGTCAGTTTCATTTGCCGATTTGTATAATGCACTCTTCCCGATATATGAAAGCTCAACATCAAAAACCACTCTTGGATCGGCAGACACCTTTTCCCCAAGTTTATCAATAGTTATCATAGAAAAAAACCTTTGGTATGGTACTTGAGGACGTCGAGGATGACCTATTGTCTTCAATATTTCATCGAATAAGTATGTACCAAAATTTATTTTCCTTCAAAATATTATAGCATGTGCCAACTAAGTGATGTTTGAACAAGATTGGTCCATACCTCCGGTCTTGCGACTAAGACACTGTATAATATGGATAAATAAGTAGTTCCATAATCCACCTATTTACCGGCGAAGAAGGGTTCTCGGACTTTTCCAGCTATCGTCTTGAACATAGTTCATTGTTTCTACAACCTCATCATGTTCATTACCCAGAGGGAATTTGGCATAATTTTCATGTTGAGAAGATGTAGAATATGTCTTACATCATCAACATTGAACACTAAATCATCAGAAGTAAGAACAGAAGAACGTACTTCTTTTGTAGATTCGTCATATTCACAGTTGATCCAGAAGTTACCAAGCAAGAATTTACTCATCTTGGGAACGTGTGTAAAAGCATACTCCAAAGGAGACCTTTGAATAAAAGAGCATACGTCATCAAATTTAGAATGTGCAGGATCTTTTACAAATCGAGCAACGTAATTGCAGTTAGAAAACGATAGATATTCAACCTTAAGTGGTTCAGCAGTCTTGGTTTTTGAGTTCTTTGAGGATGCCATTTATAAGAAGAATGCGATTGCAGGCTTTTGCAAGGAAGAAGAAGTTCAAAAAAATTTGAAATGCCGAAGGGTGCTTAATATAACGTTTTGTCTGCTATTTATATACGAGTATTTGGATGGTTATAATCGAGGTAATTATGAAAATAGTAGGTAAAAGGATAGGTGGACAAAGGGAACAGAAAAGTAGAGGGATGTAGCCTTTAACCGGCGCCTCCACTATCTAACATAAGACGTGAATGACGTCATAATCTATAACTTATTAGCGAATTCTATATTCGGCACTAGTATTCTAAGTTATAATATTAAGTAAAATCGACAAGAAAATTATCGATGATTATATATAAATGAATATATTATTCTATTTATTAATAGAAATTAAATAATGTTACTTTTAAAAGTAATAAACAATATAATATAATTTTACTAAAATATAATGTATAAGAAAATGAACAAAAATAGAATGGATAAGAATATGATTAAAATGTATGATTTTACACATCTTACTTGGATAACATATCTATATTCAGCAAAAGTATGATTTGACACGTCTTAATTGTATAATCTATGTGCATTCAGTTTTCCATAATTTTAATTGGTAATCATTACATTTGATTATATATGTAATATAGTTCGGTAACACACCTTTTCGTATTTTTGTAACTATAAACGAATTTATTATTAACTTTTACTGGTATTTGGAATACATGATTGATTATGTAAATGTCAAATTATATTCAAATTTTAAATATTATTAAAAGTAGAGGTTGTTATTAAATTTAATAAAGTAGAGGTCCGTAGTTGATTTCATTAGGTCGGAAGAATTTTAAGAAAATTGAACATTCAATCTTGTCATTGGTGAATGACAATCAGTATGACATCGGTAAAAAGTTATAAGAAAAAAAAATTAAGGGTTGGTATTAATTTGTACATATTCGAGGTTGGTAATTGATTTCATTAGGTCGAAAGGAATTATAAAAATATTTGTCTGAAATGTAGAAATATATATATATATATATATTGGTGAAAAAAAGTTAATAAAATTGAATGTTAGTGTTATAATAAAAATAAGAATCAGAAAATTGAGCGGTCAAACTTATCATTGGTGAATGGCAATCGGTATGACATCGGTAAGAAGTTATAAATAAAATAAAATTAAAGTCGGTAATTGATTTCATTAGGTCGGAAGAAAATTATACAAATAGTTGTCAGAAATATTAAAATATATATATTGAAGGTCGATAAAATTTTAAAACAATGAGATGCATGACATATATATACACATCGGTAAATTGATGATGTTTTGTTCGGAAAATGGATAGAATATTAGTATATTGGTAAATGTTAAATGGTAAACTGGTAATTGCAAAATTTATTCGGAAGAGGTTTTTAAGCTGTAGTAAAAATTATGACTATGATGCGACACATGTCCAATGAATATTAATTGTGCGGGAATACACATAATGTTTATTTTATTTCCGATTTTAGGCGGAATAACAGTAAGATGTAGGCGGGAAAACACTAAAACCGGCTCACCAGGAAGCGACACGTGTCCAGAATGTTATTTATTAAACAAGAAAAAAAATTATGTACAAAATCAAATGTGATTTTGTATTAACATCAAAAAATCGGACACTTGCGACTTTTGCCGCAGGCTAAGTTGCGGGAAAAGTCGCGGCTAATCATGTATGATTTTGTATATGAAAAAAGTTTTTCTTGTTTTCTTAAATAATTAACGTTCTCGTATGAATCTGCCCCTATATTATATATATATATATATATGTATATATACACTACACCACCCATCGCAAAGATGTCTTCTCCGGCGACGATCAACACCCTGTACATCACCCATCAGCGATGACCTCAACCAACGCACCACCCTATGAGCACCGTGACCCTTGACCACTGCACCACCCTTGTTCACTTCACCACCACTAACCCACCCTCTATGACCGTCGTGAACCACTGTGGTCTTCTCTGGCAAGACCCTCCATTCCGGTGTTTTTGTTCGGCCCAACCTTCTTTCACCGATGGTCTTATCTGGCCCAACCTTTCCTTTTTCTTCAATCTTCCTCCATTCCGGTGGTCTTTTCCAGACCTGCAACATAGACACTACACACACATACATATGCACACTACATAATACACACTCATACATACGCACGCTACACACACGCATGCTAAAGAGGTCGTGGGAGGGGAGGAGACGAAGGTGAAGATACATGGGGGGCGGTCACGGTGAGGGTTGTGGCTGGAGGTAGGGTCGATCACAGTGAGGGTGAGGTGGCGGTTGGTTATAAGTGAGGGTGGTGGTGGAGGTGAGGGATGGTCACGTGAAGGTGTTTCATGCAGGCAAGGAGGAGAATTACGAGAGGGAGAAAATGACAAGTGTAGGTAAGGATGGCGAAAAAAAACCTGAAACCCACGGTGAAAACCCAAAACCAAACAATTCGGGTCGGTTTCGGATACATCTTAACGGGGACGGGGACAATACTCACATGCCCGACCCGACCCAATAGTATGTGTACATATATATATATAAACCAACATCTATATATATATATATGTGTATATATATAGAGGAAGGTTCAAATGAGAACTTTGTAAATTTAAAGGAACAAAGGAACACTTTAGGACCACATATGATGTGGGTCCCACACATTAAAAAATCATATTTGATTCAATGGTGGGTCCCATTGAATCAAATATGATTTTTTAATATGTGGACCCACATCATATGTGGTCCACAAAGTGTTCTTTTGTTCCTTTAAAGAGGGGGTGTTCTTGTATGATCCCTCCCCTATATATATATATATATAGAGAGAGAGAGAGAGAGAGAGGGAAGGGTACAAACGAGAACACTCACATTTTACGAGAACGCGAGAACACTCTTTTACTATAGAAAATCACATATGATACTATTATTCTATCCCATATGATACACATGTGATAGTAAATCAAAGACATGGACAACCTTTGACATAATCTATGTTGCGGGCGAAGTCGCCTTTACACCACTAAGCCCCGTCACATGTATTATCACATGTGATAAAGGATATTATTGATGTGATACTATAATCCATCAAGACCATCACATGTGATACTAAATCATAGACGCAAACAACCTTTGGGGTGACCTAAGTCCCAGGACACGTCGTCTCTACACCACCAGGTCCCCTCACATGTATTATCACATGTGATAAGAATGTTCTCGCGTTCTCTTAAAATGGAGGTGTTCTCGTTTGAACCTCCACCTATATATAAATATATATATATATATATATATAGTATCGCGGGAAAAATCACAATTTTGAAGCAAGTAACTCATCTAACACTCATGTTTCTTGTTCGTATTATTCTCCCCCTCTCAATTTTTATGCATGTATGTAGTTTAATTGCAAAATAATTACTAAAATAAAATTTGATTTATTGACAAGATATCAAGGAAAATTATCGCAGGAGGGCCGAGTTTCCAATTCCATATACTCACAACTCATTATAAAATTTGAAATTCATGACTAAACAAAATAGACATTACAATCATATATAGAAATGCACATCCGTATATTCATATTATGATAAGACACGTGAAACGTCAATCTGTAAGCATGTCCTACAAAAAAAATAGTATTTTAAATAGACACATATTATACCAGATATCTAATAGCAATTAGCTTATCGTACCTTATTCATCACGTAAAACTTCTTTATAAACGACGTTTGATGTGTAGACTCCAACATTATTGAATTTCTTCACAGGTTTCACCAATACCGTTGTATCGGTTCTATCACGAGTCAGTAAATTGTAAAAGAATAAAATGTTATAAAATATGGGAAGTCAACTTTTTATCATTTAAGCTACGAAGAGCGAGTAATTATTGACCAAAAACCTGATTATATTAAAATTGGAGATGAACATAAGGTATACGAATTGAAGTAGCTGACTAAAGCAAAATGTACCTAAGAACATTTTATTAAAGTGTATAGATGCTTATTTCTCTAGGGAATCTTTTTAAAATGTACATAAGAACATGCTCTCTATATTAAAACCGGTGATGGTGGAAAAGTCTTATTGTCTCTATGTATATTGATGGTCTAATCTTTACCAGAAATATAGTTTTATGCTTGAGGATTTTCAGAAGTCTATGACGGTTGACTTTGATATAATTGATGCATCATTTCCTTGGTACTGAAGTGAGGCAATTAGATGCTAGAATTTTAGTTTCTTAGAAAAACTTTGCAGAAGAGATTTTTGTTCCTTGATTGTTGTTCTACCTAGGACGGAAAAAAATGTGTTTTTGTCTCACTCAATCCTAGCCTATCTCAGTTTAATGTGACACCAAACTTGAGACAACGTATTTTTTTTATTTTCACTGGTTTTCTGAAGTGGGACAAAAATGCGTTTTCTCTGTCCCATCAAAATAGGTGAAACAAAAAATAAAAAATATGGAACAAGATTCAATACCAATTCAACACCAAAAGTCTCCAAAACAACCGAGAAGCTTACTCAGCAAAAGAAAAGGCAAGGACCAAGAGTCTTACCGAATACTTGTTGGAAATTAACGACTCTTAGTGGGTAAGAGTTTATCAAGTTTAAAACGCTTACCAACAATCCATTATCGTATAAATGAAATCACAATAAAAAATAAAGACCAAACTTTATAATTTAACCGAGAAAAGTATAAAATCCTTACCCAATCCAACATAAATCTCCATAGGTTTTGAAAACAAATTAATAATATTCAAAACAAAGAGCATGTGTAATACCCTAAAAAAAGAGTAAATTTAAACCGAAATATAAATGCGGAATAAGACTAAAATGAAAGGGTAACCCATGAGATGGGGAAAAGTAAATGAGTTTACATTAATGAACGGATACTAAGTAACAACCAATTAATCTATACAAATCCAGAATATAGATTATATTCGGGTGTCACTAATATCCTCAAAATGAATGATTTTATTATCTCCAATATTTACACTTGATAGTGTAATTCCCAAAGAGGTGCCTCTACCGGCACAACACTCTGCTCCGCTCTAGGGATCCCCGCTAACTCGATCACCTGCTAAATAAGGCATTTAAGAAAAAGTGTTAGGCTTGACGCCTAGTAAGAATGACAGCTAAAGTTTAAAGCTATGAAATTTTGAAATATAAAATATAGCTTCAACAATTGATTTATAAACTTTAACCCATATTTACCCTTGGAAGGGTGTAACACATCCGAAGATGACGGAGGAGACCCGATTTACCGTTAGTCGTGACGAGACACAAAGGTAGGCCACGGGCCAATGTTATAGAGCGTCACATAAAGATCTGATAGCCATTGACATCAACCCAAGCCAGTATTATAGTCATTTGTGTACATAAGCTCTTGCCTCAAGAATTACACACTTTATCACAATGCCTGATAGAGATATCATAATAGCTTCAAAAGGTACTGGGTTCTGAAGATATAAAGATCTGAAGAAAAGATAAAGAAAAGCCTAAGGCATAACTTCTGAAGTGCCAACTTCAGATGTTCTGAAGAGGTCTGAAGAAGTTCTGAAGACACTTCTGAAGAAGATCTGAAGGAGTTCAGAACCTGTTCTGAACTTGTCTGTTATAAATGTACAGTTACTTTAGTCTTTCTATTTCATGTATAAATAGATAGTTTGTTAGATAGTTAGAACTAACGTTTCAGATAGATTATCAGTTAGCTGATTTATTTACCAAAGCACTTGATGAAAAACGATTTAACTTCTTGGTAAGTAAATTGGGCATGATAAATATGTCTATGTAAGTATTACATATCAACTATACTCTAGAAGTTATATTCTGAGGTTTTTATCTCAAATTCTGAATAGTTTGCTCTTCAGAAAAATTCTGAATATTCTGAAGTTCAACATTCAGATCTTTGCTTCTTTTAAAACTCAGAAGTATAATCCTTCTTTATCTAGGTTGATTGTATTTTAATACTTTTCATATTTTTTTCGTTTCTCTAATATTTTCTTGTTTCTTTGATAAAGTTGCACTGATTAAGGGGGAGAATCATAGTTGCTAATGATTCAAGGGGGAGTGGTATTAATTTCAACATTCTGAACTACTCTTTTCTACAAAACAGAGCTGCAATGATGAAATTAAATCTTGAATTTCAGATCAAGAAGTATGAACAAGCTTTCTTAGATAGAATAATTTTTCTGTTTGTTCAAACCTACTTCTGAATTCTCAAATTGTTTTATATTTTTCAGAAGTTGTAGTTTTAAATAATTTTTGGTCTTCTAAAGTGATACAAGTTTAGTTCTGAATTAAACTTAAATGTTCTGAGGTTCTTCTGAGTTCTTTCTTTCAGACTTCTGAACTTATTCTCAGAAGTTCTGAACAATTTCTGATGTTTTTTGAACTTGTTCTCAGAACTTAACTTCCCGTTGATATTTTTTTAAGTATCACTTAAGCGTGTGCCACGTGTTTTAATTTCATTGGATATTTCTTAAGCACGTTGATTAAACGGTTCGTTTATCCAACTTAATGATGATTACTACTCTAATCACATTCACTTTTTGGCCACGTGTCCATCAGCGCTTATCCAGTCTTATAAATCAATGAATTCTTCATCGTCTTCATTTTTTAGCGATTTTACTCTAAGAAATCTATCTGTTTTCATTGATCTTCATTCCATTTCGAATCCTTGTTCTTGGAATATAATGTCTACTTCAAAAGCTATGGTTTCTAATTCATCGAGCCTAAATGCCAGTAATGGATCATCAAGTGATGGTTCATTCAAGATCGTACCTCAAAAATTGGTTGTTGGATCAATGGAAATTCCACTCAATGAAGATCATATGTTTCAAGACACAGCCACAACTGCTACTACTCAAACCGAACCTTCAAACCCTAACCCTAACCCTAACCCGAGAACTGCTAAAATTGGGGAAACACAAGTTGAACCTATTGAAGTCGTTTCTGGATCAAATGCTGGTGATAGTGAATCCCAGACTCGTACTGCGAGCAGTGACATGTCAAAACTTTATGTCCCTGCTGAGAAACTGCTAGAAATCAAGAAAAATAATTGTTCTTTGAACTTTAAATCGACAGACTTCACTAATGATCAAATGATTTTGATCGAAATCCTGAAGAAACATCCACTCCGTACTCTACTCTCTAGGAAATACTCTATTCCTACTTCTTATCTTCAACAATTGTGGTACTATGTGTTGATGAATCTGAAGATGAAATTGTCTCCTATGTCCATGCTTACAAGGTCTGTATCTCTGTGGATGATATTAGATGTCTTCACTTTTTGGCAAAACTAGATGAGGTTCTTGGGAAAACCTCTTATGATCCAATTCCATCTTCCACAGAAATGATCACAAATTTCATGAGTTTGGGATACTCTGAAAATTTAAATGCTTTAAGTTCTTTCAGAAGAAAGTGTTTACCTCCAATTTGGTACTGTTTATTCTCAATTCTGAACACTTCTTTATCAGGGAAAAAGTTCAAGTTTGGATCAAGCTTCATCAAATGGGAGGATCATTTTTCATGGAGTTGAATTCAACAAGCATTATGATTATGCTTCTCTTATTTTTGAAGAACTCAAATCTGCTATTTTGAAGAAGTCCACATTTAACTACATACCGTTTCAGAGATTCTTCCAAACACTCATCAAAGGAGCAATCAAAACAGTATCTGCAATCCCTGTTCTAGTACATGAGGTACATGTTCCTATCTTTACTATGGACAGTTTAAGACCACCAAATACAAAACTTACATTTCCAAATTCAGTTCCACTTCCTTCTCACTTACTTGATCTTGTAAGTACACCAAATAGGATTGTGAGTGAGTATTTAGAATATATGGGATAACCTCAACCAGTAGTCCCTTCCCCTGATTCAAACCAAAGTGGTGATAATGTAAGGGAGTCTAGACTTGTTAGAAAGAGAGGGGAGGCTGTTCAAGGGGGAGAACAACCTCAAAGAGTAAAGAGGAAAAATGAAAATGAGAGAATGGGTAGAAGAGTAAGAAAAAGAATTGAAGTGGGGAGAACACATGTAAAAGAAAAACAAACCTGTGAACCACCTGTTACTAGCCGGGCACCCACATCTTCTATTATTCCACATTCTTTGGTGGATGATATTGGAAAAGCTTATAATCCATTAGGACCCCAATTGGAGGTTCCTTTTGTTGAAAATGAAGGATATATGTCCCCCCTTCACCGTTTTGAGCACATTGAGTCTGAGGGTCCCCTCAACTTTGAGCCTACTGAACCACTTAATGTGGAATCCATTCACACTAGCACACATCTTCCAGATGTCACTAAGCAAAGTGTTTGTCACATTGCATCAACAACTATAGATATTCCTATTTCTGGATATCAAGGATTAGTTGGAAGACCTGGTGGGGTGAACATCACAAAAGCCCCATTCACATAATCAAATGTGGTTCATGATGTCTCTGTGGCACATACAGGCCAGCCTTCTTCTGAAGGACTGCAAACAAGACCATCTGATGGTCTTGGAACCTTACCCACATCTTCTGAATTCACAGAATTCAATGATTTATGTACTTCTGAATTTGCAAAGATTCAGAAGGACATCAAGGAATTGACGGATACAACCAAAAAGGTGATGGAGGATAGGTTGGATCAACAAGGGGAGAGTATAGTAAATAGGTTGACTGATTTTCAACTCCAATCTTATAATGATCTGAATTCTTTTAAACAAGCACTTCTGACTGCTTTTTCTGAAGTGGCTTCATCTGTTTCTTCTCTGAAAGCTTCTCAATCTTCTTCTTCATCTTCTCAACCAGATTCTTCTACTTATGCAACAAAGGTTGATATTACTCAGATTTTGAATCAACTTTCTTCTATTCAGAGTTCTCAGACAGACTTAAGCACAAGATTATCTGCTCTAGAGTGCAGGCCTCAGTCAGACACTTCTAAAAAAAATCTTGATGATCAGGATCCTGATAATCAAGAGGGGGAGAAAAGGCAGAGAGTGTCTGAACCAGAAAATGTTGAAAATGTTCAAGAGCAAAGTTCTGAGAAAACTTCTGAAGATGCTCAGAATGTTGGTGAAGCATCTAATAGAGTTTCTGAAACAATAGATGATGTCTCATTTGCAGAACATGAAGGGCAAGAAACAAATATTCATTCTTTTGAAGATATAGTAGAGGAAGGGTATGAAACAAAGAAGTTATCCTTTGATTCTGAAGGTAACTTAAGCTCAGACAATACAGACATTATTCCTGATTCAAATGAAGAGATGCTAAGGGAATATCTTGCATTTGAAGATGTCATTAGTGAGCCCAGTGATCTTTCTGATGTTATTATGTTTGAAGAAGATATGTCTGGAGTTAATATGGGAGAAAGTTCTGAAGTCAATGAGATAAAGGATTTGGTAATTTGGAATCCTCAACAATCTCTGAGTGATGAATACAGAAGAGCTTCTGAAGAGTTATGGAATATTCTAAGTCAATTTTGTTGGGTGCATGTCTTTCTGAACAATCCAAGAAGTCTGGAGTGTAGACTTTTGGACAACAGGTTTTTTGTCTTCAGAGATTTTCTTGATCAACCAGATGAAAAAGTTGAACTAGAATTTGATCTAAGTCATATGGGAGGAATTGAAATTGCAGATGAAATTTTGATGGTCTACTCTGAAAAATTTGAAGTAAGAGTCAGATCCTGCATTACTATTCCCAAAGTTGATATTCCTCTACTTGAAGAACCTATTCTAGATCAAATCTATGAAAAGGAAGATATGTTTCTTTGTGGAGAAATCAACTTAGAGTTTCCTGAAGTTATTTACTTTCATATGTATAAAACTAGTTTGAGGTTTGCAAAGCTGGAAGATTTTGTAAATGATGAGTGGTCTGAAGAACAAATCTCTCAAGTTAGAAACATTGTTCAGAAGCATGGTGTTCAGAATCTGAATGATTCCACTCTTATCAAGAAAATTAGATGTCTGTCAAAGACTGTTGAAGATGATTTGGTAATATACAGATTTGGAGCAGAAAGAAGAAATGGATATTTATGTGAATTTACTCATTATGATCTGTATAAACTAAGATTGCAAGACAAATTGACAGTTCTTCAGTTCTGTGTTGCTAGAAGTGAAGTTGAACTTGTTTTTGAAGTTAGAAGAATTCTGGGAATCTACATAAGGAACATCATCAAGCATGACTTTCAATTAGCTCTGGAATTTGGTTTATCTAAAGTGAATCTGTTGGAACCTGTAAACCTTGAAAATACAATAACTAGAGTGTTCACTAGTCCAGATATTGGGTTCAGATATACAGCAGATGGAAATAAAACCTTTTTTACTTCAGATATTCCAGAATACTCTAACTCAACTCTGAATTGGTTTCTTAGTTATGCAAAGGATTATATTGAAGATTCAGATGTCAAAGAAGAAATCATATATCTGATCAAAGAAAGAATTCATTTAAGAGAAATTGTAAGAAAGAGTTATCTAGCTGGTCACAAAAGAGAAAATAAGATTAGAAGAGCTGATTATCTACTTAGTGATACTTACGATTTCCAAATTCATTCAAAAAGACAAGACTTGGAGGAAATTCTGAAGTTTTCTCTGAATATTGAAAGTTCTGAACCAAGTCAGAAGGATAAAGAAAAAGGAAAAGAAGTCATTTCTGAAGCTATTTCTGAACAGTTGGTTCCTGTAGAGCAAATATCTGAAGAGGAACAACTGCAAGTGCAAAGAATAGAAGAAAGTGCTTTCACCATGTTTCTTGAATATTTCCATTCAGAAATGTTCATGGAATATGAACAAAAGTTCAACTATATTGATTGCTGGATTCAAAAGTCCTTTGGTTGGAAACAATGGTACTCAGATATCATTAGAAAGATACGGATCCAAATTAATGAAGCAAGAAAGGAAAGTCCAGTGGTCAAGGTAATTAATGCTGACTTGAAGACAAGACAAAATTACAAGTATGCATTCTTTACAGTTGAAAGACAAAATGGTGAGATTTCTATCTTTTCTGAAGCTGATTTCCAGAATGTGTATCTCAGAGATCTACTCAGAGTTTACAGAAGTCTTTGTCCTTTTCATGATTCAATCACCAAGTTCAGAAAATCATTTCCAATCCTCAGAGATGGCTTGTACAGAGAATTTATATGGGCTGCAAAGACTGATTTTCAGGTTGCTTATGTTCTGAACAAGAAACAAGTACACTTGAGCAAACCAAATCTAAGCTTACCAGATATTCAGAATCTGAAGAAAAGTACCTTAGTAATTCAACCTCCAGGCTTCGTTTGCAAATGCTTTCAAGAACTATTATTTGTGAGATTTGAAGAACTCCACAAATGTTGCAATGGAACTCTCATGGCTATCAGAGATCGTTTGGTAAAAAGACAGAATAGAAGACCAAATAATCTGAGCAATGAAGATTGTGAGAAGCACAAGAAGCTTGCAAAAGAGATGATTAGAATTGTTGAATCCTTGCTAGAATACAGAAATTTAATTCTGAAAGATGTGAGAGAAATTCTGAATTTCTGGAAGTATGATTTGAACTTTTGAAGCTAAGGGGGAGATTGATAGAGATATCATAATAGCTTCAAAAGGTACTGGGTTCTGAAGATATAAAGATCTGAAGAAAAGATAAAGAAAAGCCTAAGACATAACTTCTAAAGTCCCAACTTCAGAAGTTCTGAAGATATTCTGAAGACACTTCTGAAGAAGATCTGAAGGAGTTCAGAACCTATTCTGAACTTGTCTGTTATAAATGTACTGTTACTTTAGTCTTTCTATTTCATGTATAAATAGATAGTTTGTTAGATAGTTAGAACTAACGTTTCCATAAGCCTTGTAAAGACATATTCTGTAATATTGTTCATCCTATCAATACATACGACATTTGGCTATCATATTTATGTTCTAATCTTTCCATATATTGATATCTTGATTGTTTGGGTCCTAACAATGCCTATTCCGAGAAGTGAAAGGATACATGGAAATTACACAATATATCACACTGCCTATTTCCAATTTGTAAAGAATATAATGCAATCCTTCACATGGATAAAATACCGACTTATATGCCTATGGATCCATTACATTATAGTCTATAAATCAAATACATCAATCAAGACATATTGATAGTTTTCCAAGAACCAAATCCTTTACGTAAAAGCTTTTCCTTTCATATTTGGAAAATTACAAAGAATTAGGTCAAAATAACTTGAGTTCTAAAATTTGATATTTATTTATAATGAACCAATACCAAGTAATTAGAACCATGTATCATGCTCATTTCCAAATAGAAACCAAAACCCCAAATATCGCCTTCTGACCTAGTTTATCCAAAATCCACCAAAAGCATAAATATTTGGAATATAAACTTTAAGAACATAAAATATAGCATTTTGGACATGTATAAATTTTATAAAAGGGTAAGATTTGAACTCACAAAGCTAGGATTAGGTAAACCCTAGAAACCCCTAAAGATTGTGGAAATGGAGGAAGCTTGATGAGGAAGATGAAGAACACAAGGAAGCTTGGAGAGGAGTCTTGAATCTTCAACTACAAGGGAGTAATTAATGCTTGGGATTAAGTAGGTTGAAGAAGTAAATGCTCAAAAATCGGCCTTCAATGGAGAGGTAAGGGAGAAAATGAGTTTGGGATGAGAAATGACAAACTGATCTAAAAACGTGAGTTAATAGCACATCTGACCATTTCAGGCGACCTTGCATGCGATTGTGCCATGGCACTGTTTGCCTAGCACAATCGCCTAAAGTGTACCGTAGCTCCCCAAACTTTTCATCAAATGTCTTTTCTGCGACTCTGCCATGCGATTGTGCCATGGCACTGTTTACCTGGCACAATCGACTAAAATGTACCAAGAACGTTTTCGCTTCCGGTCTTGGTTCCTTTCCTCCAATTCATAGCAACCCAATAAAATTCACTTGGAACACTCAGGGTAGCTAATTATATTAATATAAGATGTGAAATTTATGATGACTTTGCATACAAAAGTTCTGGGTGTTAAAGCATGTTAATTAGAAAGGTCTTGTTGTTAAAAATATCAAATCCCATCTTAAGAGTTTCTACCAAACCTTCACAAATCAACACTTAAAGTCTCAGCTTAAGTCTAGGCATCTCAAATTCATACCTAGTTCGCTTAAACTAGAGCTCTGATACCAACTTGTAACACCCTAAAAAAAGAGTAAATTTAAACCGAAATATAAATGCGGAATAAGACTAAAATGAAAGGGTAACCCATGGTATGGGGAAAAGTAACGGAGTTTACATTAATGAACGGATAGTAAGTAATAACATATTAATCTATACAAATCCAGAATATAGATTATATTCGGGTGTCACTAATATCCTCAAAATGAATGATTCTAGTATCTCCAATATTTACACTTGATAGTGTAATTCCCAAAAAGGTGCCTCTACCGGCACAACACTCCGCTCTGCTCTAGGGATCCCCGCTAACTCGATCACCTGCTAAACAAGGCATTTAAGAAAAAGTGTTAGGCTTGACGCCTAGTGAGAACGACAACTAAAGTTTAAAGCTATGAAATTTTGAAATATAAAATATAGCTTCAACAATTGATTTATAAACTTTAACCCATATTTACCCTTGGAAGGGTGTAACACATCCGAAGACGACGGGGGAGACCCGATTTACCATTAGTCGTGACGAGACATAAAGGTAGGCCACGAGCTAATGTTATAGAGCGTCACATAAAGATCTGATAGCCATTGACATCAACCTAAGCCAGTATTATAGTCATTTGTGTACATAAGCTCTTGCCTCAAGAATTACACACTTTAACACAATGCCTATTCCGAGAAGTGAAAGGATGCATGGAAATTACATAATATATCACAATGCCTATTTCCAATTCGTAAACAATATAATGCAATCCTTCACATGGATAAAATACCGACTTATATGCCTATGGATCCATTACATTATAGTCTACAAATCAAATACATCAATCAAGACATATTGATAGTTTTCCAAGAACCAAATCCTTTACGTAAAAGCTTTTCCTTTCATATTTGGACAATTACCAAGAATTAGGTCAAAATAACTTGAGTTCTAAAATTTGATATTTATTTATAATGAACCAATACCAAGTAATTAGAACCATGTATCATGCTCATTTCCAAATAGAAATCAAAACCCCAAATATCGCCTTCTGACCTAGTTTATCCAAAATCCACCAAAAGCATAAATATTTGGAATATAACCTTTAAGAACATAAAATATAGCATTTTGGACATGTATAAAGTTTATAAAAGGGTAAGATTTGAACTCACAAAGCTAGGATTAGGTAAACCCTAGAAACTGCTAAAAATTGTGGAAATGGAGGAAGCTTGATGAGGAAGATGAAGAACACAAGGAAGCTTGGAGAGAAGTCTTGAATCTTCAACTACAAGGGAGTAATTAATGCATGGGATGAAGTAGGTTGAAGAAGTAAATGCTCAAAAGTCGGCCTTCAATGGAGAGGTGAGGGAGAAAATGAGTTTGGGATGAGAAATGAGAAACTGATCTAAAAACGTGACTTAATGGCACATCTGACCATTTCAGGCGACCTTGCGATACGATTGTGCCATGGAACTGTTTGCCTAGCACAATCGCCTAAAGTGTACTGTAGCTCCTCAAACTTTTAATCAGATGTCTTTTCTGCGACTCTGCCATGCGATTGTGCCATGGCACTGTTTACCTGGCACAATCGACTAAAACGTACTGAGAACGTTTTCGCTTCCGGTCTTGGTTCCTTTCCTCCAATTCATAGCAACCCAATAAAATTCACTTGGAACACTCAGGGTAGCTAATTATATTAATATAAGATGTGAAATTTATTATGACTTTGCATACAAAAGTTCTGGGTGTTAAAGCATGTAAATTAATTAGAAAGGTCTTGTTGTTAAAAATATCAAATCCAAATTTCTTCAAAAAACACCCAACTCCTTTCCAATTTAGTCTTACCATGTACAAATAGTTTTATCAAAACATGTAAGAAATCATTATAATGGCATCAACAAAATCATATGTGAAGAACCTTCCATGTGTGGCTATGTTTTGTACTTCCATTTGTAAGACGTCATCATATCTTGCACCATACATGCAACATCATTAAAAATTTGGTGTTAAACGGGATCATTCTCATCTGAAATATGTTGTTGCTTATCATCAATCTTTAGATTTCTTAAACAGGTTCTTCCTCAACTTAGAGAACCCAAGTACTTAACAACTTCAAAAATTCGGTAGCAAAAGAAAACTGGAGCACCTAAAATGACCGTTCTAATTTGTTTTTAGTCAATTTGGTTTCAATTTTTAAAATGAGGTTTAATTTGCTACAAACAGACCAATGTGAGGTAATTTGGCTAAAATCTACGAACTGAAGTCATTTTGAGACGATACATCAACATTGGACAAATTGGTGAGGGTTAGCTGCCAATACCTTTACCCCGTTCGCTATATCTTCAAGAGATGCATATTCCTCGGGTTTATGGTTTTACCCTTGCAAATTTAATAATAATAATCTTTTTATTTGAATATATATATATATAGAGAGAGAGAGAGTGTGTGTGTGTGTATTATACCTTTATAAAATGGAATGAATATCATTCCCATAGGTGATTTTCGGCAATCAATGAAATATGGTAAAAAAAATTAAGAAATTTGTTGGGTCACCGATGATTCGGTGATGAACCTTCTCTATTATTTGATTGATCTTTTACAGGTTCTTTTGAAGGTCTGAAATATGCTTCAAGTATTGGAGAATCAAAGACTATCCAATCAAGGGTTGTACATCAAAATGTGGAATTTTTAATGTATCAACTAACATTAATATTCAGATCACTTTCCGAAATCACCAGTATAGATTGGTCACCGACCTGACAGATTGGGTCACCAATCAGGTCACCGACCTGACAGTTTGGGTCACCGATCTTGGATGAAGGTCACCGACGTGACAGATAAGGTCACCGATGTATATTGGGTAACCGATGATTTGGATCACCGATGATGTACACATGGTCACCGATGACGTACACATGGTCACCGAAAATTGCAGTTGCCTTTACTTGAGGTTGTGATAACAAGTCACCAATACAAGGATGTACACTTGCCAACACTTAGTGAAAAATGAAGATCACCAAGCAATGTGTACACTTATCAATTCCAACCTTACAAGGCACTAACCGATGTGATACATGGTTCCATATATCACTTAGCAATTTTCAGAGATATGTTCTTGACTCACAATAAATGCAAGATACGTGGGCAGCAAGAACTTGGGAAGCAAACCTTAAATAAAGACATTCTCTTTTATTCTTATAAAAGGGATGTTTGTCTTTTAGCTAAAAGGTTTGATGGGACTTCAAAGAGCATGAAAAAAAGGAGATAAAGTTATCTGACATTACGTGCTACAAAGAATGGTTCATCCATTATCCTAGTACAAAGGGAGTAGCCTCTTCCTTTGTCCATCAGATATACTTCCAGCTAATGAATCCTTGACAGCTGTCCACATGCATCCCATGCATGGGCACTATAAAAGGAGTTGAAGTCCTTCCCATAAATCCCACGCTTTCCACAAATCCTCTGTGTGTTCATTTGTTTGATTCCGGCAATCCTATGTGTTCTAACAGTGTTATATTAACTTCCTTAGTGTACAAGTTAATTACTGTTAAATTAACTTCCTTAGTGTATAAGTTAATTTCATGTGTTTAAGTTTGTTAGAATAGTGTGTCTGTTCTTTTCCGCAACAAACTTCTGTGTGTAAATTTTTAATATTTATATTAAAAAATTTAAAAAGAGTAAATTTTGTGTGTTTGTATTCAACCCCCCCCCCCCCCCTTATACAAACTCTCTCTTAGATATCCATCTCTAAACAGGGACTAACAAGTGGTATCAGAGCAGTTAATTTAATTCAATAAACTAGATCTGTGATGGCTACTACCCCTCCATCTATTGAAGGTGCACTACAAAATCCTTTCGCTGGTACATACGATTTAGGCTCTTTAGCCAAACCCCCAAGGTTCAATCCAAATAACTTTGGGTTATGGAAAAGTCGTATGTTACTGTTCTTGGAAGGGATTGATTGTAGGTATCCTAAAATTCTGTCTGAGGGACCTATCATTCCAAAAGTATGGGCTCGCTTTGGCCCACAAAAAGATACAGAAGGAAAAGATATAGAGTCTGATGACGACAGGAGTGATGCAACCAGCAGATATATCATCAAACAACCAAACAAATATAATGAAGATGATAAACGTCTGGTTGCATTAGACACCAAAGTAAAATCAGCTCTAGCATTATCTCTTCCTGATGAAGTATATCATTCTCTTCTTAATCTTTTTACTGCAAAAGAGTGTGGGACACTTTGAGTATCTTATATGAAGGTACTAAAGAAGTTAAGAAATCCAACAAGATCTGTCTTGTTAGAAAGTACGAACTATTCTCCCATGAAAAAGGAGAATCCCTCTGTGTCTATTTTAATCGCTTTAACTGTTGGTTAAATGATCTCAAGGTTCTAGGAAAACTTTATGATAATGAAGAGGTTCTCTGCAAGTCTATGGATATGCACTTGCATTAAGCAAACCAAGGATCTATAAATAATGCCTTTAACTGCTCTCTATGGAACTCTTCTTCATTATGAACAAACCAAGAACCAGAGAAAATCTCTCATAAAAGATATCAAGTCTTCTTCTGTTTCTTTAATAGGTGATTCTAAATCTTCTTCATGTGTTCCTAGAATCACCTATCCTTCTTCTGAATCTGAAAACGATATTAAGGAAGATTCATCTCACCTATCAGATGCGTACTATAGTGCTGCTGATGATGAGGGAGAAGAATCAGCCATTGACATACTCTTTGATAGTATGGCAATGATCGCTGGAAACCTTAAAAATAAAAGATTTTCTTCCAACCGCTCTAAATTTCAAAAAAAAACTTTTTCTCAAAAACCCTCGTCTGACAAAGCAAATGAAGAATGCTTCAATTGTGGAAAGAAGGGTCACTTTGCTTCTGAGTGCAGATCCAAAGCTTCCTCTAATCTCAAATCTTCTTCTTCTTATGGCCATGACTTCTCCAAATCAACTTCTAGGAAGTCTGAAGAGAGAAATAGCCGCTTTTCTAAGGAAAATCCTGAATCAAAAGAAACCTCTGGATATAAGAAATACAAAGCTAAATATAAGAGGGAAAAGGAAAGGAACCAAAGTAAAGAAAAAACTTTGGTTGCTGAGACTCATTGTTGGGAAGATGAGCAAACTTCTGAAAGTGAGAGTGAATATGTCACAAAGTGCCTCATGGCCAAAATTGAAGAGTTGGAAGACATGGAAAAGTCACTCTACACTGCTCTTGTCTCTACTGAGGGATTAGCTTCAGGAACAAAGCCCCAGGTACATCCTTTACTTCTCTCTCTGATGATCAAAAGGTTGATGCCTTCGATTCTTTAACTATTGACTTTTGCAATTTAAAGGATCAAAAGAAAAAGTCTGACATGCACATTAAATGTTTAAATGATCAACTTCTATCTTGCTTTTCTAAACTCAAGGACTTTGACAAAATGAAAGCTGATCTAGAAAACCCAAGGTATTTAAATGACGGCCTTTCTGAAGAGAAAACAAAGATCTCCAATACTTTTGAAAAAGAACAGGAGGTTCTCTCTAAATGGACTAAATCTTCTAAAAATCTAGAAAAGATTCTTCTAGATCAAATCTCTTGTAAGGACAAGTCTGGACTTGGATATGGAAAAGATGGTCCTCAATCTTCTGACCTTCCACTTCCATCATCTGAGTGTCAAGGCTTTCCTGCTGGTTTCTTCTCCGATGACGATGATGATCTGTTAGATTATTCATCTGAGGATTCCACTTCTGTCCATTCAATAGATTTGTTAGACATGCTAAAAGTGGAGTCCAATGCCAAAAAGTTTGGAGTTTTTGTTAAAGCTAAAGAATCCTCTCCTGAGCCTTCAAAAGTTTCAACTCTTCCAAGCTCTTCTTCTTCTTCTTCCAAACCTATCCAAAGACTTTTAAACTTTCTAAGTCTTCATGAGTCAAGGTACTCCCATGAGTCATCAAATGTTCCTGGGTACCCTACTCCAAAAAGATTTTATCCTCAAAAGAAAAAAATTTCTAAATCAATTTTTTCATCTAAAAGGAAATCTCAAATAGTTACTGATTTTATTCCTCGATCAGTGAACTTGAAGAAATCATGAAATCCTGGTAAAGGCATTCTTGGGCCAAGACCAGGTGTCGGTCACCCCTCCTCTTCTCAGTCATCAACTTCTGTCCAAAGTTTTGATAAAATGGATTTCAAAAGGGCCTTTAATATAAAGAAATGCTACAATTGTTGCAACACTCTCCATCTTGCTAAAGATTGCCCAAAAGATTTTGATATCCATAAAAACAAAATGCTTTCTAATCCCAAAGGACCTACCTCAAAATGGGTACCAAAAGTCTAAATTTGTTTTTGGGTGCAGGTACCAAACAAAGATCATATATGGTACATGGACAGCGGTTGTTCAAGCCACATGACCGAAAACAAACTTCTTCTCTCTAACTTCTCAAAATAAAAGGGACCCAATGTTTCCTTTGGAGGAAATGGAAAAGGGGTTACCAAAGGTTATGGTACCATATAAAATGGAACCATCACTTTCTCTAAAGTAGCTCATGTTGAGGGGCTAATGTACAATCTTCTGAGCACCAGCAAAATATGTGATTTGAGTTATAAGGTCATGTTTCAACTATGTGTGTGCTTGGTCTTTGATGTGCAGAATAAGATTGTACTGGCAGGAACCGAACTAAACGACGTATACATAATCAACATGAATGAAAGTGTTATTGGAGAAGTTGTGTGTCTCCTCTCTCAAGAACTAGCCAAACAAAGTTGGTTGTGGCATAAAAGGTTCTCTCATCTAAACTTTAAAACCTTGAATAAACTTTCCAACAAAGAGTTGGTTGTTGGAATACCAAAAATAGTTTTTGAGAAAGAAAAGTTGTGTGGAGCATGTGAAAAAGGAAAACTCACCAGAACTTCCTTTAAAACAAAACAATGCTCATCTGTCTCTCAACCTCTTCAAATGCTTCACATGGATCTGTGTGGTCCAGTAACCACACCTAGTCTAGGTGGTAAAAAGTATATGCTAGTAATTGTTGATGAATTCTCTGGATATATTTGGCTGTTCTTTCTAAAACACAAAAGTGATGTTGCTGAAGAAATCATCAGGTTTACTAGAAAGATTGAAAATATGAATGGTAAACTGGTGAAGTCTATTAGAAGTGATAATGGCACAGAATTCAAAAATGCTGCTCTGGAAGATTTCTTTGACTTAAAAGGAATCTCTCAGAACTTCTCTGCTGTACGCACTCCTCAGCAAAATGGTGTTGTTGAAAGAAAGAATCGGACGCTATGTGAAGCTGCAAGATCAATGTTGAGTGAATTCAAGTTGTCAACCTATTTTTGGGCTGAAGCAACTAACATTGCATGCCTTACTCAAAATAGTTCTATCATAGTCAAAAGGCATGACAAGACTCCTTATGAAGTTTTCCATGGTAGGAAACCTGCAGTTGACTTCTTCCATGTATTTGGCTGTGCTTGTCACATGCTAAATGATAGGGAACGGCTTGGAAATTTTGATCTGAAGTCTGATGATGGAATCTTCATGGGCTACTCTCTCTCCTCAAGAGCCTTCAGAATCTACAACCTGAGAAGACAATGCATAGATGAATCTATGCATGTGAAGTTCGATGAGTTTGAAACATCTTCATTATCTTGTAATGAAGAAGAGCTAAATCTATGGATAAACTCATGTGTTCGTGAAATTCCATCCTCCTCTCAACCCCATCCTTTAAGTCAACAAGATAACAACTCTTCTCAGCCTCCCATAAACACCACCCTATCTCCAGAATCCTCTCCTTCTTCTCCACCTCCTGAAACTGTCTCTATAGGAGATCATACTCAACTAAACACCCTATCTCCCACCAACCTACCCTCACCATCTCAAATACCTACCTCATCTTCCTCTATACCTCTTCCCTTGCCTCCTGCACTAAAGTGGACCATGGATCATCCAATAGATCAAATCATAGGTGATCCTCAAGTTGGTATAAAAACAAGAAGAGGCATCAGCAACCTGTGCTTATATGTCAACTTTGTTTCTATTGTTGAGCCTAAGCTGATAAATGAAGCCCTAGCTGATCCCAGCTGGGTGATTGCCATGCAAGAAGAACTCTCACAATTTGAGAGAAACAAAGTCTGGAAGTTAGTTCCTCGTCCATCTAACAAAACTATTATTGGAACAAAGTGGGTGTTTCGAAACAAGATGGATGAAGAAGGAACTGTCATAAGGAATAAAGCAAGGTTGGTTGCTCAAGGATATCGGCAAGAGGAAGGAATTGATTATGATGAAACTTTTGCTCCTGTTGCCAGATTGGAAGTTATCCGAATATTTCTTGCCCATGCAGCTTACAAGAATTTTCGGGTATTCCAAATGGATGTCAAAAGTCCCTTCCTAAATGGTGAGCTAGCTGAAGAAGTGTATGTGAAGCAACCACCTGGGTTTGAAGATCCAGTCCATCCATATCATGTGTATCGGCTAAATAAAGCTCTGTATGGACTGAAGCAAGCTCCTCGTGCCTGGTATGATACTCTCTCAGACTATCTTCTTAAAAATGAGTATATACGAGGCAAAGTTGACAACACTCTCTTCTTCAAGAAATCACAAGGTAATATCATTCTTGTTCAAATTTATGTTGATGATATTATTTTTGGAGCCACCGATGAATCCTTGTGTGATGAGTTTAGCTCCCTTATGCAAAAAGAGTATGAAATGAGCATGATGGGGGAGTTAACTTTCTTTCTTGGTTTGCAAGTAAAACAGTCTCCAGAAGACATTTTCATTAATCAAAGTAAAAACATTAAAGACCTTCTGAAAAAGTTTCAACTTGATACTTGCTCTACCATGAAAACTCCTATGGCTCCTCCTCTTAGACTTTATTCTGATCCTGATGGCGTCTCTGTTAATATCACGAATTATAAAGGCATGATAGGATCTCTTCTCTATCTTACTGCAAGTAAACCTGATATAATGTTTGCTACTTGTCTGTGTGCCCGATATCAAGCAAATCCTAAATAATCACATCTAGCTGTTGTGAAAAGGATTTTTCGGTATCTGAAATGTACCATAAATCTGGGTCTTTGGTATCCCAAAGACTCAGGTTTGGATCTCATTGGGTACTCTGATTCTGACTTTGCAGGCTCAAAAATAGACAGAAAAAGTACAACTGGAAGCTGTCAATTACTTGGTGGAAAACTTGTGAGTTGGTCAAGTAAAAACAACATTCGGTGTCTACTTCTACAGCTGAAGCAGAATATGTGGCTGCTGGAAGTTGTTGTGCACAAATATTGTGGATGAAAAATCAGTTGTGTGATTATAATCAGATTTTCTCAAAAATCCCAATACTGTGTGACAACTCAAGTGCCATAGCCATTGCCAACAATCCAGTGCTTCATTCAAGATCTAAGCACATTGATATCAGGTATCACTTTATAAGAGATCATGTCTCTAAAGGTGATGTGGAACTTCACTTCATTCCCACTGAGTATCAATTAGCTGATCTGTTCACAAAGCCCCTCGATGAAGCAAGGTTCAAGTTCCTCATCGGTGAATTAGGTAT
Source organism: Silybum marianum (assembly GCA_036898165.1). Lineage (NCBI taxonomy): Eukaryota > Viridiplantae > Streptophyta > Magnoliopsida > Asterales > Asteraceae > Silybum > Silybum marianum. The sequence continues at coordinate 3,185,593 of CM072539.1, forward strand.
GATAAATATAGACTAATATATATATATATATATATGTATATTTATATATATTATATCTATATATATTATATACATTTATGAATATTATATATTATATATATTTATATATGTGCTTATATATATATAAATAAATAAATAAATTTAAAAAAAATAGATATATATATGTAGTCGGTGAGGCACTCACCGACGGTGTCTCTCTCTCCACCTCATTGTCTCTCTCTCTCTATATATAAACCATACACCGATAAAACCCTAACCCTAAACCATATACCACCCATCCACCGACGCCACCGACGTCTATCTCTCAACCACCTCTCCTCGCATCCACCGACGATTACCCCTAAACCACTCACCGACGTCGCATAACCACCGACGGTCACACACCCACCAACGTCGCCCATAGGCCACCGACGATCGATCCACCTTTCTCTCACCGACGTTGTCCATCGACTCCATCCACCGACGTCGCTACCAACCGACGATCAATTCACTTCTTTCTCACCCCTCTCCTTCCATCCACCGACGTGTGTACCCACCGACGTGTGTACTACCCACCGACGGTCTCCGACATCACCTCTAAAACCCCTCACATTCCTTATCCTTTAAAAGATAACCCTTAGATTACCAATCTTGGTGACTAAGATTCGTTGAACTTATCCCTAATGACATCATCAACGTCATTAATGTTAGAAAGCATGCGCCGAATTCAACCCTAAAACCCTTAGAATTCTGACCTTTCAATCACCTCAGGTCATCATTGTTTTTAAAAGTTGGAATTCCTTCTCATATATAACCGTTCCCCCCACTTCCTTTTACCTTCTTTATCGCATCCATCATCTTCATCTTCTTTCTCTCTCAACTTCAAGAACACACCTGCAACTTCTTCAAAGTTATTCAATGGCGTCCCCATTAAACTCTCCCAAAGCTTCTGAAGAACAAACTCTCACCTTTGGATCACTCTCCTTCCCTGCATGCAACTACTTTGGTCGAATTGGAACAGACAAAGCTCACCCAGAATACAATGATGTATGTTGGTTTCTTCAAAGGTGCCTTCTTCAGTATGCTCTAACTGCAAAACCCAAGATGAGTAAGTTTCTTCTAGGTAACTTCTGGTTAACCTGCACTTTTGATGCCTCCTCGGAACAAATAATGGCATCTGTCCTAAGTGATGCTAAACCTGACGTGGTCTTCGATGTTGAAGACGTACGTAAAATCCTCCACCTTCCCTCATATGACTCATATGAAACCTTTCCACTTGGAAATGAACACCAGCAGGTGGTGTCAGTTCTGAACTATATTGAAGAGAAAAGGGGTCCAAAATCCAAGGGTCCAAGTACACTGCTAAGAAAGAATATGGGAAGCATTTGGAAGTTCTTCTTTGCCCATCTTATTCTTTGCTTGAGCAAGAAGACAGGAGGTCCGGATCAGGCACCATCTCAGATAACCGAGCTGGCTCATGCTTTAATTTTTCAAAGAAGGATAGACTTTGCAGCTTATTTCTTCAATGAAATGATTTCCTCCTTCTCTACATATCGGCAACCTCAGGTACCATTTCAGCGCCTTTTCTCCCTCATTATAAATGCCAAACTTGCTGATAAACTTGAGAAAAGGGATGATATTGAATATGATCTCCCTCTTCATCAAGTTGGCAATCAAATTATAAAAAAGGGAGTCTTGGCCACTGACAACCCCCTCAGATCTTCTATGATTGAGTTTGCAAGAAATGCAACTCTTGCGTGGGGTGTAAATGAACCCCGTCTACGGAGACACGTTGTCACCGAAACCACCTATGCACCTCGAGTCACCGATGTGCCCAAATCTCGAAAGAGATCCAAGGCGTCGGGCACATCTACCTCCGCAGCCACAAATGCCACGAAGCCAAAAGAACCTTTGGCTTCTACCCAGGCATCAAAATCCCAAAAGCGGAGAAACTCGAAAAGCCCCCCAAGGACTTCTTTAAAGAAATCCAAGGGTACCCAAAGGGTCATAACACATAAACCACCCACCGACTCCCAAAAGTCAGTGGGTGTTGAAAATATCCTCACTAGACCCAAGGAACACTCAACCCTTCCCAGCTCCTCCATACCCTCCTAAAAGGACACGGTTGTACATAGGGATATCCCTACTAGGCCTTCATCAACTTTTTCATTAGTTGATGAAGATGACTTGGAGTCTCCCATCCAAGGCGCCTCTTCACCACCCCTTGAGCTTTCATAGCTCTTCTTCCAAACTCCACATGAGAGTGCATCACAACCAGGTGCACTTGACGGAGCATCCCATTTCACTGACGTTTTATTTTCCGACACTACACCTTGGCCACGTACGTCTCCCGTACATGACAAGGCTGTTGAGGAACCCATTACTGAGGACTCCCCTCATCGACACTCTCCTAAACGTGTCTCCCCCACATCCCCTCATTCTCCGAGGTCCCCCCCATTTAAACTTACAGGTTTGGTGGATTACTCTTCTAGTGATGATGATGATGATGATCAACCACCTAAGCCTCAACCAGCTACTCCCATGACTTCTCAATAGGGAGATGATCTTATCAAGGCTTTCACCAATTTTTCTACTGATACTATCCGTCGGGTTGAAGTTTTGGAAGATCAAGCAAATAAGGAGATGGAAAGAATGGCCTCTCTTTCTACTACTCTTCGATCAAGCATTGAAGAGTTGTCGGTGAGTCACCCAACTCTTATGACATGCTTGGATCTCTTGCACATGGATATTCTTGACCTTCAGCAAGGATTTCTCTCAAGTCAAGCTTCAATGACTTCCTCCATCCAAGAGCTTTGCAATGCCTCTGACAAACAAGCCACCGACATTGCCTCCATTCTTCTTAACCAACAGGCAATTTTGGAGTCTCTTGCCTCTCTTCACTCAATTTTGGAGTCTCTTGCCTTTCTTTAAAGATAAAGATCGTTTTGTACTTCAAAGGGTTGAGAAGAAAATGGGTGGTTTGTGCTCCGATGTTGAAAAGATCAAAACTTTTTCCTCTTCAGTGGGTTTCAAGGGTTCAACCACTGAGGGGGAGAAATTAAAGAAAGCAGAAGCCACAGCCACCACAGCCGCCGATGCCACCAAGACCGCAGCTGCAGCCACCGATGCTATGGTCATCGAGACCACAGCCACAGCCACCGAGGTGATGGTCACCGAAAAGCCTCAACCACCACCTCCTGTCACCGATACCACGGTCACTGACATGACCCCTCCTTTGGTCACCGAGGTGACTCCTCACGTGGTCACCGAGTTAGCTAGAGTAACAATTGAGGGGGAGAGTGTTAGTGCTCGATCCCTTGAAGAGACTGAAGAAGAGAAAGAGAAGAAAAGACTTGAAAAAGCTAAAGGAAAGAAGCCTCTTTCTCATGAAGAACAGCGTGAAGAGCAAAAAAAGAAGAAAAGAACTAGAGGTCCAGAAGTTGATTCTCTTCGATTGCAGCCTGCCATTTCACTCACCGATCCCCTTGGAGTTATTCTTACTGAAGCTGAAAGGGAGGAAGCAATAAGGGCTCAACTTGAGCATGATCAGACAAATGTACTCAAGTTGGCTCAAGATGAGGCTACCCATGCCATGGTCGCCGATGCCCTTCAAGCTCAGAAAGATGAGATTGAAAACATAAAGAAAATTTCTGAAGCTTTGAAGACTGTTGGAGAAGCCAAGAAAACCAAGGAGGTTGATTGGTTCAAGAGGAGACTGAAAAATCGAAAGGATGATTCAAAGATCATCGGTGCCACCATTCACCCTCCAACCAAAAATTCTCCTAAGTTACTCATCACCAAAAAAAAAGCTGACTCTGTCAACAAAACTTATGAGATAGAATGGTTGGAGGTCTTGGGGATTACTGAATGGTTGGAAATTGGCAATCATGTGTCCAAAAGTAAGAGCAAGTACAAAGACTTTGTACTTGATACACTCCGAAAATTCTTCATCGAAATGGTTAAAATTCAAAGGGAACATGATATTGTAGTTACAAGACTAGAAGGGCAACAGATGTACCTCATCCAGCAAGGCCTCACTGGAGAAGTCATTCCTGCCCCAAGGAACAAGAAAAAGGGGCATTTTTCCATGCTTCATGAGAGAAACATCAAGATAGATGCTTCGGGTATAAATCTCTCCATTCTGACTCCAGTTGCGTACCTGGAGCAAACTATGATCACTGAACCTGAACTTGGGGTGTTCTTTGAAGACATCTTTGGAAACATAGGTTTCTTTAGAGCTTCTGACATTCCAAGGGCTCACAACTCTTTCCTCTCTGCTATTCTAGGTGTGCCTCCGATTGAAGATCATGGAATCACAAGGCTTATCTTGGATGAGCTAAAAAGAAGAGAACCCACTCCTTGAATATTCTACATATAGTATGAACTTCATTAATCATGTACTCTATGTGATGTACAATCCTGTGTGTTGATTAATAAAAGTTCATACTTTTCTTCATCTCAATTCTTGTTCATACCTTTATTTTCTTTGCACATACACATACTTATACTTATACTATACATACCCAGTTAAAAAAAATCTGAGTCAAAAGAACCCAAAGGGAGTGGCCTCTTCCTTTGTCCATCAGATATACTTCCAGCTAATGAATCCTTGACAGCTATCCACATGCATCCCATGCATGGGCACTATAAAAGGAGTTGAAGTCTTTCCCATAAATCTCACGCTTTCAACAAATCCTCTGTGTGTTCATTTGTTTGATTCCGGTAATTCTGTGTGTTCTAACAGTGTTATATTAACTTCGTTAGTGTACAAGTTAATTACTGTTAAATTAACTTCCTTAGTGTATAAGTTAATTTCATGTGTTTAAGTTTGTTAGAATAGTGTGTCTGTTCTTTTCCGCAACAAACTTCTGTGTGTAAATTTTTAATATTTATATTAAAAAATTTAAAAAGAGTAAATTTTGTGTGTTTGTATTCCACCCCCCCCCCCCCCCCCCTTCTACAAACTCTCTCTTAGATATCCATCTCTAAACAGGGACTAACAAAATTGTTTGTTTGCTTTTGAATTGGCATAAGGAGTGAATCAAGAGATTTTTGTACCTGACCATAAAAAGTGAATCATGATAAGCTATACTGATCCTCTTTTGTTGTAACTTAAATTCAGTAGTTGGGTTGCTGATTTCGATGCTTTGATGACTGATTAGTCGGAAAGGGCAGGCGGATCCTGATTTAAAATTTTAAACTCCAAAACCACAATCCCTCTCCTTTTCGATATCTTCACAGTAGATTCATGGATCTTTTCAATCAGATTGTTTCTTCGTTTTTCATCAATGTCTCGTGTATCTGTCGTACCAAGTAAAATATAATAAGCTTTTAGAAATCCTGCATGAAATACTTGTAAGAAACATATTGAATTTATGATACATGTACCTATTTCCACATGTGACTTGCTAGGGATGCTGTTGATTGCCCAGGATGCAGCTCCAGTATACTTTCAAACCATTTTAGAGAATGTGTCATATTATACACTATACATACAGCTCTAATTGAAGTTGTTTCTTGGTTTTTATGCAAGTGTGCAAGTTATGCACATGTGCATACCAGACAAATTGCTTAAAAATTACTTGTATTTAGCCTTCTTATTTTAAACCCCTATATATGTGTGTGTATGTGTGTGCGTGTTTGCATATTACAGAAATAGTATCTAAGGTACAGAATATATGCATAAAGAACTCTAGAAATGGTTCTTCTAATATCAAGGGACACGATTATTTCCTTCTAATATACTTCATTCCTGTTGTGCATTGCTAGATAATCATCTTATGAACATGATTTTTGAAAAACTCTTAAGGATTATTATTACCTTTGTGGCATTAAAACAGCCCCGGCATGGCCTCCACTTCCTCAAACTCAACTTTTATGCTTTACGGGTGCAACAAAAGCATTAACTAACTAACAATACCAATAGAAACACCTTCGAAAAGAGCAACGTAAAAACAATAGAAAATCATTGAACTTTCATCATCCAGAATAGGACCTTGTTCTATGTGCAGCTCTACAAAAGCTGAACAGATTCGGTCATCTAAAAACACATTGGAGAAGTCCTCGTTTTTTGCATAAGCAGCTGATTTTGCAGCATCCAGGAATGAAATATTGTGATTACCTACCATCTGCTTAAGAGCTCTAGCAAGCAAGACACTCCCAGCCAATAAGTGGATGAGAAAATTCAGATAATTACAAGAAAATTCAGCTTTACGCACATACACGTCTAGGAAATTTAGCAATTGCATTATGGCTCAAAATTATGTATCCCTATTTTGGATCTCCGATTCCAATATCTCCAATTTTAAGACCTATAACAAAAAATAACACCATTAATTAGTTTTGACAGAAAATTAACACCGTTAATCAGTTTTAAACAAGTTTCTAGTGCATCAATCTGCCAAAATAAGAAAAATCCAAGAGTCACCGGTAAAATCTTGCTTGTAATTGACTTTAAACCAAGAACCATGATATTCATGTAATAAAGAAGGACTAACATTCATACAATAGATGAAGGCTCTGGCTAGTGGATTATCATAGTAGCCTCAAATGTTAAAAAGATGATTTTTATTGTTGTTTTGAAGAAAATAGGAGATACCCAAATCAACAGATGTGAAGTAACACATAAAGGGAGAAGATGGAGATGAACGAGAACTGAAGAATCCTCGTCTTGAAACACGAATCTGTCACATAGGCAACATGAATTAAATCACTGTTAGTCCCCAAAGAGAGATGGCTAACCAAGTGAGGGTTTTGTAGAAGGGGGGAGGGGTTGAATATAAAACACACAGAATATACTCTTTTTAAATTTTTTAATATAAATATCAAAAATTTACACACAGGAAGTTTGATGCGGAAAAGAACAGACACACTATTCTATCAAACTAAACACACAGATAACAGTAATTAACTTATACACTAAGGAAGTTAAAACAAGACTGTTATTGCACACAGCTTTGCCGGAGTCAAACAAACTATCACAAAGAAGATTTGTTGAAAGCGTGAGATTTCTGGGAAGGACTTCATCTCCTTTTATAGTGCCCATGCATGGGATGCATGTGGACAGCTGTCAAGGTTTCATTAGCTGGAAGTGTATCTGCTAGACAAAGGAAGAGACCGCTCCCTTTGTACTAGAATAATGGATGAACCATTCCTTGTAGCACGTAATGTCAGATAACTTTATCTTCTTTTCTTCATGCTCTGTGAAGTCCCATCAAACCTTTTAGCTAAAAGACAAATATTCCTTTTATAAGAATAAAAGAGAATGTCTTTATTTAAGGCTTGATGCCCAAGTTCTTGCTGCTCACGTATCTTGCATTTGTTGTTAGTCAAGAACTTATCTCTTGAAAATTGCTAAGTGATACATGAACCTATGTATCACATCGATGGATACCTTGTAAGGCTGGAATTTATAAGTGTACACATTACTTAGTGAACTTCAAATCTCACTAAGTGTTGAGAGTGTACACCCTTGTAGTTGTGACTTGATATCACAGCCTTAGAAAATATACCTGCAATTTCGGTGACCAAGATACATAGTGTCGGTGGATGGGTACTAACTTAATGACCTCATCTTGTATTGATGACTCAATACTTTGATAACTTAAATGTGTACTCGGTGACCTACTATGTTGGTGACCCAATCTTGACTTTGGCAATTTGATCCGAATATTGAAGTTAGTTGGTACATCCAAAATTCCACTTTTTGATGTACAACCCTTGATTGAATAGTCTTTGACTTTCCAATACTTGAATCATATTTCAGACCTTCAAAAGACCCTGTAAAAGATCAAACAAATAATAGAGAAGGTTCATCACCAAATCATCGGTGACCCAACAATCTCCCCCTATTTGATGATGATACCTGTAAGTTAGAAAGAAATACTTTTGACCCTTTCTATTTTTCTTTTGGGTTCTTTTGACTCAGATTTCTTTTTTTCTTTTTCTTTTGTTTTTTTTTTTGACTGAGTATGTACAGTATGTATGAAAAAAAAATTATGTCCAACATATGAAAAAAAAAATTTACATATATACCAAGCATCCGGGTACTTGAAGGGAATTGTTGCAGCATCTCTACTCTTGAGTTCATTGAAGATTAAATTGTAGAGAATTCCTTCATCTTTGCTATAGAGGACCACACTTAGAATTTCTTGAAGGAAGCTGCTATCGGCAAGGGAATATTGGTAGCCTTAGAAGAAACATTTGTTCCTAAGATCATGTTTAGAGAACATACCATATTCTGGAGCAGTGATGATGGTTGTTGCTAATTGAACTAGCAAGGTTGGATTTGATACATCAAAAATTTGAGATATCATGAATGCTTCCTTGTGGAATGGGAGAGAGAAGAATTCAGTCTGCATCGGGTTTAACATTTTGTCTGTCTTTGATTTTCTCCCCCTCAACAATTGCTTTCGACTCATTCTTCTTAGAATCACTTAGATGCTCCCCCTCAGCTGATATCTTATCACTTAGAAGATTTCTTCCCTTTCAACTGAAATCTCTTTTTGAGAAAATTTCTTCTTCTCTGTTGATTTCTCATTTTCCTCCTCAGCTTATAATACTTTAGCTTTAGTTGATTTCTTGAGAAGATTTCTTTTCTCCTCTCATCTGCATGAGGAGGATTTCTTCTTCTCCTTCTCAGCTTACAATACTTTAGCCTTAGTTGATTTCTTGAGAAGATTTATTTTCTCCTCTCAGCTGTTGTTGATTTAGCCTTATCAGGAATTTTGAATTTTCTCCCCCTCAACGGCTGAGGGGAGAAGATGAGTAAATGAGGTGAGAAGGTGGAACAAATTTGGGGAGTCCACCAGAGGGATAAATAAGCTATCAGAAATAAAAATAAAAAATTATTTTTATTTTTATTTCTCAAACCCATATATCGGAGTGTTCACTAGGTGGAAACATTTCTGCCAGAAGGAGATATTGGTGAACAAGAAAAATGGGAGTCCCTCCAATTCGACCAGTTTCGCCGAATCTTCATAGAGATGTGCAAGGTCATCAAGATCATAGATCTTGGGTGCAAGGCTGTGAAGTGACAAAAATAGTCCTTGGATTGGGAAGGTTCCAAGTCATCCTTATCAACCAAAGAGAATGTTGAGGAGGGTTTAGTGAGGGTCCCCGAAAACACAATCAGGTCCTTTTAAGAGGGCATGAAGGAGCTAGGTGAGTTTTTAAAGGATTCCCTGGGTCCAGTAGGGAGAATTTCAACACTCACCAATTTTTGGGAATCAGTGAGTGGCTTGTGAGTATTTGACCCTTGAGGTTCCCTAAGTCTCTTTGAGGAGAACTTGGGGGGGCTTTTGTAACTCCTCCGCTTCTTAAAAAGGATATTGGCTTGGGTAGATACCGAAGGCTTTTTCGGTATCGTAGCCGTAGAAGCAGGCGCGGAGGTGGAAATGGTAGAAGATTTATAAACCTTAGATTTCTTTGTCTTCTTAACCATGTCCATATGTCGGAGAGAGAAGTTTGTGAGCCAAAATTTGTGGAATTTTATGCTCATGAGATCAAAGAGAATAAAGAGTGAAGGATATTAAGTATCCGAAATTAGAGAGAGAAACATCGGAGACTTTGGAGATTTTTGAAAGAGAAAGGATTGAGGAATTTTGACAGAGATATATAGGGAATAGTATATCTGAGGAGATATTTCAAGAAATAGAATATTTAGAGATTTTAGCTGTCCAAAATCTCAGAGAGAAATATAAATAAAATTTCAAGATATGAAATTTTGGAGAGATGTTAGTTGTCTAAAATCTGGGAGTCAAAATTCAGAGTATGAATTTTGGGGGTTACCGAAAATTTCGGAGAGTACCAAAATTTTTGTGATTGAAGTTTCAAGAAAGAAACATTGAAAGTTTCGGAAAGTAGGAGAAAATTTATGAAATAATTTTTTTTTTAAACTGCTGAGAATTAAAAAAAGTTAATTCTTTTTTTTTAAGAAAATCGGAAAGCATGACATCTGCTGACGTCAGCGTCGGTGGGTGACGTCAGCGTCGGTGGGTGACGTCAGCGTCGGTTGATGACGTCAGCAATTTTTTTTTTTTTTTAAATTTTAATTTTTTTTTATATAAAGAAATATATATATTTTGAAAAAAATATACTTTTATTCGGAGAGTGGAGATCGGAGAAATCACCATCCGAATTTATTATTATATATACAAATATATGATGATTTTTTTTAATTTAGAGATTGAAGGGATGACATACCTAGTTTTCCGATGAGAAAGTTGATTGACTTCATCCAATGACTTTGTGCAGAGATGGGTAAGTTGAAAGTCAGTAGGTATGAAATGAAACTCAACAAATTATTTTCCACGAAGAAGCTGACAACTTCCAATGGTGCTCTTTGGATCTATCTTGGAACCAGACGCGAGGAGCCTGCCAGTCCATACAAAGCTTTGTCTAGCCGATAGACATAGTCAGAATGAGTAGGGTCTTCTAACCATGAGGTTGTTTCACATAGACTTTTTCTTGCCTTTGTCTTTTTGTTTCTCCACCTCAGAGCTAACATCAATGTTGACATATTCATCCAGTCGGACACTAGACTTCTCCCCCTGAGTATCAGCGCCTGTGAATTTAGTAGCCTCTTCTTGAGCTATTTTGAGCACATTTCTTTGGTCAAACTCAAGTTGAGCTTTTACTGCTTCTTCCCTTTCAGCTTTAGCCTTTTTCATCTATTCTTCTTCAGATTCTTCGGTCAAACTCAAGGGTTCGGGCACTGACTCCCTCCCCCTCAATTGTTGCTTCAGTTATCTCGGTGACCTGGGGTTCGGTTACATCATCGGTGGTTGTGGCTACAACATCGGTGGCTGTAGCTGTTGGATCGGTGGCTGCAACATCGGTGGCTGTAGCTGCGGCATCGGTGGCTGTTGTTGCAGCATCGGTGGATGGAGGAGCAGCTAGAACATCGGTGGATGGAAGAGCAGGTAGAACATCGGTGGATGGAAGAGCAGCTAGAACATCGGTGGATGGAGTCACATTGGTGGCTGGAGTCACATAGGTGGATGGAGTCACATAGATGGCTGAAGTCACATAGGTGGATGGAGTTACATAGGTGGCTGGAGATGGAGAAGCAGCAGCTTTCTTGTTTTTCTCCCCCTTAGTGATTGAACTCTTGAAACCCACTGAAGAGAGAAAGATCTTGATCCTTTCAACATCAGAACCCATAGCATCAACCTTCCGTTCAACCCTTTGAAGAACAAATCTATCCTTATCCTGAAAGAAGGAATTACCAACATCAAGTTCAACCGTTGGAGAAGAGGTTGGTATGTTGTCAACCTTTGTATGAAGAGTTGCAAGAGATTCCAAAATTGCTTTCTGATTGACAAGGATAGAAGCAATATCGGTGGCTTGCTGAGAAGAGGCACTTCGAAGTTCTCTGATAGAAGAAAGCACAGAATCTTGGCTTGAGAGAATCCCTTGCTGAAGACCAAAGACATCCAAGTGCAGGAGATCTAAGCATGTCATGAGAGTTGGGTGACTCACCGACAACTCTTCAATGCTAGATCTAAGAGTAGTAGAAATAAAGGCCATTCTTTCCATCTCCTTAGTTGCATGATCTTCCAGAACTTCCACCCGGCGGATAGTATCACGAGTGAAACTGGTGAAAGTTTTGATAAGATCATCTCCCTGTTGAGAAGACATGGGAGAAGATGGTTGAGGATTTGGTGGTTGATCATCTTCATCATCACTAGAGGAATAATCCACCAAACCTGGGTGTGATGCACTCTCATGTGGAGTGTGGAAAAGAAGCTGTGAGAGCTCAAGGGATGGTGAAGAGACACCTTGGATTGGAGACTCCAAGTCATCTTCATCAACTAAGGAAAAAGTTGATGAAGGTATAGTGGGGATATCCCTTTGTACAGCCATGTCCTTTTGAGAGGTCATGGAGGAGCTGGGAGTGGTTGAGTGTTCCTTGGGTTTAGTAAGGATATTTTCAACACCTACTGACATTTGGGAGTCAGTAGATGGCTTATGTGTTTTAACCCTTTGGAAACCCTTAGACTTCTTTGAGGAAGTCCTTGGGGGGCTTTTCGAGTGTCTCCGCTTTTGGGATTTTGGTGCTTGGGTAGAAGCCAAAGGTTCTTTTGGCTTCGTAGCATCAGTGGGTGTGGAGGTAGATGTGCCCGACGCCTTGGATCTCTTTCGAGATTTTGGCACATCAGTGACTCAGGGTGCAGAAGGAGTAGGAGTAGAAATCATACCTGAGGGTCTCTGGAGTCGGGGTTCATTTTCACCCCAAGTGAGAGTTGTATTCCTTGCAAACTCAACCATAGATGGTCTAAGAGGATTGTCTGTTGCCAATGCTCCTTTTTTCATTATTTGGTTGCCAACTCGGTGAGTGATATGATGACGTTGGTGGGTATAATGTCTAACAAAATACACCGTCGGTGGATGACGAGGTCGACGTCGGTGGCTAGGATTAGAAGAGAGAGGAACGTCGGTAGATGAGAGGCTAGGAGAGAGAGAAACCGTCGGTGGATACAACGTCGGTGGGTGGAATGATTGTGCGACGTCGGTGGGTGGAGCGATGGTAGAACGTCGGTGGCTCTGGCGACGGTGGATCTTGGTGGTGACGTCGGTGGGTGGAATGATGGTGAGATGTCGGTGGCTTAAAGGTGGGGACGTCGGTGGATAGGTGATGGTGGCTTGTGGTTGTATGGTTTTAGAGTTAGGATTTTATGAGAGAGGTGAAAGAGGTGTTTGGGAAGGAGAGAAAAGGGTGCCACGTCGGTGAGTCCACTCACCGACAGTATATATATATATATATATATATATATTTGTTATTATTATTATTATTTATATATATATATAAACACATATATAAATATTATATAATATATATAATATACATAAATGTATATAATATATACATATAATATAAACATACATATTATAATATATATATATATATATATATATATATTAGTCTGTATTTATCATACCTAATTCACCGATGAGGAACTTGAACCTTGATTCATCAAGGGGCTTTGTGAATAGATCAGCTAATTGATACTCAGTAGGAATAAAGAGAAGTTCTACATCACCTTTAGAAACATGATCTCTTATAAAGTGATACCTGATATCAATGTGCTTAGATCTTGAATGATATCAATTGTTGGCAATGGCTATTGCACTTGAGTTGTCACATAGTATTGGGATCTTTGAGAAAATCTGATTGTAATCACACAGCTGATTTTTCATCCATAATATTTGTGCACAACAACTTCCAGCAGCCACATATTCTGCTTCAGCTGTAGAAGTAGACACCGAATGTTGTTTCTTACATGACCAGCTCACAAGCTTTCCACCAAGTAACTGACAGCTTCCAGTTGTACTTTTTCTGTCTATTTTTGAGCAATCACAGATTGCTGATGCCTCTTCTTGTTTTTTCACCAACTTGAGGATCACCAATGATTTGATCTATTTGGATGATCCATGGTCCATTTTAGTGCAGGAGGCAAGGGAGGAGGTATAGAAGAAGATGAAGTAGGCATTTGAGATGGTGAGGATAGGTTAGTGGGAGATATGGTGTTTAGATGGGTATGTTCTCCTGAAGAAATAGTTTTAGGAGGTGGAGAAGAAGAAGTGGGTTCTGTAGATGAGGTGGTGTTGATGGGAGGCTGAGAAGAGTTGCTATCTTGAGGATTTGAAGGGTTAGGTGAAGAAGAAGAAGGAATTTCACCAACACAAGAATTTATCCATAGATTTAGTTCTTCTTCATTACAAGATAATGAAGATGTTTCAAACTCATCAAACTTCACATGCATAGATTCATCTATGCATTGTCTTCTCAGGTTGTAGATTCTGAAGGCTCTTGAGGAGAGAGAGTAGCCCATGAAGATTCCATCATCAGACTTCAGATCAAATTTTCCAAGCTGTTCCCTATCATTTAGCATGTGACAAGCACAGCCAAATACATGGAAGAAGTCAACTGCAGGTTTCCTATCATAGAAAACTTCATATGGAGTCTTGTCATGCCTTTTGACTATGATTGACCTATTTTGAGTAAAGCATGCGGTGTTAACTGCTTCAGCCCAAAATTAGATTGGCAACTTGGATTCACTCAACATTGACCTTGCAGCTTCACACAGCGTCCGATTCTTTCTTTCAACAACACCATTTTGTTGAGGAGTACGTACGGCAGAGAAGTTCTGAGAGATTCCTTTTAGGTCAAAGAAATCTTCCAGAGCAGCATTTTTGAAATTTGTGCCATTATCACTTCTGATAGACTTCACCAGTTTACCATTCATATTTTCAAACTTTCTAGTAAACCTGATGATTTCTTCAGCAACATCACTTTTGTGTTTTAGAAAGAACACCCAAGTATATCTAGAGAATTCATCAACAATTACTAGCATATAATTTTTACCACCTAGACTAGGTGTGCTTACTGGACCACACAGATCCATGTGAAGCATTTGAAGAGGTTGAGAGATAGATGAGCATTGTTTTGTTTTAAAGGAAGTTCTGGTGAGTTTTCCTTTTTCACATGCTCCACACAGCTTTTCTTTCTCAAAAACTATTTTTGGCACTCCAACAACCAGCTCTTTGTTGGAAAGTTTGTTCAAGGTTTTAAAGTTTAGATGAGAGAACCTTTTATGCCATAGCCAACTTTGTTTCGCTAGTTCTTGAGAGAGGAGACACACAGCTTCTCCAATAGCATTTTCTTTTATGTTGATAATGTAGACATCATTCATTCGGGTACCTGCTAGTACAACTTTATTCTGCATATCAAGGACCAAGCAAACACATAGTTGAAAGGTGACCTTATATCCTAAGTCACATATTTGGTTGATGCTCAGTAATTTGTACATTAGCCCTTCAACATGAGCTACTTTAGAAAAGTTGATGGTTCCATTTGATATGGTACCATAGCCTCTGGTGACACCTTTCTCATTTCCTCCAAAGGAAACAGTAGGTCCTTTTTCTTTTAAGAAATTAGAGAGAGAGATTTGTTTCCGGTCATGTGCCTTGAACATCCGCTGTCCATGTACCATATGTGATCTTTGTTTGGTATCTTCACTCATAAACAAATTTAGACTTTTGGTACCCATTTTGAAGTGGGTCCTTTTGGATTAGAAGGCATTTTATTCTTACAACTATCAGAATCCTTAGGGCAATGTTTTGCAAGATGGAGGGTATTGCCATAGTTATATCATTTCTTTAAAGAAAAGGCCCTATTGAAGTCCATGTTGTCAAAACTTTGAGCATCAGTTGAAGAATGAGAAGTAGAGGGGTGACCAACACCTGTTCTTAGTCCAAGAATACCTTTATCAGGTTTTGGTGATTTCTTTAAGTTGAGAGAGCGAGGGATGAAATCAGTAATCACTTGAGATTTTCTTTTGGATGAAAACTTTTTTCTTTTGAGAAAATCTTTTTGAGGCATGACATACAGGAGTAGTTGGTGACTTATGAGGGTCCCTTGACTCATGAAGACTCAGAGAGTTTAAAAGTTTTTGAATGGGTTTAGGAGGAAAAGAAGAAGAGCTTGGGATTCTTAAAGGTTCAGGAGAAACTTCTTTTGCTTTTACAAAAACTCCAAACGTTTTGGTATTGGATTCTACTTTTAGCATGTCCAGAAGATCTATAGAATGAACAGAGGTAGAATCCTCAAATGAGTAACCAAAGAGATCATCATCATCATCAGAAAAGAAACCAGCAGGAAAGCCTTGGCATTCAGATGATGGAGGAATAGGGTCAGAAGATTGAAAATCATCTTTTCCATATCCAAGTCCAGACTTGTCCTTGCTAGAGATTTGATCTTGAAAAATCCTTTCAAGATCTTTAGAAGATTTGGTCCATTTAGAGAGAACCTCTTGTTCCTTTTCAAGAGTGTTAGAGATTTTTTATTTTTCTTGAGAAAGACTGTCGTTTAAATACCTTAGGGTTTTTTTTAGATCAGTTTTCATTTTATCAAAATCTTTGAGTTTAGAGAAACAAGATAGAAGTTGATCATTTAAACATTTTATGTGCATGTCAGCCTTTTTCTTTTGATCCTTTAAGTCATAGAAGTCGACAGTTAAAGAGTCAAAAGCATCAGCTTTTTGATCATCAGAAAGAAAGGTAAAGAGATGTACCTGAGGCTTTGTTCCTGAAATCCTCAGTAGATACGAGAGCAGTGCAAAGTGTCTTTTCCATGTCTTCTAATTCATCAATTTTGGCCATAAGACACTTTGTGACATACTCACTGTCACTATCAGAGGTTTGCTCATCTTCCCAGCAATGTGTTTCAGCAACCAAGGTTTTTCCTTTGTTTTGGTTCTTTTCTTTTTCTCTTCTGTACTTTGCTTTGTACTTGTACCCAGAGACTTCTTTAGAGGATTCAGGACTTTCCTTGGAAAGATGGTTATTTCTCTCTTCAGACTTCCTAGAAGCTGATTTGGAGAAGTCATGGCCAGAAGAAGGAGAAAAGGACTTCAATTTAGAAAAAGATTTAGATCTGCATTCAGAAGCAAAATGACCCTTCTTCCCACAACTGAAGCATTCTTCAATAGATTTGTCAGAAGAAGGTTTTTGAGAGAAAGGTTTTCTTTGAAATCTAGAACGGTTAGAAGAAAATCTTTTGTTTTTAAGGTTGCCCGCAATCATTGCCATACTATCAGAAAGTATGTCAATGGCAGATTCCTCACCTTCATCATCATCAGCTGCACTGTAGTAAGCATCTGATAAATGAGATGATTCTTCCTTAATGTTACGTTCAGATAGAAAAAGAAGGATAAGTAATTCTAGGTACACAAGAAGAAGATTTAGAATTACTTATTAGAGCAATAGAAGAAGACTTAATATCTTTTATGAAAGTTTTTCTTTGGTTCTTGGTTTGTTCATAATGAAGAAGAGTCCCATAGAGAGCAGTTAAAGGCATCACTTCAAGATCCTCGGTTTGCTTAATGCAAGTACATATGGTTTCCCTCAAGTCTGGGAGGCAATCCATAAATTTGCAGAGAACTTCTTTATTATCATAAACTCTTCCAAGAACTTTAAGATCATTGAGAAAACAGTTAAAGAGATTAAAGTAGACAGAGAGGGATTCTCCTTTTTCATGAGAGAAAAGTTCATACTTTCTAACAAGACAAATCTTGTTAGATTTCTTCACTTCTTTAGTGCCTTCATATAAGACACTTAGAGTATCCCACATCTCTTTTGCAGTAGAAAGATTTAGAAGAGAATGATATACTTTATCAGGAAGAGATAAGGCTAGAGCTGATTTAACTTCAGTATCAAGAGCAACCAGGCGTTTATCATCTTCATTATATTTATTTAAAGCTTTGATGATATATCTGCTTGTTTTGTCACTCCTATCTTCATCAGACTCTATATCTTTTCCCTCAGTATCTTTTTGTGGACCGTAGCGAGCCCAGACTTTAGGAATTATAGGTTCCTCACTTAGAATGATGGGATACCTGCAATCAATCCCTTCTAAGAAGAGTAGCATACGATTTTTCCATAACCCAAAGTTACTTGGGTTGAACCTTGGAGGTTTGGCCAAGGAGCCTAAGTCGTATGTGCTACTAGAAGAGGTTTACAAGGTACCATCATTAGAAGAAATAGCAGCCATCACAGATCTGGTTTATTAGATTAAACCAACTGCTCTGATACCACTTGTTAGTCCCCAAAGAGAGATGGCTAACCAAGTGAGTGTTTTGTAGAAGAGGGGTTGAATATAAAACACACAGAATATACTCTTTTTAAATTTTTTAATATAAATATCAAAAATTTACACACAGGAAGTTTGATGCGGAAAAGAACAGACACACTATTCTATCAAACTAAACACACAGATAACAGTAATTAACTTATACACTAAGGAAGTTAAAACAAGACTGTTATTGCACACAGCTTTGTCGGAGTCAAACAAACTATCACACAGAAGATTTGTTGAAAGCGTGAGATTTCTGGGAAGGACTTCATCTCCTTTTATAGTGCCCATGCATGGGATGCATGTGGACAGCTGTCAAGGTTTCATTAGCTGGAAGTGTATCTACTGGCAAAGGAAGAGACCACTCCCTTTGTACTAGAATAATGGATGAACCATTCCTTGTAGCACGTAATGTTAGATAACTTTATCTTCTTTTCTTCATGCTCTGTGAAGTCCCATCAAACTTTTTAGCTAAAAGACAAATATTCCTTTTATAAGAATAAAAGAGAATGTCTTTATTTAAGGCTTGATGCCCAAGTTCTTGCTGCTCACGTGTCTTGCATTTGTTGTGAGTCAAGAACTTATCTCTTGAAAATTGCTAAGTGATACATGAACCTATGTATCACATCGGTGGATACCTTGTAAGGCTGGAATTGATAAGTGTACACATTACTTAGTGAACTTCAAATCTCACTAAGTGTTGAGAGTGTACACCCTTGTAGTTGTGACTTGATATCACAGCTTTAGAAAATATACCTGCAATTTCGGTGACCAAGATACATAGTGTCGGTGGATGGGTACTAACTTGATGACCTCATCTTGTATTGATGACTCAATACTTTGATGACTTAAATGTGTACCATCGGTGACCCAATCTTGACTTTGGCAATTTGATCTGAATATTGAAGTTAGTTGGTACATTCAAAATTCCACTTTTTGATGTACAACCCTTGATTGAATAGTCTTTGACTTTCCAATACTTGAAGCATATTTCAGACCTTCAAAAGACCCTGTAAAAGATCAAACAAATAATAGAGAAGGTTCATCACCAAATCATCGGTGACCCAACAATCACAAACCCTAAAATTTGATTATGGGCTTAAAACACATATATTCAAATTTCTAACCTGCAAAACCAACAGGTATCAATGATTTTTTTGTTTAACGAGTTCCCTAACGGGGATCAGGGAAACCCACGGGGAACAACGGGGATCCCCGATAAGATTCCCGACAGGGGCGGTTTTCCTTATCAGTTTCAAGGATGGGGTTACCAATAACCGGTCCGACCTAAGTGTAGGAGACAACAAGAGAAAAAAGGACAAAATAAGAAAAAGACAAAAAAATATGTAAAAAGACGAAAGTACCCCTCACTTAAGGGCATCTTCAACCCAACCACTAAAATATAACCACTAAAAACACTAAAAATGAGACACGAAAAAAAAAATTCAACTCTAACCACACACTAAAAAAACATCACTAAAAACATCTTTAATATTATAATAATCTTAAAATATATATGTATTTATTGTTTGATGTAATAAACTATTAATTTATGTATATATAATTAGAAAAACTAATATAATATGATTATAAATTTTTAGTCGCCTACTTTATTGGACTCCAAATATAGAGGCCAACATTTTGTTCCTCTAAAATTTTTAGTGTTTTAGTGTTAGGTTGGAGATCATAACACCACCATTTTTGTGTTTATAGTGGTTTTAGTGTTGGATTGGAGATGGTATAACTGAGTTTTTTAATGTAAATAGTAAGGATCTTAAATGTAGTTATTTAAGTCTAGGTGATTGTGTAAATTACATGTTTGGCCCTTGTGGTTTTTAATAAAAGAAGAAAAAGAAAAAACAAGTAAAATGACTAAAATACCCTTTTATTTTACTTACTTAACAAAATAGTTTGGACAGAGTTAATTTTAGGGACCCAAAACCTTATAAAATGAAAATCATGGGTTACACGTTTTGTAGTTATTTCATTTTAGGAGCCCAGATTGTTAAAAGTCATATAACAGAGGACCTAATATGTAATTTACTCTAAAATAAAACTTACGAATCGGAGGTATTTTGCAGGTTACCAACGGACACAGAGAGAGAGAGAGAGAGAGAGAGAGAGAGAGAAAGAAAGGAGAAATGTCAATGTCATTGAAGCGCGGGAAGGGGAAAGATGAGGAAGACTACGGTCCTCCAAAGAAAAAGAAAGCATTTAAGAAAGACACCTCCCCTGATGATTCCGGTGAAGAAGATGACATCTTCATCTGCGATGTCTCCAAAAACCGGAGGGTTTCTGTCAGGAATTGGCAAGGGAAGGTTGTTGTTGATATCCGTGAGTTCTACATGAAAGATGGCAAGCAAATGCCTGGCAAAAAAGGTTCCTGCTTCCTTTTCCTTTCATTGTTATCTACTACTTTTCATCTTCAGGGTTTTTGGGTTTATTGTTTTCTGTCTATGAAATGTGGATGTGGACTTCATTTAGGGTTTCATATTCTTAAAATTGAATTGTGATGTGGTTTATTTGCTTAATTAGGGTTTTCAATTTGTTTGTTTAACTTAAATATGCTTAAGAAGAATTTAGCTAGGGTTTATTTGCTTACTTTTCTCCTTAACTAGGGTTTATTTTTGTTTTAGTAGAGTTTGTATGCTTAATTGAATTTAACTAGGGTTCAGATATGTTGCCTGAACTTGGATAGGGTTTATTGCTTCTTTTGCTTATTGAGGTTTTGAATTTGGCTTAACATAGGTATTCTATATGAATATGCTTAAAGTAAATTTAGTTGGGGTTTGAATGCTTGACTTTCTTTTAGCTAGGGCTCATTTGCTTAAACTGAAAGTGATCTTATGGTTTCAAAATTTGAATTTACTTTTTGGTACCATGCTTTACTGTAATTTTAATTTTAATTTTAATTGATCCAAAGAAATTGTTTATGGTTTTAATCTCACTTCTACATATTGTTAGTCTGAAAAGTGATCTGTTTATTTCAAATGGGGATTTTCACTTACAAAATGATGCCAGTTCTGGAAGAAAAATATCAATAGCCAAGTTAAAACTTATAATGATAAATACAAATATGATGGTTCTGAAATTAGATAACCCAATGTAAAATTTCAGTTTACAAGTACTATGTTGAAACTTGAAACTCGAAAATGAAGGAAGGGGCTAGAGATTGTCGATGATGGTTCCGACCTTTTTTATCTTTTATTTTATTTTTTATTATCTTGCAGTACACATCTTTGAACTCATAAATATCATCGTTTCACATCTGTCACAAACCTGGAAGGAGAATTAGGGATAAGAGAGGAGAGATTTTTTACAAATATAAATTAGGGATAAGAGTGGAGAGATTTTTTACAAATATAAATCAAGGTTGAGAGATGGAAGAGGTTTTGAAGTAAAAGAGATGTCTTGCTTATCAATATCATGAAAAATATACAATTTTTGGAATAGCGGCCTTTTTCTTCAAGTATATAATAATTTATAAACTCATGCACCCTAATCATCTTTGGTGAGGTTTGAACCCCTGACGTCCTAGGAGGCCAAAGGCTCACATACCATTAGGCCAAAGGTTCTTTGGTTGGAATAGCGGCCTTATAGGCTACTTATACAGTTACTTAGGAGTTGTTTAGTTGTAGGTATTAAGCAGTAATTAATGGGAATGAAAATAGAAGAAATTGTTTGATTTTATATAATATAATGGTCCCATCCCCTACCCTAGAAGCCTAAATTTTAATTCCAGATTAAACTTGAAGCAAACACCCTTTAAATTACTGTTATAAACTACGGTAAATAGTATATTCTCAACCAGTCTTTTCATGTTTTCCAGTGTTATCCTGCCTTGCTTGTTTATGCCAATTTTTATGCACCCTACTATATGTTGACATCTCTTTGTTCTCCATCATCTTTCATTCCCTGCAGATCGTGATATATTACAATTGTCATTCCAAAGAAACTTTCTTTCAGTAATCTACCTGAACATTCTATCATGCTTGACACATTATACACTTGTATATCAATTTTAATTAAACCATACTCTTATAATTACTTTTTGTTTTATTTTAATTATCGTGGAAATTTTTCTGAATCCACCTTGCCTAGCAATTTTATGATTAATTTACCTTCCTTACCCCCACCTTCATATTTATATGATTGATAATTGCAAAGTTATGCATGTGGAAGAAAAAGTGGCAATTACTGATGTTGTTTATTGATTCAGGTATATCATTGAGCATGGATCAGGTAAATAAATGATGCTTCTTACTTACTTATCCTGATTGAATACTGTGTGTTATGAAAATGACAGTTGCTTGTGTTTTATATGCAGTGGAAAGAACTCCGTGCTCATGTGGATGAAATCGATAAGGCTCTTGCCTAGTAAACGATGTTGACCATAATGTTTTAGTTGGTAGGAGATACTGATGAATTTTCTACTTTTCTTTTAAATGGAGGATGTTTACTTATTTAGATTCTCATTTTACGACAAACCTTAAGTGAGTTTTAACTGACGTCGAAGTTGTTGATTTTTTATTACCTTTTCAACAAACAAAAATCAACATAATCAAGGAAAGGGTGGCCAATTTGGGTTTATGATATGGCTTGATTTTGGTTCGGTATTTTAATATGAATGGTCAACCAAACCCCACTATAAATATACATTTTTAAATACTAAAATATCAAATATGATAGCATTTTGATTCAGTTGGAATGCATTTTGATTTTGAAGCCTAGAACTTGAACTGCTTTATTTTTTTTCTCTGATTTTATTTTATGGTGTGTGTAATTTTGAGATAGTAACAGCTAATAGGGCCTTGGATCGGTTATGTTTTATGGAATATTTTGTTGTATGGCTTAATGTTTTTTCATGTGTTTAATCATCTCTATGAGTTATATCAATTAGTTTTATCAAGTTAAAAAAAAACGTGATATGCAATAATAAATTTTAAGCATGAATTTTAAGATATTTTAAAAAGTATGAGGTATATCTATATATATATACTACTTTATAAAGCGAATTTGAAAAACTCTTAAAAACAAAAGATAATGCATGGAGTACTACTTGATAATGCACAAAACTCTTAAAATCTCTTAATTACAAGTGTTCCATGCATAATGTACAAATTTTCTTAGCGCCATTCCTTCTCCCCTTTGATTCTCGCTCTCAAGAAATGGATCTGCAATTTCCAAAACGACCATTCCTTCTACCCATGTATTCTACTCTCAAGAAATGCAATTGCTCTTCCCAAAGCGACTATTCATGATCCCATAGATTCCAAGGTGCCGTCTTTTGCTTTTTTCTCAAAATAAAAAGACCAGTTCAATTGTTACTCACCTGTATTTGTTTCGTGTTCAGAATTTCTTCATCTTCAAGATTTCAACTACATTGTTTCTGACTCAAGGGTTTTTGTTTTGGGGTAATTTATAGATCTTGATTATATGTCTTGTGATATTCGTCTGTGATGACTTGGTAAGTGCTTACTCGTAAATGACCCCTAAGTTCATATATAATTTTTTTTAATTGTCCTTGATCAAGTAACTTAGTTTTTTTTTTTTTGGAACGGCAAGTCAACTTTTATATACAGCAAGACATGCATCACAGTTTGGGATACCGATCAAAACTAAACATACAGCAAGAGCAAATACCCTATCTCCATTACCTCCTTTATAACTTCCCCACTTTTGTCATATATTCCATACATCACATTAGATAACTCAATAGTCTACGAGAAATAAACTACCATCACCCCAACATATACAACCACTCACAGATCTGAACCAGACAGCTTAATGCAGCAGCTTCATACAGCAGCAGCAGCTTAATGTAGCATCTTAATACAGCAGCAGCTGCTTACTAGCCCAGACAGCTTAATGCATACAGCAGCTTTATGCAGTAACTATATTTGACAGCTTAGTATAAATTTTGTTTTCAACAGCTTAACGCCAACAGGCTGCAACATATGTTTTTACAGCAACACAGTTCTGCTGCTGATGAAGATGAACCACCCAGACACGGCCCTGTCACCACTGTTTTGCACCCTGCACGGACTATAACTTAAGCTTATTTTAATATTGCATTTACACCTATGTTACTCCTTTATAGGATCATAAATCTATGTTTGTTATTTTATAAAGTAAACATGCAAGTTAATGTATATTATTTCTATTCATAATGATATGTTCTTTAAAAAACCTTTTTACTTATTTACCTCTTTGGTAAAATGAAAACTCAAAAGAGCAACCTTAGTACACTAAGGCTTAGCTTTTGCGATGGATCTGTTATGTATACTCATAAGCTTTACTTCCATTTGGGTGTTACATATATAGATAAGTAGTTCTAAAATTTGATCAAACGTTGGAATGCATTGGTTGGGTTGATATATATGAGATGTTGTTTAGTCCTAAAATGATAGCAATAATGCTGCTTTTTAGATGTCTTGAAATAAATTCACCCGTTTTTCTTCTGTAAATCTTCAAATCCAAAGTGACCCCTTTGTCAATCGATCATCTTTACAAAGTTTGGTCTTGGTTCGTATATGTTTACATTATGATTTCCATTCGGGCATCTGGATTTGACTTACAGGTCAGTAGTTCGATTGTCATATTAATATTTCAACAAGAAATATTAGCAATGGTTGAAAAGAGGTTTTTTCTAGAATACCATGGTCTCTAGTTATTGAGAATTTGGTTCAAAGTTTACTGTATCACATATTTGTATACGCATGTTCTGTGGTTATTGGGAATTTGGTTCTGAGTTTACTGTATCACTTGTCTGATTTCTTTTTATTATTTTAGATATTTAGTAATCAAGTGCATGCATACTTGTGTTTGGATAGTTGTTTTCTCATACTAAAGGAGTGTTGCAAATAATATACTTGGTATAAAAAATTTATTGTGATGAAAAGTTATATGGCCTATGTTCACATTTCTTTGTTATTCCACAAATTTTGAACATCCTTTCAGCTCGACATCAAACTTATGTAATAATATGGCTAATCCTATAGTTGATTCTATTAGTGGAAATTAGTGTCCTACACTTCTTCTTGGTCCTCCAACAAATGGCAAAAAAATGCGTAGTTTGAACTTTGAAAGCATCTGCCCTTAATAGATTCTTAGATATAGATGAAGGGTTGTGTTTTATAAACTTCAATTAGAGCTCTTGGAAGGAATAAATTAAGGTGACGTTTGTTTTTTAAGAGGTCCGAAGTCTGAAGTCTGATTTCAGTTCGGAAATGGTTATGAAATGTTTAAACGAATCAGACATAAGTGGTGATTAAGAGCTTAAAATGAAAAAACAAACAAGGCCTAAGAGTCATCATCCATGTATATATCCATACAAAACTCTTAAATCACAATAGTATAAAATAAATTTTGATTTATTTCCTCCGTCTAAAATAATGTGACACTTTCGATTGAAATATTTGGTGATTTTCATACTTCTCATGCCTACGGTGATTTTCATGTTGGACGAGAGACCCAATAGAAATATTATATAGTGAAATAATAGCCCTTGATAAACTTAAATATTTGCTTTCAGTGATCTTTGGACTACTGCGGATTACGTTATTTTTTCAATGTGATCACCTTCAGTTAGCTGATAGTACCATTTTTAATCATTTTATACATCTTCGGTTTTTAAACACAATCCCGCCGCTTTTCGCGGGAATATAACTAGTATTTTATAATAAAGATAGTGGAAACAAAAATGAAACAAATTGATTCCAAGGAAGTTTGTATATCCAGATGTGGGGAGGGAATCGAAACAGTTGATCATTGTTTTGTTCGTTGCTTGAAGATTTCACATGTGGGCAAAAGTCAAAGTCTTTAGGTGGTGGTGCGGCTTGGTTTCTTTCAATTTCGGCTCTATCAGATATGCTTTCTTCATGGAATATTTCTCTTCTTTTTCTAACTTCTAGCTTTTCAAAAAGCTTATGGCAAGCGGTTCTTTGAGTATCTTTGTACGTGATTTGTTGTTATCTTAACAAAGTGGTGTTCTCTGATCGATTACCTTCTCAGCTTGATTTAGCTTTTGATATCCAACTTCTTTCCTATCATTGGTTAACTAATCATGCTGAAAGCTTTAGTTTTCACTGGACAGATTGGTGTTGCAACCCTCTCGGTTGGTCGGAAAGTTAGTTGGACTCTTGATGTGGCTTAGTCTTACTTTTGGTATTTTAGCTTTCTTTTCTTCGACGCGATGGTTTATGCGGACTTTGTTTATTTTCGTTTGGAGGAGGCTAAATGGCTAATGGCACCCCTACATACTGCTAATGGCATCCCTAATAGTGAATTGCATCCTCACACACGTCTAATCAACACCATATTATACTACCAAAAATTTCGTGCACACCCCTATTAAAGGGGTGTCATTAACACTCCCCCTTTCTTTTTTGTTTCTGTACCTTGTAGAATTGCTCAGGCTTTATCTCTTTTTCTATTTTCTTTCCTAATAAAATTATGATCTTTCAAAAAATACAAAAATAAAGATATATCTATATCTATATCTATACTATATTAAAAACCACGAGTTTCGGTTTTCTTGAATTTTCAAGAGGTATAACTATTTAAGCATTGCGTACAACTTTGTTAAGCGTGGTTAAACCCATCCACACCCACTCCCCAAAAATAGCTCCTTTAACCCACTACCAATACCAGAATCCGCTCCTAAACCCACGTCCCCTAAACGCAATTGTTGCGCATATACTCAAACCGCAATCCCACTACTCTCGATTCTTTCCTGAATTCTCTCCTTCAACCCGTTGTCTTCTGCAGGCTGAGAAATTCACAGTTACGAGTTGTTTAAACCTAATATAGATAAAGCTCCATCGAGAGGGTTCGACATCCCACAATCTCTCTCAATTTTGCAGACTTTTCGGTTAACAGAGCAGTAGGTTTGAAAGAGGTTCTGTCATTGTCCCTCTTCTTTTGGTGATAAGAGGACCCGTTGGAGTAAAATATTTACTTTCTCCTCAAAATCTTCCTCGACGAATTCCGCTCCGTCGTACTCATCCTCGAGACCGCTTTCTTCTTCTTCTATGAGTCTGATCGTCTTTCGGTTTCCGCACTCGTTGAATCGATGGTCGGGTTGTCCTCAACGATAACATTTAAGCCCGACGGGTTTAGCGTAAGGATTGACGGGTTTTGGCGTGGCCGGTTTGTTTGGAGTGAGGGTGGTATTAGAATCCCGGGGAGTAGGGCTTGGTACTATATTCTTTCCTTTATCAAGGGTGGAACTAGAGGCTTTCGTAGGATTTTGAGTAGAATACCTTTAATAAGATGATGTCCGGGAGGATTTCTCCATTAATTCGGCTTTCATTGCCAAACCTGACGCTTCGGCTATGGTCCAAGCGGCTTGGAGACCAATCCTTTCTTGAATAGAACTTTTCAACCCGTTGATGTAACGAGCGACTCGTTTCCCTTCTGATTCTTCAATCTCGTTCCGATCTGAGAGGCAGATGAATTCGGTGGTGTACTTAGTTACAGATCTGGACCCCTGCGAACAATCCAGGTACATCTTGTAAAGGATATGTTCGTAATCCTCCGGCATATATATCTTTTTGCATCACCCGTGCCCGTCCATTAGTTTCAACAACTCAGTCTGGACCCGCCCATTTTTTCGAGAATGGTCGTCCATGCCCGTTTTTCTACTGGGCTGGACATAGCGGGCCTAGCGGGTTGTCCAGTCCGTGAACAACTATATTTGTGATTTATGATTCATATTTTTTGTTCTTTCCTGATCACAAGGTCTAACTAGAAAGTCATTATCAGTCGTAGGGTACTTTGTCACTAGATTCTAGGTGTAAAATTTTACCTAAACAGTTTGCCCCCAAATTTGAAAATAAGAGGGAATTTCAAATTTCAAATTTCAAATTTGTCAAGTTTCCTCTAAGAAACTAAATTGGTTTCTTAATAACTGGATCGGTTACATGGGGAACCGATAAGATTTGCAAATCTCATGACATCATCACGTGTATCATGCATGTGCTAGAGGTGTAGGACATATGTCACGAATTTGGTGGTCGAACGAAAAGGTTTCTCGATAGGTATCACTTTGGGATGCCAAATCGGTTTTTCCTTTTTGATATAAAAGGAATGCTTAGCCGATATCTTTGCTTTTTACCTGTTTCGAGATCGTTCGAAGCTTTGTATGCACAAAAATGTAGGACTCATGTGTGTTGGCTTGAAGCGGGTAAAAAACAATTCGTCGGTCCCGATATCGTGCAAGAAACGGCCGACAGAGTGAAGAGTATTTGTGAACGTTGGAAGGCGACTCAAGACCGACAAAGTGGGTGACTGTGTGATGTAAAAAGAGTCCCCTTGGAAAGGAATCATTCAGTTTGGGAAGCGTGAGAAACTTAGTCCTCGTTTCCTTGGACCGTTTAATATTTTGGCTAAAGTGGGGCTCCAAGCTTCCCAATTGGAGTTACCGCCTGAGATGGCCGGAATCCACAACACTTTCCATGTATGCTACGGAAGTGATTGGCGGAAGAGGAGAGTGTGATCCCTCTCTTGGAGATTCTTGTGGATGAGAACAACCGATGTGTAGAGGGGTCGGAAGCAATCTTAGAGAGAAATTCTAAGATGTTGCGTCATAAAGAGATCGTCATGGTCAAAGTGCAATGGAAACAACATCGAGGATCGAGCGTAACCTAGGAAGCGGAAGAAGACTTGAAAATGCGTTACCCTCATCTATTTGTTTAGCTTGGGATTTCGAGGACGAAATCAGATTCAAGGTTGGGAGGATTATAACACTCAGAATTTTGAAAATTATAAAGTCATGTATTAGAATCATATTTGAGGAGTTAAGTGAAAACAAGTTGAAATTTGAGGTTTATAAAGTATTTGGAGTTATGGATTTTGAAAATTTTGTGTTGAATTCAAAAATGTACCTTACCAGACGAATTTTTCGTTCCGCGAGCCTACGTCGCGAAAGTCACTGTTTGGGTGAAGTAAGGACTAAAAAGTCAGATTTCAGCCCAAATATTCCATGCTTCTCATTTTCACTCAATTTTCTCTCAATGACCTCCTCTCATACTCCGACTTTAGGTGCATTAACTCTTCTTCTCCAACCAACCTAAGGGCATTTACTTCTCATCTAGCCTAAGGATTCAAGTTAGTCTTCAATATCTAAGGCTGGGGTGCAAGATTTCAAGTGTTCATCTCCTTCCTCTAGTTTTTCTTGAAGTTTCTAGGGTTTTCTTCAAAACCTAGTATTGTGAGTTCATTCTATACTTTTACAAAACCATATACATGTTAAAATGATGTATTTTACCTCCTCTATGTTTATATTTCAAGTATTTACACATTATTATGATTTTGACAATTTAGGTCAAATTTAGGTACATTGGGGGTCTTGCATATTTTGGCAAAATGAGTATAAAGAATGATTTTTAGACACTTTTGAGATGATAATTTTAAAGTATTGATGGAATTGAAACACAAAATGTTTATACCCTTATATTTGTTATTTCACTAGCAAAACTTGGATTCTATCACTTGATGGAATTTTGTGTATAACATTTGTATTGGGTAAAGATTGGTATATCTAAAATGATGTATATATATGTAAGACTAGAATGCAATAGATTCATAGACATATAAGTCGACTAGTTTTATGAATGTACGCATTCCGTTTATTGGTCGTAGACTAGACATTGAATAAGTTATTGTCACATCAATGGTTAGATATTGAATAAGTTGATGCCACTTTATTGACTAGGATACTGAATAAGTTGAAGTCACGCTACCGGCCAAGATACTGAATAAGTTGATGTCAATGAGCACATGACTAAAATGTGTATTCGTATAACATTGGTTTGTGGTTTAACTTTGTGTTCCGTCACAATGTATGTTAACTCAGGTCTCCCCCGCTACCTCCGGATATTTTGTCACTTCCCAAGGGTAAGCATGAGTTCAAGTATATAAGTATATCATTTAAAGTTATGTTTCCATTCTCAAAGTTTTATAGCTTTATTCATATAACTATTTGTTCTCGTTAGACTTTAAGTTTAACACTTTTTCTCAAATGACATATATATCAGGTTCCTTTAGAGGTGGGGCTCTCAAGGTTTGAGAGGAGCGTTATTTCCGGTTAAGGCATTTTTGGGATTACACGGTTGTGTGTAATTTTTGGAGTTACTAGATGTTATTCTTTTGAGGATATTAGTAACACCCGGATGTAACATATATTTCGATCAAGTGTAGATTATTAGGTTGTTGTTTAGTATCTACTTCTTGATGTAAACTCTTATACTATTTCCCCTTTCATTGGGTGATCTTTATTTCAAATAAGTTGTATTCCATAGATTGTTTAGGTTTAAATTGTTTTCTATTTTTAGGGTGTTATAAGTTGGTATCAGAGCTCTAATTTAAGCGAACTTGATATGAATTTAAAATGTTTAGACTTAAGCTGAGATTTTAAGCAATGATTTGTGAGACGTGAATAGAAATTCTTATGATAGGAGAGCTACAGAGTCGAAGTAGACTAGTTATGAAATGTAACTTCAGTAATAAGAATTCTTAGGTATAGTAAACCAAAACACGCCACATTTCAAGATTTGATTAAGACTCAAATTTTACAATGCCACCTCATCCTCAAGATATGTATATTGATGATTGATATTTTTACATAGAAAAAAGATTTAGCTACCTCAAATGAATTCTTTCAAGAATTTTTTTTTGTTGCAAAAACAAGGATTGATTCATTTGAAACAGCATGACTTGCTAAAAAAAAATCACCTCCTCCTTATACACACACACTTTCTTCATTCAATTTTCTTCATTCCCATTAATACGAGACAAACAAACTTAACCAATTTTTAGGATTCAAGATTTGAAAAATACTCAAATCTTATAAACCCAAGCCATCCTCTTTTGCTTTTATTTTAGTATAAATATGATTGATATTGATGATTGGTCAGTTATTGGTTTACTTTATTTGGTGGTGATTAACCTTCCTCAGTCATTAACCATCCAAAGTAAGTACGGTTTGATACGCATACATGATTGAATTTTATATCACAGATGACAAAACTAGACATCATAAGAGAGTAGGACTAGACAAGACCGAACGTGACAAGTCTGGGCATGAGAAGTCTGTGGTATTTGGTACGACTATGACTTGATACTTGATAGGACAGGACTAGACAAGTTGCCTCTAAAATTATTTGATTATTTTATATGTCAAATAATAGTTATAGACGATATGAATCGAGTAAATTTTTAAATAATTTAATTTATAAACTTTTTTACACATTTTTCATATACATAAATACAAATATAATACAAAATTTGAATGAAAATTTTGATAAAATTGATGGTAGTTTTAAAAAGCGTGGTTCATACAAAAGAAAAACTATGTTTTATTTGGTTTAAAAGGTCCTTTTGAATTGGTGGAAGCGCAATGGAGGTTGTTATAGGCATATAGCAACTATGGTGACGGAGGTTGAGGCGGTGGTGGTCAGTGAACGACATTGCCTACGAAGGACGTGATGATGGTGAACTGTGGTGGTGGAGGTCAACAATGGTGGAGATGATTGTGACGGATGACAATGAAGGACATATGGTGGTGGACGGTGGTAGCAGTAGCAGATAACGGTGATGATTATGGTGGAGGTGGTCGTCGGTGGTAGTGGTTGTGGCATTAGGCGATGGTTGATGACGGTTGTAGAGGTGTTGGAGATGGTTGTAATGGGTGGGCAACAATGGTGGCGGTGACGGTGATGGACAATGGTGACCATTAAAATGAATATCATATTAGTGTTATATCAAATAAGGTTAGATTAATAATTATTTAGTTTTTGTTTCATCTTGTTCTACCTATTTTGATGGAACAAGAAAAAGTTTTTTTTTGTCCAACCTTGTCCCACTCAATTTTGGCCCTTGTCTCCATCATATGTCATGTCAAATATGGAACAATATGAATCGTTGCGCCAAAGATGAACCTGTGAGTTTTTGTCTTATTTTATGTTACATCAACATACAAGATAGTCTTCTCCTATCCTATTAAGTCCCATGTACCAAACACAAAACTTTTTGAATTTTTTTTTTGGAAGGAGTATGGATTTTTGCAATTTAGTTTGTTTGAAATCCTGCTGTCTTAATATTTAAAATGTTTTATTTCTCATCTATACTATATTTGTAAAATATATTTATTCTTAAAACTATTAATTTTTGTAGACATCCAACATAAATCAATTATATATGAGAACTTTGATATATAGAATATTTTCTCTCTACTGTTTATTTGATTATAGAAGGATATGTTTATACAAAGTGGAGGTCCTATGATAACTAGGAAGGTGGTGCATGGAAAGGAAATAAGAAGAGAAAAAGGAAAGAATACAAAAAAATGTTAATCAACCAAAAATAAAAGATCTGGAATCCATTCCATGCATATCCTCCGATGTATCTTCAATATGGAAAAGCAATATTTGTGAAATATGCTCCAATACTCCCCCTCAAGTTGGAGCGTGGAGATCACGAACGCCCAACTTTCCACGTAAGAAACAAAAACGTTCGGCACCCAATGCTTTTGTGAAAATGTCGGCGACTTGAAGATTGGACGATATTTGGCAAGGAGTAATGTCTTGATTTTCAACTCGTTCACGAAAAAAATAACAATCCATCTCCACGTGTTTAGTTCGTTCGTGGAAGACGGGGTTCATGGCAATGTGTCGGGCAGCTTGATTATCACAAAACAGAGGCGTAGGACCCCGTTGAGGAGCTTCAAGATCATTTAACATCCATCGCAACCATAAGAGTTCACTAACGGTAGTGGCCATTGAATTCTGCTTCAGCGGAGGAGCGAGAAACCACCGATTGCTTCTTCGTAAGCCAGGAAACGGGAGAGCTACAAAGAGTAATGAAGTAACCTATGCTGGAACGACGTGTAAAGGGACAACCAAGCCAATTAGCATCACAAAATGCTTCAAGTTGAACATGTCCTTTGGCGGAAAAGAACAAGCCTTGTCTAGGTGTCATTTTTAAATATCGTAATACACGAACTGCAGCAGCCATGTGTGATTGTTTTGGACGTTCCAGGAACTGGCTAAGCAAATTGACGGAGAAAATAATATCAGGTCTTGTAACCGTTAGATAAAGAAGAAGACCTACTAACCAACGATACTGGCCTGCGTCTACATCTATCCCATCGTTATCTTTTCCCAACTTGAGATTTTGTTCCATTGGAAAGGGGCTAGGCTTGGCGCCTTGTAGTTCGCTTTCTTCCAAAATGTCAAGAGTATACTTGCGTTGGCTTAAGACAAAACCTTCTGGAGAACGAGTTATTTCAATGCCCAAGAAGTACTTTAAAGTACCGAGATCTTTGATGCTAAACTTTTTATCAAGATAGGACTTTATGTATTGAATTTTGACTCCATCATTTCCTGCCAAAAGAACGTCATCTACGTATATCAACGCAGAAACATAAGTAGTCCCACGCCGAAAGATGAAGAGAGAGTGATCAGCCTTAGATTGCCGAAAACCAATATCGAGTAAGGCACGAGTGAACTTGTGATACCAATTTCGAGAAGCTTGCTTCAACCCATATAAGGATTTCAAAAGTTTGCAAACTCGAGTCTCGCCATTTTTGGCAAAACCTTGAGGAATGCGCATGTAAACGTCCTCAGCTAAATCACCATGAAGGAATGCGTTGTTCACATCTAATTGGTGAACTTCCCAATTTTTCTAGGCTGCCACGACTAACATGCAGCGAACAGTGACGACTTTAGCAACGGGGGTGAATGTTTCATGAAAATCAATACCTTCGACCTGAGTAAATCCCTTTGCAACTAATCGTGCCTTGTAACGCTCAACTTCTCCATTAGGCTTGTATTTGATCTTATATACCCATTTGTAGTCAACGACTTTCTTCCCGGGTGGCAAAGGAACTAGTCGCCATGTACCATTAGATTCTAATGCTTGAATTTCCTTTTGCATGGCTTCACACCATTCAGGTTGTTTAACAGCCTCATGGAAAAACTTTGGCTCATCACAAGAAATGATGGCTGCTAAGAAAGCTTTGTGAGATGAAGAGAACTTATCGTAAGAAACAAAGTGAGATAGAGGGTGTACCGTCGAAGCCCCTGGATTGGAAGTGGGTTGTGTATGGTCTATGGAATGTGGCAAATCCGTCTCATAATGTTGAAGGTGTTTGGGTTGTTTGCGTGCTCTTTGACTGCGTCGATCTTCATGTTGATCAGCCTGGACAAAATCAGGAGGTCCAACATGTTCGGGGGCATCTTTATTTGTGTTCTCATCTGTTGGAGGGATTAATCCATCTGGGTTGGTCTGTTCGAGGTCAACCGTGCCTGAATGTATACTTGACGGTTCGGGAACCACAGACTGAGGCGTGGTTGGATTAGGCATAACCAGACAACCGGAGTCAAGAGATACATCAGGTTGAGCAAAAATGTGAGTTTTCCCAGTAATTTTGGAATGGGCAGCCTCAACAGCTCATAAAAAATCGAACTTGCCATTTTGACCTTCGAATGGAAAAATATGCTCTAAAAATTTTATATCTCTAGACGTGGTGATGTTATGGGTCTGTAAATCAAACACACGATAACCCATTTTCCCCATGGCATACCCTATAAACACACATGGCCTCCCTCTTTCACCAAATTTGTCATTTCCTTTCTTGTTGTCTCGTGCATAAACTAAACATCTAGAGATTCTTAAATGTTCATATGAAGGTGTTCTACCAAGTAGGAGCTCGTGTGGGGTTTTATTTGTGACACTGGATGGGAGTCTATTTATGATATAGACGGCAGTTAGGATGCAATCACCCCAGAACTCTATAGGTAAGTTTGATTGAAAACGGAGAGCTCGTGCTACTTCAAGTATCTGCCTATGTTTCCTTTCCACAACACCATTTTGTTGTGGTGTATCAGTACATGATGTTTCAAGAATAATTCCATGTTTTTTATAATAGTCTCTCATGTAACTAGATTGGAATTCAGTGCCATTATCTGTACGTAGCCGTTTGATTTTTGCATTAAATTAGTTTTCGACCATAGAGCAAAACATTGTTAAAAAATGGCATACTTCAGATTTATTTTTCATCAGAAACACCCAAATTGCACGACTAAAATCATCAACAATGGACAAAAAATAATGGGCTCCAGATAGAGAAGCGGTTTTACAGCCTCCCCAAATATCACAATGGATTAATTCAAAACAACCTTTAGTCTTTATTGAACTATGAGGAAAAGGTAATCGAGTCTGTTTTGCTCGTAAGCAGGAATCACAAAAAGAACTATCTACCGTACCAGAAAATTGTAACTTGCGTAATTTTTCACTAGAAGCGTGACCCTAGCGTCTATGCCAACAATGTTGAGTCTGGTGTCACTGCCATTGCCACACCTTTATTATTCATAGGCTCCAAGCAATATAGACCATCACATTGTTTACCCACTCCAATAAGGTTCTTCGAGTGTAAGCCCTGTAAAACACAAAAATCCGGGAAGAAGATCAATGCACAATTCAGTTCTCTTGTCAAACGACTGACTGAAAGAAGATTACACTTGAAATCAGGAATATTTAAAACATGTTTTATCTCCAAGCCGTTTGGCAACCAAGTGTTACCGACACTCTTTACGGGTATAGTGTCGCCGTTGGGTATTTTGACAGGTAAGCCAACACCGACTTTACTTTCTGCCTCTAATATAGTTGAGTCAAAAGTTATGTGTTCGGTGGCGCCCAAATCGATTACCCATGGCCTTGTTAAATTTAGCTTACCAGCCATATTTGCGGTGGGTGCTGGTGTTTGACCCGGACCATCGTTACCGGGTGCCAAAAATTGAACCAAACGGTTATATTGATCAGCCGATAAACCTAGAATTGGGCTGAAAGTGAGCTCCACATTGGCAGCCTTTCACGGAAGTGTCCATTTGTTGTCGTCATCTCTGCTACCATCTCTTCTTTTCGGCGGGTACCCAACTAGCTCATAACATCGCTCTTTGCTGGGGTTTGTTCTTCCACAGTGAGAACAATGCATATCTCCCCTTCTTTGTCCATTACGATCACCGATGAGTTTGTCTTCACTATAACGTCTGTTATTACGATCGCTCGTGGATCTATTTTCACGTTTATCCTCGCGACGCGGTGGGATCTGAAAAGCCATGACCTCTCTTGAAGGTGCACGAACGGTGGATATTTGTCGTTATCGTTCGTCCTCTAAAGCAAGGTGAAAGGCCATACCCAAACTAAGGATGGGGCGAGTGCTTAGGATTTGGGTTTTGACGGTATTGACTTTTTCATCGAGGCCCATTAAAAACTCGTATAGGTGCTCCTTCTCCCTCATGGTTATCGACTCTTTATGGATGTCACACTTACATCCATTACAGTTGCACGTGGGAAGGGTGGAGATGGAGTCCATCTCATCCCATAGACTTTTCAACTTGGTGTAATAGCCGGAAATCGTCAGATTTTCTTGACGAAGAAGTGTAAGTGATCGACGTAATTCATATGCACGTGGTGCACTTTCTTTGCCAAAACTTTCTTTGAGGTCTCGCCATATATCTTGAGTTGTTCTGCAGTATTTGGTGGAACTACGGATCTCTTTTTCCGTCAAACTGGTTAGCCAACCCTTGACCATTGCGTTACACTGAATCTACCGAGGTAGTCTGGTGAATCAGCCGTCATTCGAAGGGAACCATCAACAAAACAAAACTTGTTTTTTGCAAACAGAACATTGGACATGTCGTTTGCCCAATCTCCATAATTTCCATCTCTGAGAGATTCTGCAACATAAACTTGTCCAGGGGTGTCAGAAGATTGAAGAAAATATGGTGACGCGAGGCTATTAACCGGAGACGTTGTGGTAGTCTCCTTCTTACCGTCGTCGCCAGCCATAGATTATGAAAAAAAAACTTAAGAAACCAGGTTCAGCTCTGATACCATGAAAACTTTGATATATAGAATATTTTCTCTCTACTGTTTATTTGATTACAGAAGGATATGTTTATATAAAGTGGAGGTCCTATGATAATTAGGAAGGTGGCGCATGAAAAGGAAATAAAAATAGAAAAAGGAAAGAATACAAAAAAATGTTAATCAACCAAAAATAAAAGATCTGGAATCCATTCCATGCATATCCTCCGATGTATCTTCAATATGGAAATCCAATATTTGTGAAATATGCTCCAATAATATATAAAATCCTTCAGTTATAAATATAACTATATTTTGTTCTTTTTAAAAGGGAAAAGTCAAATAAAACCCAAGGGATTTTTGTATTTGAAATGATTAAGTCATTGGATATATTTTTGGAACAAATAAACCATTGGACATTCCAAAACCTATTAATAAATCTTTGGACTTTCTAAAACCTGTTAGATACATCCTTATTACCTATAAAAATGGTTAATGCGGTAAAGTAATGAAAAAAGCCGAAAAAATCCAACGGAATTTCATATTTGAATGATTAAGTTCCTAGACATTTCTATGTTGCCATCCCACTTCAAACGTATCATTTGAACAAATGAAGTCGTAAGCTCGTAATTATAATATATTTCCCGTTGGTTAAAAACATATTCTCAATGGAGTAGATTGGATTTGAAATCTCATTAACTAAACCTGACGCCGTTCCATGGTCCAAACCTTAACCGTAAGGCTGAACCTTGCTTCATAAGTATTTGTGGATATCCATTTAATTACTTGATTAGCAACTATGGTGTCTATTGCAACAAAAGATGACATAAGCAAGAATAAAGCAATGGAAATCGATAAACTTGTCATACCCACTTTGATAACTAAAATGTTTTTTCTTCAAGAAAACAAAAGTCCAGGATGCTCTTTTAATCCTTTGGCAGCGGGGTTTCTCTATTTTCACCGGTTAACTTATATTATCTTAACTAGTGCGTGGCACCACGCATTGCATGGTGACGAATTGTTTTTGTATGAAATATAAACTATGTTAAAAATAAATCTAATTCGTTAATTAACAACTAATGAAATGTAATGTATTATTGTGTTTGCATAATTTAGGTGTAAATGAAATGTTAAAGTATATTAAGCGTGTGCATCCATATTAATATCATATACCATCCATAAAAGATTTGGAAAAAGGGATTTAGGTTTTTACGTTTTTGGTTAAGATAGTAATTTGAGTCTACCCTGTAGTTGCAAAACACAAGTAAATTAGAGTAAATTACATTCTTAGTCCCTGTGCTTTTACATGAAAACGTACTAACTTTGTTAAGTTAACCCAGTTAATTTGAAGGGGCATTTTAATGATTTCTTAAAATTTACTTAATTTCAAATTAAAGATTTAAAAATCATTTTGAGTAAATTACATTATTGGTCCCTGATAAACGCAAATTTGGCCTTATTTTTATCATCAAATTATCCTTGGATTTGCATTTTTTCAGATTAAATATGATTCCATTTGATGTGTTTTGTAATTATTTATATGGCAACAATCAAAAGAAAGAAAATATATATCTATATATATGTTTTTAGTATTGGCTTTTGGTCCTGTGTGGTTTTCAATGGAAGCAAAAATAAAAGAAAAGAAAACTATAGTTTTTTGGTCTTGTGGTGTTCGATGGCAACAACAAGCAAAAGAGGGAAAAAGAGCTCAACTTAACTTTGGAATTGTTGTGTTTTTGCAGGCCCATAAATTTCAGCAGCCCATAATGGAAAGCTAAAAAGAAGAAGCCCAAATGTTGTCAAAAGTAGCCTCCATCTGAATTCTTTCTGTCGCTGCTTTCCACCAGCCAAAACTCACGCCCAAACCAGCGACGAGCACTGTTTCGGAACCAAAATCAGACCGCGTGAGTTTCCGGTTTATCAAACCTACGTTGCAACTAGCGACCGCCAGAAATCAAGTGAGGCCACGTTCTTTTTAGACGGTTTCTGGAGATGGGGTTTAAAGGAGGGATTTCAATTCAGAAAAAGGAGAGACCGATTGGGAGAAGAACGAACACAAACGGAAGAAGCCAAATTGGAAGATTTCTCATCAATTTCTCATCACTTTTGGTAATTTCTTACATTTCTTAGATGGTTAACCCTAGGTTTAGTCATGTGTGGCTAAACCCTTTATTCCGACATTAGTTACTTTGATTTTGGTGGTTTGTTATCTTGAGATTCCATTGTAAATAGTTTGGGACAAGTTTATTTGCTTGATTTCTATGTTTATGTTATTTCCATTTAAATGCACAATTAATCTGATCAATTAGTTGTAGTTTACTTGGAAAATTGTTATTCAAGGACTTGGATACGTAATCGTCTTTGTACCTTGATAAAGTGACAACTGAATTGATTTGGTCTCAATAAGGTTTCCGAATTGAATTCTTGGAATCGAGCATTCAAAGCTTTAACGAGCCGAGCTTACGAGCTTATGGCTTTGAGTTGGTGTTTTTCTAGTTCGGTAAAGCTAATCGCTCCTATTAACTTGAGAGCTTATTCAAGTTCTTATTTGTGATTAAGATCCGGTTAAAGAGTTTATTTTAACCGGTGTGAATCTAAGGAAAAACATAGGTCGTTAGAGCTTGTTAACGACTAGAACCAATTTGAGTTTGTTCTTTACATTTACACTCTTGGAATCAATGATAGGTATTATCATCTTAATCGGAAGAAACTAATGTTGGGTTTTTATTTCTTGCATTTTTATAATTTTTAATTCGTATGTTTAGTCTAAATTAATCAAATCCAACCCCCCCCTCCGTATTTATTTTTATTTGTTCATTCTTGTACTTGAATTCGTTGGTAATATTAAGTTAAAACCGAGTCTCTGTGGATACGACCCGACTTACCATTATTACAATTTTAGTTGTAATTGGCCAATAGTTGGACTTTTATTATTTGGTGGACTCGGCATCCGTCAGTCCCTATGGTTTACATGAAATTATATGGTATGTTTCTAAATTAAAATAATTATGGAAAATGTTTATGTGGTTTACATTTTGTCTTTTGGTCCCATTTGTGACACAAGACAAAACCAATGTGCTAATGAGCCAAACTGAAGTGAGAATCAGTAGCTTCATTTCATCAGTAAGATTGGAAACAAAGCTCTGACTCATTGTCCTAAACTAAGTAAATACAAAGTAGAAAATGAAAAAACACAATAATATAAACAAACCCAAAAAGACAAAGAACACATTGGTAACAAAAACCTTCCAACCAACAAATTAATATTGAAGTGAAATTAGCTTTACATAAAGGAAGTATGAAAGTTTGATGGATTTAAAAGCGTTAGAGCTACCAACATAACAGAGCTCTAACATTAACATTTTTCTTCGCTCATCTCCTTCACATGGGATGCAATAGAACTTGAAACAAAATGTATATGAAGGCATCTCAATGATGGTTGCTCCGGCTACCATGCTATTGAAAAATGATATCTGAAAAAGAAAGAGCGTCGGAGTATAAAAACCCATAAAATGTAGCAGGTATAAGTTAAAAAACCCCGAGGCTATAAACCATAAAAATGCTTTTCAGACCTATGGTCGCAACTTGCCAGTCCTTTTCGTCGCCACTGAAGTTACCGAATGTAAGGCCCAATATATTAGTGATGGAAAAATCACGGTGCATGAGCACATGGAAAGGTTTGAAGGTTTCACATTGAAGAATGAAGATGAAAAGATTTGGAGGTTTCACCTTAAAAAACGATGATGAAAAGGTTTGGAGGTTAAAGTTTTATAATTACCAAAACAACCTTATCCCAATGAACTTCATGTTTTTATTATAGGGATGGAATAGTCTTTTAACTTATCAAATATTTTAAAAAATCAAAAAAATTAGAAAAAAGAAAGGTATGTTTATGATGTTTAGGAGAGGACATATCGTTGGCTTTTTGATTTCTCTTTTAATATATACTAGTGTTCGGCACCGCGCGTTGCGCGGGGAAAAATTTTGTTTCTTTAAAATCATGTTACAAATTTAAGATGAAACATGATTCATGAATTTACACTTAATGAAATGCAAAATAAAATAATTAATATATTTCTTTTAGACTTCAGAGTATGGGCCAAAAAAAAACTAAACCCATAGACTCACATTTCACTTGACCATATTCTCGGTAA
The DNA here is from genome assembly GCA_036898165.1 of Silybum marianum. NCBI lineage: Eukaryota > Viridiplantae > Streptophyta > Magnoliopsida > Asterales > Asteraceae > Silybum > Silybum marianum. The sequence goes on from CM072539.1 coordinate 3,226,231, forward strand.
TGTGGAGAACCAAATCCAATATCAATAGAATAATTATGAATACTCAAATCTCACAATACCAAATAATCACACTTAGTTCTTCTATTATATTGATGATATTTGACATTTAGATATATTGATGTATTAATGGTGTATGTGTGTGTGTGTGTGTATATATATATATCAGTTCATTTAATTTATTTGTTTAATTATTTTTTATATAGATTAACTTTTTAATAAGGTAGGCCAAATGAACCAACTCCATTAGTTCATAAGGTTAGTCAAAATGAGCCAACAACATTAGGTTAGAGGATCGATTAAAGAGAGCCAACCCCATGAGTTGCTACAAAGGCATCTCAACAACTTCTTTTCATATACATATCATTCATCGGCAATCTTGTCCCTTCATCAATGTAAGGAAAAAACTCGACCACAAATCAAGAAAAAGATTACTCAATTATTTGGATGTAACATCATGTTGTGGTTTTTTAATTTTATATTTCAATTCGTTTTTAAAATTGAATTTTACATGTTATTTTAAAAACTTTGTTTTGCATTATAATTTTAATTAACATATAACTGTCTTTGATTCCAACCACAGTTATAGATTTCAAAGCATCCATTACTCCTTTATATATTCTTCATCTTCTTCCAAACTATGATCTTTCCACCAATGTGGGATGATGGAACTCAACATTGTTTCAAGATGATTAATATTTTGTGAAAGAAACAACTTGTTTTCAACTTTGTGTTTTACATGATATTATAACTATATGTTTTGCATTATAATTTTACCATTTGGTTTGTTTTGATTTCAATAGTGGTTATAGATTTCAAAGCTTCCATCTCTCTTTTATATATCTATCATCTTCTTTCAAACCATCATTTTTCCACCAATATGAGATGATGAAAGCCAACCTTAATTGAAGAGTTAAGGAATGCTCAAACCTTATGTTGCCAAGTCATTATCCTTGGTTTCACTTTTAACTTTGCACTATAAAATTTACCATTTGCTTGGTTTTGATTCCAACCATGATTAGACTTTAGAGATTTTAAAGAGGGTCATCCAAAATATGACAACCCCATGAGACAAACTCCATGAATTGACACAAAGACATCTCATCAATCTTTCTTATACACTTCACATTGTTCAAATTTTTCAACTATTCACCAATGTGGGACTACTAAAACTCTACCACAAATCACCATTAGAGAATACTCATTTCTCATGATGCCACCTCAATACCCCAAGGTTGTTCCTTTAATATATACTAGTGTTGGGCCCGTGCGTTGCACGGTGTAACGATAAATTTTCTATTGGAGTATTAAAATCGAGTTAAAAATGAAACCCAATTTCTTATTTAACAATTAATAAAATATAATGTGAAAAATGAACATATTTTCACAAGTCGTTAACTTACATAGGATAAACAATGGTACGGGTTGGAAAGAAAATTTACAAAAGAAAAACAACAAAATACCTACAAACTTAATAAACCATAAAAGTTGTTAATTCCATTTTTATGTAACATTTGATTGTAGCTTATAAACGATTTAGTGGAAAAAAGATGAAAAGGGTAAAGAATTTAAACATAAAACAAACAGAAGTTGAATGATTAATTTTACACATTCACGATGGTGTTACCTAGAAATAACGATATTGATGAGCCGAAAATAAATTATACAAAAGAGAAACAACCGCGCTTTGCGCGGTAAGTCGGTAGCGTGAGTAATTTGGTTAATGATTAAGAGATTGTCTATAAAATTATATGTTAGTTGTTAAATATAATTATCAACAATGGTATTTAAATGATTCGAAAAAAGTTAGTAGAAAGAGAGAAAGAGAGAGATGTTAAGGAATAAAGTTGTAAAATGAAATAAAAATATGAATGTGGATAAGTGAAGAACCTTACCATCGCTTAACATGTCGCGAATCCTCTTGAAAGAGAGGGTCAAAGTCATTACCTTAACCGCAAGGAGAGGGATGCCTTAATACGTTGTTTGTATGATTGATTATCTTCATCAAACTTTTTCTTAAAAAGGACAATTAGCTCTATCGATTTTATTAAGAAATAAATAAATCACACAAAATGCACGATAACTAACTTAAAAGATTAATGATATCTATCTATAAATGAATATGTAAATATTAAAGATGTATTAATACAAATTCTAAGGTAACAAATCAATATAAAAATAAATGTTTTTAAATACTAATCAATAATAGTTACTTAATATCATTAATATTCTAATTTTTATATTTATGTTAATTATTTGTATATATATATATATATTATATTGAGAGAAGTTGCATTTTATAAGTTAAATCTATGTAAATTGGTAAATATTAATCGATTAATATTATTCATCGTCAATATATTAAAACCATTGAGAGAGAAAGGAAGATGTTGCCGATAATACAAATTAGAAAAGTAAAACAAATTAATTTATACATACGAATGATTGTAATAAACTATTTTAGATTAACTCATATATTAAAAAATTACACATGTATTGTATAATGAAGGAGAAAACAATAAAAATATGAATCAAAAAGTTATAACAAATGAAGTACCATCTCACATATATAATTAAAATTTGTTTTCTTTTCATTTGGTTGACAATTTGAAAAGTTGAGCAAAAGCAACACAATGAAATATGATCGATTATTCTTTTTTTCCCATCATTGTCATATTGTTTGCATAACGATTGTAGTCCGCTACCGGTCTCATTTTTTTCATTTGATTGTGTTTAGTTACTAATGACTTCTTGACAACACCCAACTATGTTGCTTTGACAACACCCAACTATATATTTATCTTCTATAATCACATATATGTACACACATATATTAAATGAATAAGTAATGCAAATAAACTACACAAACTCCCAATGTTTTCCATTAAGAATCTTTAATAAGGAAGATGAAAGAACAAAGATGTTTGAATAAAGTCTTCAATTTTCTATTAAGAATCTTTAATAACGGTGGGTCTTTTCAATAGTAAAAGTATCTTCAATTTAATTTCTATATTTTTTTCCGTTTAAGTTAAACCTTAATAGATTTGTGGAATGTTGAGAAAAAAGAAAAAGTGGTTTTTAATGTAATTCATTAATTGATAACTAATGTTATGTAGTACAATACAATACAATGAAAAAACATACAATGAAAAAAAAATACAATAAAAATCAATATAATAAAAATAAATTTTCTTTATTGAATCACATACATATAGTAATCCTAACGATGAGATTTAGAGTGAAATCAAAGATTAACGATATGAAATGGAATAAAAGTATGAGAATATTATCCACTAATGATCGAACAGTTGTATAATGTAAGAAAGAAAACAATAAAAACGTGAATGAAAAGTTAAAACACATGAAACTCTATCTTGCATATGTAATTAAAGTTTGTTTTCTTTTCATTTGTTGGCAATTTAAAGAGTTGAGCAAAAACAACACCATTATACAACTTTTCATTCACGTTTTTATTGTTTTCTTCTTACCTTATATAACTTTTCGATCATTAGTGGATAATAATCTCATACTCTTATTCCATTTCATATCGTTAATCTTTGATTTCACTCTAAATCTCATCGTTAGGATTATTATATGGATGTGATTCAATAAAGAAAATTTATTTATAATATATTGATTTTCATTGTATTTTTTTTCATTGTATTGTATTGTACTACATAACATTAGTTATCACCATCATATTATTGAAATATGATTGATTTTTCTTCTTCTTCATCATCACTATCATATTGTTGCCATAACGATTGTAGTCCCCTACCGACCTTCTTTTTATTTAATTGGGTTTTAGCTTCTAATGACTTATTGACAACACACAACTATATCTTCATTTTCCATAATCAAATACAATACAGTACAAAACATCAATATACTATAAATAAATTTTTCTTACAAATTCAAGTCCATATAATAATCCTAACAATGATATGTAGAGTGAATTAAAGATTAAACAATAGAAAATAAAATAAAAGTGTTGGGTCACCGATGATTTGGTGATGAACCACCTCTCTTTGTCTGATTGATTTTTTACAGGTTCTTTTGAAGGTCTGAAATATGCTTCAAGTATTGAAAAGTCAAAGACTATTCAATCAAGGGTTGTACATCAAAAAGTGGAATTTTGGATGTACCAACTAACTTCAATATTCAGATCATTTTGCCAAAGTCAAGATTGGGTCACCAATATAGTGGGTCACCGATGGTATACTCAAAAGTCATCAAAAGTACTAAGGACATCAAACAAGATGAGGTCATCAAGTTTGAAGTCATGGTCACCGACACTATAATCTTGGTCACCGAAATTGCAGGTATATTTTCTAAGGCTGTGATATCAGTCACAAGTTCAAGGGTGTACACTTTCAACATTTAGTGAAAGATGAAGTTTATCAAGCAAAGTGTACACCTATCAATTCCAGCCTTACAAAGTATCCACCGATGTGATACATAGTTTGATGTATCACTTAGCAATTTCAAAGAGATAAGTTCTTGACTCACATCAATTGCAAGACACGTGAGCCAGCAAGAACTTGGGCATCAAGCCTTAAATAAAGACATTCTTTTTTATTCTTATAAAAGGAATATTTGTCTTTTAGCTAAAAGGTTTGATGGGACTTCACAGAGCATGAAGAAAAGAAGATAAAGTTATCTGACATTACGTGCTACAAGGAATGGTTCATTCATTATTCTAGTACAAAGGGAGTGGCATCTCCCTTTGTCCAGCAGATAAACTTCCAGCTAATGAAACCTTGACAGATGTCCACATGCATCCCATGCATGGGCACTATAAAAGGAGATGAAGTCCTTCCTAGAAATCACACGCTTTCAACAAATCTTCAAAGTGATTATTTGTTTGACTGTGGCAAAGCTGTGTGCTACAACAGTATTGTTTTAACTTCCTTAGTGTATAAGTTAATTACTGTTATCTGTGTGTTAAGTTTGATAGAATAGTGTGCCTGTTCTTTTCCGCATCAAACTACCTGTGTGTAAATTTTTAATATTTATATTAAAAAATTTAAAAAGAGTATATTCTATGTGTTTTATATTCAACCCCCTTTCTACAAAACCCTCTCTTAGTTAGCCATCTCTCCTTGGGGACTAACAAGTGGTATCAGAGCAGTTGGTTTAATTCAATAAACCACATCTGTGATGGCTACTACCTCAAATGTTGATGGTACCTTGCAAACCTCTTCCAGTAATACATATGATTTAGGATCCTTGGCCAAACCTCCAAGGTTCAACCCAAGTAACTTTGGGTTATGTAAAAATCGCATGTTATTATTCTTGGAAGGGATCGATTGCAGGTATCCCAACATTCTCAGTGAGGGACCTATTGTTCCTAAAATATGGGCTCGCTTTGGCCTTCAAAAGGACGCTGAAAGAAAGGACATAGAGTCAGATGATGAAAGAAGTGAGAAAACTGATAGATATATCATCAAACCTTCAAACAAATTTAGTGAAGATGATAAACGCCTAGTTGCTTTAGACACTAAAGTCAAATCTGCTCTTGCTGTATCCTTCCTAATGAAGTGTATCACTCTCTTCTTAACCTTCCCACTGCTAAAGAAATGTGGGATACTTTGAGTGTCTTATATGAAGGCACCAAAGAAGTCAAGAAATCTAACAGGATCTGTCTTGTTAGAAAGTATGAACTCTTCTCCCATGAAAAAGGAGAATCTCTTTCTACCTACTTTAATCGCTTTAACTGTCTTCTCAATGATCTCAAAGTTCTTGGACGAGTTTATGATAATGAGGAAGTTCTCTGTAAGTTCATGGATTGTCTCCCAGACTTTTGGGAAACTATCTGTACTTGCATCAAGCAAACCAAGGACTTAGAAATAATGCCTTTAACTGCTCTTTATGGAACTCTTCTTCACTATGAACAAACTAAGAACCAGAGAAAATCTCTTATAAAGGATATCAAATCCTCTTCTGTTACTTTGATAGGTGATTCAAAATCTTCTTCTTGTATTCCTAGAATCACCTATCCTTCTTCTGATTCTGAAAAAGATATTAAGGAAGACTCTTCTCATATGTCAGATGCATACTATAGTGCTGCTGATGATGAAGGAGAAGAATCAGCCATTGACATACTTTCTGATAGTATGGCAATGCTTGCTGGAACCCTTAAGAATAAAAGATTTTCTTCAAACCGCTCCAAATTTAATAGAAAACCTTTTTCTCAAAAATCCTCTTCTGATAAAGCAAATGAAGAATGCTTCAATTGTGGAAAGAAAAGTCATTTTGCTTCTGAGTGCAGATCAAAAGCTTCCTCTTCTCTCAAACCTTCTTCTTCTTATGGCCATGACTTCTCAAAATCAGCTTCTAGGAAGCATGAAGAGAGAAATAGCCAATCCTCTAAAGAAAATTCTGAATCAAAAGAAACCTCCAGGTATAAGAAGTACAAAGCCAAATACAAGAGGGAAAAAGAAAGAAACCAAAGTAAAAATAAAACTTTGGTTGCTGAGGCTCATTGCTGGGAGGATGAGCAAACCTCTGAGAGTGAGAGTGAGTATGTCACTAAATGCCTCATGGCCAAAATCGATGAGCTGGAAGACATGGAAAAGTCACTCTACACTACCCTTGTATCTGCTGAGGGATCCACTTCAGAAACAAAGCCTCAGGTACATCCTTTTACCTTTCTCTCTGATGATCAAAAGACTGATGCCTTTGATTCTTTAACTGTTGACTTCTGTGACTTAAAGATTCAAAAGAAAAAGGCTGATATGCATATAAAACGTCTAAATGATCAACTCCTCTCTTGCTTTTCCAAACTAAAAGATTTTGATAAAATGAAAGCTGATCTGGAAAACCTACGGTATTTAAACGACAGTCTTTCTGAGGAAAAATCAAAAATCTCTTCTACTCTTGAAAAGGAACAAGAGGTTCTGTCTAAATGGACTAAATCCTCTAAAAATCTTGAAAGGATCCTTCAAGATCAAATCACCAGCAAGGATAAGTCTGGCCTTGGTTATGAAAAAGATGTTCCTCAACCTTTCGACCTTCCACTTCCTTCTTCTGAGTGTCAAGGTTTTCCTGTTGGTTTCCTTTCCGATGACGATGATGATCTCTTCGGTTACTCATCTGAGGATTCTACCTTCGTTCACTCTATAGATCTACTTGACATGCTCAAAGTAGAATCTAGTTCTAAGAAGTTTGGACTCTTTGTTAAAGCTAAAGAAATCTCTTCTGAGTCTTCAAAAGTTTCAACTCTTCCAAGCTCTTCTTCTTCTCCCAAACCTATCCAAAGACTTTTAAACTCCTTAAATCTGCATGAGTCAAGGTACTCCCAGGAGCAGCCATCTGGTGTTGCTGAGTATCCCTCTCCAAAAAGATTTTCTCCTCAAAAGAAAAAAATTTCTAAATCAAATTTTTCATCTAAAAGGAAATCTCAAATAGTTACTGACTTTATTCCTCGGTCAGTGAACTTGAAAAAATCAAGAAATCCTGGTAAAGGTATCCTTGGACCAAGACCAGGTGTCGGTCACCCCTCTTCTTCTCAGTCGTCAACCTCTGTCCAAAGTTTTGATGATAGAGATTTTAAAAAGGCCTTTTCTTTAAAGAAGTGCTATAATTGTGGCAACACTCTTCATCTTGCTAAAAATTGCCCAAAAGATTTGGATCTTTGCAAAAATAAAATGTCTTCTAATCCTAAAGGACCCACCTCAAAATGGGTGCCAAAAATCTAAATTTGTTTCTGGGTGCAGGTACCAAACAAAGATCACATATAGTACATGGACAGTGGGTGTTCAAGACACATGACTGGAAACAAACTTCTTCTCTCTAACTTCTCAAAAGAAAAGGGACCCACTGTTTCCTTTGGAGGAAATGGAAAAGGGGTCACAAAAGGATATGGTACCATTTCAAATGGAACCATCACTTTCTCTAGAGTAGCCCATGTTGAAGGGCTAATGTACAATCTTCTAAGCATCAGCCAAATATGTGATTTGGGATATAAGGTCATGTTCCAGCTGTGTGTGTGCTTGGTCTTTGATGTACAGAATAAGATTGTACTAGCAGGAACCCGACTGAATGATGTATACATAATCAACATGAAGGAAAGTGCAATAGGAGAAGCTTTGTGTCTCCTGTCTCAAGAACTAGCCAAACAAAGTTGGCTGTGGCATAAAAGGTTCTCTCATCTAAACTTTAAAACCTTGAACAAACTCTCCAACAAGGAGCTGGTTGTTGGAATGCCAAAAATAGTTTTTGAAAAAGAAAAGTTGTGTGGAGCATGTGAAAAAGGAAAACTCACCAAAACTTCCTTTAAAACAAAACAATGCTCATCTATCTCTCAACCTCTTCAAATGCTTCACATGGATCTGTGCGGTCCAGTAAGCTCACCCAGTCTGGGTGGTAAAAAGTGTATGCTAGTAATCGTCGATGAATTCTCTAGATATACTTGGGTGTTCTTTCTGAAACACAAGAGTAATGCTGCTGAAGAAATCATCAGGTTTACAAGAAAGATTGAAAATTTGAATGGTAAACTGGTGAAGTCCTTCAGAAGTGATAATGGCACGAATTCAAGAATGTCGCTCTGGAAGATTTCTTTGACCTAAAAGGAATTTCTCAGAACTTTTCTGCCGTACGCACTCCTCAGCAAAATGGTGTTGTTGAAAGAAAGAATAGAACACTGTGTGAAGCTGCAAGGTCAATGCTGAGTGAATCCAAGTTGCCAACCTATTTTTGGGCAGAAGCAGTTAACACTGCATGCTTTACTCAAAATAGTTCTATCATAGTCAAAAGGCATGACAAGACTCCTTATGAAGTTTTCCATGGTAGAAAACCTGCAGTTGACTTCTTTCATGTGTTTGGCTGTGCTTGTCACATGCTAAATGACAGGGAACAACTTGGAAAATTTGATCCGAAGTCTGATGATGGAATTTTCATGGGCTATTCTCTCTCCTCAAGAGCCTTCAGAATCTTCAACCTAAGAAGACAATGCATAGATGAATCCATGCATGTGAAGTTTGATGAGTTTGAAACTTCTTCATTATCTTGTGATGAAGAAGAATTAAATCTATGGATAAACTCATATGTTGGTGAAATTCCATCTTCCTCTCAAACCAATCCTCCAGATAGCAACCCTTCTCAGCCTCCCATAAACACCACCTTATCTTCAGAACCCTCTCTTTCTTCTCCACCTCCTGAAACTAACTTTACAGAAGACCTTACCCACCAAAATACCATATCTCCCACTAACCTACCTTCACCATCTCAAATTCCCACCTCATCCTCTTCTCTACCTCCTACTTTACCTCCTGCACTAAAGTGGACCATGGATCATCCAATAGATCAAATCATAGGTGATCCACAAGTTGGTGTAAAAACAAGAAGAGGCATAAGCAATCTGTGCTTGTATGTCAACTTTGTTTCTATTGTTGAGCCTAAGCTGATAAATGATGCCCTAACTGATCCTAGCTGGGTAATTGCCATGCAAGAAGAACTCTCACAATTTGAGAGAAACAAAGTGTGGAAGTTAGTTCCTCGTCCATCCAATAAAACTATTATTGGAACAAAATGGGTGTTTCGAAACAAGATGAACGAAGAAGGAACTGTCATAAGGAACAAAGCAAGGCTGGTTGCTCAAGGATATCGGCAAGAGGAAGGAATTGATTATGATGAAACTTTTTCTCCTGTTGCCAGATTGGAAGCTATCCGAATATTTCTTGCCCATGCAGCTTACAAGAATTTTCGGGTATTCCAAATGGATGTCAAAAGTGCCTTCCTGAATGGTGAATTAGCTGAAGAAGTGTATGTGAAGCAACCTCCTGGGTTTGAAGATCCAGTCCATCCATATCATGTGTATAGGCTGGATAAAGCTCTGTATGGACTGAAGCAAGCTCCTCGTGCCTGGTATGACACTCTCTCAGAATATCTACTTAGAAATAAGTATATACGAGGCAAGGTTGACAACACTCTCTTCTTCAAGAAATCACAAGGTAATATCATTCTTGTTCAAATCTATGTTGATGATATTATTTTTGGAGCCACCGATGAATCCTTGTGTGATGAGTTTAGCTCCCTCATGCAAAAAGAGTATGAAATGAGCATGATGGGGGAGTTAACTTTCTTTCTTGGTTTGCAAGTAAAACAGTCTCCAGAAGGTATTTTCATAAATCAAAGTAAATACATTAAGGATCTTCTGAAAAAGTTTCAATTTGATACTTGCTCTACCATGAAAACTCCTATGGCTCCTCCTCTTAGACTCTTTTCTGATCCTGATGGCATTTCTGTAAATATTACAACTTATAGAGCCATGATAGGATCCCTTCTTTATCTGACTGCAAGTAGACCTGACATTATGTTTGCTACTTGTTTATGTGCCCTATACTAAGCAAATCCTAAAGAATCACATCTGGCTGCTGTGAAAAGGATTTTTAGGTATCTGAAAGGTACCATAAATCTGGGTCTTTGGTATCCCAAAGACTCAGGTTTCGATCTCATCGGGTAATCTGATTCTGATTTTGCAGGTTCAAAAATAGACAGAAAAAGTACAACTGGAAGCTGTCAGTTACTTGGTGGAAAGCTTGTGAGCTGGTCAAGTAAGAAACAACATTCGGTGTCTACATCTACAGCTGAAGCAGAGTATGTGGCTGCTGGAAGTTGTTGTGCACAAATATTGTGGATGCAAAAATCAGTTGTGTGATTACAATCAGATTTTCTCAAAGATCCCAATACTATGTGATAACTCAAGTGCAATAGCCATTGCCAACAATCCAGTGCTTCATTCAAGATCTAAGCACATTGATATCAGATATCACTTTATAAGAGATCATATCTCTAAAGGTGATGTGGAGCTTCATTTCATTCCCACCGACTATCAATTAGCTGATCTATTCACAAAGCCCCTTGATGAAGCAAGGTTCAAGTTCCTCATTGGTGAATTAGGTATGGTAAACATAGACTAATATATATTTTATATATTTATATAAATATATGATTTATATATATATTTGATATATATATATATTATATACTTTTATATATTTATAGACTTTATATATTTTATATGTTATATATATATATATAAATAATAAATAAATATATAATATATATATATACCTAATGTCGGTGACTAGGTCACCGACGGTATCTCTCTCTCTCCTCTCTATAAGCCTCAAAACCCTAACCCTAAAAACCATACACATCAACATCACCTCCAAGCCACCGACACCGTCGCTAACCCCAAAGTCACCCACCGACATTCACCATATATCTAAGCATCCACCGACGGTCATCCACCCACCGACGCCGACACCACCACCATAGTCACCGTCGCCGTGACCCTTCATCCACCGACGCCGACGCCTTGTTTGCGTCATTTTCCGACGTCTTGGTTATGTCACCTTCCGACAGCGCCTCTCTTTCCGACGATCACATCTCAGCCACCGACGACGGCCCTTGCCACCATCCACCGACGTCGAGCCACCGAGTCTCCCTTAGCCACCGACATCGACTCACTCTCTCACTAGCCACCGACGTCTCTCTCTCAAATCTCACTTTCAGACCAACCACCGACGTTTACCCGCTCTCCTAGCCACCGACGTCTCTCTCTCAGATACATCCACCGACGTTGTCCACTCACCGAGGTAACCGTTGAAACCTTTCACATTCTTAACCCCTTAAAGATAACTCTTGACTTAGCACTCTTGATAAGCAAGATTCTTTGTTCTTATCCCTAATGACATCATCAATGTCAGAACATGCGCCGAATTCAACCCTAAAAACCCTTAAAATTCTGACCTTTCAATCACCAAAAGTAATCATTATTTTTGAAAATTGAAATTTCCCTCTCATATATAACCTCTTCCCCCACTACCTCACCACCTTTCTCGCACCCTTCTTTCCCACTTACAAAAGCAGAAACAACCTGCAACTTCATTTCTTCTTCAATGGCTTCTCCCTCAAGAACTTCTGAAGAACAGACCATTACCTTTGGATCTCTCTCCTTTCCAGCATGCAACTACTTTGGACGCATTGGAAGTGACAATGCTCATCCTGAGTATAATGATGTGTGTTGGTTTCTTCAAAGGTGTCCTCTACAATATGCACTCACAGCTAAACCTAAAATGAATGTTCGAAGCATTCTCAAGCTTCCTTCTTATGATTCCTATGAACCTTTTCCCCTTGGAAATGAACATCAAATGGTGGTTGATGTGATGAACTACTTGGAAGAGAAGAAGGGGTCAAAGTCAAAGGGTCCAGGTACTTTACTGCGCAAGAATATGGGAAACAAATGGAACTTCCTTTTTGCTCATCTGATTCTGTGCCTAAGCAAAAAGACAGGTGGCCCGGATCAGTCACCTTCCCAAGTGACTGAATTGGCACATGCTTTAATTTTTCAAAGGAGGATAGACTTTGCAAGCTATTTCTTTAATGAAATGATCTCCTCCTTCTCTACCATCCGACGTCCTCAGGTACCATTTCAGCGTCTTTTCTCTCTTATTATTCATGCAAAGTTGGCAGATAAACTAGAGAAAAGAGATGCCATCATATATGATCTCCCTCTTCATCAAGTGGGAAATCAGATTATGAAAAAGGCTATCTTAGCATCAGACAACCCTCTCCGACCTTCTATGGTTGAGTTTGCAAGGAATGCAACTCTATCTTGGGGAGAAAATGAACCTCGTCTTCAAAGGACCTCAGGTATGTCTTCTACCCTTTCTGCACCTAGAGTAACTGATATGCCCATATCTCATAAGATATCCAAAGCGTCGGGCACATCTACCTTGCACCCACCGATGCTACGAAGCCAAAAGAACCTTTGGCTTCTACCCAAGCATCTAAGTCCCAATAGCGGAGACACTCTAAAAGCCCCCAAAGACTTCCTCAAAGGAGTCTAAGGGTACCCAAAGGGTCTCACCTCACAAGCCACCTACTAACTCCCAAAAGTTAGTAAGTGTTGAAAAGATTCCTACCCGACCCAAGGACCAGTTAACCCAACCTAGCTCCTCCATGCCCTCCCAAAAGGACATGGTTGTAAAAAGGGACATCCCTATTATTCCTTCATCAACTTTCTCTCTAGTTGATGAAGATGACTTGGAATCTCCCATCCAAGGTACCTCTTCTCCACCCCGTGAGCTCTCACAGCTCCCTTTCCTTACTCCACAAGAGAGTGCATCACAACCAGGTGCATTTGATGGAGCAACCCATTTTACCGATTTTCTTATGTCCGACACTACACCTTGGTCAGGTATGTCTCCCGTACATGCAAAGGTTGTGGAGGAACCCATTACTGAGGAATCCCCTCAAAGACACTCTCCTAAACGTGTCTCCCCCACATCTCCTAAATCCCCCCCAAGAAAACCTACAGGTTTGGTGGATTATTCTTCTAGTGATGATGATGCTGATCAACCACCAAAGCCTCAACCTTCTGCTCCCATGTCTTCCAAACAGGGAGATGATCTTCTCCAAGCTTTCACCAGCTTTACCCGTGACACTATACGTCGGGTGGAAACTCTAGAAGATCATGCTACTAAAGAAATGGAAAGAATGGCTTCACTTTCCTCATCTCTTAGATCTAACATTGAGGAGTTGTCGGTGAGTCACCCAACTCTAATGACATGTTTAGATCTCCTACACTTGGATATCCTTGATCTTCAGCAAGGGTTTTCTTCAAGTCAACCATCTGTGCTCTCTTCCATCCAGGAACTTCGAAGTTCATCTTCTCAGCAAGCCACCGAAATATCTTCTATTATTGCCAATCAGAAGGCAATTATGGAGTCTCTTTCCAGTCTTCACACCAAGGTTGATAAAGTTCCAACCTCTTCTCCAACGGTTGAACTTGATGTTGGTGATTCATTCTTCCAGGACAATGATAGATTTGTCCTTCAAAGAGTTGAGAAGAAAATTGGTGTTCTCTGCTATGATATGGGAAGGATGAGGGAGTTTCTCTCTTCAGTGGGTTTCAAGGGTTCAACCACTGAGGGGGAGAAAAATAAGAAGGCCAATTCTACCACCTCCGCAGCCGCCGACGTCGCCAAAACAGCAGTCGCCGACGCGGCCTTGCCAGCCACCGATGTGGCACCTTCAGCCGCCGATGGTGGTGTGGCCACGGTCACCGAGGTGACTCCTCCTTTGGTCACCGAGGTGACTCCTCACGTGGTCACCACTGTCGCTAAACCCCTAGTCACCGAGTTACCCGAAGCAGCTGTTGAGGGGGAGAGTATCAGTGCTCAACCCCTTGAAACTGAAGAAGAGAAGAAAAGAAAAGAAAAAGCCAAAGGAAAGAAGCCTGTTTCTTTCGAAGAACAACAGGAAGAGAAAAAGAGAAAGATAAGAATGAGAATTCCTCAAGCAGATACTCTCAGACTTCAGCCTGCCCCTGCACTGACGGATCCTCTTGTGGTAATCTTATCTGAAGCTGAAAAAGAAGAAGCCATTAGAGCACAACTTGAGTATGATCAGACAAATGTACTCAAGTTGGCTCAAGATGAGGCCACTCATGCAATGGTAAAGGATGCACTTCAAGCTCAAAAAGATGAGCTTGAAAATATAAAGAAGAAATCTGAAGCTGCAAAGATGCTTGATGAAGCAAAGAAAGCCAAGGAAGTGGAGTGGTTTAAAAGAAGGCTAAAAACAAGAAAAGATGAGTCCAAGATTATCAGTGCCACCATTCAACCTCCAACCAAAAATTCTTCCAAGTTACTTGTCACCCTTAAGAGAGCTGACACTCTCTCAAAGGTCTATGAAGCTGAATGGTTGGAAGTGCTTGGGATAACTGAATGGATGGAAGTTGGCAAATGTATCTCCAAGAGCAAAAGCAAGTACAAGGAGCTGGTATTAAATATTCTCAGAAAACTGTTCATCAAGATGCTCAACATCCAAAAGGAGAATAATATTCTTGTGACATATCTTGAAGCACAACAAATGTACTTCATTCAACAGGGTCTTAAAGGAGAGGTCATCACAGCTCCTAAAAACAAGAAAAAGGGACACTTTGTTATGCTTCATGAAAGAGGCATCCAGATAAATGCTTCGGGTATAGATCTTTCCATTCCTACTCCTATTGCTTACCCGGAGCAAACCATGCTGACTACTCCTGAGCTTGGGGTTTTCTTTGAAGACATCTTTGGAAACATCGGTTTCTTCAGAGCTTCTGATATCCCAAGGGCTCACAGCTCCTTCCTCTCTGCTATTCTAGGAGTACCTCCTGTTGAAGACCATGGAATCACCAGGCTTATCTTGGATGAGCTAAAAAGAAGAGAACCCACTCCTTGAATATTCTTCATATAGTGTGAACTTTATTTTTCAAAGCTGTGTGTTGATTAATAAAAGTTCATACTCTTCTTCCTTAAAAATTCTTGTTAATATTTTTATTTTTTCTTGCACATACTTATACTTACACTTATACTTATATTGTACATACTCAGTTAAAAAAAAACAAAAAAAAAAACAAACGAAAAAAAATCTGAGTCAAAAGAACCCAAAAGAAAAATAGAAAGGGTCAAAAGAATTCTTTTCTAACTTACAGGTATCATCATCAAATAGGGGAGATTGTTGGGTCACCGATGATTTGGTGATGAACCACCTTTCTTTGTCTGATTGATTTTTTACAGGTTCTTTTGAAGGTCTGAAATATGCTTCAAGTATTGAAAAGTCAAAGACTATTCAATCAAGGGTTGTACATCAAAAAGTGGAATTTTGGATGTACCAACTAACTTCAAAATTCAGATCATTTTGCCAAAGTCAAGATTGGGTCACCAATATAGTGGGTCACCGATGGTACACTCAAAAGTCATCAAAAGTACTAAGGACATCAAACAAGATGAGGTCATCAAGTTTGAAGTCATGGTCACCAACACTATAATCTTGGTCACCGAAATTGCAGGTATATTTTCTAACGCTGTGATATCAAGTCACAAGTTCAAGGGTGTACACTTTCAACATTTAGTGAAAGATGAAGTTTATCAAGCAAAGTGTATACTTATCAATTCCAGCCTTACAAGGTATCCACCGATGTGATACATAGTTTGATGTATCACTTAGCAATTTCAAAGAGATAAGTTCTTGACTCACATCAATTGCAAGACACGTGAGCCAGCAAGAACTTGGGCATCAAGCCTTAAATAAAGACATTCTCTTTTATTCTTATAAAAGGAATATTTGTCTTTTAGCTAAAAGGTTTGATGGGACTTCACAGAGCATGAAGAAAAGAAGATAAAGTTATCTGACATTACGTGATACAAGGAATGGTTCATCCATTATTCTAGTACAAAGAGAGTGGCATCTCCCTTTGTCCAGTAGATAAACTTTCAGCTAATGAAACCTTGACAGCTGTCCACATGCATCCCATGCATTGGGAACTATAAAAGGAGATGAAGTCCTTCCCAGAAATCTCACGCTTTCAACAAATCTTCAAAGTGATTATTTGTTTGACTGTGGCAAAGCTGTGTGCTATAACAGTATTGTTTTAACTTCCTTAGTGTATAAGTTAATTACTGTTATCTGTGTGTTAAGTTTGATAGAATAGTGTGCCTGTTCTTTTCCGCATCAAACTACCTGTGTGTAAATTTTTAATATTTATATTAAAAAATTTAAAAAGAGTATATTCTGTGTGTTTTATATATTCAACCCCCCTTTCTACAAAACCCTCTCTTAGTTAGCCATCTCTCCTTGGGGACTAACAAAAAGTAATGGAATAATAATATCCACTAATGATAGAAAAGTTGTATAATTTAAGGAGAAAACAATAAAAATTAAAATAAAAAAGTTACAGTACATGAAACATCATCTCGTATATGTACTTAAAGTTTCTTTTCTTTTCATTTGGTTGACAATTTGAAAAGTTGAGCAAAAACAACACAAATAAATATGATTGATTACCTTTCTTCTTCATCACTATCATATTGTTGGGATAACAATTGTAATCCGCGAATGGCCTCCTCATTTTCATTTGATTGAGTTTTAGCTTCTAATTGCTTCTTGACAACACACATTTGATTGAGTTTTAGCTTCTAATTGCTTCTTGACATCACATAACTATATCTTCATCTTCTATAATCACATATATATACATATACACACATATGTTAAAGGAAAAAAGTAATGCAAATAAACTATGCCATTAAGAATCTTTAAGAAGACAGATGAAAGAACAAAGATGTTTAAAAATAATAATGATGGGTCTTTTCAATTTTCTTGTTCTTTTAAGCTAAAGTTTAGTGGATTTGTAAAGTGTTGAGAAAAAAGATAATAGAGTTTCTAAGCTTGAGAATATGCCACATCATACTCCTTGGTTGTTCCTTTAATATATATATATATATATATAGATATAGATTTCAAATTTACCCTTCCCTCATAGGATAAGCAATTCATCTTGGGAAGTGCTCAAGAAGATGCTCTTTTAATCGTCAATATATCTTAATGTTCTTCTTAGCATTCAATTATACTAGTATATCGAAATCAAAGGAAATCAAAATATGTTAGAAAAATCGTCCGTTAAATCGTCCACTTTTGAACCTGAAAATCTGAACCATTGTTGAACCTTATAAAATCGACCACACCTGCAAAATCGATTTACACCTTACAAAAATTGAACCAAACCTATTGAATCTTAGAAAAATCGAACCAACCCAATGTTTAAAATCGAACAACAAGTACACAACGACGAAGAGAAACTCACAGCCGATGATGACGCTGGGGCGGTGGCGACGGCTGAGGACAGTGGCGACAACGACAAACTGGCCGGATTGCGGTGGTGTAGGGCGACAAGGGTGAGCGTGAGAGCGACGATGGCTTAACCTGTTTAATATTAGGTTTTTTTTTTAATTTTATGTTTACCTAAATAGCAGGTTACATGTTATAATTTTTAGTAATAAAGATGTATCTGGTACATTTTAGAATGTCTAATGGTTTATTTGTTCTAAAAAATTGCCCAAAAACTTAATTATTCCAAACACAAAAGTTCCTTAGACTTTTTTTTTTATAAAATGGACACCCCGAAGTTTTTTGAAAATTAAAATTGTACTCCCCAAAATATAGGATAGTCATTAGTCACGGTGATTTAATTGCATAGATTGAAACCATGGGGGCCTAATAGCACAAAATGTAATAGTTATGCATTGTCACACATCTGATGTTATTTTATCGCCACTCCTAAAACCCTAACGGGCTCCCGGCAAGAAAAGAACACAAAACCTTATAGGCTTCCAGGGGGGAGAAACTGCGATTGTTTGCGTGAGCAGAAAGTATGTTGCGAAGGAACGTGAGGCTGAGAAGAGAGTATCTGTACAGAAAAAGTTTGGAAGGCAAAGAATGTGTGCTTTACGAGAAGAAACGCAAAATCAAACAAGCCCTTGAAGGTTTTTCTTCTTGTTTATGCTCGAATCTTAGCTGTTACTTGTTTGTTTTTGTAAATGATTTGATATGAGATGCATTTATAGAACCTTGATTAATGCGCAGAGGGGAAGCCAATTCCAACTGAGCTTAGAAACGAGGATGCTGCTCTTCGCCAAGAAATCGACCTTGAAGATGAACGAACTGCAGGTATGTTGTATCATATGCCAATGCCATACCCTTGGACGGTGGTTCATCTTTTGACCTTCAAAATCCAAGTGTTTTCAGAAATATGTCCCTGAAAGATTTTATAACGAATGATGTAATTTCATAATGTGAACGGTATTACGTTATGGTAGTGTGTATTAAATTTGTAACATAACTTGAACTCAAAAACCAAATTTCTGAGGAAAATGCTACTAAAATCTTACCATAGGGTTGAATTTTACTGGTAAATGTTTGATTTTAGAACAATAAGTAGGATGGACCGAATTTGTAGTTAGATTCTTAAATGAAGTAGTATGATTTGGCATTTTAAGATGATGTCTTTGACGTGAAGAAGACAATTTGCATCCCTGTCCCTCTCTTAAACCGAATACCATTTTTATGTGTATCAAGTATCAACTTATACTGCTTCTGTGTATCTGTAAAGGAATAAAAAAAAGACAAGATTCTTTCACATCTAGAATTGAATTGACATATATATATCTTCAAATTGAAAATGCACAAACCTTATAAGTTGTAACAGCCCAACAGGAACTATTGGTTCGAATAGTTCTATGAAAGTTCACTCTTGAAAGTTCACTAATGAACGAGATCCAAAAATTCTGCTAACCACATCTCACGACCCAAGTGCTCCTCTTAAACAGTTTGTAAAGGTTTGTCTATTCGCTAAATTACTTTTCTGTCAATATGTAACATGTGGTTGATGATGCTATCTTGTTTTCTCATAGCTCATCCAGTCATTTTTTAATGGTTCTCACTTGCAGGAATTGAAGTTTGTCTTCCCTAACTCACAACGAATGAACCGTGGTGGTCAGGTTGGTTTGGTTAACTTTTAAACATAGTTCATTTTACTGCTAGATTTTTTACACTTTATTAACCTTGAAAAATGTCTATTGCTGTTTCTGTACAGAAGCTTTTATATAAGAAGCATCTGTTATGTCAACATCTTTATGTGCTCTTAGGCAAATAGAAGTCAAGTAGTGAAAAATGCATATTTTTGGATTTGGGTCTGGTTCCTGTAGAGTAATGGACTTGTAAATACTAGATGGATCATCTTCCAAATTTTGTGGTTTTATTGATATAGTTTTGTTTTTTGTGAAGAAATCGATAACAGCGTTAAACTCTAACATGAGTATTGTGAATAGAATAAAATTGGGAAAAGATGCAGAGGTTTTATGATATAAATTAGGTCTGGAATATTAATGTGGCCTTCACAATGATACGTGTTTTGATTGCAGATTTTTTAAATTGAGTTCTTCTGATGCTGTTATATTTTACAACTGTTCGTTCCATGCTCAATTATTGATTTTCACATGCATATGTCTAACTATCAGGAAACAACTTGTTAACGTTTTTGTTGGAAAATATTTAATTCCATCGTAAACTTGTTATGTATTTAGGTAATATGATCAAATAGTTTACCTTCTTTTTGGTTTATGAGTTGGATGTTTGGTCAATGCAGGTTATCTCTGAAATAATCGAGACTTGCAGAGCACATGACTTCACAGATGTTATACTAGTTTATGAACATCGTGGTGTACCAGATAAGATAGTTATAAGTCACTTACCTTTTGGTCCCACTGCTTACTTTCAGATTCTCAATGTGGTGAGTGATTTTGCTTTTACTTAATTATGGGCATACATAGTTGTTTTCCTAATTTAATTAAATATGTACTTGTTGTAGGTTACTAGACACGACAATAAAGACAAGAAGGAAATGGGAACTGTTTCTGAGGCTTATCCACATCTGATTCTTAACAACTTCTCCACCAAGGTATAGTATAGACGTTACTATCTTATGTTTGATGAGGATATTGTTTGTTATTCTTCTGAAAATGGAATAATTGAGGCAATTCCTCAATCGTTCTTTTTTCTTTTAATTTATTTTTTTATATTGATTTAAGATTGGTGAAAGGACTGCAAACATCTTGAAGCATCTCTTTCCGGTGCCCAAGCCTGATTCAAAACGCATCATCACTTTTGCTAATCAAGCAGATTATGTTTCTTTCAGGTTAAGTTTCTTTATTTACAATGTCATTAACAAGCTTGAAATAATCACATTCGACACATTTTCTTTATATTTTTTTCAGTTTGCTATATTCAACATGTCATTTTACATTGTTATCTTATCTAATAGCTTATCAATTAAAATGACTAGCTTATTGTTGTTATATATATATATATATATATATATATACATGCAGGCATCATGTATATAGACAAAGTGGAGGGCCAAAATCAATCGATCTGAAGGAGGTTGGTCCACGGTTTGAATTACGATTGTATCAGGTAAACCACCAAACAAACACAAAACAGAATGGGTATTGGTATTGGTGTATAACATAACATAATCTTATTGTAGATCAAACTTGGAACGGTTGATCAAGAGGAGGCACAAACCGAATGGGTATTAAGATCGTTCATCAACACGTCCAAGAAGCAAAAAGTACTCGGTGAATGAATGACCCACCATCTAATCCCTCCTCGGGGGTATTTTTGATCCAAAAGACTCTTGTGCTATTTTTATACATACATGGCTGATTATCCTTAGTTTTTATTATAATGATATAACTAGTGAGCGATAAATTTGAATTTTTTTAAAGTATTTGACCGACTTAAAATAGGATGTAATTTCTCGGTTAAAAATCAATGAGATACTATCAAAACCACACAAACATATTCTCGTAAGTCATTACTTTGCATATATTGATAATTGTTTGTTGTTATAAAGAATTTCTGATAAAAAAAAGGTCCCTTCTTATCTTGTCAATATAAACCCACATCTTTCATTCAATTTATAATATTAACTCATCATATTCCAAAATTCATATAACGCCTTAAGTCCTTGTTTCTTATAGCCACCTTTATATTTCAATATAATATCGAATGATTAAAATACTACCACAATGACAATGTGAGATTTGAGTATATTCTAGTTTCACGATGCCACCTCGAATACCCTATACATATAAAGAAACAAAGATAAAGATGTAGAGTTTTTTTTTGTTTATATATACAAATATTTATGTCTCTAGTGAGGGGTTAGTCAAAGACAATTTTAGTCAAGTAAACATTTTCATTATCAAAGCCATACCTCATTCTTTCTTGTAACCATCTTCATTTTCAAATCCAACATTTTTTATCAATGTAGGATGACCAAATAAGAATACTTAAGTCTCATAATACCACATCAAATACTTTTAGTTGTTCCTTTAATATATGTGAAGATTATATAAAGATGAAAAGGTTTTTCCTTTATATATAAAGATTAGTGTAATGTTTTGTAAATATCTTTATCAGGGTCGGTCAAAAATAATAACTAACAGTTTGTAGAAGGGGGGGGGGTTGAATACAAACGCACAGATTTTGGTTTTTAAATTAGTTTATATATCATAAACAAATTTACAGTTACAAGCGGAATAAGAACAAGTTTAATACCTATTCTATTGTAACTAAGAAACACTAAGTTTGATGCACAAGAAGAAGGAAGAAAGAAATAAAGAGGGTTTAGGTTAGAAGAAAGCATGCATTAAGATGAAGAAGATATCTTCAACTTATTTATACCCGTTTGCATTTAATGCAAGACAAAAGGTATATGCCACGTGTCAAGCTTGGATAGAAGCCTGTCCTTGCTAATAAGACAGCCATGTTTTTGGCCGAATATGAACAGTATCATATCAGATATGATGGGGACATAAGAGACAATTCGTACGTCCTTTTCTGACAAGGTATTACGTTTGACTTTTGTGCATCGAGGATAAGATCAATCTTTAATCTTGTAAAGGGAACTTCATTTGATCGCTGATTCTGAATCTTCAAGGATGAACTTCAATATCGCTGAGGCTTCACAAGACTTCACACTTTGATTAGATAATCGCTGCTATCGATGAACCGCTTCAGTTCACTTAGCTGATTATCTCTTTCTTCAGCTAGGGTCTTTGACATTCGCTGAATGATCTTCTGGTGTGATAGCTGATCTTCAGCTCTTCAGAGATAAGCTTGTTGTTCTTTGATCTTCAGCGATCGCTGATGGTAATCAGCGTATGTTATCGCTGAATATTAACAGAAGCTTGTACAATGGAATTTCACTAAGTATACAAAAAGAAATCATATTCAAATCATCGAGAGAAGTTATGATCAACAATCTCCCCCTATTTGATTATGATTAAGCAACATAGGAAAATTACTTTAAGAGACTAGTAAGGACCTAGGAAACATTTAAAGTAAAATTTCTAAGTACTAATCTGTAAAGTCTTTTTCAGCTAGTCTACTATCTGAATTGAGTTTCATTTATAAGGATATGAAAGCACAATTTTTACAAGTAAATATGCATAAAGTACATTCACTGATTGAATTTTCAAAGTGAAAAATTAGTGAGTAAAAGATAGTTTAAAGAAAAATAGAACTCTTATGTTCATTGTCCCTTTTACTTTTTTTTCCAGGGATCTTTTCAGTACATAGATGAAGTAAAGTACTCTGATTGAATTTCATTAAGTATAATCTAAAGAAATTACAGGGAACTGAAATTACAATAATAACGGTGAAGTACTTGTACACTGAAGGAATATTACAAAGGAAATAGAAACCTATAACTAATCAGAGATGTTCTCGTTTCTTCTTTGTAGCTCATTCTCATAAAGCGTTTTCTGTCGATTCATCAGAGGGGTATCTGACCAGCAGCGCCATAGCATGATCTTTATGAGAGAGGATGGGGCCTTGCGAATTTCTTGGTTTCTGAAGAGTCCTAAGAACCCTTCATTATCCAAGAATATCATACCACGTTCAGGTAGTGAGATGATTTCATCTTCTTCGTATCTTCGATCTTGAGGAAGAGAGGTACGTAGCATTGAAATATCAGGGATTTCAAGATGACCAAGAATGCTATGATAATCAAATTTGGTTTCATGCTCATTTTTAGAGCTTGAACCACCTTCAGCAGTTGATCTTTTCTTCTTTGATGACTCGGGGAGAGGGGGAACTTGCACGTGTTGTGACATCCTTTGCAGCAACTGATCCAGTATTCTTTCCACCACATCCTTGAATTTGGATTTGGAACCCTGAATGGCGTCTCTGATTTCTAACAATTCAGTGTATCCATAAATCCTTAAGAACTTTGCTTCTTCTCTCTCAGTTCTGTTTGTCCTTGTCATTCTTACATATACCTTTGGACCACCTCTGTTGGAGTGTCGCCCTTGAATAGTTGCATGAATGATTTTGGCCTCAGATCTTCGAAATTTTAGTCTATCAGTGCACCCGTCAAGCTCTTTGTCTTTTTGAATTGTGGCTTCAGCGGATAGTGCACTTAGAATCTTCTGTTGAGCAAGGATTGGTTCTACATTCAAGTTTTCTTGTGCAAGTTCTTTCTGTACAAGAGCTTCAGCGACCCTTTCACTCTTTTTCAATTGTTCCTTGGCCGCCTTGTCTTTAGCAGAGTCTTCCCTGAGTAATTTCCTTGCTAAAGCAAGATCATTCTTAGTTTTCTTTGTCTTCTCATCCCTGATACGTTGTGCTTCCAATGCTTGTTCTCTCTCTTCGCTAGACAGAAAGTAGAATTCATCTACCATCCTTATTGGTATAGCGTCTATGGGTTCAGCTTGAGGCATCCTTATTCTTCTTGCTTCGAATTCCCTAAGAAATTTTATTCGCCTTTCTTCTTCTTCAGGCTCGCTTATGATCGGCTTTTGAACGCGACGCCTGGGAATAAGGCCCTCTTCTTTTTCAGAGTCAGTTTCTATTATGTACATAAACTGCTCTTCGAAAGAAGGTTCCTTCCATGAAGTGGAGTCCTTTGGGGGACGGGGATCACTGAGGGAAGGAGAGGAGGAAAAAGATTTATCAGAGAGAGTTTTTGTAGGTGAAGGAGGTGTGGGGGTTTCAGAGAGAGGTGTAATATAAGGGATAAGAGGAAGAGATACCTCATTAGTGGTCTCCCCCTCAGATAATGGGATAGTGGCATCCAGATTTACCACTTCTTTTCCTTTGCCTGAGGGACTGGCTTGTCCCTGAGAGGGATGTTGTCCGTCCCCCAAAGGCTCTTGATGAGAGACTCCAGGCCTAGACATTCTGAAGTGCTCTAAGGCACTTCCAATGTCATCGTCATCTTCATCATCATCCATTCCCCCATAATGAGGGATAAGATCTTCTTCTTCTTCTTCATCATCTTCCTCAGCATCATCATCATCTTCTTCAGCTTCAGCAGCCAACCCTTCAGGGAGGGAAGATCCCGTTCGCTGGATGTATGGAGAAATCTTTTCACCAGGGAACGTCCGGTTGTGCTCTGCAATGAGTTCATCTGCAAACTCTTTGGCACATCTCTCCCCCTCGATGTTATCAGGAGGTAGACAGTGCACCATCAGAGTGCGAACATTGGACTGAATGTCCTTGAGCTTCGTATCGTTTTCCTGAAGCGTAGTCCGATCAGCAGCAGTGAAGGAGGAACTAGCCTCAGAGAGCTTGGTGAGCATCTGCATCATATCGGATTGAGTCTTTTGAATGGACTCAAGGACATTTGCCTGAGCAGCAACCTTCTGCTCTTTGGACAGGTTCTGGCCAAGGACCCGGTTGTCTTTCTTCAGAGAGAAGATGTCAGAGATAAGGTTGCTGACGTTGGTCTTGATCGCTGGAGTCCCAACAATGCGTCTGAAGATGAGTTCAGCTAACGTTTGAAGATTGTCAACCCTAGACCTTGTTAGAGCACATTCTCTGACCAGATAGTCAACAGCAGGGAATGTAGGACTGGGAAAGACAATGGGAGGGAGATCAGTGACTGGAGTGGGAAGCTTGGGAGCTGCCATTTCTGTCTTGACCTCTCGGAGCTTTGCAGCACTGGGATGACCCTGAGGAGACTTCCCCATTTCCTTGCTGAGAGGAGGAGCGCTGGTGGTGGTGGTTGTCGTTGTCGCTGAGGAGAAAAGAGGATCGACACCTGATGATGACATAGATAAAGATGCCAAAAATGCATCTGGATTAGATGATGGATGAAAAAATTTATTTTTCTCCTTGAGAGTATCATGAGGATTACTCTCAGGGACTACGTTTGCAGAGGTAGTGTCTTGAAGATCACCAACCAATGTCTTAGGGTGTCTGAGAGAGACACTCTAAGGTCCTTTTAAATTGGCCTTCCAAAACTCAGATTGTCTAAACAATATTGAGGTTTGGACTGCGTGCATTTCAGCATTATCAGGGATAGGGACAACTATCGCTGAGTCATGTGCTGAGGTGAGGACCAAAGGAGAGGAGATAGAAGAAGTTAAGAAGGCTGTGAGAGTAGTACCTGATCCAGCTTCAGCAGAGCTGGCTATAACACCCTCAGTGACCGAAGTCCCTGATGGTGGAGGTGGTGCTGATGAAGCAACAACGGATGAAGAGACCGTTGAAGTGGCTGCGGCTGCTGTTGGTGTTGGTAGTACACCGAAATTAGAGAGAGTGGTCTTTTGAGAGACCATCTTCTTTGGATTTTTGGTTGCGATGGTCTTTTTATGACCATCGGTTGGTTGTTTCCTCTTAGCAGCAGCAGTGTCCTGGATGCTCGCTGTTGGGATGGGCAGCGAGGTAGACACTGAAAGAGGGGCTCCAATCACTTTCAACAAGTAAGGCGTGAAAGGAGCATCACCTGGACGTTCCTCTATGTCCAGGGACTTCTTCCCCACCATGGAGAAGGAGTGGTCACCGACCTTTGGGTATTCCTCCCCGAAGGAAACTTCCAAGATTGTTGCGAAGAACCGTGGGTAGGGGATGACGGGGTGTCTGGTAGCAGCGTTGATGCGACTGACCATATCGCTGAAGATATAGTCAGCGTAGTTGAGGCTGTGGCCGGTGCAGAGAGTGAAGGCGAGATCCTGAAAGTGCTTGCTCGCTTGGTCATGCGAGCCAATCTTTGACCCAAGGCATTGGATTACCTGGGTAAAGATGTATTGCCAGCGAGCAGGCAATCTCTTCTTTTCCATCTTTGAGCCCACCGTTTTCAGCGATGGATTCTCCCAGGCATAGCCAATAAAGTCCAATAAGGCGTCGATCTGCATCTTGGTAGGTTCAGCGCCCTATTGCGCATTCTTGGCGCGGGTAGGGAGACGAAGGGCCTTCCTCACAAATCCAGCAGTGAAGGAGAAGTATCCAAGATCTGGAATCTTGAAGCCAATAGCAGAGAGCACGGTCCCCTTGTCCGTGGTGAGCGTGGTATAGTGAGCCGTATACCAAAGAGCCTGAAGATGAGAGGAGATGCCCACTGGGTTGTGGACAAACGCGTACATCAGCGGGCACGCCTTGATGAAGGTAGCTCCTTCATTGAAGTGAGGGCGATCAGCGGGTATGTCAACCAATGCAATATAATTGCATGATTTGAATACAGCTTTCTCCATTGGGAAGTGGCAGGTTGGTGCAGCGACCAAAGTGTTGTCAACAGTAGCAGCAGAGGTTTCAGCAGTCTTACTTGCAGAGGCCATTTCTGTAGGAAAAATGGGAACACCAAAGAGATAAATCATGGTTTTATACATAAATGTATAAACCAGAGTTTGGTATAAAGAGTACCAAATGTAAGATTCAAAGAAACAAGAATTTTGATGAACAAGATCAAAATGCTTGTGGTAAAAGCAATAATATAAAAGATTATTTTAGAAAAAGTAGAAGATAATTAAAAATGGATAAAACTTAAAAAGAAAGTCTTCTGTTCTAAGGAAAGAACTTAGAATAGGGTTTTGAAAATAGAAGAATTTTTGAGTTTTAATCCAGATTAAATTTATTTTCTTCCTAAAATATGTTTTTATTGCATTTTAAGAAGATTAAAGAGAAGGAGATGTGAAACAAGATGTTTCCAGTTTTAAGTAAAAGTTTAGATCAAACCTTAGTTGTTTTCGAGAAGAAAAACGCACAAGTGCGTGTTCTTGGTGTTCTTGAGAAAGCTTGAAGATTTGAAGGTTCTTTTGCCTTTTGGAGAGTTATCAAAGCATAAAGAGGCAAATGAGGTAAAAGAATTGCTTAAATAGCATGAGGAGAGAGAAAGAAAGGAGTGCTAAACAACGGTTTTAGCTTTTTGAAAAAGAAATGATGACCTGGTGCACGTTCCAAGAAAGGAGTTGGAAGGGAAACGTCGCGGTCCGTCGTGTGTCAGAAAAAGGTCTGACGTGTCCTTTTCTTATTTTTAAAAGATTATAATGATAATTATCCATAAGGAAAGTATCATTATTAATTTAAAATCTTCATCAATGACAATAAAGGATTGTCAGTGAGGAGTTTTATTTTTAGAGATTCATTCTTTGATGAGAAAAGATATCAAAGAGTGATAAAGATTAGAAGATAATACCTGAGGAGATGGCCCAGATATCGCTGAATCAGAGTTCAGCGAATGGGAAATTTGAAGGATTTATTTGTATCACTTGTTATAAGTTACTGAATAAAAAAGTATTCAGCGTTCAACATACCAAGTTTGCTGATAAGTAGATTGAATCTAGTTTCATCAAGAGGCTTGGTGAAAAGATCAGCTAGCTGATATTCAGTGGGTACAAAATGAAGCTCAACTTCACCATTCATCACATGATCTCTGATAAAGTGATATCGGATCTCAATGTGCTTGGTTTTGGAGTGAAGTACAGGGTTGTTAGCAATGGCAATAGCACTAGTACTATCACAATAAATAGGAACTTTAGAGAGCTTGAGATCGTAGTCTCTGAGTTGATTTCTCATCCAAAGGATTTGAGCACAACAACTACCAGCGGCTACATATTCAGCTTCAGCGGTGGAGGTGGACACTGAGTTTTGCTTTTTGCTTGTCCAACTGATTAACTTTCCACCTAGTAGCTGACACCCACCAGTGATGCTCTTTCTATCTATCTTACAACCTGCAAAGTCACTATCAGAATAACCAATAAGATCAAATCCTGAGCCTTTGGGATACCAAAGACCTAGATTTGGAGTTCCTTTCAGGTATCTGAAGATTTGCTTTACAGCGATTAGATGGGATTCCTTCGGTTCAGCTTGATACTGAGCGCAGAGACATGTAGAATACATGATGTCAGGTCTACTCGCTGTAAGATACAGCAGAGATCCAATCATCCCTCGATAGGCAGTGACATTGATTGGTTTCCCATTGGGATTCTTGTTCAAAGTCAGAGGAGGCGCCATAGGGGTCTTCATCGCTGAGCATTGATTCATGTCGAATTTATTCAACATGTCTTTAACATATTTGCTTTGACAAATAAAGATTCCTTTGTCAGATTGCTTTATCTGCAAACCTAGAAAATACGTTAGTTCACCCATCATACTCATTTTATATTGCTTTTGCATTCTTGCAGCGAAACGAGTACACAATTTGGGTCTTGTGGAACCAAAGATAATGTCATCGACATATATCTGAGCGAGTATGGTATGACCTTTATATTTTCTTAAAAACAGGGTTTGGTCAATTTTTCCACGAACAAATTTTTCTTTAAGAAGAAATTTAGAAAGGGTATCATACCAAGCTCTAGGAGCTTGTTTTAACCCGTAAAGAGCTTTTTGAAGTTTGAAAACATAACCAGGATGGTTAGGGTCTGAGAAACCAGGGGGTTGTTCAACATAAACTTCCTCGCTGAGTTTTCCATTTAGAAAAGCACTTTTAACATCCATTTGAAAAACTTTGAAGTCTTTATGGGCAACATAAGCTAAAAAGAGTCTTATGGCTTCTAAGCGAGCTACAGGTGCAAAGGTCTCATCATAGTCAATCCCCTCTTCCTGTCTATAACCTTGAGCAACAAGTCTAGCCTTATTGCGAATTATAGTCCCGTTTTCATCTAGCTTATTTCTGAAAACCCATTTGGTTCCTATGACAGTTTTATTAGAGGGTCTAGGAACAAGATTCCAAACTTTATTTCTACGAAATTTAGTTAGTTCTTCTTGCATAGCTGAAACCCAGCTAGGATCAGAGATAGCTTGATCTATCTTCTTAGGTTCAGAGAGAGAAATGAAGTTAACATAAAGACAGATATTACATGTACCTCTACGTGTTTTGATACCTGCATTGGGATCACCAATAATTTGATTTATTGGATGATTTGCAGTCTATCGCTGAGCTGGAGGTTGAGGAGAGAGATCAAGATCAACAACAGATTCAGCGACTGTTCTTCAGTTTCTGGAATAGGACTTGTTGTTTCAGCAACAGGTACTTCATTTAGAATCATTTCAGGAGATTGATTTTCAGACGTAGTTTGGTTGTTCACAGAGGAATTTCCAAGAGAGGAATCAGCAATAGGAATCTGATTTAAGGGAGTAACATTCATCCCTGAAGATGGATGATTGTCATTTAAAGGATTTACAGGGATTTCGTCATCACATGCTTCAGCAGGAGGTTGATTGCTGAAATACGTTTCAGGTTCCCCATAATGAGATCTCATCCAAGCATTCAATTCTTCATCATCATCATCATCATGAGTATGAGAAGTATGAATGGGGCGAGATTTATCAAAGTTAACATGCATGGATTCTTCAACATGTTGTCTTCTTTTGTTGAAGACTCTGAAAGACTTAGATACAGAGGAGTATCTAAGAAATATACCATCGTCAGCTTTTGGATCAAACTTACCCAAATGATCTCTGTCATTCAGAATGTAACATCTACATCCAAAAATATGGAAATATTTCAGAGTAGGTATTCTCCCATTAAACAATTCATAGGGGGTCTTCTTAAATCGCTTAACTATCAGGGATCGATTTTGAGTGAAGCACGTTGTGTTACTGCTTCAGCCCAGAACTGAGTAGGCAGATGCGATTCGCTGAGCATTGAGCAAGCCGCTTCAATGATAGTTCGATTTCTTCTTTCAGCAACACCGTTTTGCTGAGGAGTTCTTACTGAGGAAAAGTTGTGAGAGATGCCTTTTTCTTCAAAGAAAATTCACCAGAGTGCTGTTTTTGAATTCAGTACCATGATCACTTCTTATGGAACGAACAATCAGATTATTTAGAACTTCCATCTTTTTGATAAAAGAAATTATCATTTCAGGGGTATCACTTTTGGATCGAAGGAAGAACACCCATGTCTATCTGGAGTATTCATCAACAATTACCAAAGTATATTTCTTTCCAGAAACAGATTGGACATTGACAGGTCCAAATAGATCCATATGGAGTAGCTGAAGAGGAGCGGTCACTGAAGAAATTTGCTTTGACCTGAAGGAGGCTTTTGTCAGCTTTCCTTTTTCACATGCTGAACAAAGAGATTCCTTTGTAAAGGTATGATTTGGGAGGTCTCTAACTAGATCTTTTTGAGACAATTCATTTATTGTCTTAAAGTTGAGGTGGGAGAGTCTTTTATGCCATAACCAGTTTATGTCAGTGGATGCTTTAGAGATAAAGCACATGCTCTCAGAGTGAGAACTATTCATATTAATGACATACACATTTTCCACTCTTTTGCCTGTTAAGGCAAGCTTATCATTTTCGTCAGTGACAGCACATCTATTCTTTCAGAATAGAACTTTGAAGTCTTTGTCACATAACTGACTAACGCTCAACAGATTGTGCTTTAGTCCCTCAACGTAGGCAACACGAGAAAACGATGTGGCTCCGTTGGATAGAATTCCATAATCTTTAGTGTATCCTTTGCCATTTCCACCAAAGGTCACTGATGGACCAGCTTCTTCTTTGTAATCAGAGAGCAGAGATTTTCTGACAGTCATATGCCTTGAGCATCCGCTATCAAGATACCAGATACCTTGGTTAGATAAAGGATTGGCGGAGGAGCTATTAGCTGAAGAACGCTCTTCAGTGGATATCTTCACCTTTGTTGGTTTTGCAACCTTGGTGGATTTCACTCTCGCTGATTTATCAGCTTGAGCTACTTTCTTTCCATGAGCTAGTTTATTAGCTCTAGTAGCGTTAGGACATTTACTTGCAATGTGGGTAGTTTCACCACAGTGATAGCACTTCCTATATTTAAATGGTTTGGAATTCAGAGAGAAAGGAGGAACTTTTTCAGGGATAGGACCAAGAATTCCTTTATCCATAGTCCTTGGAGGTATGACAACCTTTTCAGGGGTAGGAGTGAGATCTATCTTAATTCTGGGGGTTGGTCTCTGAGAAAAGTCAGAGCCCTTCTTTCCAGATTAAGAATTTCTCTCTGAGGATTTCTTGTTCCTATTCTGAGCGATTTTTGGAAAGGGTATCCTAGGCTTTGCCTAGACTAATCCCTGGCAATTTTAAGACTGCTAAAGCATGCAACCCTGAGATAATTCCCCAGTGGCCACAAGTTGTTTGCGCCTGGATTCGAACCTGGGGTAGATGGGTTATCTAGCCTCATCCCCCACAAGCCTTAACCAGTACACCACAAGCCTTGTGGTTTACTCTGAGCGATTTTATTCTTAGGAACTTGGTCAAGAAACTCGTTCTTGATTACCTTCTTAGAATTTATCACTGGAAACTTCTCTTTAATAGAAGAGGAAGAAGTTGAAGAAGAAGGATCAGGGATAGAAGAAACAAACATTCCAAATTTAAGCATGGAACGACCATTCTCTGATTCTTCCTTTTCAGGGTTAAAGCCTAACCCACTTCTTACTTTCATAGGTATTTGGCATTGATAATCTTATTTACTTTTTCAGAATCTTTACACCATCCTTCGATGGTTGCCTTTCCAGAATTAAGATCAGCGATAGCCTTTTCCCTATCAGCAATAGCTTGCTGCTTCTCGATGCTTATGGTTTGATTTGCAAAGACTTGGTCCTTGAGAGTTTCCTCAATTTTAGAAAGTTCTTTGATTCTTATATGGCAATTTTTTAATTGCTCAGACAAATCAGTGTTAATTTTCTCTGCCTTAATTTTTCCATTTAAAGCGTTATAAAAATCAACAGTCATAGCATCGAGGGCTGACAAGTTATCGCTTTCAAAGAGTAAAGAGATAGAGGGAATGGTTACCTGAGTAGAAGGGGACTCAGAGGAAGAAGTTTCAGTAGCTTCTTCAGCGTCCTCTATTCTTGCCATTAGACACAAGAAGGCAAGATCTTCTTCATCAGAGCCAGACTCTTCAGAGGTCTTGGCCCAGTCATCTTCAGCGTCCCAATCAACTTCTTCAGCGATAAGGCCTTTACCCTTTTGTTGGTATTTCTTCAGATCCTTGTATTTGTTTTTTAATTTCAAATACTTCTCCTTTTTAGCAGAGGTCTGGGAGGTGGTAGGAGCTGCAACTTTCTTTGATCTACATTCACTTGCGAAGTGACCTTTTCGCTGACAGTTGAAGCATATAGCTGAGGCTTTCTCAGCGGGCATTGTCTTTTGCTTTTCAGAGTCAGAGAGATTTGAAGGTTTTCGAAAGTTGCTCTTTCTAACGAATCTTTTAAAATTATTTGTTAAGAGAGCTAGAGAGTTATCAAACTCAGAGATTTCAGCATCAGTGAGTTGATCTTTTGAATCAGTTTGACCTAATTCAGTGATGGAGGTAATAGTGGAAGAAGAAACACTTTTAGGAGGAGTTGCCTCTGAAGTCACAAATGCCAAAGAAGTACTTTTGGCACCTTTGAGTTCATTTATGAGGTTCTTCCTCAGAAGTTGAGATTGTTCCTCATTTAAGAGCATTCCATATAAAGCACTTAAGGACAGAGTTTCAAGATTCTTTGACAACTTTAAACATGTAGTGTACACTGCCCATTGATCGGGTAGTGCCTCAGAATTTGGTCAGTATTTCAGCGTTAGAGTACACTCTGTTTACTGATTTAAGATCAATCAACAAACAGTTGAAACGCTGGTGAATTTGAGAAAGAGATTCACCTTTATGATACATAAAACTCTCATATTGTCTTACAAGGTTTATGCACCTCGTGACTTGTACTTCAGAGGTTCCTTCATATTGGATACATAGAGTATCCCACATGGCCTTAGAAGTCCTCATCTTCATAACAGAATGATAGACTTCATCTGGTAAAGACATTGCTATTATAGATCTAGCTTTTGAATCAATAACAATTTCTTTCTTATCTTCTTCAGTCCATCGATTAGGAGTTTTAATGATACTCATTTCAGGGATGGCTGGAGTAGTAGTGGTGGCAGGAACACCAGCTACAATAGTTGTAGGAACAAATGGTCCATTTTCTAGATAGTAGGGGATCTTTGGGTCAGATCTTTCTAGAAACAGAGACATTCTTTTCTTCCATAATGGAAAATTATCATGGCTAAATCTTGGAGGTTTAGCTAAAAGATCCATTATCATTGTAGTTCGTATTAGGGTTTGACATTTTAAAATAGTTTATAAAAAAAATATTTTAAAGATAAAAGAAGCAAACACTGCTCTGATACCACTTGTTGGTCCCTAAAGGGTCTACAAGAGTTCAATAATAAGTAAACAGTTTGTAGAGGGGGGGGGGGGGTTGAATACAAACACACAGATTTTGGTTTTTAAATTAGTTTATATATCATAAACAAATTTACAGTTACAAGCGGAATAAGAACAAGTTTAATACATATTCTATTGTAACTAAGAAACACCAAGTTTGATGCACAAGAAGAAGGAAGAAAGAAATAAAGAGGGTTTAGGTTAGAAGAAAGCATGCATTAAGATGAAGAAGATATCTTCAACTTATTTATACCCGTTTGCATTTAATGCAAGACAAAAGGTATATGTCACGTGTCAAGCTTGGATAGGAAGCCTGTCCTTGCTAATAAGACAGCCATGTTTTTGGCCGAATATGAACAGTGCCATATCAGATATGATGGGGACATAAGAGACAATTCGTACGTCCTTTTCTGACAAGGTATTAGGTTTGACTTTTGTGCATCAAGGATAAGATCAATCTTTAATCTTGTAAAGGAAACTTCATTTGATCGCTGATTCTGAATCTTCAAGGATGAATCTTCAGTATCGCTGAGGCTTCACAAGACTTCACACTTTGATTAGATAATCGCTGCTATCGCTGAACCGCTTCAGTTCACTTAGCTGATTATCTCTTTCTTCAGCTAGGGTCTTTGACATTCGTTGAATGATCTTCTGGTGTGATAGTTGATCTTCAGGTCTTCAGAGATAAGCTTGTGGTTCTTTGATCTTCAGCGATCGCTGATGGTAATCAGCGAATGCTATCGCTGAATATTAACAGAAGCTTATACAATGGAATTTCACTAAGTATACAAAAAGGAATCATATTCAAATCATAGAGAGGAGTTATGATCAACATAAACCTTTCAATCATCAAAAGTCATACCTTCTCCTTTCTTATAATCATCTTCATTCTCAAATTTAACATTTATTTGTCCATGTGTAATGACTAAAACAACACCACAATGTAGTATATGAGAATACGCAAATCTTATAATGCCACCTAAAATACCATTGGTTGTTCGTTTATA
Source organism: Silybum marianum (assembly GCA_036898165.1). Classification (NCBI taxonomy): domain Eukaryota; kingdom Viridiplantae; phylum Streptophyta; class Magnoliopsida; order Asterales; family Asteraceae; genus Silybum; species Silybum marianum. The sequence goes on from CM072539.1 coordinate 3,261,037, forward strand.
ATATTATGGTGTGTGAGCATCAATTATGTTTCTAATTTAGCTTATAAACATTATTTTGTAATGTAATTTTATTAAAATGATCGGCTAAAAACAACCAACCCATCAGTTTAGATGGTCAGTTAAAAATAGCCAATCTTATAATTATTGATGGTCGGCCAAAACAAGTCAACCCCATTAGTTTTCACAAACACCTTGTTTCATCCTAATAAATACCAACATCAATATTCCATTCATCACATTCTCACTAATGTGAGATAAATAATCAAAACACACCACATTTCAATATTTAATTAAGACTCAAATTTTACAATACCACCTGTATAGTAGTGTGTTAAGCCTTTGAAAACCATGTGTTAATAGTCTATTGATATAAGTATGTATGTGTAATGACTAATGAGTAATTCAAGAGAAACTCATCTGCTTTTGCAAGCACCTAACTCAGATTGGCTGGCTGAATGGTTGGTTGTTTTTTAAAGTAGTGGATATGCAAGTATAGGGGATAAATAGGGCAGTCTGTATTAGGGATGAGCTCGGTACTGGACCGGTACCGAAACCGGGTAGTACCGAAACCGAGAGTGGAAAAAATCAATACCGAATACCGAACCGATAGGAGAAATTCGGTACCGGTACCGGGATTTTCAGGACTAGAACCGTTTGGTACCATTTTTTGGGACGACAACCTTTTTTCACTGTTGACCATTAAACACAATAACAATTAAACACAATAACAAAAACCAAAATCACTTGAGCGGAAACCGGATTGGAGGAGCCGATTGTGCAAGAACCGGGTTTTGGATGAATTACGGAACTGATTTTGGAGAATTGCAATAACCGAAATATGAAGAATTGCAAGAAAAAATCGGTATTTGAGTGGAAAATACAAGAACCGAAAATTGTAATATATTTAGGAGGATTTTCTATTAAAAAAAAGGAAAGAGTTTGTTACCAATTCAAATAAAAAAATGACTTTTTAAATTCTCCGGTTCGGTTCGGGATTTACCGGGACTAGTACCGGTACCGGTACCGGTACCGAAAGTACCGAATCCCGAATATGGAAAATCTTGGTACCGAATACCGAACCGGTAATGATATTCGGTACCGGTACTGGTACCGGTTCGGTACGGGACCGGTTCGGTTTCGGGATTTTGGTCCGTATGCTCATCCCTAGTCTGTATGAGTTTTGTTCCTCATAAATGAAGCCTTTTCTGTTGGTTGTCAAAGAATAGGTGGAGTGGTTTTTGTGTCACTGTGTATGTGGCTTGTTTAGTGTATGCTCTAAAAATTTTAAAATTTGATTCTCAAAATAAAACCAATACCCAATTGATTTTGAAAAACTTGCAAGACTTGGTGCATTTATGTAACAATGATTTAACTTGTATTCATAAATCAAATTCAGTAATGCTTGTGGGGGATATTGAATAGAAGCCCAAAGAGGTGAATAGGGTCCCAAATAACGAGAGATATGTAAAAAGCAGGTCCGGCTTGTGGGGGATGAGGCTAGATAACCCATCTACCCCATGTTCGAATCCAGGCGTAAACAACTTGTGGCCATCGGGGAATTATCTTAGTGGCTGCATGCTTTAGCAGTCTTAAAATTGCGAGGGGATTAGTCTAGGCAAATGCCTAGGATACCTTCCAAAAGAAAATCAGTAAGAATGATACCTACAAAAGTATTTATATTTATCCAAATATTAGAATACACAAATAATATATATGGTGATGTAAACAAAAATGAAATCCACCTCAATTTATAAAATAAACAAGGACTCCTTTATGGAACAAAGTGATGCTATCTTAGGAGATATCAGTAATATATACACATGAACAAGAACTTATATCTATGGTTGAGAATGAAGAAGAACTTATATCTATGGTTGAGAATGAAGAAGAACTTGAGCAGCTTTGGATGGATGACATTGTTGACACTCGAGAGGCCAAAACCAGAAGAATTTAAAAACTTAGTCCCAAATGTGTAGTATAAAACCATATATATCGTCTTATAAATTACACTCTAAGAAAGTATTCAAACCATTGTTGATTTTACTGGTAAGCATTAAGTACATAACCCCTAAATTGCAAAAAAGTACGGAAAAATAACAATGAAGAAGATGAAATAATTTTTTATCATGAGTGTTTTGCATCCTTATACGGGATGGTAGGAAAGATCACACGATCTTTTAGAACAAGGTTGTACATTAGCTGATTGTACCATCAAAAATAAAAACTCGACTTTTATTAAAAACAAAACGTTGATATATTTGTAAAAAATATGCAAACATGTTTCATTTAGAGAAGAAATTACATGTTTAAAAAGCCTAAAATAGACACTATTAAATCATGGAAATCATGAGTCTGAAAAAGAAATCAAAAAACATATTACATATTTTTTCATGTTTTTTACTTCAAAAATTGCAATAAAAAAAACGGATGCAACAACACTATGACCAATAAGCATTGTAATTGTGATAACACAATGCATATAAACCAAAACAAAAAATCAATTCGAACACTAAAGAATGCTTAATCAACACAGACAGCTTAATCCATCTATGAAAAGACCCTCCCATACAAAATTGTTGCAAATCTATAGGGACCGATTAATCCATACAGAAAGCTTTATCCATAAGGGCTTAATGAAAAACCAACCAAACAACCTCTTATTGTGCTTTAATCCCTCATGATGCAAAACAGGCCAAACCTACTCTACTCCTAATTAAAAAAAATACACTCTTTCCATTTATGAAAAGACCTTCCCATACAAAATCGTTGCAAATCTGTAAGGACTGATTAATCCACACAGACAGCTTTATCCATAAGGGCTTAATGAAAACCAACCTCTTAAGTGGTCAGCCTCTTAAAGTTGCCTCATAAGCCACTTTCTGTATCATTAAGCCACTACCAAACAGTCATGTATAGCTGGTCAAATAAGTTCTGAGTCCCATTAAGCTCATTAAGCTGCTAACAAACAGACCCTTAGTGCTGTTTGTTTACCTCTTAATAGTTCCATTAAGAGGCAACTTCTGTATCATTAAGCCATTAAGCTCATTAAGCTGCTGACAAACAGACACTTAGGGCATTTGTTTACCTCTTAATAGTTCCATTGATCCACACAGACAGCTTTATACATAAGGGCTTAATGAAAACCAACCAAACAGCCTCTTAAAGTTGCCTCATAAGCCACTTTTTGTACCATTAAGCCACTATCAAACAGTCATGTATAGCTGACCAAATAAGTTTTGGGTCCCATTAAGCTCATTAAGCTGCTAACAAACAGACCCTTAGGGCTGTTTGTTTACCTCTTAATAGTTCCATTAAGAGGCAACTTCTGAATCGCTAAGAGGTGAATCCTATTTGGCAAAAAATAAGTCTGCCTCTTAATGGTTCCAAAACCCTCTGAATCATTTTGTATCATGGACCCCCTTTAACCATTCAAAGGCCTAATTTCATTTTGAACAATTACCAAACAATTATATTTCATTTTGCGCTATATCATAAGAGTCTCTTAATCATTCTGACCACTTAATCATTCTACACTTAATGAATTATAAGTGGTAATTAAGACTTTTGGTTCAAATGGTTATTAATGAAATAAGACTTAATGGACCCGCGCAATGCAGCGGAAAGTAACATCGTTTTAAAATCTATAGGGACCGATTAATCCACACAGACAGCTTTAATCATAAGGTATTAATGAAAAAACAACCAAACAGCCTCTTATTGTGCTTTAATCCCTCATGATGCAAAACAGGCAAACCTACTCCTAATTAAAAAATATACTCTTTCCATAAAGACCCTCTCATACAAAATCGTTGCAAATCTATACGGATCGACTAATCCACACAAACAGCTTTATCCATAAGGGCTTAGTGAAAACCAACCAAACAGCCTCTTAAAGTTGCCTCATAAGCCATTTTCTGTATCATTAAGCCATTACAAACAGTCATGTATAGCTGACCAAATAAGTTCTGAGTCCCATTAAACTCATTAAGCTGCTAACAAACAGACCCTTAGGGCTGTTTGTTTACCTCCTAATAGTTCCATTAAGAGGCAACTTCTGTATCATTAAGCCATTAAGCTCATCAAGCTTCTAACAAATAGACCCTTAGGGCTGTTTGTTTACCTCTTAATAGTTCCATTAATCCACACAGACAACTTTATCCATAAGGGCTTAATGAAAACCAACCAAACAGCCTCTTGAAGTTGCCTTATAAGCCACTTTATGCATCATTAAGCCACTACCAAACAGTCATGTATAGCTGACCAAATAAGTTCCGAGTCCCATTAAGCTCATTAAGCTGCTAACAAACAGACCCTTAGGGCTATTTGTTTACCTCTTAATAGTTCCATTAAGAGGCAACTTCTGAATCGCTAAGAGGTGAATCCTATTTGGCAAAAAATCCTATTGATATGCAGAGGGTTTCAACAAAACGTCATCGATGCGGAAATAGTTGTTGGTCAGCATGCTGGAAAAAGAGTGTTTCTACCGAGAATTCCCTTATGTCCATCCGAAGATAACATGTTCCCATTTAAGCTATAGAGAAAACAATTTCCAATTCGTCTTAGCTTTTCTATGACAATCAATAAAGCTCAAGGCCAGACAATTCCAAATGTAGGTGTTTATCTACCAGAATCAGTATTCTCACTGGGGGCAACTTTATGTGGCATTGTCCAGAGGAATATCACAGGGCAATACAAAGGTGTTAGTGAAGCCTATGAAAAAAATTCAATCATGCCGGAGTCTAGACCTCAAACGTCGTCTATCAAGAAGTTTTACGTGATGAATAAGGTATAATCAACAATTATATTATTACACATTTGGTACCATATGTTTCTACTAAAATCATTGTGCCGTTTTTTGCAGGAAATATTTACGGATGAATGCATCACAAAAACTAAACAACATTTTGGATGTACGGATGAGCATTATTTACAAATGATTGTATTTCTTTGTTAAGTCAAGAATTTCAAGTTTTGTAATGAGTTCTGAGTATATATGCAAACCCAATACATGTGCAATTCCATTCGATCTTGCTAATACACCATATTAACCTTCAAGTTTATATATTAGTTGACTTGTAAAATAACCATAAACTCATGAAATAAAATCGAAAGTGATAAAGAAACATGATTCCGGGATAAACCAGTATATATAGGGGAGGTATCAATTGCAACCCCCTTAATCTTTACAAACTTTGCAACCTTAATCTCCACCCTTCATCTTTAAATGATTAAATTTAATTAATTTAATTCAATAATTAAATAATGAGGACAAAACCGTCATTTTATATTTAAGATATTATTAAAAATAATTAAAACAAATTTATTGATTTGGCATGGAAGACTCGACTGGGCCAGTCGAGCTTTTACTGGACTTGGAGTAAAGTGGGAAATATGATTCATAAGATAGCTTATACAGAAGTTCTGAATGTTTATGCAGAAGCTTCTGTATGAACAACCAGAAGTTCTAGTTTGGTCCTCTGGACTTGGGTTTTCTGCATGAAAGACCAGAAGCTCCGTATGGCTTATACTGAAGCTCTGGTCTGGTCTTCTAGACTTAGAGTTTCTGAATAAAAGACCAGAAGCTCTGGTCTGGTCTTCTCGACTCTAATCAGTTACTTCTGAACGGTACTATGCATTAATGGTGCAGTTATTGAGCAGTTACTAGAAATTGTGTAATTGACCACTACTCCTAAATTTCAGCCATGATTATGATTTCAGTTACGTTATTTTGAGTATAAATAATAATTTATACTCATGAATTAGTACACGGTTTTTGAACAATCCTACAATACCCTCCAGAAAATTGCTTTCGTTTTTGTGCCTAAAAACGCAAGTGTTTTGAGTCTTATCCTATATTGAATCTCGTGAACCCAGGCATAGGGTCGAAATATCAATTCGGAAAGTGTCTCACACGATTCTCATCATAATCCAGTGATCGATTACCCTTAATTGCCTACATGTTCCTACATTGGGTATTCAAACTTACCAGAATATGTTTCATGTGGAGTTGTTGCTTCTGAAAGGCCCTAAGTTTTTCTTTAGGGTAAAGAAGAGATAAACTTTAAAGAGGATGTGTGTGATCTGGGTAATGGGTTTGAAATAGTATTTATCTTTTTTGCCTTTATTTTTTCAATTTTTATCTTTATTTAATAACATTAATTATTTAGATATAATTTTATTAAAGTTATTTCAAGTCTTTTTCTTCAAAACAATCTTTAAATCAAATATTTTTTATATTAAATATTCAAGTGACCTAACTTTCAACATTATTAAATAGCTCCACATAGAAGGTTAAAATGGTAATTTATCGTTATTCGGATTATTCATTCAGAATAGTTACTAAACAACAATATATTATTCTACACTATATCATACAGTTACTAAGCAACAATATATTATTCTACACAATATCATAAAGAGTCTCTTAAACACTTTGACCATTTAATCATTCTACATTAAATCATTTAGCAACCAAACAACCTCTAAAGCTCTACAAAGAAATTCGGAAACATTTTGACCATTTAATCATTCTAGATTAAATCATTCAGCAACCAAACAGCCTCTAAAGCTCTACAAAGAAATTCGGAAGTGGGGGTATGTCGGCAATTCTTAGGTGTTAATTAGGAATTAAAATAATATAATTCAGCCATTTTAAAACAAATGCAACACAAATTATTTATAAATAATTATATAAAATATCCATTGACTAATTTGACTGTAGATGTAAGGTTAAAGTCTAAATTCGACAGGCCTAAATTCAGAAGGTATAAAATCAGCATATCAAAATTTGGCAGGTATAAAATCGGAAGTTATATATTCGGCATGTCTAAATTCGGAAGGTATAAAATCGGCATTTCTAAATTCGGAAGTTATAAATTCGGCAGGTCTAAATTCGGAAGGCATAAATTCGGAAGTTATAAAAACGGCATTTCTAAATTTGGCAGGTATAAAATCGACATTTCTAAATTTGGTAGGCATAAATTCGGAAGGTATAGAACCGGCATGTCTAAATTGGGTAGACATAACATCGACAGGCATAAATTAGGCAAGCATAAATTAAGCAAACATAAATTCGACAGGTATAAAATTGGCAAGTCTAAATTGGGCACATAAATTCGGCAGGCATGAAATCGGCAGTTCTAAATTTTGCAGGCATAAAATCGGCATGTATGAATTCAGTAGGTCTAAATTTGGCAGACATAAATTCAGAAGGCATAAAATCGGCAGGTTCAAATTTCATGAGGTTATGTGAGGCACGTTAGAAATTCTTTAGTGATTTTTAAAGAGACTCGAACCGATTATATATGTGAAATCTCAAAATTCAAAATTCAAAATTCAAAATTCAAAATTCAAAATTCAAAATTTATTTTAAGTTATGCCCCCGTGTAACACACGGGGAACTAAACTAGTATATACATATATACACACTTTCTTCTTTCAATTTTCTTTCTTCTTATTAATGTGAGACAAACAAACTTAACCAGAATTCGAGATTCAAAATTTGAAGAATACTCAAATCTCATAAAACCAAGTCATCCTCTTTGGCTCTTTTTTTAGTATACATATTGATTAATATTGATGGTTGGTCAATTATTGGTTTAGTTTAGTTGGTGGTGGTTAAGCTTCCCCATTCATTAACCATCCAAATTATATAGCATTTGATACATATACATGATTGAATTTGATATCACAGATGTAACACCTGTATTTTTATAGTTATGTTCGAATTCAGAATCATTCTCCTCTGAAATTATGGATAATTGGCGTTTTAATGTTAATATTGAGGCATTGGTATGTTGGAGTGGTTTAAGAATCAAAATCCAGAGGAAAAAGAAGAAAACTGTGTTCTGGACGACTTCCTGACCACGTGAGAAAGGTCGCCCAAGTTTCTGTGGGTTAACCGAGTATAACGAAGATGGAATTGGAAATCTAAGACCGAGGCTACCCGTGAGGCATCTTAGGCTGCATGATGCAAGTCGCCCAGATTTGGGTGTGAGGCATCAAGGCTATTTATGATTTTTTTTCAATCCAACCTATTAAATAAATAAGTTGAAACTGGGTTAACTCATTTAATTTTAAGATTTTAAAATTTAAATAAAATAAAAATGATTAGACTATTTAATTTTATGAATAAAATACAGTTAACCACAACCACAACCACAACCACAAATAAAAATAAAGTATTCAAAAGTTTGAATAAAACACAGATGCAATAAATTATTCTAATATCTAACATATACTTAAGTTATTTTAATGTTGGAGCCTTGGAGACGAACGACGAGAATATAGAGAGTCGAAAGGAAGACTTGAAGGCGTGTTAGATATTACTTTATTATGGTTTCACACTTGACAAGACTGAAACGGTTTCAATTTTTCATAGATAATATCAGACATTATAATTAAAAAATAAAATAAATATATATAATATTTTAAATTGGTTGAAAACATGTTGTAATAGGTTGAAAATCTCAACTCAACCCAACCTATTTATTTAAATGGGTTAGACGGGTTGATCCATTTAACTTAAATTGGTTAAAAATCTCAACCCAACCTATTAATTTTGGGTTGGGTTAGCAGGTTGAGGTCGGTTATTTATGGTTCTCTTCAAAATGCTTACCAAATCAGCATCCGAAGAGTTGAGTGATGATTAAGATAACAACTTTGCATACAGTAGAGAATTTAAGCTCATCAACTGACAAATCTTTAGTTGGTCTTTGCACACACAGAGATTGTTTGTGGTCAAAGATAAAAATGCAAATTATAAGGATGATTTTTAAAATTATTAAAGTTTAGTTCTGTTTTTCAGACTTTTCAATAAACCACAGGGACCAAAATTAAAGTTATAGCACACGTAGTTGATTTTCCAAGTAGGGATTGAAGGCTAAAACCCTCGCCTGAAACCTCCCTCCCTTCCTTCTAGTAAGTATACACATCGTTTACAATCTCCTTTGATTTCTGAATAGACGTGGTTAATTAAGGAGAGATGGAATTTTTGTATGAAGATTGCAAAACTTTGTTGGAACAAGTGAATCTTCAAGAGAAGGAGCTTAGGCATAAGAGAAGGTAGGTTTGTATATCTTTTTTCTTACTTTTGGCTGATGAAACTAACTAGTTATATATATAATCGCTCATTATTTTTGTTGTTGCTTGAAATAAGATGGCTGATTGGATTACCAACAATCCGAAGCGAATCCGGGAAACTAAAAGGATCTAAATTTCAAACCGAAAGGTATCCGATTTCTGTCAAAATTAATGTAGGTTTTCAGCAATTACTCGATTATGATGAATTTTTTGTCTTGAATGTGTGCAGTCCCATACCTGAATACCTGCTTAGGGAAGATGATGTAAGTGGCAATTGATTTATCAACTTAGCTTGTTTGTTATTATATATCAATTGCTTCAACTCTCTGTGGAATAATAAGTCATATCATCTGGCCTTTATATTCTACGTAATTCAGATAGAATATAGTCAAGCCTTTTTTTTTTTATCTATTATGATTGAGTACACATGATGTTAATGATCACCATGTTGATTGCTGGCATGTTAAATGGAATTTTCTCATCAGCCTGCACCACATTATTTATGACACTTCAATCTATCCATCTCTATGCTGTTAATTGCGGTGAATAGCAGTTATCGGGCATAAGCAAAATAGCGGTGGTAAAGTAGTGTTTCAATAATAGCGGCACAATTTAGCGCTATTTCACCGATATTTGAGGTAAAATAGTGGTATGCAGTACCGATATCCTCGGTTGAGACTCTTTTGAATCTAATGCTTGCATTTTTGTCTTTTTTTTTGGATTTTATTTTGATTTGGGGCCGTATTTTATTTTAATCAATCAACAGTCAATGAATATCATCCAACATCCGGTTTAGAAATTGTTAGAATTTTAGGTTTTTAATTTCTTTCTGTCATCGTCGACAGTCAACCTACTTCGAAATTGTTCGAGTTTAAGTTGATGTTTTAATGTTGAAACTATATTTTTAGTTAATGCATATAATATGTTTATATATAAATTCTAAGAAATATTATATGAACCGCTATTTTTGGATCGCGCTCCGGACCGCTATTTTGTATTTTTACTGCTGTAACAGCAGTGATCTCTCATGAGAAAATGTTAAGATTTATTACAAATGGTATTTGCTTAGTGGGACCCATGTGCTTTGAGGACCAGGCCTCACCACAGCCGGAGAATGGAAGGATGGTCCCTGTCCCTCTGGTTCACACAGAGATACACAAGTTTTTCTGGTAATATAATGAATGATTGCATTATATAAAACCAAACACCAACTATTCCATTTCCATTCCCATTCCCATTCCCATTCCCTAGTTGAACCAAACACCATCAATAATCATCATTTCCATTCCCCACCTTCTATTACCCCCAAACAAACGCCTAGTCTTTCTAGTTAAACTCATATGAACTGTTCTTGCTCTAAAACGAGAATTCCTTTTATTTTTTGCACAATGGTAATAGTGTATCCACTTGGGTCATTCTCTTGTAACAATGGCAATGAAATATACATGCTGCCAGGTGTTTTCCAAAGCTCTTGATCATAGAAGTTCTTTACATTCTCGTATTTCTAAGTAAAATTTCTATTAGTCATGTGACATCTTCACTAGTTTTGTATATATCTAATTTGATATTTCCCGAAAAAGGCATAAGCCTGTCTATATATGCATCCTTTGTGTGTGTGCATATATACATACACACTATATGGTGACGTGTCAAAACTGTGTCATGAGCTGAATTGATTAAACTATTGAAATATGATTAACAAGGAAAACTAAGAACAATTTCTAGCATTCGAGAGGCTAGTTTCTCCTAAACAGAACTCTGGACAATTTTCTCGATATCTCTCTCATTCCCACACACTCTCTATTTATTAACAGACACACTAGACTCTAGGGAAAAATTACCATAACTACCCCTTCTAGAATGTCTATCTTACTAATGGGCTTGGGCTTGGGTCAGTACATAACAAACTGCCTTAAGCCTTGAAATAGGTTTGAGGGAAAAGAGAAAGAGAAAGAGAGGGAGATAAATCATGTACTAATTGACGGATCTGAGTGTTAGAAGATTAAAATAATGACATAAGCCCAAATTTACTTACTTGTAGGGCTAGAATGAAAGAATTTACTATCACCATTGATGGTAAATAGTAACTCAACAAATAATTGCTCCTCATACTTGTAGCCCAGATTAGTATTCTTTACAACCCTCTTATTCCTGTAATTTTCTTTTTCTACATTTTTTGAACCGGTTAGCATGGAGTTGCTATGGAACTAACCCATTGCGTTGCCCATATCAAGAATCTGATAAGCACAAGCTGAAAACTGAGTAAATGTAAGGCATTATGATAGTTTATAGCCACTCGTGTCTTGATGTAAATTCTGTGTCCTTATAAATCTACAGGAATTTTTGCAAGATAAACGTTGTCATTTGTCATGATGCATGAGCTCATTTTCAAATGGAAAATATTGTGATGACCATGACATTGTCTGTCTGTGACAAAGTTACATGAGAAATATAGTACTTGAAGGATATTTTTTGCGATTAATGTTATTTATGTTTCCAGTTCTTCTACCATTTCATGGCTATCCATTTTTATTCTTTATATGCTAGTGATATTTCTCGGTATTTGCCTTCAGGTATCCTATGAGACTATGAAGTCTTTTGTTGAAAAGCTATTTAAGAAAAGACATATTCTTGAGGATGATATGCAAATGCAACTAATTCATTCACCTAGGGACCTCATAGGTCTTTTCTCCCTAATTAACGATATGACCAATCAAGGGCTTCTTCAGTTTGCTGAGGTACTAACAGGTGGTTCAATTAAGTTTGAGAAAACCCGTTGGAAGATGAAACAGATTATCAAAGGATGCCTCTCAGAAGAATTTTCGAATAAAAAAAATATAAACTTACCTGAAAACCATTCTTTACTAGTCAAAAATCCACATAATTTCTTTTGGAGTAGCGAGTCTCGTTTCATTCCAGACTCCAGTTCCTACCATGCTGCTGTTCGTAAGATACTTGTTGATGTACTTGAAGACTTACCTACTCAAACTCTTTCCGCTATGCATAGGAAACTCAGAGGCATCAAAGGTTACATGCCTAAATTAATACCTAAAAAATCTGGGTGGGGAAGAAACAAACTGATCAAGCATTTGAGGAAAAAGTGTTTTAGATTGCTTTTTAAACTTAGTAAAGGAGATTCATTACAAGAACCATTGGCAAAAGCAATGGAAGTTGCAGGTTTGACGTTGAAGCTGATTCAAGGATGCCACTATGTAACCAACTTTAAACAAATTTCACCTGAAATAAATGTTCTACAGAATGAGATTGCAATGTCTATTCAGCTACTTGATCAGAGAGTGACATTTTCAGCTTTGGAGGATATACAAGTTCTGCTGGATCCCAAGGCTAAATTATCCGAAAGAACTTTACGAGCATCAATAAGGAACTTGTTGACTGAATATCTTTTCGAGTGTAGTGATATGGACACTGTTCCAGAATGTTTACTTGAAGTGATTGCCATCATAAAGAAAGGTTCTGAAGCTCCATATAAGCATTTGGCAGAAATGAAAATAGAGGAAGAGGTAGAATGTATTTTGAGCGTGAGTTCTTCTACAAAGCAAGTTTTGTGGGACTTGATTCCTGAACATGAATTAGACCTAGAATTTGCTGATGCATACATGGAGGATCTTGAAGAAAGTGATGGTGATGATATCGAATTAGAACACGTGCAAAATAACATGTCCCATTTTAGTAATTCAGATGAAGAAATTGCAAGTACTGGGGAGATGGTACAGGCTAATTTTAATTCAGTTGAAAATTCCGAATCCATGGCAGAGATTAGTTCAACTAAATCTTATTCAGCTGCCTTATCGACAAGAGAAGTTTCCAAAAACCCACAACATATGCAATACCACTTGGTAAGTTTGAGAAATACAGAACAAACGGACACCATTTCTTTAGCAGATATCAATAATAATCAAGACGGTAAACTTTCTTCCTCACCTGATAGACTTTTTAGAAGCAACGTTGGTGGACAACAAGTCACTCATGATTCAGAAAAGAAGACAGAAAGCATGTGTAAAAATAAGTACCTTGCTATTCAAGCTGCTAGTGATGAGGCAAGTATGGTAGCATATCGTCTCATTGGTTGTATGTTGTATGATTTTGCACAAACACAAGGTTGTGAACTAAAATCACGTGATATGTCTTATCTTGGCTATGATTTGAAGCAAAAAGAACAGGGAGGTACTTGTTATTCTCTTTCACTTTTTTTCCCTTTTCGTTTGTATCTTTAATTTTCTTTATTTAGTTAAGGTAAGTAATCAGCATTGGTACAACTTCAAGCATGGTATATTTAGTGAGTAGCTTACTTACATTCTATTCAGGCTACCAGTAAATTTCATCATTATGAATCCTTTGGTGAAAGCTCTGAGTTGAAACCAGGCTACTAGCTAAATGTACTAATGGGGAAAACCAATAATCGTCATTACGTTATGCCTTATTTATCCCTTTATTTGATTATCCCATTACTAGAGGGAGGTTCAGGGGAAAACACTAAAAAAAGAGAAAACTGAAGAACACCCTGGGAGCCCTCCATCGGACGGTATGCACAAATGCATAGAAGCGATTGAAACTGTTTTATTTTTTCTATGCACCAGTGCATATATATGCACCAATGCATATATATGCACAAATTACCAGTATGCATTTGTGCATACCGTCCAGATGGAGGGCTCCCAGGGCGTTCTTCAGTTTTCTTTTTTTTTTGGCGTTTTCCCCTGAATCTGACCCTCTCCATTACTAAACATAAATAATTGTTGGCAGCTGCGAGAAAAGGACCAGCTACTCACGAGATAGACAGCTGTTCAATTCTTATTAAGGCGATTGAAGAGCTAATACCCTCTTGTGCTAAATGGTACGCACTGTTTATAATCGATACATGCTTTATTTATATGAGATGCTTCTTTTTTAATTGTGATTGACTTGCTCTATTGTCGAATTTACTTTGAAACATGATAGTAATAGTTGATTCAAAGTCAGGAGAGAGCAGTAGAAAACGAAATACAAGTAGGAAAACATAAAAAATGACATCCATTGGTGTAAAATTTCTCAGCACCTGCTATGTTGTATCTCCGTGCAATCGATTGTTCATGCTAGTTTTGGCTTTCTTAGAAACACTGGCGTCGAATATGATCATAAAATAATGTTTCTGTTTGTTTTGATTTATTCTCAATTTTCATGGCGCTAACATTACAAAATTATCTATCTATACCATCTTATAAAACTTTTAGGTAAAACTCTTAAATTTCAAAAGTACAACATCTATAAAGCATCAAGTACGAATCATTAGTGAATTAAGAGTTGTAATTTGTTGACAAGTATTGGCTAAAATAAAAGGAAAAAGATCCCATATATAAATAAACTACAATTAGAAATTACATTATATTGATTGGATAATCGTAAACTACAAGCTTCAATTTCATATGCTGATATAAATAAACTACACAAGAATCATGATTCATACTTGAATTTCATGATGTTTTTTAGTTCTTGATGTAGAATGAATTGAGGAAGTTTATCATAGTCCTTTAAAAGATTTATACCGTATGTAGCGAATAGAGAGTCGACTATCATAAATATATTTAAGTAAAACTGTTATGATATTAGGAAAAAAACAAAGTGAATACTTGGTTGACTTTGGACTATAATTTAACTTTGCACTAAAGTACAGAAGACATGCACATTAGGAAAATATAAAGTGAATATTTCATTTCAAATTCAACTGAAAACAAGCTGGTAAATTATGATGTTATTATGCAAGATTCATTTTTTACATATTGTAATGCATCGTGTATGTTAACAATGTTTTATATATGACGATTAAGGTTCTCAACATGGGCAATATTTTATATATGTGAGACTTTTCGGCTTTTTGCGAATAAAAATGTTTTGAGAGGGTGGAAATTGTTACCAATAATATACGTAGAACCCTTCAAATCTGCTTTTTTTCAAGTATCACACCATTTTTTTTACTAATCATGGAGGTTTTCTTATGACAATTTTAGCTCTACCTATGGTACAAAATAGAATGCTTCCTGTACTATTGTTGTTGGCTTGCTTATATATGTTATGTATTTATATGTATATAATTAGCGCAAAATGCAACAAAGTTTGCCTTAATTTCTATTTAGTTCTCAATCAATGTAAATTAAGTTTCAAAATTTTTTATTTATTGTAACAAAGTTTCAAAAATTTCTATTTAGCTTAACAAAGTTTCAGAAATTTTCTATTTTGTACTATTTTTATCGGTAACATGTTGATCTTGTAACGTTTGTTGATGTGGATGTAAAGTTTATTGTCCACTTCACAATAACCCTTTTTTGTAAACCTTTCATAACCAGTTCTTATGGGATCGAATGTTACAAGATGAGTAGTTTAAAAATGGGTACAAAATTAAAAAATTTGGAACTCTATACATAAGTTGAGAAAAAAATTTATTTATCAAGACCTAATAGGAACTAAACAAAACTTTGTTGCATTTTACTTTTACCTTTTATATATAGGGTTGGGTTCCGGTGAAAAGTGAAGATACAGTGAGAAGGGTAAGAAGGGATCTCCATCCTTGGATGCACATTAGGATGAAATGCACCAAGATAAGATAAACCGAGATGCACTGTATCAATCCACGTATCAAGCACGATTCATGGGTAGGTTTGAGATTAAAAGTGATCAAGAGTCAAGATCCCTTCTTATGCTTCTCATCTTAACTTCACTTCTCACATGATCCCATGCCTATATATATATATATATATTATATAGGTGGAGGTTCAAACGAGAACACCTCCATTTTACGAGAACGCGAGAACACCCTTATCACTCTTCCCCATATATATATATTATTATTTATTTTTGAGAAAAATATTAGACTTGTGTCATGGTTGGTTTTAAAGAAATTACATGTTTTCTACTTCCAGTGAAGCAGATAAACTGAAGGAATTGATGGGTTCAAAAGTCATCCGGCAATAAGCATCTGTTGGAGCCTATTAGTGAACATAAAGAACGGATTATGTAGACATTCTTTTCAGCTAATGGATCAAAACTAACGCACAACTAAAAACTTACAAAAGGGGTTATTTAGGAGAATAACATACTAGCAATTTTTTTAATGCATCAGATTTTGAGTCATTTTTTTAATGCATCATATATGTTCTTAAATCTGGTCATGCATTTAGTTAGAAAGTTATCCTCCATCTAAAAGGATGAAGAAGTTGTGATGTATATATATTATATAGAAAGCAAGGTTTGTGTAATGGAAATCTGCATCATGTCTACTACATTCACAATAACAATCAGAATGGCAGGTTTTTTTTACAATTCATTACTATGAAGCATACTAAATGCCCTGGCCTCTCTAACTTGAGAATTCTATAATTTTATAATATTTATATACGGCAAATACAACAAATAGACCTCCTTACCTTTGGTGAGGTTTGAACCTCTGACCTCCTAGGAGGGCTATGATACCGTTAGGTGGTTGATTTTCGGTGTTTTGACTGTGATGTACAGATCATTTTTTTTGTTTGGTGCTTATATTGGGCTTCTAGTATCTAAAGATTTGATTCAGAGGTTTGTACCCAAAGATTTGATTATCATCAATTCAATTGTTGGTGTTTTTTTGCTCATGTTACTACAAGAAGATTTGTTAACAATCTGTTATATTTTATCTCTATGAAATGATAGAAAAATAGATTCAAGGAATAAATCGTCTTATTAATTCTTTTATGAATATAAAATATTTTATTTATGTTGATGGAAGAATGGTAAGGAACTTCTGGATGGACCCATTCAAATCTGTTTGGAAAAATAAAACAGTTTTAGGCATTGTTTGGCAAAAATAAGCTAGCTTATAAGTTGACTTATAAGCTACCTTATTTTCTGAGTAATCGTTTGGATGCACATAAGTCAGCTTATAAGCTAGTTTATCGATAAACTACTTGGAGTAGCTTATGAGGAGCTTTTTGACACTTTTTCCAGTTATACCCCTAACTAATATTATTTATTTACTTTCAACATGCCTTTTTTGGTCATTTCACATGCTCATAAGCTAATTTTTGCCAAACATAACTTATTCATCAGCTAGCTTATCAGCTACCAGCAAGCTTATAAGTCATCAGCTAACTTATAAGTCGTACGTTAGCTTATCAGTCATAAGCTAGCTTATCTGCTAGTTTGTCAAACATAGCCTTAATAGTGAGTTAAATTAATTAAAAATAAAATGGGTCAAACAATTTACAAAAGCGAGTCAGCAAAATATATTAAAGTGTTTTGAGTAACGAGGTTGTATATTGCTTATTAAAAAAATTGGATTTTTAATAATATATTTCGGAACCATTTAATTATTTATGAAATTTAACATCATGAAAATCTAACTACATAATCATTCTCTTTTTCGATTAACATCGGAGGTATATATAGGGTTGATTTCCGTTACAAACCACGTTAAATCGTACAAATCGTACAAACCGCAGGCAACCAATATTTTTTTTTTAACTTTTTCTTAATTATTAGGGTTGATTAGTCAATAATATATGAAAAAATTTCATCAAGAATATATGAAAGTTGGTGAATCAAGAATACGTGAAACAAGATTCATCAAATTGAGAGTTTCATGAATCAATTCATTTTCATGTAGAAAGAAAAATAACTTCATGAAGAAAAAAATTATATGAAACAAATTCATCATATTAAACACTTTCATGAAAAAAAAATTATTCAAAGAAACAATGAAACACGCGGTTTGTATGAATTGACGCGGTTTGTATTTGAAATCTCCCCTATATATATAATTATAAATCATTTTCGGTAAAAAAAAACTTTAAAATAAATAAATTACGGAGGATTAATGAATGTATCTTTTAAAATTCAAATTTACAATTTAAGTATAGAGCTTCTACTAAAGGATCATTAATTGATATTTGTTTTTTAGTGATTAATTTTTCATCTTTAGGTTTAAAAAAAGTTGTATAAATTTTCAAAGTCGGTTCACCACATCCTAGTGCTGTACATTATATTATCTGTATACACGAACATGACTAAATACAGTTTTGAAATTGAGAAGGGGTATTATGCAATTTAAGTAAACCATAGGGTTGTTAAAAGTTATAAGTATAAAAGTATAGGGGCCAAATGGTCCATCTCAAATTCACTCACTTGTGCAGTGGCCCTTCTCCCATAGGATTTTGAAGCTGGAAATCAGTCGCAAAGAGGATTTTGGCTTGGATTGTTCAATCGAAACAAGGAAGTCTCTTCTTGATCTACGCTCCAACTCTCTGGCTCTATTAGTCTTAAGCAAACGATTTAGACTTGTGGTAAATTTCTAAAGTCTAATGACTAATGTTTATGTCCTTTACTCTTTTTGTAGATTAAAGATGTTTCTAATTTGTTGGATTTTTGTCTACTTGTCTTGTTGATTTTTCACAGTTAGATGATTAGTTCAATTTACTAATGTGTTTCTCATTGGAATTTGCTTTATGCTTGGGTTTCGATTTGTTGCTCATTGTTTATAATATTATCAAGGTTGATTATTCCTTCCAACTGTTCGATGAAATGCCACCAACATAAACTTTGTGATACCCTTGTTATATTAATCTAAAAGACTGAAAGATTGGTTTCATAGTTTGATTCTTGATCTAAAGTGTATTGATTTTACTTCTTCAGTGTGTTCATGTGGCATTTTCATCTTAGGGATAGTAATTACAATTTATCAAGGTCAATATAGGAAACCTGCAAAAGAATGGAAGTAACATTGTTGCGTTGTCGTTGATGAAGATATTGTTGGAGAATCGGTTGTTTTTCGAACTAGTGTAAGGTAAGTCACCTATGATTTGTTGTCCAATTTGTCATTAAAATTGTGTGGTATCAATGTATCATGATCATGTTCTATGGCTTTTTTGGACCTTTGGTTATAAGATGAAATCTGGTTAGGGGTTTAGGGTTCATGACAAATTAACCACACACCAACTTTTAGAATTGAGTGTTGTACAATGTACATGTTGCTTAGAGCATTAGCTATTACTTAGTACATGAAACAAAGTTATGAACATAATCAACCATATCTCTTTCATAGTATTTAACATATTCTATTGGATGCATCATTTATAAATCCATTAGTAATCACATTGTTTTAATTTCGTTTAATGATTATATAACAATGTCAATTTGCATAAATCTCGTGGTTTCTCTACCTAATGAGTTGTTTTGTCAAATTGATTTCATCAACGCTAATTCCTATTTCATGTTAAACATGTTTTCTAGATTAACTTACACGTCAAGTTGTCTAATGTATTCCCAAAATATTTCTTAAAATTTTTAGTTTCCTCGTGTGCATTAATGTACAAGCTATATTTCCAGTCCTTCAAATCACTCGTTTTTCCACATATCTAGTAATTTGTTGCATATTTGTGTTGATCGAAAATGTTGACATTTGAAAAATGATCTGTAAGTGGCCCATGGTGAGTGGAGACTACTGTGGTTTCTTTCATTTGAAAACTCACGATTCACCGGTAATCCTTGGTGCCTTAGAAATATTTGTTTTGTCTATTTTTTAGGTTTTTTCCCTAGGGCATGAAAAACCTCTGTATGTGAGCGAAGTTAGTATTTCTTCTTTGAAACTTGCACTGTGATCTTTAGGATCTCTCTTCTTTTTTATTTGAACGTTTGATGCGGATTCTTTTACACATTAAATTTCAAGTTTATATCACTTGATTTGCCAATCTAACTGTTTAATGTAGTTATCAAGTTTTTTTTCCTACAAGCAAAGATTCATATTGATTTTAAAGTTGAAAGTGTGACTCTCTTTGTGGAATGTAAAGATTGCATATTATGGTGCATTAGGGATTTTGGAGAAAGGGTTTTGATTCGTGTTTGGTGGGGGTATTTGTGATTTCCGCATAACCCAAAACCTCATTTTTAAGTATCAATGTTTTTTTTAATAATATTTGATGTAGTTATAGTTGAAAGTATTATGTTAGATCTCTAATTTCAAATCATCACTGTAAATTTTAATGGAGGTGGTATGTAAGTACCAAAGTACATGAATTTGTTGACAATGTTTGTTTTAGATTTGATGTATTTATGCTTGTTTTCATCTATATGATCGTCAATAATTGATTTTTGGGGCATGCACCCCAGGTACAAGATGTTGGCACCTCGTCAAATGCTCAGTAGAGCCCTACTTCTCCGCCATGTTAGACAATCTTCCACTGCCGCAGCTTTAGTTCAAGATCATGAGGAAGTGGCACTAACATATCTTGAAGGCTTCCCCAAGCCAGACCCCAAGCACGATGAGATAATTCGTGCATTGCCGCGTGCACTGTCTGGGAAAAACATCTCTGCCAAGGAGCGCAAGGCTGGACGTGTGCCAAGCATTATTTTTGAGCAAGAAGATGGTCAGCATGGAGGCAACAAGCGGCTCATATCCGTCCAGAACAATCAGATCAAGAAACTTGTAAATCATCTTGGTCAAACCTATTTTCTATCGCGCCTCTTTGATCTTGAGGTTCGGCCTGATCTCGAAAGCGATGATGTCATTGAGAAAGTTCGTGTCTTGCCTCGAGCGGTACGCAATTTACCAACTCACTATAGATATCAAATTGTGATTTTAGTTAGAAATGTTGAAGTTCTTCAAAGGTGCAAAGTGTAATATGTCATTGCTCGTATTCCACTTTGCTACTTTGAAGTAGCATTATTTTACCAAGAAATATAATTCCTACCGAAGCATTATATTTGGTGTTGGTATTGTTATAATTTCTCGGGGTATTTAAGGAAATTACCGCTCTACTCTTTGGGGTAAAGGTCAGGTTTGCGTACATCCCATTCCCATTGAACCCACCCAGGTGGGATACACTAGGCCTTTGTATGGTTCAATTTGGTATCTTTAGCGACAACTTATTATTTGTTCTTCATGTTATTATGTATTTGTTGCTTCAATTAGGTTTACCAAAGCTATAGACGCCTGATAATCGCTCTTGCACACCTGATTGGATGAAACTGGTTGGAAGGTGGGTTTGATAGAAGAGGGCTACGTGGGGACCCAGTTGCTGATTATGAGAAAAATGACAAAGTACTAAATTAGCAGAGTATAGTTGTGACTCGTATTGCTTCATCTTCTAGGAGGAATCCGTGAGTATGCGAGCAAATTCACCAAAAGAGAGTTCTAGGTTTTAGAATTTACAAATAATGGATATCTTATTGCATTGGTCTGAGTACCTATTCCTTTGAGAAAGTATTTTAGCAGCTCAGTAGGAATCTTGCTGACACATAAAATTTTTCTTAGCTGTATGCAATGTCTTGCTTTACATCGACTTTCTGGGATAGTTATGTGGTTCAAGTCGCAGATATACCCCTTCGAAAAAATGGAAAGGTGTGTGCAAAAACTTCCCTTCCAGTCACCCATTTAGAGTTAAGATGAAACATATGCTAGCCGTTTATACTTCTATCTCTATCCTCTTTGTTGTGGATCCTATCTTAGTTATCTTCACTTCTTTGTGTACCATGTAAAACATTGAAAATGTTGAAAGGTTAAATGACCCAAACAAACTAGGTAGCATCTTATTCTCTTGATTTTGGGCTACCATTTATTACCCAGAGAGAGAGAGGGCTAACCAAACCGAACTAACCTAGTATATCAGCTCTGGGAGGGGTGGGTAGTATGAAGACCTGTCGTCTACTCTTTCCGTGAAGAATCTGACTTGTAAAAAAGTGCAAGCACAGAAGTAAGAGTAAGCAGTAGGGAAACAAAAAAGAGAAAAAAGAAAATAGACAAAGGGACAAAGAAAAAATCAAAAAAAGGTACTGCTCTTAGACAGAGGGCCATGAGTTACTGCCCTCAGAGGGGATTTGTTCTAAGAAACCAAACCGAACAGACCTGGTATATACCACTTGGAAGTAGGGTTTGGGGGTTGGGGGTGGGGGGTGGGATGCACATAGACCTTTCCTCTACCCCCATAAGTAGAGTGGTTGTTTCGATGAGACCCCCTACTTGTGAAAAAGAATGGTAAGGTGAAAAAGAAAAGGAAAGGGGTGCAGAACAATCAACAACGGTTTATAAAGTGTTTAGGAGAATGGAAGGGGGTATTATGTTATTACAGTTGTAACTCTAGATGATTGAGCTGAACAGTCAAAACTTATAATAATTACACAATAGAAGTAATGTTAATATCAGTTTGAAATCTCCATTTGTGATAAGTTTTTGGCATGTATACTTAAAATTTCTGCTTTTGTGCTATAACTCCATTCCAGTATACGTCTTCATCTTATGGAATACTGAATTTTCATTTATGCTGGCAGCTTCATCTTCAGTCTGGTACAGATGCTGTGCTTAATGTTACATTCATAAGAGCACCTTCTAATGCTTTGTTGAAGGTTGATGTTCCACTCGTGTTTATTGGAGACGACGTGTCCCCCGGGTTGAAAAAAGGTAACATGTCATTCATCCATCTTTTTCATGGTTGCAATGGTGCTTTCATTCTCAAAAAGGTGTTACGTTCTAAAATTTGACATCAAACCTAGTGCTTTTAAAACCAAAGTCATATGAGTTGTTTACCCTTGGAACATCAACATTCTCAAATCTTAAAGGCAATTATTTGGGCCTGCTTGAGTTTTCAATGTCAAATTATGGCTCTTTATTTTTCAATTGCAAGTATTTTTCATGAATGGTAAAACTATTTATTTGTAATTTGGCTTCAAAGCTAGGAGTCATATCATGATTCATTATATTAATAGACATGATCCACACACATTAGTATTTTGGTTATTATCTTGGGATAAAATTGGCTATAAAAATTGTGATGTTGCTATTGAAAAAGATTTTTTGGTTCTGTCACCTGTTTGCTTGCTGTACACTAGTAATTGTCAGGATTACCCTTGTGTCTCCTTGTCTGTTTGGCCTATATCCTTCACACCTCTCCCCTGATGCTATAGAGCAACGAACAAATGAGTCGTTATACCTAGTCCCGTAATGACCTAAAAGTCCCTTCAAACTCTTTAACAAGGTAGGAAAGCTTTTTTTAAACATCCACACATCATCAAATCAGTCTCATATCTTAGTTATGTACTTTCTGAGAGCATTCAGATTTTTTGACTTTAGCCTCTCGACTTTCCTCATGCTAACAACTATTTTTCCTGTGTCCTCAATTGTGGGCACTTAAGCTAGCTACTATCTAGGTCAATAGATGGGTTTGATTTGGATCAAGATTTAATAAACTAGCAATCTCATGTGATTCATTAGTTAATGGATCCTGATCCCAATCAGACCCATTTGCTATTGAACTTCACCACAACCTTCTCTGAATAAATTTGCATACCTTAGAAGGATAACATATGTTTTTATCAAACATGTACCATATAAACGTAATAAAGCATAACACCTAAACTCTTAGGTCCCGTTTGGTTTGAAGGATTGAAAAGGATTTGGAATTCAATTCCATTCCAATCTCATGTTTGGTTTGCAGGATTGGTTGGATTTAAAATCCTGGGATTTCTTTAAAATCCCATAAACACATGATTTTGAAATCTCATGGAGATGGTTGGTATTTCACGGGATTTGCATGTAATAATGTTTTAAAATATGTTAAAAACATTTATTTTGTAATAATCAATTCATATAAAGATAATTTAATTATTTCTATAATTTGTTTTATAAATTATCAATATTGTTTGAAATTCTATTCCATTCCAAATCCTACAAACCAAACACACCAAAGATTCCAAATCCTTCAAAATCCAAATTCCTCCAATTCCAAATCCTTCCACGAAATTCAAATCCTTCAAAACCATTCCATCAAACCAAACATCCCCTTATTATAAAGCACACTTTTCTACAAACTAACTTGTACCATAAAAAATCTACAGCTACTCAACTTTTTTATTAAGCACATGTCTAATGCTACAAATTGAAAACTAGTTATCAAAAATTAAAACTTTTATTAGTTTTAGTTGCCAACATTTTCTTGGCTTAGTCGAAGTATGTGTAATACATATGTTATTCTTTTTCCTAATCTTGATGGGAATTGAATTCTTGGATGCTTGGATAGAACCTGGTATTGGGATACATTACTTGATAATAACTTGTTGAAACACTAATGAATTGATTGATTCTTATACCGTAGGATTCTTGATTTTGGCTAGATTAGCAAAACTAGTATTTGTAACTGTGTATCTTTTTTTTTTTTAAACAAATAGACCAAAACTTTTATGGAAGTTACGTCGCATAATGTATATTTATTTTAAAAATTATCCGGATCTTATATATATCTTCTCGTCTTTGATACATATATTTTCACGGTGGCTACCGACTAAAAGATACCCCATAAAAGACATACTAGAATATGTAGAGCCCCACTTTACATATAACTGAGTAAACAGAAATCCATACTTGATCTCATAGATACATATAGAATTATGCGGAAAGCCGTATTCATTGAAAGTCGTATGTTGATCTTTCTTTTGACTAAATGAAACCATCCAAACCAAAGATATCTGACATATCCCTTTCGGAGGTAGGGTTTGGGGGTAGGATGTATGCAGACCTTTTCTCTATCCTAAGAGGCAGAGAGATGATGTTCTTGTGCAGACCTCTGGCTTCCTTAAAACATTTTTTTGACTCTATTTAGCAAACTTGTGTTGGAGAAGGTCCCAACTATCAATTCGATTGTTGGAACCGTGAAGGCAAACAAGGGTAATCGATCACTGGATTAAAATGAGAGTCGTGTGAAACACTTTCCGAATTGAGATTTTGACCCTATGCCTGGGTTTCACGAAATTCAATCTAGGATAAGACTCAAAACACTTGCGTTCTTAGGCACAAAAACGTATGCAATTTTCTGGAGAGTATATGGGAGTATTGTTCAAAACCATGTCTAAAATTGTCTCTAAAAAACGTCTCAAACTCATGAGTATAAATTTTTATTTATATTCATAATAACGTAACTGAAATAATAATCATGGTTGAAAAGTAGTAGTGGTCAGTTACACAAATCTAGTAACTACTCAATAACTGCACATTTAATGCACAGTAACCGTTTCAGGGATACTTCAAAAGTTCAGGGACCCTTCAGAATTTCAGGGATGCCTCAGAAGTTTCAGGGACCCTTCAGATTCAGGGACCCCTCAGAGGTTCAGGGACCCTTCAGATTCAGGGACCCTTCAGAAGTTCAGGGATCCTTCAGAAGTTCAGGGAC
This sequence comes from Silybum marianum, assembly GCA_036898165.1. Taxonomy (NCBI): domain Eukaryota; kingdom Viridiplantae; phylum Streptophyta; class Magnoliopsida; order Asterales; family Asteraceae; genus Silybum; species Silybum marianum. The sequence continues at coordinate 3,286,296 of CM072539.1, forward strand.
CCCTCAGAAGTTTGAAGCTGACTTTTCAAGCTGACTTTTTCAAGCTGACTTTTCAAGCTCACTTTTTCAAGCTCACTTCTTCAAGCTCACTTCTTGAACCTTATTTCCCACATTTACTCCGAGTCCTATAACAACACGACCGGGTTCTTACTCGTCTTATAACAAGCGTGCACTTCGCACCACCTTACTTGAATTAGATTACAGTATAAAACCCATATAGGCATCATGTTATTTCCAATCACATAAAAGGACCGGTGACACTAAAATCACCAACAACTTGTACCATTTAACATAGAAATGTCATCACTTCCACCTGTAGGCAAGCTTGTCTATTTTATCATTTTGCTTCAACCAATAAATAACATGATCTATTTTGACATACTCAATGTTTCAATGCTTTTGAGCTGAGTTATACACCAAAAATCATAGCACATTTTGTTCTTAAACATGTATTTTCACTTGCCTATATTGTTTGTTTTATCATCATATGCATGTACAATCTTACGATAAAATGAACTTCAATTAGATATACTTGCCAAATTTGATGATCCATTATATCCCTAGGTCTCCGTGTGTAACTCCCATATTCTTGAAGAAACATGATCTAGTAAGCACGTACCTTTCCATGTAGGAAGAGACTGGGAAAATGTTGTAGAGAGAAAATGATCCGACTCCCTTGGAGAATTATGAGAAATTGAGTTGAAATACTTAAGCACTCCTAACTGGCGCATAAGATATCCCACTTGGAAGTAGGTTTCTTTTTAGAAGGGTACAGCGGCTGTTTCCATGAAGACCCCAACTTGTGCAAAATTGTGAGCGAAAAGAAAGAAGAACCAAGACTAGTAAATAGAAAGAAACACGTAAGTATAAGGGAAATTTATTGAAATAGCCATTTTCAGATACTGGTTTTACCTCCTAGCCCATTTCTCCCAAGTTTTACCCAAATAGCCCCCAGGTTCACAATTGCGAAAGGATGAAAATGTAAAAAAAGAAGTTTTAAAACTAGGTTTGCAATTTCAGGGACCTAAAATGTAAATTTTGGTTATCACATTCGCAATTGCAAATTGAATATTGCGAACCTAAACTAAAAATTACATATTTGATCCCTGAAATTGCCAACCTAGTTCAAATATTGCGAACATGAGGGTTATTTGGGAGAAATGGGCTAGGAGGTAAAACCAATATCTGAAAATGGCTATTTCAATAAATTTCCCCAAGTATAATCATACAACACACCATATGAATGATGTTTGCTCACACACTTGCACAAGAAACAACCACTATACTCTTTGAGGTAAATGTCAGATTTGCACATCCCGCTCCCAGACCCTACTTTTGAGTGGGATTTAATGGGTCAGTTTTGGTTTTGGTTACCATATGAACGTTAAGTCTATGTTCTGATGCTACGAACAGAAATTACCTAACCCTAACGAAGCTGAGCAACATTGGTTCATCGGGTTATTGCATTTGCCGTATATAAATATTCTATACTTATATATCTGCACAAGAAACAACCACTATACTCTTTGTTTGTTGCATTTGCTGCCGTATATAAATATTGTATACTTCAAAAAAAAACATTGGTTCATCGGGTTGTATGGTATTTGTTTTAACGAGTAGCTTTCGGTTTTGGTTGGCAGGGTCTTATCTAAACATCATCAAGAGAACGGTTAAGTTCATTTGTCCAGCAGACATAATTCCTCCCTTGATCGAGGTAGATCTAAGTGAGTTGGATGTGGGTCAGAAGTTGGTGATGGGGGATCTCAAAGTTCATCCCGCTCTCAAGCTTGCTCGCTCCAAGGACGAACCCGTTTGCAAGATTGCAGGAGCCCGGGTTTCTGAACAAAAAAAGTCTAAATAAATCATCTTGACATAATTTTTCAGGTTAGTTATTTAGTACAAAGAAAGCATTTTGGCTTCATTAGCTTTTTTTAAAATTACTTTCTTTTGGCTTCATTGATTTTAGGAGCTTTTTTAAAAATTAAGGAAGACGTCTTTTGTTATATCATAGATCAAATTTTCTCCTTTTGTATCGGGGAATATGGACTTGAATTCTAAAATTTTCTTGAGCCGGAATAAAAGAAAAAGTCGCATAGTTTTGGTTTGCAGAATGTGTTTTTTTTTGGTTTGTGAAAGGACTCTAAAGATACATCGATGTTTATAGAATGCCATTCGAATTGAAGAAACACATAAAGGATTTTTCTACATTTTTGTTTGTTTGAATGCGATTGCCGGTTTTCAAACTCAAATTCCATCAAAACTTGACCCTCCTTGGCTCGTTTTTCTTTTGTTGCTAAATCTTACATATCATCTACTATTTGTTTTAGAAACCTAACATTATTATTAGTATGCATTAAAACATTTATGATTCAAGATTTGTGGCTTTGAATATTCAAGAAAAGTCCACCAAATCATGAAGCATATGATTGGTTAACAACAACAAAGAAATGATGAGTAAACCAAAAGGACCAAATCAAAGACATGGGCCTCACTCTACTTAATCAACCCTGGATATTCTTGCAAGAAGCAAGTGTTGGCAAAATCTATATTAATTACTAGATGAAATGCATTGTATGAGAAGGAGAGTTAAGATGAGAAGTGTAAGAAGGCATATGAATTATTGGTCACTTTTAATATCAAACCCACCCATGAATTGTGTTTGATACGAGGATTAATCTGGTGTATCTCAGCCTAATGTGCATTCAAGGGTAGACATCTCTTCTTACGTTTCTCACCTTAATTCTCATTCTCACCAGAACCCAACCCAGTGAGATATAGTCGATTTAATAATATGATTTTATATGAATTTTAGAAAACAATAATGTTTTTACATTTGAATAGAACCTAAATTTGAAGACCCATAAAAATTTGAAAAGAATATATACTGATAATAGTATTAAATTAACAATTTAAAAAGTAAATAATTTATCTTAGATTTAATAATATACTATTTTTCTATAAAGATATTTTAGTTCAATTATTTATTGTAATTTAATTTAGGTTTAATAATTTAATTTTTTTTTACAAACATGATAATTAAGTATTATATTAGAATTTAATAACTATTATAATTATATTTTAGGTTATTTATATTTAAAATGATATGTTTATTCTGTATTTGATTATCTTTATTATTTAGTTATATGGATTCAAACATGTAGTTTTTTAAAATTAATACCCATGCACTATTTACTTGTAATATTAAATTTTAAGTAATATGTATCATTAACAAGACTTGATGCATTAAAAATGGTTTTTAGGAGTTTAATCGAAATGCTTTATAATATAACTAGAAAGGTAGTACTTGATGCAACTTGATGCATCTCGATTTTAATGTTTCGTTTTATTTTTATATCTGTCAATAATACGGGTTTTATGTTGTTTTAAAAAGCGATAATTTTTTACGTATGAATCAAATATAAATTTGAATATCCCATAAAAACTTGAATTTTTTTCGATATTAGTGTTACGTATTAAAAAATTCTCATTTTTTGTTATTTCTTTAATTCAATTTTTAATATATTAATTTAAGTTTAATAGTGTAGTACCTTATTTTCGGTTTAATAATATAATTTTTTATAGAGATAATAATTAAATATTATGTAAAATTTAATGATTACCTTAATTGTATGTAAGATTTTTTTTATTTGAAATAAAATGTTTATCATGTGTTTGATTATGTTTATCTGCAGTTAATTACATAAATTCAAATAAAACTTAATAAATTGTACTCACATACAATTTATTTGTAATCTTGAATTTTAAGTAATATGTATTAATAAATACATTTGATGCAAAAAAAAATGATTTTTAAAAATTTTTGTCAAATCTTTTATAAATTATAAATATAGATGTGACACTTTTGATTTTCTTAAATCTAATGGTAGGGCTTTAAATAGTAGGCGGTTCGTACAATAGCTTTCTCTACAAGCCTACAAGCTTAGCTTTGGCTTAGCTTCCAACTAAGGCTAAGGGCATGGCATGTTCCCAAGCTAACTCTTGATAACCTCTGTTCACGCTCACGATCTTACTAGCACGGCTCAGCTAAAATAATTAATGCATTACATTAGAATTTCCTGTGTACATTACATTAAAATGTTGGGTGGAAATGAATCAAGTCTTTGAACGAGGTAACTCGACTATCATCATACGTGCAACATTTTCGCTTTTATGGTTCAAGTGTGTGTGTATATATATATATATAGGGGTGGGTTCAAATGTGAACCTATCTTTGATTGTGAACATGAGGATGAATCACAACCATCCATTTTAGATCAGATTAAAAGATGAGGGATAAAATTCACGGTGGCATTTTTATAAATAAGTGGAAAACTCAGGTCATGGCTTAAATCATAAATACAGCCTGACGATTTAAATCAGAACCAGACATCATCATCTTCCCCAAATGTCTTCATCATCTTCACCATATTTGTTCAAATCAGAACCAGGCATCATCATCTTCCCCAAATTTCTTCATCATCTTCCCCAAATTTCTTCATCATCTTCCCCATATTTCGTCATCCTCTTCCCCAAAAGAAATTTCACTTCCGTCTTCAAATTTCTTCATCATCTTTCCCAAAATAAATTTTCGCACAAGTTTGTTTTTGCTTTGTGTTCCTCCTTAGAATCTCAAGTCTTTTCAGATCCAGATTCTTTTTCTTGATGAAGTATAATAAGGTTATTCAAATGTTTTTTTCCCTTTAATATGATCGTTCATCATTTTATCAGAGAAAGCTTCTTTGAAACACATTTGCTTGAATTCTTGTTTTTCAAAACCTTTGGTTCCATTGTAGGTTATATTCAATCTGAATATAAGCTATTGTAGCTTATATTCAGACTGAATATAAGCTACAATTATTCAAACCCCAAATTGTAGCTGATATTCAGTCTGAATATAAGTTACAATTTGGGGTTTGTATACTTGTAGCTTATATTCAGTCTGAATATAAGCTACAATTTGGAGTTTGTATACTTGTAGCTTATATTCAGTCTGAATATAAGCTACATTTTGGGGTTTGTATACTTCTAGTTTATATTCAGACTGAATATAAGTTACAATTTGGGATTTGAATAATTGTAGCTTATATTCAGTCTGAATATAAGCTACAATTTGGGGTTTGTATACTTGTAGCTTATATTCAGTCTGAATATAAGCTACATTTTGGGGTTTGTATACTTCTAGTTTATATTCAGTCTGGATATAAGCTACAATTTGGGGTTTGAATAATTGTAGCTTATATTCAGACTGAATATAAGCTACAATTTGGGGTTTGAATAATTGTAGCTTATATTCAGTCTGAATATAAGCTACAATTTGGGGTTTGTATACTTGTAGCTTATATTCAGTCTGAATATAAGCTACATTTTGGGGTTTGTATATTTTTAGTTTATATTCAGACGGAATATAAGCTACAAGTATACAAACCTCAAATTGTAGTTTATATTCAGTCTGAATATAAGCTACAATTATTCAAACCCCAAATTGTAGCTTATATTCAGTCTGAATATAAGCTATAGGTATACAAACCCCAAATTGTAGTTTATATTCAGTCTGAATATAAGCTACAATTATTCAAATATCTAAATACAACTTGACGATTCAAATCAGAACCAGACATCATCATCTTCCCCAAATTTCATCATCATCTTCCTCATATTTGTTCAAATCAGAACCAGGCATCATCATCTTCCCCGAATTTCTTCATCATCTTCCCCAAATTTATTCACACCATCTCCTTCGAACCTCAAATTTCGTCAACTCAGACAAAGAAGAAAGGTAAGAAGGAGAACCCCCACACCTGCTACTTTTTTCTTTTCTGCTTATTTTCTTTTGTGCCTCCATCGTGCCTGGATTTCAATTTCTTTGACCATGAATTTCGATTGATGAACACGATTTTGGATTTCGATTTTGTCTTTGTCTTACGATTTTGGATTTTGATTTCCAGATTCGATTGAGAACTGGAGATTTTTACTCAAAAATTTAATTCAGATAAAAACTTCCAAAATTACCCCTCAAGTCATGTTTAAAGATTAGCTTGAATATGACTTAGATGAAGGGCTGAGATTCATCCTCATGTTCACAATCAAAGATAGGTTCACATTTGAACTTTCCTCTCTCTCTCTCTCTCTCTCTCTCTCTCTATATATATATATATATATATATATATAGAGGAAGGTTCAAATGAGAACCACCCCTCCTTAAAAGAACAAAAGAACAAATTGTGGACCAGATATGATGTGGGTCCCACATAATATTAAATCATTTATGATTTAATATTAAATCATAAATGATTTAATATTATGTGGGACCCACATCATATGTGATCCACAAGTGTCCCTTTGTTCCTTTAAAAATACAAAGTTCTCATTTAAACCTTCCTCTATATATATATATATATATATATAAATAGAGAGAGAGAGAGAGAGAGAGAGAGAGGAAAGTTCAAATGTGAACCTATCTTTGATTGTGAACATGAGGACAAATCTCAGCCCTTGATCTGAGCCATATTCAAGCTGCTCTTTATATGTGGCTTGAAGGGTAATTATGGCAAGTTTTATATTTTAAACAGATTCTCCTTTATTCTTTTCTTATTATCGTTGATATCACTCCCGCTTTTTTCTTCCTTCTCTATTTATCGTTTTCTTCTCTGTAAATCGAATTTTTCTCTATTAATCGGATTCATTGCTGTGAATAACTTCTCTGTTAATCGAATTTCTAATTCAATGGATTCTGTTTCTTCGTCGCCGGTTCAATTGAAATTGATCCAGTTGAAAATTCTACCCTCTTTGTTAATCAAATATGTGATTTGTTCTCTTATTGCGATTCGATTACGGATGATGATATTACAGATCGAGAATTTTGTTCTAATGATTCGGTCACAGATATGGAAAAAACAGAGCATCAAAAATTTTGTTCTAATGTTGAAGATGCGTCAATCTGTAAGTATTTTATTAAACTAGTTTCTAAATCTGTCGAGTGTTAGTTTATATTCAGTCTGAATATAAGCTACAAAAATACACACCACAAAATTTTTTAGTTTGAATATTAGTTTATATTCAGTCTGAATATAAGCTACGAAAATACACACCACAAAATTCTTTAGTTTATATTAAGTCTGAATATAAGCTACAAAAATACACACCACACAATGATTTAGCTTATATTCAGTCTGAATATAAAGTAGTTGTTCATATTACACACTAATCTTTATATTCAGTCTGAATATAAGTATGCATATCCCAAATTGTTTTATATTACATTCAGACTGAATATAAGCTACAAGCATACACTCCACAAAATGCTTTAGCTTATATTCAAACTGAATATAAACATAACTTTTTCATATTAAACATTAATGTTTATATTTTGAAATTATAGGTTATATTCAGACTGAATACAAGCTACAATTACCCAATAACCAAATTGTAGTTTGTATATTCACTCTGAATATGAGCACTACCACTGTTAGTGTTCATATTCAGACTGAATATAAACACTAACAGTGGTAGTGCTCATATTCAGTCTGAATATACAAAGTACATTATAAGCAAATTGTATATCATATTTAGACTGAATATGAGCACTACCACTGTTTGTGCTCATATTCAGTCTGAATACAAGCTACAATTGCAAAATAACAAAGTAGTAGTTTGTATATTCAGACTGAATATGAACACTAACAGTGTAAACTTATATTCAGACTGAATATATACATAACCTTTTCATATTAAACATTAATGTTTATATTCAGTCTAAATATAAGTATGCAGACCTTAAATTGTTTTAGTTTATATTCAGACTGAATGTAAACTTAACCTTTTCATATTACACATTAATGTTTATATTCAGTCTGAATGTAAGCTACAATCATACTCACCACACAATGATTTAGCTTATATTCAGTCTGAATATAAAGTAGTTGTTTATATTCAGTCTGAATATTAGTTAATATTCATTCTGAATATTATATTTGCTTTAATAATACCCTATTTTCACTATTTTTTGTAGATGAATTTTATAGTGGAGGTGAAGATCGTCATTCATGTATTAGTATTGATGGTGATGATGGATTGAAATATTGGATTCCTGTTGTAGATGATAATTTGAAACCTGTTGTTGGAACAGTGTTTGGTACATTGGATGAAGGTATAAAAATGTATGAAAACTATGCTTCTAAGTCAGGATTTGATAAAAGACTAAGTACTGTTAAAAGAGATGCAAATCTGGTAATTACTTTAAGGTATTTAGTATGCAATAGAGAGGGTTTTCCTGATTCTGTGAAATCCAACAGTTTAGATGGATCTGATAAGCAAGTGAGAACTACCAATATAATCAGAACCGGTTGTAAAGCAAATGTTAAGTTCAAGATTGCTGGTGTTTCTAATAGGTATTATATTTTATATGATTTTGAAGAGAAACACAACCATTGTTTATTTGATGAAGATTCAAGGCATTTGTTGAAGAGTAGTAGGAAGATAGACCATTCTCAACAAAGGTGGATCATGAAAATGTCGAATGCTAATATTGGTGCTACAGAAGCCCACAATATTCTATGTCAGCTTAAGGGTGGTTATGAAATGGTAGGTGGTTCCAAGGTAGAGTATAAGAACTTTCAAAGGGATCGTGATTGTTTTATTGGAGATAGTGACGCAAACTTGTTTGTTAGGAAGATGAATGATAGGAAGATGTATGTTCCAAACTATTCATTCGAGTATAAATGCAACAAAGGGATGTTGAATTATGCTTTTTGGGCTGATGAGACAGCTAAAGTCAATTTTGAGCTGTTTGGTGACATTGTCTCATTTGATGCAACCTTCCGAACAAATAAGTATGTATTTGTTCTATTTTGTTTTATAGTTTTTCATTCTTGTTGTTGTTATTAATAGTTTCTATTTATGATATGTTATTTAGGTACTGTATGGTGTTTGTTCCATTCACCGCAATTGACAACCACAAGAACTGTGTGACTCTTGGTGCGGGCATTCTTGATTCAGAGGACATTCCTTCCTATATATGGTTGTTGTAATCATTCTTGAAAACATTTGGAAGGCAACCGAAGTTGGTTGTTACTGATCAATGTCCTGCAATCAAGCAAGTTGTTGCTGAGGTTTTTACAGAGTTAAGGCACAGGTTTTGTATGTGGCATATTAGCACAAAACTGCCTGCAAAGGTATTTGAATTTTTTAGATTATTATTCACTTTGAGTTATAATATATTCACTATGTGAGGTTTTTATTTTATTTTTATTATTCACTTTGAATATAGCAAGTAGTTATTCATTCTGAATATAAGCTACAATTTGTTGTCTACTTAATTGTAGCTTATATTCAGTCTGAATATAAGCTAAAACAATTTGGTGTTTGCTTACGTGTAGCTTATATTCAGACTGAATATAAACAAAAACATTTTGGTGTTTGCTTACTTGTAGCTTATATTCAGTCTGAATATAAACATTGTTATGTATTATTACATTCTTATGTTTATATTCATTCTGAATATAAGTTGAAACATTTTTTCTTTTTGTATTCTTGTAGTATATATTTGTTTATTGACATTCATTTTGTATGCAGGTTACTTCAAACGTGATTAGAATTCTGATTTCAAGAAACGTTTCCATGTAATTATATGGGATGAACAAATTGATGCTAAAGAATTCGAAGAGAGATGGACTACTCTAATGACATATTTTGGTCTTATTGGGCATAAATGGTTATCTTATATGTTTGAAAATAGGCGCAGATGGATCCCATCTTTTTATAGGGAAATTCCAATGGCTTATTTAATGAGAACAACATCAAGATCTGAAAGTGAGAATTCATTTTTTTCACTATTTTTTCATCATGGTGCAAATCTTATGAAGTTTATGGATTCATTTGATTCCGCTATGGACAAACAACGCCACAATCATCGGCTGCTAAACCATCAGACAAAAACAACAGTACCAAGGTTGAGCACACCACTTCCAATTGAAGTTCATGCTTCTAAGATCTATACGCGTTCTATCTTTAGGGATGTTCAGAATGAGATAAAGCAGTCAGTTTGGTCGTGCTTTCAATCATCTATGAGCTTGGAGGATGGTTGTGATGTTATTGTTGTTGTTCAAAAGAAAAAGGTGCAAACTAAAGAGAAGGATTCTGAATGCAGCACCAATCCAGGGTTTTTTATGATACATTCTGAGCACAAGGTACATCTTATTTAGAACCAAATATACTTTTAAATATTCTAGCTTATATTCAGACTGAATATTAGCTACATGTATGCAATTTCCAAATATGTTAGATTATATTCATACTGAATATAGTCTACAGGTATATAAACAACTGATTGTAGAGTATATTCAGACTAAATATAAGCTACTAGTATTCAAACTGAATATAAGCTTATATTCAAACTGAATATACTCTAAAATCATTCATACAGTGAATTGTAGCTTATATTCAGACTGAATATAACCTACAAGTTCATTGAAATTCCATAATTGTAGAATATATTCAGACTGAATATAAGGTACAAATTATCATTCATTGTGAATAATGAATTTTTTTTAAATTGATTTCAGGTTGTGCATAATAAGTCCACTGGATCATATGATTGTAGCTGCTTATTTTTTCATCATTTTGGTATTTTGTGTCGTCATATATTTTGTGTTATGAAAATTTTTGGCATTGAAGAAATACCTAGGCAGTATATTGTGAAGCGGTGGACAAAAGCTCTGATTTCTTCTGAATTATTGAAGAAACGTCATTATGTTGGAGAAAGAAATGAGCGTCGTGAGATACTTGAAAATGATTCCCAAGCTGCGTTTGATAGTTGTCTTGGTCTAGTAGTTGATGATATAGAAAAGCTTCAAGATTTTGTTCTGAAAATGCAAGAGTTGAAGGATACTTTATTGGCAAATGACTGTAGTGCTCCTCATCGTAATACATAAGAGACGATGGAGTCATTGCTTGGGGTTTCAAAACCAGATATTATTGACATCCAAAATCCGAAAGATATAAGAAACAAAGGTTGTGGTATAGGCAAAAGGTTGAAGAGCGGTAAAGAAAAAGCAATTGCTAAAGCTCAAAAGGCAAAGAGATTATATAAGTTTTGTAAACAAATGTGTAATCATGATTCACGTAATTGCCCATCAAAAAATGATTGATTTTGTGTTTGTATTCTGCAAATAGTCATTCAAATAATGAGTTCATTTTTTAATTGAAAATCAATAAAACTTAATATTCATAATGAGTATATAGTGTTTTAGTCTTCTCCTTCAGCATGAATATAAGTTGTAGTTTACTTATTCTATCATTGTATGTTAATATTCATTCTGAATATAAGCTACAAGAATACAAAAGACAAATTGATTTAGCTTATATTCAGTCTGAATACAAGCTAAAACAATTCTTGTATCTTATATTCAGACTGAATATAAGCTATAATTTGCTTATCTTTTAATTGTGACTTATATTCACACAGAATATAAGCTACAATTGCAAAATAACAAAGTAGTTCTTTGTATATTCAGTCTGAATATAAGCACTAACAGTGTAAACACTGTCAGTTCTCATATTCAGACTGAATATACAAAGTACATTATAAGCAAATTGTATCTCATATTCAGACTGAATATGAGCACAAACACTGTTTGTGCTCATATTCAGTCTGAATACAAGCTACAATTGGTTATTGTGCAATTGTAGCTTTTATATATTCATTCTGAATATACATTGTTAACCAATTTTAATCTAGAACAACATATTTAATAACATTGGAAACCAAATACATCATTTAATTTATAGAACACATCAAGCATGAATAAGTTACAAAAAAAAAAGTTAAAAGAATTGTTCAATAGTCTTAGAAACTAAAAACATCATGCAAATAAACTCAGTCGTTCTTCTATCTTCAACTTTGCTTCTCTTCTATTCTCATCTCTTTCAGGCTTTGGTATTAATGCGTATTCATTAGCTTTCTGCAACACCCACTCCTTCTTCAGGTTCATTTCTGACATTAGCATCTTGGTTAAATACTTGTACCTTAAGCTATTTAAGATTCTTTTCTGCTCGTCTTTTTTTGTCGCCAATCCACAATCCCAATTTTTTATAGGGCCTCCCATGAAGGTCTCCATATGTCTCATCACAAAGATTGAACAATCTTTGTGATTATCAGTTTTCCTCCACTTCATGGGTTCTCTTTTGGGTGGGATGTCGATTAGCTTCTTAAGTCTTGAATCCTTAATACTTGCAAGGAATTTTAGGAACAGTTTATGCTGCATTATATAAAAATATTTAAACAATATGAAAAATATAATATATTGATATGATATTTGTTATTCATATAATGTAAATGATATGTTCTTCTTACCAATACTATAGGCACACTCCCGTATTTGTCCTCAAACTTCACTTTTGTGGCACTGTTATCAAACAGGTGTGCCATTGAATTTTTTAAATTATAACAGATTACATAAAAGTGATCTGATTTTATGATTGGAAAGAATACCTGCAGAGGAATATTCTAGTTAATTTATGTTTTATTCAGTAAGAAAAGAACAGAGGATACATATTAAAAAAAGATGCAAAGTTTTTTCAAAGTTTCATTAACATCTAATATTCAGACTGAATAATGGCTAGTAATTTATTTTCTTAAATGTATTTGTATCATACCAGGTCAAACTTCTTTATATCATCTAAATTATTCAATACTTTTTCTTTGATATTCTCTCTGAAAGTGTCACCATATGTATGCCAATCAAAGTCTGGGTTGAACACATCATGTCCCTGTTCAAAATTAACAAATGTTAAATTAATAAAAAAAAATTAAGTTATAATTTAAATTAGAAAAAAGATTAGTGATCTTACAAGAATATCTGTTGTCATAAATAACCTGCTTGGTGAGTCTTTGCTTTTTAGTCTTTCTTCAAAATTTAGAACTTTTGTCCAATTGTATATGACATTTGAAAATGCTTCTGAATCTTCAATCATGTTTTCAAAAATTATTTTGAAAGCGTTTTTATTTGAAGCAGTTTCAAAAACAACTGACCTGTTGAAACAAATTATATTTAAGTAAATTTTATGATAAACAAAATTGTTTATATTCAGTATAATAAACTGTTGGTTTGTACCATTTTTTAGATTATATTCAGTCTGAATATGAACATTACAGTGTATATTCAGTATGTATATAAGCTAGAAGTATCCAAATCACAAAATTCCATCTCATATTCAGTTAGAATATAAGATAGAAGTATACAAACCAACAAGTTATTGGAGCAAAACGTGTATTTCCCGGACACGTAAACCGGCCCACACAGGCTGCCAATTCCCAATGTGAGGGGCATACCTGACTCACTCAGCAACAAGGCGATTGCGAGGGGGCCTGGGATCGAACCCAAGACCAACGGCCTATCGGAGCAAACATCTCCTCGCCCCTTAACCAACTGAGCTACAAACTAACAAGTTATAGATTATATCCAGACTGAATATAACCTTCAAGTATCCAAACAACCAAATTGTATCTTATATTGAGTCTGAATATAAGATATAAATATATATAGCACAAATTGCACAGCTTATATTCAGACTGAATATAACCTTCAAGTATCCAAACCACCAAATTGTTTCTTAGTCTGAATATAGTCTATAAGTATCCAAACTACAAAATTGTAGCTTATATTCAGACTGAATATAACCTAGAAACAATTGTTCAATAATATGAACATTACAGTTTAGTGTTTCACTGAAGTTTTTATATTTAGTCTGAATTAACTTGTTTTTAAATGATTATTATACAAAATAATAGTAAATTCAATTTGATACTTACAGAGCGTCTGTTGTTAGTGAGAACACCCATTCACCAATCTTCCTCTCTAGTGAATATAATCTTACTTCAACATCAACAACTCTTTGTACATAAGGTGATTTTAGAAAATCACCTACCTTCTCTATTCTCTTCTCTCTATCTTCAACCTGATCTTTAGGTTTTGCAATTTGCTTATTCTTTGCTTTTATTTTTATAATAAGATTATCTTTCTTTGATTTGGATGGTTTTGGAGGGGAATCAGAATCAGTGAATAGCTTGAATGTTGGACAACTTGCAGGAGGAGTTTTTTCACTAATATCTGTCTGTTGTGAAACTTGTGGGGTAATCAAATCTTGGCTTTTCATTATGGCATGATGTCCTTCTCCCCTTGTCTCATTTCCCTCCTCTTCTAAAGCTTTATCTTTCTCATTTCCCTCCTCTTCTTTCTTCTCATCTTCCCTTCCTCTTTCTTCAGTATTAATGTCATCAACAATATTAGCTATTATTGCTTCAGGACTAGTCTCTACATTCTCTTGTCTTCTTTCTTCTCTTGTTTCTTCTCTTCTTTCTTCATTCGTCTGCAACACATCAACGGTCATGTTTCTTGAAGCTTCTTTATTAGCTTCTTCATTCTCTTTTCTTCTTTCTTCTCTTGTTTCTTCTCTTCTTTCTTCATTATGCTGCACCACATCAATTATCATTTTTCTTGAAGCTTCTTCATTAGCTTCTTCATTCTCTTTTCTTCTTTCTTCTCTTCTTTATTCTCTTCTTTCTTCTCTTGTTTCTTCTCTTCTTTCTTCATTCGGCTGCACCACATCAACGATCATGTTTTCATTAATCTTAAATAGGCTTTCATATTCAGCCTTCCATTCCTTTAATGGTTGATCGCTTGGATATAGCATCATTGCTCTTGTCATCTTAAACTCAATCTCAGCTTTCATTATCATCATTTCTTCAAGATCATGGTTAAGGCTTCCTAAGAATTCTTGTTTTTTGATGTTTTTTATTAGTAAAGATAATTATAATTAATATTATTATAAACTACACAGTTTATATTCAGTTTGAATAAAGGTTAGCAAATTATATATTCAGAATGAATATAGACTACAAATAGTATTTTGAACTTCAAGTTTTAGCTTATATTCAGACTGAATATAAGAAGCACTAAGATTCAATTTATCTCATATTCAGTCTGAATATAAACAATAAAGTGCATAGTTACACTATTAGTACTTATATTCAGACTGAATATAAACTACACCACGAAATAATATTATAAACACTAAATAATATTTGTAGCTTATATTCAGTCTGAATATAAAAACTAAATAATATTATACTCTGCAGTGTTTATATTCAGTCTACAAATATTATTTAGAACTTCAAGTATTAGCTTATATTCAGACTAAATATAAACAATAAGGCTCATTGTAACACTCTTAGTGCTTATATTCATTCTGAATATAAGCTAACCCACAAAATCTTTTAGATTATATTCAGACGGAATATAACCTACGGTTAAACAAACAACTAATCGTAGCTTATATTCAGACTGAATATGAGCTAAAATTATTCAAAATACTATTTCTTTACATTATATTCAGACTGGATGTAGGTTAATATTATAAAAACTACATACCCCTGTTGTTTTCTCTCTGTTTGAGGCCATGCAATCCTGTACCTCATCGGTGTTGAGCTCTAACCTTCCAAATCCACCACTTTCAATCTCATAGTTTTCTCTCTCTTTCAACTTCTTGGACGTCCACTCAAGGATTGCAGGTTTTAATCGTTTATGATTAACTTCATCACAGCGTGTTGAATTTACATACATGACCTGCATTTTTGGTAATTAAAATTAGATTGACTATGTTATAAAAATTAAAAAAAAACAGAAATATTATAAGCGAATACATACCGTAAGGAATGTTGTTGGTCCTGTATAGAAGTCAGTTTTGCAGTTGCTGTTCCAAAAAAGCTTGTTTATCATTAACTGATTATATATGTAATCGCACCAGTTTATGTTTTTAAAATCATAATTTTCTCCAACATTGGTCAAGAAGGTGGTATTGCAGATTCCCATCTTCATTGTCTCGACCATTGTGTTTATGAAAAGTATGATGAAGTTCAGCTTGAAGTTGATATCCAAAACTGTTGATTCCTTGATTAGTTTGACGAGGTGCTTCTGCCTAATCTTTTTATGATCTTCAAACTGCGCTTTCCACTCTTCGCTAATCCTTTCATGGTCTGGTTCAAATTGAAGTTGATATATATCGTCTCCTTCATTCTTTAATCCAAGGATCTCTGTAACAGAGTCCTTTGTAATCTTTATACCACCCTTCAATGTTTTGATCACCATGTCCTTTGAATCAAAACTGTTAACAACACTATAAGCTAGTTTTGAGGGGATAGTGTCGATATTCATGTCAAGGATTGGTCCTAATCCAATATCATTAATCCATTTTATTTGTACTTGGCTTAAACTCCCCTTTATCGCCATTAGGTTCTTTGGAGATGTTCATATTTGTAAACACTTGTACGTTGCATGCTCTGAAGTTTCTGAATGTTTCTCATCAGTTGAATTTCTTTTGAATTTCTTTTTCATTGGACTTCCTTCACCTTCATTCTTGTTTTTGTTTGTTTTTGTTTGTTTTTGTTTGTTTTTGTTGTTTTTCTCTTTTTTTCTTTGTCCTGTACTTCTTGTGCTTTCCCCTTCTTCTGTTTTTTGTCAACCTCTGTCTTCTTCAGATTCTTAGACATTTTGGTTTTTGATGATTTCTTTGTTTTTGTAGATGCTCCTTCTATTATATAAACATCAATTTATTATCTGTCTTTATATTTACAATATTACAAACACCTAATTGTACCTTATATTCACTCTGAATATAGACATTACTTTGTAAGTTAATATTTATGTTTGTGTTAGTGCTCATATTCAGACTGAATACAAGCTACAATTACACAATATCAAAATTGTAGTTTGTATTTACAGTCTGAATATGAGCAATAACACTGTTAGTGCTCATATTTATTGCTCATATTCAGACTGAATACAAGCTTATATTCAGTTTGAATAAACACTGTTTGTGCTCATATTCAGACTGAATATACAAATATTTAATAGTAGAATATATTCAGACAGAATATAAACATAACGGTGTAGTATTTAAATGTTAAGTTTGTATTAAGCATGAATATAACCTACAATTAAAGAGTATATTCAGTCTGAATATAAACTACAAACAAAAAAAATCTCAAACTCTATAAGTGTTTGTATATACAGTCTGAATATGAGCAATAACACTGTTAGTTCTCATATTCAGAATGAAAACAAGCTTTTATTCAGTTTGCATAAACACTGTTAGTTCTCATATTCAGACTGAATATACAAACATTTAATAGTAGACTATACTCACAATGAATATAAACATAACGGTGTAGATTTTAATTGTATTTTAATATTTAAAATTCTATAAGCCCCAAATTCTGGATTATATTCTGACTGAATATAGTATTTAAATGTAGCTTATATTCAGACTGAATACAAACATAACACAGAGTGTTTTGTGTTCATCACCCAATAAGGTTATCAAATGAATTGTAATTACAATTGAAACAATCGAAAAGGAAATATGAGTTAATATATGCTCTAAAGTTGAAAATATCATAAAAATGAAAAAAAGGGAGGGAATCCCCTAAATTAATTAAGAAATATAAATCGGGAATTTAATTTATTTTTATTATAGGATCTATTGGATTCAGTCTGAATATAAGCCCCAAATTCTAGTTTATATTCAGACTGAATATAGTATTTAGTTGTAGTTTATATTCAGACTGAATACAAACATAACACAAAATATTTATTTGTACACTATATTCAGTTTTTATATGTACAATCATACAAATACAAAAATATATGTTATATTTCAGAATGAATACAAAATATTGATAGAAATAAATAAACATTAATTAACATTATAAGTCTAGATTTCAAGCATTTATTGATGAAATGTGATTTTATACTGAATACATTCATTAAATGTTCAGTAAAACTAGAAAACGGAATTGTTGGGTCACCGATGATTTGGTGATGAACCACCTTCCTTTGTATGATTGATTTTTTATAGGTTCTTTTGAAGGTCTGAAATATGCTTCAAGTATTGGAAAGTCAAAGATTATCCAATCAAAGGTTGTACATCAAAAAGTGGAATTTTGGATGTACCAACTAACTTCAATATTCATATCAAATTGCCAAAGTCAAGAATGGGTCACCAATATAGTGGGTCACCGATGGTACACATTTATGTCATCAAAGTGTTGGGTCATCAATACAAGATGAGGTCATCAAGTTGGTACTCATGGTCACCGACACTATTATCTTGGTCACCGAAATTGCAGGTATCATTTCTAAGGCTGTGATATCAAGTCACAACTACAAGGGTGTACACTCTCAACACTTAGTGAAAATTGAAGTTCACTAAGTAATGTGTACACTTATCAATTCCAGCCTTACAAGGTATCCACCGATGTGATACATAGGTTCATGTATCACTTAGCAATTTTCAAGAGATAAGTTCTTGACTCACAACAAATGCAAGACACGTGGGCAGCAAGAACTTGGGCATTAAACCTTAAATAAAGACATTCTTTTTATTCTTATAAAAGGAATATTTGTCTTTTAGCTAAAAGGTTTGATGGGAGTCCACAGAGCATGAAGAAAAGAAGATAAAGTTATCTGACATTACGTGCTACAAAGAATGGTTCATCCATTATTCTAGTACAAAGGAAGAGACCTCTTCCTTTGTCCAGCAGATACACTTCCAGCTAATGAATCTTTGACAACTGTCCACATGCATCCCATGCATGGGCACTATAAAAGGAGATGAAGTCCTTCCCATAAATCTCACGCTTTCAACAAATCTTCAAAGTGATTATTTGTTTGACTCCGGCAATCCTGTGTGATTATAACAGTCTTGTTTTAACTTCCTTAGTGTATAAGTTAATTACTGTTATCTGTGTGTTTACTTTGTTAGAATAGTGTGTCTATTCTTTTCCGCATAAAATTTTCTGTGTGTAAATTTTTAATATTTATATTAAAAAATTTAAAAAGAGTATATTCTGTGTGTTTGTATTCAACCCCCCCCCCCCCAATTCTACAAAACCCTCACTTGCTTAGTCATCTCTCTTTGGGGACTAACAAGTGGTGTCAGAGCAGTTGGTTTAATTCTATAAACCAGATCGGTGATGGCTACTACTTTAAATGTTGATGGTACTTTGCAGACCTCCTCCAGTAATACATATGATTTAGGATCCTTGGCCAAACCTCCAAGGTTCAACCCAAGTAACTTTGGGTTATGGAAAAATCGTATGCTATTATTCTTGGAAGGGATCGATTGCAGGTATCCCAACATTCTCAGTGAGGGACCTATAGTTCCTAAAATATGGGCTCGCTTTGGCCCATAAAAAGACGCTGAAGGAAAAGACATAGAGTCAGATGATGAAAGGAGTGATAAAACTGGCAGATATATCATCAAACCTTCAAACAAATTTAGTGAAGATGATAAACGCCTAGTTGCTCTAGACACTAAAGTCAAATCTGCTCTTGCTGTATCTCTTCCTGATGAAGTGTATCACTCTCTTCTTAACCTCCCCACTGCTAAAGAAATGTGGGATACTTTGAGTGTCTTATATGAAGGCACCAAAGAAGTCAAGAAATCTAACAGGATCTGTCTTGTAAGAAAGTATGAACTTTTCTCCCATGAAAAAGGAGAATCTCTCTCTACCTACTTTAATCGTTTTAACTGTCTTCTCAATGATCTTAAAGTTCTTGGACGAGTTTATGATAATGAAGAAGTTCTCTGCAAGTTCATGGATTGTCTCCCAAACTTCTGGGAAACCATATGTACTTGCATTAAGCAAACCAAGGACTTAGAAATAATGCCTTTAACTACTCTCTATGGAACTCTTCTACATTATGAACAGACCAAGAACCAGAGAAAAATCTCTTATAAAAGATATCAAATCTTCTTTTGTTGCTTTAATAGGTGATTCAAAATCTTCTTCTTTTGTTCCTAGAATCACCTATCCTTCTTCTGAATCTGAAAACGATATTAAGGAAGACTCTTCTCATCTATCAGATGCATACTATAGTGTTGCTGATGATGAAGGAGAAGAATTAGCCATTGACATACTTTCTGATAGTATGGCAATGATTGCTGGAAACCTTAAGAATAAAAGATTTTCTTCAAACCGCTCTAAATTTCATAGAAAACCTTTTACTCAAAAACCGTCTTCTGACAAAGCAAATGAAGAATGCTTCAAAAGCTTCCTCTAATCTCAAATCTTCTTATGCTCATCCTCAAGATATAAGAAGTACCAAGCCAAATATAAGAGGGAAAAAGAAAGAAACCAAAGTAAATGTAAAACTTTGGTTGTTGAGGCTCATTGTTGGGAGGATGAGCAAACTTCTGAGAGTGAGAGTGAGTATGTCACAAAGTGCCTCATGGCCAAAATCGATTAGTTGGAAGACATGGAAAGGTCACTCTACACTGCTCTTGTATCTGCTGAGGGATCTGCTTCAGGAACAAAGCCCCAGGTACATCCCTTTAGCTTTCTCTCTGATGATCAAAAGGTTGATGCCTTTGATTCTTTAACTATTGACTTTGCAATTTGAAGGATCAAAAGAAAAGGGCTGACATGCACATTAAATGTTTAAATGATCAACTTCTATCCTGCTTTTCTAAACTCAAAGACTTTGACAAAATGAAAGTTGATCTAGAAAACCTAAGGTACTTAAATGACAGTCTTTCTGAAGAGAAAACAAAAATATCCAACACTCTTGAAAAAGAACAGGAGGTTCTTTCTAAGTGGACTAAATCTTCAAAAAATCTAGAAAAGATTCTTCTAAATCAAATCTATTGTAAGGACAAGTCTGGACTTGGATATGGAAAAGATGATCCTCAACCTTCTGACCTCCCACTTCCATCATTTGAGTGTCAAGACTTTCCTGCTGGTTTCTTCTCTGATGACGATGAGGATCTTTTAGATTACTCATCTGAGGATTCTACTTCTGTCCACTCAATAGATTTGTTAGACATGCTAAAAGTAGAGTCCAATGCCAAAAAGTTTGGAGTCTTTGTTAAAGCTAAAGAACCCTCTCCTGAGTCTTCAAAAGTTTCAACTCTTCCAAGCTCCTCTTCTTCTTCTCCCAAACCTATTCAAAGACTTTTAAATTCTCTAAGTCTTCATGAGTCAAGATACTCCAAGGAGCAGCCATCAAATGTTCCTCAGTATCCCTCTCCAAAAAGAGTTTCTCCTCAAAAGAAAAAAATTTCTAAATCAAATTTTTCATTTAAAAGGAAATCTCAAATAGTTACTGATCTTATTCCTCGATCAGTGAACTTGAAGAAATCAAGAAATCCTGGTAAAGGCATTCTTGGGCCAAGACCAGGTGTCGTTCACCCCTCCTCTTCTCAGTCATCAACCTCTATTCAAAGTCTTGATGATATGGATTTTAAAAGGGTCTTTTCTTTAAAGAAGTGCTATAATTGTGGCAATACTCTTAATCTTGCTAAAAATTGCCCAAAAGATTTGGATCTTCGCAGAAATAAAATGCCTTCTAATCCTAAAGGACCCACCTCAAAATGGGTACCAAAAGTCTAAATTTGTTTTTGGATGCAGGTACCAAACAAAGACCATATATGGTACATGGACAGCGGTTGTTCAAGACACATGACCGGAAACAAACTTCTTCTCTCTAACTTCTCAAAAAAAAGGAACCCACTGTTTCCTTTGGAGAAAATGGAAAAGGGATCACCAAAGGATATGGTACTTCAAATGGAACCATCACATTCTCTAAAGTAGCTCATGTTGAAGGGCTAATGTACAATCTTCTAAGCATCAGCCAAATACGTGATTTGGGTTATAAGGTCATGTTTCAGCTGTGTGTGTGTTTGGTCTTTGATGTGCAAAATAATATTGTACTAGCAGGAACCCGACTAAACGATGTATACATAATCAACATGAAGGAAAGTGCAATTAGAGAAGCTGTGTGTCTCCTCTCTCAAGAACTAGCCAAACAAAGTTGGCTGTGGCATAAAAGGTTCTCTCATCTAAACTTTAAAGCCTTGAATAAAATTTCCAACAAAGAGCTGGTTGTTGGAATGCCAAAAATAATTTTTGAGAAAGAAAAGTTGTGTGGAGCATGTGAAAAAGGAAAACTCACCAGAACATCCTTTAAAACAAAACAATGCTCATCTATCTCTCAACCTCTTCAAATGCTTCACATGGATTTGTGTGGTCCAGTAAGCACACCTAGTCTAGGTGGCAAAAAGTATATGCTAGTAATCGTCATTGAATTTTCTAGATATACTTGGGTGTTCTTTCTAAAACACAAAAGTGATGCTGCTGAAGAAATCATCAGGTTTACTAGAAAGATTGAAAATATGAATGGTAAACTGGTGAAGTCTATCAGAAGTGATAATGGCACAGAATTCAAAACTGCTGCTCTGGAAGATTTCTTTGACCTAAAAGGAATCTCTCAGAACTTCTCTGCTGTACGTACTCCTCAACAAAATGGTGTTGTTGAAAGAAATAATCGGACGCTGTGTGAAGCTACAAGATCAATGCTGAGTGAATCCAAGCTGCCAACCTATTTTTGGGCTGAAGCAGTTAACACTGCATGCTTTACTCAAAATAGGTCTATCATAGTCAAAAGGCATGACAAGACTCCTTATGAAGTTTTCCATGGTAGGAAACCTGCAGTTGACTTCTTCCAGGTATTTGGTTGTGCTTGTCACATGCTAAATGACAGGGAACAACTTGGAAAATTTGATCCAAAGTCTGATGATGGAATTTTCATGGGCTATTCTCTCTCTTCAAGAGCCTTCAGAATCTACAACCTAAGAAGACAATGCATAGATGAATCCGTGCATGTGAAGTTTGATGAGTTTGAAACATCTTCATTATCTTGTAATGAAGAAGAACTAAATCTATGGATAAACTCATGTGTTGGCGAAATTCCATCTTCCTCTCAACCCAATCCTTCAGATCAACAAGATAACAACCCTTCTCAGCCTCCCATAAACACCACCTTATCTTCAGAACCCTCTCTTTCTTCTCCACCCCCTGAAACTAACTCTACAGAAGACCTTACCCACCAAAACACCATAATTCCCACTAACCTACCCTCACCATCTCAAATTCCTACCTCATCCTCTTCTCTACCTTTTCCTTTGCCTCCTATACTAAAGTGGACCATGGATCATCCAATAGATCAAATCATAGGTGATCCACAAGTTGGTGTAAAAACAAGAAGAGGCATAAGCAATCTATGCTTATACGTCAACTTTGTTTCTATTGTTGAGCCTAAACTGATTAATGAAGCCCTAGCTGATCCTAGCTGGGTAATTGCCATGCAAGAAGAACTCTCACAATTTGAGAGAAACAAAGTCTGGAAGTTAGTTCCTCGTCCATCCAACAAAATCATTATTGGAACAAAGTGGGTGTTCTGCAACAAGATGAATGAAGAATGAACTGTCATAAGAAACAAAGCAAGGTTGGTTGCTCAAGGATATCGGCAAGAGGAAGGAATTGATTATGATGAAACTTTTGCTCCTGTTGCCAGATTGGAAGCTATCCGAATATTTCTTGCCCATGCAGCTTACAAGAATTTTCGGGTATTCCAAATGGATGTCAAAAGTGCCTTCCTGAATGGTGAGCTAGCTGAAGAAGTGTATGTGAAGCAACCACCTGGGTTTGAAGATCCAGTCCATCCATATCATGTGTATCGGCTAGATAAAGCTCTGTATGGACTGAAGCAAGGTCCTCGTGCCTGGTATGATACTCTCTCGGACTATCTTCTTAAAAATAAATATATACGAGGCAAAGTTGACAATACTCTCTTCTTCAATAAATCACAAGGTAATATCATTCTTGTTCAAATTTATGTTGATGATATTATTTTTGGAGCCACCGATGAATCCTTGTGTGATGAGTTTAGCTCCCTCATGCAAAAAGAGTATGAAATGAGCATGATGGGGGAGTTAACTTTCTTTCTTGTTTTGCAAGTAAAACAGTCTCCAGAAGGTATTTTCATAAATCAAAGTAAATACATTAAAGATCTTCTGAAAAAGTTTCAATTTGATACTTGCTCTACCATGAAAACTCCTATGACTCCTCATCTTAGACTCTTTTCTGATCCTGATGGTGTTTCTGTTAATATTACAAATTATAGAGGCATGATAGGATCCCTTCTCTATCTTACTGCAAGTAGACCTGATATTATGTTTGCTACTTTTCTGTGTGCTCGATACCAAGCAAATCCTAAAGAATCACATTTGGCTGCTGTGAAAAGGATTTTTCGGTATCTGAAGGGTACCATAAATCTGGGTCTTTGGTATCCCAAAGACTCAGGTTTCGATCTCATTCGGTACTCTGATTCTGATTTTGCAGGCTCAAAAATAGACAGAAAAAGTACAACTGGAAGTTGTCAGTTACTTGGTGGAAAGCTTGTGAGCTGGTCAAGTAAGAAACAACATTCGGTGTCTACTTCTACCGCCGAAGCAGAATATGTGGCTGCTGGAAGTTGTTGTGCACAGATATTGTGGATGAAAAATCAGCTGTGTGATTATAATCAGATTTTCTCAAAGATCCCAATACTGTGTGACAACTCAAGTGCAATAGCCATTGCCAACAATCCAGTGCTTCATTCAAGATCTAAGCACATTGATATCAGGTATCACTTTATAAGATATCATGTCTCTAAAGGTGATGTGGAACTTCACTTTATTCCCACTGAGTATCAATTAGCTGATCTATTCACAAATCCCCTTGAAGAAGCAAGGTTCAAGTTCCTCATCGGTGAATTAGGTATGATAAATATAGACTAACATATATATATATATATTTATATATATATATGTATGTATATATTATATACATTTATGTATACTATATATATATATGTGTGTGTATTATATATTTATATAAATATATGTTTTATGTATATATATATATATTTATATATATTATATGTATATATACATATATTATATATATTATATGTATATTATATATATATAAGATATATATTTATATATGTATGTCTTATATATATAAATATAATAATAATATATATATATATATATATATAGAGTCGGTGAGTACAACGTGGCAACCCCTTTCTCTCTCTTTTCCAATCATCTCTCTCACCTCTCTCATAAAACCCTAACCCTAAAAATCACTCACCATCACCGACACCATCTTCCCACAGCCACCAGCCACCGACACCATCTTCCGAGCCGCCGACGGTTTACTTTCCGACGAACCCCATCCACCGTCGATTGCATCACCCACCGACGTTTACCATATCTCGAAGCCACCGACATCGACCTATCAAGCCACCGACGATTACCTCACCCACCGACGTCGTCCTTCGAGCCACCGACGTTGTATCTTCGTTCAAACCTCCGACGATCCACCGAGGGCACACCCACCGACGTTGCTCTCATCCACCGACGTTTCCTCTTCTCACAGCCACCGATAGTCGTCGAGGTTACTTCTCATTGAACCACCGAGGTTACTTCCAAAAACCCTTCACCTTCTTTAACCCTTTAAAAGATAACCCTTAGTTTACCAATCTTGGTGACTAAGATTCATTGAACTTATCCTTAATGACATCATCAATGTCATTAGTGTCAGAAAGCATGCGCCGAATTCAACCCTAAAACCTTTAGAATTCTGACCTTTCAATCACCTCAGGTGATCATTGTTTTTGAAAGTTGAAATTTCTATCCTATATAACCGTTCCCCCCATTTCTTTTTACCTTCTTTCTCGCCTTCTTCTTCTCCATATTTCTCTCAAGAACAAACCGGCAACTTTCAAGAATATCCATGGCGTCTTCCACCATCTCTCCATCAAACTCTCCCAAAGCTTCTAAAGAACAAACCCTCACCTTTGGATCACTCTCCTTCCCTGCATGCAATTACTTTGGTCGAATAGGAACAGACAAAGCTCACCCATAATACAATGATGTATGTTGGTTTCTTCAGAGATGCCCACTCCAGTATTCTCTAACCGCAAAACCCAAGATGAGTAAGTTTCTTCTAGGTAATTTCTGGCTTACCTGCACATTTGATGCCTCCTCGGATCAAATAATGGCATATGTCCTTAGTGATGATGAACCTTACGTGTTCTTCAATGTTGAAGACGTACGTACCATTCTTCACCTTCCCTCTTATGACTCATATGAGACCTTTCCACTTGGGAACGAACACCAACAGGTGGTGTCAGTTCTAAACTATATTGAAGAAAAGAGGGGTCCAAAATCCAAGGGTCCTGGTACACTGCTAAGAAAGAATATGGGAAGCATTTGGAACTTCTTCTTTGCCCACCTTATTCTTTGCTTGAGCAAGAAGACAGGAGGTCCGGATCAGGCACCATCTCAAATCACCGAGCTGGCTCATGCATTAATTTTTCAAAGGAGGATAGACTTTGCAGCATACTTTTTCAATGAAATGATCTCCTCCTTCTCTACATATCGGCAATCTCAGGTACCATTTCAGCGCCTTTTCTTCCTTATTATAAACGCCAAGCTTGCTGATAAACTTGATAAAAGGGATGATATTGAATATGATCCCCCTCTTCATCAAGTTGGCAACCACATTATGAAAAAGGGAGTCTTGGCCACTGACAACCCTCTTAGACCTTCTATAGTTGAGTTTGCAAGAAATGCAACTCTTGCTTGGGGTGAGAATTAACCCCGTCTTCGGAGACCATATGTCACCGAAACCATTCCTGCACTCGAGTCACTGATGTTCCCGAATCTCAAAAGAGATCCAAAGCGTCGGGCACATCTACCTGCGCACCCACCGATGCCACGAAGCCAAGAGCACCTTTGGTTTCTACCCAGGCATCAAAACCCCAAAAGCGGAGAAACTCGAAAAGCCCCCCAAGGACTTCCTCAAAGAAGT
The DNA here is from genome assembly GCA_036898165.1 of Silybum marianum. Taxonomy (NCBI): domain Eukaryota; kingdom Viridiplantae; phylum Streptophyta; class Magnoliopsida; order Asterales; family Asteraceae; genus Silybum; species Silybum marianum. Next base: position 3,313,051 of record CM072539.1, read on the forward strand.
CCTAGGGTACCCAAAGGGTCATAACACATAAGCCACCCACCGACTCCCAAAAGTCAGTGGGTGTTGAAAAAATCCTCACTAGACCCAAGGAACAGTCAACCCTTCTCAGCTACTCCATGCCCTCTCAAAAGGACATGGTTGTACAAAGGGATATCCCTATTATATCTTCATCAACTTTTTCCTTAGTTGATGAAGAAGACTTGGAGTCTCCCATCCAAGGTACCTCTTCACCACCCCCTGAGCTCTCACAGCTCCTTTTCCACAGTCCACATGAGAGTGCATCACAACCAGATGCCCTTGATGGAGCATCCCATTTTACAGACTTTTTATTTTCCGATACTACACCTTGGTCACGTACGTCTCCCGTACATGCTAAGGGTGTTGAGGAACCCATTAATGAGGAATCCCCTCATAGACACTCTCCTAAACGTGTCTCCCCCACATCTCCTCACTCTCCGAGGTCCCCCCCCCCCCCCCAATTAAACCTACAGGTTTGGTGGATTACTAGTGATGATGATGATGATCAGCCACCTAAGCCTCAACCTGCTGCTCCCATGGCTTCTCAACAGGGAGATGATCTTATCAAAGCTTTCACCAATTTTTCTCAGGAAACTATTCGAAGGGTTGAAGTTTTGGAAGATCATGCAAATAAGGAGATGGAAAGAATGGCCTCTCTTTCTACTACTCTTAGATCAAGCATTGAAGAATTGTCGGTGAGTCACCCAACTCTTATGACATGCTTGGATCTCTTGCACCTAGATGTCCTTGATCTTCAGCAAGGACTTCTCTCAGGTCAAGCTTCAGTGATCTCCTCCATCCAAGAGCTTCGCAATGCCTCTGACAAACAAGCCACCGACATTGCATCCAACCTTCTGAACCAAAAGGCAATTTTGGAGTCTCTTGCCTCTCTTCACTCAAAAATTGAAAAGGTCCCAACTTCTCCTCCAATAGTTGAACTTGATGTTGGTGACACTTTCTTTAAAGATAAAGATCGGTTCGTAATTCAAAGGGTAGAAAAGAAAATGGGTGATTTATGCTCTGATGTTGCAAGAATAAAGGATTTTCTTTCTTCAGTGGGTTTCAAGGGTTCAACCACTGAGGGGGAGAAATTAGATAAAGCAGAAGTCACAGCCACCGATGCTACAGCCACCAATGTTGTAGCCACCGATGTTGCAGCAACAGCCACCACAGCCACCGATGCCGACATTACATCCACCACAGCCACCGATGCCGTCATTACAGCCACCGATGCCGTCATTACAGCCACCGATACCACGGTCACCGACGTGACCCCTCCTTTGGTCACCGATGTGACTCCTCACGTGGTCACCGAGTTAGCTGGTGCAACTATTGAGGGGGAGAGTATCAGTGCTCGATCCCTTGAAGAGACTGAAGAAGAAAAAGAGAGGAAAAGACTTGAAAAATCCAAGGGAAAGAAGCCTCTTTCTCAGGATGAACAGCGTGAAGAGCAAAAGAAGAAGAAAAGATTCAGAGGCCCTGAAGCAGACTCTCTTCGACTACAGCCTGCCCCTTCACTCACCGATCCCCTTAGAGTTATTCTTACTGAAGCTGAAAGGGAGGAAGCACTAAGGGCTCAACATAAGTACGATCAGACAAATGTACTCAAGTTAGCTCAAGATGAAGCTACTCATGACATGGTCGCAGATGTCTTCAAGCTCAGAAAGATGCGCTTGAAAACATAAAGAAAAATTCTGAAGCTGTGAAGACTGTTGCAGAAGCCAAGAAAACCAAGGAGGTTGATTGGTTCAAGAGGAGGCTGAAAAATCGAAAGGATGATTCTAAGATCATCGGTGCCACCATTCACCCTCCAACCAAAAATTCTCCTAAGTTGCTTATCACAATAAAAAAGGCTGACACTCTCAACAAAACTTATGAGATAGAATGGTTGGAGGTCTTTGGGATTACAGAATGGATGGAAATTGGCAATCATGTGTCCAAAAGTAAGAGCAAGTACAAAGATTTTGTACTTGATACACTCTGAAAATTCTTCATCAAAATGATTAAAATTCAAAGGGAACATGATATTGCGGTTACAAGGCTAGAAGGGCAGCAGATGTATCTCATCCAGCAAGGCCTCACTGGAGAAATTATTCCTTCCCCAATGAATAAGAAAAGGGGGCACTTTGCTATGCTTCATGAGAGAAACATCAAGATAGATGCTTCGGGTATAAATCTCTCCATTCCTACTCCAGTCGCGTACCCGGAGCAAACTATGATAATTGAACCTGAACTTAGAGTTTTCTTTGGAAACATTGGTTTCTTTAGAGCCTCTGACATTCAAGGGCTCACAACTCCTTCCTCTCTGCTATTCTAGGAGTGCCTCCGGTTGAAGACCATGGAATCACAAGGCTTATCTTGGATGAGCTAAAAAGAAGAGAACCCACTCCTTGAAAATTCTACATATAGTGTGAACCTTATTAATCATGTACTCTGTGTGTTGTACAATGTTGTGTGTTGATTAATAAAAGTTCGTACTTTTCTTCTTCAAAAATTCTTGTTCATATCCTTATTTTTTTTGCACATATTTATACTTATACTGTATATACTCATACTCGGTTTATAAAAAATATATATATACATATATATATCTGAGTCAAAAGAACCCAAAAGAAATAGAAAGGGTCAAAAAGTATTTTTTTTCTAACTTACAGGTATCATCATCAAATAGGGGGAGATTGTTGGGTCACCGATGATTTGGTGATGAACCACCTTCCTTTGTATGATTGATTTTTTATAGGTTCTTTTGAAGGTCTGAAATATGCTTCAAGTATTGGAAAGTCAAAGACTATCCAATCAAGGGTTGTACATCAAAAAGTGGAATTTTGGATGTACCAACTAACTTCAATATTCAGATCAAATTGCCAAAGTCAAGAATGGGTCACCAATATAGTGGGTCACCGATGGTACACATTTATGTCATCAAAGTGTTGGGTCATCAATACAAGATGAGGTCATCAAGTTAGTACTCATGGTCACCGACACTATTATCTTGGTCACCGAAATTGCAGGTATCATTTCTAAGGCTGTGATATCAAGTCACAACTACAAGGGTATACACTCTCAACACTTAGTGAAAATTGAAGTTCACTAAGTAATGTGTACACTTATCAATTCCAGCCTTACAAGGTATCCACCGATGTGATACATAGGTTCATGTATCACTTAGCAATTTTCAAGAGATAAGTTCTTGACTCACAACAAATGCAAGACACGTGGGCAGCAAGAACTTGGACATTAAACCTTAAATAAAGACATTCTCTTATATTCTTATAAAAGGAATATTTATCTTTTAGCTAAAAGGTTTGATGGGACTTCACAGAGCATGAAGAAAAGAAGATAAAGTTATCTGACATTACGTGCTACAAAGAATGGTTCATCCATTATTCTAGTACAAAGGAAGAGACCTCTTCCTTTGTCCAGCAGATACACTTCCAGCTAATGAATCTTTGACAGCTGTCCACATGCATCCCATGCATGGGTACTATAAAAGGAGATGAAGTCCTTCCCATAAATCTCACGCTTTCAACAAATTTTCAAAGTGATTATTTATTTGACTCCGGCAATCCTGTGTGATTATAACAGTCTTGTTTTAACTTCCTTAGTGTATAAGTTAATTACTGTTATCTGTGTGTTTAGTTTGTTAGAATAGTGTGTCTATTCTTTTCCGCAACAAACTTTCTGTGTGTAAATTTTTATTATTTATATTAAAAATTTTAAAAAGAGTATATTCTGTGTGTTTGTATTCAACCCCCCCTTCTACAAAACTCTCACTTGCTTAGCCATCTCCCTTTGGGGACTAACAGGAATATTCAGTAGATTTCAAGCATTTATTAAATAACAAACCCTAGCTATGGATAATACTATAAAAACTCTTAAACTTGCCTGTTTCAGAAGGCTCTGTAAACGCAACAATCTGCATATCTTTATCTCCTTCCATTGTTGATTTTTTGAACTTAAATGAAGAGATTCCTTGTTATCGACGAGAACAGCTGTGGTAATTGCAGAGAGCGTAGGTTTTTTAGTGAGAGAGTATTTCTTTTGAAATGATGAATGTGTGCATCGTTCTGAATTCCATCGGGTTCTATAGTTGGTTTTCAACTGTGATGGTTTATTTACAATAATACCCCTACGCGCTAAAAATAAATATTAGAGTTAATTATATATTTCGTCGTAGTTGTATAGTGGTTTTAACACTTCTGGTCCCTAAACTCATAATTTAAGGTTATATTAAGACTGAATATAACCTACAATTTTTGTTATTGTGTAACTGAAGCTTGTATTCAGACTGAATATGAGCTATAATTTGCTTATTTTGAAATTGTAGTTTATATTCAGTCTGAATACAAGCTACAATTACCCAATACAAGCTAGTGTTTATATTCAGTCTGAATACAAGATAGAATTGCACAATATCAAGATTGTATTTTGTATATTCATTCTGAATATAAGGACTAACAGTGTAAACACTGTTAGTGCTCATATTCAGACTGAATATACAAACTACATTATATGAACACTACCACTGTTTGTACTCATATTCAGACTTAATATGAACACTACCACTGTTTGTGCTCACATTCAGTCTGAATACAAGCTACAATTGCAAAATAACAAAGTAGTTCTTTGTATATTCAGTCTGAATATATAAAGTACATTATAACCAAATTGTATATCATATTCAGTCTGAATATACAAACTACAATTGCAAAATAACAAAGTAGTTCTTTGTATATTCAGTCTGAATATAAGATACCACTGTTTGTGCTTATATTCAGTCTAAATACAAGCTAAAATTGCAAAATAACAAAGTAGTAGTTTGTATATTCAGTTTGAATATATAAACTACATTATAAGCAAATTGTATCTTATATTCAGACTGAATATGAGCACTACCACTGTTTGTGCTCATATTCAGTCTGAATATACAAACTACAATTGCAAAATAACAAAGTTGTTCATATTCAGACTGAATATACAAAGTACATTATAAGCAAATTGTATCTCATATTCAGACTGAATATGAGCACAAACACTGTTTGTGCTCATATTCAGTCTGAATACAAGCTACAATTGCAAAATAACAAAGTAGTAGTTTGTATATTCAGTCTGAATACAAGATACCACTGTTTGTGCTCATATGTTTTTTTCTATTTCTTCAAAACTTTGATGTTTGGATAAAGCTCTGTTGCTTCATTGAATTTGGATTCCAAGTTATTTTTGTTTGCAAGAAGTTCTTTCAAATCATCATTCAGCGATTTTACAAGCTCCTGTTTTTCAATTTTTATTTAAGTTAGTGGAGGAAGTAGTACAATTCAATCTTTATAATACATTATGAATAATTGTATTTAAGTAATAATCAATGTTCTTAATGAGTATGATAAAAGTTAATACCGTCACTTTTTTCTTTTGTGGCTCCGATCTTTTTGAGTTTCCTGTTGCTTCAGCATATGGTTTCTTGAGCTTTCCCAATCCAAAACCTCCTAGGCTCAACTCCTTTTTCTCCCTTATCTTCATTCTCTCTGATGTCCACCACGTTGTAGCTGGACACATTCTTTCATGATCAAGCTCTTGACATGTAGTGGAGTCAAGATATAATAGTTGCATATCATTCATAGTGAATAGATAAGTGAATAAAGTTTGATAACAAAGTTTTAGCTTATATTCAGACTGAATATGAGCACTTGCTCATATTTAGTCTGAATACAAGATACAATTGCACAATATCAAGATAGTATTTTGTATATTCAGTCTGAATATAAGGACTAACAGTGTAAACATTATTAGTGCTCATATTCAGACTGAATATTCAAACTACATAATAAGATACTAAAATCACATATATACCGTCAAAAACGTGATAGGCCCTGTGCAAACACATTCATCTGTCTCTTTCTTCCATGCTTGTGTGCTTTCTTTTGCACATTTGATGATGTATCTGCACCAATTAATTTTGGACAAATCCAATGTTTCTTCATCAAGTTTTGAGAGAATGGATAGGTTGCATGTTCCCATCTTCATCGAAGACGCCATAGCATTTACAAACACAACAATGAAATTTTCCGTGGAAAATCCATTTTGCATGATTGCATTCTTTCAGTTTGTCCACAACATCTCTTGGACGGATGTGTGAAGTGCTCCCAAATTGGCTTTTCCAATTCAATAGCAGTTCACCACAATTTTCTGCCGTCTGAATATCATTTATTATGTCCATTCCCTCATTTTTAAGTCCTAATGTTTGACTAACAGAGTCTTCATTCACCGGTATTTCTCCGGCTGGTATTCTTAGGACCATCTTCTCAGCATCAAAGTTGTTAACAACATAACAGGCCAACTTTGATGGGATTGAATCAATCTTCATCTCAAGAAGATTCTCGAATCCAATTTGTTTCAGACAATTGCATTGGTGTGTTTTCAATTGTCTGATTGCTGTCATTAAATTCTTTGTTGTTGTCCTTGTAGACAGCGATTTAATTACTTGTTCTTGTTGTTGTTGTTGTTCAACTTTAACACTTTTTCTTCTTCTCTTGTTTGTCTGTTCTTCAGTGTGTTTTTCATCTTCTTCAACTGTAATATTTTTTTTTTTTGATTCTCCAGTTTTACTGAAGTTCTTCTGCTCTTCTTTCTTATTTCTCCTATTTAATTTAACATTTAAACAGTGGTTAAAATTATAAAATTGACATATGTTATGAAATACAGCAGTTTCATAATGATATCAAAATGTTATTCTTATTATTCAGACTGAATATATATACTACAACTTTTTAAACACATAATTTTAGCTTATATTCAGAATGAATATAACCTACAATTATACAAACACGTTATTTGTAGCTTATGTTCATTCTGAATATCACAATGTCATCTTTATATTCTCCAGTCTTAATTATATCTTATATTCAGACTGAATATAAGGTACAAGAATACACACTCATAATTGTATCTTATATTCAGTCTGAATATAAACACGACATTGTGTTATTATAATGTTATGCTTATATTCAGAATGAATATATATACAACAACTTTTTAAACACGTAATTTTAGCTTTTATTCATAATGAATATAAACATAACATTGTTTTATCGCTATGTTATTCTTATAAGCAGACTGAATATATACTACAAGTATTCAAACACTTAACTTTAGCTTATATTCAAACTTAATATAAACACATAATTTTATACTATATATTAAGTACAAGTGCATGCATTATAAGGTATAAATATATTTGGAATGAATATAAAAATGACATTGTTTAATCACTATGTAATGCTTATAAGCAGACTGAATAAACAAACTACAAGTATTCAAATACATGACTTTAGCTTATATTCAGACTTAATATAAACACATAATTTTAGACTATATATTAAGTTCAAGTGCATGCATTATAAGGCATAAATATTAAAAATAAACTTTTATTTATACATTAAAACTTTTACCTTCTTCTTCAAATACTTTAATAAGAGGAAAGTGGTTGCTTTGTTCACTGTTTGAATCCATTTTAATCTTTTAAAATAGAACCTAAATACTTTGTAGCAAATAACTTGCTTGGAGAAGATGAAGATGAAGATGAAGATGGTGATGGTGATGGTGATGATGAATACTTTTGTGTTTTTTAATAATGGTGATTAAGAGTTTTGGGGGCGATGTCTTTTGCAGGAGCAGCAGTATTCAGAATTATGATAGCCTATGTCTTATTTAAAACAATGGTCATGCTAATTTTATTGAGTAATGACCCGAGTTTTCAACTTATTTACAAAAAAGGTTAATTTCAAATTTAGCTTATATTCAGAATGAATAAAAGCTACTATTTTAAAAACTTCAAAATTTAGCACAATGTTATGTTTATATTCAGTCCGAATATAAACTACAATTATGTATTTGAAGAATTTTAGCTAATATTCAGAATGAATTCAAATTAATATTTTGTAGTTTTTATAATATTTTGTAGTTTTTATAATATAGGTTAAAAATAGGTTAAGATTCAAATTAACTCATATTCAGTCTGAATTGAAATACTAAAGTGCATTGTTACACTCTTAGTGCTTATATTCAGTATGAATATAACCTACGTGTGGATCCCAGAATATGAGGTAACGATGTGCTTTATAAAGAATAATCAATAAGAACACGAAGAACGCTATGAATATGATGAAGATCCGAAGTCGGATATCTTACTTGTATTGAATAATAACAGATTTATCTCTCACAGTTTAGCTCTTAATATTTCGCACTAATGTTCCTCCTCTTCTAATGCTAGCCTAACCCTCTATTTATATGTATAGGAAATACGGTATAAGGAAAGTAAAGATTAAGGCATTATACACTTGCCTTATTTACAAAATAGAATGTTTCCTTATTAAATCTTTCCTAATTAAAGACTTTGCTAACTTTTCACTTTAGCCCTTCACGTCTTCAATAGTTGTCATCTCGGATACAATATTTTCAGACCTAACAATCTCCCCCTTTGTATTCGAGATTACACTTCAGCAAATCAGCACTTTTGAAGACGATGAAATTTTGTCAACAAATCACTATCTTGAATTCTTTTGCTCCCCCTACGAATATGATCACTTGATAAGCTCCGTAGCTCCCCCTTAACATTAGCATAAAGTTCACGAAAAGAAAGTTGAAGGAGCCGTGATGTCGCAGGGTATCTTTCTTCGAGTAGAACTTTGTCAGTTGATGAAAGAGGCAAAAGATGGTTGTGATATCTTGATGTTCTCAGGTTAGTATTTGAGGTTGTCGGGTTAGGCAGATGTGATAACTTTGAGATTGTCGTATGACGATTTGAACTTGTTGAACATGAGTCGACATAAACACTTAGGAATAGATGTCGGCTCTTTGGGATGCGACAAGTCTTCAAACATTTGAATCTTTTCTAACTTTATTTCTCCCCTTCATAATAGTATGCGTCTTTGATATAACTTTTCTCCCCCTCAGAATGATAAGGAGAATCCGAATCATTATGAACAATCAAAGATAATAAGTGCGAATATGATCAAATGTAAATATGGAATATCGGGTAATGGGCTAACAGACAGAAGCACATGTAGCAACTGTTATCACTTAATCAAAAATAAATTTAATTAAGTGGCCTATATTCAGTGTTGGCAGCGGGTTGGCACTGATAGGACTTCCAGTTATCACAGAAGTCAGTTATAAAACTAACTTCTCAAACTGTTTCGGCATAAACACAAAGATATGCAATGTGAATCACAAAGACTCGTGCAATGTGTAGAAAGAATTTATGCATTAAACGCTAATTTTAAGGCTCAAAATGTGAAAATACATTTCACAGACTCAATGTGCAGTGAATGTGAAGTTCGGAGACCGGAGGTGTGTCTTCCTTTTTCAATATCTTAATCTTCCGAGTGAAGAAAAGATAGCAGATATGCTCATTCTTCGTGATTTATGAAACAAATATCTTTTGTGAGATACTTGAGTAGTTGGGTGGGGTGACATGAGTTATCGACATTGGGTCCATGTCTAGTTCAATATTCATCTCCAAAGAATCGAGAATGAATAGATTATGTGGCTACCCGGATAACTGTTTAGGTTTGGTAAAGACCAAATATTTTCTTTTAAGTCTTGTCACACTCTCACATTTTTCTTTTATCTCACAAGCACTCAATTTTAAACATACCCTGTCAAAATATATCCTACCTAGAGATGTGTTTCATGGGTAGGTCCTTCCGGCTTTGGTTTGACCATTTGAAACGTCTAAATCTAACGCACAAAGAGTTTTGAAACATTGAGGTCCGAGTTCTGAACTGCTGTATTCAGAAGTCATAATGTAATGTAAAACGGGTTAAGAGCAGGTCCATAGCTGAGATACTATGAAGCTAATTAAATGGTAAAAATGTGATACTCCCCTTAAATGTAGTATAGCCTTTTGAAAGATTGCCATGTGATGTGAATATTCTGAATTTGGACCACACATGACATACCTACAAAACAGATTAAAAATATTTTGGTACCCAAGTTTTGTTGGGTCCTCGGAGGTTAGTTTTTGATGCAACAAATGGGGAAGTGGGGATACTGTATGTACCATACCATTTATGATTGAAATTTTGATTGAAAAAATCATTTGTTCCACATGTAGAACAACAAATCTGTGTGGCACTTAGACTAATTAGCTGATTGATAGATTTGACAAAATAAGGAAAATTAGTCTTGGAAACAAATGATCTTGTATCAACTACAGGAGATGTATGTGACATGTTTCCAACACTATCATCTGTAGTTGATTTCTTCCTCCAAACCATTTTAAACTTCTTGAAATTACCGATTTTAGCAACAAAATCATTTTGAAACTGATTAGAGTTATAAGTTTGAGAATTTGAAAAACTATATGATTTGGAGCTGTTAGAATAACTATTTGAATTAATATTTGAAGAACAGTTATTCTTACAGATAGGAGAAAGAGGAGTTTGCTTTGAACTTGAAGTAGAATCAGAATCATGAGGAAAAATCAATTTTTCAAGATCATCTAACTCCGCATTTAAATGTTCGGGAGTAAGTTGTTTGACTGATTCTGAATTCATTTGTTTTTGTTTTGAAAGCTCGTTTTCAAGTTCTTTGATTTTGCAGGATAAATCATCTCTTTCTTTTGTGACCAAATCATACTTATTTTTAAATTCAGATCTCAAATTCTTTTCAGTTACAAGAGTTGTTTCTAAAACAGATAATTTGTTTGAAAGTTTGTCAAGTTTATTTTCAAAAACTTGCTTCTCTTTGTCAAAATCTTTTTCCAGATTTTTGCTTTTAGCAATGATCAAACTACATTTCTTGATTAAATTTGTTTTCTCAGTTTTAAACGCATTTCTTTCATCTTTCAAAAGTTTTCCAAGATTAGAAATTTGTTTTGAAAACTCCAGATTTTTTGTTTCGGATGATTTTCTTTCTAAAATCACAATTTGCTCAAAATCAGATACTTGTTTAGAAAGTTTTTGAATGGTCAGTTCATAAGTTTTAATTTTGCTTTCAAAAGCTTTTCTCTCAATCTCAAACTTGTGTTTTTCATCAGAAGTTAATATCCTTTCTTTCTCACATTCCAGAAATTCAATTAATTTTTTTTTAAGAACCACACTATACGTCTCATGATCTATAAATTTTTCTAACTCAGAAATTTGGTTTTTCAGATCAAAATTTATTTTTATCAGATTTGTCTTTTTGCAAAACTCTTCATATGTATAATATTTAGTTTTAGAATACTCGGTGAGTTGTTGCTCCAAAAATTCATTTTGATTTTGCAAAACTTTTCTTGATTCTTCTGAGTTATTAAATCTAAATTTAAGATTGACATGTTCTCTTAAAAGTTCATCCAACAATTGCATGTTGTTTGTGTGTCTGGTTTCAAGTTGAGAGATTTTTGCATTTAGCTCAGAGATTTGGTTTTGAGAACTCATCGTGAAAGCACTGCTACCTGATAAAGTGATCTCGATCGGTGAGTTTTTGGCAATTTTCTGAGATTTCTTTGGAAAACAGAAGGTGTTCTTGATAGATGAAGGTTTTTCTCGGGTGATGAAGGGCCGAGAAGAATTTTTCTCGGGTGACGAAGGATCGATTTTTGTCGAGTGGTATGGTCTCGAAAAGAGGATTTCTCGGATGTATGAGACTCGATAACAATTATTGTCGGGTAAAGGAGACTCGATAAAACTTCTAATAAATTTTGAATCGATAAGAAGAGTTTTATCGATCACAAGGGTCTCGATAACTTCAAGTTTCTCGATTAATCAAGATTCGACAAAAATAATTTGACTCGATAAAACAATGAATCGATAAAAATTTATATTGATTCCTGTTGACTCGATTAAAAAATTTGTCGATTTAAAAGAACTCGATAAAAAATCAAAAATACTTAATCTTAGTTTTCTTTAACCGATAAACCAGAAACCAAGAACAAAGGGTTCTTGACTAAAAATAACAAGTCTTTTTATGGACAAGAATGTCTAAGTTCTCGAGTTTCTAATTTGTTCAGTCAAAAAAAAACATTAAAATTACTAGAGTTTATGATTTTTACTAGAGAATTCTTTAGTAAGAAAAGCTGCAAGAGTCACTAGTTCCTGAGTTTTCTTATGTAAAGAATATCAAAAGTAATTAAAATAAACTAGAATAACTTTAATTAAAACATATTAAATAATTTTGACTAAAATCAAGAATAACTCAATATGGATCGACAAAAATTTAAGCGCATGAAGAATGAATCGAAAAAAATCAAATTTATCAAAATAAGACTTTTTATCGGGTAAAGATAATGAAGTATGGATCGAGAAAAACAGATAAAAAATATTATGAGTTTTTATCGGGTAAAGCTAAAACAGTTTGAATCGATAAAAACTCAAATATTCAGAAATCGAAAATTTACCTTCTGTTTCGTGAATAACTTCAGAAAATTGAAAAAGAACTCTGATCGTCTGCTCTGATACCAATTGTGGATCCCAGAATATGAGGTAACGATGTGCTTTATAAAGAATAATCAATAAGAACACGAAGAACGCTATGAATATGATGAAGATCCGAAGTCGGATATCTTACTTGTATTGAATAATAACAGATTTATCTCTCACAGTTTAGCTCTCAATATTTCGCACTAATGTTCCTCCTCTTCTAATGCTAGCCCTAACCCTCTATTTATATGTATAGAAAATACAGTATAAGGAAAGTAAAGATTAAGGCATTATACACTTGTCTTATTTACAAAATAGAATGTTTCCTTATTAAATCTTTCCTAATTAAAGACTTTGCTAACTTTTCACTTTAGCCCTTCACGTCTTCAATAGTTGTCATCTCAGATACAGTATTTTCAGACCTAACACTACGATTAAATACATAACTAATTGTAGCTTATATTCAGACTGAATATAAGCTAAGATTATTCAAAAATACTATTTTGTAGCTTTTATTCATTCAATAAATATTCAGTAAAACAAGAAAACGGAATATTCAGTAAAACTCTAAAACTTGCCTGTTTCAGAAGGCTCTTTAATATAAAGAATCTGCACATCGTTATCTCCTTCCATACTTGATTTTTTGAAGTTAAATGGTAGAGAGCAGAGGTTTTTTAGAGAGCAGTTGTGGTAATGGTAGAGAGCAGAGGTTTTTTAGTAAGAGAGTGTTTTTTGAAATGATGAATATGTGCATCGTTCTTGGATTCCATCGTGTTCTATAGTTGGTTTTTAGCATGATTATGGAATATGTGTAATTTGAACCGTCATGTTATGATTTACGATGTTGTTCCTACACGCTAATAATTAATAATACAATTATTATGTCTGTGTAATAATAAATTATTGGTGTTTCTATTCAGACTGAATATAAGCTAAAGTTGAATCGTAGTACTTTTATTCAGTCTGAATATAAGCTACGATTTGTAGCTTATATTCAGTCTGAATATAAGCACTACTATTAGTGCTTATATTCAGACTGAATATAAACACTACAGAATATAGTGTTTGTATTCAGACTGAATATAAGCTACAAATAGTATTTGGAACTTCAAGTTTTAACTTATATTCAGACTGAATATAAGCACTAAGATTCAATTTAGCTCATATTCAGTTTGAATAGAAACACTAAAGTGCATTGTTACACTCTTAGTGCCTATATTCAGTCTGAATATAAGCTACCCTACAAAATCTTTTAGCTTATATTCAGTCTAAATATAACCCACTATTAAACAAACAACTATTTGTAGCTTATATTCAGTCTAAATATAAACACTATAGAGTATAAAATTATTTAGTGTTTATATTCAAACTGAATATAAGCACTAAGATTCAATTTAGCTCATATTCAGTCTGAATAGAAACACTAAAGTCATTGGTACACTCTTAGTGCCTATATTCAGTCTGAATATAAGCTACCCTACAAAATCTTTTAGCTTATATTTAGTCTGAATATAACCCACTATTAAATAAACAACTACTTGTAGCTTATATTCAGTCTGAATATAAACACTATAGAGTATAAATTTATTTAGTGTTTATATTCAGACTGAATATAAGCACTAAGATTCAATTTAGCTCATATTCAGTATGAATAGAAACACTAAAGTGCATTGTTACACTCTTAGTGCCTATATTCAGTCTGAATATAAGCTACCCTACAAAATCTTTTAGCTTATATTCAGTCTGAATATAACCCACTATTAAACAAACAACTATTTGTAGCTTATATTCAGTCTGAATATAAACACTATGGAGTATAAAATTATTTAGTGTTTATATTCAGACTGAATATAAGCACTAAGATTCAATTTAGCTTATATTCAGTCTGAATAGAAACACTAAAGTGCATTGTTACACTCTTAGTGCCTATATTCAGTCTGAATATAAGCTACCCTACAAAATCTTTTAGCTTATATTCATTCTGAATATAAACCACTATTAAACAAACAACTATTTTTAGCTTATATTCAGTCTGAATATAAACACTATAGAGTATAAAATTATTTAGTATTTATATTCAGACTGAATATAAGCACTAAGATTCAATTTAGCTCATATTCAGTATGAATAGAAACACTAAAGTGCATTGTTACACTCTTAGTGCCTATATTCAGTCTGAATATAAGCTAAAATTCGAAGTTCCAAATATTATTTGTAGCTTGTAGTTTATATTCAGACTGAATATAAGCTACAATTATTCAAAATAATTTTTGTAGCTTATAATTTATTTAGTGTTAATATTCAGTCTGAATATAAGCTACAAATAGTATTTGTTACTTCAAGTTTTAGCTTATATTCAGACTGAATATGAGCACTAAGATTCTACTTAGCTCATATTCAGTCTGAATAGAAACACTAAATTGCATTGTTACACTCTTACTGCTTATATTCAGTCTGAATAGAAGCTACCCCACAAAATCTTTTACCTTATATTCAGTCTGAATATAACCCACGATTAAACAAACAACTATTTGTAGCTTGTAGTTTGTATTCAGACTGAATATAAGCTACAATTATTCAAAATACTTTTTGTAGCTTATAATTTATTTAGTGTTTATATTCAGTCTGAATATAACCCACAATTAAACAAACAACTATTTGTAGCTTATATTCGGTCCGAATATAAACACTACAGAGTATAATATTATTTAGTGCTTATATTCAGACTGAATATGAACTATAAGTAAACAAGCCATACATTCTCGGTTATATTCGGACTGAATATAACTTGCTGATTAATTGATTCAAAGCAAAACACAAGACAATCATTCATAACCCAAAATATATTAACATACAATTTTTTTAATGTTCAAATGTTAATATAATATTCAACAAACATCATATCCTTGAAAACAGTCATCTTCACCATTCTTTTTCCATCACCTTCCACCACCTCCCTGAATCACCTAAGTAAATGCTGCAAACCTTGCATCAATTTCCTTCTTTGTTTTTTTTTAAATACTTACTCTTAAAACTTGGTTCAAGGTTAAGAAAGTATTTGACCTCTTCTATGACATAGTCTCTCCTTTTATTGACATCTGCCAACAATATTTTAGAAAGATATTTTGTTCTAAGACTATTGAGTTGTTTTTCTGGTTTTTTGATGCTTCATCATCCAATCCACAATGGCAAGTATTCAAATGCTCCCCTCCATTGAAGGTTTCCATGTGCAGCATCATGAATATCGAGCAGTCTTTGTTATTTTTTTTGCTCCTCCATATCATTTCTTCCCTTTTAGGCTTTATGTCTTGTAATGATCTGTGTCTTTCATCCCCAATCTCTTTCAGGTAGTTGATGAAGAGTGTTTGCTTCATGATGAAAATTTTAATGAAAACCTTATTAAAATCCGAAATAATAATAATATAACTCATTAAAATCTTTTTTATATTCAGACTGAATAACATACTTACCGCAGTTTCTGGGACACCCTGATATTTTTTAGCATTTGTAGTTTGGTTGCACTGTTGTCTAGTATATGGATTGATCTATTTCTCAGGTCAAAGCATATCACATAATAGTGATTACTTCTCACAACAGGGAAAAAGACCTGCATAAATAGTTTATATCATTTTTATAAATAATGTATGAATAAAAAGATAGTTAATTGAATAATATTAAAATGTTTGTTTCATACCAAATCTACATTCCCCATCACTGCAATATTTGCAGATTTATCTAGATTATGAAGCAGATTTTTTGAGAATATGGTCTGGTTTTTCTTGACATCAAACTTTTTGTCCAAGATGTCATGGGGCTGTTGTAAGAAACAAAAATGTTAAACTGATATTCATCATGAATGTCTATGAAAATTATGATAATTATATTCTTACCAACACTTCTGTTGAACAATATAACTTCTTTGGTTTATTGTTTGTCTTCAACATTGTTCAGAATTTAAAATGTAAGAGAAGATGTCTATTACATTTGAAAAAGGTTCCGATTCTGGAATCAACCTTTCAAGCAAAACTTTTATAGCTGTTTGCCCTGTACTTGATTCAAAAACCCCGTCCCTGTGATTATGATTATTTACTTAGAATTTATATAAAAACATCTTGATATTCAGACTGACTGAATAAAAGGGTGTGCTCGATCCTAAGAATGAGAACATCCATTGGACAACATTCTTCTCAGTGTCTGTTTCCTCTGTCCGTGGATCCACTAGTTTTAAATTATATGGTGATCTGAATTCATCTTCATCTGTTGACTTCTTCTTTTTTTGGTGAAGAACATTCTTCTTGACTCTTTCTTTTTCTTCCTGTTTTAATTAAATATTTATTATCAATATAACATGCTTTCCTCAAAATAGACTGTAGTCCTTATATTAATGCTGAATATAACTTACAATTTTTGGTTTGTGTAATTGTAGTTTATATTCGGTCTGAATATAAGCACTAAATTGCATTGCAACACTCTTAGTGCTTATATTCAGACTGAATATAAGCTAAAATTATTTCAAAATACTATTTGTAGCTTATATTCAGTCTGAATATAAACACTACACAGTATAATAGAATTTAGTGTTTACATTCAGACTGAATATAAACTACACCACAAAATCTTTTACCTTATATTCAGACTGAATATAAGCTAACATTATTCAAAATACTATTTGTAGCTTTTATTCAGTCTGAATATAAACACTACAGATTATAATAGAATTTAGAGTGTTTATATTCAGACTGAATATAAGCTAACATTATTCAAAATACTATTTGTAGCTTTTATTCAGTCTGAATATAAACACTACAGATTATAATAGAATTTAGAGTGTTTATATTCAGACTGAATATAAGCTACAAATGTTATTATTAGACCGTAGTTTTTATATTAAGGTTTAATACAAGTTTTTGCAAGTATGAACACCATTTAACAAGAAGATATTCAATACGATTACATTAAAAACTCTAAATATTCAAAATAAAAATTTATATAAACAGAAAAACTTTTACCTTCTTCTTCAAAAGCTTCAATTAGATTAATCTCGTTGCATTCTTCGCTACTAGAAGCCATTTTTGTTTTCTGAATAAGAGTAATCTCGTTGATTTTCAGTAGAAAATGGAATTTAGGGCAAATTTTTCTTTTTGGGAAGATGAACTCAAGAAATTTGGGACGGAATCGAAAAGGCGTAAGTGTAGGGAGACGTGTTTCTGATTTTAATCGTAAGGTGGTATTTACGATTATACCCCTAACGGCTTAATATTCTTTAAGCCGTGACCTAAGTTTTCCAGTTATTTACGACAATGCCACCGCGCGTTTTACCCCTTTATTTTTTGATCTGATTTTAAATGGATGGTTGAGATTCATCCTCATGTTCACAACCAAATATGGGTTCACATTTGAACCCACCCCTATATATATATATATATATATATATATATATATATATATATATTTATATGTTTCAAAAAATTTGCTTTCACTTTGTTCATTCAAAGGATTTTAATAGGCGAGTTAAATCATTAATTAGTGACAAAGTTATGTTGATATTAAGAATGACTTTAACAAGTTAGGTCTTGGTTATGTTTGACAAGCTATCAACTCATAAATTAACTATTCTCTAATGAGCCACTTGATAAATTAAATATGTTTGATAAAGACTAGTTGATAAATTAATTGTTGTCTAATAAGCTAGCTGATAAATTAAATATATTTGACAAAGACTAGCTGATAAGTTAGGTGAAAAATGTAAAATAACCAAAAAAGATTTATTTAAAAATTAACATATTTTAACATTTCATATTATATTTAAAACAATACATCAATTAATACAAAAGAGATGGTAAAGAAGATTAGATAATAGAATATGTTAACTATTAATATTCAATTTAATTTATATATATATATAATATTTTTTTGGATTTGTATAACCAAATACAAATTTTAAAAAATTTCTACATTAAATCATTATTTTAAATAACTATTACATATAATATAAATAAAAACAAAGTTGGTTAGGCTTACATATCGTTGTTAATTAGTAATTTTATAAAATTAAATAAAAAATAAAATTAAATATTTTGCAAAGTTTGATTATATTTATGAAACAAAAGAAATATAACTTTGTAAGTGGTGAACTGATCACTTTAGGTTTATCCATGTTGAATCTGCAAATCACCTTCTTAATGTATTCTTGCTATTGGAGCAAACATCTCATCGCCCCTTAACTAACTGAGCTACACGTCATTGGCCTATTTCAAGTGATTTGTATGCCAAGAATTTGTTTCATTGTCCCCAAGTCTTTCGTTGCATGACACTCCTTCAGTGAGTCATCTTTTGAATGGTTAAAACAAGCAATTAATCGTCGTCCTCTGAAATAAAGATTTTTATCAAAAAAAATTATTAATTTATTAAAATAAAGATAATTTCGAATATTTGAGTGAATAGCTAGTTCAAAATTTATTTATATCCAAAATATATACATAAACCATTTATAAACCTTAAAATTAGGCTTAAAAAACTCATCAATTGTAATTATGTAGGATCTTCTAACATACATTACAAATTACAATACCTTATTCTTTAGCCCCTCTTTTGCAAATTACAATAAACTTAAGGAATAAAATGCAATTAATCTCAAAATCTTTTATTAAAAACTCTTAAAATCACATCCAACATTTCTCTCTTGTGAAAATGTGCCTCAACAAACACTTGGTGTATTTACTCTTTGGTCTTGTTATCCTTCGTCTTGGTAAGTTTCTTCTTCCTTGTCAACATATGATTTGAACATATGGAAAATCATTAGAATTAATAAACTATGAAAAATATGATTAACTTTTTATATTAGAAAATAATTGAGATATTTATAAAACCATATATTCATAATATTAGATTAACAATTAAGATCGGCTTGAAAAGAGTATAATATAAAAAAATTGATAATGGTGGAGATGAATAAAAAAATTATTCTTCCTCTCTTCTCACATGACATATCAAGTTTTAGAGAATTTTTGAAACTTAAAGTTTTTTCTGCTTTAGAGTATAATATAAAGAATTTGTTAGAGGAAAATAAAGACAATTTTTTTTAATTTTAGAAAATTTAATGGAGATGCTTTTATCTTCATATGACACTATGATCCTTTTCCAACAAACCGATTTCTTACATAAATGTGAACCTTTTGCATTTGGGTCGCATAAGGTTTTATGTAAAAACATGAACAAAAACTCGGTGTAGAAAAGAAGGGAATGCATATGTTCTTTTAAGTTACATGATAAAAAGAAAAATATTCATGCCAAACCGATAAAAGTGTCCTTCAAAAATGCATATGTTTTTTTAAGTTACATTTATACCTTTAACTATTTACAATCACTTTAACATTTAACTATTCAAGAGATATTTGGTTTGTATAATATAATATTAGAATATGGTGGAATTGAAACTTATCAAAATAATTGAATTGCAAGGTATTGAATGAAATTTGATCAAGAATTCGATAACAGGAACCATAATAAATGATCGAAATATCTTATCCAAGCTAGAACTCGTTTCTAAATCCGTCCATGACTTTACCCTTCTTTACTATCTTTCTTTCAATATGGGACAACTTTCTTTTTGCATTATAAGTTTGATCTATTCTACCGAGAAAGTCTATTGTTTAAGTCCGTATAGCCCTAGAGCCCTACAAAAAAATTCAAATGAATATTGAAATACAAAAAATTGGTCTCAACTCAGGAGGAAGAACAAGTAGTAGACACAAAACCATCCATTTTGGTTTCTTTATTATGATTTTAACTAGTGTGTGGCACCGCACATGCGCGGTGGCGAGAAATTATTGTTATAAAATATGTAACTAGGTTAAGGAAAAATATAATTCCTTAATCGATGATATGAAATGCAATAATACTTAATGAATGTAAATAATTATAGAAATTAAAAAACAATATATTATAAAAAATTGTAATTTTAAACTAAAATTAACTATTTAATACAAAATGGATAAAAATTATCATTAATGGACATTCATGTAAAAAAATTGGTCATTTTCTCCTCATATATCATATCACTTTTTTTATAGGTTGGCTTCTTTATGATTGAATGATCAGTAACATGTTACAACATATAATTTTTATATCAATTTGAGATAGACAAAGTTAACCACAATTCAATATCTTGGAATTATCAATCACATAGTGTCATGTCAATTCTCTTGGTTTTTACTCTTTATATATAAAAATATAAATATAAATAACATGAAATGAAATATGTGTATATAAAGTCATCTTTTTATATGGGATAAACAAACTAACCGCATTTCAAGATTTGAAAAAGACTTAACTATCATAATGAAAATTGCAAATGGAAGTGATTTGAATCAACAACATAACTTGTATCAAAAAATTCTCATCCACCTAACATATATATATGTCACTTCATTCCTCCAACTTTCTTCTTTCCACTAACATGGGATAGACAAAATATATATACTTATCACACTCTAATCTTTTATATGGGATAAATAAACTTAACCACATTTCAAGATTTGAAAAATACTCAACTATCATAATGAGAAGTGCAAATGGAAGTGATTTGAATCAACATGACTTGCTTAAAGAACTCTCATCCACCTAACATATATATACACCACTTCATTCCTTCAACTTTCTTCTTTCCACCAATGTGGGATAGACAAAATATATATACTTATCACACTCTGTCTGTATCAATTTTTCATCAATGTGGGATCTCCAAAAACCAACCACAATGTATGATTTTAAAACACGCAACTCTCAATATGTCATCTCAATATTTTAAAGTCATCTTTTATATGAGATAAACAAACTTAACCATATTTGAAGATTTGAAAATTACTCAACTATCATAACGAGAATTGCAAATGAAAGTGTTGGCTAACTTTAATCAACAACATGACTTGCATCAAAAAGTTCCCATCCACCTAAAATATATATACACCACTTCATTCCTTCAACTTTATTCTTTCCACCAATGTAGAATATGCAAACTAAATCATATTTCAAGATTTGAGAATAATCAAACCTCATGATGCCAACTCATTGTTTGAGGTTTGTCTTTAAATAGATATATAGATATAGATAGATAAAGATTTGTTTTGCCAATATATCATCTTCTTACCAATGAAGGAAAACTAAACAACACTACAATTCAATATTTTGAGAATAATCAAATCTTATAACGTCTTCTCAAGACCCACACTTAATCCGTAAAAAAAATTTTATCAAGTTTATTTGTATTATAATTCATATCGATCTCATAATATTTTTATTATATCGTTTACATTGACAGCAACGAAAAAAATAGCCATCATTCCAAAAACAATTATTTCGTTTATTTTAACACAACTCTATGTATTGTGAGAAAAAACATCCCCGCCTTCATTTTTATATAATATTTGTTTTGCAAACATATCATCTTCTTACCAATGAAGGAAAACTAAACAACACTACAATTCAAGATTTTGAGGATACTCAAATCTTTAGCTTCTTCTCAAGGTCCATTGTTGTTCCTTTATAATAAAAAAAACGACTAATACTCAAAAATTAGAACCCAAACAATGTATCAAATTTATGCATTAATTAAGGGTAAATTTGATAATTTGGTTATTTTCAAAAGTATCATATGCTTATTCTTATATATATACTTGTCACTCTATAAATGTATCAAATTTTTATCAATATGGGATTTTTAAAAACCAACCACAATGCAAGATTTTAAAATACATCACTACCAAGATACCATCTCAATATTTTAAAGTCATTTTATATTGGACAACCAAACTTAACCACATTTCAATATTTGAGAAATATTCAAATATCATAACGACAATTACAAATTAAAATGTTGACTCATTTGCGCCAACAACATGACTTCCAACAAAAAGTCACATCATCCTTTCATACATATATTCATACTTCATTCCCTCAACTTTCTTTCTTCCCATTAATGTGGGATACGGGATAGGTAAACTTAACCATATTCCAAGATTTAAGGATTCTCAAACCATACAATGCCACATCATTCTCAAGGCAACGTCCTAGGAGGCCAAGCCAAGCCAACCAAGGCAACGTGCTAGGATGCCAAGCCAATATGCTAGGAACGGGCAACGTCGTGCGGGCAAACCAAGGGAACGTCGTTTCATTGAAGGTCAAGCCAAGCCAACCAAGGCCTAGGCCACAAGGCAACGTCCTAGGAGGCCAAGGCCTAGGCCACAAGACCAAGGCAACGTGCTAGGATGCCAAGCCAAACCAACCAAGGCCTAGGCCACAAGACCAAGGCAACGTGCTAGGATTATATATATAAAGATGTAAAAAATAAGTGCTTTGTTTTTATAGTTAAAGATCGCACGATTCTATTTTCGTTATATTAGAGTAAACTCTGATTTTGGTCCCAATGCCGTCCCCGTAGTTCTCATTTTACTTTCAAAATGGTCCTTTGTCAATACCTCTATAGTCCGTTAAAAGAAAGGGTATTTTTGTCTTCTCATTTACTTTACGTAATTCTCTTTTAAAAATTTAAATATATTGTATAGTGTGCGTGTAAATGAAAATACAAAAATACCCCTTCTTCAATGAACAATATTTAATAGAGGTAACAACGCAGAACCATTTTCAAAGAAAAATGAGTACAAGGAAGGTTTTTAGAGTTAACATAGTTTAGTCCTCGCTACCACTGAAAATATAATTAGAGTTTACTATTATAATTATAATATAAAACTGATTATATTTTAAAACTAACTATATATAAAAAGATATTGAGTATCTCACGAGCTTTTCGAGTCGAGTATTGGGTAGCACAACTCGTTAATATGACCACGAGTCGAGTATTGGGTAGCACAACTCGACTCGTTAATATGACCACGAGTCGAGTATTGGGTAGCACAACTCGACTCGTTAATATGACCACGAGTCGAGTATTGGCTAGCACAACTCCACTCGAGCCCATTCGAGTCGAGTATTGGCTAGCACAACTCCACTCGAGCCCATTCGAGTCGAGTATTGGCTAGCACAAGTCCACTCGAGCCCATTCGAGTCCAGTGTTTAACCCAGTCGATCTTGACTAACAGGCAAGTTGCCTCGTATTGTTTACACCCTATACACAAGCCTAGTTTTGTCCCATATTTGACACGATGTTAGACTAATTGAATTACTAACATCCACTTTTTCCCCAACCAAAATACGTGGAACAAAAATCAAAGAGACAAAACAAGAACGGTAAATACTAAACTACCAATGTTAAATTAAAACCCCTAAAACCTTCATCGCTCCCTCTAAAAAGACTAAAAACACATTGTCTATATTATGTTAACCAAAGGGCAGGTAAAAAAAACAAGAAATCCAAAAACAACGATAGAGAATAGAACAATTCATAAAAATGTCAAAGGATAAACCTAACTCCAAAACTTGAACTTAATAAAATGTAGTTGTACTTAAAGAAGAAGAAACATTGAAACATATAATAATTGTTTTACCAAAAGAGATGAACCTCACTTCAATGGGATAAACCTTGAAGAGTGGGTGGCACCAATACCAGGCCTACCATGCTTAACGGGTTTGTATGAAATTGAGAATTCAGCAAGGTAGTGACCAATCATCTCCGGCTTAATTTCAATCTGGTTGAAAGTCTTACCATTGTAAACACCAATAACACTTCCGATCATTTCTGGAACAATGATCATGTTCCTCAGGTGAGTTTTCACAAGCTCTGGCTTCTCACCAGCAGGTGCTTCACGTTTCTGTTCCATCACATTATAACATACACATATCAACATCATAGAAAAAGAATAAACTATGAATCAAAGTTCAAATATAGTTTTGGAGGAAAGCAGCCAGATGCCTATGCGATGAAGTTAATATCAGACTGTAAAAAATAAGATCAAGAGTTGGGGTACAGCAATTTTATAAGAGTACAATAATTTTACAGATCTTGGTCTCTACAGTTATTTCATAGCCAAATTTGATGGTATGTGCTTTCCCACAAAACCCCTTTCTCATTACTCAAGTAATAGCTTATTCTAAATGAACTTTGTAGTGAGGATAAACAACTCATAAAAATGTAAGAGAGAGAGAAATTGTGACTAATTGAAGCTATAAGGACGGTTTGCAAAAAGAGAGATAGCAGGACTACTTGAAGTTATAAAGACAGTTTGCAAAAAGAAACCACATTGTGACCAGTTGTAGCTATAAAAGAGTGTTTGCTGAAAAAACATGGCACATGATCATTCCAATTAGAATTACACCTATTTCAGGAACAAAAACACTTGCAGTAACATTCACATTATCTCCATTCAGCATATTGTAAATTTATGTTTCACAAGCTTTAATCAGTAGACAGTAACTAATGCATTTGAGAGATCAAATAAATTACATTCCACACATATTTTCTTACAAGTTGCAGTCGACCATAAACAAACTCAACAATGAAGCCAATAGTTAGCAGCCTTTTAATTTAGATAAGTAATTGTAACAAAATTTTGATCTGATTTTTACATAATTTTAAAAAATTACATTTCCAAATGAACAGCTTATGCTTCAAACAAACAATTCTATTAATCCTAATAGAATTATTAGTATTAGCACAATAAAGTATGTACAATAAGATCTTATAACAGTAGGAGATAGTATTAAGAAACATACAGCTTTGCGGAGCTTCTTAATCAAAGCCATTGGCTTCCTCTTCAAACCTCTCTGAAACCTAACAACGCACAAATTCCATTACAAAACAAATTCATAAAATAATCGACATTTTTATATAATTTTGAATCGGTAAATATACCTTCTGCGAGCACGAGCAGTGAAGAGCTTCACAAGCTCATCGGTGGACATATCAAGAAGAGCATCTAAATCAACTCCTCTGAAACTGAACTTCTTGAACGTCCTCTTCTTCGGCACTCCGGCTGCGGCCACATCAACCTCCACGTCCGCCTAAAACAACAAAAAAAACATTAATTCACATCGTTTTCAGATCAAATCGTCAAAAACACTTGAACAAAATCCAGAAAAGTAGAGCAAGATTAGATCGATAATCACCATTGTCGAGTTGCTGCTAAGAACGGATGCGCTGGGAGGCTAGGGTTTTGATAAGAGAGTAAAGTCTGAGTCTTCGGTTAGTATTATGGTATATATATTAGGGTTGGCCAGTTGTGGTTTACAGTTTGGGCCTGAACTGTATTTCGGTTTTAATATGCTATTATGGGCCTACCTTTTGGGCCGTATAAACGTATATGTATGATATTAATTATAAAATTAAGGGCAAAATGCAAGAAATAGCAACCTACTTTTATAAATTTCTCTATTATAGTATTGTACTTTCAAATTATTTTTTATTAGGGCATTGTACTTTGAAAAATTTACCCATTATAGCATTGGGTAACCTTTTTTTTTAAATTTACCCACTATACTAGGTTTCCATGCCACCTCATTGTACATGTAGATTGTCCACATGTAATATATTGTTGATGTGGCATTTCTTATTATAGCATTGTGATTTACATATTATTTAATAAATATATTAGACTAATTAAATTAAACTAAATTATTCATAAACATAAGAATATTAAGAAAATTTATGGGTGACAATTTATTTCCCTAATATTAAAAAATTAAATGTATCTATTTGTCTTAAAAAATTAAATGTATCTAAAAGATTGAATATATCTATTTATCTATTATAGGTGGCAATTTATATGGAAAAGAATATATCTATTTGTCTTAAAAAATTGAATTGACATATCATTCAATAAATATATTAAATTTTTTAATATTTCTAAAATATTTATTAAAATGTGACAATCTTACGAAGATTTCTAAAACGCAATTTATATTGTTAAATTTAAAAAAAAAGTATAAAATAAGTATTTTTTGAACTAGAAAAATTAAATCACAAGTTTTACGTTTTTTATAAATAAAATATTTATTTTGAAGAAAAATATCACATTTGTTAAAAAAGTGTAACTCTAAAATATTTAATTTGCATACAATTTAGTAAGAGTAATTTTTTTTTAAAAGTGATGACGAAGAAATTACTAAAAAATTGAGATAATTAAGAATAATATAAAAAAGTGGGAATTTTAAAAAAAAATTACAAGAGATTTTTTTTTCACTAATGTCATGTAATCATGATGACATGTTATCCATGTAATCATGATGACATGTTATCCATGTCATCTTATTTAAGCCATGTAAGCAAAAAAAAAGTGGGGGTTAACTTGTTTAAAAGGTAACAAGTTACCCATTGCTATAATAGATAATTTTTTCAAAGTACAATGCTTTAATAAAAAATTATTTGAAAGTTCATTGCTGTAATAAGTAAAACTGAAAATACAATGCTATAATAAAGAAATTTATGAAAGTAGGTTGCTATTTCTTGCATTTTACCCTAAAATTAAAAAAGTTATTTGATTTTTAATCAAATATTTTATCAATAAAAAAAATAAGTTTATAAACTAAAATTAATATCAGATCGGAAAAAATGATGCATTTATTTTTTAATAGATATCATATAAAACTGCTTTTATTTTATATGTTTCTTAGAATATTTGAACTTAAATTTGTCTGCTTTCGATTCGACTTGTATTGTAGAGAGTTTAAATTTGTCTTAACCCAAGTATGGATTATACCATGGAATAAGAGAGAATACTAAATTTAAAATAGATGTTTCATTGGTTAAATCGGTAGTGATAGGAAAGGTTGTGATTTTTCTTAGTATAATACTGATAGTCAACAATATCAATTTACCAGCAGTGGTCCGTTTAACATTGAATTGGTGCCACCAAGGAGTTTATTCTTAGTGCCACTACAAACTTATAATCAGGATTCAAATTTGGACCACTATCATACTCAAACTCTATGTAGATGTATATAATCAATTCATTTTTCCAAGAATTGTAATTTAAATGGTCATAAATATTATAGATAATTTATTATATATCAATCCTTTCGCTCAATATTAATTGGTATTTTTACATAAAGTATGAGGTATTAAAATCTCATAGAGTGCAATCTTGAAAGCAAAAAGAACAAGTAGTTGATGATTTGTGTTTAACTATAAATAGAGGAAGAAGCAAGGCTATTAGGTTGATCCCAAAATCACTTTCAATACACCACTAATCTTGAAGTAGGAGATCGAAGGCAAGCTAGGCATAATCAAGTGACTACTTATGCGATTTACTAAGGTACATACATGATACATGCTAATATTACAAGATACTTTGGCATTTTTGTTTTACATGAAAATGTTGATACATTTATATATATATATATATTCAAGATATGCATGATACAAGTATGTGTTTCATACCCAAAGCATGAAAATGTTTACATGTTATGATGCAAGTATGTGTTACATAAGGTATGAAAGTTTTTACATGTTATGTATGACCTTGATATCCAACGTACGGGATATTACAAGAAAGGACGTTTGTAAATGAACCTTATGGGGCAGCCTATAATGGACCGGGGGTTAGCGAACCTCAAGGCAAGTGTGGTATGCATACATGTGACAAGTGAGATCTCAAAAAGAATGTTTTATGCATGATAAATGAATGTGTATACATGACAAGAGGAGCATTTCTATGCATGTTAATGAGTTTTAGTGAATAATTATTCACAAAGTGTCAAGTATCATGAAAATTGTTTATTCATGAAACGATAACTAGTCACCAAGCTTAAAGCTTGTGTATTCCATGTATGTATCTCAAGAAAGATACAGTTGTTGTTATACTAGACACGTCGATGCTTAATGGGAGTCGCAGCTTATTCAGTCAGCTATACATGACTGTTTGGTAGGCTAAGTGCGGAGAAGGTACCCAGGGGCCCAAACGAAACGGCACTGAAGGGTCTTCAATTAAAGCATCGTCACTAGCATCAATATCGTAACTAGCACCCATATCGTAACTAAAGTGGCTTATTTGGTAAGCTTCTAGGGGGATCTTTATGCAAAAAGCAAAGTATTTTTTCTTCCAAACCTGTCCCTCCCAATTAAAAAAATGTTGGAGAATGTCCCAACTATCAATTCGATTGTTGGAACTGTGTAGGCAAACAGGAGTAAATCGATCACTAGATTATTATGAGAATCGTGTGAAACACTTTCCGAA
Source organism: Silybum marianum (assembly GCA_036898165.1). Taxonomy (NCBI): domain Eukaryota; kingdom Viridiplantae; phylum Streptophyta; class Magnoliopsida; order Asterales; family Asteraceae; genus Silybum; species Silybum marianum. Next base: position 3,341,591 of record CM072539.1, read on the forward strand.
TTGATATTTCGACCCTATGCATGGGTTTCACGAAATTCAATCTAGGATAAGACTCACAACACTTGCGTTCTTAGGCACAAAAATGTAAGCAATTTTCTGGAGAGTATATGGGAGTATTGTTAAAAAAACCGTGTCTAAATCCATCATTCTATTCATCATAAACTCATGAGTATAAATTCTTATTTATACTCAAAATAACGTAACTGAAATAATAATCATGACTAATGTTTAGGAGTAGTGGTCAGTTACACAAATCTAGTAACTGCTCAATAACTGCACATTTAATGCACAGTAATCATTTCAGTGATACTTCATAAGTTCAGGGATACCTAAGAAGTTTCAGGGATACCTCACAATTTTCAGGGACCCCTTAGAGGTTCAGGGATACCTCAGAAGTTTCAAGGATACCTCAAAAAGTTTCAGGGACCCCTCAAAGGTTCAGAGATACCTCAGAAGTTTCAAGGACCTAAGAGGTTCAGGGACTCCTCAGAAGTTTGAAACTGACTTTTCAAGCTGACTTTTTCAAGCTCACTTTTCAAGCTCACTTCTTGAACCTTATTTCCCACATTTACTCCAAGTCCTATAACAGCACGACCGGGTTTATACTCGTCTTATAACAAGCGTGCATTCCACACCACCTTACTTGAATGAGATCACTGTATAAAACTCATATAGACATCATGTTATTTCCAATCACATAAATGGACCGGTGACACTAAAATCACCAACAAAAAACACCCTCCTTCCATCTATGAAAAAACCCCTCCTAAACCAACGCTCTATGGGTTTGTTTGGTTGATCTTCTATTAAGTCCTATATGGATAAAGTTGTCATAAATAGAAGAAACATGTTTTTAATTGGAATGGGCAGATTTGGAAAAAAACTTGGCTTTATACATAAAGCTCCCGCTTAGAAGCTTACTAAATAAGCCATTTTCTATATCATTAAACCAATTATAACCGATCGAATAAATTGTGAGATCGAATAAGTCGTGAGACCCATTAAGCTCATTAAGTTGCTAACAAACAAGCCCTTTTCATGACTTATTTTTCCAGAAATAACATTAAAAAACAGTTTTAAAAGCTGACTTGTCTTCTTTTTAGTGAGAACGGGCTGAATGACAACATGCATTGTGATTATTCCTCCTGTAAAGGCACCATTATGTACTCCATATTCTGATAGTGTCTTATTGTTCTCCAAAACTTTTCCCATATAAATAAGCTTTACGTCATTTGAACGACTTGGGTACAAGACTTAATGGAAAACCAACCAAATAGCCTCTAATATGCTTCTATGGAACGTCTCATGAACAGGGGCAGAGCCACATGAGCACCAGAAGGTGCATGTGCTCCTCCTGAATTTTAAATTATTTTCACTAAAGTAGAGATAATAGCTACTTATAAGTGTCCACTCATTGGTCTTGAAAGGGTTGGCGGTTGGGCCTTTGCTGTCAGGCTTACCGATAAGCATTAGCACAAGTGAGGCCCAATAATATGAAAAGTTAGTCCACTAATTTCATGAATGAGCTTTTTATTAATTTTGATCACTTTCTTTCTGTGCAAAAATAATTGATTATCAAATAGAAATTACTTGATTATTATCTATTTATAAAGTGTAATTTGTCTAAATCAATGAATCAACTTGTATAAAAAAATGCTAGATCAAAAATTAAGGTCGTTTATATAGCGCTTACATAGTTAACGCTTACCAAGTCATATTACTTTAACGGATGAATATAATAAGGACTAAGCATTTACCCAGTACGAGCGACAGTAAGGACCAAAAGTTTTACCCAATAAGAGATAAGGTAAGGACCGAGAGTCTTACCCGGTAAGTAAAGGTGACAACTCTTAGCATGGTCTTCTTGTTGACCTGGGATTGCAGATTATGATTTTGGATTACATTCCTAAAATTTATTTCTACTAGTTTATTTGGTGCTCCCCCTCCTACAAATTCCTGGCTCCGCCTAGCTCATGAATCATTAAGTGTAGCTTTTAGTTAGACCTAACATACTTTGTATGAAACCATATTTTTAGTAGATTCCATTTATTAACGGGGTTCTAACCTATATGTATTCAAGAAGATGCATACATTTCCTCGAAAGCGTTTTAGCAAAACTTCATCCATTTGATTCAACAAACGCCTTTTCAATACCGATGATACGAAAAAGATATCTTCAGACTCAAAATTTCTTTATAAAGTTGGCACTTTTATTTGGTTTTCAAGGAAAATACAACTCTTAGTTTTTAATGTTGCCACCTACCTATTTTTATTTTTGTTTTATATTTTCATTTAAACTCTCAATTTTTTTTTAGCTTATTTAGCCACCAAACTTTCACTTTATTAAATTTAGCCTAAAAAACATCCTTTAGGATGTGATTATTGATTAGGTTATAACTAAAAAGAAAACAAATATTAGGGACGATTACAATAACAACACACTTTTTTTTTGTTCTAATCTTGAAAATTGTTACTAATATCATAATACTTTTGAAAATCATTTAATTTTTAAAAACTATATATGAAAAATTTAAACGGTCAAAAACTGTAATAAATATCATTAAACTTTGTTACAATGTTATCATTACAAGGTTTTTGACTAAAATAATTAATACTCAAAATTACAGTAGTGTTTTGGCCTTTTGGTAATAAATAACAATAATACATTGTAATTTTTTTTAATTTGTTCTAATCCTTAAAATTAGAGAATTTAATTATTTTAACCATTTTAGAAATCAAGTTTAACAAAATAACCATTTTTTCTTCACTTTTAACAAAATAACCATTTTCTCTTCACTTTTACTAAAATGACCAAAATACATTCGAAACATCCACCGAAATCGAAACATACCTCCGCCAAATGACAAATTCCTCCGCCAAAAGCCAAATTCCACCGCCAAAGTCAATTTCTAATTTACATTTTACATTTTATACCCTTAGAGTTAGTTAATAAATTATTTTAAGTACTTTACTTTTTAATTTTTCATTTTACACCCTTATCACATTAACACACATACTCGTATATCAATTAAAATACGTCTAAAAATACATTTTTATTTTAACAAGTAACACCATTATAATGGTCTCGACAATACCTTCGAAATGAGTCCAATATTGAATATTTTTCGACTTAATTATACATATTTTTAAAGCAAATTATCCTCTTGATCGATGAGTATGAATATTTTTCACAAAATTCAGAATATTAATTAAAATATAATGCTATTATTTTTTGTAAGTTGATCGTCTTTTCCGGCTATTAAAATATTATATTGAGGCTGAAAATTTTACTCATGAAAGATTGAAAGGTATTGGAGAAGGAGAGCATGAAAATATGCTTGAAAGATTATTGTATTTAATTTCTGTAGTCCCCTCTGCATTGTGTATATATCATTGATTCAAAAATGGGTTAACTATAGTATATATTGTAATAATCTTAAGAACCGATACATTATGTATTATTTTATATGAATATTAATTTATATGGTTGTTATTATAGAAATGACATAAACACAAAAGTATTACAAATTCACTATATTTTATATCTTATTTCTTTATATATCCATAATATTATATTTTGTCGTTAAATCATAATAGCATTATATTTTAATTAACATTCCGAATTTTATGAAAAATATTCATATTCACCAATCAAGAGGATAATTGGCTTTAAAAGTATATATAATTAAATCGAAAAATATTCAATATTGGACTCATTTCGAAGGTATTGTCGAGACGATTATAATGGTGTTACTTGTTAAAATAAAAATGTATTTTTTAAACGTATTTTAATTGATATACAAGTATGTGTGTTAATGTGATAAGGGGGTAAAATGAAAAATTTAAAAGTAAAATGTAAATTAGAAATTGACGGCGGAGGAATTTGGCTTTTGGCGGAGGAATTTGTCATTTGACGGAGGTATGTTTCGATTTCGGTGGATGTTTTGAATGTATTTTGGTCATTTTAGTAAAGTTGGAGAGAAAATGGTTATTTTGGTAAACTTGATTTCTAAAATGGTTAAAATAATTAATTTCCCTTAAAATTATTACTAATACCATAATATTTTTAAAACCATTTAATTTAAAAAAACTATTTAAAAAAACTATTTTAAAAAAACTTAAACTGTTAAGAATTGTAGTAAATACCATTCAACTTTGTTAGAAAGTTTTGGTTAAAATTACCTGAAAGAATTAATTTTCAAAAATTACAATAGTTTTACTAAAGATTTTTTAAGTGTTTTAGCCTATTTCTAAATGAAGTTAAAGTGTGTTTATTGCAATTTGGTCTATTCAAATACAACGAGGGTGTGTTTGGTACGATGAACAACACGCGACAGGATAGAACATGACAGACTTATCCCATGTTTGGTGTGGTTAAATATGGAACAAAGTGGAACTAAGTAGTAGCACAAGGGTAGGACAAGCTTATTCCCTACTACCTCCTAGAACTAAGTAGAACAAGAGTTGATGGACCATTTTACCCTTTACCTAATCTAAACCGTACGGTTTTTCGGTTTTTATGTCGATTCGGTTCGGTTTGGTATTTGAAAAAATTACAAATATGTCATATATGTTTAAAATTAAAATTAGGTTTATATATATAATAAAAGGTTAAGTTGGAATCTTTAAGAGGTATAAGTTTTTATACACAAGGTACAAGTTTGTGAAGTTTAACCACCCTAAAAAACCTCCACGTTCAAACATGATGGAAAAAATAAAATTAGTTTTAATTTATAAATTACACTTTGCACCCTTATAATAAGTTATTTAATTTACTTTACATCCCTTTCTTTTTTCATTTTCATTTCACACCCTTATCGTATTAACATAAATAATCGTATATTAACTAAAATGTTTTAAAAAATACGTTTCTTTTTTTTACAAATTATACCATTATAATCGTCTCATCGACATCTTATAAATGAGCCCAATATTGAATATTTTTTGATCAAATCATATTATTAAATAATATAAATAGCATAACTACGTAGTGGATCAATTTTAAAAATTACATTTATACTTTAAGTTATATATTTAAACGGTCGCACAAAAGATTTCAAATCTCTTCACAAAAATTCAAATTATTCTTTTTAAATTATGATTGTACTTGAGTTTTGTAAAAATAATGGATGACGATTTATAAGGGGGTGTTTGGGATTGTTTATAAAAGTAACTTATTGACTTATTCCGGTGCGGTACTGGTAATAAATTATTCTGAGTATTTGGATTGGGAAAAAAAGAAGAAGTTTATACCGATTTCACATCGGTGATAAAAGTTAAACACTCCTAATTTATTAGAATCTCATTATGACTTTTAACCCTTTTTCTAACCCTTTTACATGTATAAGCAATCCCAAACACCTCCTAAAAAACAACTTATTAACTTATTCAAGTGTGATACTGCCATAAGCTAATCCAAACAATTTTATAAAACTCTGATATGCCACCACATAAGTTGATAAGCACTTTTACATAAAACATTGGTTGTTTTAAATAAGCAATCACAACGGCCGCTAAGTTCATAGCAATAAACAATTTGATATCTTAAAAGAGTTTGATACTTCTGAAATTAGGGTTGATGAAACATTTAAATCCCGCTGCGTTACAGCGGGTACGCCTGCTAGTATATATATATAATAATAATAATTAAAAATACTTATATTTTTTCGGTTCGGTTCGGTTTCGGTTTTTGAGAAATCGAGGATTTTCGGTCGGTATGGGAACCAAAACCGAAACCGAATCATTTTGGATTTTCGGTTTTCAATTCGGTTTTTCGGGGTTTTTTTTCGGTTTCAGTTTTCGTTTTTTTTCGGCTTCGGTTTGGTTTTTGCTCACCCCTACTTTCTTGTGATTTTTTCTTTAACTTGATTTAGTCCAACTTATTTACTTGATATTAATTTGGATTGATTATTTGGTTTTAAAAAAACACTAAACAACTTAGGGGTAAATTGGTCATTTAACTAGTTCTGTCCCGTCTAATCCAGTTCTTTTATGTCTTACTAAACGTTGAACAACTGTCCTGTCCTGTCCAGTCCAGTCTGCATACCAAACGCAGTCTGAGTGATGAATTTTATTCAAGTGGCATTCATATCCAACTCAAAAAGACAAGGGGGTTAATTGACTTTGCTTGAAAGTTAAGGGATTTGTTTTACAATAAGATCCGTTTAATATTTGGCTCCCGAGAACAAGGGAAGTCTCAAGAGACAGGTGCGGAGAGAGAGCAAGGGAAGTCTCTTTGGCAACGCCCAACGCGTCAAACCCCTCACCGTCTCTTCTCTTTTACTTTTCTCTCTAACAATCCAAGCCAAGCTAAGCTGATCAAATCATCTCAGGTAAAATCTTTTGTCTTCAGTCTTTACTACTTTACCACAAGAGTTCTGTGCAAGATTGAATCAAATTGTGGCGGGAATTGCTATTAACATGTTTGCATTATTGTTCTTTCAATCAGATTTCTTTTGCAATTCGTTGTGTTGGTTCTTTTGCATCTTTTTTTATGTGATTCTGCGTTGACTTGTATCCTCGTTCACCAGTTGAGTCACTATCAAGTCATCTTTTATCATTACTTGTTTGTGAGATTCTTTCGTAAAACCCACCGAGGAAAACAGCGTTCTAGGGTTTAGAAATCGTGTGTGGCATTTTGGTTTTTTATTATGGGAATTTGTTTAATCTTTTTGTTATGAATTTTTGCAGTTGAATTGGTGAATGAAATGCCATTACACAAAAGAAAACCCTTCTCTCTTTTGGAAAGGCCTGATGATTTGAAGCCTGAGGAGCTGGTGTTTCAAGTTCGTTTCACCAAAGAGATTTTTCGTGATTATCGGTATCTTCCTAACTTCTTTTTCCTCCTTGAAAAGCTTGTTTTTTTTCACTCTCTTTCCATTTTCCCCTTTTGATGACCACTTACATTTTAGGAGAGATGTGTTTTCCTCTTAATGGTCAAATGAACAATCACATTCCTGTTTTGATCTAAAAATATACAATTAGAAAAACAAACATAAAAAAACCTGTGGGTTTTAGCCTGTCATCTAAGAAAAAACATTCCAAAATTGGTGTCCCGAATCAAAAAGCTGGACTCTTGTTTTGGTAATGGAAAGGGTATTAGTTTCTGGGATTGAGGGTGTTACTTGTCCTATCTTTTATTGAAATTATATATTTGTGCTTACTAGGGAATACTTGAAACGGATAAATCTCTATCGTCAAAGAGTTTGGACGTGCAAGATCACTGGGAAGGGCAACTTAACTTATGAGGAGGCACTGGTTTCAGAGAAACAGGCCAATGAGAAGGTTCAGCAGTTTCCCAAAGAACTCATGGAGCCTGTGCTGCGTGATGTTCAATTCAGTAATGATGCTTTCTATCTTGTTCTTATACCGGATTGTGTCTTTTATATACTTAACAAGTTATTTAATGATTTTATCTTCTAGTTTTGCTTACAGTTTCATGCATGCCTGTGTGTTAAATAATCTTTTCTCTTAGTGTATGCATTTTCTAGAGTGTCACTACCCTTTGTGATATTCAATACTAAATTAGTATTACTAATAGGCATTATTCAAGTCAGTTGTTGTTTGTTATACATACAGTACGTGTCAATAATGCTAGTTTCTGTCTATCTTAATCTAGGTGATGTTCCTGTCGTTTCTACTGCTTATCATTATAGTTGTCAGAGTTTATTATTCTTTCATGGAGTTGATGGTCATGAGTAACTTTAAGATGTTCTGAGGCACTTTGTGTGTTCTTGGAATGATGTCTATTGTTTTACTTTCAATCTGTGTCATAGATTTAATTTGGACAAGCTTTGGTTGTATTATCCAGAATTTGCTGTCAGCTGATAATAAATTTAAAAAACAGAGGTTTATTCATATGCATATAGCGGTACTGATGCTGATGGCATGATTCTGCATGTGAAAGTATAGGATAGTTATTGGAAGAGTTTATTGCTTAGCATGATGCTTTTGACTGCTATTAAGAAACATGAAGGGAGTTGATATCACAAAATCAACAATTGTGATAATTCTTGTAGACAAGATGACTTGAAGCAACGGTCTTCATGGGTCATCTGTCCTAGCTTCCAGTTATTGGATGTTGATGACTCATTGAGCCAGAATCACCCTTAATTATATGAGTGTGCAGGTCTTCATTTGAGCTTGAACTGCTTAATATGTTAATTCCTTGGAAAATTTTAATTATTACTTGAAAATGTTTTTTTGGAAAGGAATATTACTCGAAAATCTTTTATGTGGTATGCTGTGGACATGAGATAAAGACCATAGGGATTATACATGTGTGTACTTGTGTGTATGCAACCTCACATGGGCATGCATATGCCCATGCTTGTTTGTGATATATGTATGTATTTATATAGTTTTCTATCAACTTTGATGAATTTCTGGTAATAGAGATATTGGCTTTTGCTTTAGTCATTGTTGTTGTTAGAAATTGGGATGTATCATGGCCAAGACTATTGTTGGGATCCAAATTGATGTTAGTAGACAATGATAGGCGAGTTGCACTTAGTTGTGTATCATGTTTGGTACACGTTTAATGGTTCGGGATTGGCAACTCAGACATTGATATGTTTCACAATGAGTTACTATTTTCATGTTTAATACAAGCAAATGCACATAAGCGGTGGTTAAGAGGGGAGAAGAGAGAGTTCGGGATGCTACCACAGAAGCATACGATGATTATTTTAAGAAGTGGGAAATGGGAATGAAGAAGGGGAAAGCGATGTTTATAGGTTTGCTAAGGTTAGAGAAAGGAGAACTATTCAACTAAATATTAATAGAATTTATCATTTATGTATACCAAAGTTGAGGATAAAAGATCATCTGTGAAAGATGGTGAATTCCAAAAATTAGAACATCAAGCATAACGATGCCTTAAAGAAGTTGAAGATTGTAAGATATGGGGTGTGAGTCGTGTGACAATACTTTGGTTTAGATTTACTGATCTCTTGGGGATCTATAGTTTGTTGTACGTCCATACGGAAAGAAAAAGATAACTAAAGTATGAAGAGATTTGTGGAAAGGCTTATAACTTGTAACAACATATAAACTCAAGAAAACTACTGTAGTAATCTATGGTGTTGGGTTTTTGAGTTTTTAGATTGAGGTCCTAGCATTAAGTTGTGGATGTCTGACCAACTTATGATGCCTTCTTATCTTTTTACAAACTAGAGATCAGGTGATCTTTATCTTACATTCATTTTAAAGAGATTATGGGAGTGAAGCATGAACTTAAAAGTCTCTTCCATAATTTTCTTGATTCAACCTGTTCAGCATTTGAACTGATTTAACAGGATACAACTACTATTTGTTAAGAAGCGTCTTTTGATGGTTTGTTTTTCTTTGTAGTTGGCACATACATGATCGATGTATTTTCTGTTTGCAGGCATGCTCACTTTAAGAGATCTTGTCAGTACTGTTGCTGCAAAGTTGCAGGAGCGGTTGTTAGAGGGTACCGAGATATATGGGAGGAAGAATAATCGCATATATCCATGCAAAATAGTCAAAGTAATTGATGAGGAAGTTGAAAAAACACAATACCAGGTAGCATGGCTCGACAAAGATAAGAAAGTAACTGAAAATGCTGTGGTGAGTGGAGAAGATTTGATCAAGAAAAAATTGCCATTTGGTAGAGATGTTTTAAAGTCTTTCATTAGAGAGTCCACATGTAGGAGTGGTCCTTGGGTGCTTCATGATAAGTTGGCAGTGAAATATGGGATCTCGACTAATCCTCCTGAAGAGTTGAGAAGCAAACTTTTGTCCAAGAGTGGTAATAGGAAGAGGAAACTTTCTGAGGTAATCACAAATCTTAACATTTTTACTTGTTTTGGTCATTGTACATATTTATTTTGTTGGTTCCATTTATATAGCATGGAAAGATATAAAGATGGAACCAAATGGCCTTTGGCCAAATGGTACTAGCAAGGCTCTACAACCTTTAGCTTGTGAGTTTGAGTCTCTTTAGAGATATGGGTGTGTGAATATTAAGTTGGGAAAATTATATTAAACAAATGGAACCTCTTTCATAATGGAGAATGAAGGAAAATGATATTAAAAAATGGAACCTCTTTAGAGACATGGGTGCATGAGTTTAATATTCTTTAGAGACATACAAAATGTAGAATGGTATAAACGAATGGTACCTCTTTCTCTGAGGCAATTCATTAGTTCCATGTTTTTTTTTCAGGAGGCAAATAATGGAGAACGAAAGCAAAAGAAACTTGGGGATGATGAACACGAAGGTATGTTGGACACATAATCAAGGGTGGTTACTCTGCTAATATTTCAGCATCAAATCTATGTACATCAATCCTATAGTTCTACCTTGGATATATTTTTGTAATTATTTTGCGTTTATATCGTATTGCTTTGATATCTTGCTTCCATTTAAGATTTCTTTGGCAAGCTTAAACACAAGTGAAAATGTGACGAACTTGTTTTTTTGACTGATTTCTGTTGATATATCTTAACATTACAGAAGATGATGTGCCCATTAAGTATCCAATCGAAGACTTGTTGGTGCAACCTGCAGCGGATGATCCTGTTTTTACTCCCCGTCCTCCACCGACCAGGGATTTTAACATCCCAATGGAGTGTGTTGGGGATGTTTTGATGATTTGGGATTTCTGTTGTTCTTATAGTAAACTGTTGAACTTATCACCATTCTCACTAGACGATTTCGAAAATGCTCTCTGCCACAAAGACAGCAATATAGTTCTCATTGTGGAGTCTCAATCTGCTCTTCTCCGCTTACTTATAAAGGACGATGGAGATTATTTTATAGCTCTACAGAAGAAAAAACGGAAGCCAAAGGTTGAAAGTTGTGCTTTTCCTTAGAAATCCTAATGCTTTTGAACTCATCTTATGTGAATAACTGATTTATATTACATCATTCAATACAGATCTCATTGGTCACCTGGACGGATTACATATGTGATTTCTTGGAACTGATTGGCAATTCGGAATTATCCACTCATATGTCTACCATTAGGCGGGGTCATTATGGCCTTCTAGATATTCATGCTAAAGTGAGCATCTATCTTGAATTAGTCACTCAAGCCCTTGCAACAGACATTATGAGAGAAAAGCTGGATGAGTATATTGAAGAGCGTCAGGCACTTGCTGCAAAAAGACGAGGTGAAGCACTGGAAGAAGGAAGAAAGAGGAGAGAGAGAAAAGAACTGGCAAAGGCCGGGTTAAATAATGATCCTGCCGCAAATGGATCTGTGCATCACGATCAGGATAGTCCGAATGGAGATGCTGCAAAGAAACAGGAGAAAACTTCATCCGCTCGGCAAAAACACAGATCTGAGAACAGGTTTAAGTATTGTTCTTTTTATTTGGTGATCAAATTTTGTGGTTGGAAGGTCATCTTTAGTTTGAATGGTATTTTTTATTGACCTATAGTGGAAAGAAGCAAGGTAAAACACCTGAGAAGGATGTGAAAAAGCTAAAGATAGATGCAGAACCCACAATAGGAAGTATCAAAGCATCAGCCAGGAAGGGGTCAAAGAAATGCATGGATGTTGAGAAGGAAACAGATGATAAAACAAATATAGAACAGAGGGTAAGGCCTCTCTCTCTCTCTATATATATATATATATACATATATATAGGGGCAGGTTCAAATGCAAACTCAAATTTGGTTCTGAACATGAGGATAAAGGAGAGCGCGACACGTGTCCCATTTAGTCTGAATATATTCAAACTGAATGCTGTGTTATTCACTATGAATGCGTGTTATTCATACTGAATAATGTATGAACTTCACCTTCCTTATTCATACCGAAATGCCCTTCATTATTCAAACTGAATGGGACACTCGTCACACTCTCCTTTGTCCTCATGTTCGCATTTGCACTTTCCTTTCTCTCTCTCTCTCTCTATATATATATATATATACATAAGGTGGCTTTTCTTTTAACAATTAAAGAGAGTATTAGTCATAGCAAAAGTGGTACAATAAGGTATTGCCACATTTGAGGCATCAAGTAAAAAACATACTAGGCTGCTTGGAGATGTAGACATGAGATGCTAGAAAAATTGGTTGTCAACGGTTATCTTAATGAACTTATATAGTGAACCCTTCAAATTGAACACAAAATGCAGCATATCTCAACTATATAGAAGCAAACTAACATTGATAACTAAATCTGCAATAGGTTCAAAGACAGGGCAACTTGTTATTAACACACCGGTGAAGTTTTTGTTAGATTGCTAGACCAAATGATACTTTAAGGGTATATAGGAATTTCTACCTTCTCAACTATATAGAAGCAAACTAACATTGATAACTAAATCTGCAATAGGTTCAAAGACAGGGCAACTTGTTATTAACACACCGGTGAAGTTTTTGTTAGATTGCTAGACCAAATGATACTTTAAGGGTATATAGGAATTTCTACCTTCTCGTATTTCTGTTAAGTTTCCGGGAAGTGTTCCTATTGGAGTTTCGTGTTCGACCTCTTGGCCAGCTTGCGTGCTTGTGGAAATGTTGTCTTCATCTAATGTGTTTACAAATTGGAAAAATGATATGATTTTTCTAGTTTTTGTTTGTATCTGCAGAAAGAATATCTTGAGAGGGAGATCGAAAAGAGATTCATACGCACCAATCCATTAGGTAAAGACAGGGATTATAACAGATACTGGTTTTTCCGCAAGGACTCCAGAATATTTGTTGAAAGTTGTGATCACAAACAGTGGGGATACTATACAACTAAAAGCGAGGTATTGGCTCTTTATAGATTCACGAGTATATTAAAGTTGTGAATCTTTGTCATTATCTTGACTCTTCTCTTTTCTATAGCTTGAGTCTTTGATGGGATCACTGAACCGCAAGGGTGAGCGAGAAAGGGCTCTTAAAAAGCAACTGGAGAAACGTTATAACAAAATATCGTAAGATTCCTGAACTTGTTCTATGCTGTAACTTAGCTTTTCTTTTACCCAACACATCTGAAATTTCACCTGCTTTTTTGGACGTTAAACATTTTCATTTCTATGGATCCTGTCTTTGTCATGTCAGATAGAACGCAATGATGGAACCATAAAATGGTGGATGAGAAATAGAGAAAAACAAGGAAACCTATTTGTTATTTTGCTGCAGAAGCCATTTACCATGATATGTACATGGAAAACATGGCTTTTGAGCTATATATATTAAATATAGAGGAAAGTTCAAATGCGAACTCAAAAATTTGGTTGTGAACACGAGGACAAAGGAGGGCGCGACACGTGTCATATTCAGACCGAATAATGAAGGAAAATATTCAGACTGCATAATACTATATTCAAACTGAATAACACTACATTCAATCTGTATATTTTTCTTCATTATTCAGTCTGAATATGACACGTGTCGCGCTCTCTTTTGTCCTCGTGTTCACAACCAAATTTGAGTTCTCATTTGAACCCGCCCCTATATATATATATAGGTATATACGGTTAAGCTGTATAGAAGCCTCCTTTTTAAGGGTGCGTTTGATACACAGACAGGATTAGACATGACTGGGCGGATGAGAATCAGGTAGGCGGGTGAAAGAATTGTGGAAAGTTTTAGATTTTTAATTCGACATGGGTAGTTTAATAATTTACCGGTCTTGATTCACCTAAATGGAATTGTGGAAAGTTTTAGATTTTTAATAAGACTCTTTTCTTTTGCTTTTTTCTAGTACGTTGTTTTTCATGACATGAACCTATGAATTAGAGTAACATTTTTTTAAGTATATAATATTTATATAAGGCAAATGAAACAAATAAACTCACAACCCTTCTCATCATTTTTAAGATTCTTTGGTGAGGTTTGAACCCCTGACCTCCTGAGACTCACATACCGCTAGGTCAAAGGCCCTTTGGTGAATTAGAGTAACCTTTGCGGTTACCTGCTTCAAGACACGCTTACACTTATTGTAACATATTATGGGCATATAAAATATATGTGTATATATCATTTATACTACATGTTATCCAATATTTTGATGATTGAGGTGATGAATATAGAGTTAAAGATAATTTGAATGTGGCTTTTAAAGAAAAACTGGGAATGTGTTGCAGAGGTGAAATGCAGAAGAGCTCAAAGGAAGCTCAAAGGATCCAGATGGAAGAAGAGGCTGCGGTTCGAAGGTCGAGCCGTGTACGTGCACCGCCAAGGGATAATCCGGCTCGTGCATTTCTCAAGTATGTCAATAAGCTCAAAGAAGACTAACTTTTACAACCGAATTTTGTTGATTTTTGGTTCTCAAGCTCTATTTCTCATATTTTTGTTCTGGGGGAGTACAAGTCCTCCATGAAAGACAGCCTCTTTAACTGCAAAAAAAGAATTAGCCTTATAGATATGAAAGACATTTATCGTTAACCCGGGAAATCTCACTCGAACGTTAGTAAAGTGGGAGTGAAATTTTTTTGTACGTATGTTTGTCGGTTGACATCGACATATTATTCATGATTTATTGAGTAACCTATTTATTTAAGTATGGATTTGAAATCAACATATCAAGATTTTCTTCTAAGGGCATTTTATCAACACAAATTAACTAGAAAAGTGAGTGGTTTCACGCTTCTGTGGATATCATCTCGGTTAATGACTTAGGGGACTTAAGGCCCGTTCGGTTCATTTTCTATTAAGACTTGTATGGATTGTGTTGTCTGTATTGATAAAGTTGTCTACATGATAGCAGTTAAATTATTGTTTGGATGTTGTGTTGAATAACTGTCTGAATAATATAACCGACCATTTTACCTCTTTCATTTTTTAGCTTTTTCATTAACAAAAAAATTTAATTTATTGTTCGTCGTCCCAAGTTCCCAATTGTATTTTTACTTTCTGTGAACGTACACAATAACAAGAGAAAAACAAACCACAAGGGTGGTGCCTCAATGGTTTGAGTTTGGGCTCTAAAGGTTATAAGTGCCTGAAGGTTCCAAGTTCGAATTCAAGGAGGATTAAAAATCTCATTGTGGCCACGGAAGTTCAAATACGGTGATTTCGGGCTCGGGTAGTCGACTTGGAATTAGTTGGCTCGCATAGTGGGTTGGATATCCAGGTTAATCAAAAACAACAAGAGAAAAACAGTGAACAAAACCCATAGACATCAAAATTAATTAAAAAAAAACCAATAATCAATACAAAACCCAACTGATTCATACAAAACCCAAAACCCAAAATGGATTTGGAAGCACAAAAGAAAGATAGAAAATGGACCCGTTGATGAGATCCAAACCTCTAGGCTAAGTCTCCAATATCAAACTTCCATGGCTGCCATTACACTGGATTTGTTGAGGGATATTTCTTCTGGTGTGTGTGTGTTCTTTTTTTGACAATCAGGTTTGAAGATCAACACCACTACACGAGATGAGGCACTAAAGACGAAGACGGGCGACGGCTGCAAAGTCGACGACGAATGAAATGCCGCGTAGTTGGGAGGAGCGTCGGTGGGGAAGGAGCCTATACAGGAGTTTAACGTGAGTAGTTGGGGAGAGGGGTAGTGGGGGAAATTAGTGAAATTTAATGGCTGAGTGTATAGGAGAAGGGTTTTCTAGTTGAGCGTATCAGCTAGCAGCTGACTGAATAAGTCCATACCGAACAACTAGATATGGTTGTGTAAATAAGTTATATCCATTATACAATCCATTAAGCTCTTACCAAACAGCCCCTTATAGGCATTTAGGTTAGAAGGTGTTGCTAAACAACATTTTTTTCTACAGAATCAACACAACTTACTTGTTAAAAAGAGTAAACAGACCAAAAAATTTAACCTCAAAATCCCAACACCGGACTGTCAAAAACCAAATGTTGCAAAACAGGGGTGGTTCTCACAAAGTTGTCAAACTATTGGGGTGATGCAGTAGTTCTTGATGGTTAGGATGCAATTGTGTTGAGTAGGGGTGTTAATTAGTCGAGTTGAATTATGCAGGAGATTGTCTAGGTTTGATTCGAGGAAATAATATCAGATTTGAGCTTGCATTTTTCTAATGTTTGAGTTTGATACTCGTTTAATAAGTTTTAGTTATACAGGATGACCATTCAATAAAAAAGTCTCAAGGGAGCAGTCGAGATATGTGCGAGCCAAGACACCCATTGTTACCCAAACAAGAAATTTTGATATGTACTAGATTTTCATACTCCTAATATTATGTTTTTCAATCTTCCAAAAATGTAGTTGTCCTCTGGCCTGGACAGTCTAACCTCTTTTTAACTAACCAAACTACAAGTATGTTTTAAGAATTTCCAAATCATGTAGTTCGGCATGAAATGACCTACATGTCAAACCGGATCACGAAGAAGAGGTATGGTCTAACCGGTCTCCACGATTTAGACTTGTTATAGGCTTATTATAGACTTTAAAGCAAAGAAAACTACGGAATTTGTTACCCAATTTTTTGAGGTATCATTTGGTATGTAGACAAGATTGAACCGGAATGGACTTGTTTGTCTAGGGTTTGGTACGGTTAAGATTGAGTTGGATAAGTTGTCCCTAACTAATGCTTAATGATTTTATATAGGGAACAATTCATAAAAAGCCAACAAACTATTCGATTTTGGATTATTAAGTCTTTCAACTATTTTTTTGAAAAAAAAAACCATTAAACTTTCTCATTTTGAGAAGTCCCTAAACTATTTTTTAGGATGAAAAAACCCAATAAACTTTCTCATTTTGAATTGAAAAACCATTAGACTTTCTCATTTTAAATGGTTAAATCCTAAACAATTTTTTACAGAAATCAAACCATCGAATTTCTAAAATTGGTTACGTACATCTTTTTAAACAATATGTAATTGGTTATCTTTTGATCCTTACTATTATGATTGATAAAAAAAGATCAAAAAGTGGAGATCGATGGTAGGGACCAACAACGTGTTGGGCGATATGGATAATGGACAATATTGTGATAATGGAGAGTGGTGAGGGGGAACGATATCGTTGTTTGCAAGAGGTTTTTAATTGCGGAGGGTTTGAGAACAATAAAACCGATTTGAGATTATCATTACTTTAAAACTTTCCTAGTCAATTATAGGTAGCTTATTTTTAAAAAATGATGTAGGTAACTTATGTTTAGAAGTACAATGTATATTTATTCAAAAATATGTTTAGGGATGTAATCATTCAAAATGAGAAAGGTTAATGGTTTTTTCATTCAAAACAATAGTTCATGGACACAACCATTCAAAATGAGAAAGCTTAATGGTTTTTTCATTCAAAAATTAGTTTAGGGACTTTGTTGGTCCCTAAAGGGTCTATAAGAGTTCAATAATAAGTAAACAGTTTGTAGAAGGGGGGGGGGGGTTGAATACAAACACACAGATTTTGGTTTCTAAATTAGTTTATATATCATAAACAAATTTACAGTTACAAGCAGAATAAGAACAAATTTAAAACTTATTCTATTGTAACTAAGAAACACTAAGTTTGATGAACAAGAAGAAGGAAGAAAGAAATAAAGAGGGTTTAGGTTAGAAGGAAGCATGCATTAAGATGAAGAAGATATCTTCATCTTATTTATACCCGTTTGCATTTAATGCAAGACAAAAGATATATGCCACGTGTCAAGCTTAGATAGGAAGCCTGTCCTTGCTAATAAGACATCCATGCTTTTGGCCGAATATGAACAGTACCATATCAGATATGATAGGGACATAAGAGACAATTTGTACGTCCTTTTCTGACAAGGCATTAGGTTTGACTTTTGTGCATCGAGGATAAGATCAATCTTTAATCTTGTAAAGGAAGCTTCATTTGATCGCTGATTCTGAATCTTTAAGGATGAACTTCGGTATCGCTGAAGCTTCACAAGACTTCACACTTTGATTAGATAATCGCTACTATCGCTGAACCGCTTCAGTTCACTTAGCTGATTATCTCTTTCTTCAGCTAGGGTCTTTGACTTTAACTGAATGATCTTCTGGTGTGATAGCTGATCTTCAGGTCTTCAGAGATAAGCTTGATGTCCTTGATCTTCAGCGATCGCTGATGGTAATCAGCATATGCTATCGCTGAATATTAACAGAAGCTTATACAATGGAATTTCACTAAGTATACAAAAGGAATCATATTCAAATCATCGAGAGGAGTTATGATCAACATTCTCCCCCTATTTGATTATGATTAAGCAACATAGGAAAATTGCTTTAAGAGACTAGTAAGGACTTAAGAAAAATTTGAAGTAAATTTTCTAAGTACTAATCTGTATAATCTTTTTCAGCTAGTCTACTATCTGAATTGAGTTTCATTTATAAGGATATGAAAGCACAATTTTTTACAAGTAAATAAGCATAAAGTACATTTACTGATTAATTTTTCAAAGTGAATAATCAGTGACTAAAGTATAGTTTGAAGAAAATAGAACTCTTATGTTCATTGTCCCTTTTACTTTTTTCAGGGATCTTTTCAGTACATAGATGGAGTAAAGTACTCTGATTGAATTTCATTAAGTATAATCTGAAGAAATTACAGGGAAATGAAATTACAATAATAAAAGTGAAGTACTTGTACACTGAAGAAATATTTACAAAGGAAATAGAAACCTATGACTAATCAGAGATGTTCTCGCTTCTTCTTTGTAGCTCATTCTCATAAAGCATTTTCTGTCGATTCATCAGAGGGGTATCTGACCAGCAGCGCCATAGCATGATCTTTATGAGAGAGGATGGGGCCTTGCGAATTTCTTGGTTTCTGAAGAGTCTTAAGAACCCTTCATTATCCAAGAATACCATACCAGGTTCAGGTAGTGATATGATTTCATCTTCTTCGTATCTTCGATCTTGAGGAAGAGAGGTACGTAGCATTGAAATATCAGGGATTTCAAGAGGACCAAGAATGCTATGATAATCAAATTTGGTTTCATGCTCATTTTTAGAGCTTGAACCACCTTCAGCAGTTGATCTTTTCTTCTTTGATGACTCAGGGAGAGGGGGAACTTGCACGTGTTGTGACATCCTTTGCAGCAACTGATCCAGTACTCTTTCCACCACATCCTTGAATTTGGATTTGGAACAGTGAATGGCGTCTCTGATTTCTAACCATTCAGTGTATCCATAAATCCTTAAGAACTTTGCTTCTTCTCTCTCAGTTCTGTTTGTCCTTGTCATTCTTACATATACCTTTGGACCACCTCTGTTGGAGTGTCGCCCTTGAATAGTTGCATGAATGATTTTGGCCTCAGATCTTCGAAATTTCAGTCTATCAGTGCACCAGTCAAGCTCTTTGTTTTTCTGAATTGTGGCTTCAGCGGATAGTGCACTTAGAATCTTCTGTTGAGCAAGGATTGGATCTACATTCAAGTTTTCCTGTGCAAGTTCTTTCTGTACAAGAGCTTCAGCGACCCTTTCACTCTTTTTCGATTGTTCCTAGGCCGCCTTGTCTTTAGCAGAGTCTTCCCTGAGTAATTTCCTTGCTAAAGCAAGATCATTCTCAGTTTGCTTTGTCTTCTCATCCCTGATACGTTGTGCTTCCAATGCTTGTTCTCTCTCTTCGCTAGACAGAAAGTAGAATTCATCTACCATCCTTGTTGGTACAACGTCTATGGGTTCAGCTTGAGGCACCCTTATTCTTCTTGCTTCAAATTCCCTTAGGAATTTTATTCACCTTTCTTCTTCTTCAGGCTCGCTTATGATCGGCTTTTGAACGCGACGCCTGGGGATAAGGCCCTCTTCTTCTTTAGATTCAGTTTCTATTATGTACATAAACTGCTCTTCGGAAGAAGGTTCCTTCCATGAAGTGGAGTCCTTTGGGGGACGGGGATCACTGAGGGAAGGAAAGGAGGAAAAAGATTTATCAGAGAGAGTTTTTGTAGGTGAAGGAGGTGTGGGGGTTTCAGAGAGAGGTGTAATATAAGGGATAAGAGGAAGAGATACCTCATTAGTGGTCTCCCCCTAAGATAATGGGATAGTGGCATCCAGATTTACCACTTCTTTTCCTTTGCCTGAGGGACCGGCTTGTCCCTGAGAGGGATGTTGTCCGTCCCCCAAAGGCTCTTGATGAGAGACTCCAGGCCTAGACATTCTGAAGTGCTCTAAGGCACTTCTAATGTCATCATCATCTTCATCATCATCCATTCCCCTATAATGAGGGATAGGATCTTCTTCTTCTTCTTTTTCATCATCTTCCTCAGCATCATCATCATCTTACTCAGCTTCAGCAGCCAACCCTTCAGGGAGGGAAGATCCCGTTCGCTGGATTTACAGAGAAATCTTTTCACCAGGGAACGTCCGGTTGTGATCCGCAATGAGTTCATCTGCAAACTCTTTGGCACATCTCTCCCCCTCGATGTTATCAGGAGGTAGACAGTGCACCATCAGAGTGCGAACATATGACTGAATGTCCTTGAGCTTCATATCGTTTTCCTGAAGCATAGTCCAATCAGCAGCAGTGAAGGAGGAACTAGCCTCAGAGAGCTTGATGAGCATCTGCATCATATCAGATTGAGTCTTTTGAATAGACTCAAGGACGTTTGCCTGAGCAGCAACCTTCTGCTCTAAGTTGGACAGGTTCTGGCCAAGGATCCGGTTGTCTTCCTTCAGAGAGAAGACGTCAGAGATAAGGTTGCTGACGTTGGTCTTGATCGCTGGAGTCCCAACGATGCGTCTGAAGATGAGTTCAGCTGACGTCTAAATATTGTCAACCCTAGCCCTTGTTAGAGCACATTCCCTGACCAGATAGTCAATAGCAGGGAATGTAGGACTGGGAAGGACAATGGGAGGGAGTTTAGTGACTGGAGTGGGAAGCTTGGGAGCTGCCATCTCTGTCTTGACCTCTCGGAGCTTTGCAGAACTGGGATGGCCCTGAGAAGACTTCCCCATTTCCTTGCTGAGAGGAGGAGCGCTGGTGGTGGTGGTTGTCGTTGTCGCTGAGGAGAAAAGAGGAGCGACACCTGATCCAGCTTCAGCAGAGCTGGCTATAACACCCTCAGTGACCGAAGTCCCTGATGGTGGAGGTAGTGCTGATGAAGCAACAATGGATGAAGAGACCGTTGAAGTGGCTGCGGCTGCTGTTGGTGTTGGTAGTACACCGAAATCAGAGAGAGTGGTCTTTTGAGAGACCATCTTCTTTGGCTTTTTGGTTGCGATGGTGTTTTTATGACCATCGGTTGGTTGTTTCCTCTTAGCAGCAACAGTGTCCTGGATGCTCGCTGTTGGGATGGGTAGTGAGGTAGACACTGAAAGAGGGGCTCCAATCACTTTCAGCATGTAAGGCGTGAAAGGAGCATCACCTGGACGTTCCTCTATGTCCAGGGACTTCTTCCCCACCATGGAGAAGGAGTGGTCACCGACCTTCGGGTAGTCCTCCCCGAAGGCAACTTCCAAGATTGTTGCGAAGAACCGTGGGTAGGGGATGACGGGGTGTCTGGTAGCAACGTTGATGCGACTGACCATATCGCTGAAGATATAGTCAGCGTAGTTGAGGTTGTGGCCGGTGCAGAGAGAGAAGGTGAGATCCTGAAAGTGCTTGCTCGCGTGGTCATGCGAGCCAATCTTTGACCCAAGGCATTGGATCACCTGGGTAAAGATGTATTGCCAGCGAGCAGGCAATCTCTTATTTTCCAGCTTTGAGCCCACCGTTTTCAGCGACAGATTCTCCCAGGCATAGCCAATAGAGTCCAAGAAGGCGTCGATCTGCATCTTGGTAGGTTCAGCGCCCCATTGCGCATTCTTGGCGCGGGTAGGGAGACGAAGGGCCTTCCTGGGTTGTGGACAAACGCGTACATCAGCGGGCACGCCTTGATGAAGGTAGCTCCTTCATTGAAGTGAGGGAGATCAGCGGGTATGTCAACCAATGCAATATAATTGCATGATTTGAATACAACTTTCTCCATTGGGAAGTGGCAGGTTGGTGCAGCGACCAAAGTGTTGTCAATAGTAGCAGCAGAGGTTTCAACAGTCTTACTTGCAGAGGCCATTTCTGTAGGAAAAATGGGAACACCAAAGAGATAAATCATGGTTTTATACATAAATGTATAAACCTGAGTTTGGTATAAAGAGTACCAAATGTAAGATTCAAAGAAACAAGTATTTTGATGAACAAGATCAAAATGCTTGTGGTAAAAACAATAATATAAAAGATTATTTTTGAAAAAGTAGAAGATAATTAAAAATGGATAAAACTTAAGAAGAAAGTCTTCTGTTCTAAGGAAATAACTTAGAACAAGGTTTTGAAAATAGAAGAATTTTTGAGTTTTAATCCAGATTAAATTTATTTTCTTCCTAAAATATGTTTTTATTGCATTTTAAGAAGATTAAAGATAAGAAGATGTGAAACAAGATGTTTCCAGTTTTAAGTAAAGGTTTAGATCAAACCTTAGATGTTTTCGAGAAGAAAAACGCACAAGTGCGTGTTCTTGGTGTTCTTGAGAAAGCTTGAAGATTTGAAGGTTCTTTTGTCTTTTGGAGAGTTATGAAAGCGTAAAGAGGCAAATGAGGCAAAAGAATTGCTTAAATAGCATGAGGAGAGAGAAAGAAAGGAGTGCTAAACGGCGGTTTTAGCTTTTTGAAAAAGAAATGATGACCTGGCGCACGTTCTAAGAAAGGAGTTGGAAGGGAAACGTCGCGGTCCGTCGTGTGTCAGAAAAAGGTCTGACGTGTCCTTTTCTTATTTTTAAAAGATAATAATGATAATTATCCATAAGGAAAGTATCATTATTAATTTAAAATCTTCATCATTGACAATAAAGGATTGTCAGTGAGGAGTTTTATTTTCAGAGATTCAATTTTTGATGAGAAAAGATATCAAAGAGTGATAAAGATTAGAAGATAATACCTGAGGAGATGGCCCAGATATCGCTGAATCAAAGTTCAGCGAATGGAATGTTTGAAGGCTTTATTTGTATCACTTGTTGTAAGTCACTGAATAAAAAGTTATTCAGCGTTCAACATACCAAATTCGTTGATAAGTAGATTGAATCTAGTTTCATCAAGAGGCTTGGTGAAAAGATCCGCGAGCTGATATTCAGTGGGTACAAAATGAAGCTCAACTTTACCATTCATCACATGATCTCTGATAAAGTGATATCGGATCTCAACATGCTTGGTTTTGGAGTGAAGTACAGGGTTGTTAGCAATGACAATAGCACTAGTACTATCACAATAAATAGGAATTTTAGAGAGCTTGAGATCGTAGTCTCTGAGTTGATTTCTCATCCAAAGGCTTTGAGCACAACAGCGGCTACATATTCAGCTTCAACGGTGGAGGGGGACACTGAGTTTTGCTTTTTGCTTGTCCAACTGATTAACTTTCCACCTAGTAGCTGACACCCACCAATGGCGCTCTTTCTATCTATCTTACAACCTGCAAAGTCACTGTCAGAATAACCAATAAGATCAAATCCTGAGCCTTTGGGATACCAAAGACCTAGATTTGGAGTTCCTTTCAGGTATCTAAAGATTCGCTTTACAGCGATTAGATGAGATTCCTTCGGTTCAGCTTGATACCGAGTGTAGAGACATGTAGAATACATGATGTCAGGTCTACTCGCTGTAAGATACAGCAGAGATCCAATCATCCCTCGATAGGCAGTGACATTGACTGGTTTCCCATTTGGATCCTTGTTCAAAGTTGGAGGAGGTGCCATAGGGGTCTTCATCACTGAGCATTGATTCATGTTGAATTTATTCAGCATATCTTTAACATATTTGCTTTGACAAATAAAGATTCCTTTGTCAGATTGCTTTATCTGCAAACCTAGAAAATACGTTAGTTCACCCATCATACTCATTTTATATTGCTTTTGCATTCTTGCAGCGAAACGAGTACCTAATTTGGGTCTTGTGGAACCAAAGATAATGTCATCGACATATATCTGAGCGAGTATGGTATGACCTTTATATTTTCTTAAAAACAGGGTTTGGTCAATTTTTCCACGAACAAATTTTTCTTTAAGAAGAAAATTAGTAAGGGTGTCATTCCAAGCTCTAGGAGCTTGTTTTAACCCATAAAGAGCTTTTTCAAGTTTGAAAACATAACCAGGATGGTTAGGGTCTGAGAAACCAGGGGGTTATTCAACATAAACTTCCTCGCCGAGTTTTCCATTTAGAAAAGCACTTTTAGCATCCATTTGAAAAACTTTGAAGTCTTTATGGGCAACATAAGCTAAAAAGAGTCTTATGGCTTCTAAGCGAGCTACAGGTGCAAAGGTCTCATCATAGTCAATCCCTTCTTCCTGTCTATAACCTTGAGTAACAAGTCTAGCCTTATTGCGAATTATAGTCCCATTTTCATCTAGCTTATTTCTGAAAACCTATTTGGTTCCTATGACAGTTTTGTCAGAGGGTCTAGGAACAAGATTCCAAACTTTATTTCTACGAAATTCAGTTAGTTCTTCTTGCATAGCTGAAACCCAGCTAGGATCAGAGATAACTTGATCTATCTTCTTAGGTTCAGAGAGATAAATGAAGGTAACATAAAGACAGATATTACCTGTACCTCTACGTGTCTTGATACCTACATTGGGATCACCAATAATTTGATTTATTGGATGATTTGCAGTCCATCGCTGAGCTGGAGGTTGAGGAGAGAGATCAAGATCTACAGCAGATTCAACAACTTGTTCTTCAGTTTCTGGAATTGGACTTGTTGTTTCAGCAACAGGTACATCATTTAAAATCAATTCACGGATTGATTTTCAGACGAAGTTTGGTTGTTCACTGAGGAATTTCCAAGAGAGGAATCAGCAACAGGAATCTGATTCAGAGGAGTAACATTCATCCCTGAAGATGGATGATTGTCATTTGAAGGCTTTATAGGGAATTCGTCATCACATGCTTTAGCAGGAGGTTGATTGCTGAAATACGTTTCAGGTTCCCCATAATGAGATCTCATCCAAGCATTCAATTCTTCATCATTATCATGAGTATGAGAAGTATGAATGGGACGAGATTCATCAAAGTTAACATGCATGGATTCTTCAACATGTTGTCTTCTTTTGTTGAAGACTCTGAAAGACTTAGATACAGAGGAGTATCCAAGAAATATACCATCGTCTGCCTTTGGATCAAACTTACCCAAATGATCTCTGTCATTAAGAATGTAACATCTACATCCAAAAATATGGAAATATTTCAGAGTGGGTCTTCTCCCATGAAACAGTTCATAGGGGGTCTTCTTAAATCGCTTAACTATCAGGGATCGATTTTGAGTGAAGCACGATGTGTTGACTGCTTCAGCCCAGAACTGAGTTGGTAGATGTGATTCGCTGAGCATTGAGCGAGCCACTTCAATGATAGTTCGATTTCTTCTTTCAGCAACACCGTTTTGCTGAGGAGTTCTTACTGAGGAAAAGTTGTGAGAGATGCCTTTATCTTCAAAGAAATTCACTAGAGTGTTGTTTTTGAATTCAGTACCATGATCACTTCTTATGGAACGAACAATCGGATTGTTCAGAATTTCCATCCTTTTGATAAAAGAGATTATCATTTCAGGGGTATCACTTTTGGATCGAAGGAAGAACACCCATGTATATCTGGATTATTCATCAACAATCACCAAAGTATATTTCTTTCCAGAAATAGATTGGACATTGACTGGTCCAAATAGATCCATATGGAGTAGCTGAAGATGAGCGGTCATTGAAGAAATTTGCTTTGACCTGAAGGAGGCTTTTGTCAGTTTTCCCTTTTCACACGCTGAACAAAGATATTCCTTTGTAAAGGTATGATTTGGGAGGTCTCTAACTAGATCTTTTTGAGACAATTCATTTATCGTCTTAAAGTTGAGGTGAGAGAGTCTTTTATGCCATAACCAGTTTATGTCAATGGATGCTTTAGAGATAAAGCACATGTTCTCAGAGTGAGAACTATTCATATTTATGACATACACATTTTCCACTCTTTTGCCTGTTAGGGCAAGCTTATCATTTCCGTCAGTGACAGCACATCTATTCTTTAAAAATAGAACTTTGAAGTCTTTGTCACATAACTGACTAACGCTCAAAAGATTTTGCTTTAGTCCCTCAACGTAGGCAACACGAGAAAACGATATGGCTCCGTTGGATAGAATTCCATAACCTTTAGTGTATCCTTTGCCATTTCCACCAAAGGTCACTGATGGACCAGTTTCTTCTTTGTAATCAGAGAGCAGAGATTTTCTGCCAGTCATATGCCTTGAGCATCCGCTATCAAGATACCAGATACCTTTGGCACTCTGCTTACAACAAAAGATTAAATGTTTAAAGGTACCCATACTACTATGGGTCCTGCTTGGTTAGATAAAGGATTGGCGGAGGAGCTACTAGCTGAAGAACTCTCTTCAGTGGATATCTTCACCTTTGTGGGTTTTGCAACCTTGGTGGATTTCACTCTCGCTGATTTATCAGCTTGAGCTACTTTCTTTCCATGTGCTAGTTTATCAGCTCTAGTAGTGTAAGGACATTTACTTGCAATGTGGGTAGTTTCATCACAGTGATAACACTTCCTATATTTAAAGGGTTTGGAATTTAGAGAGAAAGGAGGAACTTTTTCAGAGATAGGACCAAGAATTCCTTTATCCATAGTCCTTGGAGGTATGACAACCTTTTCAGGAGTAGAAGTGAGATCTATCTTAATTCTGGGGGTTGGTCTCTGAGAAAAGTCAGAGCCCTTCTTTCCAGATTTAGAATTTCTCTCTGAGGATTTCTTGTTCCTATTCTGAGCGATTTTATTCTTAGGAACTTGGTCAAGAAACTCGTTCTTGATCACCTTAGAATTTATCACGGGAAACTTTTCTTTAATAGAAGAGGAAGAAGTTGACGAAGAAGGATCAGGGATAGAAGAAACAAACATTCAAAATTTGAGCATAGAACGATCATTCTCTGATTCCTCCTTTTCAGGGTTAAAGCCTAACCCACTTCTTACTTTCATAGGTATTTGGGCATTAATGATCTTATTTACTTTTTCAGAAGCTTTACACCATCCTTCGATGGTTGCCTTTTCAGACTTAAGATCAGCGATAGCCTTTTCCCTATCAGCAATAGCTTGCTGCTTCTCG
Source organism: Silybum marianum (assembly GCA_036898165.1). Classification (NCBI taxonomy): domain Eukaryota; kingdom Viridiplantae; phylum Streptophyta; class Magnoliopsida; order Asterales; family Asteraceae; genus Silybum; species Silybum marianum. The sequence goes on from CM072539.1 coordinate 3,368,539, forward strand.
ATGATTATGGTCTGATTTGCAAAGACTTGATCCTTGAGAGTTTCCTCAATTTTAGAAATTTCTTTGATTCTTATATGGCAATTTTTTAATTGCTCAGATAAATCAGTGTTAATTTTCTCGGCCTTAATCTTTCCATTTAAAGCATTATAAAAATCAACAGTCATAGCATCGAGGGCTGACAAGTTATCACTTTCAGAGAGTAAAGAGATAGAGGGAATGGTTACCTGAGTAGAAGGGGACTCAGAGGAAGAAGTTTCAGTAGCTTCTTTAGCGTCCTCTATTCTTGCCATTAGACACAAGAAGGGAAGATCTTCTTCATCAGAGCCAGACTCTTCAGAGGTCTTGGCCCAGTCGTCTTGAGCGTCCCAATCAACTTCTTCAGCTATAAGGCCTTTACCTTTTTGCTGGTATTTCTTCAGATCCTTGTATTTGTTTTTCAATTTCAAATACTTCTCCTTTTTATCAGAGGTCTGGGAGGTGGTAGGAGCTGCAACTTTCTTTGATCTACATTCACTTGCGAAGTGACCTTTTCGCTGACAGTTGAAGCATATAGCTGAGGCTTTCTCAGCGGGCATTGTCTTTTGCTTTTCAGAGTCAGAGAGATTTGAAGGTTTTCGAAAGCTGCTCTTTCTAGCGAATCTTTTAAAATTATTTGTTAAGAGAGCTAGAGAGTTATCAAACTCAGAGATGTCAACATTAGTGAGTTGATCTTCTGAATTTGTTTGACCTAATTCAGTGATGGAGGTAATAGTGGAAGAAGAAACATTTTTTGGAGAAGTTTCCTCTGAAGTCACAAGTGCCAAAGAAGTACTTTTGTCACCTTTGAGTTCATTTATGAGGTTCTTCCTCAGAAGTTGAGATTGTTCCTCATTTAAGAGCATTCCATATAAAGCACTTAAGGACAGAGTTTCAAGATTCTTTGACAACTTTAAACATGTAGTGTACACTGCCCATTGATCGGGTAGTGCCTCCATGAATTTGGTCTGTATTTCAGCGTTAGAGTACACTCTGTTTACTGATTTAAGATCAATCAACAAACAGTTGAAACGCTGGTGAATTTGAGAAAGAGATTCACCTTTATGATACATAAAACTCTCATATTGTCTTACAAGATTTATGCACCTCGTGACTTGTACTTCAGAGGTTCCTTCATATTGGATACATAGAGTATCCCACATGGCCTAAGAAGTCCTCATCTTCATAACCGAATGATAGACTTCATCTGGTAAAGACATTGCTATTATAGATTTAGCTTTTAAATCAATAGCAATTTCTTTCTTATCTTCTTCAGTCCATCGATTAGGAGTTTTAATGATACTCCTTTCAGGGATGGCTGGAGTTGTAGTAGTAGCAGGAACACCAGCTACAATAGTTGTAAGAACAAATGGTCCGTTTTCTAAATAGTAGGGGATCTTTGGGTCAGATCCTTCTAGAAACAGAGGCATTCTTTCCTTCCATAATGGAAAATTATCATGGCTAAATCTTGGAGGTTTAGCTAAAGATCCATTATCATTGTAGTTTGTATTAGGGTTTGACATTTTAAAATAGTTTATAAGAAAAATATTTTAAAGATAAAAGAAGCAAACACTGCTCTGATACCACTTGTTGGTCCCTAAAGGGTCTACAAGAGTTCAATAATAAGTAAACAGTTTGTAGAAGGGGGGGGGGGGGTTGAATACAAACACACAGATTTTGGTTTTTAAATTAGTTTATATATCATAAACAAATTTACAGTTACAAGTGGAATAAGGACAAGTTTAAAACCTATTCTATTGTAACTAAGAAACACTAAGTTTGATGCACAAGAAGAAGGAAGAAAGAAATAAAGAGGGTTTAGGTTAGAAGGAAGCATGCATTAAGATGAAGAAGATATCTTCATCTTATTTATACTCGTTTGCATTTAATGCAAGACAAAAGGTATATGCCATGTGTCAAGCTTAGATAGGAAGCCTGTCCTTGCTAATAAGACATCCATGCTTTTGGCCGAATATGAACAGTACCATATCAGATATGATAGGGACATAAGAGACAATTCGTACATCCTTTTCTGACAAGGCATTAGGTTTGACTTTTGTGCATCGAGGATAAGATCAATCTTTAATCTTGTAAAGGAAGCTTCATTTGATCGCTGATTCTGAATCTTTAAGGATGAATTTCAATATCGCTGAAGCTTCACAAGACTTCACACTTTGATTAGATAATCGCTACTATCGCTGAACCGCTTCAGTTCACTTAGCTGATTATCTCTTTCTTCAGCTAGGGTCTTTGACTTTCGCTGAATGATCTTCTGTGTGATAGCTGATCTTCAGGTCTTCAGCGATAAGCTTGTGTTCGCTGATGGTAATCAGCGTATGCTATCGCTGAATATTAACAGAAGCTTATACAATGGAATTTCACTAAGTATACAAAAGGAATCATATTGAAATCATCGAGAGGAGTTATGATCAACAGACTTAATCATCCAAATAAGATAGTTTGTTGGGTTTTTTTTGAACTTTTCCCTTTTATATATATATATATATGTATCATATAGTAGTTATAAATGACACGAATCAAATAAATAATTTAATAATTCAACTTTTAAACATTTTAATACAATTTTCACATATATGTGGTATATAAATGTGTGTGTATGTGCGTGCATGCGTGTGCTAGTACTAAAGAATTGACGATAGAATGAATCAGTTTATGCACGAGAAAAAAATATGTTTAATTCAGTTTGAAATGTCCTTATAAATTGGCGGAGGCGGTGGCGGTGACGATAGTGACAGTGGCCGATGGTTGTGGAGGTTGTGCCAGTTTGATAGGAGGTGGTGGTGGTTGGTGAAGAGGCAATGATGATCGACATAGTGGTTATCAGTGGAAGTGGTGGTGGTGGTTGTGGTGTGGCCGACGGTAATTGTGGATGGTGGTGTTGGTAGTGGAAGACAATGGCGAATATGGAGGTGGAGGTGTTGGAGTGTAGTGGTAGTTGTAGTCAATATATAATATTCCTAAATAGGGTTGTAACCATTTGAGAACTTTATATCTTAGGGGAACTGCAGGTTTAACCAAATCACTAATTTAATGATTTCCATAAACATATTAAAATAACAACTGAAAATTATTATTGTAACCGAATAAGTTACAATTAGTTATTATATTATTTGGGGTCAAAAAGTTTTATCCAAATTGGGGAATTAGAATATGTACTTTTCCTAAAATTATGTTCTCCCATCCTTTTCTCTCTCTAAAACCACTCCTTTATATCTAAATGACTCAAGAAGCACCAAGTGCACTTGAGTTTACAATTTTGTGTTCTTGAAGCTCATACACTATAGAATAGCTACACAGTGTGCATCAGACTTGCAAGTTTAGGTCTTGTTTGTTTTTTCATATTAAGCTCTTAATCATCACTTATATCTGATTCATTTAAACATTTCATAACCATTTCAGAACTGAAATCAGACTTCAAACTTCAGCACCTCTTAGAAAACAAACGCTACCTTAGTGTCAACGTGCATCCCCATTTCCAGGTGACTACACCAATACCAATTACACATTGTGCATCCTGAATGTAAATACAAGAGCTTGTTAACATATACTTTTAGAATGTGCATCACAATACCATACATATCCACTTGTTTTGAGTACCATATATATGATATGTTCCCACATTCTATTAACATATCCACTTGTTTTTAATGTGGATCGACAATACTATAGTCTATACCATACACTTATTATGGATTTTTTAAAAGTATAATTAGAAACATTCTGGATTTTTTTAATGTAATTAGAATTATTATGGAATTCTATTTTAACCTATAATAATTAAGGTAAGTTGTGATATATTTAATTAATAGGGGCGGATTATAATCTTTTTGAATTTGTAATTATTTATTCACTATTTGTCCTTTAACAATTAAGTTTATTGTGTTTGGAAAATACATTTAATGAAAAGAAATTGATGGCTAATATTGAATTAATTCTAACGAAATATGAAATTCTCTGACCCTCATCCAAAATAACTGAAAATTAGAGAGATACATACCACTATCAATTAGCCATCTCTTTTAATCCATGCCTACTAATATTAGCATGACAAATTTATACATACATTAAAAAATATGTTGGTTTCCAAAAACAATGACAACAATAGACGAATATATACACAACTAAAACCCTCTCAAGAATGGTCGTTATAGTCCCATCATTGACTTAGGCCTTGTTTGTTTTTTTCATTTTATACTCTTAATCACCACTTATGTCTTATTCGTTTAGACGTTTCATAACCATTTCCGAACTTAAATCAGACTTTAGACTTCAGCACCTCTTAAAAAACAAACTCCACCTTACTGTTTATGCCAACGACAGGGGGTGGAACACCAGGTAAGTTTTTGTGCGACTGAATACAGTTAGTGCCGTCGATAACTGGATCACCTATGGGTGGAACATCGAAGGTAATATCCCTTATCTCAGTGTCGCTTTAATATCTGGTCGTGCATTTTATATGTTAATGTGTCTCTTTAATATTTGGTCATGCATTTTATATGTTAATGTGTTGCTTCTGTGCAGAAATCGATTTCTCCGTTGTTACACCTCGTGAGGAGACTTAAGGGAAGCTTTAACCTTCTTTGAGATCGAGGACCAGAATTTCTGCCCCCATGCCCCGACAGGCATTGGGGGTAGTGTTTCTAGACGAGGAAGAACTTGGGACCATGTGTAAGTTGATATGAAGAAATCCTCGACCGAGAGGTCAAGGTTTTCTTTTTGTCGAAGACTCTTGTTTTACCAAAACTAGTCGTGAGTCTTTCATCTTGATTGTCTAAAGTTTATACTAGTATTCACATGGGAGTTTTTTTGCAAAAATAGGGTGGTTTTAAAAATGTTTTGTAAAAATAGGGGAGTTTTAATTTGTTTTGTAAAAATAGGACGATTTTAATTTATTTTTGTAAAAATAGGGATGTAGACCTCACACCTATTTTAAATTCAATCCCTTTTAATATGATAATAAATTCTAATTACACCTTTATCTTCTTTTTAGTTATCATTTTATACCCTCATTATATATTTTGTATAAATTTAGTAATTGTAAATATAACCAAAACTAATTTATTATATTTTTATAAAAAAATTCTCATCAATTTTTGATGACACCCCTTTATTTTTTATTATATTTTTGTTATATTTTATGTATAAGTTTAATTCTTATAAATATATAGTTGATACCAATATTGAATATTATTTGCATTGTATTGTTTTTACTTTTATTGATGTGTAAAATCAAATAGCATAAAGTATTAAAAACTTAAGATCAAATTAACCAACATAAAAAGTTAAAAATTGTATAAAATTAAATAAACAAATAAAAACATAAATAAATATATAACTTATAAATAATTGTGTATAAAAAATTTGTTGCACTATATTTAATTTTCTTAATTCTATATTCTATTTTCTAAAACATATATAAATGTATAAATTATAAAATAGAATAATAAATATGAAAAGGAATAAAAAATGCTAAAATATAGTATATAATCAAATCAATAGTACAAGTAAAATACCGTGTAATCAAATCAAAATAAAACATTAAAAACTGTGTGTAATCAATTTAGGTGAATTTTTTTTTCCTTTTTATCAACTTCTTTAATTTTTTATTTTGTTTATTTGAGTGAAGAATTCTTTATTTATGTTTTATTTATATCCAAATAAATTGTTGTTTATATGTTTTCAATTCAAAATAAAGTTAAAAATAAAATAAAAATTCAATATTGGTATCAATTTGAATGAATTAGTATAATCTTTTAAATAAAGTAATTTGTTAAAACTAATAAGAAAAAAGATAAAATTGTGCAGTTCTAGCTTTTTATAATGGTAAAATATTTATTAAATTATTTAATATAATGATATAATAATAAAGAATTATGAAAATGGAATTTCTAACTTTTTATAATGCTAAAAGATTTATTAAAAAAATTGAAAATACGGGTCTTGATATATTCGCCATTATTTATCCCAAAATCTCCTAAATATTCAAGTAATCTTTTTTATGCAATTCAAAATTTAAATTTATAGTATTTTGTATTTTTTTAAAATAAAGGTCTTGAATAAAAGTTTTAATTGAAAATAATAATAAATAATGCAATTGAAAAGAAAATTATGTAATTAAAAAGAAAATGATATATAAAAACCGTCTAATTAAAAAGAAAAATAATAAAAGATTAGATATGTAAAAAAATACAACAAATATGCAATATAAAAATAAAGAAAAGAAAATGGTGCAATTAAAATTTGTTTAAAAAGTTTAGGAGTTGAAGTTGTAAAACATTTTAACCTTTTGGGGGAACACCCCTATTTTTACAAAAATAATTAAACTACCCTATTTTTACAAAGCATTTTTAAAACCACCCTATTTTTGCAAAAAACTCGTTCACATGGCCAACTATGACGTATATCCTCTGGAGAAGGAGGAAGAGACTTCACTTGTTCGGAGGAGTTAGAAGAGACAGGCTCCAGCCTTAAGGCCAGAACCAAAAATGATATAGAGCGATTCTGCAAGGGAACCATCTGTCTCGATTGTTGATCGTTTTTCGGTCGACCATTTGAAGGGGCAATGGCTCTTGTTAGTGTAAAGCCGGTGGGGCTTCGAAGACATTCCTTTCATCCTCTAGGGGCAATGGTCAACTACTCATGGGTATTAGGGAGTCATCTATGACTATGATAGAAATAAAGCTTTCGTCCGACTTTATGAAGTTGGACACCTCGGGTCAAGGAAATAACTCCAATAATGGAGGGTTTTCTTCTTCCTCACAACCGGGAAAGGTTCGTTTGTTAGTTGATGCCCGATTAGGGTAATCTCTCGTGCTTTGGAGAGGGCGGACCTGATAAAGGCATCCAAAGAGGTCGTCAAGGTCGAGCTGGACGAATCTATTTCTCGTTTAGAGGGGAAGAAACTAGGGGTGTACAAAAAGGAGTCAACTTGCGAAAACCGCCCAAACCAACTCGATTAAACCCAACCCGCCAAACGGTCGACCTGCTAATTAGGATCCGGGTTAACAAAACTCAACTCAAACCAAATCGCCAATCCACCGCTAATATATATATTATTTCGATAAAGTTATATATATATATGATTTATAGAATTACATCCATTATAAAAACTGTAATTTATAGCCCTAGTTTAGGAAGTTTAGATTTCTTTTCCTTCTCGTTTTCTTCTATTTTAGAAAGTTTAGATTTCTGTTGATAGTTGTTATAAGGTTTCCCTTCATGTAAATCTTGTTTTACTTTTTGTGCACTATAAAATTTTCTGCTCATTTTGTTTTACTTCTTGTGTTGATCTTTTGTGTGCTTTACTTCATTTTCCAAAAACTGTTATCTTTAATTGACTATACATGAGAGCAATAGAAAATACTCCTAAACCTCCAAAAATCAAAGACAATGATGAACCAAACTCATCTAAGAAAAGGAGTGGTAGAACTTCAAATGTTTGGGATGTGTTTTCAAGAAAGAACTATAGATGTGTTTGTAATTATTGTGGAAAATACTACAATACTAACCGTACCAATTCAATTAAATTGGTTGGTACTACCATATCAACTTCATAAACTTGGTTGGTATGTGGTATTGAAAATCTTATACCACGGTAATATCGTACCATACCGACTTTTATATATATATATATATATTTAATTATTTATGTATAAAAAATCAATTAAATGAATTATATTTGATTATTAATGTATTATTTAATATCTAACGGATTGTATTTTTAGTTTTTAAAGTTTTGAGTTTTACACTTTTAGTCCTTTATACAACTTACTCCTTGGTGACTTCAGACTTGGGCCACTTACATTCTTACTACCTTACTTACACTCTTACATTATTATTTAAAATCCTATACTCTATTAGTTATGTTTCTTGAAAGTGGATGTAGTTTAGTTTAGTTCATTTTAGCATTACCGATTTAGTTTAGATTTTATGTTTGAAAAGTGGATTTAGTTTAGTTTTATGATAGTTAAATTTCTTGAAAGTCGATTTGGTTTGATTTAACATTACCGATTTACTTAAGTTTCTTGTTATGATACTGTTTTTTCCAACATTTATGATAATGTAAACTTTTGTATTAAACTTTACACAATAGGTTTGTATTAAACTTTGTAACCTTTTGATATGTTGGTACAAATACCGTAACAACATGTACCAACAACAAAAAGTTGGTTCCACTTATAGTTGACTGGTACACGGTATAAATTTTTGAATATCAATTATAATTGGTTGGTACACGGTATTGAGAAAAAAAAACATTGTACCGTATCATGTTCACCCGTACCATGCATATCATAGTAAGAAAGTTGGCATAAATTATTTGTGGAATCGCTTAAGAAACCAATAAAAGAAGTATTTGGATAGCCTTGGCGATAAAAAAAACAAAAATTGCTTAGTTTTCCTAGTATCAATGATAATGAGGTATCATTTAATAAAGAGAAATGTCGAAAATTCGTGGCTAGGTTTGTGGTTAAGGATGAACAATCCTTTGTCGAAAAGTCCAAGATGGTCGTACTTGATTGTAGATTTGAATAGATGTTATCCTTTAGACTTTGGAGTTTAATTTCAAGACTTATGGATTTTAATATATTTTTGGATGATTGTAATGACTAATGACTTTGTTGGGTATATTTTTAGCATAATTTATCGTATTTCATTTGTAAACTTTATGTATATTACTAACCCGCCAACCCAACCCAACCCGCCCTAACCTGCAAGGCTTGGGTTGGGTTGTGATTTTCCAAACCCCTATAATTGAATTGAATTGTAAAAATGTCAAAAACCGCCCAACCAAACCTAACCCGCGTACACCCTCCTTAGGAGAAACGTGCCAAGGACATTATCAAGGACCAGTTGCGGGAGGCCATCCAGAAGGCGCCGGGCTTTGAGGTGGAGGTGATGGCGATCAAGATTACCCTAGTCGCGAATGAAAAATAGACTATGGACCTTAAGTTGGCCTTAGAAAACTTGCAGGAAGAGGTGTCCGAGCTTTAAGAAAAGGTCGGCATCAACGAGGCTTTCACTCTTCTGAGGACACGGAAGGCCATAATGAAGTGGCATCTGGCTGGGCAAGATCCTTTGAAGAATGCCTAAGAAGAGTTGATCAACCGATGTATGTCGTGCGACCGGTGTGGTTACTTCGACGGGGAGTACCTCTTCGCACCCATAGACAACAGAAAATGAGGTTTGTTATGTTGATGTTCGAGGTGTCGTGCGATTTGCCCGTAGGACTGAGGGAAGTTCCTCGATCCATTTCCATTTTGTTGATTTCAATCTCTTTTTTAGAGAATGGGTGACTTTATTAATTTATTTGGCTAATCCGTTTGATTGCGGATATCGTGGTATCGAAGTGATCAGTTTGATCTGACGTTCATCGCTGAAGCAACGAGTCTTCTCATTGATGACATGTGATCCATTGTCGCATAGGATTTTAGAAGGAATTCTTAACCTATAAATAATGTTAGTTTGAAGAAAAGAGGTGACCTCTTCGTCTAGTATCTGAGAGTAAGCAGAAACAATTTTTGTCTCGGTGTTGGGGGTAGTTTTCCCACTATATCCATTTCCCTATCGCATGAATGGCCATGAAACGAGTGTGAGATGTAGATTCAGAAGATTCAGAAGGCTGGTGCGTCATACTGATTGTTTTTGACACCTATCACAACTTTGTACGAATATAATAGCATCAACCATACTGTGGGCCAATAATACCCTTGTCGTGAGACTCTGTTGGCTAAGTTTTGACTACCTGAGTGGTTGTTGCATTCTCCCGAATGCATATTTTTTAGTATTTTTTGTGTTTTCCGACCATGGACGCATCTTAGATTTAATCCATTTGAGGATCGACAATATAGTGTTCCAGCAATCATGGTATACCTGGACGATTTAAATATGATTTTTTGAGCTTGTCATCGGGCAGTCGACCGTGGATAATGTCGTATTTCATTTCTTTTGACGAGTCTTCTTTTTCATTGAAGACAAGGGTTTGATCGTGGTCGTTGATGGATGAAGACGTCAAGTGTACCAAGGGTATCGTATCGAAGGGTGCTTTTCTAAAGGCGGACCCTAGATTAGCAAGAGCATCCGGGTGTGTGTTTTGAACCTTGGTACTTGATGTATGACGAAAGGGTCAAACGTCTTTGATATCTCTTTGGCGACTTTGAGATATGCCATCATTTTCGAGTCTTTGTCGCAAATTCCTCATTTATTTGATTGACAACCAAAAAGAAATCACTTTTACTTGTAGTCCAGTTGCTCTGAGGTCTTTAGATGAAGTAATTCTTGCGAATAGAGCTTTGTACTCAGCCTTGTTGTTGGTGGCGTTAAAGTTGCAGCATATTGAATTTACCATTATGCCCCCCATGGCGACTATAGACCCCAAATACGCTTCAACAATTAATGAAATCAAGAAACAATGAGAATTGAAAGTGAATTCTTCATCCTCATATATAAATTTTCATTGTATCACATTGCGAACTCTCTAAATTCTCTCTCTAACTTTCTCTCACTAGCTTTCTACATTGTGTCTAGACTACTCACATTGTCATGCTATTTATGCATGGTCAACTACATATGAAGTCAACAACATGACATTGCAAAACATTCAAATGTTAAGGACATTTCAAGTTCTAACAATCTCCCTCTAGTGGTTTGTGAAGGAATCATCATCTAAAAGCTTCGTCTTTTCTCCCCCTTGATTGCTTTGAAAAACATCAGCGTTGCATCTTCAAAACAATGTGCCCCCCCCTGAATAGCCCCGACTAAGTGCACTAAAAGCAACCTTTTAAAATCTATAGAAATTCAACATATCCGATAAGCCCACAAGAATGATAATGTGTGAATTATGTGACAGTCCACAGTGCATCTTTAGTTTATTACTAAGAATCTGTCTTTGAAACGTGAATTGAATAAACATTCAGCTTAAGAACTTGTTCTGATAATCTTGAAGGAGGCATCAACTCGTAGCAAACACTACAAAGCAAGGGCCATTAGAATCGACAACTGTATAGCTAAGCTCCGCAGAATATTTCCATAACTTCAGATTTGATTTTTTTTTTCTAGAAATCCATCTTCTCAAATAGCTGACTGATTATAAGCACTCAAAATTTTGATACACAATCAAATTACCAGAACATTGGTTGTAGTCACCCAAACTTATGCTTGATCAAAATAGATATATGATTGAAGACAATCAACAGTCTAGCATCTTGAGAAAACGTGCAGAACAATGATTGCGAGTACCCAATGCTCTAAGTGATCATATCAAAATATTGATTGCAAGCACTCAACGATCTAGCCTCAAAACTGATTGTAGATACTTGGACGTCTCATCAATCAGACAAAAACCCAGATTGGAACACCCAATATATGGAAAGCTTGACAAATTAAAGCTTTGAACATTGAACAGTTGAGTTGACTTTTCTTGATCATCACTGTGCAAAGATCTTCCTACTGCGACTTAGCACGGGGTCCCGCTACCAGATTAGTTGGCCGGGTCAAAGGGAAACGCCCTTGTAGGGTCTGCGGGAACTACCCCTAAAACAATTCGTACAGGATTTATTGCATAGGATTTCGTATGAACAAAATTTTCTCTCCCTCGAAAATGCAATAAAAAAATATAAATGTGGAAAATGATTGCTTGTGCATTATGTGAAGGAACAAGTATCATGCGAAGATAAGAACAGCAAGTCTTGCACAACTAATGAGGCTTGTATGATACTGTTAGAAATCCATATTTTGTGACGCTGGGGTGGGTTCCCGTAAAGCTTATGCGAGGGTGCTTTGGAAAAGTCTTGTGCGAGTTTAGGATCGGGCATCTTTATGCGAAGCTCGGTGGGCACCCGACTTTCTGCTTTCTCACAAGATCTAAGTCTAAGGCTAGCACACACTTTATGCGAAGGTAATCAAGTCTCGTGCAAAGAAAATCCTTGTGCTAGGGTTGACCATCATGAGAAGGTTGACCTTCAAATACTACTATGCAAGACTCAAGAACATGTTGTGTGAAGCTTAAGAAGATTGCCCATGTGAGGGTTATGAACTTTATAAACTGTTAAGTCCAGATCTCAAATCTGACCCCAAAACCTATCCAGTTTTTTGAAAATTGACATGTAGGCTCGCATTTCGATTTAGAACAACTTTAATGCATGAACTTTTGGCTAAGAACATCAAATTAATGCACTTTGATCCTAAAACAGTAGGCAAACTTCGAAACCTAAAACCTCCTAAAAATCGATCCAAATCTCAGAATTCTTGAAATTGAAGATTGTAATTGATTTGGATTGATGCACTAACAAACCAAGAATCAAACTGGTTTCAAATCACAACCAAATAATCACAAAATAAAGAGAGTTGATCGAAACTTACTATTTCTTCAAGAAAAATCTCACGTTGATCAAAATTGTTGAAACTTGATGATCATATCAAAGGATTAATCAACGATTTCGCTCTAATCACATGTGGATCCCATATATGATTCAACAATTAATGAAAGCAAGAAACAATGACAATTGAAAGTGAATTCGTCATCCTCATATTGAATTTGTCATTGTAGCACATTACAGGCTCTCTCAATTCTCTCTTTAACTTTCTCTCACTAGTTTTCTACATTGTGTCTAGACTACTACAAATGATCACATTGACATGATTTTTATGCATGGTCAACTACATACAAAGTCAACAGAATGACTTACAAAACATTCAAATGCTTAGGACATTTCTAGTCCGAACAAATTCAATCAACTAAGGTGGTGAATTTGAAGTTAAATATGAAGATATTTTAGCTGATTATACTTACATGAAGCAGAAAATTAAAGATCTTGATCCAAAATTTTATAAACGAGCTCAGATTGGTCATACCATTCATCTAAATAAGCCAAAAGATTTAACATTTTTTAATCCTAAAGAAGGGTTAGGATATAATAATCCTAGACTTCTAAGGAAAGCTACTTTCAATGCTCCAAATTTGTATGACTGGAATTACGCTGGAGTTAACTATGACTATAAGTTTAATTTTAAAAAATTATCCAATACTGTTGAAAAAGGAAGATAGTAACCGTAAAAGAAATGATAAAATGCAACCTCCTTTTGTTTATTCTACTTTGAACAAACGTTATCAGACAAGAAATCTTTCAACTGATTATTTTTGTAGATTCTCTTAAAAGGTTTTTCTGATAAACAAGAGGATAACTCTTCAAAGTCCCCATGTCCGAAAATTTATATTCCACAGTTGATTTTAGAACAAAAACTTTCTGAATTAGTTATTGTTTTTGAAAAGGAAAGGAAGACGTTTGAAGATGAAAGAAATTTGTTTTTCTAAATTAGAATTTCCGAACTTGAGAAAAAGTATGATTCAAATGAAGCCTTGATTATCGAAAAAGATTATCTTTTAGATAAAGTCAAAGAACTTGAAATTATTCTTCATTCTCATTTTCTAAAAGCTGATGAAGTTTAAAGAATGGAATTTGATAAAATATCTATTGTTTCATATAAATCTTTTTGCAAAGGCTTTATGGCTAGTTCTTCTGTCACCTCCATATCAACACAAGATTTTGTGAAAAATATGACAGAATCAACTTTTGATGAAATAATGAATTCTAAGGCTAAATCTGATGATAAATCTGATAAGTTTGATTTTTGAAAATAGCTTAAAGATCCTACTTTTATGGAATATAAGGGAAAAAGTGTTGAAAAAGAACCGGGACAAAGGTGAATCTTCTACATCTTTTTTTTCAAAATGATTTTGATAATACGTATTACTCGTCAAATAAATCAAGAAGGTATTTTCAAAAGCAACAAAAACAGGTATTTTCAAAACATCAAGTAAACCGTTTTGGCTATTCTGACTCTGGTTTCTCTGATGTTTTAGATGCTTTTCACTTGAAAAGAGTTTAGCGTGTTAAAAACTCTATGGATGGAGAAGAGAGTAGAAAGTCGTTTAGTCCTACTTTGAATGTATTGAAGAACCAATTTAGTAATGTTTTAGATTGTGTGATTGCAAATTTCAATAATTGTACAACTTTACCTTGTACAGTTCATTCAATAAAAGCAATTGATCAGTTTGTCACAAGATCGAATTTGTTGATAGACATGTGCTCTAATGATTTTATACATCTTGCTAATTCTAGGAATTGGATTGGTACTTATCATATTTCATCTTATAATGTTAAAAGCTTTTTAAAGAAAAAAAAATTCTCTATCAAAACGGATGCCTAAATCTGTAGTTACACCTAACTCAACATGACCCATATTTATGTGGGTACCTAAATCTGTGTAATCTATTTTGCAGGACGGTCATGTGTGGTATCAACACATGACAAATCAAAAAGAGTTATTTTCTAATTATAATAATAAATAAGGGAGACTTATTCGATTTGGAAATAACCAATTTTCTTCGATCATGGGTTATGGTGGCTTAGTTCAAAAGAATTTGACAGTTAAGAAAGTCTCTTATGTGGATGGACTTAGTCATATTCTCTTTAGCATTGGTCAGTTTTGTGACAAAGGCTTAGGGGTTAATTTCAATGCAAAGAAGTGTTGTGTGAGAAAAGAAAAAGGTAAGGAGATTTTAGCCAGTAATCTATCTACTTTGGGGGTTCCTAAAGTGGTTTGCTTATTGTCAAAGGCATCATTACAACAAAATTGGTTACGGTATTGACAGTTGTCACATCTCAACCTCAACACTATTAATAAGCTGGTTCGAGGAGGTATGGTAAAAGGATCACCAAATCTGATGTTTGAGAAAGAACAACTATGCACTGCTTTTGAGAAAGGAAAGATGAAGAAAATAACTCATAAGTCCAAGACCGAACATAATTCAGTACGACCACTTCAATTGATTCATATGGATCTATGTGGGTCGATGCGTGTACATAGTAGAAATGGGAAGAAATACATGTTGGATATGGTTGATGATTATTTTGGGTATACATGGGTATTTATTGGAACAACACACACACGGATTTAGGATGAGGACGAGATTGATGAAGCCATACTCATATTATTAATTGGGTAAAATGCCCCCTTACACCAATGTAACACCCTCAAATTCGGAAAGAGCGACTAATTTAAATTTTTTATATTACATCAATTGGAAGATAAACCATTCCCTATAAATCAAGATTTAAATCTCCTCAAACAACAATTAGTGATAAACTTCTACAAAAGACATATCAAGTCTTCTACTAAGACATGATTTACTGTCGGGTGTTACTAAACTTAAAAGAGTCGTTATCTCCGAATGCGGAAAACGTCACCAATAGTCTAATCTTTATCGTGTCACTTCTTAGCACTCAAGTCCATACGTGTTGCTAGTACCAACCCCCAACGATAACCTGATGCACATGCCGACAAAGAAAAAGGGTTAGACTTAATGCCTAGTGAGCTCAAGAGTTTATAACATATTTATGATTGATTTGAAACCAAAAGATTTGCTTGATAAAATATAATTCTCAAAGGACATAACCTTATTATAAAAGCAACATCTTTCCCCAAATTCAATATTTCCATAATAACAAGCTTTAGACCAAAATGACATTAGAAATGAAAGCTTTAAATAAAAATACTCGTTTGACGTGATACCAAATCCAATAATCACCCAACCATGACTAAGTTTATAAACGTAAAGATAGAAATATGACTTTAACCAAGTTTTATAAACCGTTAACTCACGCGTATCTCTTTAAGGGTGAAAAATATCCGAAGATAACGGGGGAGACCCGATTTACCATTTATAGTGGCGGAACCCAAAGAGTAAGTCACTATTCAATGTTAAGAGCTTTCCCTAGGAATCACTGGCTATTAGCAACGACCAATAATACAGTAATGTACGACTCTCGATGATTCCAGTCTTAGAGCTCGTGCTAAGGATCAATGGCTATTGGCAACGACCAATAATACAACTGTGTACGACACTCGATGTCCCTAGTTAGCACCTACATAAGGATCAATGGCTATTGGTGACAACCAATAATACAATAAATGTACGACACGATGATCCTATACATTTACCGAAAGGGGACGACCATCCCGATTAAAGACCAACTCTTATTCCTATGGATCCAAATGCAACTTAGCCTTATTTACATGACTCCGACATGAATAATCAACGCACTCAAAACATGTGAAATATCATTTAAATCGGACATATGTCCATGAGGCTCGTTTAGTCAAAACCGAGCAAATGCTCTATAACTCAACACTTATGTAATTACTCGAAACATTAGTTAAGATGAACCATTTTCCAAATGAAATCATAATCATATACTTTTACAAAATGTCCCATAATACCATAACATGTCAATTCCATGGGTTTATAAATCCAATAACCTCAAAATACCATTGACACCAAATAATCCTCATTTTATAGAATAAAATATCGAGACCTCTCATGAAATATGTTTTATTCATCAAAGTGTCAAAATCCAAATATATTATTTTGTAAGATTTATAAAAACCATCTATACCAAATAGTTGCATATTATCAAGTTACTCAAATATTTGACCAATAGCAAGTAAAATATGTTAATATAACAAAATGGACATTTTTGGCATGTACATCGTTTTCACAAAGCAACTTGAAGTCACTTTGCTAGATTTAGGCTAAATCTAGGTTTACCCCAAAAGCTCCATTCAATGGAAAGTCCAGATCTGTAAATCTTCGTTCACTAGAAACCATATCTAGTTCATAAGCAACCTAGATATACCAATAATAATTCCCAAGAATTATATCCATGAAAACACTAGTCAAAAACCTAAAATTCCTTAAAATTGTCAAAACCCCAAAATTGGAAGATACAACAAAATCAAAGCTCTAGGAGGTTAAAATGAAAGGTTTTAACAAAATAAAGGTTTAGAAGGTTAGGATGGACTCACATTTTGTTTTTAGGAAAAACTTCCAAAGCTAGGTCAACAATGGTGGAAGATGAAGATGAAGAAGATGAAGATCTTGAGCTTCAATCCTTTAGCTTTAGTCTCCACTCTTAATATCACAAACTCTTATGAAGAAATTTAATGTCGATCCAAGATTCAATGACACACATAACGGATGGTTTGATTCTCACAAGTTCGGGTTTTCTCCGAAACATAGAACCTCAACTTAAAATTCTCCGACGATGATATCATACAATTCTTTTCCGCATAGCGCTTGTACCATAAGGGCACGTGCAACAATTCAAAAGTCACACAACTTGGAACATAAATCCGACAAATGGTTTGCCATACATCCATCCCATAATTAGATAACAATCCTACAAAGAAGACCTCAATGATAACACTTCCCAAAACAAACAATCCATTTTCACGAGATTACCTCCACATACCTTGACAGACGTTGAACATTGGCTAAATCACTTTACCAACACTAGAATTTTGGTTGTCTCCCAACCTTAGGTGGTTCATAGCACCTCAAAAATATCTTAGGGTCCCACTTAGCTGATTTCAATGTTGTATTAACAACTTAACTCGACTATCAAATCTCTTCCAAATTGAAACTATGGAGAATCCATTGCCACGTTCATGACAAAACTCCAAATCACAAGCTTAAACTGATATTTCAGCTATCATAAGCACACCAAACTTCAGTCTCTGCCAATTCAATTGACCTTTTTTTATTCATCACTGCTCACTAATATCTATTCTTCCCAAGTTCACCACATAAAACCTTCAAATACTTCTTGGAACTCAACTGAAGCGCTCCAATTAATCTTATGATATTTGACCTTAAGAACACCCGGGTTGACAACAAGTCAAACACTCCACGAGGCAACTAATTGCATAAAAATTTCAACCTAAAGGTTGATGACACTAGAGAATCGTCGCGTAACTAACTCGAAATTAATCGAAAGTCCAATAACTCAAAAGTTCTACATTCATCGGTCGTTCAAAGCGAAGTCTCAAAAGTGTAGTTGTTCTAGTAAAACTCTAGGTCATTATATCCATTTCGACCAATTTCTTAAATCTTCTATCTAAGACGCCATGCATGCCTCCTATCATAACGTTAATAAATTATATTTTTAATGTATATAAAAATATACGAGCAATTGACCCAAGGAACAATCCTCCAGATACCTTCCAACTCTAGGGATTCTTAGGAAAATTCTACTTCCTACGATCTTTCTCAACTGAATAAGGAAAACACTAATTACTTCACAAGGAATCTTAAACCATCACTTAGGCAAGATCTCTTCTTCAAGGTCATATAGGTTCATACTTAGAACCTTCCAAAAGCCCAACTTGATCACAAGTTTACAAAATATCTTTGACTTCTACATCATGCATAGTCATTACAAACTCAAATTGCCGAAATAACCATGAGGTCTAATAGAAGGGTTCCTTCTTGACACAGTCCAACATCTATTCAAAGGAAGATCGAACGTGATCACGTACCTACGTCTTAGGCAACTTAAGAGATAACGTATAAGATTCTAACAAACTTACTGCAAGTCCGATCATCTGTCACTTACTTTCACGGAGATCATCTGATCCCTGTTTGAAATACTCAACCCAAAAAGAATAGCTTTTATAACCAAGGTTTCCTAATGAGTTAAGGTTACAATTATAAGACCAAACAATATGCCAATTTTATTTATCAAAGATTTAACAAACATAAAATTTTTATGATCATTTTACATTGTCTCAATTTTTTTTTCTGAATCAGGTAACTGTGAAAAGTGACTACAAATGTCAGTATGCAAATCCATTTAAAAGCTATGTGCTCATTATTAGTGTTTGTAAGAAGTTTGAAAGTGAAATCTCTTTTATTTTTTTGATATCTTGGTTTCTTTATTCTTAAAATATTTTAATTGGATGTGTGCTTTAATAAGTAGTCATCAATAACTTGAAACATTTCAGGTTTTTTTTCAAAAATACCTTTAATGGACCTGATCGATTATATTCTTAAAGTTAGTTATCAATTTATACTTTTATCAAATAATACCCTTTTTATGAAAATGAGTATAACCTACAAGAAAATTTTGAGTTTCTATATGAATATGTGGCTTAATAAAAACCTATAGCTATTGTGGGATGTTATTCTTTCGAAACATGTTTAAAATGACACATAAATTATAGATTTAATTGACCCTTCTTTGTAGTAAGACCTAACTGGCCCTTCTTTGTAGAATCTTTGTGTCAGATTTCTTTAGATGAAGTTTTTGTATAGTGTTTAATTGATTTATTAACTTGCATCGAAATACTTATTTTACCTTCTTCAAATATAGATGAAATTATATTTTTAGTGTTTGTGGTTGAATGAAGTTTATGAATGTTGAATATTGTAGAAAACCCTTGATTAGGGTTGCGTATATTGCATTCAATATATAGACATCCAAGTTACAGATGGGTCCTTATACTATACAGAGATGTATAAAGCAACCGTAAATAAAAGCTATTTAACGCACCCCTGTAGTTTGAGCAGGGGGAACTCTAAAGTTCAAACTATTTCTAAAGTCAAGAAACAGTTGAATAGGTAGACACTTTGTAAAAATATCTGCATACTGAAAAGAAGATGGGACATGCAAAACACGCACATGACCAATAGCAACACACTCCCTAACAAAATGTAAATTTATCTCCACATGCTTGGTCCTTTGGTGCTAAACTTGGTTGGACGTTAAATACATGACACTGATAGTATCACAAAAGACAACAGTAGCACGAGACAACGAAGATGATAATCAGAGAAGAAGATTCCGAAGCCAAGCAGTTTCAGCAACAACATTGGCTATCCCCCGGTACTCGGCTTCGGCACTAGAGTGGGATATGACCTGCTGCCATTTAGAAGACCAGGAAATAAGATTATCACCAAGATAGACACCCGACCTAGTCAGCAACAAAATAAGCAACCAAGCGATCAACGGCTGACACGCGAATACGATGACCAAGCATCAAGGTACCCTTGAGATACCGTAAGATGCATTTTAGAGCATGAAGATGCGGAACATGCGGGTCATGCATGAAGAGGCAGACCTGTTGTAAAACATAAGCAATATCGAGATGAGTAAAGGTCAAATATTGCAAGGCTCCGGTAAGGCTTCGATATAGAGTAGGATCAGGAACCGACTCACCATCATCAGCGAGATTGGTTTTAGTGTCAGCTGGGGTGCTACAAGGATTGCACGTACCTATATCAGCCCGTGAGAGAATTTCCTGAGCAAAGGCAGATTGAGATAAGAAATAACCAAATAAACTGCGGGAAGCAGCAATGCCTGGAAAGAAGGACAACGGTCCTAGATCAGACATAGGAAACTCGGAAGAAAGCTGAGCGATGACCTTAAAAATGAAAGTGGAAGACGAAACAGTGAGGATGATATCATCTACATAGAGAAGAAGGTAGATAGTCTCAGATCCGCGATGAAATGTGAATAAGGAGCTATCAGAGTTACTGCTGATAAAGCCAAGGGTGGAGAGTAGAGAGCAAAATGTTGATACCACGCTCGAGGTGCTTGCTTATGACCATAAAGGGCCTCTCAGTGATTTGAATATGATTCCTTTATGTACTCAGTGAAAATCCCGTTATAGACTCAAGTTCATTTCAGTGATAGCATACGCTGATTGCCATCAGCGATCGCTAAAATCTCAGGAACCTTAAGTCTATCTCTGAAGACCTGAAGATCAGCTATCACACTAGAAGAACATTTAGCGAAAGTCAAAGACCAAGCTGAAGAAAGAGATAATCAGCTAGTGATCTGAAGCAGTTCAGTAAAAGCAAGGATTATCTAAATCAGTGTGAAGTCTTATGAAGTCTCAGCGACACTTCGAAAGTTCATCCTTGAAGTTTCAAGTTCAGCCATCAAGTGAAGACTTCAAACAAGACTAAAGTTGATCTTATCCTCGATGCATAAAAGTCAAAACCTTATACTATGTCAGAAAAGGACGTACGACTTGTCTCTTATGTCTCCATCAAATCTGATATGGTACTGTTCATATTCGGCCAAAGCATGGCTGCTTTTTGGACAAAGGACGAGCTTTCTATGAAAGCTTGACACGTGGCAATATACCTTTTGTCTTGCATGATATACAAACGGGTATAAATAGGATGAAGATATCTTCTTCATCCTCATGCATGCTACTTACTCTCCTTGAACCTCTGCTTCATTTCTTTCTAATTTCTTGTGCATCAAAACTGTGTGTTTCTTAAGTTACAATAGAATAGGTTATTTAACTTGTTCTAATTCCGCTTGTAACTGTAAATTTGGTTACCCAATATAAACTTATTTAAAAACGAAAAAATCTATCTGTTTGTATTCACCCCCCCCCCCTTCTACAAACTGTTTCTTTAACCTTTGAACTCTTGTAGACTCCTTTGGGACCAACAAGTGGTATCAGAGCAGTGTGCTCTCTATATTTAAAATATTTTCTTTCTAAACTATTTTAAAATATGTCAAATCCTAATACAAACTATAATGACAATGGATCTTTAGCTAAACCTCCAAGATTTAGCCATGATATTTGCCATTGTGGAAGGAAATAATGTCTCTGTTTCTAGAAGGATCAGACCCCAAGATACCTTACTATCTAGAAAATGGACCATTTGTTCCTACAACTATTGTAGTTGGTGTTCCTGCCACCACTACTACTCCAGCCGTCCCTGAAAGGAGTATCATTAAAGCTCCCAAACGATGGACTGAAGAAGATAAGAAGGAAATTGCTATTGACTCTAAAGCAAGATCCATAATAGCAATGTCCCTCCCTGATAAAGTCTATCATTCAGTAATGAAAATGAGAACTTCTAAATCCATGTGGGATACCCTATGTATTCAATATGAAGGAACATCTAAGGTTCAAATCACTAGAAGTATTAACCTAGTAAGACAATATGAAATTTTAATGCATCATAAAGGTGAAACTCTCTCTCAACTTCACCAGCGTTTTAACTGCTTGTTGATTGATTTAAAAACAGTCAACAGACACTATTCGAATGCTGAAATTCTAACAAAATTCATGGAGGCACTACCTGAACAATAGGCAGTGTACACTACATGTCTGAAATTGTCAAAGAATCTTGAAACTCTTTCTTTAGGTGCTTTGTATGGAATGCTCTTAAATGAAGAGCAATCCCAAGTTTTGAGGAAAAACCTCATCAATGAACTCAAAGGTGCCAAAAGTACTTCCTTGGCACTCGTGTCTTCAGAGGTAAATCCTTTAAGAAATGCTTCCTCTTCTACTATTACTTCCATCACTGAATTAGGTCAAACCGATTCAGAAGATCAACTCACTGATGCTGACATCTCTGAGTTCGATAACTCTCTGGCCCTGTTAACTAATAACTTTAAGAGATTGCCAGAAAGAGCAACTTTAGAAGAACACCTACTCTCGCTGAGAAAGCCTCAGCCACATGCTACAATTGTCAGCGACAAGGTCACTTCACTAGTGAATGTAGATCCAAGAAAGTTGCAGCCCCCTACCTCGTTGATCTCTGATAAGAAAGAGAAGTATTTGAAATTAAAAAACTAATACAAAGATCTGAAGAAAAACCAGCCAAAAGGCAAAGGTCTTGTAGCTGAAGAAGTTGACTGGGATGATGAAGATGACTGGGCTAAATCCTCTGACGAGTCAGAGACAAATGAAGAAGATCTAGCCTTCTTATGTCTGATGGCAAGGATAGAAGACGCTGAAGAAGTATCTGAAACTTCTTCCTCTGAGTCCCTTCTACTCAGGTATCCATTCCTTCTATCTCCTTAATATCTGAAAACGATAACTTACCTGCGCTTGATGCTATGACTGTTGATTTTTACAATGCTTTAAATGGAAAAATCAAAGCTGAGAAAATTAACACTGATTTATCTGAACAATTAAAAAATTGTCATCTAAGAATCAAAGAACTTTCAAAGATTGAGGAAACCTTAAAGGAATAAGTCTTTGTAAATCAAACAATTAGCATTGAAAAGCAGCAAGCTATCGCTGAAAGAGAAAAGGCCATTGCTGATCTCAAATCTGAAAAGGCTACCATCGAAGGATGGTACAAAGCCTCTGACAAGGTAAATGAGATCATCAATGCCCAGATCCCTATGAAAGTAAGAAGTGGGTTAGGCTTTAACCTCGAAAAGGAAGAATCAGAGAAAGACCGTTCCATGCTTAAATTTGGAATGTTTGTCTCCTCTATTCCTGATCCCTCCTCTTCGTCTCAGAGACCTCAATCTAATGAGAAGACTCCTGAGTTAAAATCTTTCAACTCTAAGAAAGTGGTCAAAAACAAAATTCTTGACCAGGTTCCTAGAAATAGAAATGTTCAGAAGAACAAGAAATCCTCTACCTCTTCAGAGAGCAATCCTAAGTCTGGGAGAAAGATCTCTGAATTCTCTCAGAGATCAACCCCCAAAATTAAGATTGATCTCACTCTTGTTCCTGAAAAGGTTATTATACCTCCAAGAACAATTGATAAAGGAATTCTTGGTCCCATTCCTGACAAAATCCCTTCTATCTCTCTGAAATCTTTAATTTCCAAACCTTACAAATATAGGAAGTGCTATCACTGTGGTGAAACTACCCACATTGCTAGTAAGTGTCCTAATGCTACTAAAGCTGATAAACTAGCTCATGGAAAGAAAGTAGCTCAAGCTGATAAATCAGCAAGAGTGAAATCCACCAAGGTTGCAAAACCATCAAAGGTGAAGATATCCACTGAATAAAGTTCTTCAGCAAGTAACTTCTCCGCCACTCCTTCCACTAACAAAGCAGGAGCCATAGTAATATCGATAGCGGATGCTCAAGGCACATGACTGGCAGAAAATCTCTGCTCTCTGACTACAAAGAAGAAGCTCGTCCATTAGTGACCTTTGGTGGAAATGGCAAAGGATACACTAAAGGCTATGGAATCTTATCCAACGGAGCCACCTCGTTTAGTCGAGTTGCCTATGTTGAAGGACTAAAGCATAATTTCTTAAGCGTTAGTCAGCTATGTGACAAAGATTTCAAAGTTCTATTCCTAAAGAATAGATGTGCTGTCACTGACTGCAATGATAAGCTTGCCTTAACAGGCAAAAGAGTTGAAAATGTATACGTAATAAAAATGAATAATTCTCACTCTGAGAACGTGTGCTTTATCTCTAAAGCATCCTCTGATGTAAATTGGTTATCGCATAAAAGACTCTCTCATCTCAACTTTAAGACAATTAATGAACTGTCTCAAAAGGGACTCGTCAGAGATCTTCCAAATCATAGCTTTGCAAAGGAATCTCTTTGCTCAGCATGTGAAAAGGGAAAGCTGACAAAAGCATCTTTCAGATCTAAACAAGTCTCCTCTGTAACATCTCCTCTTCAACTACTCCATATGGATCTCTTTGGACCTGTCAATGTCCAATCCATATTTGGAAAGAAATACACTCTTGTGATTGTTGATGAATAATCCAGATACACATGGGTATTCTTTCTTCGATCCAAAAGTGATACCCCTGATATGATAATCTCATTTATCAAAAGGATGGAAGTTCTGAACAATCTGACTGTTCGTTCCATGAGAAGTGATCATGTACTGAATTCAAGAACAGTACCCTGATAAATTTTTTTGATGAAAAAGGTATCTCTCACAACTTCTCTTTGGTGAGAACTCCTCAGCAAAACGGTGTTGCTGAAAGAAGAAATCGAACTACCATTGAAGCAGCTCGCTCAATGTTCAGCCAATCACGCCTTCCAACTCAATTCTGGGCCGAAGCAGTCAATACAACATGCTTTACTCAGAATCGATCTCTGATTGTGAAGCGATTCAAGAAAACCCCGTATGAATATTTCAGGGAAGAAAACATACTCTGAAATATCTTCACATCTTGGGATGCAAATGCTACATTCTGAAGGACATAGATCATTTAGGAAAGTTCGATCAAAAAGCTGATGAAGGAATTTTTCTTGGATACTCTTCAGTATCTAAATCCTTCAGAATCTTCTACAAGAGAAGACAACATGTTGAAGAATCTATGCACGTCAACTTTGATGAATCACGTCCAATCAACTCTTCTCCTATCTTTGAAGAAGATGAGGAGCTAAATGAATGGATGAAATCACATTATGGGGAACCTGGAACCTATTTCAGTAGACAACCAAATGCTGAAATGAATGATGGTTGTCTCCCTGATTTCCTATTCCAAACGCTGATTCATCTTCAGGAATCAATGTCACTCCTCTTAATCAGATTCATCCATCTGATACCACTCAAGGAAACTCTTCAGTGAACAACCAAGCTTCATCTAAATCCCCGGATTTGATCTTAAATGATGAAGTCTCTGTTGCTGAACCATCAACAAGTATCCCTGAAAAGAGAAGAAGTTGCTGAATCGATTATTGATCAATCTCCTCAACCTCCCGCTCAGAGATGGACTGCAAGTCATCCAATAAATCAGATTATTGGTGATCCTAATGCAGGTATCAAAACTCGTAGAGGTTCAGATAATATTTGTCTTTATGTAAATTTCATTTCCATCTCTGAACCTAAAAAGATCGATCAAGTTATCTCTGATCCTAGCTGGGTCTCTGCCATGCAAAAAGAACTCTCTGAATTTAAAAGAAACAATGTTTGGAACCTTGTCCCTCGTCCATCTGGAAAAACAGTGATAGGAACCAAATGGGTCTTTAGAAATAAGCTAGATGAAAATGGCACTGTAATTCGCAATAAGGCTAGACTTGTTGCTCAAGGTTACAGACAGGAAGAAGGAATTGACTATGACGAGACCTTTGCTCCTGTAGCTAGACTAGAAGCCATAAGACTTTTCTTAGCTTATGCTGCCCATAAAGACTTCAAAATATTTCAAATGGATGTTAAAAGTGCTTTTTTAAAAGGAAAACTCAGCGAGGAAGTTTATGTTGAACAACCTCCTGGTTTCGCTGACCCTAGTTATCCTAGTCATGTTTTCAAACTTAAAAAGGCTCTCTATGGGTTAAAACAGGCTCCTAGAACTTGGCATGATACCCTCTCTAAATTTCTTCTTAAAGAAAAATTTACTCGTGGAAAAATTGATCAAACTCTGTTTTTAAGAAAACATAAAGGTCATACCATTCTTGTCCAAATTTATGTCGATGATATTATATTTGGTTCCACAAGACTCAAACTCTGTACTCGTTTTGCAAATCGAATGAAAAAGAAATATAAGATGAGTATGATGGGTGAACTAACATATTTTCTAGGTTTGCAGATTAAGCAATCTGACAAAGGTATCTTTATTTGCCAAAGTAAATATGTTAAGGACATACTAAACAGATTTGATATGAATCAATGCTCAGCGATGAAGACTCCCATGGCACCTTCTCTGACGTTGAACAAGGACTCTAATGGAAAACCTGTGAATGTCACTGCCTATCGTGGGATGATCGGATCTCTGCTATATCTTATAGCGAGCCGACCCGATATCATGTACTCTACCTGTCTCTGTGCTAGATATCAAGCTGAACCCAAGGAATCTCACCTCATCGATGTAAAGTGAATCTTCAGATACCAGAAAGGAACTCCTAATCTGGGTCTTTGGTATCCCAAAGGCTCAGGGTTTGATTTAATCGGATACTCTGATAGTGATTTAGCAGGTTGCAAAATTGACAGAAAGAGCACCACTGGTGGATGTCAACTATTGGGTGGTAAGTTGGTTAGTTGGACTAGTAAAAAGCAAAACTCTGTGTCCACCTCCACCGCTGAAACTGAATACGTTGTCGCTGGTAGCTGTTGTGCTCAAATCCTTTGGATGAGAAATCAACTCAGGGATTATGATCTAAATCTTTCTAAGATCCCAATATATTGTGATAGTACAAGTGCTATTGCGATTGCAAACAATCCGGTTCTTCACTCTAAGACCAAACACATTGAAATTCGATATCACTTTATCAGAGATCATGCGATAAAAGGTGAAGTCGAACTTCATTTCGTACCAACTGATTATCAGCTCGCTGATTTATTCACAAAGCCTCTTGATGAGACTAGATTTAATCTACTCATTAGTGAGCTTGGTATGTTAAATGCTGAATAACTTCTCCCTTCCCTGAACTCTGATTCAGTGATACTTGACATTTCTTAGGTATGACTTCTCATCTCCACTCTCTGATTCTTTTCAGAGAGTATGTTTTCAAAAACAAAAACCCATCAGGAACAATCGTTTATTATCCATTGATGAGGATTTAAGGATAATGATTAATATTTATTTATTAAATGATAATCAAATGTTTTTTCAAATAAGAAAAGGACACGTCAGACCTTTATCTGACATACGACGGACCACGACGTTTCCTTTCCACTCCTAGCTAGGGACGTGCGCAGGTCATCATTTCTTTTTCTAAAAGCTAAAACCGTCGTTTAGTTATCCGTTTTCTCTCTCCTCTTGCTATTTAAGCAAAATTCTTATTCATTTCATTCTTTACGCGTTCAAATAATTCAAAAGCAAGAACTTTCTCTCGACCTACAAGCACCCTTCAAGAACACCAAGAATACGCACTTGTGCGTTTTTTCTTAACAACTAGTTACTTTCAAGGTTTGATCTAACCCTCTCCTGTGTGTTAAACACAATGTCGAAACCTTCTCATCTCTTCTTATAATTCTGCTTAACTAACTTTACCCTTTTAACAAATGAGTTAAAAAGATTTAAAGTTTTTTTTTTACCAAAACCTGTTTTGGGTTCAAACTTAGAACAGAAGACCAAACTATTGGTATTTTCTTAATCACCAAGTTTTTTTTTAAAAGGGGAAAACCAAACAAGTCTATTTTGTGTTAAAAACACAAGTATTTTGGTCTTTGTTCATCAAAATACTTGTTTTTCTTCTACACATTTTGGTAATTCTTGTACCAAAACCTGCTCTGTTTATTACTCTTGTATTAAACCATGATTTTCCTCTTTGGTGTCCCAATCTTTGAAACAGAAATGGCATCATCAAGCACCAACATGATCGAGAAGGCTCCTACAAGCAATTTCAGCATGGAACAAGCTACCTTCAAGGCCTGCAACTACCTAGCACTGGTCGACATTCCAGCTGACAAGGCCTACTTCAATGATGGAGCTACCTTCATCAAAGTATGCCCTCTGATGTACGCCTTCGTACACAACCCTGTAGGAATCACTGCATACCTACAGGCTCTCTAGTACTCTGCTCAGTGTACCACTGTCACTACTGACAAAGGTAAGAAGCTCCCTGCAATTGGCTTCTCTATCCCCTCTCTGGGATACTTCTCCTTCACTGCCGGATTCCTTAGGCATGCTCTCCGCCTCCCCTCCAAGCTGAAGATTGAATCTTGGGCCCCTGAGCCCACAGTTGAGCAAATTGACTCCTTTTTGGACTCAATTGGTTACATCTGGGAGAACCCTGAGCACAAGACGATGGGTTCTAAGATGGATAAGAAGAGGCTCCCTGCTCGCTGGCAATACCTGTTCACTCAGGTCATTCAATGCCTGAGCTCCAAAACTGGTTCTCATGACCAGGCAAGCAAGCATTTCCAGGACATCGGATTTGCTCTCTATACAGGGTACAAACTGAACTATGTTGAATACATCTTCAGCGACATGTACAACAGGGTCAATGCAGCGAAGAGAAATCAATTCATTCCCTATCCAAGATTTTTTTCTACTATCTTGGAGCTCGCTTTCAAGGAGGAGTACTCCGCTGTTGGCAACCAAAGCTTCTATTTGGTGGGCAAGAAATCTCTGGAGTTAGAGATTCGTCCAGATGACGGTCCCTACACTGCCTACATGCTACGACTGATCGCAGCCGCTGTTCCTGTGCCTACCTTACTGCCAAACCCATCAGTGAGTGCCCCCGGCACAACCATCCCCTCCAAGCGAAAGGAACCAAGCGATGGTCACAAAAAGACCATCGCCCAAAAACCACCTTCAAAGAAAGCCAAGAAGACAGTCTCTCAAAAGACTGGCCTCTCTGCTTCTGGCGTACTACCAACATCTCTTCCAACCTCTGCTATGACAACGACATCTGAGTCCGTTGTCGCTTCTTCAGCACTACCCCCACTTTCAGCGACTACGGTCACTGAAAGTGCTAGAGTCAGCTCCGCTGAAGCTGCACCAGGTAATACTATCACTGCCTTCTCTTCTTCTTCTACCCCTTCTTCTTTGGTCCTCACATCAATACGTGATTCAGAGATAGTTGCCCCTATCTCT
Organism: Silybum marianum; assembly: GCA_036898165.1. NCBI lineage: Eukaryota > Viridiplantae > Streptophyta > Magnoliopsida > Asterales > Asteraceae > Silybum > Silybum marianum. The sequence goes on from CM072539.1 coordinate 3,397,638, forward strand.
GATGATCTTGAGATGCACGCTATTCAAACTTCAACGTTGTTTCGACAATCTGAACTTTGGAAAGCCAGTCACACAGGGCCTCAGCATACCTCTCACAAGCATGCTCAGACACAGGCAAATGATCCTCAGGACATTGCCGTTGCACTTGCTGCACCCAAGATTAATCCTCACGATACTCTTAGGTCACATAACATGTCTTTGGATCATCCTTCTTCTAACCCAGGGCTCTTCCTTGCTGCTCTGTCTATGTTGTCATCAGGTACGGCTCCACGGGCTTCAGCAACCACTATCTCCACCCATCTTGCTTCTCCAACAAGCAAAGGAAAAGGTGCCCAACACCCAATGTCCCCTAAAGAAGCTCGAAGGGTCAAGAAGAAGAAGATCGCTGCCAAGCTTCCTCCGTTTTCAGCGGAGATTCCAAAAATCAGTCTTCCACACCCTACCTTCCCTGCCATTGACTTTCTTGTCAATGAGTGTGCTCAAACTAGGGCTAGGGTGGATAATCTTCAGCAGTCTGCTGAATATATCTTTAAGACGGTCACTGGAACACCTGGAATGAAGACCACGCTGAACAATATGCTCGTCGACATCCAGGGACTCAAGGCTGATACCTGGGGAAACTCTTAGGCAATCGATGTGCTTGCCTCTGCTCTCAAAGCCTAAGGCCTCGTGCTTAAGTCTATTCAAAAGACTCAAGCTGGTAATATGGACAAGCTTACCAGCATCTTTGGTGCTGGCCCCTCCTTCACCGCTAACGATAGGTAGAACCTGGCCAATGTTCTAACGAATCAGTCCCTGCACTCGGACTCGCTCAAGGACATTGGTTCAAATGTCAAGACTATTGATGTGCACGTCCTCCCCGCTGACAACATCGAGGGAGAGAGATGTGCAAAGGAGATCGCTGATGAAATAATCGGTCAGGCCAATGATCGCATGCCAGACACACCGATATCTCCCTACATCCATCAGCAGGAACCCTCAGTCGTCGCTGCTGATGATGAAGACGATGAGGAAGAAGATGATGATGATGATGATGATGATGATGAAGAAGATGAACCAATTCCCATCTACAAGGGGATTGATGATGATGACGATGATGACTTCCCTCCAGGTGCCCTTGAGCATTTCAAGAGAAGTCGACCAGGCAACTTCATGCCTGAGATCAGCTACTCAGAGCCTTTGGGGGACGGACACACTCCTTCTCAGGAGCCGTCCATCCAGTCAGGCAAAGAAAAGCAAGTGGTGGATCTTGATGCCACCATTCCTATCTCTGAGGGGGAGACCACTGTAGAGGTAACCCTTCCTCTTGTTACTTATATCTCTCCAGCTTCTGAACCCCCTACATATCCATCCTTCCCTCCTCCAAATTTTGGCTCTGATAAAACTCTCTCACCTTCTCCCGTTCTCAGTGAGTCTAGTCCCCCAAAGGACTCTACTTCATGGAAGGAACCTTCATCTGAAGATCAGTTTGTATATATAACTGACTCTGACTCTGAAGATGAAGAAGGCCTTATTCCAAGACGACGCGCACAGAGACCTCCAATAAGTGAGCCTGAGGAAGAGCAAAGGCGAATAAATTTTTTAAAGGAGCTTGATGCAAAAAGAATAAAGAAGCCCTTCACTGAACCTGAAAATCCCGTACCCATCAGCATGGTGGATGAATTTTACTTTCTTTCAAAAGAAGAGAGAGCTCAAGCTCTGGAAGCACAAAGACTCAGGGATGAGAAGATGAAGCAGACTCAAAACGATCTTGAAATTGCAAGGAAGATTCTCAGGGAAGACTCTGCCAGAGAAGAAGCAAAAAGAAAGTTGAATGAGAAAAGTAAACAACTTGCTCAAGCTCTGGTGCAGAAGGAACTAGTCAGAGAGACCATCGACGTAGATCCAATTTTTTCTCAAGAGAAGATTCTTAGTGCCATCTCTGAAGAAGAAACCCGTCACAGAGAAGAAGAACCGCGCTGGTGCTCTGAAAGATTTAACTATCGAAGGCCTGACTCCAAAATCGTTCGTGCGACTATTGAAGGACGATATTCCAAATGATATGGTCTGAAGGTTTACGTACAAATGTTCAGACAAACGAGAAGTGAAAAAGAAGAAGCAAAGTTCTTAAAGTTCTTTGGATACTCTGAGTGGCTAGAAATCAGAGATGCCATTCAGGGTTCCAAATCAAAATTCAAAGACGTGGTGGAACAAGTACTGGATCAACTCATGCAGAGAATGTCTAAACTAGTTCAAATCCTTCCTCTCCCTGAAACTTCAAAAAGAAGAAAGTCTGCAGGTGGTTCCTCCTCAAAGAATGAGCATGAAACTAAGTTCAACTATGAAAGAATTCTTGGCCACCTGGAAATCCCTGATGTCTCAATGTTGAACTCTTCGCTCCCTCAAGATCGACGCTATGAAGAAAGTGAAATCATCACACTCTCTGAACCAGGTGTGGTTTATTTAGATAATGAAGGGATCTTAGGACTTTTCAGAAACTCAGAAGTAAGCAAGGATCCTTCAGCTTTCATCAAGATCATGCATCACTACTGTTGGTCAGACTCCCCTCTGATGAATAGGCAGAAGATGATCTATGAAAAGGAATTGCAAAGAAGACATGAGAGCGTATCTCTGATTAGCTTTTCTATTTCCTTTGTTATAATGCTTCAGCGTAATGTACTTTTACTTTATATTTGTAATTTCATTTTTCCCTGTAATTCTTCGAATTATTGATAATGAAATTCAAATGAAGTACTCTACTCTACTTATGTGCTGAAAAGATCCCTCAAAATAGTAAATGGGGCAACGAACTTAAGAGTTCTATTCTTTCTTACAAAATTTAACTCACTGATTGTTTTCACTCTGAAAAGTAAATCAGTGAATGTACTTAAAGCCTTTACTTGTAACATGAGTTTTCATATCCTTATAAATGAAACTCAATAATTCAAATAGAATAGCTGAAAAAGATCTCACAGATTTGTTCTTAAAACTTTTACTTAGAAACTTTTAAGTCCCTACAAATCTCTTCAAGCAATTTTCTTTTATTGCTTAATCATAATCAAATAGGGGGAGATTGTTGATCATAACCCCTCTCAGTGATCTGAATATGATTCCTTTATGTACTCAGTGAAAATCCCATTATAGACTCAAGTTCATTTCAGCGATAGCATACGCTGATTGCCATCAGCGATCGCTGAAATCTCAGGAACCTTAACTCTATCTTTGAAGACCTGAAGACCAGCTATCACACCAGAAGAACATTCAACGAAAGTCGAAGACCAAGCTGAAGAAAAAAATAATCAGCTAGTGATCTGAAGCGGTTCAGTGAAAGCACGGATTATCTAAATCAGTGTGAAGTCTTATGAAGTCTCAGCGACACTTCGAAAGTTCATCCTTGAAGTTTCAAGTTCAGCGATCAAGTGAAGACTTCAAACAAGACTAAAGTTGATCTTATCCTCGATGCACAAAAGTCAAAACCTTATACTATGTCAGAAAAGGACGTACGACTTGTCTCTTATGTCCCCATCAAATCTGATATGGTACTGTTCATATTCGGCCAAAGCATGGCTGCTTTTTGGACAAAGGACAAGCTTCCTATGAAAGCTTGACACGTGGCAATATACCTTTTGTCTTGCATGATATGCTAACGGGTATAAATAGGATGAAGATATCTTCTTCATCCTCATGCATGCTACTTACTCTCCTTGAACCTCTGCTTCATTTCTTTCTAATTTCTTGTGCATCAAAACTGTTTGTTTCTTAAGTTACAATAGAATAGGTTATTTAACTTGTTCTAATTCCGCTTGTAACTGTAAATTTGTTTATTCAAAATAAACTTTAAAAACGAAAAAATCTATTTGTTTGTATTCAACCCCCCCCCCCCCCCTTTTACAAACTGTTTCTATACCCTTTGAACTCTTGTAGACTCCTTTGGGACCAACATGGATCACACATAGCCTGGGCAGTAGAACGAGGAATTGCAGAGATGTCGTTAGAGGCAGAGAGATTGAGGATTTGTTTAGGCCGAAGAGAGCCTGTACGAGATTGAGTGACCATCAGGTGGCCAGCAAGGGTCGGGGGATTGACAACCGTCTCAAAGGAATCAGAAGAAGTACCGAGGGTAGCATCACCTGCGAGAGGGGAGACGTGGTCATCAACATCAAGGGTGACATAGTCCTCAAGTGTCGTAGAGGGGTGAAAATCAGAATACGGAAAGTGAGACTCATAAAAAATGACATGACGAGATATGATGACCTTCTGAGTAAAAAGGGAGTAAATTATACTATTATAGCATGTGTTTGCATAAACATGGGTTAAAGACATTTTTTTGTTTTAATGACTTTTATTTATTAGTCATTTAAAATGTTGAATTAAATGAGTCTTAGGGACATTTGTCCGACTTAAAATGCCCTCTTATGAGCTTCAAAAATGTATTTATAGCATATCTATTTATAAAATTACGTGCTTTGAGTGAGTTGGTAATTCATTTTGGAGTGATGTAATTTAGATTGGGTTGCAATGGATCCATAAGCATAGAAGTCGATTTTATTTAATATATTCGAGGTGATATACCAAATTTCTAACTTGAAATGGGCATTGAGTCTTAAATAGGCATTAAAGTATGGGCTATTGAAGTCGGGCATCGACCAATGATCATATAGTGTAATTTCTAAATGGTTTTATTTGAACTTGAAATAGGTATTGGGCCTTAAATAGGCATTAAGGTGTCGCTCTTAAGCCAAGCATCGACCAATGATTATGTAGTGTAATATCTAAGTGAATTAATTAGCTTAACTCGGATTATGGAGATAACAAGGTAAGAACTTGAGGAGTTGAACTTGGTGACTCCACAAGCAAAAGACTCGAGGAGTTGAGCTTGCTGTTTTAGTATCAAAATGTGACACTTATATAACATTGAAATATGGCTATCAGTGGTAAATCGGGTTTCCCTCGTCATCTTATGAGGTTTTATACCATTCCAAGGGTAAGCGTGAGTTAATTGTTTAAAAAACTTGATTACAGTTATATTTTCCGTTTTAACGTTTTATAACTTTATTCTTGGTTGTGTGAGCATTGGATATTGGGTGCATATAATTGGATATTTTGAGTTACAAGTTTTCATCAAGAAAATGGTGAGTTTTGGAAAGATGTCGCTTTTATGATAAACACATTTCATTTGAGATATTATGTTTTAATAAGCAGTCTTTCAATTTACTGTTTTTTTAAAAACGACATGAACTCACTAGGTAGTAAGTCTAACATTTTATTTGTCGCCATGTGCATCCGGTCCTCATTGGGATTGGTAGTAGCGACACCATGATGAGATGATTGCTAGATAGATGCACAGGAATAACTTAGCTATTTCTTAACGTCTTCCATATTTGGAGATAGTGACGATAATTGGGTTATGGTAACACCCAACCTTAATTTAGTTTTATTTAATACTTGGTCTATCATTTACTAATAATGATTTTAGATATTGTTATTCGAGGTAACTCAAATATTAATTTACAAAAAGTGATTTGTCCTTTATTTAATATATTATTGGAAATTTTAAATTAGTCGTTAATTTCACATTTGAGGTGTTACATCAACCTAGGTAATAACCACTATGCTAAAGACTACTATGATACACACTCTGAAAAGTCATATGTATGAGTTGTTTCTTTATATCGCTATTTTCAGAATTCCTAAGTTGAACTGTAATAGGCGTTGTAGTATTAGAGAAATTTCTTTGTTTTTCACCGAACATTATTTATCCCTCTCAAACATCATCAAATTCACAAAGTAAAGCGACACCGATTTGATCGAAATTCTGATTTTACAGATTCGAAATGAGAAACTGTCATCCCATTTAATCTCCCGATCTGATGAATAGGATGAATTGTGACGGTATTTTGTAAATACGTAATTATCTTGAATAGAATAACTTTGATCATTCCATCATCTATGATTGAGTTGCGATGATTCGGCCAATCATGAATGATTTGTTATGAAGGTCCGAATGATCCACAGTTTTTGGAATCAATAGGTCTTCAAATCAATATTGTGTTTGATTAACGTGTTGATATATCATCATATACATGGTCTGATTCCATGTATAGAAAGTCTTCAAGGGATCAAATCAGATAGAGCTACAACAGTGGTAAAATAATTAAAACACAATTAATTACTACAAGTTTACTACTTCTGGCATGATATCTATGATAAGAAAGTAAATGAAAAGCTAGGAATTGAAAGACGTCCATACGTAGCTATTACCTTATTGATTAGAGATGACCTAAACGGAATACAGGAAAGATATTCTAGTAAACGGAAAACTCGTCTTTCATTCATGAACTGTCTTTTCCGTGTCATCAGGAGCTCTCGTTAACGACCACAAAGGCATACATAGAAAGTCGGGTAGGCGGATTGGTCTGAGTGAAGAAAAAAGCAGAAAAAATTAAACTGATAATCTTTTCTGGAGATATCCATTTTCCTGGAAAGACAAATAAGGCATTCCGATTGATACCACCAGGAGGGGGAAAACAAAATTCAGAAGACAGATGAGAGAAAGTGCTAGAGCCTAGATAAACAATGATTGAAGTAGTTGACTGGGTTATTACTTTCGGTCTAAACTCAAAGTTGTTGTTGTCCATTAATTAACTAAACATCGTATCAAAAGATAAATAAATTTATAATTAAAATGTATTTAAAGGAAAATGATATATATAGAAGTTTGTTGATAACATATTAAGTTTTGGAAACAAAAGTGATCGATGTTGTTTCATGAACTCTCTAATATACGTGACATAATAAAGTTAGGGTTTCAATTTCAATCACCTTCCTCGTCCTTATTTCTCTCTCTCTCTCTCGATTCTGGAGTGAAACCCCCGCGAAGTTACTTCAACAGGCGGGAATCCCTTTTTTGAATCCAAAAAATCCACTGTTTTTCTAAACCCTAATCCCACCCACTGTTTTTCTCTTTCTTCCCGTATAAATTCCTTCTTTCTTTCTCAAGTCATATTCTATGACGATCAAGGGAGAAGAAGAAGGTAAGGACGCTGAGAGGGGGATGGCTGCTGAATCTGATGATCCGAAACGATGTCGTGTTACTGATACGGAAACGGAACAAGACATGGGTGTTAGTGTTGTACCCTCTGAAACCCTTAAATTAGAACAAAGTAATAATATTTCTACTACAAATAAAGCGAATGGAGTGGAGAAAGAACATGAGGAAGATATTTTGACAAAAGAGGAACAATCTGATTTCAATGACGGTGAACAACAAAATGGGAAAGTGGAGTTGAAGAAGAAGAAAAAAGAAGTTGTTACTGCTGATCAAGAGAAGAAGAGTAACGAAGAGAATGGAAGGTCAACAAGAAGAGCTAGGAATAATGTTAGTTACACAGATATTTACAAATTCTTAGATGATGATGATGAACGGAAGACGAAACGAGTTTCCAAGAAAACAAACATTGATGATGAAGAAAATCCTTCAAAAAAGAAGAGAACAAACAAGACCTATGAAGATGAACAAGAAACTTGTTCAACAAAAAGATCTGGTGAAGGGTCCAACTCAGGCAGAAAGTTCAAATATTATGCTAAGCACCCGGTTAAGGATGAATATGTAAATGTTTCCTCTTTCTTTAAAACAAGTACTATATGTTTGATAAAGACAGCATATATATAATATATATATGATAAAAACAAAAAAAATAATCTTTTTATTCCTTCATCTACTACTGGCAGGGAAATGATGTTCTGGTTGAGTCCAACATGTGTCATCAGTGTCAAAGGAATGATAAAGGACGAGTTGTTCGGTGCCAGAAATGCACTACAAAGCGTTACTGTGAACCTTGTATGAAAACATGGTATGGGTCTTTCTTTCTTTCTTTTTTAACCATTGAATTTGAATATCTTGTAACATCTTTTTAGCATTTCAAACATCTCTCATGGCCTTTTTAACTTTAAAGTTGCTAAAGTTTTGTTGATAATGTTTATTTTAAACTATATTTAATCTTCTGGCTGCTATGTTTTGATGATGATCTTCTTTTCATTGTATTCTCTTTGTTTTTACATTGTTGTTCTGTAGGTACCCTAACATGACAGAGGAGATGTTTGCTGAGCGTTGCCCTGTTTGCTGTGACAATTGCAACTGTAAATCTTGTTTGCGTGATGTCCATCCTAAAGTAGGTTCCTGCAGTTTTTTTTTTGTTATGGAATTTGTTTCTCTTCTTATTACTCTTACCTAACTGTGAATTTGTTTGTGTTTTTTAGGTCAAAGGGATTATTAATTTTGAACCTGATGTGGATCAGAAAGTTAGATATTCTATTTATATTCTACATGTTCTTCTTCCATTCTTGAAGCGGCTCAAAGAGGAACATTCAAAGGAGATAGCGGTCGAGGCTAAAATTCAAGGTATTTTCCATTGTTCATCTTAGTGGTCATGCTGTATCTCAAGAGTACAACTCCAAGTTCATGTTGTAGCTAATATAAATCAATACTGCCATACATTTGATTCTTTCTTCGATCCGTCATTGAGAGTTTGAGACTTCAGGAACCTCCAATGAAAATTGTTTCATTTGCCTATTTTTTTAACCTGAACTCTCAGTGTTCTTCATTCCAACTTAGGGGCCCTTTACCAAATCTTACCCGGGCAGTGGTGGATCCGGGAAATTTTATTGTTGGGGGCACATTTAAGGAGTCAGGGTGTCAAAAAACAATTGAAACCGAATAACTCATACAAACCATACGATTTTGGATTATTCTGTTTTCCCCTTTTCGGCTTAAACGGTTCAGTTTAATTTATTAATATAACCTTTTTGGTTTTCCGATTAATTTTTTTTACTATATCGAATAAACTGAGACATATACACGTATACTGCTATGTATATATTTTGTTATTATGGTTCAACTGAAAGCAAATAAAAAAAGATAAATAAGACTACTTTTCAATTGGTTAAGACTTAAAAGGTTGTAAATGATATGGTAGGAATTAGATTGGGACCTTGTCTTTTTTATTGTTGGGGGCCTGTTAGTAATTTTAGGTAAAAATATATTTTTTTAAAGCTAAAAAATCATGTTTTCTTTGGGTTTCTTGGTGGTTTGTCGGGGGCCGTGTCCCCTACCCCTTGGCAAGTGCTTACCGGCAATATTCAACACTATCACTTACTTACCGGGTAAGATTTTAGTCCACCAAAACGGCATTGTATGTAACAATTTACCCGGTAAGTGTATACTGTGGTAGGAGTCATCGCCAAAACTTACTGGGTAAAGACTCTTTGGTCCTTGTTTTCCTTGTCTTCGTTCTTACCGGGTAAGATTTTTGGTACTTGTCATATTCCTCGGGAAAATATGACTTGGTAAGCGCTTACCCGGGTAAACGTTTGGTAAACAGCCCCTTAGTTTCTTTATTTGATCTTTTAAATGGATGAAATGGATTTAAATCTCTTTCTCTTGAAGAATTAGTATCCATATGTGTAGGTATTGCTATACTGTGATAGATGCTTCTTGTTAATTTCTGTAGCTCAATTATTTTCTCTTGGATTGATGGTCGGTTGGAATGATTGTGCAAGTTTGTTCATGAAGAGGGTGAGTTGAATATATAGGTATCAATCAGTCATACTTATGTAGCTTTCTTTTCTTGGGCAGGATCATCTTTAGATGAGGTACGTTTGAAGAAGGTACAGTGCACATTGGATGAGCGCATGTACTGGTATGTCATTTCAATGATTCTAAAAGTCTCTGATGATTTTGTTTTATAATGAGATCTCTTTTCTTGATTTTGTCACCTGATGCATGCAGTGACTGCTGTAAAACGTCAATTTTTGACTTGCATAGAAGCTGTCCTTCTTGTCATTATGATCTTTGCCTTGAATGTTGCTGGGAATTGCGTGATGGAAACCCTCAGGGAAATAAGGAAGAAGTTATCACTGAATTTATAGATCGAGGTTCTGATTACATGCATGGGCAAGAGAATGAGAATGGGAAGCGCCGTTATGTTGTGAAGCGTGCTGCAGCAGATCCAACACCATCTAAAAAGATAACAACACATGACTGGAAATCTCTGGATGATGGTAGAATTCCTTGTCCTCCACAAAGTATGGGGGGTTGTGGTCTTGGGATTTTACAGTTGATGCACATAAGGCCACTTAGCAATATTTCAGAGTTGTTGAAGGAGGCAGAAGAGCTCTTAAAAGAGCACAAACTGGAGGAGGACATGCGAGAGATGCCTGAAAAGTGGTGCACTTGTTCAGATTTTGTCAGTGAAAACGATTGTGATAAGCAGTTACGCAAAGCTGCTTCTCGTGAAAGTTCCAATGACAATTATTTGTATTGTCCACGTGCTGTAGACATTAAGCCCGGAGATTTAAAGCATTTTCAGTGGCATTGGTCGAAAGGCGAGCCTGTCATAGTCAGTAATGTTCTTGAAACGACTCTTGGGTTGAGCTGGGAGCCCATGGTTATGTGGCGGGCTTTTCGCCAGATTACAAATACTAAACATGATCAACTCCTTGATGTGGCTGCACTTAATTGTTTAGATTGGTGTGAGGTTGGTTAAGCATGTCTTTCATTTTTCTTTTCTATTTTTCAGTTACTTATGTGCTATGGTAATTTTTGGATGTTTTGGGCAAATATCTTCTATTTATGTCAATATGGGACTTCTTTTTTATCAAACTTATCTAACATTTTTTAGAAGCTTGTCCAATTTTGTCATGTGTTTTTATTATATTTATTGCTCTAAAGCTAATACCATTTTGGGGTATATTACATGTTTAATCGACTTTTCTCATGGCATGCAGGTTGATATTAATGTTCACCATTTTTTTAAGTCGTATACTTCTGGTCAATATGACTCCAAAGGGTGGCCTCAGATCCTTAAGTTGAAAGACTGGCCTCCATCGAGTTTATTTGAAGAACGCTTACCACGTCATGGTGTTGAATTTATCACTTGCTTGCCCTTTAAAGAATACACACATCCTCGTGATGGCTACCTTAATCTTGCTGTGAAGTTTCCTAAAAAGTCTTTGAAGCCGGACATGGGTCCTAAAACATATATAGCTTACGGTGTTGCTCAAGAATTGGGACGTGGAGACTCTGTAACTAAACTTCATTGTGACATGTCTGATGCGGTATACTTCTCTTCTAATGCCAGATTCTTATTGCTTGAAATTTTATGTTCTGAATTAGGCAGAAACAAGATCATCGTAGTTGGATTTCATCTACTATCATTAGAGTTGAATAACTTGTTTTTTTTTCCTTTTCGCCATGGAGGTTGCCATTTCAATGTTTTTTTAGAGAAATCATTTATCTCATGGTTTCACCATACACATAAAACAAGAAAATAATAGAAACTGAATAGCATTTTTAGCTAACTAAGTTAAAGTTGCTTATTTTATTTTTATATTTTATTTTGTGAGTCCCATTCTTGTTACTTGAGGATCATAGACATGCTAGGGAAAGATGAACTGGAATTGGTACAATCTACTCTTAGGTGGCGTTTCTTTTTTTAAGAGGTGCTGAAGTCTGAAGTCTGAAATCTGAAAATAAAAGAAAAACATACAATTTGAATGTGAGAATGTATGACCGATTCAGACATAAGAGGTAATTAAGAGCTGAAAAAGAAAAAACAAACAAGGCCTTAGTTTCTTTAACCCTCTCTCAATATGTCTACAAAAGCCAACAGCGAAAAAACCAAACTATGCCTTACGTAAAGTTGCCATTGGCCTCTATGGTATAATCAGTCGGGGGACACTCTTTGATTTCACCATCTCTCATATGATATTAAAAGTGTCCAAGGCAAAAATTGCAGTGCTGCCTGACCCACCATGGAAATATGAACCACAAATTGAAAAGTAAAATAAAATAGATTAAATTAATTAGTAGTATGTTTAATATTCTAGTTTGAACATCTATTTGTGGTGCTTGTTTTTATATTATTTTACAATATAATGTGCTTATCTTTATTTAAAGAAGTCACAGAACCCTGATCTCAAAGTTCTCATATGTTGAAATAACATCATTTTCTGAAAATTTAACTTCATTGTCACAGATTTTCTTGTGAAGGATATTTCAAAGAGATAAATTCTCTATTTTGCACATCCATTGTGTTTTGGTTTTATGTATTTTCATTCGTTAATATATTTTCCGGTGACATGAAGGTGAATGTGCTGACACATACTGCAACCGTGACACCAGATTTGGAAAAACAGAAAAAGATAGATGAATTGAAACGATCTCATGAGGCTCAGGATCAGAGGGAACTTTTTGGAGTGGTAAAGGAGGAAAAAATTGATGTTGATAGCACGAAATATGCTACTGGCAAGCAAGTTGTTGGCTTGAAGAAAAAAAAAGGGTCTAATAGTGAAAGTAACTCTAGTGATTCCGATGGCAAAGAAACAAAAGACTCTTCAGCTGTGGGTTGTGCTAATACCGGAAGTAATCAATCAGATAACCATGAGTTGAAGGAAGAAAGATATGAAGGAGCTGAGCGTAAAACTGACAATGACCAAGAAAACAATGGGAATAGAAAGGGTTCCCTGAAAAGAGTTGAGAAACAAAACATGAAGGCAGGAAAGAAAGCAAAGAGCACTGAAAAAGATAACACTTTTACTAAATGCAGTGAAAAAGATGATGGCCCACATATTGAAGAAGTTACCAATGATGAGCGAACAGAAGCTATCAAAGAAGTTGATGATTTAGGTACTTGTGTTGACGGATCTGATCTGCAAGAGGGAGGTGCTCTATGGGACATCTTTCGAAGGGAAGACACTCCTAAATTGGAGGAATATGTCAAAAAACACTTCAGAGAGTTCAGACATATCTTCTGTTGTCCACTTCAGCAGGTATTAATTCTCCTGTTAGAACTGTTGTTTGGCTATGATTGTCTGTTTGTTTGTGAAGTTAAATACTCTTTCATATGTGGTTTAGCTTTCAGTCTCCATTTTTGTTCTGTGTTTTTTTGAATTGCTATCAAATGTTTATAACAAATGTGCATTAGTTTGTTTCTCTGAAGTGATACCAGTTATGTGATAACTAATAACTAAGTTCCAACTTCCAATCAATATTCACAATTTTTAAATTGGGTTTCTGGTAGCCACTTTGTAATTATTTTCTCTCAGTATTGTACGCACGTAATAATAGCTTTTGTGCAACCAATAAGGATAATCCGTGAGGAGTTACTGGTTTGAATCATGTAAATTTTTGCAAAATGTAAGTTGCTTACAAGAACTTCTCTTGCCAACCTTTTGCAAAGGCCATTGTAGGTGCATCGACCTTGGCCATTTGTTCTTTTATAATATATGGCAATCACAAAATTTGAAAACCATCTGTTGGTTAATAGAAGACAAAAGCCATTAATCAAGTTACTTTTGGAGGTGAAATCATATTAATAGAAATTTTTATATGTTTAGCATTGCATCGTAAATAGTAGTTGCTTAAAATTGTTCCATTGTATTTTCTTGCTCCAGGTTATTCACCCAATTCATGACCAAACATTTTACTTAACCATCGAGCATAAAAGGAAGCTCAAAGAAGAGTTTGGTTAGTATACATATATGCAACGTGGTTATCAACTTTTAGTGATATAATATTTATATTTCTGAATGTGCTCATTCTTTTGGTTGTCATCAGGGATTGAACCATGGACTTTTGTCCAAAAGCTTGGAGATGCTGTCTTTATACCTGCTGGTTGTGCCCATCAAGTTAGAAATTTGAAGGTTAATAACTTGCTACTGGTTTTCAGATTTTTTCACTCTATGAAGTTGCTTAATTTTAAATCACTTGGGGTCAAGGTTTGATGTTATAGGGATTACCTGCAAATTCACAAAGCTGCATACTTGCAAGCTTGTACATTAAACTAGTAATTCAGATAATTGACTCAAGGAGGGTTCTTTTTAATATTCTTCTACTGTATCAATAGAACATGAAACTGATAATTCAGACAAGTATATCAAAATAACATTTTTTAATTATGTGCATATAATCCGGAGAACAATTATATTTTATATATTTAATTAAACCTCTACATTTGTTTAACGGTTTGCTTATTACATTTTAAAGTTTTACAATAGACAAATGGGTAACTTATTAAACGTTATTTTATATGAACTGTATTCTATACATTAAACCTGACTACTTAATGTGTCTACTTAAAAATCACCTTAATTCCCGCTTAATTCAATTTACCGCTGGGCATTCAGTCTTCTGCCCATCTCTGTGTAGCGTTGTTTAGGACACTGGTCACAAAGGAGTAACCTTTTGCTTGTGGTAGATCGAAGCGTGGTAAGAATGTAAGATACAAACATTCATTGAGGCAGGTGAACACTGGTCACAAAGAATTTATTTCTTATGAAGTTTATAAATAAATTCAACGTCTTGTAATCATGCAAATCTACTTGTGATGGTGTGTATAGAATTGTGTTTCTTCTTTAGGCTGCTTTTAATGTAGGAATTGTGTATGCCCAAGTATGGCCAGGAAGGGGGATGCAGAAAGGGACATAGACATTTGGAGAGGTTATGTGTGGGCGTATTGTAATTCGTCTTTATAGTAGGAAACCTGATATCTATTGAAAAACTATTTTTTCTAGGGTGCTATCATCTTATTGAGCTCATCTCTGAATCTTTTGTCTTCCCTGGTTTATTAAGTGCATCAATAAATTATGTTGAATGTGTTACTGCAGTCGTGTATTAAAGTCGCGTTGGACTTTGTTTCTCCTGAAAATGTTGGTGAATGCATCCGGTTGACAGAAGATTTCCGTGTTCTTCCCCAAAGTCATAGGGCAAAGGAAGATAAGTTGGAGGTAAACAATCTGTTTTCTATATCTTGTGATGTTAGATTTTTCACTAAGCACCAGTTTTAAAATTCCAGTTTTTCCCAGTTCATGCTCTATGTAGTCTATTTATATCCGGCTGAGGAATGAGGATATTGCATTCATTCTGACAATTGGTCTATGAATAAAACCCAAGTATGCTGCTGTCATAGTCTATGCAATTATTGTTACTCATTTCCCCCTTCTTCAAAGTATGGGGCTGTTTGTTTACCTCTTAACAGTTCCATTAAGAGGTAGCATCTGAATTGTTAAGAGGTGAATCCTGTTTGGCAAAAAATAAGTCTGCCTTTCAATGGTTCCAAAACCCTCTGAATCATTTTGTATCATGGACATCCCCTAACCATTAAGAGCCCTGATTACATTCTTAACAATTACCAAACAATTATATTTCATTTTGCACTATATCATAAGAGGCTCTTAATCATTCTGCACCAAACCTTTCAACAACTGCCAAACAACTTCTCAGAGTCCTTTTGGAAAAGAACTGGCTGAAGCTTCAAAATAAAACTGAAATTAAATAAGGTTCTCAAACTACTATAAGGGGGGGTCCCACCTAACATTTATTTTTAAGCCTCAATAATTCTAATGTTGGAATCAAGTAATATTTCTGCTTCTATGCCTCCATACCTTGGGGAAAATCTGATAATATCATTTTGTTTTGCACCTTTTTTTTTTGTAAAAAATGCTTGTGACTTTGTTGCATGCATGGCATCATTTGGTGTAAGATCTTGATTGATTTGCTATAAGTTATAATGGTGCAATTGCTAATTGACAGGTAAAGAAAATGGCACTTTATGCGGTGGAGGAAGCTGTTAAGGACTTGAAGAGTTTGACTGTTAAGGACTTGAAGGGTTTGACTGTCAAGTAAGTGAAAAGCATTTCATATATATTTTGCTTTGTTTATAACTCTTTAGACTTGTAGTTAACTAAATTTAGTTAGTTACATATTGTTATCAAGTCATTTAGTTGGTCATAAATTCTTTTCTTTAAGTATAAATGTAATAGGTGGTTAGTATTCTGCTCCGTTTTTAGGACACATTTTTCTCCTCCAATATATCCTTCTATAAGTCTATTTTTTCAATTCATCTTATGACTTTAATATAGATTAGAACATATTGATGATTTTGCTTTTGTTCATCTCAAAATGATCAACAATTAAATGGCAGTGTTTTTTGCTATTTCTTCATCTGTCTTCATTCTTTCTTTATGTTCGTGGTCAGAATATTTCCGAGACCCAAGCTTTGGATTTGTTAAATTCGATTAATGATCCGTTCTTCCTTCATCAAAGATAGTTTAGCGCCTGGTGCTGATTCTAGTCTCTCAAGTAGGACCATGATGATTGCGTTGATAAGGAGACAACTTAGGGTTTTTTGATGGATTGATTATGAAAGGAGACACGTGTGACATGAATAGGCTGAATTCATGGCTTCGTAACAATAAAATCGATACTTAATTTGGTATGAGAGGATGTATCATCAAGTACCATATTTGTTGATATTGCTTTTGAGTTTTGATATTTGGGCTCATCTTAATTCTTAGGGACATATAGGGGTGGCAATTGTGTCGTGTTCGGGTTGGCGGGCCAGGAAGGCTCAATCCGGACACGACTCGTTTAACCACTCGTGTCGAAATGTTCAACCCTACCCCGTACACGCTTGCGTTGGCGGGTTGGCTTGTCATAAACGGATTGGCGGGTCACATAATAATACAACCAAGTTCAAACGTCTAAATTCCAATACTATTACTACAACAAAGTTCAAATACTAATACAAATATTATTTTAAAAAACTTGAAATAAATTTTTTTAAAATATTATTTTTGGCGGGTTGGCAGGTCAACCCGCGACCCGTATGTGTCAACCCGAACACAACCCGTTTAATAAACAGGTTGGCGGGTCAGAAAGTTCAACCCGTTTATGGTAACGCTTGATTTGATGAATCTTTCACAAGATCAAGAAAAGATTTGTGTGTTTCAGTAAGCCGTAATCACTTTGTGATGACTTATCTAATTGTAGCACATTACACGTGACAAGTCCGAGTGTGGTGGAGACGTGAAGTCAAGGATTTACACCGCCATTTCCAAATGGAGCTTGTAATGAGCTCTTTAATTGGTCAACAAGACTCATTCTTAAATTTTAAGGCAAATCTTGTTAATGAACCCATTTCTTTAATTAATGCAGTTTTCTCAATAGTGGTGCAAGAGAAGAAACTGAGAAACATTGGTGTAAGCCGAAACAATAATCAATGTTTGGCTTTTATTGTGAATAATGGAGTGCACAGATGAACGGACCTCTTTGAATAGGATAAAAAAAGGGCATACCATGTGAAGATGTTACAAAATTCATGATTTTCCTCCTAGATTCAAGATGCAACAATTTCGAACTAGAGAGGATAGGTTATTTTGCACAGGTTGTAAGAAACCATGGCATGCCATGGAAAGATGTTACAAAATCTATGGTTTCTCTCTTAGATTTAAATACAAGAGGAGATGAACGGTGTCGTGGTTAATGATCATGTAAAGGTTGGTTTGATTCAAAATTAAAGTATGTGATATAGAGCTTTTTGTCATAATCACCCAATTTCGAATGGAGGCCGAGAAAAGCAAAAGGAGACCACCCAAAAGATTGAAGAAATTCTCAAGGTCATGAACGACTTGACCACTTTGGTGGGTAACCTGCCCACCAAGGTAGACCGCATGCGACTTGAGACAAAGGACCTTTGCTACGATGATTTGGGTTTTTTGTTGCCTCTGTATGGGGTTGATACAAGTGCGTCTGGAGAAAAGAAAAGGCAAGGACAAGGAGAGACAAACATGGGATCAAATAGGAATGGGCCAAAAACGGGGGTTGGTTCAAAGGGGATCGAGTATAGGAATCTGAAAATGCCGATATTTAAAGTTGAGGATGCGTATGGGTGGATTTACTGGGTAGAACGTTTTTTGAAATTCAAGAAATTAAAGAAGGCGAACAACTCAGTGCAACGACTCTAGGTATGGAGGGAGCAGCCTTGTTGATGTATTGTTGGAGCGAGGGCAAGTCACCTTTTAGCATGTGGGAAGGGCCGAAGAGACGACTACTAGATCGATTCTAGCCATCGTACGAGGGAAGTTTATACGAGCAATTCCTAGCTATCCATCAAGAGGGGACAACTCGAGATTATGCAAGTACCTTCAAAAAATGGCAGGGGGATTGTCTGAACATATCTTGGAGGGGACGTTTATAAAGGGTCTAAAACCTGAACTAAGATCCTCGGTGAGAGTCATGTGGCCCAAAGGTCTGACCCAGGTTATGAAGATAACAGTAATGTTAGATGAAGACCATGTCAGTTAGGATTTGTCACGATCAGAAGGAGGGGTTACAGGACCACAAGGGCCATTTAAAAGGCTAACGGAGGCAGAACTAGCAGCAAAGAAGGCGAAAGGACTATGCTTCAAGTGTGACGCCAAGTTCACGTCGGGCCACCATTGTGCTAACAAAGCCTTATAGGTGCTGTCAGTGAGGGACAAAAACGAACTCAAGGAGGAACAACCGCATCATGCTCATGTGTATCCACCTTGAGGACAAGGTGCTTGTTTGGGAGGGGAGTAATGCTATGTCTCACCAATTTAGTCATCCTTTTCGTTTATTTAGGGTCATCTATTATTTGAAGTGTTAGTAGTTATCTTTTATTTAAATTAGAGTAAATTATGTTTTTCGTCCCAATTTCCTTAAACAATGGACGTTGTCACTTTATATGATAAACCTACTAGGTCTTGAATTTGAGTTTGAAATTTAACTTTATTTATAACATAGCTTGTAATTACATCAAAGTTCAAATACTAGCGGGAGCGTAACTCAATACCTTAAATACAACAACCTTGCTATTGATTAGTAAAATACTATTTCTTCATGTTACCCCTCTTTTACTCCTTGATTATTGAGATACATGCATGAATACGTAAGCTTTAAGCTTAGTGAGTAGTGTTGGTTTCATGATAAAACATTCTTTCCAAATAGTTAAAATAATTCTTATGAACTTTCATGTATAAAAACATGTCTTTGAGATCTCATGGTTACATGTTAAGTATACCAACGTCTCACAGGTTCTTTAACCTCGGGTCCACACAAGGGCTACCTAATAAGGTCTGTTTGCAAGACGTACCTTTTTTCTAAATGGTTATACTTAACATGTATAAAAACTTTCATATACCACACGTGCATGATGGCATAAAAGGTGTACTTTGCCACATAATCGTAGCATAACTTTTTCAAGAAGATATGATAATATTCTTTCATGCATAAAACATTTATATATATATATATGTATATATAGCACATATGTATCCTAATAAATCTCATGATATCTATACTACCTAGTATCGTCATAATATCAGCCAATTTGAAGGAGTAGGCATTATTGGTGGAGAGGAAGCAATAAATTGGGGTTTGTCGGGACCAATGCTACGAGCTTCCGGAATACAATGGGATCTTCGTAAAGTTGATCATTATGAGTGTTACGACGAATTTGATTGGGAAGTCCAATGGCAATGTTTGAGCGTTTGGATCTTACAGAATTAATGAAAAATAGAGTATTAATTATGGAAGTGGTTTTTGTATCAATCTAAAGTCAGAAACGGTTTTATAAGATTAAAAAGGTGTACTCACCTTGAGAGAGAGAGATTTTTGGTATTTACCTATGACATCACTTCTTCCTCTATTTATAGATAAACTTAAGGCATTAACTACTTGTTCTTCTTGCTTTCAAGATTGTACTTTTAACACCTTGTGCTTCAAGGATAAGAGTGACACCGCACGCTTTTAGGATAAGAGAATTTTAACACCTCGTGCTTCTAGCCTTGGTTAGTCATGTTTTTAAGGCTTGCCAACACACTTCTAGCTTTACAACTCATCACCTTAAGTTTAATTTCTCATGCTTTGCCTTGTAAATAAGATAGTTTAGATGTAACAGCTGCTGGATTTTCTTTAGAGTACTTAAATTACTCATAAGAGTTTGTGTTAAGGCTTAAACATAGAGCTTTAGCAAAATAAAGAAACTAGGGTGCTACACACACGAAGGTCAATTAGATCTCATAATCCACCTTATCTCAAGGATTATTGTTATAATTCGGTTGATTCTTTTATATCATCATCATCAAAGCAACCTTATGCCATATATAAATACTTGAGATGTAGTCGACTTACATTTTCGTACAAGTCATATGTTATGGTGGATAAGGAGTTATGATCATGAAATTAAGTAACTAAACATCCAGAATGGAGGAATGCTATGAAGAGTTAGACACCATGGATGGTAATAACCCTTGGGAGTGTTGCAAAACTACAATTGGTTGTAGTGTAGGTGGATATATAAAATATAGATGGTATTATGGTAATATAGAAGGTTATAAGAGAGATTGGTGGCTATGGGTTTCACTCTCTCCTGTTGCCAAATTGGTTATTCGGACCTTAAGATAGATGATCAAAGTTTGTTGACCCTCCTTGCCATACCAGACGTCCATTTCTATGTATACAACTTTGTTTATCTAATTCTAAAGGAGATGTTATTGATGGTCCTTTCTTCACAATATCATAGGCTGGTTGGTCAACTTCTTTACCTCCCCATCACTCGTTTTGACATTGCTTTTTTGGGTACAAAGATTGAGCCAACTAATTAGTAAATAGTAATCCACATGTTCCACAAATGAAATAAAACATATCAAAGTGGATTGGTTAGTACTCATTTGAAATATGCTAACCAAACCACCACCATATTTCAAGCTTTTGCCTTGAATATCCAAAGATAGCTCTCAAAGATATCTTTTCTTAATAAATGTAACAGCTGGTTAGTACTACTCTGCTCATTTAGGCGGCGTTTGTTTTTTAAGAGGTGTTGAAGTCTAAAGTCTGATTTCAGTTGTAAAATGGTTATGAAACGTTTAAACGAACCAGACATATGTAAGTGGTGATTAAGAGCTTAAAATGAAAAAAACAAACAAGGCCTCAAGTCAGTCATTTCAATTCGTCATTCCATCTTATGTTTTGATAGTGCAAGTCTTACTGCATTTTTTAACCTTATATAGATTTTTCACAGCATGTTTGTATGTATTTATATTATTTGCTAGTGGCAGATTATGATCTTGAGTTCTGCAGTTTATTGTTGGCCCTGTTTATCATGATCTATTTTGTGTTTCCCCACTTGACAAGTGAAAAGAAAATGAACAGACTTTGTTGTAAATTTGTAATATGTTTTGTGTGGATGGGTTTGACTAACAGTTGGTTTTGCCATTTCAGGAAGAAAACTAAAAAAAGGTAAGCAATAGCAGGAGGGTGCAACTCACAAGGGAGTGGCTGTTTTATAGTGTATGATGATTTGATCAGATTTTGTAGTAAAAGCGAGTGGGTATCCACAACTGTAACGTTCATTTATTGGTCGATCATGTAACAGTTTGTTTGTTTGTTTGTTTTTGGGTTATGGTTGACATTGAGCATAATATATGGGCAATGCAAGTTTTGTGTAGTATTTATGCACATCTTCTGTTTGATGTCATCAAGAAAGGTAGTGGTGGCCTTTGGCCTTTTTTTTTTCTTTTTCTTTCTAAAGTATATAATATTTATATACGACAAATGCAATTCTTTTCGGAGGTCGGGGATTCAAACCTTTTATCAAAAGTAAATTGAAAACAATTGTTCTATTTTATGGGGAATAAAACAGGCTGTGTACATCTTTTAAATCTTCCTTTTGATTTTTGGGTGAGATTTATTGGGTTTGTTTGGATCTTGCCAAGAGGAAGTTCATTCAAAAAAATCCTTTTGGTAAACTGCAGATTTTTAAAATACTAGTGACTGATGGATAGTATAACATTGTTCATGACTTTATAGTTATTGCAGCTATGTTTGGTAACAATTAGGGGGCAAGTTGGTAATTTAATTTAAGTGGTTGAAGACCCTTTGGATAGAAATTTTAATTTCTACGTTTGTGAGATTTAAGTAATTTTCCATTTTTGCTTCTTAGAGATATTTGAGCTTAGGTTTAATGCTTTCTATGACTCTTCAAGAGCATCTCCAACAATTTTGTGATCTTTTCTTTATAAGCAGAGAAAACTTAAAAAAATTAAGTTGAGAGAATTCTTTAAATTTGATGGTGGGAAAAAAAGATTACTCTATTCAATCCCACTAATAAAATCAAATTTTCATCATTTTATATTAAGTTTTAATTAAAAAGTATATTGGAATTGTAACACCTCCGTCCCGCGTAACATGAGTCGGGAGATGTACAATTTGGTAATCGGATCAAAACCCAAAACACCATAATTCAGAGCTGTACTAAATTTACCAAAATAGCATTTTAACATACTTACAACCCAGAGTGTTATCGTCTAAGCGATCCCAAAAGATTAACCAAACATGATATACGAAAGTTAATTATAAGTCCTTTACTTCAGTGAAAGCTCGACCTCTCAACCTGTCCCTGGAGTGGATCCTGAATCTGCTGAGGAAACAAGAAACACCTCGACTGAGCAAAATCGCTCAGTGAACAGATATTATGCATAACCGTAATGATACAAGTTCAAATGAAAGTTAACGTAAAACCATCGTGATGAAAGTACTCTTGAACATAATTAAGGAATGTAGAAACTCTTTTCCAAAATCCAACAAGTCACTTAAATAGCATAATATGTTGTCTAATCGGATGATCAGTCCAAACAGACTTGGAATGTTAGTGTCGGGCACAACACCACCTTTCCCCGGTAACCAGTTTAGTTCTGGTATTCGGTTCTATCCGGTAACCAGACATTTTCTGGTATTCGGCTCTTGGATGCATCCTACGTTCTCTATTTGACTTGGTCTAGCCTTTACGAGAACGCCATGGTCATTAATAGCCACCACGGAGGCATCTCAACACCTGTGACCCAAGTGTTGAATCTAATTCAAAATCAAGAAAACTAGAGTTCTTTAGTAAAAATTCATGTTTCAATATATCATTAAACCGAATTTCATAATAATCAGGGCCGAAACACGACCGGTATAGTCTAGGGGGCCGAATTCTAATATTATAAAAATTCAGAGATACCAAAGATTGTCAAGCCTAGCAGGTGGAGGTAACATACTAAGTCGCCAGTAGATGGTATCCCTGGTTGGCGAGGGTTCGAACCCCGCAGCTGACAATTCTGAGGTATCCTAGCTAGTGGGCCGGTCCTTTGGGCCGGATTATGGGCGAGTTCATGTGCCAGTCCATAGGACTGGTTCATGGGTGCTGGGGATTAGTTGGGTGTCACCCTTAAGTGGGAGCTCGGATACCCCGGAAAAGGATGTGTGAGTGTGTTAAGTGCCTTTAAAAAAAATCAGGGATCCAAATGATATGTGTAACTTTTTCTTTTGTCGTTGTTATGACCTATTATTAAATTTTAGAAATTTTTTTGGTTAATATAAGACTAAAACTTAGAACATTTAAACTGTTAACCGAAAAATAGTAATATAAACTACAACGAAATAGGGTTTATATGACACCAAAAAAGACATGCGTTTTATTATACCATTTACAAGACTTTGTTTATAGGACCAAAAAATAAAACGTCATATCTGATGACGTTGTAACAAGTTTATAGGACCTTTTAACAAGTTTTTTAGGAAACTTTTAATAGAAAGCGTCGCATTAACAATTTATACGATACTATTTAAAAGAATGTCATATAAAAGATGAGTTTGTAGAACATTTTTGAGTGGTTTATAAAATTGGTAATATAACGTTTTGTATTAAACGTGTTCTTAAAGAACTTGTTAGGATGCTCAAAATTGTTTTATAAACTTATTACAAAATCTTTAGATAAAACGCTTTATTTTTTAAATCTATAAACTAAGTCTTATAAAATAGTCTTTTAAGATGCTTAAAAATTGGTGGTGTTCTATAAACTTAATTTTGTTGTAGCAATAAATGTATTATGTTTTTGAAGCATGCTTCAGGGAATGATCTTTCTGAGTTGGGGGATATTATCTCGAGGTGTCGTATTTTGCTCCTTCAACAAGACTCTTACTCTGTCTGTTTTGCTAGGCGACAAGCTAATGGGGTTGCTCACACTTTAGCGCAGAAATCCCGTTTTTCTTCTTGTCCCACGATTTATTATGATATGCCGAGTTTTCTTGCTTCTTGTATGAATATTACGTGCCCGATTGGGACTCATTAATTTATTATTGTGGTTAAAAAAAACATTTTTAGATTAGTAATAAAACATTATTTGTTTATATTATTTAAAAACTAATTTTAATATAAAATTAATATTAATATATAGTGGATGGAAAGGAAAAATTGATAGGAACGGAAAAATGCACACCCCTAGATTTGAACTCCTAACTTAAAGGAGGAGGCCACAAGCTATTAACCAACCGAGCTATTCTCCATATGTGTTTTTGAATGGTAACATATGCTATTTGGCTAAAAAAGCAGGATGGTCATGGCCCTCTCCAGCCCCTATTGTATTCCGCCATTGATAATAATATAGTCAACCAACAAAAAATTGGACACTTTCAAAATATTCAAATAATGAACACAAACTCGACTTTAAAACGAAATCATTGTTTTCTATGAAAGTACTTGAAACCGTAAGGTTCGGAGTCACATCTATCAAGATTGATGGAATTTCCGGTGTAACCGGTTATTCCCTAGTCAAAGAAGTAGAATATCTGTACCTTATTCGATCCTTTCCTTACTTCCGATCACCTACAACCATTTAATAAACACTAAATTAATGACCGACATGATTGTTAAGACCTTACACAAAAATTGACAACTAAACACATTTTGGACCTACAAGCTAAAATTTGACAGCTTATTAACACCTTATGTTCCAGTCTTTTTCTCAAACTTAGAAACCAAATTAGGTGTTAACATCTAAACGAAAGTTTTAGTTTAACCTTTTAGGATTCTAAAGAAACTGAAATCAATGCAATCAGAGTTATGAGCTGATCGGTACAACATTTATAAAAACAGTGCGCGGATGCATTAAAATACCGTGAGCTGCTGTATTGACACACTGTTTTGACACACTTAAGCTCAAAATTAGAACTTTCACTCATTATAACAGTTTTAGAGGATGTTCTAAGATTTCCAACGATATATCATACACCTCATTTGGACCAACGGTTGATTATCTACGAATTAAACAAAACAGGGTAGAAACTTAAAAATATAATTGTCTCTTAAGCATTTCATCAAACACTTATATGCAACCTAAGGTCCAATTCGTTTTTAATCATATCATACATCAATTCTTGACCATTTTTGCCTATTCTACTCATAATATAACAAACCCAAACATATTCATCACTAATCATACACCAAATAGAATAAAACTCATATTAACCAAAATATTTGAAGAGTATTACCTCAAGTAGTCAAGATGCTTAAACTTGGATGACTTCAACTCATTATTGATCCAAATCAGCCCCTAAAATAACCAAATTCATATACTTCAAATGTATTTAATCCACCAAAACAACAATAAAGTCTAATTACAAATTATTTTGAACAATCTTACCTTAATCTTCCAAAACCCAAACCAAAATCCTTTGATTTCTTCTCAATTCTTGCTTTCTCCCTCTAATCTCTCTCTCTAAATGGTTTAGTCGGTCATAGAACAAATGAGAAATCTGATTTCTCTTATTTAGGTGAAAATAAAATCTATCTATATATATATATATAGGATAATTTAACAATTAGTCCCTATAGTTCACACTTATAACCCTTCCAACCTTCTAGTCCTTTTCTTCATAATTTTACCCTAACAAAACATAAGTACAACTATTTTACTTAAGGTACAAGTCATGGAAGCTTCGGTTCTAAAGTTTAAATAATATAGAACAGTAAAATATATCCGGATTAACGAAAGTGGGGTTATTATAGGAATGATAAATTAGATAATATTATATTAATATAATTTGTGTTAAAACATCTAAAATAGAAAATATGTTGAAGATGAATGTAATTATTTTTAGAGATTTTAACTTTTAGGTATCTATTTTAGAAAATTTATAGAGAACTTGTTGAACATGCTAGTTTAAAAACATTTTCATAGGTTTTTATGATTTGTCATGTTAGTGTTTTCTTAGTTTTATCACTTTTCAACATTTCATAAAGTTTTCCAACTTTTCATGCTCAATCACAATCATGGATTGGATTCATGATTTATATAATTGAAAAATACAATAACATAAACTATTTATTATAGTTAAAAAAATAATAAATTATAAATTACAATAATAAAGAAAACCAAAAGGCTTGTGGCGTACTGGTTAAGACTTGTGAGAGGTGAGACTGGATAACCCATTTACCCTAGGTTCGAATCCAGACATAAACAACTTGTGGCTACTGGAGAATTATCTCAAGGTTGCATGATTTAGCATTCTTAAAATTACCAGGGATTAGTCTAGACAAATGCTTAAGTTACCCTTTCCAAAAAAAAGTTATATAACCATTTTTTTAAACATATTGATGTCAATCTAATGGTATGGATGAGTTCTTCAGTTCTTTTACTTTTTACAGTTCTTCATAGATATCATCCTTTGCATGTATATCATATACATACATTTGACTGTTAGGTGTTAAGTTTGATTTAGTATTTCTTATTTATTTCTGTTGCAAATAAAGTACCATCTTGGTTGGTAGTCAGAGAGTTTGACTTGTTCCAAAGCAATCCTAGTCTTGCTGCGTAACAAACTCCTCTTCCTTTAATGCTTTATTTCAGCAGCTTTATCTGCTTTCTTTTCTCTCTCTGTAAGGCTATTTAAAGAGCCATTCATGAGTTCAATAAATCATCCAGTACATCTTAATTACTGTGTTTTGTGTGTGATTGTAATCAAAGACTAACAAGTGGTATCAGGGCCACGCTATACACGAGAGAAACAGAGAGTAAGAAATTAGGGCAGATGGTAGATGCAAGAAATCTGGCTCAGGCATGTATCCCCAAATTTGATGGAGATTACGATCACTGGACTCTCCTCATGGAGAATCTGTTAAGGTCTAAAGAATATTGGAGCGTGGTAGAAACGGGCTTTGTTGTTCCTGATAATGAAGAAGGAATGACACCAACATAAAAGAAGTTAAAAGAAACAAGACTGTAGGATCTGAAGGAGAAAAACTATTTGTTATGCGTAATTGACAAGACTATTTTGAAGACGATTACATAGAAGGAAACTTCGAAGCAGCCGTGGGATTCGACGCGGGTTAATTATCAACGGAATGCAAGGGTTCAACGTGCTCAACTTCAAACGTTGCGGAGAAACTTTGAGTTGTTAGAGATGAAGTGTGGGGAGTCGGTGACAGATTATTTTGCAAGAGTTAATGTGTTATGATTGTAGCGAACGATATGCGTAATTACGGGGAAGACATGCTCAATGTGAAAATTCTAGAAAAAATTCTTCGTACGCTAACGGATAATTTTAACTACATTGTATGTTCAATTGAAGAATCCAAAGACATCGATAAGCTCTCGGTGGACGCTTTGCAAAGCTCATTGCTGGTTCATGAACAAAAGTTCAAGAAACCCTAAAATTGAGGAGAAGAACAGGTGCTGAAAGTGTCTTATGAAGAACGAGGAAGCAGATGCAGAGGGTACGTGATGCAAGAAAAGGAAGAGGGAGAAGCCGAAGACGGTCGGTGAACAGAGCAACATTAGAGTGTTACAATTGTCATAAAATTGGACACTTCACATACGAATGCCCAGAATGGAACAACAGAGCACAATATACTGAGATGGATGAAGAAGATGAACTGCTACTTATGGCCATTGTGGATGAAAATAGTTCAAGAAATGAAGAAATATGGTTTCTGGATTCAGGTTGCAGCAACCACATGTGTGGAAATAAGTTGCGGTTTACAACTTTAGACGAAAGCATTCAACACTACTATGTAAAGCTCGGAAACAACAGTCGAATTAAAGTTATGGGAAAAGGAGATGTCCGCTTAAAGATAGATGGTTATTCTCTTATCATCTCTAGCATCTACTACGTGCCTGAACTAAAAAGCAACTTGCTGAGCGTTGGTCAACTTCAAGATAAAGATTTAACTGCTGTTATTAGACATGCAGTCTTTAAGTTGTTCCACCCTAGGAGAGGCCTGATCATACAAACACGAATGTCAACCAATCGAATGTTTGTAGTGCATGCTGAAATAGAAGAAGAAAATGTACAATCTAGTTGCTTAAAGGCATCAATTGATGATGAAGAGCTTAAATTGTGGCACCAACGATATGCACATCTGAGTTATAAGGGGTTGAGAACCCTAAAGTATCAGAATATGGTAAGCGGAATGCCAAATTTGAAAAGAAAATTAAAAACTTGCACCGGCTGTTTGGTAGGCAAGCAATTCAGATCAACCATTCCAAAAAAGAGTTCATGACGTGCATCAAGAAAACTATAACTAGTGCATTCAAATATATGCGGGCCAATAACACCATCATCAAATAGTGGCAAAAGATACATGCTCACATTCATATATGACTACAACAGAAAGGTATGGGTCTATTATTTGTCACACAAATCTCAAACTTTAACCCATTTCAAGTTATTTAAGAATCATGTTGAAAAGAAGTGTGGGTCAGTTCTAGTTGGTTTACGCGCTGATAGAGGAGGTGAATTTACCTCCAATGAGTTTTCATCTTTTTGTGAGGAAACAGGCATCAGGAGACAACTCACAACAGCGTTCACACCATAACAAAATAGAGTGGCAGAACACAAAAATCGCACTCTAATGAAAATGGTCCATAGCATTTTAGACGACAAAGATGTTCCTAAAAGCTACTGGCCAGAAGCTGCTAAATGGGCGATACATGTGTTAAATAGAAGTCCTACTTAGTATTTGCAAGGAAAGACTCCCGAGGAGATGTGGAGTGAAGTGAAGCCTAATGTAGACTACTTTCGAGTATTTGGATGCTTGGCCCACGTACATGTACCTGATCAGAAAAGGCAGAAGTTGGATGATAAGAGTATCACATGTGTGCTACTAGGAGTAAGCAGCGAATCTAAAATGTAACACCTTAGGCAGATCCCATATCGGTCGTGAATAGGAGTGATGTTGGGTTCATAAGTAAACTTTGGCCTTCCTAAACACAATACGTTTTGGGGCCACACGCAAGGCAGGTTCTTGGAACTCTGTGGTTAAGCGTGCTTGGGTGGGAGTAGTACCAGGATGGGTGACCCCTTGGGAAGTCCTCGTCAGGTCGCCAGAAACAAATCCGTGCGGCTTAGGCCAAAGCAGACAATATTGTGTCGTGGTAAGGCGGGGTGTTACATAAAAGCTACTGGTCAGAAGCTGCTAAATGGGCGATATATGTGTTAAATAGAAGTCCTACTTTGTATTTGCAAGGAAAGACTCCCGAGGAGATGTGGAGTGAAGTGAAGCCTAATGTAGACTACTTTCGAGTATTTGGATGCTTGGCCCATGTACATGTACCTGATCAGAAAAGGCAGAAGTTGGATGATAAGAGTATCACATGTGTGCTACTAGGAGTAAGCAGCGAATCTAAAGCTTATCGTTTGTATAACCCAACAACAGGGAAGGTGATGATAAGCCGAGATGTTATCTTTGCACAAAAGAAGAAAGAAAGTTGGTTTGGGAAGACAATGATGACAACAAAGAAGACTCAAACCCAGCTGAGGAAAAAAATGGAACCAGTAGCAACGTACACGAAGCAGAAACTTCGGTTGATGCAAGCACACCATCTCAAGTGGTGGAACGAAGTGCAAGAAGTCGAAGACCACCTTCACATCTAGAAGATTATACATCAGGTGAAGGGTTATCTGAGGAAGAGGAGGAAGATATAGCAAGTTTTGCAATGTTTTCCTCATCCGAAGATCCAACAACGTATGAAGAAATTGTCAAAAATGAAAAATGGAAGAAAGCCATGAAAGTTGAGATATCGGCTATTGAGAAGAAAAAAACGTGGCATCTAACAAGCTTGCTTGCAGGTTCAAAGAAAATTGGCGTTAAGTGGGTATTCAAGACCAAAGTTAATGAGAAGGGAGAAGTAGATAAGTACAAAGCCCGACTTGTCGCCAAGGGCTATGCGCAACAACAGGGAATAGATTACAACGAAGTGTTCGCACCGGTGGCTAGATGGGATACCATTCGACTAATTCTTGCTGTGGTTGCTCAAAAAGACTGGCTTGTACATCAACTCGACATAAAAAGTGCATTTCTGCACGGAGAGCTGAAAGAGGATGTTTACGTAGAACAACCGTTGGGGTTTATACGGAAAGGTGATGAAGATAAGGTGTACAAGTTGAGCAAAGCGTTATATGGATTAAAGCAAGTGCCTAGCGCATGGTATAGCAAAATAGAAGCACATTTCATGAAAGAAGGATTTTAAAGATGCAGCTACGAGCACATGTTATTCGTCAACACGGAGGGAGGTAACAATATTTTGATTGTTAGTTTATACGTTGACAATTTTATTTTTACCGGAAACAGCCACTCAATGATGGAAAAGTTCAAGTTGTCTATGGAGAAAGAATTTGATATGACTGATTTAGGGAAGATGAAGTATTTTCTTGGTGTGGAGGTCATTCAAAAAGCTGATGGGATTTTTATAAATCAGAAAAAGTATGTTAGAGAGTTACTTGAAAGGTTTAACCTACAAGATGGAAATTCTGTCCAGAATTCTATTGTACCAGGTTTGAGATTGACGACGGAAGGTGATCGGAATAAAGTAGATGCAACCTTGTATAAGCAACTCATTGGAAGCTTGATGTACATCACAACCACTAGGCCTGATTTAATGTACGTTGTGTGCTTATTAAGCAGGTTTATGGCTAATCCTTCACAGGAACACATGCAGGCAGCAAAACGGGTTTTACATTACTTGAAGGGATCCATGTCCTTCGGGATATTCTACAAGAGAAGGAGATGTGAAGAATTAGTTGCATACACCGACAGTGATTACGCCCGTGATTTTGATGATAGAAGAAGCACAAGAGGATATGTGTTCTTATTAAGTGGAGGAGTAGTGGCATGTGCATCCAAAAAACAACATGTGGTGAGTCTGTCTACAACCGAAGCAGAATTCATTGCTGCAGCATATGTGCATGTCAGTGCGTATGGATGAGAAGAATCCTTGAGCAGTTTGGATTGGTGCAATCTCGTTCAACAATCTTATGTGATAATGATTCAACAATAAAGTTGTCAAAGAGCCCTGTGCTCCATGGTCGTAGTAAGCATATCGATGTATGTTTCCATTTCTTAAGAGATCTTATAAGAGAAGGAACACTTGATCTCCATTATTGTGAAACAAAAGCTCAAGTTGCGGATATTATGACCAAACCTCTCAAGTTAGAAACTTTCATCCGGCTGCGAGAAGAACTGGGAGTATGTGAAGATATAAACTGAATGTGACCACATTCAGTTTAGGAGAGGCATTATTAAGTTTGATATAGTATTTCTTATTTATTTACGTTGCAAATAAAGTACCAGCTTGGTGGGTAGTCAGGTTGGTAGTCGGAGAGTTTGACTTGTTCCAAAACAATCCTAGTCTTGTTGCGTAACAAACTCCTCTTCTTTTAATGCTTTATTTCAGCAGCTTTATCTGCTTTCTTTTCTCTCTGTAAGGCTATTTAAAGAGCCATTCATGAGTTCAATAAATCATCGGGTACATCTTAATTACTGTGTTTTGTGTGTGATTGTAACCAGAGACTAACATTAGCGTTGTGTTCTCGAATTTAGAGAGAAAAGAAAGGGAAAGAAAGGGATGGAAAAGAAAGGGAAGGAAAAGAAAGGAGAGGAAAATAAAAAATTTATTCGCGTTCTCGAAAATGAAGTAAAAGGAAGGAGAGGAAAGGAAAGAAAATAGTTTTCATGTTCTTGAACAGGAGAGAAATGAAAGAAAAATGTCATTTTTACTAATATGCCCTTAAAAAATAAAAATAATATAATTTAGGATAAAAGATTGGGTAGTTTTGTAATTTTATTAATTTTTTAAATAATTATAATTTCTTTCCAACCCTTTCCTCCTGTATTTGGGAGGAAATATTTGAAAGGAAAGTAAGCTTTATTTTCCCTTCCTTTCCTTTCCTTTCTCTCCTAAAAAGGTTTCGAGAACACGAGTTTTTTTTCACTTTCCTCCGCTTTCCCTAACTCTTCTTTCCTTTCCTTCGTTAAATAAGTTTCGAGAACACTAGCGTAGGTGTTTGTGAAAAGTTAAGTTAATTGTAAGAAACGTTAGAAGTGGATCTAAACCAATGATCGCTTTTAAATCTCATGTTCCCACATCAATTGTGCCTTATAATGAAATATCAATTGTGCCTTGTAATGAAATTGATCCGGTACATCTCAATCTCGATAATCTTTAGCTCGATGCATTTCTATAACCACTCCTCACATATAACTTCTCACTGGAATCCACCCCACATAAAAATTTACATATTCTTTTTCACCTTGGAGACGTTCACACAATCAAATCAGGTATTCCTCTTGATTATCCTTTCTGTTACTTTTAATTTTACTATTGTCCAAATGTTCGTGTTTCAATGCATTAAAACCCTAATGTTTAGCCTGCAAAATGCTATTTCTCATTGCTTGTTACCGTTTCGTTGATTATTAAGGTAAGTGTTATTGTTTATGTCACTTTTGCTGCTTTGAAATGCTTACACTAACTTTGAGAATTTTTGGAATTCCATGAATTCTGAAATATGATCTCAGTTAGGATATTAAACAACGGAAGGCATAATGATACATCATATTGTGAAACTAATGTATGTGAATTGTGAATCAATATTCTAAATCCTAGTTTTAGATGAAAAAATCATACGAAATAACACATGATGCACAAGTTCTCAAGGTTATCACAATTTATTGAGTTCTCAAAAGAAGGCCCCGGTTGTTATTTTATGTGTATATATATATACACACATATATATAAGTTCTTCATGGGAACACTAAATCATAGTTGTCAACAATTAAAAGGTAAATTCCTTAAGGGTGATTGATGTTACAAAAAAAGGAAAACTTTGTCGAGGAGACATCTCAAGTACACAGGTACAAAGTACGTTTATTCGACTCGAAGAACATGATGGATTTTGTCAGCTTCAGCATTTAGTAGTGTGCTGAAAGTCGCTCGTTTCTTGAGAAGTCCAATGGAATCTTGAATACCATACATTACATATCCAACTTTTGAGGCTGTTGATATGATCCTGGTTCCTTATATATGTAACAATCAAGTTGATTAGGGTACTATGTAGGCATCTGATTCTATATAATGTAGTATTTTGTGGAATCCATATAGAACACTTATCTCTATGATCAATAGGAACTCCTCAAAATCTCTATTCTATTAGTGTAGATAATTAAGCCAATACATTAAAGAGTTGAACATGTTAATATGTTTATGAAATGTATGAGGTTGAAGAGTAATGGACGCAATGCAGAATACCAATATTATGACATTTCCATTTCCATATCCACATAATTTATTTACTTTTTAGACACAGCTTCATATATTATTACCAAATAGATAGCATCCACATATTATTTATAGTTCTGCCAATTGTTTGATATTCATCGGATAGCAATCAGATGGTGGACCATTGTACGCCTTTTCAGCTAGAATTTGATTTACTGCTTGGGTAGGATGGAAGGCATCCCAGAAAACATGTTGGTCTCTGTTGATACATGGGACTGATAATGGAAGGCAAGTTATCTGACCTTGATTTCTTCCAATACCACAACACCCTTTATCAGTAACTGTAAATCCTGCAAATATATATATATATATATATATGTTATTAGATTAATGCCATATTTAATCAAAAATATAACTAAGGTACACATGTATACACAAACCATAGCTATTGGGGTTGTTTAATATGTCACTGACAGCACTGTAGGTGTTTCCATAAATAAACACAGCATCAGTATAATTTGTTGGAAGTTGATTGACTAGAGATCTGAGTTTTGTGTTAAACATGACTGCTAAGTCATTTGCAAATGATGCACATGTTCCAGGTGGAGCAGAATTGGTTGCTAGTTGATTAGGAATGCAGCCTAGGGGCCCAATCCCTGCTATGAAGAACTTTCTCAGTCCTAAACTATAGAGTGCCTGCAACAATGTGAATGTATAGATTAGTTTCCAGAATATTATATGTTTATAATAGACTTAAAATTACATTTTTATCGAATTAATTTTTACCATTTGTTGTATTTATTACTTTTAGTTGATACTTTGTAGTTTATAATAGATTTAAAATTACATTTTTATCGTATGCAATTTAAAAAAGTTATTTTTTTTAAAACCGGGTACCCGGTACCCGAACCGGTTCCCAATGGTTTTGGTTCCAAAATATAAAGAACCGATGTTAGCGGTTTCGGTTCCGGTTCCATAAAATTTGGCCGGGTACCCGGTTATGCTGACCCCTATGCGTAAGGGTGGACGAACAGAATTTAAGCTAAGGTATGGTAAGACTTACTGAGATTTGCGTAGTGTATTGCTGTATCAGAAGATCTGTATAGCTTGTGGGTGTGTATATATAACGAGTAGCGTATAAAGGAGTTAGCAAATAGTTATTGATGTAATCATTGCTTCCCAGGATTAGAACTGCTAATGATTTCCTCAGGTATTGGCTAAACTGCTCCCCTTCCATTTCATTCTTTAGTTGATTCAGGTTGCTTGCAAAGTTCTCAACTTGCTGCCTAAAGCTGAATCGTTCACCCTGTTATATCACCAGAAGAGTTTTAATTACATAATATGTCATTTTCAAACCTCTAACTCCATTCTCTTAAAAGTACTTCTTATATAGCTAAGTTTTTTTTTGAAGGGTGTCGCAGGCTATGCCTAGACTAATCCTAGCAAATTATGACTGCAAGACATCAGCCCCTGATAAACTCAGTGGTCACAATTGTTGTTTACGCCTGGAATAGAACCTTGGTCAGATGGGATATTCCACCACATCACCAAGAGCCTTAACCAGTACGCCACAACTGGTTTGAGTTAAGTTTATGACATCTATATTTAAAAAAACGATGCAAATTTAAGGTGGATGGACTTTACCAGATTCCTTCCGGTTTCTTCAAGAATGCCTGCTGAAGCTGAAGCGTAGTTCACTCCTTGCATAATGCTTCCTCCTGTAGCATCAGGACTTGCATAGGCTGGAAGAAGTGGAAGTCCCAACAGATCTCCTGATGAGAGCAATAATGCGGATTTGTAAGAGTATCATGAGAAAGGTACATTTCTCCATTCACATATAGACAGACGGTAAAATGGCCATTTATGACATTCAGACTGTTTATGCAGCACAACAGATGAACAACAACTTATTTGTTATCATACGATACAACTTTATCAATACAAAAAACTTTATCCTACAGGTCTTAATGCAAAACGAACCAAACAACCCCTAACTCCCTCTAGCTTTCTAAAACTAATCCTCTTTTGACTTTGAGATTTCAACCTAGTATTTTTTAATTTTCTTTTGAGTTCAAAATGTATATGAATACACATTGTTAACAACTAAATGATTCTATTTTTTAGCACTTACCAAATACTTAAAATGTAGTTATTGATATTTAATCGAATCATACCCATTATAAAGTTGAAATCTTAGAAAGCAAACGTGGACTCTAATAAGAGGCAATATCATTCATAAAACCAAGAGGCATCTAGATTAACGTTATTACTGATGCTCAAGTAACCTTATAGTGGGGTGCAAGACTTGTAAGATGGCAATGTTACCAAAATATCAATGAGCAAACTTTTGATTAGATGTGGAACATCACAAAATGCATTATATAACGGATCCTTATATAATCTGACTATGAGCATTAAGGTACTTAATGTTCACTGACCGTACACAGTTTTATTATTAAAACAAATTAAATCACCTAAGTATTAATGTGGAACATCACAAAATGCATTAAGAAGTCCAGGCAAATATTGAGAGAGGAAGATAGACACTTTGTACCAAACTACTTCCATTTTGGATGGTATGTTCATGGTTTGTACATTAGCCAGGCATATATGTTCTGTGGCTAGATGGATGATAGACACTGTTAAGGATATGTGAATTCTCTTTTGAATCTCTTTCTAAAAGAGCTCTTATAGAGAGCGAAGGGGGGGGGGGTTCCTACATATAGGGTTGGGTTCCGGTGAGAAAGAGAGTTAAGGTGAGAATAAGGTGAGAAGCGTAGGAAGGGATCTC
Organism: Silybum marianum; assembly: GCA_036898165.1. Lineage (NCBI taxonomy): Eukaryota > Viridiplantae > Streptophyta > Magnoliopsida > Asterales > Asteraceae > Silybum > Silybum marianum. The sequence continues at coordinate 3,433,582 of CM072539.1, forward strand.
CATCCTTGGATACATATTAGGATGAGATGCACCGAGATGAGATTCACCGCAATGCATCGGATCAATCCCTGTATGAAGTTCAATTCATGGGTGGGGTTTGAGATTAAAGATGATCAAGGGTCCAAATCCTTTCTTACGCTTCTCTTCTTAACTCTACTTCTCACACGATCTCATACCTATATAATATATACATACACATATATATAGGCTTAGGATTGTCTGAGAAGGAGAGTTAAGGTCAGAAGCGTAAGAAGAGATCAAAACCATTGATCACTTTTAATCTCATACCCATCCATGAATTCCGTCTTAGAAGAGAGTTGATCTGGTGCATCTAGGCGCACCTCATCTCGGTGCATCTCATACTAATGTGCATCCAAAGGTGAAAATCCCTTCTTACGTTTCTCACCTTAACTCTCCTTCTCACTAGAACCCAACCCTATCTATATATATATATATATATATAGAGGTTTGATGGTCCGTGCAATAGACACAAACCTCTTACAGCAATATATATAGAAAGTAATATATGTTGGTTGTTTATGTGTAGAGGAAGATGGATGGAGTTACCAACCAAGATAGTCGATGATGGTTTTGCCATTACTGAAACGACCAGAAGGAAGAGCTTGATAAAAATCAACACCATATGGCACGTAGTTGGCTTTTGCAAGAGAATTGAGGTAATTGTTATTTCCGTTATCCGTTAACGAGTCTCCAAATGCAAACATTGCTGTCACCTCTGCTGTTGCTATTAAACACTTGAAAGATACATCCATACACACAATGCTACATAGCACTATCACTATTCTTGATTTCACTCTTCCTTTCTCCATCTCCTACTTCACATTCACATACAATTATGAATTAACAACAGATATGAGGTTGACATCTGGTATATATATACATACATATATATATGTATTTATATATGTAACAGTCAACAACTAAGGTTTTCCAGAGATGCTTGAAAGAAAGCCATAGTTTCATGCTTTTATGTTCAGTTACACTTCTATATGTTTTTTTCATGCACATTTACCACTGGTCTTACTTTTTTCCACATTTCAGTTACTTTTCCTTTGCTTTTCCGTATTTGGGGGATAAAGTTTAGTAATGGCTTTGAAGTTTTGGTGGCATGCAACGATCCATTGTTCTAAAAGCACCGTCCGCCGCCCCCCACTCTTTTTACTAATTTTCTGGAAACGCGTTTAAATTTTGTTATCAAACGAAAATTACAACTTTGTTTACGTTACAAAAAAAGGTGTGAACAACAGAAAAAAGGAAGTCTTTTTTTTATCACCGACTCGCCAAAAATTGCAATGATTTCATTTTGGGATGTCATGTATTAATTGTGTAGTCTCTTTTTTCGGTGTTGTGTTGATTTTTGTACACGAGGTCGAAAATCAAGAGGTAGTTCTCCCATTTTGCCATGGTGGATCGATACTTTAGACGCTTGATTTCTACTTTAAAAAAAAAATACTTTTATTCATATATATATATATATATATAGGATCAAGCACAGAAAGATAGAGGGTATTAGTTTAAATGGGGTCGGTACCAACTAGAGGTGGGCATCAAGGACCGACGAGTGGTTAAGGCTCGGATGCGGACCGGCACCAGTTACATTTTAACCGGTTAAAAAGGACTAGTTAAGGATGGGTTCTAACCTGTTGGTCCCTATCAGTTACGATTTTGATTTTCTTAATGAAGAGTTACAACCAATTTTTTTTAATAAAAAAAGCGTCATGTGGTGCTCCCCCATTGGTCAACAGCATTAAAAAACTTTTTTAGAAAAAAAGGAACAAATTAAAGTGGATGAGGCCTGTCAGTTGCACATTTTGGAAAGATCGGTTATGTAGTAACTAGTAACCAGTTACGTGGTGACGTTTTTGACGGGATTAGTTATAACCAGTTAGTTTTTAGGGTAAACCAAGCAAAATGACTGGCACTTGGAAGTTTGTAATACCATCCATATTCACAGAAAAGTCCCAAAAATATTTTAAGAGCTATAAAATTGCTAGTAATATATAAACATATTTGAAACATGTTTATAATATCATACTTTGCACTTCTATTTACTAGTCTTAGGGCCCGTTTACCAAATGCTTACTCGAGTAAGCACTTACCAAGTCATATTATCTGAGTGACGGCTCTTAACACGGTTAGTGCTTACCGCGTAAATTGTTGTATACAATATTATTTTGGTAGACTAAAATATTACTGGTAAGTAAGTGATAGTATTGAATTTTGTTGGTAAGCATTTACCCGGGTAAGTTTTGATAAACGGCCCCTAACTAGTTTTTCTTTGACATAATCGACGTCTTTTCTAAGTTGGCCTGTATTTTCGTCACAACCTTCTTGCTTAGACTTTTTTTTTGGGGGGGGGGGGGGGTAGAGGATATGCCCGTATACATCTCACTCGTATATCCGATTTCTGAATGCATTAGACAAGTGCATAGTATGCCTCTGTTCTGATTTCCGAACTACGTAGACCTCTATTGATGATTTGTCAAGGTTTTTGTTACAATTTCTAATGCGTTACTTCTTCTTTTGTTTATGAAAAGTGTCGGTTGATGTTCTTCAAAGTCAAAAATATGTGTATAGGAACTCTTGTTATTTTTCCGTGGGATTTTTGTTCTAACTCTAAGATCTTGTGTAAAGCCCACAAAAAGAGTACGATTCCTACCTTCGCTCAAACAAATACAATAGGTGGTGCACAATATTAAGACACTTAACTACCAAATGTTCACTCCTCAAGAACATTCTTAATTTTGTTACTTTGTATCGGATTTGTTCTATAGAATTTGTTTATCCATGCAAAAGGGTTTTGTAACCAGCAATCTCTGAGTTGCCCACACTTAAGAGTCAAACGTCTTTAAGGAGCTCAATCTACAAATGAATTGTAATTTTCACAATCTAGCTGTTAGATTCATTCAGAGACTCTTGCTTGTTTGTACAAGAGTACTATCACTGTCGAATAATTTTTGTTGACGATGATAAAGAGGAAGAACATCAAATAGCTAAAGGTTCTCACTTTTGTCATTCTCTATACCACTTCACAATGCATACAAAACAAATCTCGTTTAACTTGATGAGTCGAGTTTCATGACTAAAATATTTGACATAACTCGTATGAAAACTTGATTTAATTTTTCGAACCGTGTCGTGTCGAGTCATACAAACATACAGATTTTCAAGCCGAGTCGAACCATAAAAGCATATAGTTTTTGAGTTGAACATTTTATAAATCATGTAATATAAGTATAAAAGAAAAACTTGTAGTTGGCATGGTCTCATCATAGTAATAAGGTTTTATTATTACCAAAGAACTTGTTTTATTATTCTTTAACATAAAGAGTAAACTACGATTTTCGTCCCTGTGGTTTGATGTTTATAACGATTTTCATTCCTGTGGTTTAAAAACTGCTTTTTTCGTCCTTATAGTTTACATTTTGTTTTTCTTTTCGTCCTTCTGACAAATTCTGTTAAAAAACCCTTGTTAAATCAAGGGTATTTTGGTCTTTAATATATTATCTTATTTCTTCTTTAAATTCTTTTAGAAAATTAATAAATGTATATTATATATTATTATAACATAAAATATATATTAAACATATGTAATATATATGATAACCACCTGGCACCCACTGTCTTCCCCAACTTACACCTAAGAAGCTTGCATCACCACCAACATAAGTGGCTATTTGATTCCAACAAAATCCCAACAGCACTAGTTTTTCACATTAAAGAAAGAGGTTATCAAGAAAATTCTAGTTGACTACCAAGAAAGCAATGGAGCGATAAACCAGTTTATCTTAAGGACGTCATTCCCATCCCTTCCCTCCGGCAATCGAGGTCGATGTCAAGCCTCGTTCTTCTTCGATTTGTTGTTTATTACAATCTTGATTAATTGATTTGTAAGTTATGCTTCACTTTTTCTATGATTTTTTAAACTTCTCTGCTGATTTTACTCACTGCAAAAAAACATCGAAGGCTTCAAACTGAAGGGAAAAGATGCAGATTGTTGGTTATCAGGGGTAAGGTGGAAGGGTTGAACATTGATTACCCAAAATAAAATCGATAACGAAAAGCAAAAACAAGATCGATAACAGTTAACAGAAGACAAAACAAAGCCGAGATCATGAGTGAATATCGATATTGAAGTTGTGAATGGATGCAGCTGTAGGTGGTGGTTGAGTTCACCGAAGATGGAGGAGAAAAAGGAGGAGGAGGCTTGTCAGCAGAGTACACAATAGATTTGGGGAAGGAGATCGATGCATTTTGGGGTATCTGTACGTGGCTGGGCGTGGTGTTTGTGCTCACCGAAGATGGAAGAAAAAGGGGGGGGGGGTGGAGGACGACGATATTGGGGAGGAGATGGTTGGTCGGTGATGGTGGATGACGGAGGGATATCAAATCGGCAACGGTGATGAAAGAATGAGGATGAAGAAAACTGAAAAAGGAATGGAGAAGGACGACTCTTAAAAACACACTGTGTTTAAATTCTTTAATAAAATTAGATTAAAATATGAAAAGACCAAAGTATTCCTACTTTAACAAGGATTATTTAACAGAGTTAGTCAGAGGGACGAAAAGAGAAACAAAATATAAACCACAAGGACGAAAAAAGCAGTTTTTAAACCCCAGGGACGAAAATCGTTATAAACATCAAACCACAGGGACGAAAATCGTAGTTTTAATAAATGACAGAAGTTGGCATGTATGACACGTCAACTAAATAACAACTGGAATGGAAATACATGATTTGTTGGTCCATCATAGTCATTCACCACCAATGAGCACTAAGCTTAGTTGTTAATTAGTTGTTCGTCCCAATTCTATAATATTCAATCCACTCAAATAATGTAACATTAAATACTATATATATATATATATATATATATATAGGGGTGGGTTCAAATGTGAACCTATGTTTGATTGTGAACATGAGGATGAATCACAACCATCCATTTTAGATCAGATCAAAAGATGAGGGATAAAATTCACGGTGACATTTTTGTAAATAAGTGGAAAACTCAGATCATGGCTTAAATCATAAATACAACCTGACGATTCAAATCAGAACCAGACATCATCATCTTCCCCAAATGTCTTCATCATCTTCACCATATTTGTTCAAATCAGAACCAGGCATCATCATCTTCCCCAAATTTCTTCATCATCTTCCCCAAAAGAAATTTCACTTCCGTCTCCAAATTTCTTCATCATCTTTCCCAAAATAAATTTTCGCACAAGTTTGTTTTTGCTTTGTGTTCCTCCTTAGAATCACAAGTCTTTTCAGATCCAGATTTTTTTTCTTGATGAAGTGTAAGAAGATTATTCAAATGTTTTTTCCCTTTAATATGATCGTTCATCATTTTATTAGAGGAAGCTTCTTTCAAACACATTTGCTTGAATTCTTGTTTTTCAAACCCTTTGGTTCCATTGTAGGTTATATTCAGACTGAATATAAGCTACAATTTGGGGTTTGTATACTTGTAGCTTATATTCAGACTGAATATAAGCTACAATTTGGGGTTTGTATACCTGTAGCTTACATGTAGCTTATATTCAGACTGAATATAAGCTACAATTTGGGGTTTGTATACTTGTAGTTTATATTCAGACTGAATATAAGCTACAATTTGCGGTTTGAATAGTTTTAGCTTATATTCAGACTGAATATAAGCTACAATTTGGGTTTGTATACTTGTAGCTTATATTCAGACTGAATATAAGCTACAATTTGGGTTTGAATAATTGTAGCTTATGTTCAGACTGAATATAAGCTACAACAGACTGAATATAAGCTATTGTAGCTTATGACTGAATATGAGCTACAATTTGGGGTTTGAATAATTGTAGCTTATATTCAATCTGAATATAAGCTACAATTTGGGGTTTGTATAGTTGTAGCTTATATTCAGACTGAATATAAGCAACAATTTGGGGTTTGTATATCTGCAACTTATATTCAGACTGAATATAAGCTACAATTATTCAAACCCCAAATTGTAGCTTATATTCAGTCTGAATATAAGCTATAGGTATACAAACCCCAAATTGTAGTTTATATTCAGTCTGAATATAAGCTACAATTATTAAAATATCTAAATACAACCTGACGATTCAAATCAGAACCAGACATCATCATCTTCCCCAAATTTCATCATCATCTTATTTGTTCAAATTAGAACCAGACATCATCATCTTCCCCGAATTTCTTCATCATCTTCCCTAAATTTCTTCACACCATCTCCTTCGAACCTCAGATTTCGTCAACTCAGACAAAGAAGAAAGGTCAGAAGGAGAACCCCCACACCTACAACTTTTTTCTTTTCTGCTTATTTTCTTTTTTGTGCCTCAATCGTGCCTGGATTTCAATTTCTTTGACCATGAATTTCGATTGATGAACACAATTTTGGATTTCGATTTTGTCTTTGTCTTACGATTTTGGATTTTGATTTCCAGATTCGATTGAGAACTGAAGATTTTTACTCAAAAATTTAATTCAAATAAAAAATTC